>CM062269.1:32081217-33466217 GCA_031216635.1 Dissostichus eleginoides
GCTCTTTCCTAAACAGGACGTCCTGAAGAGAATGTCGTCCCTGAAGACCAAAACGTACCTCCAGCCCAAACCGTGGTGTGACCCCTCCCAGTCGGGGGAGGCGGACAACTGTGCGGTGTGTCTGGAGCCATTCAACAACAACCAGGTGAGACCACAGGTGGGGGAGGGGTGATGTTCAAGGACTCAGGAAGGGTTTCTGAGGGATACAGATGTTCAGGTGGTTCTGCAGTGGTGTGTTACAGCTGTCTCCTGTGTGTGTCTGCTGTGTCTCCTGTGTGTGTCTCCTGTGTGTGTCTCCTGTGTCTCCTGTGTGTGTGTATCCTGTGTGTGTATCCTGTGTGTGTCTCCTGTCTGTGTCTCCTGTGTGTCTCTCCTGTGTGTGTCTCCTGTGTGTGTCTCCTGTGTGTGTCTCCTGTCTGTGTCTCCTGTGTGTCTCTCCTGTGTGTGTCTCCTGTGTGTCTCCTGTGTGTCTCCTGTGTGTGTCTCAGTGCCTGCGGGTGCTGCCCTGTCTGCACGAGTACCACAGAGAGTGTGTGGACCCCTGGCTGCTGCTGCACCACACCTGTCCTCTGTGCAAACGCAGCATCCTCGGTGAGTGACTACACCTGTCTGATGTTTCAGGGCGCAGGTTTTGAACTCCTACACTCAGCAGAGAACTGCGATGTCACTGAATAATTAGTAGCAAGTGCCCATGCTACTAATTATTACCACTTTAAGACATTCTATTCTATGGCAGTTTCATTAAAGCATTTTACTACAAACTATACAAATAACTTTTAACTTAATGGCCTTCATGGACTTTTTGTAGAATACTTCAATAACACTTTTTTGTGACATGCTATACAATGACTTTATATGATATTGTTTTGGCATTCATTACATTTACATTTTTATTACATGTTTATGGCATATACTAGTTTTATTTTTTTAAACGTTGTTTTTAATCTGATAATTTTTATACTAATGTGCTTTTTCTGATATTTGAACCAAACCGGGATCTTGTTATTATATTCCAACATCATATACTAAGATTTTATTTTCTATGTACTATACTTAGATTGTTCTGACATATTATACATACATTTTTCTCCTGTTATTTTCAACATACTGGGACGTTTTTTACTAATATTCTGCCATTCCATTCTTATACCTACATTTTGGACAAAATGTTTTACTATGTGGTTTTTTGGGATATTTTCATCTTCATCCCACATACTATACTTTTAGTTCTGGTCTGGGATTGAACAACTGACCCTCGTTTGATAGATTAAAACCCCTTAGCTATACTATGACGTACTGAGTGTTTTTGACATACTATAATAACATCTGATGTATTGTTTCAATGCTCACGCCTTTCCTCCTCACTGAACCCCTTCAGGCAGCGTCCGCAGAGACAGTTAACGCCGCCTCTCTTCCAGCTCTGGGAACAAGGTCTCTTCCTCAGTGACACTCAAGTAGCCGTTTTTTATCTCCAAACCTCGCCGCTTCCTCCTTCAAGCAATGGATTGAGGGACTAATAAAGACTAAACAGCAGTTTGCTGGCGTCTGCACTGTGGAGGGGTCAGATTTTGATATCTGTCCTTAGCGTGGGTGCAGTCAGAAAGAGAAACAGACGAACAGTAGTAGTGTTAACACTGAAGTACTGTTGTGTGTAAACAGTACTACTTCCTGGGATCATGTTACTGTATATTTGTGGACATATCTGTTTATGTGTGATTTAAAGCAGTGCAGATATGACTAATGTGCTCTCGTGCTCAGTGACACACAAACCACTTCTGCTCTGTTCCTGCAAACAGCAACGAGGCATCCGGTGATTCTAAACTGGAGCGATTACTGTCCAGTAAATGCTTCATGTTTGAAGCAGGGACGAATGGATGGACTGTGTTAATGTTCACTTTAGGTCCAAATGATGTCATCAACCACCATATTAAATAAGAGTGTAAACTAGTGTCCACACTTTGCTTCTAAATGCAGAGGTTCTATAGTTTGAACAGATGTGGAAGAATGGGTTTGCACTTGTCCTTATCATGCCTTATGACTGAACTGCAGCAGAGTGACAGAGACCTCAAACGCATCTCCTTAATTATACTTGTGTACGTTTTTGGTAACTATTAGTAATGAGTAAAAAGGTTAATATTTTGTAGAGAATCAAAGCTAAGTTGGATTGTTTCCTCATGTTTAATGTTGTTTATCAATTTCTTCCTTATCAGACAGTTAGTGTTAAGTCTTAACAGTTTTGTTCTGAGGGTCAAACAGATTTCACTGTTTCATCTCATACATCATGAAAGAGGTTTCCACACATGTCATGTATTTGAATGTTTAACACACCCAGCTACATTTGACTTTGATTAAGTCATCAACACATTGTACTGTGAAACAAAGTTAATGACTCCAACTCGAAGGATATCGAACACGTAGTCTTATATGATTTATTTTAGGTTCTGGGTTTTTCCAATTTACATGTGCTATGTTTCCCTTTTTTACAAAATGCCTGTACGGCACGTGCTTCCACAACATCAGGAGGATTTTCTTTCATTATATTATTTTGAAGGCTGGACAACAGTGGTGTGAACTGGGTAGATGTTGTCACGTTAGAGCACTTGAACGTTAGATGCAGGCAGGTTTTTCACAAGCTCCTCCCACAGGATGAGAGTAAGAGCAGCACTGATGTTCAGCAGGTCAGTAATTGTTCCTCCAGCTACAGAAGAGAGTCTCTCCTTAACCCTGGACGCTTCCTCCTTGTATTCCTATGTTCTGCTTATCTGATGATGATGTCAAAGGAACTCAAATCGTTCACTCTGGATCTTAATAATAAATGATTTGTTACTTGGCAAAAATAAACGTCTTTGTCCTTAGTCTCCGTTTTTTTCGTCCTGGCTCTGTGGGCCGGGATACAAATCATTGTAGGTATACTGTACAATGCTGTTTATTACATTAGAAGTATTTTTCTGACATCATTACTTTGTTTTTCTGATGATCATTTTCTAACATACTATAGCATTTTCCACTTGTCCTTATCATGCTATATGAATTAAGTGCAGCAGAGTAAGAGACCTTAAACACATCTTCTTAAATATATGACAGTAGTTGCATATACAAAGCTATGGTTTGAACATTTCTGTCATGATGTAGCTCAGTTTTGTTCACATTACTGATTATTAAAATCTGCCTTAAAAGGTGCATCCATTAGTGATGTGTCAGTCTTTTAAGTGAACGACGGGAGCCGGCTCGCGCCCGCGAAAGAACTCCTAACTTCCAAGAATTTTCCGGAAGTTGCCAGTGAAGGGTGACAATGTGTGAGGTGGTGTCAATTTGCTCCTTTTTTCTTTACCTTTAAACCGGAGCGCGTGTGAAGTTCGTTACAACTTCTCACGGTTCCGACCACCGGGGATCAGCCCACTTTCTTTTGTGAACTTTCACCCTCACCCAATCACCTGGCCGAACAGGAGTCTTTTCTGGTGTCTCGTCTGGTATCTCTGTCGTTTTTTCGAGCCTGTGTAGACAAACTTTGATAATATTACTCAGAGCTCTGACATATTCATCCACTTCTATTTGTCTAATATCTAAAACTGGACCACTCCCTCCTTGGAGGAGGCCCAAGCTTTGGCACATCTTTTGTTGTTATGAGACCTATTGTTGACAACATGTTATTATTTATTAGCTACAACGTCACCGAAATAAATTCTTCCGATTAATCATGACATTCCCTCCTTTGAGCATAAAATGCTCAATTAATATTGCAATGATTACCCTATTATGAATAGGACAAGGAAAACCCATAACGTTGTAATAAATATAAATTCTCCGTGTACCCACAAGGGATGATGATATGATGATCTCCGCGCTACGGGTGCTCCGTGCATGCATGCAGTGACATGTAATATCCAAGGATTAGAGACGATTGGATGCTGCTGTTTTGAGCATTGCTATTTATTTATGATAAATATGTGCATTCATTGGGTGGTATATCAGAGAGTTACAAGGGTCTGTAAATGCAATGAAAACAATTGGCCACAGCAAATCATTTATATTAAACATGTCATTTTTACTTTTGAATACTTCAGTACAAAGGATGTATTGAATAATTTAAGTGATATATGTATACACATATAAATCATTAGTCAAAACAGGGCTAAATTTGATTGAATTATACAAGGTATATGTGGTAAAATGAAGAGCCGTTTGGGAGCCGAAAGAGCCGGCTCTTCTTGGTGAGCCGAGCCAA
Organism: Dissostichus eleginoides; assembly: GCA_031216635.1. Lineage (NCBI taxonomy): Eukaryota > Metazoa > Chordata > Actinopteri > Perciformes > Nototheniidae > Dissostichus > Dissostichus eleginoides. The sequence goes on from CM062269.1 coordinate 32,085,443, forward strand.
ATGATCCGGCTCACTAAAAAGAGCTGGAATTCCCATCACTAGCATCCATACTCTGATGAAGTCAAAAGCGCGTTGTACTGTGAAATAAAAAGGAGTTAACCTGTTAAGCCCTGAGCCTGTTTTTCAGGTCTCAGGCTCCAAAATGACATTCCCAGAACAACTATATCTTCCCTTTTAGAAGGGGTAAATGCATAATCTTTTTTCTCAAAGCAATGATAAACCTGTGAGTTGGATGTAAAAAAAGTCAGAATCAATATAGATTTTTTTAATTTTAATGTAAATTCAGATTGAACATAGTAAAAAAATGTAAATGATAGTGTCCGTCCAAAATAATTGTTTTACTTATAGTGAAAACCACCCTTGAAGGATGGGATAGTAGACTAAAAGCTTTAGGAATCCAAATTATAACATATAATAAGTACCCTGTATCAAGATTGATGCAAAACAAGTGAAATTTGACCTTTTTAAGAGAGATTTAGAAAAAAAAAACCACTTCTGGGGTCATTTGGGTGCATTTTCCATATCTCTGGTCCCCCTCGGTCGATTTTGATGATTGACACCTCTTTTTAACTGTTAGAGCCAATAAAATCGAGGGGAAGTTCCTAAAATCCATCTAAACATTACCCATTGGTGAATGAGTGCTGCGCAGCCAGAATGCCCCAGAACCGGAAGCTGCAATACACTCTGGTGGCTACCATTAGCAGCTAATATTAATTCTCCGATTTTTACATAAAAATGGAATTATGGATTATCAATAATTTTTTCAAAGTGACAGACACATTGGATTAACCTATGGATTAACCTTCAGCCGCGTTTTTATCGTTTTAATGCCATTGAAGACCACTTTTGATCAGAAACCAACAGCCAAGGTAAGAGATGTCCCGTGAATGCTCCTTAAAGCTACGTGTTGTGATGTCTGTGTTTGCTTCCCCTGTCGCGAGTTCTGATCGCTCAGTGATGATACCTATACCTATAGAATCTGTGGAATCTCAGCTTTAATCGGATATATGTATGTGCAGTTACGATAACTAATAAGGGTATTTTTAGCTTGAGTTCTGAGCTAAGTGCGAACACTTTTTGTCGCTCAGGGCTAATTTAGACGCTTCTTGTGAGACTTGTGCTTTGTTTCGGTAAAAATGGTTCATATCTTCAGTTAGCTGAGTTTCTAACCGTTAAGTGAGTATGACACATTAATAGATTTTTTAAATATTAAGAAGCCCTGAGACACAGTTTCGTGAAAAAACTACCCGCCAGACCCGGATTAGGGTCCTCTCGGGCTTAACAGGTTAATGATGACGCGAAGGATGTCAAACAGGGTTTTATTGTATTTATTTTACGTTTGTTTTAGATTTTCAATGTCAACTTCAGAAAGCATTTACATGAGCTTTTTGTTTCAAAATGCTCTGATAGATCTGTTCTCTTTATAGAAAATATTCTCTGCATCATGGTCACATGTCGAAGGTTCCCTCTGTACGGCACGTGCTTCCAAAACATCAGGATTTTCTCTCGCTATATTTCTTTGAAGACTGGACAACAGTGGTGTGAACTGGGTAGATGTTATTACGTGCGTGCAGCCAGCTCCTCCCACAGGATGAGTAAGAGCAGCACTGATGTCCAGACTTCAGCAAGTCAGTAATTGTTCCTCCAGCTACAGAAGAGAGTCTCTCCTTAACCCTGGACACTTCCTCCTTTTATTCCTATGTTCTGCTTATCTGATGATGTCAAAGGAACTTCAACCTTTCACTCTGGATCTTAATAATAAATGATTTGTTACTTGGCAAAAATATGTCTTATTCTTTGCCCACAGTCTCTGGCTGACACTCAGGACTTTGGCTTTTAGTGAGCTATAAAAAGAAAATCAGTTGGGCCGTAGAGCTGAAAGTCCTTTGGGCTCCAACACTAAAAGCAGAGCATCAGACAGGTGAAGCTGCTGGGCAGCATCTGATCACAACGCCCTACCGAAGGAAGTCCGTAAACTACTACAACTTTCCAACAACTCAAAACCTTTGGCGGCTTTTCCTTTGAGCTAAGACAGTGTTTGGGGCTGAGGTGTGATGGAAGGGACAACAAAAGGCTCCAAATTTAACACAGAACAACCCCCCGCCCCCAGTTTTTCCTCCCCTTCACTGACTCACACCTCCGCCACCTTCCGTCTTCCATTCTTGTGTTTTGGTCTCTCTCGCAGCGGGCCATGCTGCCGCTCAGGAGGGGATCATGCCTTTGTTCCTCTTGCGGTCGGCCATGTTGCGGCGGTTGTGGTTGGCCCCGCGGCCCTTGCTGGCCTCCTTCTTGCGTCGGTCCACAACCGTCTCCTGCTTTTGTCCTTGGCCTTTGGGTTGGCCCACCAGGTTGTTGGGACGCGGCTCCGGCCGGAAACTGGAAGGGAGGGATGGAGGGAAGTGAACAGAGTGTGGAGGGAAGCAGTAGTGGAAGAGCTACAGGACTTTTATTTAATACACCGAGAGGATGTTTCTATCCAAGGTCAAAACTAAATGTTCTCAAAATTTAAAATAATTAGCAAAATAACACAAAAAAACAAGCATAGTCACTGTTTTTTTATTGTGATTTGCTATTTTTTGTATTTCCATTCAGATCATATCCTTTGATATGAAGTGTATTTAGTACTTTAAATTGCATTAGAGGGCTCTTCAATCCTCTAACCTCAATTCCGTATTCATTAAGAGAAAAAAAACCTTACTGAGAGGGGAAAAGTGATGAGGACAAATCTAGAGAAGCATTATTTATCATGAAGAATGTTCTTGGATGGATCTCCAGCTGGAGAGTCTTACCCTTTCCTCTGATGCATGTCAGCTCTTCGAGCCTCGGCCCGCTCTCTCAGCAGAGCTGGGTCCTGCACAAACTGGTCCCTGTTTACGTTGTTCTGAAATAAAAATAGATTCACATGTCAACACGGGATTGGAAAAGGCACAAAGGAAACCAAAAACTGTAATTACCGGCTCCAGGTTGTATGCCTCGCCCAGGAGAGGGTAGTTAATTATTTATGGTATGTTTTAAATACATTCCTAAGCTTTGCATATGGTCTTAATTTTAAGCAACATGCAAAAATACTGTAACGATAAAACGTGAAGAAAACATTTTAATCTTATCACTGAGCTTTAGGTCTAAAAGAAGTTTTCTGTAATGTTGGATCTGCCATCATGGAATTATTTCAGTAGGTACCTGTAGTGGTTCTTCCTCCTCTTCCTCCTCCTCCACAAATTCTGGTTTGTTTCCTTTTCTGAGGATTTGTGGGACAGTGAAAGGCCTGCAAGGAAATACAAAGTGAAAATGAAAAGCATTTGATTAGAGTCATCATATTCCTCATTTAGACAGCATTCCATTCGATATGGCTGTAACAGTCCGTGTCAGTTGATAGAATACACTGTATGATGCGGAACCAAAGTTCACAAGCATGAGTCCACCCCCCCTCCTAGCCGTACCCGGTTAGCAACATATGCTAATAACCACTCAGTTCTTTAATTTGGTTTTTACTACATTAGACTCCTTAGTTTACTTCTGTAACATAGTGACATCACTATGTAACACTTGCGCTTCAATTGGCCAGCACTCTAGCACATTGTTCATGATAGTCTAATGGGTGGGATTTCTAAGCAGTTGAACAATCACAACAGAGCCGGCCAGCTAACCAATCAGAGCAGACTCTGGTTTCCGACAGAGTGTGAGCCTAATATGTCCTCTTTGAAAGGTTCCCCTTCCCCTCATACACTGTGCCGTACCTCCTGCTCAGCAGACTGTCTCCGTCCGTGTCGTTGGCTCCCACTTGGCCCATGTCGTAGGTGTCGTCGTACTCGTCGTCGTAGTCGTCCAGGCCGTACGCCTCGGGGCTCTCTCCAGGCTCCAGGACCACCACGTCCACCACCGTCTCATAGGACAGGTAGCGAGCTTTCTGCTCCGCTATGTGCTGCTTGTCGTTCAGCAACTCTTTGGCGCTCTCCCCTTTCCTGCAAGAATTATAATAAACACAGAGCAGATCACAGGCAGTCCCACCTTTTCTTCTTTCTTTAAATATGTAAATGATTTTAGCGTTATTAAGAATCCTACTTTGCTTTCACTAAACATTTTGGGTAGGGTTTTTAAGCACATAAAGAGGAGTATTCTTTCTGTGCTCATTTTACCTCCTGCCTTTCCAGATGCGGGACATGTCCACCTGGTCTCTGCGGAAAACGTCAAACTCGTCATCATCGAACACGTTGGATCTGACGTTCAGCACATCTGGAAGCGGCTCCACCACTGGCCTGAAGGGACAGAAGAAGAACGGGAGTCAAACACGGCTTTGAGGACACATTTAGCTTCAAATTATTCACTACACCAATTCTACAAATCATCTGCAATATATTTGATCATTTGTGGAGTTTGTCCCAAAAAGTATTAACAGCAATTTAGGTTATCAATTAACTGAAGTTATCAAATATATATAATTTAACAAGCAATAATGCTGAAGATTTGAATGTTTCATCTTCTTAAAGGGGCCCTATTATGCTTTTTGGGGTTTTCCCTTTCCCATAGTGTGTTATAGAGGTTTGTGTGCATGTTAATGGTCTGCAAAGATTAAAATCCTAAAGAATCCTCCAGAGCAGGGGTCGGCAACCCCTGGCACGCGGCACCATAACCAGTGGCACACTAGGAATAAGTGGAATAAGTGTGCAAAATATTTAAATTGTATTTTCGGATCCTGAACGAGACCGTCTCCCCGTTACCTGCAGAAGGAAGCCATGCACGCAACGCAGCCCCGCTCTCTTTAACTCCAGGCGACTTTCTGCCGCTTTCCTTCGTGGTGCAGTGCTGATCGTTTCACCACAGAGGAAAGCACTTCACAAATTGCAGTACCCATAAGGAGCTGTACAAATGCCGCAGTTTTTGCGTGGCTGTGTCTTTAGTTGAAAGCCGAGTGGCGATCTGCTCAGCTCTCATCGAAATAATATGCTACAAAGGGGCAGACTGGCCATCTGTGTGTTGAACTTTCCTGTCGGCTCCCAGACCGTAGTCGAGGAAACAGGGGGGATGACTCTCTGTCGTCTCCCAGGGCAGAAGCAACAAGCTTCAGGTTCAATAACCCACTTTAGCTTAAATGACTGGAGAGAGGCGAGCTCTTCTTGGGAGGCTGTTGCATTTATTTAGTTGTTCTTCTGTTTCACAAAATACATCACAGACCTCTGTTTTTCTGCTGCCTCGTTTCACTTCCAGAAACATACACACGCTCGCTCACTCTCGCTCTACCATCCACACACACACATGCACACGCAACACCCCTCTCTCTCTCTCTCTCTTAAAGGGACAGCGATCTCATCTCACTCTGCATGACCCTAATATCAACATGTGTGTTCTGGAGAATCTCAGAACGGATGATCGTCGTTTTTTAAGCTTGTACGGACAGGCTATCAACTTAAGCTCTCACTTACACACACGTTCCTGATGCTACTAGCTTAAAAGTGAGTTAGCCTAATTCATAGGACAGATGACTCTGAACAATAATCTGCTGCCTGTTGAACATCATTGAAGGAACCGCCTGTTAACAAACTTTGTCAATAAAGATTTCAGAATCCAAGCTAATCCAATGCAGCACCTCTTTTCACCCTCTGTCTGAAACCAGAGCCCAGTCTGCTCTGATTGGTTAGCTGGCCGGCTCTGTTGTGATTGCTCAACTGCGTAGATATGTCCCGCCTCTTAGGCCATTACGTACAATGTTTTGGAACGCTACCCGATCTATGTGGCAATAATAAATAATTAGCATTTTTAGGTAAAGGCCCCCGTGTGTGTGGGGTCACCTGGGCATGGCTCGGTCCAGCTGGTCCAGGCTGGGGGCCAGGCGGTCCTCCAGGATGTTGTTGATGACCAGCTCAGAGTTGTAGTGGTACTCCTTAAGGCAGGCCAGCAGGAAGCCCTCGCCCAGGTCCGGCAGCAGGTCCCTGATGCAGGTCAGCAGAGACTCCTGCTCCGCCTCGCTCACCGCACACACCGCTCCCTGAGAGGGACACCACGAGCAGAGACTTCCTTATCCTTACTGTCATTTAAGTTTTTAATGAAATGGATTATAATATTATAGTTGTACTGATAAAGGTGCTGGGATATATGTTTTATTGATCTCTACTCTGTTTTTGTTAGTGCGATAGCGACGATGAAGTGTTTGTTGATTGTTCTGAATGGACCTGCGCAAGGACTGCAAATGGAAATCAGCTAACAGCTAAATCTGGCATAATGCATCTCTTCTGCTTTTTAGATTAACATTTTTTTATGGGTTTTCTTTGTTTAACAAAGATATACATATATACAGGCTTCGGGAGTTAATAATTACATGTAACTGGATTACATTACTGCAATATTCCCTTACATAAAAAAAGACATTTCTACAAATGATTGCTAGCAGGATAACAATGTTACAAAACAAAATAAAAGTTTGCAGTATAGTGTTTGTTGTTAAAGATCAGATCTCATCTCTTCCCTGTAAGCTGTACTCTTAAGTGTGAATCTATACGCCTACTACCTGAATCTGCTTTATGGCTTTCTTAATGTTTTGACTGTTGAACAAAGCAGGACAAATGAAGACATGCTGCTTATGAGATATATAATAATAATTAGAGAACTCACATTGTCCCCTTTTCGGGGAGCGTCCACCATGGCCTCGGCCCCCCTCAGGCCCTCCCCCCCTCTCTCTGGCTCTCGGGCCTCAGCAGCACCGCCCGCTGCTCCCTGATACTGACTGTGGCTGTGTGGCCTCCGGTGGCCCACTGAGTCCCAGGCGCTCTGCACCCCCTGCAGCAGGTAGGAGGTCCGGGTCTCATCTCTGATCGGAGCAGGCAGTTAGGGGAAAGAAACCATCAATACTGCAGACATCATTAACCGCTGCTAATATTACAGTATGGCTGTGAGAACATTCGTCCATCCTGAATATCCCTCCACTAAAACTGGTGGTTGACCTGATCTTATTGAAAAGACAATATTCATCTTACCAATTGTGGTCCTAAAGAGGGTGGTAAGGGACACTATGCCCCTAAATATTAAAAAGGCGTATAAGGGCTGCCCCTACACTCAAGAAAAAACATTTGAATGTAATTTCTACCTTTGTAAACACAAAATGTATTATCCATCTTTGTCCCAAATTTGGCTTGATTTGCTCTACTAGCTCAACACAAATCTGATGTGGTTATATAGGCTCTATAAACCTACACAATTGATTTTCTAAATAGTTGCTGATTGGTCCAGATGGCGCCTTTTTCTGGCAGGCTGGGCACTGGGCAGAGCGTCCTCCCAGCATTTCATCCAAAAGAAACGCTCCCAGAGCTTTTATATTGTTTCTGACAGTAATATCTTGACAACGTATCACCGCTGCTGTATGACGGACTAGCTTTGCCCTCATGGATTTTATTAGTTGTTTGTGCTACTATATATTTGTTTCACCATATAGCCCCACCGTCATATGCTTTCTCTCACGCTCACCTGCAGCTGGATGATTTGCTTAAACAAATGAGCTTTTCAGTCTTTGTTATGATATGGAAAACACAAGGTTGAAAACAAGCTTCTCCTCCTGCTGCGAGGCATGTGCTCTGTTCTCATGGAATCAGTTGGAAAAAGAAGGTGGCGCTCAGAAAAATCAGCTATGTGGCTCTTATTCAACCAAATGCTGCCCCTACACTCAAGAGAAAACAGCATTTTACCCGGTGGAAACAGAAAATGTATGGTCCATCTTTGTCCCGAATTTGACTTGATTTGTTCTACTAGCTCAACCAAAACATGAACTCTGAAAAGATGGTTATTATCTCGTAGAAACCTATTCAGAAAATATATTTTTCGTTTTTCCTGTAGAGCGGTGAAGGATACATGACAGGGAGGGCTTGTTGTAGGAGGCTGATGTAGTCTGCGATGGGGAACTGCTCATCAAAGTCTGACAAGAACCTGAGGGGACAAAGAAAAAGGAAATCCCATCATGCACTTTGTTATTGTGTCTCACGTCACTGCCCGGCCAAATAATCGCCCCGCCCACTTTCAGGTGAAAACAAAGAATCGGCATCAGGCATAAACCTTTGTTATCATGCCTAAAAGCTGCTGTGTCTTGTATTGCACGTCAAACAACACAAAGATCCAAAGTTCAGATGTTCTATATTTGGACTAAAAGGACAGTAAAAGTGAATATCTGTGGCCTCTACAGAGAGAACTGAGATTGTTATTATTGGGACCCGGTCAGTCATGAATGTACATCTACACTTCCTCACAGCTACATTGTGATGCCAGTAGTCAGAGTAAACATGTGTAAGGCTAAATGTCAAAGTAGTGACTGTAGATGCTGCATTAGAAGATAGAAACAGTGAGACAACCCACTTTGGAAAAGCCCCCACCCCTCAGAACCAGTAGTTTTACCTTTTCTCAGGTAAAAAAGATGTGAAATGTTCTAGCAGCTCCTCTGCACATGATTGCATGTTTTCGCCCCTGCAAGAGAACAAATGCAGCGAGTTAATGTTTGCATGTGGATGTCAATTCTGCTAAGAAGCATGTAGAGAGTGTGGACGTCTCACCCCTCCAGGATGGGCTGCAGGCAGGCGTGATGCAGCAGCAGCTGGGCCATCTCCACTATCTTACGACAGGAGTGGGACAGCCTTTTCCACAAGTCCTCCTGAAGACTAAAGCATGGTTTGGGACATGGGTGGGTGTCAATCTTTTGGCTTTAATTACGTTTTTAAATGCAGCAGAAAACTCACCCTGTAGCATCAAAGTTCCTCTTCCTCACCGCCTTCTCCAAGTCGGGCACAGCGCTCTCATAAAACGAGACCAGTCTGCAAGAGAGATGAAAACAAAGTGGTGGTGAGAAGATTTTGTGAAAGGTGCGGCTGCGGTACTACCGGGTCAGTCCATTGGTTACCTGCTGAGGAAGCCGTGGGAGTGGAAGCTGGAGCAGGCGGCAGGGAAGATGTCCAGGAAGGCTTGGATGGTGGTGGTGGAGTCACACAGGTACAGAACAAGATCTACCAGATCCTGGGACAGAGAACAAAAACCCACATTTATTATCAATGACATGAAGCAGCAGTGTAACTTTCTATGATTTGGTATCTCTAAATTCACTTTTAAAGACCCAGTTTTATAGAATAGAGTAAGGGGCAGGCCTTATATAATAATAATAAGGTGTCTTATTATTATGGTGCTGGTTAGCCTAGTTTCTAAGGAAAGCCGAATTCATTCATCAATCTCATTCACCTTATATATATATATAACGACACATTTTATCAAATTACTTTTTACATAAATAGTCACTCTTGCAGATTTGTCTCCATGCCAGAACAGTCTGAATTATATTTGTATTTGAGAACACATACATACTGGATATTACAATACGTAGTATCTGTGTATGTGTGTGTGTGTGTGTGTTACCTGCTGGCTCATGGTCATGGCAGTGGGCTGTTTGTGTGCGTTCAGCTTCATCGGCTCCATGGCTGCGGCCCCCTCACAGTGGAGACCACACTTATCCATGATGGTGTCGAAGATCTAAGGGCAATGGAGAATAACAGACAGAGAGAATTAGAGGAGAGTCATTTACAATGTCACTGTAGGACATATACAACACTTTTCAAATACTATTTCTTTTTGTCTAAGATGCCTGGGTGCAGTTATTGGAAAATTGTGAGTTTTTGATTTCTTTCCATTAATCAGAGTTTTATTGAGTTCTCAATATCGACTAGTGCAATATCCAACAGCAAATTATATATCTGCGCATTATTTGTTTAAAGAAAAAACATGTGTCTTGTGGTGCTGTACAGATGTCTGGGTCTGCAAATCGTATTATTTAGACTATCGAAAATAGTTTGGTACAGAAAACAAATATCAAACATCATTATAATATATTTTCAATAACATCTTACAATACTTACAATAATACTTAAAAACTACAATAATCTAAAATCCTAATTTATGAGATCCTCCTAATATTTTATAGAGGCCCTATTATGCTTTTTTTGGCTTTCCCTTTCCTGTAGTATGTTATATAGGTTTGTGTGCATGTTAATGGTCTGCAAAGGCAAAAATCCCAAAGTTTCCCCCCCCCCCCCTGCCTGAAACGCCTCTGTTTGACTCCTCTGTAAAATAGTGACATCACTAACACTTGCGCTTCTATTGGCTAATACTACAACACAGCGTACATAATAGGCTAAGGCAGTGGACCGATCACAACAGAGCTGACCAGCTGACCAATCAGAGCAGACTGGGCTCTGGTTTCAGACAGAGGGTGAAAAGAGGTGCTGCAGCACAGGCAGTATGAGAAAAATAAAGAGCTTTTTGAACATTAAAGCATGTATACATGTAGAGACACAACATACAAATATGAACCTGGAAATTAGCATAATATGTCAAGTCAAAAATAAAATGCAATATTTTTTCCGGAGGTTTCTACTGCACTTTTCGTATAAATATACAGCTGTGTTTTGTAATCATAACCTCACCTGTAACACAGTGGGCACTGTCTCATCCAGGTCGACGTAGTAAGACGGCTGGTTGGTAAAGATGTTCTCTGAAAAAGTGAAAACCAATATCAAAGTAACCAAAGTGAACACATAAAAGCTAGGAGTCTTCACCACTTCTATTCATCTAATGGATACATTTCCCATCAAAATACCCTATGATGATTCAATGGAACCGTAATAAAAAGTTCACCTATCATCTTGTGCAGCAGCTGGCTGTTGCCCTTCCCAAAGAGTACACACAGATCCAGAAATTTGGGAATGTCAAAAAGGAAGTTCTCATAGATAATTTCTCCGAACACAGACGGAGTGAGGAAGCTCTCCTGAAGAAGAAGGGAGAGTCAGCAAGTGTTACATCAATACAAAAGTGGTCAGAACTGTTTACTAATCAAACTATAACTGGTATTTTTAGCGATCAGTAAATGATTCTTTCTTCACATTTGGTTACAGCTCCTACCTTGGACTCTTTATGCGTGGCCATCCTGAGGAAGGTCAGGAACACCGCCCTGTGGACGCAGCGCTGCATGTCTGCCACCGCCGGGGAGGAGGGCATGGTGGCCAGGTCCAGGCCGCGGGGGGCGTGATGCAGGTATGAGTCTAGACACCTCTGCAGAGTCTCATCAAACACCACCTGATGGAGGAGAAAGAGCAGAGAAGGGAGGGAAACAACTATTTTAGCCGTCGTGACTCAATCCACAGTGGTTTTTTGTTCTGCTGCCATACACTTTTGTGGCTCACGGAGATGAGAGGTTTACTATGAATCAGCCTAGCTAACAACATGTTGAGGCTGGCCAACAAAATGATCTCTGACCCCAACTATGTACTGAACAGCCATTTTATGAATATATGTTATTATCAAAGGAGATACAGGGTCCCACGTTTGAATAAGGTTAGCCTAAAGCAAACTTCTCAAACTCAAGACATGCAGGACAAACTAGTCCCACCCCCTAATTTTATGTGGCACGCGAGAGTTTTGCAAGAAATATAATTTCTATCAAACTATTCCAAACTATTCAGAACAGTGTCCATAAACTACAAGTCCCACAATGCATGTAGTTTTGTGACATGCGCACTGAAGCGTCTCAGGTGTTTTCTAGCAGCATTCTCAACACTGTAACCCCCTTTATCAAAACCTATGTTGCTATGGATGTTGCTATGGCACATTCTGCAATAAAGATGCCGAAAACTTGGGGAGGTAATTTTTGTTTTGGTTGATAAAAAAAAGAAAGAAAAAGTCTCGCCTTTCAGAATATGAAACTCTTATTGCCATATTCAGACGATAAATACATTTTTGAAACTTGTAAAGGCAGCATGACAATTTAAATAACCTTCAAATAATGAATGAGGCTGATCGTACCATGACGGGGTTCCAGACAGGGGGTTTTCTGTCTCGGCTTTCACATTTAGAAACTATTATCGCCTCAATCAAATGATAAATAAAGCGCCTCAATTGTGCTTGAAAATATTTGTGTAATGGTAAACAAACAAAACATAAGCCTATTCTATTTGGGCTATTATAATCTCATAAATTCATGGGAGTTATGTTATAATAACACAGATACATGTGAGTGTGTGTTCCTATATACAATATGAACTAATTGTTTAAATACATTTTACAATTGTTGTTTTAGTTGTTGAATATCTGCTTGAAAATATTTTCCCTCGACTTCTGCTTTCAGAGCTAGTTGATTTGACTAAAACAAATAATAATCAAATGCATAGGCAATCATGTAACATTATAACGAGTACATATATTTATATAGCGTCAAAGTTACCACCGGCTCTTTAAGGGCGACCATAATGCTGATGTGGCGCGAGTTCGACAGCCCTGGACTAAAGCATTTTTTGTGCAACAGTCAATCCTACATTCCCAGTCTTCAGAGATGTAGTATGTTAAATGTCTATTTTTCTTGAATCTTGTCTTAATATTTGTCCTTGTTTATGTTGCAAATAGAGCGATACATTTCAGACTTGATCTGACAAAGGAGTATTATGATATTGTATCTTAATGTTAACGGCCCCTCACCTGACACCAGAACTTGTCATGGGGCAGTGCCAGCAGCCACTCCAGGTCCTCTGTTATGAATTTGGCATGTTCCAAAAACTCCTCCACCTCAGCAGGAGAGCCGTCTTCTGGAGGGGATTTGTAAGGCACAAAAAAACGGTCCTCCTTCCTTGCCGGGTGCTGATGTGAAACAAAAGGCACATGTTTTCCTTCTGATACAACTTGACTTTAAGAAAAGTGAGTAAGGTGATTCTTTGACTGTTTTTTTGTATAAGATGATGTGATATGACTCACCAATGCAGGCAGTGTCTGCTCTTTTCCCAGCGGGCCCTTCTCAGTCACCTGCTGCTCATCCAGTGGCACTTGGGCACAGGCCATGGCTTTCCCTCTTTAGTTTCTTCTACTACATCAAAACAACACAAAGACATTTCAATTACATTTTGTTCAGTATATCCTTTATTTCCATGTACTTTTTTTTTTTTTTTTTTTAAAAGGTAGCTCTTATCACGTCATAGTTACAGTTTGACAGCTCAAAAGTGTACTTTTTTTAATCATAGAACACGCTTTGTAAACACAGAAGTGTGATTTGATTGATATTATATTCACCAAAAACAGAACCTGTCATGGATTATTCTTTTTTTTCTTTTCAAACAAAGAGTTTGTTTTGTCTATACTTTATTAAATATAATGAGCAATTACAGAACTATAATCTCTCGTATTTTTTTGCCTTCTTTAAAAGCAGGCCACGTCATTTTACTCACCTTCATTTATTATATCACTTACTTTTAATCACACTGAAAGACTTCCAGTCCCACAGAATTACAGCATAACGAAAACCAAAACTGTGCAAAGAAGTACTATATAATCAGATTTTTTTGTATTATCCTTAGTCTAAGAGGGTACATTTACATTTGGTTGCATTTATTTATAATGTTTGGCTTTGTGCTATATATTTGTGAATGAACTATATGTCTGTACCTTCTCTTGTATTCTGATGTTTGCACCTTATGCTCATTCGTTCAATGTGTTGTTTTGAAAGGTACCTCCATCTTCTTTTCTGCACTGTATAGTAATGGAAAGTATATACTGTGTCTTCCAATGTCTTTAATCTAATGTTTAATCAGGAGCAGTACATCTTTGTACATCCTGCAATGGAAAGGATGCAGGTAATATAGGGACATCGTTTATTACTCCCTTCTTCTGACCTATTAGCAGTTGGAACGTGTCCAAACTGCTGAAGCAGGGAACTCCTGTTAGCTAGCTAACAGCAGCTGTTTATAAAGTACTAACAGCTCGAGAGTTAGCCAAATTAACTAGCTGTTAGCTAGTTATATCAATGTTAGTTACGACTGCTTATAAAAACTAATATAGCCACCTGTTAACCACCAACGTTTACAGCACAACAATTGTCTGCTTACATCGAGACTGTAGGTTCATTATCTAATTTCGACTAAAGAACTGCGTAGATGAGATAGCCTGCTAGCTATCTGCTAATCACCAAGTTACCGAACTGACAGCTCGGCAATGAATGGAGAGAAGCTAACGTTAATGTAACGTGGCTAACCTGCCGGTGACTTCAGGACCGTCCCTTTGTGACTCGTATGTACAATAATTGAAACGTTATCGGAAATGAACGCTTTAATAAATATGCTCACCTCTTAATGTGACTGCCTGTAAATCGTTAAAGCCATTTCGTCTAAAAAGACGTAGCAGCTTTCTAGTTTCTGTTTCCTAACGTTTCTAATCACCTGTGTCCTGCCCGGAAGTGACGTAATGTTGTTTTGTCTTTTACAGTTGCCTGTCTTTACTGCCCCCTGGTGGGCACCAGAGCGCAGCACAAGAGGGTTCATTTATCAAAAGATACATTTATCTACTATACTGTATACAGGTACACATCTCAATAAATAAGAATATCGTGGAAAGGTTGATTAAGTTCAATATTTCTATTAAAAAAGGAAACTCGTATATTATATAGATTCATTTCACACAAATTTAATTATTTCAAGTCGACCACGTGAGCCACAGACCAGTTCCTTTTCTCCTTAGCCCAGGTAAGACGCTTCTGACATTGTCTCTGGTTCAGGAGTGGCTTGACACGAGGAATGCGACACTTGTATCCCATGTCCTGGATACGTCTGTGCGTGGTGGCTCTTGATGCACTGACTCCAGCCTCAGTCCACTCCTTGTGAAGCTCCCCAGCTTTTTGAATGCCTTTTGCTTGACCTCAAGGCTGCGGTTATCCCTGTTGCTTGTGCACCTTTTCCTACCACACTTTTTTCTTCCACTCAACTTATGAATATGCTTGGATACAGCACTCTGTGAACAGCCAGCTTCTTTAGCAATGACCTTTTGAGGCTTACCCTCCTTGTGGAGGGTGTCAATGACTGACAACTGTCAGGTCAGCAGTCTTCCCCATGATTGTGTAGCCTACTGAACATTGAGTGACCATTTGAGTTCATTAGCTGAGTCTACAATATTGCATTTTTTCAATATTCTAATTTTCTGTGAGATACTTAGCTTTTCATTAGCTGTAAGCCGTAATCAAGATTAAAACAAATAAACACTTGAAATAATAGAGTTTGTGAAATTAATCTATATAATATATGAGTTTCACATTTTAAATAGAATTACTGAAATTAATCAACTTTTCCATGATATTCTAAATTGAGATGAGTACCTGTATAAAGCATCAGGAATGACACTACAAAAAAAAGCTGCAGTGACTATATTACTATACAAATATTGTAATTCTATTATAGTTACATTGTCAATAATTACTTTAAAATATGAACGTTTTAGTTTAAGTTGTATTTTAAAGTAAGGTACTCCTTTAAAGGGTTAGTGGCTCAAAAAATAAATATAGAATATGAAATCGGTATTTTGAGCTTTGTCTTAAGGGAAAACTTTAAGGAGAACAGTTTATTAGGAATAACATACTTTGGTTCAAAAAACAAGACGATGACACATGATTTTCTAGGAAACAGGATGTTTATAAAAAAGATTTCCATGACACAGAGAAAGCTGATGAAGATTCCCTTAAATTACAATAATTAGAATATTTTTTAAATCTCAAGAAAAACAAACATTGATTGGTTAATTTGACGTTCAAAAAGGGAAACTTCTGTTGTATGTGTTACTGCACCGTTGTCGTCTGTGTGCTCCTGAAGGCATCATCTGATTGAATGGTTTGTGTCTGACCTTAATATTACAAAGTTTAGATTATACTAACTGACCAGCAATTCTGCATCTGCGTGTATAAGATCTCACTTTTTAAACTTATCATTTAAATATGCAATGCAATACCCCATTTAATCTAAATTAAATATTGAAGCAAAGATAAACAAAACAACATTTGTAAAGTTGCATGGCATGTTTTGTAAACTGACACTGAATTCTTCATTTAGAGTTTAAAGCATAAAATAAATATCATATGGCTCAAACATCGATACATAAGCTCCCATACAGCAGCGGTAATACTGTACCTCATGGTACACGTTTAAAAAGCTTTCAGGAAAAACACAAAAAGTGAGGTCTGTCAAGGAGACAGCCATTATGACTTCCAGTTTCTATCTCTAAAACATATATAATAACATGTTGAATCTAGAGAACGGTGGGTTTGTTAGTGAGGATGGAACATTTATTCTGTGTTTAATGTTCTCAGTAAATATGGATCATATATGGTGAGTGATTTGTGGTCTTAACAGTTCCACAAAAGATGATGTTGCTATGGTGTGAATGGCTGTTTTATCCTTAAAAATAAATATTGTTTCAGTTATTGTAGTTGTACAATATGACGGACACTAATATCCCTGAACCCTCCCGTAAACAATCAGCTTTACAGATCACAAACCGTTTGTTTTGGCCATAAGTATGTGGATATTAAAGGGGCTTTATACTGCTCATTTTCAGGTTCATATCAGTATTTTGTGTCTCTACTGTGAAGTGTCTCCATGCTTTAATGTTCAAAAAGCTCTTTATTTTCCTCATACTGCCTGTGCTGCAGCACCTCTTTTCACCCTCTGTCTGAAACCAGAGCCCAGTCTGCTCTGATTGGTTTTTGTTGACCAACATGGCAAAATGGCTGGAGCCAGTGAGTTTTGGGAATTTGTCCAACAAAAAAAACATTAGCATTAACCAAAATAAGAACTGAAAATAACATCATTGCAGGGTAAATGGATTAATTGACTAACTGTTTATGCTATTCATTGAAGTAAGGCTCAACCCAGCTTGTGCTACAATTTTCTAGAAATATTTTTATTTTGCCTAAGAATAGCTGTCAAAGTTCTACAGATATTATATATATTCATCTGTAAATCAAACACAACAGTAATTTTTTGGAGGGACAAATTGGAGCCAACAATGAAAAACTGCCCCAGACCAGGAGTGCATACAAGCATGTCCACATACTTTAGGCCATGTAATGTAACTCACAGGTTAGTCATAACAACCTAATATATAGTATGTGACTTCATTTTTCAGTATTTTCTGTGATTAATATGGATAAGGTTACAGTACAGAAAGGCGAGGTGTGTGTGTGCATATATGATTCAGCTTAAAGTATTTTGAATGTCACTGTAAAAAAGAAAATATATATATATATATTCACTGCTAATAAGGGGCACAGATGGTTAACTATATGGACAAAATGTCGCCTGGATGAAGCCACAAACTCTGGTCTTTATGTCGCTTCACATATCCGAACCAGGCCTCATTGAGGATTTTCCGACTGCATGCCGAAGAGAAGTTTGCCCACCAAACGTCACTGTGTAGCCCTTCACCATTCTCAATGGCCTGCCCATATTTGGTCTTCAGGTTTTCTTCTCATGTATAAAAAATGAACGCACGAACAACAGAGTCCAGCAGGAAGTCAGTTTGATGTCGAAACTTCATTAAAATTCCAGTTTAGATCCGTAACAAATTATTTTTGGTATGTAATGATAAAAGGAAAAGGAGGGAACAGAACAGTAGAGACTCAATAATGTTATTAATACAGCGGCTGTAACCTGATTGTGCTTTTCCCACCTCCTGAGGAAGCGTTGCGGGCAAAGACCATAAGTGATATAAATACTGTTGAATCTCTACAGTGGTGGCTCAATGACGTACACTGAGGAAAAGGACGAGGGGGGGGGAAATCACAAGAGCAGAAGCCAAAATGGCTGATCAGTAGTCTGGGGAATAGAGAGAAGTGTGACTGGCTGAGTATTGCACATAAGTTCAAAAGTCTTTAACTCGTCCCTGCAGACGATGCTTCAGTTGATATTTCTAGACTTTAAGCAGCTGTCAGGGAAAGGTTGGCAAAACCTAAAAAAAAAGAAGCCTGCCCCCTTCTGTTGGGATCTACTGCATGTGTGAACTTTGAACGAACAGTTACTCAAATATTTACGGTAGAGGAGGTGTGGGTACCTGCCGCACAGCAGCCAAACTACCCAGACTCCGGGGTCCTGGAAACTGGGGATCGGAAAAGAGAAAGTAGTTCCCTCCCCTTGGGGTCAGTTTACCCCAGCACAAACACGCTGACACCTCAGGCTCATTTCACGCTGGTCAGAGCAGGTGTTGGTCCAGAGGAGGCGGGGCTAGCCCAGCTGTATCTGCCCCGAGTACATGGTGAGGAGGAGCATGATGGAGAAGCCCGTCAGCAGGCCGGCGTTCTGGATGGCAAAAATGACAAGGAAGCTGCTGCCGCCCGCATCCTCCTCCTCACGACTCACCTCGTTCATCTCTGGAAACTGAGAAGCAGAAAGAAACAAAGACATTTATATTTTTTAAAACCTCTCTGAACTTATTCAACTTTCTCCAATTCCAAATATGGGGGGAGTTCAAGTCCATCTTAAAAGGACACAGAACAAGAAACCATTGGTCAATATGATTGCTCTTATATCCCCTAATTGAAGTCGTTTTAAAATTGTGCCAGTTTTTAATGTTTTATAACAGTTTATTTTATTTTGACTGGTTAATATGCCATTTCATTTGTGTTTTACGACAGCTGTATTCATCTGCCTGTATTGTTTTGTGTTCATTTGTTGTAACATTTTTCATGCTGCCCTCTTGGCTAGGTCACTCTTGAAAAAGAGACTTTTACCTGGTTAAATAAAGGATCTAAAAATAGCCTCTTCCTAATGTGTTTGGAGAACTCCTTTTTTTCTTAAAGAAGTCTGTATGTCTAATGAGAACCCTCATAATGGCACATCCTCCCTTACAACACTTGTATCTATGTGTTCCCAAGTCACTGACCATGTCTGCCAGAGCGATGTAGAGGAACATTCCCCCCGCCAGGGCAAAGATCCAGTTGGGGGAGAAGCTGTTGCCGGCAAGGATGCCAAAGCCCATGCCCAGGTAACAGCAACAGGCCGACATGAAGTTGAAGAACAGAGCCTGCTGTATGCTCATGCCAGCGTTCAGCAGGATCACAAAGTCTCCTGGAAGAGGACAGAAAGATTACATCGTGAAGAGAAGAAATTACATTTATTGGATTTGTAGACGCTCAGGGCAACAACATGCCAATAGGAAACATCGGCTGGCTTAAACAGAGTGCTGCAGGAATAAGTCCTACAACCTGGTAGTGAGTTAGCATTTTATTACATCTGGTTCCCTTGTCTCAAAGTTGATGATTTGTTTAACTTGATTTTGATTTGATGCTTGAGATAAGGTGTGTGGTTAACACAAGCACAAGAGATGTTCATGTTTTGTTCTATGACATAAAATAAGACAGTAAATACCAGAGGTGGGGGACTCGAGTCACATGACTTGAATCGAGTCAGACTCGAGTCGCATATTTTTGGACTTGAGACTTGCTTGACTAACATTGATAAAAGACTTGACTTGACTTTGACTTGGTATTCATGACTTGACTTGAGACAGATGACTCGAAAGGACTTTACTTTTTTTAATTAAATATTTGCATTTGTTTTTGTATTGTACGGAGCCCCTAAAGGGCAATGAAAAAACGAAAAGATACTGTATCTCCGCACGAGAAAGTTACCGGAGCGCCAAGTAGGAAGTGGAGCACACAGGAGACAGCCGTTTCATTGCAGACTGTAATGTTTATGTGGGGAAATGGCAGTGCCTACATTATTTGAGATATATTTCGAACTCGGACTCTCATTCACTTCATGAAATGGCTACAGCACCAGGAGGCAGCGGGACGTGTAACTCCGCCTCTGAGAAGTGCAGCACCAGCGCGCAAAGAGCTGTGCCTTTTACGCAACGCCTTCACTGTGTTTACTTTCATTAGAACAGCTGAAGAGCGACCGCATGCTGCTACGTGTTAACCACACACGACTCTACACACATCGAACTGCCCGATGAATCCCCCTATTACTCGTTTTATGAAGGAGATGTCCGGTCACTAAGGAGCATGATGTGTGTGTGTGTTTGTGCTCTGCTCAGCTCTGCGTGTGTTCGGTGTGTTTGTGTGTGTCCGACAACGGCATTTGTTTTCAAATTACCATGAACAGTAATTTCCACACATCTGGCCAACTCCATATGTATATGTGGGTGTTCCCAAATGAAAGAAATGTGTTTAATCTTAATGTCGCACTGTCTGCACACACATATCATGCGCCCTGGTACATACACTATTCCGTTGTATTGGCTTTGATGCAATATTTCTTTGTGCGCATACAGTTAGGAAAACAATGAGACAGTGTCATATGGGAGCACCTTAGACAGACCATGGAGAAATGCTGTGACCCTGCTGAAGGGGAGCCAGGGCAGGAGGCTTAACATGTTGATGTATAATATTTGTGTTGTACTCCAGTTTTCACTTTAGAGCCCTTTTATAACTTATAGGGTTATCATTTCAGCGCCCCACTCTCCAGTGCTGTTTATGTTGAAAATAAAACTAAACTTTTCATAACCACAATATTTTTAACTGATTTAAATGCGGAAACTGGGGTTATTCATCAGAATTTCGTATGACTTGCTTGACTCTCACCACATTGACTTGGGACTTGTTTGAGACTTGTAGGTTAAGACTTGAGACTTGCTCATGACTTGCACATGTATGACTTACTCCCACCTGGTAAATACCCTACTTGTGAACGAAGCTTCTATGTGTCATAAAAACCACGATTGCTAACAAATGGCTAAATGAGACTACTGTACAAAACGTCAATACGTCCAACATTAGCCATTTTAGCTTAGGTGGTGATGTGCAGCCCATGGGTGTACAAAGAGAACTGGATACAGCGTTGGAGGCGGGACCCTGTTCTTTCCTCCGAAAGTTGCTCAGTGAGGCATGAATAAAAAATGTCACGACTCTTGAGAGAAAAAGTATCCTTATCTGGGCCCATAGAGAATGAGCATTTTAGCGCATTTCAAAACTTTTAGACCGGCTTATAAGGGCTATAAAAGTGGTTTTGCTTGGTAGTCGATTTAGTTCAGAAAAGAAAATCCGCTGATTTAGAGACGTCTCTCCCAATGTAAGTATTTTTGGGCCCATTGACGTCACAGACTGACACAGAAGTTGTAGTACCATCGTTTGGCCGCTAAAATAATTTGCTTCAACATCCGGCACACTTCCTGGGGTCTTGTTGCAGCCATGCGACCGTGATATAGCTCATTTTTACTTCTGGCTAATGCAAATCACAATATGGTGTAAATATCTGGAGATTATCCTGCTGAGCAAAATGTAATATTCCAAAATCCAATGAAAAGATCCCACTGTGTCTCTTCGCGTGGTTGCTCACTTCTGGGTTTGGCCTACAAAAATACGTCACCACTGCAGTACTGTATGAAGTGCAGACTCACCGAGCTCGTGGGGGAACTCCTCACACAGGATGGCCACGGAGGTGCTGACGCCTTGAAAGACGGAGGAAGTGAAGGAGGCGCCGATGGCCAAGCCGTCGATGAAGTTGTGCAGGCCATCGCTCAATGTGATCATCCAGGCCAGCGTGCCGATGTCAGAGTAGGCGACCCCCTTCAGCCAATAGCAGCCCCTGCCACTGCGGGACCGACCCCCACTTTCTGGGCTCTGGGAGTCCTGGGATGAACAGAGTGACGGACACCCATCAGATGAAAGAAAAATGTATGAAATCACTCTGAGCAAATAAATTCCCAATACTAAGAAAAATGTGTATCAATTAGGTAAAAGAAAACACTTTCTGCCCCCCCAGCCTAACCTGTGGTGTCTCTGCGGGGCTGAGCATGAGCTCCCCCTCCCCTGCGTCCACTTTGCCCAGGGCCAGACTGCTGGCCTCTCCGTTCTGCTGCAGCTTCTCCTTCTCGCCCTCCACATCTCCGTCAGGGGTCGAGTAATGATCTGCACTCGGGTAATGACTGTGACCGTGGCCCTGGCCCTGGCCCTGGCCCTGGCCCTGCGATACAGAGAGACAACAGATATCAGGAACAATTCATGAAGTATTATTCATAAGTAATATATATATATAATAGATATTGGCGTATCTATTATCTAGTATTTTTTACTATATATTTTTTTATTATTTTTCTAGATCTCTTCTTGTTTGTATGCACCACGACATCAAGTCAAATTCCTCGTACGTGTAAACCTACCTGGTAATAAACCTGTTTCTGATTCTGATTCTGATTCTGGTTTTTATTGCTTGTGGATCTATTCTTCATGACAAAAAAAATTACCTTGAATCTGTTAAATTAATAAGAGAAAAAACAGAGGAGAATTTACGCTCAAGTTATTTTGAAATGAATCACAAACATAGCGTTCCTTCTGCATTCTGTGTTACCACTTCCACTCGATTGTTTTCGTTGCCTCCCTCAGGAATACACAACAGCCATGCAAATGCAAGCAGCCAAAACTTGATTTATACAGCACACATTCCATTTCAGGTACTTCACACAGAGTGAGCAACCATGGAAGTTGCAGACACAAACACAATATAAATAGCATAAAGCAAAGCACTTATTACCTGTTCGGGGTCAAAGTCCAATACAATTGATTTCCAATCAAAAACTTCATTCATTTATTTTAAATTATTGTTTTTCATTAAACTTGCATCCTTAGATAACAAAAATAAAATGACAAAAAAGCTCTTTATTTTCCTCATACTGCCTGTGCTGCAGGACCTCTTTTCACCCTCTGTCTGAAACCAGAGCCCAGTCTGCTCTGATTGGTTAACTGGGCCGCTCTGTTGTGATTGGTCAACCGCTTAGACATGTCCCTCCCCTTAGCCTAACACCTACAATGTGTTGGAGCGCTAGCCACTAGAAGAGGCAGTGTTACATAGTGATGTCACAAGGTTGCGTGTTTCAGGCAAGGGGGGAGTGTGACCGAGGGGACTTTGGGATTTTAGCCTTTGCAGAACATTAACATGCACAAAAACCTATATAACACACTACAGGAGAGGGAAAACCCCAAAAAGCATTACAGGGCCTCTTTAAAAAAGGTCATATTCCGCATGATGGCTTGAGATTCTGACTAATTCTCACAACACTCTATTGTAAAATGATTTGATCACAACAACCACATATTCATTATTTGTTCATCTTATTTAAGTTTGCAGGGACAGTGACTCTAAACCTGGCTCACATCTACCACAAAGTCAAAGCAGGTAAAGTCAAATTCAGTGTTTTGCTCTGTAACACTTCACCAGAATTGTTAAAGGGTTTCTTTTTTGCAGTGAAAGAAAAAAGCTGACAGCAGTACTTGCAGGCGCCAATATGGGTCAAAGAGCGTGTGTAATAGGATCAGCACGTAAACGTGTTAGTTGTTAATTAGGTTGGCTGGACCATATGGCTTAAAGCCGAGTAACCACAAGGTGGAGCAACTTTCCCAGAATCACCACCCATTCACTGCTGCTTTTTGTGAATGAAATCATTCAAGTTTAAGAATCCTATTTTGGGGGAAATGTGTTCTGTAACTTCACAAATGTGAATAGATTTGCATACCAGTTATCAGAAAACTGTATAAGCAAGTGCAACATACATTAAAACTGCACTCCATAGTGACATCACCATGGAACAATTGTGCTTCTATTGGCTAGCGCTCCAACACATTGAACATGATAGGCTAAGGGACGGTCAACAGCTCTAAGCTGTTAACCAATCACAACAGAGCCATCCAGCTAACCAATCAGAACAGACTGGGCTCTGGTTTCGGACAGAGGGTGAAAAGAGGTAAATTCTTGTTTCTTTGCTGAAATATGCGCAGCAGAAGGGAAAGAGTTCATCTTTGTGACATCAGTTCGTAAATGAAGTCAAGTGCGTAAAACCTTCACCCAGCTGATAAATGATTCCTCTGAGTCGCATGTTTTTTTCAGTGCGGCAAACAAGAATTTTCTGTTGACTTTTTAAGCATAAACAGCTGAACATTCCTTTCTGAAGGACACGTAAGAATATAGTGGGGAGCCAGCTTACATAATGTTAAGATACACTTCCTTATAGTGAACTACTGTAATCTGAAATCAACTCATTGCCTCTGGCCCTAACATCCTGTTCAACTGGTTAAACCAGACACTGATGAACAGATAATACAAGTAAAGCAACCATTCACAATGTATTATGGAAACATCAAAGGACTTCAGTATTATAATTGTTCAATATTGAGCAAAATAATATTAGTTTTTCTTCTACAGAATTCAGAAATTTCACAGAAAATATGGTTCCAAGCTAATTGTGGTTCAAATCTAGAAAAAATAAAATATTGAAGCATTTTTTTACCGTATGGCATGCTGACTGATAAACTGAAAGACGGTGCAATACACATCAATTTAACATTCTTGCAATGATGTGTACAGTCGCCATATTTTTTAGCTAAACTGGTTTTGGTCAAATGTTCGTTGTACCCTAGACAGTTTTTACATCCAATTTTTAAAAGTGTTGTTTGGCAGAAGTTTTTTTGATCCGTGAGTTGATGGTGCACCTTTTCTT
This sequence comes from Dissostichus eleginoides, assembly GCA_031216635.1. Lineage (NCBI taxonomy): Eukaryota > Metazoa > Chordata > Actinopteri > Perciformes > Nototheniidae > Dissostichus > Dissostichus eleginoides. The sequence continues at coordinate 32,109,749 of CM062269.1, forward strand.
TATTAAGGGAAACCAATGACAGAAAAGGGAACAGAGCACGGTAGGTTCTCCTTTGATTGTTAGTCCTGGTTTCCACAATACCGGTTTGTGTCTTGACCTTGGATACAAGCTGTTTAAAGCTGCCATAACTACCAGCTCTGTGAGGCTGGCAGAGGATAGTTTTGTTGAGACTGTAACAGAGATGTTGATTCAGTGTTACTCTTGTTTATCTTTCTTCGGCCCATCTATACTCGTCAACTCCGGACTTACAACTCACCAAGGCTTACACTGCACCAAGTTCATTTAAAGAAAAACACATTCAACCAATCCATACCTTATACGTGATAGTCTAAGGGTCTGAACATCTCTAAGCGGTTTACCAATCAGAGCAGACTGGGCTCTGGTTTCAGACAGAGGGTGAAAAGAGGTGCTGCAGCACAGGCAGTATGAGAAAAATAAACAGATTTTTGAACATTAAAGCATGGAAACATGTCACAGTAGGGCTGCTCGATTATGGCAAAAATCATAATCTCGATTATTTGGGTTAATAATTGATATCACGATTATTAAAAACGATTATCCATTTACTTTGAAAACATCCATTTATTGAAAAAAGAAATGTGAACAGTATGTTTTTAACAGTTGATTACCCTGAACTTTAAGTATAATTCAACTGAAAAACCAAAAAAAATAAAAAGAATAATCGTTTTATTTGGATTACGTTGTTTTCGTAATCGTTGCAAGCCAAAATCGTAATTGCGATTAAAATACGATTAATTGAGCAGCCCTATGTCACAGTAGAGGCACAAAATACAAATATGAACCTGAAAATGTGCATAATAGGGACCCTTATAGTGTAATGAAATGAATATCAACAATATATGGATAGACTGGAGCAAATACTTAGATTTAAAGTTCCAATGAAACAACTAGAAGTGTTTCTGACTTAGCATGTATTGGGATGTACTGATTGGCGTTTACAGTAGTTGATAACACTGAATGTGCGTATTCAAAACGGATTTAATGGGAACTTGTTTTTGTAAAACAAAATGCCATAAAACAGATGAATGAATTAACCTTTGAAATATGTGATTTGCAGAATTGGTCATTTTAAAGATAAATGAAGGTGATTATTGCTCAGATTCAGTTTGGTTTTGAGAGCAACTTTTTCATCACATCATTCTTGCTGTTTATGTACTCACCCCATTTTTCTGTTTGAGAAGCACTCTGAGGATCTTTTCAGTGAAGAAGAAGAGGTAAAAGCCAGCGAAGACCACGGCTGATTTGGACACGTAGTTATCCACCATGGGGTTAAAACCAAAGGCCTAGCATTGCAGGAAAGAAGATGATATCATTTTCATATGGTTATTTATAGTAGCTGTTGTTATATAATTACTGCCTGGCATCACCTGATGTGTATATTTTTAAAATTAGGTGTTGCTTGAAACAATTGTCAAATGTCATTTGACAGGATTTTTCAGTTGAACAATTAGCGGTTAGTGAATGTTTGAACTCTAAGAGGCTGTAGGCTGTGTATTAAGCTGTCATATGAGAAAGAAACCTCCTATTTTTTCTGTGAAATGATGCAATACATTTCACAACAGCTGTAAACTTGGCCATGGTGGGTGGGCCCACTGTCTAGACGGCATTTAAAGCCATAACACACGCTTCCCCATACTTGTGGGTTATACCACTCCTTAAGTAAGGCTTGAGTTTGAACCTGCTTAAACATGTACCTAAGCTTCCCTCGTTAACCAAACTGAACAAATTCAATGTAAAGAGAAAACAATAATTGATGAATTAGGGTAATTATTACATTATAAATATTATACAAGTACATCTAAAGGCTTCTAGAGGACTGTAGCCATATTTACTTGTAGTCATGTTTCTTACTGTTAAGGGTTTACATTAACTTCAGACACTTAAATGGCGACTAATGTGCAGCATATATCACCAACACACTTAAAATATGTCAGCTTTGTTTTAAGGGATAATGTGTTCTTTGTCTGTTCTATATATAACCCTAGAGAAAGCACCTACATTATTGCAATTAAACCTGTGATTTAGACCACATTTGATTTGGATTTTCTGTAATTGACCCACACAAAATAGTCCAAATTGATGAATGAAAAGAGATGTTAAAAAATTATAAAAACAAAATAAAGTATTCACCCCATGTGAAAAAATGAATCCTGGTCAGATAAGACTACATTTTTACATTTCGGCCATCAAGGAAAACGCTCTGTCTGTTCCAAACACAGGGGGGTTGAATACGTTTGCAAACTTATGATTCATTTTATCATAATTTTTGTGTGATTAACAATTAAGAAATATTTTACCATATTTGGGCCGCCATTTAGCTTATTTGGTAGAACTGGCAACCAATGAACTGGGGATTGTCACCCATGCGGGGTAGGACCTTTTGCCGCATGTCATCCCCACTGTCTCGCCCGTTCATTTCTGTCACTTAATAAAGGTTACCCAAATACAATACTTCAAAGTGCTGGGCATGTTGTGTACATCAAATAATAAAATGTTTCCAAACTCAGCTTAAATTACAGGTTTTGATGCAATAAAATAGGAAATGGGGGTGAAAACATACAGTTTAAACCTCTTTATTTTATTTACTCATACTATTCATCCTCTTCCTTTGACTGCCTAGCGACCCTGCACTGTGATGGAGCTGCAGCTAAGTGAGTCACGGCAGCAGCGACACTACCTCTGGGATGAGCTGAAACAGCGCGTTGGAGTAGAGCGTGCCAATGGCCAGGGCTATGAAGAAGAGCAGCAGCCTCTTGTAAAAGGTTTTCCTCATGAAGGGCACCACGCTCGCCCCGACCAGCGAACACAGAGAGATCAGTGTCACACACAGGATCCCATAACCCCACACTGATCAACGAGGAGAGTGGGCGAGAGGAAAAGAAGAGGGAAGGCAAAAAAAGACAGAGAGGTCATTAGTTGAGAACAGGTTTTTTTCAGATTAGTCACCAGAGTAAGGAATAAAGAGCACCCGCCAGTAAACACCCTGAAAAGAAAAGAAGAATTGAATGAAATCAACCTGAGGAAAATCAAGAGTTTTTAAAGACACCGGAGAAAACATGCTTATTTTAAAACAGATCAAACACCACCTTTCATCGGCCTCTGTTGTCCTTTGAAGCAGTCATCGCACCCCATGCATTTTGATAGAGAGGGGAAGTGATTAAAGTGAAATTACAGTTTACTTGCACACACTTTTGTCCTAGTCCACTGGGGTGCATCTGTCCCTTAGATGCTAGCCCTCGGGGTACACACTAGCTATCACTGCAAACACAAAAGGGGGCAAATGAACTTAAAATAGCCAGTGAGAATGGAGCATTCTTAACAAGGGGATGCCTTTCAATTTGAAGGACACTGATGTTGCGCCCCAGCTACCCTGGATTATGTCACACAAACAGAAATTATGAGCCAAAAAATTGAATGTGTTTTCATGCGAGTCTGCTTCAGCCGTTCTTCATGCTGCAGCGGTAAAAAAAAAAAAAAAAAAGAGAGAAGGGGGGACTGTCTTTCAGAGAAAAACGTTATAGCTGGCCTACATCTACAGTTCCAGAAATGGTGCAGATACAAACATGCAGTTCACACAAAGAGAAAAGCACCGCAGATGATCGGTGATGTAGTGTGGGGAGATCGAAACCAAAAGGCCAAGCACAGTCCTTATAAGACCCCGGGAAACAAATACAAAGGCAGGAAGGAGAGGAAACGTCGGAGAAAGTAAGAAGCGCTTGGCCAAAGTTGCACTAGTTTCATAAACAGCCATGTGGCAACAGAGTGAATTAAAGAGCTTTTCTTTTCAACTGTGTTTTTTTATTTTATTTGGAAAGTAAATTGTATGGCCCAAAACATTTCCATTACTGGAAACGCGAAAAGTTGGCCAACAGTCACTGTCACTGGAAATGTATCTAAAATGTAAGTTTTACTGGCTTATTTAAAAAATGTGATCACATGATTCCTTCTGATATTGTTGCAGATCTGCTGTAAGATAGTTCACTAACATAGCTAACCTATTCATTTCAAATATACTGACAAAACACCTACAATTATGAAGCAGACTGACTCTGCTAACAGTGATAAATGGCCAACTTTATAATCCTGTAAAGTTGGTGAAGATGTTTCTGCATTTGCATGGGCCAGTTTGAGTTTTTTTATTATCATTGTTTTTGAAAGTGCAGCCCGTTTCACCGAATGGAAGTGTTTTGGGACGTTGAAGTGAGTTTGCACCGTAAAAATGTGATGTGAAAAGATGCAAAAATAAAAGATGTAGATACAAATGTGGATAGATAAATAGATAGATGGATGGATGGATGGATGGATGGATGGATGTATGGATGGATGGATGGATGGATGGATGGATGGATGGATGGATGGATGGATGGATGCATGGATGGATGGATGCATGGATGGATGGATGGATGGATGGATGGATGGATGGATGGATGGATGGATGCATGGATGGACGGATGGCAAACCTCTGGCAGGAGCTGCAGGATGGCAGTGGAGAACAGCGTGCCAATGGCAAGAGCGATGAAAAAGGTGAGCGCTTGTTTCATATAGCGCGTCTTCATCAGGGGCATGATGAAGACTCCGGTGAGGGAGAATAGATTGATGATTGTGACGCTCAGGAAAGAAAAACCCCACACTAGAGGTTTGAGTGGCAGGAAGGTTGGATGGAAGAGGAAGATGCAACATTAAAACATGCACATATTATTATACAAATTGTGAAAAGGGGTTGCAAGTGGCTTTTAAGGGTCAAAAGCCAGAAATGGGAAGCACTGCTTTAACAAACACCTGTAAAAACTAAATAAGGTTAGTGAAAATTAGTGAAAACTTTTACTGTCATTTTTGGCTGAAGAACCTGTGAAGTTTATGGGAAAGAAAGGTTCAAATTAGGAGAGATTTCTGACCAATCAGATGCTGTTAAATACTGTACCTTCTCATAGCTAAGAAAGGAGACCGAATCTAGATTAGGGGGATTGATCAAGGTTCCACCTTGATCAATCTCGATCAACTCAATCACTAGTTTCTTCAACTCCTGTGTTTTTTTCCTGCTGACTTTCATAAAACGACCTGAAGTTATTCATGTTGCAAGAAACTAGAGAACTCTTCTTCAAAAGAGATAACACCAAAGTAGTTTCGCGGGTCATTTGAAAACAACCGGCCTGTAGGTAGCAGTTGATAATGAACATCTTAAAGGGCCCATGTCATGCTTTTCCGGTTATTACCCATCCCCTTGTGTGTTATGAAGGTTATTATGCATGTGAACGGTCTGCAGAGTCAAAAACCCTCAAAGTACACCCTGTAGCGAGTAAAACTCTAACGCAGAAAAGACCTGTCTGTGCTGCCCCAGAACGCCTCGTTGGACATTTCTCTTTTTCCATTTGTTTCTTCCGGGAACCGCATGACGTCATGCGGTTCCCGGAACCAAAATGGACCAATCCGCGGAGCTCCTCACACGCCAGGACCTTTAGCGTATATTTTTAACTAACAGGGAGTCCCATTGACTTGCATAGAGCTCCCTGGTTGGTAATAGGGTTAGGGTTCTCTGCCATTCTCACAGCGTTTATAAACCTTTTTCTTACTCAATATCAAGCCACACTTATTGTTTTTACTTCGGCTGTGAGTGTTTGTGTGTGCTCAGGATGAGTAGCGCGCTGTCTCCCTGTATCGCCGACCCGGAAACCACACCAGAAAGCCAGCTCACTGAGCAGCGAGCCTCGCAACGTCCCGACCAATCAGAGCACACTGGGCTCACAGGGAGGGGGGGGTGCAAGAGCTCCAACAAGCCGTTTAGGACAGAGAGTGAATACCGGTGAATACACATACTATACAGAGATGCTGTATGAGAAACCAATGTGAGTTTGGAAAATTGCACAATTTAAATCTATTCTAGTAGACCTCAACAATGGAATTATGATCAGTAGAAATGGCCATGACATGGGACCTTTAAGATAGTTGCTAGGCATGGTGTCAAAAAGGGATAAAAAGTAGACATAAGCAAAGATAATACTAAATCAGCATCAACACCCTAAAACAAGTAAAATCGTGCCGTTTGTGGATTGACTTTACCATGGCCAGTGATGTGTTTCGACAGTAAATCTGATCTGATTTTATCTCAACAAAAAAAAACGGTTGCAAAAACATCACATTTAGGTAATGAGAAAGGATCAAGATATACGAGAAAGAGTTGAATTTCCATGGCTTCCGCCTCCCTACAGCCAAGGCAAAGAAAACAGATCTCAGGCCAAAATAAGCGGTCTACAAGGGCGAGTGTGAGGCCAGCTGAGGGAATGAGAGGGTGATAAGAAAAATAAACATGTATCAGGAATGTGGAAGGGGAGAGATAGCTAAAATATTTCTCCTGTACCCGATGAAGAATGAGATGAGTCCTGTTAAACTAACTGACATGTGAGAGTTGGTTTACCAAGGCTATGATGGCTTCATATATTTGAAGTTTATCAACTGTGCAAGTGTTACATAGTGATGTCACTATGTTGTGGAAGTAAACAAAGGAGTCCGTTTGAGGCAGGAGGAGAGTGTGTGGGAGAGAAACTCTCTCTGGAGGAACTTTGGGATTTTAGCCTTTGCAGACCATTCACAAAAACCTATATAAAGAACTACAGTAAAGGGAAGAACCCCAAATAGCTGAATAAGGCAATTTTAAGCATTGCTGCTTTTTGACAATCGAGGGCAGGACATAGCACAAGATTTTTCTTTAGTTTTTTTTTTTTTTTTTATTATATTTTTATTATATCATAACTTAGTACTTTTTAACATATGTAACATTAAGCTGTCTGTGGCTCTTTCCTGCTGTAACAATGCAAATGTCCCCTCTGTGGACTAATAAAGGTATTCTGATTCTGATGGCCACGTTCTCAAAGTCTGTCATCAGCTAGCTTCTTATGAGAGCCACATACTGCAATTCAAATGAAGTTTCCACTCAACTATAGCACTTGTTAAATTGGATGGAGAAACCAAAATGACTTCCAGGGCTCGCAAGGACGTCCTAATGGTTGTGTAAAGTGAGCAGTCCGTGTGGAGTTACAATGAGTCAGCAGCCAAGGAAAGAGGAGCAGTTTGTGGCAGGGATGGTTTCCTGTCCCACTGTCTTTACCTGGAGGACATCTCTGCTTTCTATCTGATGTGCTGACTGAGGCACGATTTCAGGATGTGTTGCTTTTGTAGCCAAACTGAGAAATCCAATCTGAGCCTTGGCTATCTGTGCGTGATTGTTATGGCTTTCATCTCGTTTGGGGACATCATGATAGCACTGTCTCCAGGCAACAATACAAACACTTTGGAGCTCAGATCTGATGGAGAAATGTGTTTTTAAAACCCTCCATGTATTAGCTGAAAATACAGTTGTAAAAAAAAGAGAGACGAGGACAAACTTTCAAAAGTTAGTGATTGAAAGAAATTATGATGTAGTCTCTCTAGAATAGGCAGAATTTAGTTAGTTACACAATGAACAGATAAAAAAAGTTGTTTACCAACAGACAACACAAATGCAATTAAGTACATTTAGAGTACAGTACAGTTAAAGAATAAATTCAAAGGATAAGGCTGCTGATACTTTTTTCTTTAGTCAACAAATTCATTGGAAAGACCAAAACAAATATGATCTCATTAAAGGGGCCCTAATATGCACATTTTAAGGTTAATACTTTGTATTTAGTGCCTCTACTGTGAGGCTGTATTTTAACCATTGCAGACCATTAACATGCACAAAAACCTATATAACACACTACAGGAAAGGGAAAACCCCAAAAGTCATAATAGGACCTCTTTAGTTATTAAAAGGATCATTGGAATATGCTCCGTTAGTACAATTAATTAATTGTTAGTTTTGGTCTTTTCATTGGATTTGTTGTTATCCCTTAAATCAGGGGTTTTCAAAGTGTGGGAAGGTGAGCCTCCCCTCAGAGAACATAAGAACAGCCGCGCCCCCCCCCTCCCAATTATTATTGCTATTATTATTATTATTATTGTTGTTGTTGCTATAATGCAGGGGTATTCAATTGCATTTCGAAGAGGTCCAGTAAGAGGGGGGGGGGCGCTAGTGAACTGTCAACGGGGGGGAGCCTCGCTGCGGGGAAACGGTGGACCTCAATCGCCTGTCAGCGCAACTTCAATGATGCCGTTTAAAAACATACAAAATTAAGGGCGGTGCCGGCCGTCAGCGAACCGAGCCGGCTGTCAGCGAACCGAGCCGGTCGTCAACGGCCCTTGACGACCGGCCGTTCTGCGATTCTCCAGATTCTACAGAGGACCACTCCGCCCCAAGTGACACACGCTTTCTGCCAGACGCTGTCTCCTCTCTCACTTTAGGTAACTTCACTAAAAATCGATCCATGTTCGCATAAAGTTAGCTGAAGTTAACTATAGCTAGATTTCACTGTTTCTCGTAATTTTTTTCTGGCGCTGCGCCTCCCCTGAAGCTCTCTGGCGCCCCCCCGGGGAGGCGCGCCTCACACTTTGAAAACGCTGCTCTAAATCAAAAGAATGTAACCTAGTGTTCATTACAGGAATCTTAAAAGAAACATATGTCGATTGTTCTTAAGATCGATAAATAGCTAAATAGCGTGTTAAAGATAAGTATCAAATCCGTGCTCACCTTCGCCGTCCGTTGGCCTGGGGCCAATGCTTGACTCCTCCTCTTTTTGCGCCCTGCAGGTGCCAGCATCCAGCTGCTGCAGCATGGTGGGGCACAGCTCCTGGAGGCCCCGCCCATCCAGCCGCGACTGCTCACTGATGCTGTAAATGGCCAGTGTGTCTGCAGCTAAGCACTGGAAATTAAAGACAGCCAGTTAGCCCAAAGAAGTTAGCATTTTATTTTAAAACTATTGTTTTAGCCAGGCTTAGGCAGTAACAGATTACATGTTACATTTCGAAAAATTGGATTACTAGCAGGATTACAATGTTACAAAAAAACAGCTTATAGTGTTTGTGTAAAAGGATCAGATGTTATTTCTTCTTTGTAAGCTGTATTGTTCTGTAGGCTAAGTGTGAATCTATACAACGTCTGGCTGAATTTGCTTTATGGTTTTCATTTTCTTTTATTCATTTGTTCTTTTTTTAATTCAATAGGTGAACCTATATGTTCATAAAATAGTGTTTGTGAACTTAACTGTATGTTTTACACTAAAACGGATTGAGGTTGTACAAAATTAATCAGTATTCAGGTAACATTTTGATACTCAGATTAGGTTACTGGAACATGTTTTTTAAAGTAAGCCTTGTTTGGTTCCAGCTGGATTAGACAAAACAAAACACATGTGAACACATCACATTAGGCTTTGGTGTATTTGAAGTGTCATTCATCACATAATAAAAAAAGAAAAATAGTAAGATGGGACAGTATTGAAACCAAGTGTTGATTATTTTCCTTAACCGACCCAAACCTAGTATGTTTTCTGCTTTTTTTCATCAATTCTATATAAGTTTAAATAAAGCTAGAAATTGGCATTTATCCTCATTTTACTTTCAAATCATTTGTAGTTCTAAGGTGTTGGCCAAAAGATAGCTTGCCATTTCTAAAATCTATTTAATTTATGTATCCAACCGTAAAGCTCACATTGAAAAGTCAATAGATACTGCATCAGTGTAAATAATATTGAATTTCCCTATTTTCTTCCTGAGGAAGAAAAAAAGTGAAGCTGAAACACAAGAGGTGCTTTTGACAACAGCAGTAAATGTATTCAATATGCTATTCAACGATTGTATGTTTTTGTTATAGTATTTTATGTGTATTTGGCGCTTGATTTAATATGTTAGTCCACTAAATGTGTTTTTGCCATTGTATCTGCACTGTCCCTTTGCCCTAACACTGTACATCTACCTATACATAAAGGATTTCCAATACTGACTATAAACTGTTAAAAAACAAGATACATTTCACTGTGGCATCTGTGAATAATGGAATAGTGTTTACAGTGACGAGTAGCTGCCTCAAGTACAGGCGACACGTGACTAAACACATTGCGGAAGCGAGTCTCATACCTTAACCACAACAGGAACTCCCTATGTTTGTTCTGTATGACAGCAGCACACAATGGTGTGAATCCACTGCAAACGTCTGACCTTAACTTTTTGTTCCATTTAATTTCTCAGAAGTGTTCAGAACTTTCCCAACATTACTCAGATTAAATCTATTCAAAAGCAGATCAGCGAGTGAGTCAATCATCGACGACAATAAGCATGGGAAATATGCTAAGTATTTCAGCTATTTGGTACCGGTGGCTCCTGCTTCTTCCAGGCAGGAGTAAAGCTGGATTTACCATGCCTGCTTCAGTGTGGCAGGGACTCTGAGGCTCCACCAAAATAATTTAAACTGCTACAACTTTTAAAAAAAGAAGGTGAATACTCAAAAGGCTAAGGAGACACTCCATGGAGGATACAAGAACACCCTTACATGGTTATTTTGCTAGAAGGGATCTCTTTAATGTTACAAATATTTAGAGATTAAGTGATTTAGAAACAGCCAGAATTGAGATTAATTTAAATAGCCTTTAAAGAGCCACCTAAAGTTTGAATTTACCAGCCATTCAAAAGATTACCAGCGTTTTTTTGTGTCTGTGGTGAGTAATGCAAATCTAGTGCCGTTTGCATATTTGACCAACATTTGGAAACACCAATTCTGGTAATATAATGTTAGGGTTGGGTCATTTTTGGGTGGTTCTTTTGACAATTGATTTTTTTTATTTTGCTAATCGAATGTTCCTCAACCAAAGACTTAAGCTGCTTTCACATGATACGCTGTAAAACACACGCACTAAAATATCTCCAATTCCAGTTGTTGGGCTGCCTGTTGAAAATGTTAGCATATCGCCCAACACTATTTGATGCATCAAAATAAATGTGCAGCTTTGTTAGAAAAGACTACTTTTACTCATGCAATTAACCCAAGATCAAAAGAGCATGAGCACAGATCTGATTTGACTGAATTTAGACCAGGTCCCACTCTTTCAGAAGATCTCTAACTCATAATGGGACGACCTTGGAGCAAGTCCATGTCAGGAGCCATCGTTAAAGAAGGCAATAAAAGGAACCTTATCACCTATAGGGTTAGGGAACTGCAGCTCTGATATGATTACTCTGAACCAAGCCTTGTATTCAGCAGCAAGTCCCACAAATTACATGATCATTCAATTGACAAGAAAAAACCACAATAACAAAAAAAAAGAAGATCAATAGTTATTATAATGTTGTAGTATGTAAAATATCTTTGTGTTTTGACTGCTGGTCAGCAAACAAAGAAACGTGGGCTATTTTCTGAAATGTTTCAGTTTAAAAGATTGATTCACACTGAAGGGATAACAGGGAATAGTTGTGTGAGTAATGGTCAAAGATGGACTGTCTTCTCTACTCATGTTTCCTAATTAACACTTATAGGGGAAACATCAAATCATATCAAGGTAAAACAACATTTGACTGTTTCATATATTCATATTGCTAACACAAGATGTGCTTTTGTTCTCACCTTGGAGCTGTTGGTTTTGGGGGGCGTGATTGTTTTAGGTATCTCGGGCACATTGCTGCTGATGTTGTCCCCTTCAGCCTGACCCTGGCTGAGCAGGGCCAGCAGGGAGCGCAGCTGGGGCACCGTGATGGTGCTGTTGTCCCCATAGCGGGACAGCAGGTCCTGCAGCACCTGGGCAGGGGACTGTGTCTGACCTTCCCCCTTACATGTCACCTGGCCAATGGGGCAGAAAAGGACAGCCAGGGCCAGAACAAACATCAGCTTGGACTGGAGGGGGGTGATGGTCACTGCGGCACAGCCATGAGGTGACCAGATAAGCATGGCTTCTTCACTGGGGCTGGGGGACGTTGATGACCTGGGGGTGTCAAGGATAAGAACAATAGTTGAACCAAACCTTTGAAACGACAAATACAAAATGCTGATACTCTTTACTCTACACAGAAGGCAGCTCGAGCTCAGTCTGTAGGGACTTCAAAACAAATGGTCGCTAGCTCAAGTCCAGATTGGTGTCCAGGAGTGGGAGGGAACTTTGGGATTTTAGCCTTTGCCGATAATTAACAAAAACCTATATATCAACTACAGGGAAGGGAAAACCCTAAAAAGCTAAATAGGGCCCCTTTAATGAATGCATGTGTATAGGTCTTGTTTGGGCATGTGTATACTATGTGTGATTGAATCTAAATAACAGAGCTCAAATAAACGTTTCCTTGGGAATGATCTCTCCTTCTAAATACACTATAGCAATAGCACTGAATATACACAACTTTGTTTTCAAAATAAATCCAAATACTTTTGTTGTAAAATGGTGGTTTTACTAATCTACACATACAGTAATAAAATAACATTGCATAGATAAAAAAGTGTATTAAAGCCTAAATGATGCTGATCAACTAACAAGTCATCACAAGTTTAAAGAAACACTTACTGCCCATTTTTAGTAGTCCCAGAAATCTGTGGGTCAGAACCATTGACTGTATATAGTCAGAACTGAAAAAAAGGGAGCATTGATAACTATGCTATGTACTGATATTTATTGCATCAATTGTTGAGTAGAAAAGGGGTGCCCCTATAGCAAATGAAACCCCCAAAGTGTTCAAAGGCCCAGTGTTAGGCCGTTGCCTGAGGCTCAAAGCACACAGAGGGAGGAGGAAACTGGTGGGATAAATACAGCTGCCAATTACACACAATTCCACACAATTATAGCACACATTCACCACACAATACACCAATGTAATAACCCAGCAAAGGAATACAGTAACGCTCTTTTAAAGACAAAATGCACTGATAATTCATACTATCTGAACAAATACTTTAAAGTGATATCAGCTTTTATTATAATGGGTTGTTAGGTGCCCGGTTTCAATTCACACAGCAGGATTACAAACTATTTTTTTATAAATCAGCCAAAAAATTATGCAAGCATTTCAACTGCATAGTGCATGCACTTTAGCCATCTCCGACACAAACTTCAAATGTACACAGCACACACACATATGGAAAACTGTTCCCGTGTGGTTCAACGCACAGAGCACTGATTCATTACAGTGCACCCTGCAGGTCCACATGCCAAAGTGGGCTGAATAATCACACCCATTCATTTTGTGTGAAAAACGCTCACCTTTTCCTACAGAGCCTCTAATGATAGCTGGGTCTGTCTGCCTGGAGGCTCCGAGCGTGCTGAGTAATGCCCACAGGTTACCTGGGAGCAGCGAGGGGTTCTGGGGAAATAGCGAACGGAGAGGAAGAAACGCCTGAAGAAAGCAGCAAGCTCCTCAGAAGTGCAGTGGACTGTAGAGGAGAGAGACAGACGGTAAAACAGAGGTTACGATTCACCGGTGGGGAAATCTGACATGGCAGCTGCCATCTTAAATGTTCTGTATTCACTCTACCGTGGACTTTTTCAGATTCCAAACACTCCAGCACTGAGCCAAACCCACACCATTCCTTTTCTAAATCTGCAATGAGCTTCCCTTGTTAATCCTAAATAAAGAAATGGCAATTTAGTTAGGAATCTGACAGGGATATACTGCAGCTGTATATTGCAAGCCAATATAATCAAGTTGATGTCACTGAGGCCTTAGGAACTCCAGAGAAGTTGTTTATAAAGCCAGGAGAGTCGAAAGAAAACAAGACAGCTCTCCTCTCTTTTTAAATACTGCTGTGATGCCCATGAGCAAACAGAACTTGAAAATGGATAGTCTGTCTGCCTTCTCCTTCATGTCATAGGCATTTACTCACCAACGGTTTCCCTCTCTGAGGAGGCAAAGAGAAGACTCTCCTAATATGTCAACTTCTACCAATGAACTGTATCCTCCTCTACTTGCTTTATTTAGTGTTCTTTGGACGTATCTTTAGCTTCATTTGTTTCCCTTTCCCTTTCCCTTCACTCTCATAAAATCATTGTAAAAGTAAGAGGAGCTCTGAACCTTAACCTCCTTACTGTATGGCTGCTATTGTAACATAGGTCAAAGCCAGGTGCAAAAAGAAACTAGCAATCATATCAAAATATGGAAAATATGATAGACATATTTTGGACTTTTTGTAGGCATTTTGTAGAATAGATCTACATTTTTCAGGTATAACAGATAACAATAATAACAATAATAGATACATGTATTCCATTACAGTAGGTAATTCTAAAGTAAAATACGTCATCCCTATTATGCTCATTCTCATGTTTCATTCATCATTGTATTTTATGCCTCTACTGTGACATGTCTCCATGTGTTCAAAAATCTCTTTTCACCCTCTGTCTGAAACCAGAGCCCAGTCTGCTCTGATTGGTTAGCTGGCCGGCTCTGTTGTGATTGGTAAACAGCTTAGAGATTCCCGCCTCTAAGCATATCATGTACAATATGTTGGAGCGCTAGCCAATAGAAGTGAGAGTGTTACATAGTGTCACTATGGAGTCGAGGGAGACGTTTCAGGCAGGGGAGTGTGTGGGAGAGAAACTCCATCTGGATGGAACTTTTAGCCTTTGCAGACCATTGACATGCACCCACACTACAGGAAACACCAACATGCATAATGGGGCCTCTTTAATGAAATAAGAGATGGGAATTAGTGGGTTAGGGTTAGTTAGTTAATATTTCCAAAGTATTGGATTTGAGTTGATATACGCAAATGTATCAAACCTTTTTAACTTTATTTCCATGCCTTTTGCATAATATGGCATCAGTTTCTCCGTGACGCTAAGCTATGCTAAAATGAACCCTGGTAGGTGAAGATGAACGTGGGCTTTCTGTTTGTTTGTCGAAGTTAAAGTCGAGGATCATAACCACGCAGACGTTCGACATGCCAAGCCGTTACTTAATGAAAAGATGTGTTTTAAATGATTTGTTATTTTGTTTCTGTACATCACTAATGGGACTACCGTTTCCACCAAATCCAAACTCCTTACAAATCATGACAATTACATCACTTTTATGTCACTTAGTTATTCCCCCCCGCTCGAAGAATTGTTAGAACTATGTGAACACAACCAGAGCAATGGGACAGCTCAAATCAATCTGAAAACCCTGGTCCTTTGGTGGTTTCCAGCACATTTTTTATATTAAGTCTTTATATCAATGGGACTTACATGGTTATAAAATATTGAACAAAAAAAGAACACAACCCTGTATTATCGACAGGAGTTGTGGCTTTACTTCCAACTATGAGGCCTGCTTGTCTGCCTCCAGCCCACCTCTGGCTACAGGAAATCAGCCAGAGGTAAAGTGATATGGCTCTCCTTCTCCACATTTATTTTTTATGAAGAGCGATAGGAGAGGCAAGGTGTTGGAGAACATTTTTAGGAGAGGCAGCAGCAAAACAAAAAGATAGCCACTCCCTGGATAAACATGGACCTTTTGATTGTTAACATGTGTGAACTACTGCAATCTCATATATGATTTATTCTACAAACACAGGTCAAAAAGCAGAGTGCATTAGCATAAACATTACATATTACATATATTAGACATGTAACAGTTATTACTGTGGACAATACCCACAGGAGCGAATTAAGCTTACTTCCTGCTAGTCCCGTTCTTGATAAGATTTCATTGGCCATTAGATGGTGATCATGGCAATAATCATAGTTATTATAAGGCTACTGGTTCTTTTTAAATGCATGTTTTCTTTTTGTAGGTAGTAAAACTCATCATGGGTCAATTTCGGCCAATCAGTATTTAAGGTTTATTAAAATGATTCTGATTCTGAACGATATCATTTTCAAATATAGAATCTGCTCTATTCACCAAAGAGCAAGATAACCAGATAACCAGTAGTGTGTTGTGTCGTTTTTTGTGCCTGTAAATGGTCTGCAAAGGCTTACATCCCAAATTTCCATCCAGAGAGAGTTTCTCTCGAGTCCTTATTTTGCCGAGGAGAGATACAGGTTCAAACAGCAAAGCTAAAAGTAAACACGAAAGGAGCAGAATCCTTCTTCACTGGCAGACCTTTGCCTTGGTCTCAGTGTGGCTACGGTCCAATTTAAACAATACAAACTGCTTTTAAATGTCAGCATGTCAGGTCAGACTGATGTCACCGCAATCTCAGATGCACATGCATTTAGAGTCCAAGACCTATTTGTAGCAGTGGAGATAAAAGGGTGGCGAGGAAAAACGGCAGGCAGTCTGCAGAAGGGAAGTCCTTCACCACGACAATGAAGGTCGCTGCCATGGAGTTAAATATGAGTTTTACAAGAGAGCCAGCAGCAGAGGAGAATGAGAATAGAGTGGTGTAATGATGAGGTATTTTTGTAGATGGACTCAGAAGGCTCCCTCTAGGAAAAGCAATGATCCATTGGATTTTGGAATATTTCAGAAGATAAGATATTTGGCACACCTTTATGATGCTTACACGTATTGTGCAGCAGGATTCTTCCACATATTAGCATCCCTTTTATTATATTTGAAGCGTAAATCGCCAAGAGTAAATAGCTAACATTATGTTATAAACAACCTCACGGCCGCATGACTTCAAATCAACACCGCTAAGCTAAAGGCGGACTTGTCTAACCCAGGTTAAAAACACACTGCGCAGTCAATCCTAGCAGGCTCCCGTAGCTCAGTATAAATAGCAGCCAGGTCACTTCCGCTTCCCTTGCTGGTCGGCGTTTGTGATGCTAGTTGCTACATTGATGCTAGTTGCTACACAGAAAAATAATCATGTGAATGTGATAACGTGTTGATATCTTGAATACAAATATTTTGTTTTGGAAAGCATACCTTGTTTCAGTGTTGTTTTTCACACATTGAGCTCCATATTCGTTCCTAGTTCTTCTGAACATCACTAGTTTAATTACAGCTAATACACATGCTACACTTGTGTTCTGCGTGATGACGTTGAGTAGTGTCAATTAGCCACTTGTTAGCTATCCCTGTTTTTTACAACACAGAAAAGCTTCAGACATTTCCCAGTGGGTATCTTTTGTCGTAGGACAAAACTTGAACATTTCATAAGCTTCTGTTAACCACAGCCCTTCTTTCAGGCTTCTAACCAAAAACACGTTCAAGAAAAGTTGACTTCCACACAAGGGAGCCCTAAAGTGAAAAAATCCAGACTCATTCCCGGGTTTTAGGACTCATTCCTGCACCATTCTACAGAGCAGTGTTTCCCCTACCATTGTCTTGGAGGGGCGCTGCGCCCCGCCAACGGAGCCCCGCCAACGGAGCCCCGCGCCCCCCCTGAAATTCAAGGTGTTTAAAAATTTTTTTTAAAAAAAAAAAAAATTTCAAATATTTATATATATATATATATATATATATATATATATATATATATATATATATATATATATATATATATATATATATATATAGCACCAAATTGCAACTAATCTATATCTACTGTCACTTTTCACATTGAACATGTGCTCTTTTATTAAATAAACTAAACGCTTTCATCTTAAGTTGTGAGTTTAGTGTTGTTGACCCTAAGAAACACTGATGCACTAATCAATAACAATAATCCACAGCTCCTCTCTCTGCTCCAGAGGATTTAAAAAAATGTATATCCCAATGCCCCCCCCCCCAAGTTTCTCTTAGTGGACACATTTGAGGTGGAAGAGGCTACCACATTACAATTTAATTTATCAAAAAAGTCAGCAACCACGAAACGTATTTAAGCCTGCATTTTAAAATGAATTTCTTTATAGATTATTCAACTGGTAGCTTTCTTTCTATATTCATTGTTTGTTCTCCGAAATTTCAGAAAAATGTGTCAGGTCATGTTTTGCCAAAAACAAAAAGATATTCAGCTAACTGACAAGACACAGAGCATCTTTTGAAATGGATATCATGATTATTTATTCAATAGGTGTGGTGATCCCACCCTTAAATTCAACAGAATGTGTTTAACTATCTGCAGCACCTACATATCCCCTTAACAAATATGACAGTTATTACCTAGTTCTCAAAGCGCCACGTGTGTGGAAGCCGACTCAGAATCAGACCCCAGCAGTGATTACTCTCCTTAGTGCTCCTCTCAGCTGTTCTGGTGTCAGTATCAGAAAAGAAACATGTCTGATCATTCTAAAGCATAAAGCATGTTAAATAGCACTCGTGAATCTAGTAAATCTAGCAAGTTAAAATGTAGGAAAAAACAGCACTATTGAACCCGGATAAAGCATTGCCTACCTTTTATGATTAAGGACACAAACGGCAGCAGTCTCTCGCTTGTTCCCTCACAATTTAGAGCAATATGTTCCTTAGAGAGAGTGTGGTTCGTCCTCTCACATCTGTGCTCTCCACTGTTTCATCAGGGTTCACTTTATATACCGTTAGAGCAGGGGGATGTTCACCTGAGCATCGACTCATCCACCTTCACCCAAGGCCCATCATTATTGCTAAGTCCTCAGGCTGATATCATAAACCAAGACTATCATTAGATGAGAGAAGGATGGCTACGGGCATGATGTCGGGGTTCACTTAACTAATTGTCTACTCATCCTGAGTGTACAACAAGGCACCATTCACCATCAATTAAAGGGTTCCAACATGACTTGGTTTGTCTCAACCCCTCACTTTTACCCAGAGGTCAGCTTAGAGGTCAGAGACCAGGAAGCAGAAAGCCACAGGGCACATGTAACCTACTTCCTGCACCTGAGAACAGTTATGAAGTGTCAGTTTTAATTTGTTTTACAATTGTACAGTTCTGCAATACATTTGAAGGAGACTTTTGGTTATTTTGACTAGTTACATTTATCCAACAGGAGCAGTTTAAAAAAAAAAATGAATACATAACTGATAACCAACACCCTAAAACTCAACTCCCCTTGAATGGCAAACATTTCAGTTTTGATTCCGATTACAGTATTGCTCAAGCTGCAAATGTATTTGTATGGCTTTTCTGTGGTTTGAAACCAATTCCATAAAGAAGGCTCTACAAAGTAAGTATACAAGTAAATTGTTGCATTGTTGGAAGAGCCAAGGACTTAAGAGTTCCTTATTAAAAAGGGCACTATTTTGCTTTGGGGGGTTTTCCCTTTTCCTCCCTTTCCACACTCCTCCCTGCCTGAAACACCTCCATTGGACTCCTTTGTTAACTTCTGTAACATAGTGACATCACTATAACTCGCTCTTCTATTGGCTAGCGCTCCAACATATTGTACATGGTTAAGGGGAGGGACATCTCTAAGCGGTTGACCAATCACAACAGAGCCCGCCAGCTAACCAATCAGAGCAGACTGGGCTCTGGTTTCAGACAGAGGGTGAAAAGAGGTGTTGCAGCACAGGCAGTATGAGAAAAATAAAGAGCTTTTTGAACATTAGAGCATGGAGACAGGTCACAGTAGAGACACTAAATACAAACATGAACCTGAAAATGAGCAAAATAGAGCACCTTTATATCTTAAATCTTCCATTACATAGACCTGGAAGAAACAAATGACTTTTCTAGGTTCATCATGGTCACTTGAACCATGATTGCTAGTTCTCCTCAGTGATTTCAGCCCTTTTCTCACCACTACAGAGACCACAGGAAGGCTGTCAGATGACTGACATTTCTTTATAATTATGCTGACTGTTGCAAAATCAGACAGTGTTGGAATGTAACTAAGCATGTGTAAAGTATTCCCTTATGTGCTTAAAAAATACTTAATTTCTTAGGCTAAAAAAGATATAGATTATGATACATTGCTGTATATTAAACTACACAATAGTATATTAAAAAAAAAAAAAACACAACCTTTAACATTTGTAACAGTAAAATACAACATATACATTAATGCGGCATTTATAATAACCAGTGATGTTAAGTAAACTTTACTCAAGTACTGTACTTTTTTTTTGATTTTATGCAACTTAGTACTTCTATCCCACTACAATTTAGAGGTAAATCGTGTACTTTTACTCCACTACATTTATTGAATACTTTTAGTTAATTTGCAGATTTGGATTAATGATGTGAAATATAATAAACACTTAAATAAGACTTTAGTTACACCTGAGTAGAACTCAACAGCTACCCTGCAGTATACAAAGTCATTCAAACTAGCTGCACCTTTACCAGCTTTGATAACACTTTAATGCCAGTGTGCGAAAAAGCACACGTCCCACCGTCCGGGACGTGTTATTTACAATATCGGACAAGTAGATCTTTCAATTGACTTGTCCGGCGGACAAGTGACGTTTTTCGCCCTCATTTATTGACAAATTATTGATAAATTCAGTTTACAAAAGGCAGAACTCATTCGCAAATTGTACGTGTCCGCCATTGTTCGTTTAGAAATGTTAGTTTCGGTTCTGCTTGTTGATTCCTAAGGAAATGCATCTCGCCGCTTTCTGTACAGTTAGAAGGGGGCGGGGCGGGACGTGTAGCACAGTGGCAGGGTTGGGAAGCAAAAGTCGGTTCCGAGTAGGAACAAATAACAATTGTCCGGTCCCGGGATTAATAAGAGTTGTGAGGACAGGGGGCGGAGGCCGCGCCCCGCGGACCGCAGCTCTCTCTATGCTCCGTATCAGCTGATTGCTGCATGGTGCGTCTCTCTTTGTCAAACTTTCTTATGTTCTTTCTCTAACACGTAATGAAGGTTATTAAGCGTTTTAGCTCCTATGTTGTTAATATTGACCACCATTTCCTTTAATAATAATACATTTAATTTATATAGCGCTTCTCATCTGCCAAGACAAATCTCGAAGCACTTTATGAAGTAAAGCAGCCTCCCTGTCTGTGTCCTCGCGCTGTCCTCACATCCCCGGACCCCCAGACTCGGAGGAGCACAGGGATGTCAGTATTGTTTATGAAGCAGGGTATAGAAAGTACATTATTGAAATGAAAATACTATTTATTTACTTTTACAAACAGTGAGCAGCTGGGTGGCTGCAGCATGTGTATTGCAGGACATGTGTAAGCGTGCAAGCGTCTTTGAGTTGTAGAAAAGCGCTAGGCCTATAGGCTATAAATATAATGTATTATTATTATTAGGCCTATCTGTTGGACATGTGTGGTTGGACTCTGTCTCACAGGCAGGTTGCAGTGTAACATCAGAGGAGACTGGGCCAATTGTACATTCTCAAACTGCACCACTTAGAACTAACCAAACAATGCAGAGATTATTTTTATATAATTGTATTCAATAAACATAAGAAATGAAACAGTATGAAGTGATTTGTAAATAGGAATACAGATTTGACTTAATGTTTTCATAAATATATTTTTCTCCCAGTTTGTCATTATTTTTACCCTCTCAAAGAACCGGAATCGAGAACCGAAAATAACCGGAATCGAAAAGCAGAACCGGAATCATTAAAATCCAAACGATACCCAACCCTATGTGTGATGCAGTAAAATCTTACCGCTCAATTACGTTAGCGGTGTCGTAAAAACCGTGGGAAAATGTAAAATACGATGGCGAAGAACAATTTTTGTCCATTCTGGACAAGTGAAAAATGTATTCGGACAAGTAAATTGCCAAACTCACTTGTCCATGGACAAGTACTCTCTAAAAACTTTTTCTCACACTGAATGCATCAATAATTAAAATCAAAATATATATTATTATGAAATGGGCCGATCTGCATATTGAGTACTTCTACTTTGTGTACTTTAAGTATATTTTGATTGTAGGACATTTTACTCAAATACAAGATCTGAGTACTTCTTCCCCCTCTGATGATAACAAATAAACATATCGTAAAATACTGACAGGGACCACTTGAGTCATTCCTAGCATTCGGTGCCATTTAGGTCCCCAACACATTATATCATATATTTAGTATTTAAAAGGTCTAATGCTTATTTTTTTAAAGCTTGGTTTTAAATGTTTATACCCTCTACCATAAAACAACAATGTTATTTACCCAGGATATTCAAAATTCTAAATAATGACTCAGATTTTAGCACAAGTAGGCCAAATTGCTGTGTCCCCAATCATGTTTGCTCAACTTCTGTAACAGATATAAAAAAAGAAATCAAACAAATACAAACAAATTCTACATTTTTGTCACTGTTGTATAACCCTTTTGCTAATATTCCTCACCAAATAAAAAAAAAATTGTATTAATTCATTTTTATTGTTTAAAGTTTTTTTTAAAGTGTGTGTCCCCTGTTTGAATGTCCCCCCTGTTACTCTGATTTGAATCCCTCTGGACACGCCCCTTTACTATTCTACTATTTGTATGACTCAAGAAGAAGGATACATTTTGAGTGGGAAAATCATCTTCAAGAAGCAGAGTGAATGCGTTCTTCCTTCAACGTTTTTTTAATGTTTTTTAAAGAACTTAACTGTTGCGGTAAAGCATAACATGTCCACCCTGTTATGTTCATTTTTAGTGGAAACTGATCATTTGTTTTACATTTAGAACATATGGTAAATATATCTATCAAATATATGTTTCTGTTGTCACCAAGTGCTAGCTTGATTATCATCACACATCCACCGTCCACCCTGTTACTATTTTTCACAGTAACAGGGTGGACACACAGTAACTGGGGATGTTAAAAAATAAACATTTTAAACATAATATCCTGAGCTTGACCAAAATATTTTTCTTATACTTTAACAAGCCATCATTCAGATTAAATTATCTGGAACATGGAAAATTATGTTTTTTATTTTTTGATTAACCTAGCTGAAATGGCACCGAATGCTAGGAATGACTCACTTACTGTACAATAAATAGCTTTGATCCTTTATGTAGGCTGCATTCTGCTGATACATACTGAGTTAAGTCATGTTTTGAATGCAGGGCTTTACCTCCTATTAGCATGTTGACAGAGTGGCATTAGTAGGCCTACTTATTGTAAAGTAAATTATCTGATTGCTCCTTCCCCATCAAAAACAGGAATGATTTTAAGGGGTGCATAAAACACTAACCTAAGTTATACTATGCTTTGAATGGAGGATTACCCATTGAAAGCTTTTCCTATATCTCGCCTTTACACCCACAAGTTTGCCCTCGCACTATTTTTGATTTGTATTTTCACAATAGTAAAACATCGAATGATGGATACAAGTAAATGAGCAAGATAATTGTAGTCTTTCTTTAGCTACCTTAGGTTAGCTTCTATAGCAAGTCTTGACTCAACCACGCTCCACTATTGGTAAGCTAACCAGGTGCGAGAAACCTCTGATATTTGAATATACGTCTCACGGTCAATAGTGAGCCGGTTACAGTTAGCTAGCTAAGGAAGAGCCAGGTAACACTAGCCGGTTTCTTCCTATTAGCCGTGACAATTAGCTTACCCGGTGATGCTGTTGAGCGCAGAAAACAGCTTGACGTCCACTCCTCTGAACGGTTAGTGTCCTCTATTGGCTCTGATAAGACCAGAGGTGTCACACAAACACACACGGGTAAATAAACACACTCTTGGTACGTTCACTCATTCACAGACGGACAGATTTGTCCTCCCATTCAATCACATCTCAGCAGCAGCAGCGTGGAGGATGTGGGGGTAATGCTCGCTGGTGACGTCGACACCTCGTCCTCCAGGTTTTCCAAACGGCTGTCTCCCTCTCCTGGCCGATAGCGAGTACTGCAAGACCACACGTTTTAAGTAGGTTGCTTTCCATTGGGCATATTACAAATATAAAAACACATTAAATGTATTTATTTTAAATATAATGTGTTATCATATTGAAAAACAGCACTTTAAACCATTGCATTTATACATGAAACAACCATAGACTTGTTCGACAATGAAAATTATACTTAAAGATGACAACATAAAAAGGAAACATTGTAGTGCCGAGAGATAGGAGTCAGAGGCGGTGCATCGAAGGTGCAAAAGGTTACTTTATTGAGGAGCATACACTGTATAGGCTACAGACATAACCGTGAACAAGGGAGATGTATGCTATAACAAATACTGTACACATTTTTAAATGTTTCCGATTATTTCAGGAGTCTTAATACGTTTTTTATTATTTACTAAACAGAGTAAGAGAAATGTTTTATTGAGAAATGTACAAAGACTGGACCTACTTGTGGTTGGCTTGGATATACTCAGTGCCACGTATGTGGATAATTGTCAATGTATACAAGTCTAACCCATGGTTTTATCATATTAATCTTAGAAGTATTATATAAGTGGTGAGAAAGAACATCGTGTGCAGAAACCGTGCGATGTATAAATGTAGTAACTTTTAACAAACGATGGGCTCGTCCGGGATTTGAACCCGGGACCTCTCGCACCCAAAGCGAGAATCATACCCCTAGACCAACGAGCCACACTTTCACAAGAAGATTTTTGCGTTCAAAAAGTAAAACTGTTTAAATTATTAAAGGTATTGAGGCTTTCTAGCAATTGAATGGCATTACACGTATTTCCAAGTACAGCCTTAGGAAGTGCAATTGTAGCTAGTTACTACTACATTTTCCTTTTAATCAAATATTGCAAATAATTATCTGTTTTCAAACGAACGATTTCAATCTAAGATAAATTATTATTTACTATGCTAGCTCGAAAAAGGTTTGAAAGATATTGAATGGTGAGAGAGCAGTAGGACCAAATGCAACCACTGTTACAAATCAATAATATATTAGCTAATATTATAAGTGGTGTTTGTGTCATTAATTTGCTAAAAAATATTACATTATTAGTTGTTTTCTTTTTTTCATATTGATACTTTTGTCTATTTGATATTATGTCATACGGTTGTTTGTTGATTTGTTTGTCAGCAGGATTGTGGAAAAATTAAATTCAACCTGATTTCCTGTCTTTTTGAATTCTCAAAATAAAGTTATGTCTAAAAACCCTGCAAGCTGAAAAGTGTTTGTTACATTAATCTTGTTGACATTAAATAAAGAATTGACTACATTTAAAGAAGCCCTATTTTGCTCATATTCAGGTTCCTATCTGTATGTTAATTGTGCCTCTACTTGGACATGTTTACATGCTTTAATGTTCAAAAAGGTCTTCATTTTTCTCATAATGCCTTCTTTTCACCCTCCGTCTGAAACCAGAGCCCAGTCTGCTCTGATTGGTTAGCTGGCCATCTCTGTTGTGATTGGTTAACCGCTTAGAAAAAAAGAAAAACCTAAACATCCAACTGGAACCTAAACCCGCATTAATCATGTGATGATACATTCTAGACTAAGGTTATTTAGTAGCTGTATTGAAGCTTTTGACCATATCACATTTTCATCATCATCACATTGATTTTGCTCAGTTCGAATTTCACAAAAAAAAAACTTTTAAATAATACAAAACAATTAGTCCAGCATTATTTCTCTTCTATAGTTTCACCACACATCACAAAGGCATTTTTTAAGTTACTCAATATTTGTAATGACAAGAAACAAAGATAACTTCAAAACACTTCACTAAATGAACATGTTGGTGGAAACAGGAGAAGAGAGCTTTTCTGATGCTCTTCAAAAATCGACTGACACCGCCCTTTCTCTCATTGCTGGACCTCTGAACAACCACAAAGAATCAGTAGTGTAGTAGTGTATCAAAAAAATACAAACACATGAGACTATGAAGACATTTGACATGTGACCAACCTCGTTTGAGCTGCCCCGCCCTCCTCAAGTTTCAGAGACAAGCCTTCTGGATGAGCAAAGACTGTTTCCTCGAAAGGAGTCATGGCATTGAAAGCAACACTTTGGACGCTCTCGTTCTGTGAGGAAAGCTACGGTGTGACGCTCGGCTCAGCCTCTCTCATGTCCATTATCAGGTTTTCAGTGTCGGTGTGTTTGCTGACTTCAGTGTGCTGCTCCTCAGAGAATAATGGATGCTCCAGCACTTTAAAGGTCACCTATTATGCAAAATCCACGTTTTCATGTCTTTTATAAATAAACATGTGTCCCCTCTGTGTAAAGAGATTCTGAAACAGAGGGAATTATGGGACGCTACAATGCATGATCTGTTTGGTATTTCAGCCAAACACTTCAGAGACATGTTTTCTATATATCTGAGACCTATAATATATTGATGAAAATCAGTATAATAGGGGACCTTTAAGGGGAATTATCCACCCTTATTTGTCTGCCAGCAGCATATTTTTTAAGAGGTCCACAACGTTCAGCAGCTCCTCCTCTCTCTTGGCCATGTTTCTATAAGATATCACCTGGAAGAAATGTAAGGTAAAACATGTCTTTATAATCGTATTGAATCACGGCAGTGCAATCAATAAGTACATCAAATAAATCCTTGTAATAACATTATATTACAGAAATAAAAGAAAAAAGAAAACCTACATCCACCAGGGAATCCACAGAGCTGAGGTAGAACATGGGTTTCCTCTGAAATGAAGCCCAGTCTGTGTGGCAATCTCCCAAGGAGTTTACAGAGAGAGAGTCAAATAATTGATCCTGACAGACAGACAGACAGACAGACAGACAGACAGACAGACAGACAGACAGACAGACAGACAGACAGACAGACAGACAGACAGACATAGACAGACAGACAGACACACAGACACACAGACACACAGACAGACAGCTACCTTATGTCTCCAGGTCTGCTGATCTAGCTCCCCTCACTGTTGAAGACGAGGCTGTTTTTTTGTCTGCAGTTCAACAGGTAATCTGGAGGCTGACCCACCAAGTCCATAATGTGTTTCAGCGCATCATACTCGTGTTCTGCGGGGGAAAAAGCAAAGCCTGCAGCAATTCATGCAGCCCAGCACCCAGAGACCCCATGTCTATTTGCTCGCTGAAGTCCATTCCCAGGATGTACTCTGGTACCCTGAGAGAAGAGGAGAATTTCTTGTTCACTTTTGTTTCTTTTCCGGTAAAGAAACAGACTTCTAACGTTTGCAACAAAGCCAGTTTCCATGCCACATGTTTTATTATCTCCAGTTCCCGTACCTAGCTATACCACAGACTCTGCACAGCTGTCCCTGGAACAGCCTCAGAAACGTGGCGAGCCAGGCCGAAGTCAATGAGCTTGACTTGCAGCGGCTGCTGACAGCGGTTCACGACCATGATGTTTCAGGCTTTAAGTCTGCATGCATGATTTCCAGGGCCTTGAGATGGAGCAGGCTGTTCAGCTGAAGAAACACAAAGATTGAGATTCATTAGGATCACAACAATTAACATGTTTAAGTTTTCCTATTACATGTTAAGTCTTTTAAGGATACTTCTGAATAAAGTAATAATTCCACATTGTAGGAGCCAATTAACACTGTGGGTATGTCAAAGTCAACTTTAATGTCAATCTTCCAGTTTGTGTGTACAGACAGAGAGATCGAAATACTGTTTCCCACAATCCCGAATATAAAAACAATGTATATAGAATATAAAATATTAAAATATGTGTCCAAATATGTATGTATATACACAGTCAAGGACACATTTGCACCAGTGCACACATTAAGACCTAAATAAAAACAATCAATACAAAATAACAGTCACTTCAATATTTTGAGAATGTACATTAGTGCAGATTGTCCATTGAATGTGCAAAAATAAATATTAGTGCAAATTGTCCAGAATGTGCATTATTGCAATATTGTCCATAGCAGCGTAAAAAGTGTCTGGTGCTGGATTTACTGTCTGAGGGAGTTATAGTCCAGTGGGGGCAGGGGGGAGAGGGCGGAGAGAGGGGAGAGTTCAGCCTGCTGACAGCCTGGTGTAAAAAACGGTTCTTTAGTCGGGTGGTGCTCGACCTCAGGCTGCGAAACTTCCTCCCTGAAGGCAGGAGGGTGAAGAGGCAGTTGGAGGGATGGGTGGGGTCACCAGCGATGCTGAGTGCTCTGCGGGTGAAGCGGGTGTTGTAGATGTCCAGGAGTGATGGGAGTGAGGCACCGATGATCCTCTCATGAAGGTAGGAACCAATGTTTGTGGTTAGAGGTTCCGCCGGAAGGCCATACACGGAGAACACACACACACACACACACACACACACACACACACACACACACACACACACACACACACACACACACACAGAGCACACACACACACACACACACACACACACACACACACACACGGAGCACACACACAAACACGGGATTACAAACATTTGCTAAAGGTATTGTGTAAACCGTAATATTATGTATGGTGAATGAGAAAATAAGCAAGTTAAATGGACACCAGTAAAAGGAAATAAATGGACTATATTTAACTGGAAACTTTGTATTGGACTTTTATTCACCTGGCAAACTTTGTGTGCGTCAATTACGCCAAGATAGTGGATCCTCAGAGGCTAAAGCGTTGGCTTAGCCTCTACAGTTAGTCAAAAACTGTATGGCCTTCCGGCAGGACCTCTAACCACAAACATTGGTTCCTACCTTTATGCCCACAGAGCCACAGTGTTCATTTGCTCCTACACACATACTTGATGTAAGACTGGGCAGATAGAATGAGCCATACCATTTGACCAGACTACATGTGTCTGCATCCAGAGTCTGCAGCTTTTGGAGAATTTGAATCTGTGGAAGACATCAAAAACGTGATTAGTCCCATTTCCTGCCATCTTCAATTCAAGGTTGTCGGGATCTCATTGCAAAATAAACCAGCATATTCCAGCTTTATAATAAGAGTTCGTACTTCTTCAGTGCTCGCTCAAAGTAAAAGGGGTCATCTTTGGTTATCTTGATGGCCTTCTCGGTTACAACGTCCACACACATGGTCACCTTCCCAAAGCAGCCCTGCACATATTTGAGATACACACTCTGAACATAAGTTTTGTAATTTCCAGATTGACATGGCTGAGAAATGAATAAGCAAAACACAAGTATTGAACAAAAAAATATTACTTTGATATGAGAAATGTTAGGACATTTCTGAGGTGATTTAGAAATAAATTAGCCTGAAATTATCAACAAAAACATAACTTTATTACCTTATTAAGCCTGTTTTAACACACATTTCCCCCCAGAATAAAGTACTAATTTTGTACTTGAAGGAACAAAATATCAGGATAGGCAATAGTTACCGTGTGTGATATGGAGGGAGCTGGGCAGGAGTTAGCAGGTGAGGGGCTGTATTCCAAAAAAACATTAGTGTGTAAAGTGAAGAATTAACAAAACGTATCCAAAAGCGTTTATTTGTCAAATGTTATTCTTTTAAAAATAAAATCAGGGCATGACCTAGCCGGGAACAAAAAGCTTGGCAGTAGGCATCTGTTTCTGGTCGGGCGGTAATATATGTAACCTCATCCGGTGATTCAAAAGTTAGCTTGACGCTATCATTAGTTTGTAGTGTCTGTTTTACTGTCGTGATGCCTTCTGAAAATCTACGATGGGAAACATTACAGGCGTTAAAAAATTCACCAAAGGGAAATATCACTTTTGACCCGTACTGGTCGGAAAGGGGCGAGGTGAGTTGAAGTAATACTAAGATAAAATAGACATTAGCTGGCTGGCTAATGGCTAGTTAGTGTTAGCCGGACCAAGTTGTAGTGAGTTAGTTTCATAGCTTAACAAATTGATTTATTTATCTAATTTAATTGATCCTTTAACCATATATACCAACAAAAACAATATGTAGTGAGGGCATTGCATTACCAAAGTAAATCCACCATTAAGACCAATATAAAGCAGATGGAAGCACTTTCTCTTTTGATTTGAGTTAAAATAATACACCTAACATAACCTACTCAAATAAAGAGACAAACGCTAGCATACTAAGAATATGACAACAAAATAAAATAACGAGAAATATTACATATAATAGAATCCCTAAGGTAATTCAAATAATTAAGTTGCAGTATCGATATATATTATAAACCGGAATATACATATGATGATATACACCCACTCTTCCGCATTCCATGTTGTGTTGTTATACTTTGTAATGGTTTATAGCACGTTAGTTCCTACTAACTAACTTTGAATTTCAATATTGACTTTTACACAAACATTGTGTTTATAATGTGACGACAACTTTCAAACCCATCATATTTTTTAAAGATTTACATTTAAAATAAGTGATTGGTCATTGCCATTTTTAGATATTATTCCAACAAACTTGCAACTTATGGACAATTTAAAAAGTAAATTAAGTTATTTGACTATTACATGGCCACACTAAGCCACTTTTTTCAATTTCAAACAAAGTTTTAAAACAATGTACAGCTAATATTTGTACATTTGAACCTTAAAGCAGGCTTTGTGAATGACGTACACCTGAGTTGTAATGTCTCTTATTTGTGTGTGTCTTTCAGCCCATTTTGTCAGGATGCAAAGAGCCCCTCAGCCTGTCCCCTCACTCGGGGGTCATCCTGGAGCGTCTTTGCGCCTTGCCCCTGCAGAAGGCCTCCTTCCTGGGCTCCAGCTCCGGAGACTCCAGCCCCGGCCTCTCTGAGGATATTTTCACCTCCCTTTCCTCCACTGGGTCCATCCCCGACCTCAACGCCAGGCGCACCCCGTCTCTGAAGACGGAGCGCGAGCAGGCGAGTCTGGCATCCCGAAAACACGCTGACCCAACCTGGTTTTAGGACTCTTTGGCACCAATCTGTTTGGGAGTAGATTAAAGGACATGCAGTCAGTCAGTTTATTATATAGCCCAATATCACAAATGTACATTAGTCTCAGGGGGCTTTACAGTTTATACAGAATATTATTGTGAATACAACAGCAGAGAGCGAAAACTCGTCCACATTAATACATATACGGTTTAAATGTATTTATGGTGCTTTAAGATTGGCTACTGTCTGCTCAGTGTGCTTCTCTTTGTTTGCAGCAAGCAGGAAAGTAAATGTTTTTTGAAGCACAGTGAAAATGTTGTTTATGAAAGGCTAAATGCAAAAAAATATAGGTTGAAGCAGTATATTTGTTAAGATCAAAACAAATGTTTGGTGAGGTTTAGAAATGATTACGTTTCACTTTTTGGAGTACATTTTGACTTTTCAGACTTCGGTCAGGTCATGCAGCCATCACTGAAATCTAAGTCTATAAATGTATAATACTAATCATTTTAATGTAGCCTAAGCACTTTCTAAAAGAAATACATTTTAAACAGATTGAATATATATGTGAAAAAACGCTGTGCACAATGCTGGATTCAAATTTGAATGTCTACGATATGAATTACGCTTATAACCACTTAAATATTCAGTATATATATATATTTGATCAAATCTACTGCACATTTCTCTTTTGTAGTATTATTTTTATTTGATTTAATTCATTATTATTCTATGTACTATTGCTTTTAGAAAGTAATAACGTTTGTTATCAGTTTGAGGTTTTCAAGACTTGGGTTTTTTTGTTGTCAATTTCCCTTATTATTTTTAACTTAGCTGCACAAAGTTTATATACATTTCTGTGACTTGGTTTGATCTCTTAATTCCTCCCTCCTGTCTGTTCTTTTGAATCTTTTAAGAAAACCTTTCTCCTTTATGTGCTGCAGGCTGTCAGTGATGAGGCTAGGGATGAAGATCCGGAGGAAGATGTCAGGGAGTTTTCCAGTCCCGCGTCTCTACCTTCCATTTCCCTTCTGTCGCCTAAAGCCATGGAGACGGCAGGCCAAATTATCCGATTTGCAGCAGAACAGCAAGATAAAGCAAAGGTCAGACATAATAATATCATGCTTTTTGGGGGTTTCCCTTCGCTTGTAGTGTGTTATACATGTTTTTGTGCATGTCAAATGAAATCCCAAAGTTCACACCACAACTCATTTGATCCAAAATTAATAATAATGTTTATGATGAACGATTAGTGGTTTATCCCATTAAACCCACAATAAGTTTTAGGAATTTTTGTCTCATTCTACTCACTGTAGCGTTGTTTATCACTGCTACAAAACACTCTATGGAAACATCACTAACATGGTTATTATTAGTAAAAATGAATAGTTATTTCAAATGACAGTTATAACCACAGGTTGAAATTCTTTAATACTATCATTTTAAAGAATGAATACAATATATATTCGAGTTTCCACAAGTTTGACCGATATTGGAAAACATTTAGACTCCACATGATTTACATATCGATTGAGACTTCCGCCTCTTTAGCCTGCAGTTAAGTCAAAGTTTCACACATTTTTGTATATGGGACTGATGCAAATAGCATTCGTTGCTTTCCAGTTGCGACGAGGAGCATGACATTGAATATTTTGACAACAATTGGCCAATGCATTTGGGTTATTTTTGGTGAAATTTTGAAACAAAATGTTGAACCGAGCCATGTTGGTTTTTAAAAAACTGACTTTTCAAAATGAGGTGGAGCACTTTTGAGTGAGAGATGAAGAACAAAGTGATTTTTGATGGTATAACACTATTTTAAGCTTCATCCTGGTTACAGGATTTGTACAGTATGATAAATGATTTTATTATGGCAAAAACATGAAATCAGCACATCCAAGGGATTGTGGGTATCGGAGGTAACAAATGTTTTATAAAAGAGCCTTGTCTTAACAATTAGTTTACTACTTGGAAAAAAATATTTAATTTTCAACATGACCTTTTTTCATTGTCATTTTATTGTAATTGAGTTTGTTTTTCTTTTTTCGGCTTGATATACTTATTAGTTTATCAAGATTGATTGTTTGTTTATCGTTTATTTTTATTTTTAACTGAAATGAATGATTTTTTTAAATAAACCAATTTGAAGGCTCATTAGTTAAGGACTTAATTCTTCCTACGCACCAAACCAATATATATGTAATCTGTTAACTATAAGGTGAAATAACCGTGACACATAGACAGGAAGCTCTGTGATCTCACCTGATGGATGTCTTGACCCTCAGATGGCGCTGAGGCTGCGGCAGGAGATGCAGGAGAAGCTGGTGGCGGAGGTGGCGGAGGTGGCTAGTGAGCAGCTGAAGCGCTTCGAGGAGTTCATGGAGCTGAAGCAGAGGCAGGAGTTCCAGAGCATGAGGGACATGCTGAACAGAGAGTAAGGTCGCATTCACACCTAATAGTCCGCTTCTCTGGTGCGCACCAGACGACAGTTTGTTGCATTGTTTCATTTTTCAGAAGGTTCGGTTTGCGTTCACACGGGCAAAACTCAAACGGACTATAAACTTTAAACACAAGTCATGTGCTCAGAAATGCTGTTCAACAATTGGTCAGACATTAAGGGGGTAAAAACGCAAATCCCGGCAATTTCTACCGGAGCCTCCGCCATGGAGCATCAGAGGGTTATTTTCATGCTGTTGTTAATCTGGAGAGCATATCAACAGCAACGGCGCATATGATTATATAATCAGACAACGTGCGATAGAAAACATTATAACACATAGAATGAGAGACGTTCTGCAGTAAGGAGGGGGTTTCACCGACGGCAGGTGGCTCTGACTTTTATGTATAGTATTTAGTTTGATAGTTGTTTTTACTTTACACGAAACTGTTCAACACTTCATTCTGCTTCACTCTTTCGCTAACGATTTTGAAGACACCCGCGTTCTTGTGACACGTAAATACTACGCTTCCTGTGTTTTGGTGCGGACTGCGTTCACACCAGCGATGAACCGCTCCAGAGTTCACTAGCAAGCGGTCCGAGACCACCTCTTTTAGCGGACCAGAGTCCGGTTGTTTAGTTCACTCAAGAGGTCTCAAACTGTGTTCACACCGACCCAAACGAACCGCACCAAGCGGCTAAACGCACCAGGGTTCGATTCAACCGGACTATAAAAGGCTGGTGTGAACGCGACCTTGAGTCTAAGTGGAAATAGAAAGGATATACAGCTCTGGAAAAGAGACCACTGCAAAATGATCAGTTTCTCTGTAACTATTTATAGGTATGTGTTTGAGTAAACATTTACATTTTTATGTAAAACTACTAACTATAAACTACTGACAACATTGTTCTGTGTTGGAATTCAACCGACACTGGAATGGAATGGCTGCCATACATGTAGAGATTGAGATTTAAGAAAACACTTGAGTGGTCTCTTAATTTCTTCAGCATTTGTATTGCAAACTTGTTATGCAAATAAGTCAACCAAGATTAGTTAGAAAATGTTTTCAACTTGAATTGACTGAATTTATTTGAAAATGGGCCGTATTAACACTGAAACAACAATGAATACTGTGTAATATATGGTTACATGTATATATTTTAGAAGTACAATGTAAGACGAGCACAAGTATCATGTGTGGGCCATATTCCATTATACTTTCATAATTTGCTGTGGGCCGCAAAACGGAATATAGGCCACAGTTGGCCCCTGGGCCATAGTTTGGACACCCCTGCCCTAAATTATGTTTAACACAGAATAGAATAAAATGAAAATGTGTATTCAGCTCGCCAAACTTTTCTTGAACGTTTTATTCAATGCGATTAAAACGGGTCTGGGTTTCCACTTCCTGCAGAACTAAAGAGAGCATCGGGCGTCAAGAGAAGCTGAAGGAAGAGCAGCGACACAGATTGAAGGTATGATCATCAGCTACAGGAAGGCATGTTGTTATAAAGGTCTGGAATCACCATGACGTTCAAGCATCTTATGGCAGAAAGTCAGCCCTACCTGTCCACAATGCATTCATACTTTTTGCCTAAAAGGGAGTTTTTCTTATACTACATTGAGCCTTGGGTAAATGGAACTGATGTTTTTTCTTTGTATGTCATGATAATTTATTTCTTGGGATAACAAAGTTTTCTCGTGCCAACAGACTCAATGTAGCATGATTAAAAAAGGAATTTATCTCAGAAACTACTATAAGCACAATCAAGTTAAATACAAAGATATGCACATAAGCAGCGTAAACAATTAATGAAATACTCTTTGAATAAACACAAAAATATTCTTATCTTTTTTTAATTATTATTTTTAATTGCACATTTTAGCCACATAAATACCTGATGTTCTCCTCCAGTTTTGCATGTTTTCAACAGAATTAATAATAAGTGTGTCGGAGAGAAACTCCCTCTAGAGGGAACTTTGGGATTTAAGTCTAGACCCTTTACATGCACAAAAACCTTTATAACACACTACAGGACAGGGAAAACGCCCAAAAGCATAATAGGGCCTCTTTAAAGTGAATTTGAGGTGTGTTTCTCCAGAATGCTAAGCAACAGTTAAACCCATGTTTACTGCAAGAGCCAATAAACTAAGACACATTCAGATTGTTAATATTCTCCCAACCTCTGTGAGCAGTTTTGTACAGTTCAAACACATCTTCTGTCCTCTGCTTCAGATCCTCAACCTGCGCCTGAGGGAGGCGGAGCAGCAGCGCCTGCGGGAGGCGGAGCATGAGCGGCTGCGGCAGAGCGACGGCAGGGAGCGGCTGCGGAACCTCAACACCATCCAGGAGGAGATCCTGCAGCTCAACCAGCTGCTGGAGCCCTCCACCCAGACCAGGAGCGACCTCCCCCCCGCCAGCCTCAGCTGCTTCTCCACCCGCGGGAACCAGCTGTGCTCCCAGCTGTCGGAGGTGGTGCGCAAGACGGCAGAGGTCAGTTTCACTCTGGATTATTGGGTCCTTTCATACTGAGAAGGAGGAAAGATGAATAACTGTTCTGTTAAAGGAGAAGTTGTTTATTACAACTACATATATTTCATTTATCATTTCAATAATCATGAGTTAAAGCATCTTAAGTCTAAGTCATGTAATAACATCAGACAGATTGGAAACAAACTTATTCATAAGAGAAAATAAAAGTAAAATATTACCAAAATTCTCAAAAAACATCCTTCACAGTTTTCGTCCCTCAACTATTCTACTCACTTGTAACTTCTTATTTTTTGTGTATATGTTTTCAAAGAGGACATGTTATGCTGCTTTTCAGGGTCTTATTTGTATGTCGTGCCTCTACTGTGACATGTTAACATGCTTTAATGTTCCAAAAGCTCTTTATTTTTCTTAAGCAGTAAACAACGGAGTACAATGGAGGCATTTCTGGCAGGGGGGGGAGTGTGGGAGAGAAACTCCCTCTGGGGGGGGGGAACACATGGATTTTAGATTTTGCAGACCATTTACATGTACAAAAACAGGAAAGGGAAAAACTGAAACATTTTTCTGGCAGCACAAGACAACCCCATCAAACAGCTATTATATTCAAATATATATTTATTTTTACCATAAAATATAAAACATAGAAATGTGTCAAATATCTTAAACTCTCTTTGTATCCAGTCAAGCATTACTCAGATGCAAAGCTGCATCGAAAATCTCAACTTCTCCAAATGTATTGAACGTGGCGCTTGGGAAACTGTATTAAACGATCCACAAAATATCTGGAAGTTCGATGATAATTTGTTTTCTGAATTTTTTATATATTCTACACATATTGTTATTTTTTTTTATAGCTTCTATAAGGTTTCCCAGTTCAACACGAAACCCTACTCAGCTTTGAGAATCTCTGAATGCACTCTGAATATCTTCTCTCCTGTGTGTCTCCAGGGAGAGTTTCCCAGCGTGGAGGACATGACCATGTCGGAGCGAGCGCTGCACGAGATGAGGGCGCTGATCCGGCTGATGCAGGAGGAGGTGGCCAAGGCTCAAGAGAAGAAGAAGAAGGAGCAGGACGAAGAAGAGCAGGGCAGGAAGCAGGTGGAGCTGCAGGCGCAGCAGGAAGCGCAGAAGAAGGCGGTGGAGACAGCCAAAGAGAAGGCGAAGAGGAAAGGTGAGTCGGGTTTATCTCTATAGAGCCACGCAATTCTCGTGGAATACGCATACAGGAGTTGCCGGAGTATTGAACAGAAGATATAACGAACAAATAAATAATACACAGCGTACGGACAAATCAGAAATAAGCGCACTGGCAATAAGATGAGAAGCATTCTATTGATCCCAATTTGGGAAATGTTTGCGTTGCAGCAGCGTAAAAAGACATGGCAAAATGAAAAGACTCAAAATAAACATTCCAAAATGTAAACATCTCAAAAGAAATAAAATAGCATTCAAAGAAAAAGTAGAAGATATACATGCTGAATTACAAATGTACAGTAACAAAATATAAAGCAGGATATTATATATACATAAGTATGTGAGGAATGGAATATTAAATATTAGATTGAATATAAATGTAAAATGTATGGCAATGCAACCAAATGGATTTCACTTTTTTTTCATGCGACTAATAGATAGATTTTATTGATAGATTTAGAAATAGATCGTTTTGGCCGAATGACGTTGGGTTGGCTATTAGGGGGACCCCTTTTGATTACTACTTATGTAATGGTAAATGCCAGTGTAAAGATCAGAGGGAATGATTCTAATAAAGATGGTGGTTGTGGTGCAGGTCTGCAGAACAGCGCTGAGGAGAGCACCCTGAAGTGGTTCAGGGAGCTGCAGGAGGCTGCTGCTCGCTGCCAGGAGGCCCTGCAGCAGCTCAACTGCCCCAAGGACGCCCAGGTGACTCTAGGCTTCAATAACATCATCTTTCATTTCTACTTCACCTTTCATTGACAAAATGCAGCTCAAAGATTCAAAAAGAAAAGAGCATATATATATATATATATATATATATATATATTATATATATATATATACACACACACACACACACACACACACACACACACACACACACACACACACACACACACACACACACACAGCTCTAGAAAAAGAGGTGCTATATTTGCAATATTATCAGTTTATCTTGTTTTTATTAGGTTTATACTATTACTTGACAACATTTCTCCCAAGTTTTTAATTCAATTATGTAATTCAGAGAATTCATTTGTTAGAAAATGAAAACTGGTCAAAAATCCAAAAATATGTATTGGTTTTAGAGCTCAAATATTGCAAAGAAAACAAGTTACTAAAACAAATACTAATGTTTTAAGCAATACATGAATATTTGGTGGAATAACCCAGATGGACTCAGCAGTCATATTGCTGTTGGCTGACTTTGTGCCACTCTGCTTTGTTGATGGCTTGTGAGCATCGATCTTTATCTTGATATTTCTGGGCTTTTAAGAATAAAACAAAACATTAACACTTTTGCAGTGATTTTTTTTTATCAGAGTTTTTAATTGCACCTATGTACTCAAAATGCAGCTCGTAGCTTTACAAATTAAAGGAGAAATGAGCAGCCAATTTAAAACAACAGCGTGAAAAAATTCAGCTTCACTGTTTGTACCATATATATACTTGTTTTTCTTGTGTGTGGATTCAGCTATACTTGAACGTTGCCTATATAAAATTGAGTCTTTATATAGGAACTCATTTTTATTAGTGCTGTCAAACGATTCAAAGATGTAATTGTTTTAATCACAATGATAATCAAGGATTGATCACAAGATTAAAATACTTGTATTTACTTGTATTTTGGGGGAAGATAAAACTAATTCATGTTGTAATTAAGAAATGCATGACAAACTGGTGGGATAAACGCGTTGTCCGCACTAATTTATATATAAGTCAGTACTGTATTATCAAAGTTAATGAATCCGATATTTGATACCAACTTCCTGTACTTCACTCTTAAAAACTCTCTAACAGACGGATTATGGGCACAACCTAAAAAGTATTTTGATTGAAATAAAGGTGGGATAATCTATAAAATAACAATTAATATCTTACACTGCACTGTGACTTTTATTCCGGTCTTATTCTATTGTATTTGTTTTATTTTTTCTTTCATTACCATAATGACTGTTACGGTTGCACTATATCTTAGTGTTGTAATTAGGGATGCTCCGATCGATACTCACTCTCTACCGATCGATCGGTGCTCTCTAAAAATGCCGATCGCATGACGTAAAATGATGACGTAAAATACATGACACTTTTCTCTGTGCGCGGCAAACCAAGCTCGCCAAAATGGCTTCACCAGTCTGGCAGTATTTTAAGGTGTCCAAAAATGACAATAAAATAGCGGTATGCAACGTGTGTGAAGCAGAAATCCTGCAGCTCCACCCGCTGTGACGGACCGGTGAGCGGAGCAACACACACACGAAGAGTTAGACCTTACACACTTAGCTATTTTATCTACCTCTGGAACAAGCTAAACTAGTTATACATATATTTATTCTTCACTGTCGGGTCACTCATTACTGGATCAGTGAGCTGCATGAGATACTGACGGGCTGTCAGGAGAGAGAGAGAGAGGGAGAGAGAGGAAAAGAGAGCGCTTCCGCTCATTTCTCCCGTGTTATTATACAAAGTTAATGTAAACTTGAATAATGTACTTCATTTGAATGTAATAATTATGTTGGTTGTTGTTTGTGGAAGCGCCAGTGAATGAGCCCCATTAACTGAGTTTTAAACATCACTTTAAATGGAAGATCCCCATAGGCCCCGCCCACTCGATCGGATCGGCGATCGGTATCGGCCGATACTGATTCCGGCGATCGGCCCCAAAATTGGCGATCGGAGCATCCCTAGTTGTAATGTGCTATATTATTAAACTGGCCTTGCCTTGCCTTCAATAACCAGCCAATATATGTTTAGATGTGTTTTTATAATGTTATGTTTTATGTTTAACTTGTGAACAAAACTCTTTAAACATTAGTTTTACGTCTCTTCTCAAAGACAAAGAAGCTGAAGCTGGAGCTCCAGAAGGCGGCCTCCATCCCCGTCAGTCAGATCTCCAGCAACTCTGGGTCGCAGCTCCGAGAAATCTTTGACAAGATCGACAAGCTGCTGTCGGGACGGGGGTTGGTGTCTGGGGGGAAGACCATCTCCACCTCCCAGCATCCCCAGGGCCTGGACTTTGTCAGTTACAAATTGGCAGAGAAGTTTGTGGTGAGTCTGTTAGATAGTTATTATTCTATTATCCCAGAAGGAGGAGAGAAGATGTGTTATGCAACAAATGATGTAAAAAGCAACTGATTTTCATACACAAACTACCATTATGTAGTTTGTTCTGAACAACTTCAATGTCATCAAAATGTCTTCACAACTTTAAAAGTGTTAAATTCATCATTACATGTTTAAAATGTAAGTGGAAAAATATCATGAAATTCTCTGTTTTTTTTCCAACAGTTTTTACGTACATTTTAAATGTATTTAAAAAGGAAAAAAGCATCGGATTGCATTATAATCTAGTCTAGCAACACTTGGTTAAATGGGCCCTATTGTGCTCATTTCAGGTTCATTTCGTGCTGGAGAGGAACGTGGAGATTTTAGTAATAGGGCCCGTATAATTAAGAGAACATGTATCCCCAACTCTTGTCATAAGTGAAACATTCTGTGTTTCAAGCTTATTGGATGAATATTGTAAGATTACTGCAAAGGAAATATTTTGGGACTTTTCTTTAGAAAAAACTGGTTATTAGAAAACGTGCCTCGCCTTGGACTCTTATTTTTTGCTATTTACTCAGATTTTTCAACGTGTACGAATAAACACCAATAAACAAGCTGAATGACCCCTTCTGAGATTGTGATTTTGTTTTTTCCTTCTCCGCCGCAGAAACAAGGAGAGGAGGAGGTGGCGTCTCACCACGAAGCCGCCTTCCCCATCGCCATGGTTGCCGCCGGCGTCTGGGAGCTGCATCCTAGGGTGGGGGATCTCATCCTCGCCCACCTGCACAAGAAATGTCCGTACGCCGTCCCACACTACCCTCCGATGAAAGAAGGCACAACTGTGGAGGATTACCAGAGGTCAGGGAGAAGAAATGTTTTGATCCACCTTGTTGTTGTTGTTGTTGTTATTATTATAGTAATATCACTAAAGCTTTCTTTGTATAGCAGTTTAAATACACAGGAGGCAGCTCTAAGTGGTTTAACATGAGGTAAACAGGAAATAAAACATTCAAGTCAAAGGGCAAAACCTATTAGCACACATGCAGCATCTGCACATGATACATATGATTCTACAGAATACAAGGAGGTACAATAAGCAAGAGGATACAATAAAAAATATAATCCGAAAGTTTAAAAAGGCATAAGACTAATGAATAAATACAGTAAAATGATTTAATAATATAACAAATATCAAGTAAAGAAATAGAGAAAATATAATACAGTAAAATAATAAAAGCTATCAATGTATAAAACAATAATGACACAAAAAATGATAATCAATAGGAGGGGGTGTTGCAAATTATAAGATAAGAAAGAAAAATCTATAAAGAAATGTCTACTGAGTTTGCATCTCTAACATTACCTGTGAGGGTGTTTCAAAGTTTGGGGGCGTATTTCATTTTGGCGGGACTTTTAGAAAATGTAAAAGAAGCCTGAGATTTAGGACCTGGGGCTCACACAGAGACATGCAACGACATAGAATCAGTGAGATAAGAGTTCCAGAACATTAGGAGCTTTGTTTACCGGTAGAAGGAATACAAAAATTCAAAAGATACGGTAGCCGACGCAGACCTTTTTGAAGAGAACATTACCGGTTGTGTTCAATTAATCACAACAACAATCCCCCTTCAGGATTCTTGGTTACCGTGTGGACGACTCCGGGGTGGAAGGTCAGGACAGTTTTCTGAAGAGGATGTCCGGGATGATCCGTCTCTACGCCGCCCTCATC
This sequence comes from Dissostichus eleginoides, assembly GCA_031216635.1. Taxonomy (NCBI): domain Eukaryota; kingdom Metazoa; phylum Chordata; class Actinopteri; order Perciformes; family Nototheniidae; genus Dissostichus; species Dissostichus eleginoides. The sequence goes on from CM062269.1 coordinate 32,150,929, forward strand.
CAGCTGAGGTGGCCCTACGGCTCCAAGCAGGGGGTAAACTAAAGCCCAATTAAAAAAACGTTGTAAAGCTCCTGCATCTTAAACATTTTTTATGAACTTTTGCCTTGCTGCTTTTCAGTCTGCTCCTCACGGTCTGAACCACGGCTGGCGTTGGTTGGCTCAGATGCTCAACATGGAGCCTCTGGCTGACATCACGGCCACGCTTCTGTTCGACTTTCTTGAGGTGAGTCTTTTTTTTGTATTTGTTAAATACATAAAGATCCCAATAGAGATTATTCAGCGTAATTATAGTTCCAATAATGATTAGAATATGACATATTTACTTAAAACAAGCAATATCATTGTGCAGGTGCATAAGTAAAACTTAAGTGCTTTTTTTTGTCTTATTTCTTTTTCTTTTTATCATTCGCCAAGGTATAAGTGAAAAAGGTGAGCCTTGGGAGCCAGATAGAAGAAATCCTGGCTATAAAGCGATAAAATAAATTATTCTTCAAAAGTACAGCGTCATCGTTTTTAAAAGTGTGTTTTAGTAAACCGTAGTTACAGTTTGTCATAAGGTTTATTAAGAGTTTAGTATACTACTATTAACAATGCAGGTTAAAGGTATTTTTACCATTGTTTGACCAGTTTTGTATTTGTGCAATCTGGTCGGTATGTGCAAATAAAAAATGATTCAAATGTGAGCTCTTTCCTCACTTAAAGATAATATAACTATAACTTCAATCCGTGATCTTGAATTTATTTAATCCATTGGTTTTAACAGGCTTGAACGGTCAATACGATTGAGCTTAATTCGCACAACAATGAAAGTGATTCCTTATATTACCTAACAGGAGCATTTTTGGGTGAAAGGAATAGGTCCAAGTACAGAGCCCTGTGGCACTCCATGGCTAAATGTTGGTTTACATGAAGGATTCATCGTTAACGGGTACAAAACTGTTCAGATAAGTAGGACTTACACCAGGTCAGTGCCGTAACCTTTATGGCAATTAAATGTTGTAGTCTCTGTAATAGAATGTTGTGGTCAGTGGTATCAAATGCAGCGCTGAGATCCAACAAGACAGAATGGAGACAAGTAGTTTTTCTGATGCAATGAGAAGGTCATTGACTTTTACAAAAGCAATCTGTGCTAGGATGCATTCAAGCCAGATTGAAAATCCTCTGATAAACTATTGTTATTTAGAAAATAACTGTTTTGTAGCTCTAAGGATCTTAGAAAGAAAGAGAAGGTCAGATTTTGGTTTAACGATACAAAGCAACGATTCTCTTAAATGTTTTACCGTGGTCAGTATTTTTCAGAGCTGCTCAAGTAATATGTTTAATTTCATAACTTTGGTTAAACATCTTAACTTTAGTGTGAATCTTCTTTGTTTGTGTCTCCTTCAGGTTTGTGGTCACGCTCTGATGAGCAGTATCAAAGCCAGTTCTGGAAACTCATCCTGCTACTTAAAGAGGAGTACTTCCCAAGGTAAACTTTAAAGATTCTAAACTATTTTTCATTGTCAGGTTAAATATGTTACCGTTTTAACTTCCTATAGACTGATGTGCTGATTGTGTGTCTTCGTTGTCTCCAGAATTGAAGCGGTGACCAGCAGTGGACAGATGGGCTCTGTCATCAGACTCAAACACTTTCTAGAGGTACGCTACCCACCGCTAATGTTAGCAATGTTGTACGTCTTTTAAATCGCCTTTCCAGGGTTCAAAATGGTTTAATGGTGCCTGCTCAGGATTTGTTTACAAAGTTGAGGGAAAAGAACAATATAACAAACTAAAACATTTTCCAAAATGATGATATGCAGGTGAAGACTAAAAAGTAAAAAATGCAGTCTGGAGAATCTATTAATAGATTACAACATGGTGTTTTCTGTTATTGATTGTTCTGAAGGTTCAGTTTTATTTTGCAGGATTACACATGGAAATGCAGTTGTAGCCACCTCCGTACTTCACACACAGAAACAAATCTAAATAGTGATTGAAATAAATGGAAAGAAAAATAGAATAGCCATAAAGAACATAGTCGAATAAATTAAATAATACTATATAATAATACTTAAATATTTGCACTGAACAATTAAAAAATATTTGCAATCAAATATGTAAGAGATAATCTGCATGGAGCCGGTCATTGCACATTATCCTGCTTATTTCAATGCTAATAAATCATAGATTTGACCCCCAATAATGATTTAAAAGTGAAGTCCGAAGTCTGTGAACAAGTGTTATTTTGGCCATGGTTAAAGTTGAATTGACCCGACAGCTTTCGGCAAATTGATATGACTGCACGTAGTCCCTTGATCAGAGTGTCCTTAGCAGCAGTCTGCTATTGGAAAAAAAGCAGACCGCTAAATGTCCACATTGACCAATTGGAATTTAGTTTTCAATAAGGTTGTGTAATAAACATTAAATAAGAATGTTGATTAGTTTGTGTGATCTAAATCTTGGGTTTGTTTCTTTTGGGAACTAATATTTTTTCCTTCCGCATGCAGACGTCACTGCAGAGCCGACAGATCCGGCCTCCAAAAGGCCAGCTGAACTCAGCTTTTTGGAGCTCCTGATGGAGGAGGAGGAGCCACCATTTTGGATGTTTCTGCATGACGTTATTTAGGACTGAATGAAGCAGAGAGGGAAATGTGTTTTGAGGTTTGGAACTTAAAGCCGACTTAGTGAGTAATTGGGTGGAAAAGCAAAGTTGCTGCTGGAGGAAGATTGTTGTTCACATTAGTGAGAGTAACACGGCTTCTGTGGATTTATGAACTTGTGTCAGGTGTTCGACTGTGGCTCAGTGGAGGCTCAACTACACTCATTCAACAGCTTTGAAAAGCTAAGGGCTAAAAAGGAAACACTTTTAACACCAATGTGTTTAAATGTTGTTTTCCTTCTCCTTATACCTTTAGAATATACTCAAGCATTTGCGTGTATGCAACAAGACAGAAGTCAATTATTTGAAGAGTTTTATATCAGTTTTACTCACAAAATGTAGTCACTACTGCTTGTTTTAATTTGAATAGTTGCTGTTCAAATCAAAACAGGTTTGAATGTTTTTTTCTGCTATTTATGTTTTTTATGAATCCACTATGTGGAACAAAGATTATACCGCAAAACTGCTGAGGCGCATAACCAAATTATTTGATGTTCATTTTAATACAGAAATCGGAAAATGATGGAATAATATTCAGATTATGACAAAAGTGAGTTACCAGATTGATTGTTACTGTCATCTATAAACCAAATGTCTGAAATAAAAGCGCATCAGCAGTTCACTGAAGCTTGTTGTTCTCATTCATAACACTCCGTTCGATGTCTCACTATGGGATGCGCCTCAACGCGTATGCATCAGAAGCATCAATCTCATTACGCCAATCCTGATTGGCTGGTGATCTTGACGACTACGTCAGGGAATCCACCCACCCTTTAAGTAGCTTGCGCTACGTCGCAGCGTCATTCAAACACCTCTTCTCGCTTCGGAGCACATCTCAAAAATATCAGTAGCCGGGCTAGCTTAACTGTCCACAGACTGAACCACAAGCTAACCTTCGGTCGCCGGACGCTTGCCGGCTACTTTTGCTTCGCACAGGATTTGATTTATTAACACACCAGTTAATACTAAAATCTGCCCCGCCGTTTTTTCTTCCTAAATAACGGTAAGGTTTTGGTTTTTTCCAACGGTAACATACCTGTTACTGGTTTGTCCCTCCACGTCGACACCCCGGCGAGCGAGGATGGACCCTTCTCTCCCTCACACCAGAGGAGACGGAGGCTCGGAGGCTCGACTCTGCGGCTGCGGATTCAAGATTTCGAGCACGGACTCACACCAGGTCTGCTCGTCCGTCCTTGGGCTGAAACATGCCCAGGAGGCTATCGACGCCCCCGGTTCGTGCGGACACTGTGCCCGCTTCACCCCAAGAGCCTCCGCCGACGGCTAGCGCACCAAGCTAGCCTGTCGGGAAAGACCCCTTCATGCCTGTTGATTTGCCGGCCGGCAATCGAGGCATGGTGGCGACCGCCGCGGGAGTTGAGCCCCGCGCTGTGTCAAGCTGGGGCTCAACGGCGGCGGCGGCGGCGGCAGCCGCGGGAATGGAGCCCCGCGCTGTGACAAGCTGGGGTCCTCAAATGGACCTCACCGTGGTTCCACCCGCGGAGGATGTCCTGGAGCTGGATTACGTGGAGGAAGATGAAGAGGATACCTCTGAGTTCCTCTTATCCGACTCAGACGAAGACGAAGATGACATCTTCGTCCCATCTGCTCAGGCTGCCAAGCCGGAGGTGGTGTCCGCTCCCCCAGGCGAAAGCGCGCCAACTTCGCCCCGCCTCAGCATGGACTTGCAGGCCGTGTGCCAACGCGCTGCGTCCAGGCTGGACATCCCCTGGCCTGAAGTAGCCAAGGAGACCTCCAGATCTCGCTATGAGGGGAAGAACTTGCCCCAAGCCGCGAGGATGACGAGGCAACTTCTCCCAGTCTTTCCAGAGCTGCTGGACGAGGTGTCTGTCTCGTGGAGAGACCGCCCTTTCAGCAACAAGGCCCCAATCCAGGGAGCCTCCTCTTTGGACTTTGAGGGCATGGAGAAGCTCTGCTCGCTCCGCATGCCGCCTATGGAGCCGCTTGTGGCAGCCCACCTCCAACCGCGGCTGTCTTCGGCACCTAGCGGGAACCCCACGCTGCCGACAAAAGCAGACCGTTTCCAGTCAGCAATGACCGAACGGGCTTACAAAGCGGCAGCTTTGTCCGTCAGGGCGCTCAATGTCTCGTCAATGCTGACCGCTTACCAGGCGGAGCTCTGTGAGGACATGACGAACAAACCTGAACCTGCCGTGTGGGACGAAATCACAGCGATCACGGACATTTGCCTCCGTGTGCAACGCTGTGCAGTCCAAGCCACGGGCAAATCGCTGGGGATGATGGTGGTACAGGAGAGAGCCAGGTGGCTTAACCTGACGAACCTTCCGGACCGGGAAAAAGAGGACGTCTTGGACGTGCCAATTGTCCCCGAGGGCATATTTGGCACCGCTCTGGCTTCAATGCAGCAGCGGTGTGAAGCTAAAAAGAAGGAGGATGAGGCTCTCCAGCTTTGTCTTCCCCAAAAGCCACAGCCCGCCCGGGTCTCCGCCCAGAATGAGGCGAGGACGAGCTGGCCAAGAAAGTCCCCGGTTCCGGCAGCAGCCGCACAGGCACAGCCGGCCCAGACCTTCGGCCATCAGGTGAGGAAAAGAGAAGAGAGCAGCCTGACAGCCTTCCCTCCTCTCCTCGTGAAAGGCTGGAAGTTCCCTGTTTTCCAGCCCCAGACGTGTTCCACACGTGTTCAATGCTCATGTGTTTCCGGGGTGCAACCACGCCCCCATCTTCCCGCCGCCTCGAGTGATGTCAGAACGTCATCCTCAGTTCGCGCCATGAGGGAGATAGACTTCACGTCAAACAGCAGTTCTGCTGCTCGTTCAAGTCACACAAACACATGTCCTTGTTTTCTAATAAAATTTTCCACTGTCGTTTCCAGGCTTAAAGCCAAGGGCGCAGTCAAAAATAATGAAAGAAAAACAATAAAAACAATAAACAGTCAGGTGACTGCTCCCTTCTGAGAGTGGCTGTTGCCTCTCTCAGAATGCGGACGGTACCGAGTCTGTGAACGCATCATCGCCGCGCGCATGCGCAGTGTCGACCGAGGTTGTCAGCCTGGGATACCACCGTGTTCAGACACTAGAGGGCCCCATAACACAACCAATAAAGACACAGAGAGCAAACAACAGAGAAATGATCACATCTCCACTCGCTCTGAGAAGCGAAAGGTGGAAGGCTCACAAGCTCTGCTTGGGTTTTCAAGACGATATCACGGGGCTACAGACTCCAATTCGCTGTCACCCCCCTCACTTCTCGGGCATTGTGCATTCACAAGCCCGGGGAGCGTCGGCTCATATTCTAGAGCAGGAGATTCTCTCGCTACTAGAAAAGAAAGCCATATCCATTACCCTCCGAACAGAGTCAGAGCGGCTTCTATTCCAAATATTCCTCGTTCCCAAACGGGGAGGGAACGGAATTCGCCCTATCCTGGATTTAAGGGCTCTGAACAAGTATCTCAGAAAATACAAATTCCGATGCTCACTCACACATCTCTGCTGCGTCTCGTACGTCAGGACGATTGGTTCACATCAATCGACCTGAAAGACGCGTATTTTCACGTCCCAGTATATTATCCACACAGGAAATATCTGAGGTTCGCTTTTCAGGGTGTCTGTTACGAGTACAGAGTGCTTCCCTTCGGTCTGTCTCTCAGCCCACGGGTGTTTGTACGATGTACGGAGGCAGCAATAGCCCCGTTAAGGCAACAGGGCATTCGCCTGGCAACCTATTTAGACGACTGGCTCCTTCTTGCACAGTCGGAGCAGGAGGCTATTACGCAGACGAATACCCTCGTGAAACACCTGCTCGACCTGGGTTTCGTAATAAACACAGAAAAGAGCATGTTGTCCCCAGCCCAGACTGTGCTCTTCCTGGGCTTACGTCTAAATTCGGTGCCCTTTACAGCCCGCCTGTCAGCAGAGAGAGTGAAAGCCTTCAGGGCTTGCCTCGCTCATTTCCAGCCACGCAAATATGTTCTCTTCAGATCATGTCTGCGGTTACTGGGGCTCATGGCGTCAGCCATCCTGGTGGTACGACTGGGCCGCTTACACATGAGGGAGTTTCAGCGCTGGGTAGCTGCCCTCAGACTGGACCCCGTGCGTCATGGCGCGCGGAGAGTGATGGTCACTGTGGAATGCGTAATGGCACTGCGCCACTGGCTGCACCCGACTTTTCTAGTACGGGGCGTACCTATGGGTGCTGTCCTATCGCGGAAAGTGGTCACCACAGACGCATGTCTGACGGGCTGGGGGGGTATATACGAAGGTCGACCTGTGAGGGGTCTCTGGAGCAGAGATCTCACACATAAATTATCTGGAGCTTTTAGCGGTGTTTCTCACCCTGAAACGCTTTCTGCCTTTTCTCAAAGGACATCATGTCCTCGTGAGGACAGACAACACGACCACAATATCGTATATAAACCGTCAAGGGGGTTTGCGTTCTCTCCAGTTACACATGCTGGCACGCAAACTGATTTTATGGAGCTGCGGACGTCTCCTCTCTCTGAGAGCGAGCACGTACCGGGAGTGATGAACCTCGGGGCAGATCTGCTGTCCAGGGTGCACCACTATATGCAGACTGGACTCTACATCCAACAATTGTGAGTCAGCTGTGGGTGCGTTACGGCCGGGCCGCGGTAGATCTGTTCGCGTCAAAAGAAAATGCTCAATGTCAGCTGTTCTTTTCAATGCGCGATCTAAACGCACCGTTAGGCGTGGACGCGCTCGCACACGTTTGGCCTCCGGTCCTTCTGTACGCGTTCCCACCCCTGGCTCTAATACCTCCAACTCTGGCCAGAGTGAGAGAACATCGCCACACACTGATCCTATAGCTCCGCACTGGCCTGCAATGTACTGGCTGGCGGAGATATATCAGCTGCTGTGCGGGCAGCCGTGGCAGCTCCCGTTACGCAGGGACATACTATCTCAGGCGGGGGGGAGATTTTTCACCCACACCCAGAGCGCCTGGCACTATGGGCCTGGCCCGTGAGTGGTATAATTTGAGTACAGTGGGGCTTCCTCAGAAGGTGATAAACACTATTCAGAGTGCAAGGGCTTCCTCCACCAGGTCTCTCTATGACTGTAAGTGGAGGGTGTTTGAGGAGTGGTGCCTTCAAAAGGGACACATCTCTTTTCAATGCCCTGTCGGTGTGATTCTATCATTTCTACAGGACCTGATTGATAAACACAGAGCTTTCTCTACGATTAAAGTGTACCTGGCTGCTATTGCCGCATGCCATGTGGGCTTTGAGGGAAAGACGGCTAGCCAACATCCCTTGGTCTGCCGTTTTATGAAAGGGGCTCGCAGGCTCCTCCCTGTTTCCAGGTCACTGGTGCCCTTATGGGACTTGGCAGTGGTTTTAGATGGGCTCACTCGACCTCCATTTGAACCCCTGGAAGAAGCTGACATAAAACACCTGTCACTAAGACAGTGTTGTTACTGGCTCTGGCATCTGCCAAGCGAGTCAGTGACATTCACGCGCTCTCTGTACATCCTTCATGCACTCAGTTTGCCCCGGGGCAAACGAGAGTGTTGCTGAAGCCCAACCCTGCCTTTGTGCCCAAGGTGGTTGGCTCATGCACCCCCATTGACCTTGAGGCATTTCCTTCACCGCTATGTTCCTCTGAAGAACAGCGGCCGAATTTGCTGTGCCCAGTTCGTGCTTTGCGCACCTATATGGACAGGTCAAAAGAGTTTCGATGCAATGACCAACTCTTTGTATCCTGGGCTAACCCTCATAAGGGCAAGCCCGTTACCAGGCAACGGCTCTCCCACTGGATTGTGGAAGCGATAGCTCTGGCTTATACGAGTCAGGGTTTGCAGGCACCAACGGGCCTGCGTGCTCATTCTACTCGTGGACTGGCTACATCCTGGGCTTTGTTCAAGGGTGTTTCCATCCAGGACATTTGTGCAGCAGCGAGCTGGTCTCACCGCTCACTTTTGTCCGCTTTTACAGACTAGATGTCTCTGCTCCAAGTGTGGCCCGTGCAGTGCTGGGCCCCATGTTGGGACAGGGTTCTACCTGTTAAGTACTGTTTTGTTTTGGTGATTTTCGAGATAAGCATGTCTAGCAATACGGGAGTCTCAATATCCCATAGTGAGACATCGAACGGAGTGTTATGAATGAGAACTATAGGTTACTAACGTAACCCCAGTTCTCAGAGTAACATGAAGTGAGATGTCTCACCAGACGGCCCTTCTTGCTGAGGCGAAGCGAGAAGAGGTGCTTATTTTGAATGACGCTGCGACGTAGCGCAAGCTACTTAAAGGGTGGGTGGATTCCCTGACGTAGTCGTCAAGATCACCAGCCAATCAGGATTGGCGTAATGAGATTGATGCTTCTGATGCATACGCGTTGAGGCGCATCCCATAGTGAGACATCTCACTTCATGTTACTCTGAGAACTGGGGTTACGTTAGTAACCTATAGTTATCCTGTCATGTGTTGTCAGGTGTTGTTTTAGGCAGGTAGTGGAAGAAGTAGGCCTATTCAGCTTTACTTGAGTAAAAGTACCAACACGTTAATGTCAAAATAATCCAATTCAAGTAAAAGTCCTGCATATAAAATCTTACTTAAGTAAAAGTACAAAAGTATTATCAGCAAAATGTATCAGTCAAAGTAACCATTGTGTGGAAGAAATGGCCTTTATGAGTGTATTTAATTATATTTAAACCTGTGACATTTCTAGATAATATATATATTTGGCCTTTTTGGGTTTCAATTCAACACAATCAAACTATTTTATGTTAAAATACTCAACAGATGTTTACTTCATCCCAATTACAAGCAATATAAATAGCATATATGATTAATATTGGCCTTTTTACATTTGTTAGATCACATTAATGAATTAAAGTGCTACTTGTTTTTTTGCCCGCTGACCGGCTGGTCTTGTGGCTCGTCTTTTTTTTGTAACTAGCTGATGCTCAATCTCATCCTCTTCCTCTACATCATCATCAAATGGTTCTCTCTCTTTCAGAATCAATATCAAGAATCAATTCAAAAGAATCAAAATTGAATTTATCAACAATGTTGCAACCTTGTGCGGGAATGGCAGGGGCAGAAACACAAAAGTCACACACACGGCCCAGACAGGTGCACAGGAGGACCTCCTGTATTTCATGTAAATGTGTAGGGGGTGTAAAGTGGGTGGTCATTGGAAATGTGTTCTGATATATGTTCTTCACAGAAAATGAGCCAAGGCCATTGAGTGTGAGTTTGAAAAAATAATTGATCATATCATTTTTCTTAGCTACATAATGAAAACGGGTCCCACAGACCCGAACACCATACAAGGGTTAAATAAATGCAGTGGAGGAAAATGATTTCCCTTTTAAATGTAGTGACGTATAGTATAAAACTAGCATTTAACGGGAATACTCAAGAAAAGTACAATTACCTCAAAATTGTACTGAAGTACAGTACTTAAATGAATGTAGGCTACTTAGTTACTTTCAATCTTTGGTACTGCGGTGAACGCGCCTACACCGCAGTACTTTTCCCACTTTAGTTCCGATATAGTTCCGAAATGTCGCTTCACACCAAAAAGAGCCGGAACAAAAATGTGTTCATGAGAACCTTTTTACCCCCTTTTCCGTCCCTGCTAGAGAGCAGGTACTTTCGTGGGAGAAAAAGGTTCCTATGTCTGATTGGCTGGGCGGAATGCAAACCATGCCCCGTAAAACTCCCAAAAAGTTTTGTGAAGCCACCATTTTATTATCCTCGCATTAGCATTATTAGCATTAGCATTAGCCCAGTGCACAAACGCAGAGAGACTAACTTATGGCAACGTAAAAGAAAACATGGGAGCGGTGGAGATGAGGAGGTGTCGGCGTTCTGGCGATTTACTCGGAAGTCTCCAACTCCGGGGACTTCCGGCCGGGGACTTCGGGTGGCAGTATACGCCGTGAAGTTGTTTGCGGCCTGCCAGTAAACCCAAAGCAGAAGAAGAAGTGACTCAGCGGCTTCATTTGCCTATCCTCCCTCAGGGACTTATTCCGGTGTGAACGCGATCTGTACTTAGTTCATGAGAACTAAAGAGTTATCATGAACTAAGCTCTCATGAACCTTTGTGGGAAAAGTACTGCGGTGTGAAAGCGCCTATTATCCTTTGAGTGACACCTGTGACACCCACGAGAGAGAGAGACAACCGGTTTTGGGCCCGGGGGGCTACCGCGCGGCCGCCAGAGGCAAGACATTCACCCACAGAGACTGTTCACATGTTTACACCCTGAAATACACGGAAGACCGGGCACGCCGCTCGACCAACGGAGCTGCTACCGTAACTCCAGCTTCTATGAGTATAGGCGTAGCCCTCTAAGGCTATCGCTATTGGGTAATCCCCTGCGCACCCGCGCAGCACTGAAAACACTTGTAGTCCACGCCCACCTGCGAGGTGGGCCCCACCTTCGGACTCACTTCCGGTATAAATAGGAAGGAGGCCCGACAATCTGCTCCCACACAAATAGCTTTTCTTCAGCTATTCGTGGAGCCAGTGGGGCCCAGAACTTAGAGGGCTACGCCTATACTCATAGAAGCTGGAGTTATAGTAGGTAACTTCGGTTCTATTTCGTATAGGCTTTGCCCTCTAAGGCTATCGCTATTGGGTTAAGGGCGAAGCCCGGTACCAGAAGCATAGACACACCTACTCAAATAATAACCCATGCCTATTGCGCCATGCGTAATGGCGCATCACCGTCCCTGGAAATATAGCATAAAAACATGAATATTCTCCATGAGGGGACGAAGGCTGGGAACAATACAAACCTGCCGCTGTGAAAAAGTAGAGACGAAGGTCACACTTTGTCCAGCGATAAAAGAGGGGGGAAAAGCAGCTCTCTGCGTGCCGACAGGCAGGAGAGAGGCGCACAGCTGGATCCCTGACATAACTCACTCTGACAAGACACTCCGTACAGAGTGTGTCAGAGAGGAAAAGGAAACATCCCTCCCATAAGAGGGAAAAAGGGCCGCTCTCTGCGTGCCAACAGGCAGGAGAGAGGGCGCACAGCTGAGGTCCCCGATATCACTCACTCTGACAAAACACTCAGTACAGAGTGTGTCAGAGAGGGAAAAAAAGGGGGACATCCCTCAAATAAAAACAGCTTGCACCGTGCGGGGGACATGTGAGAAACAGCTGCAGCTGATGACATTCACATATCCCCCCCCAGCATGTAATTTCCTGCTCTGCTTCCTCTGAGGTTCTCGCGGAGGAGGACCTTGTCCCTGAACCAGCGGAGGAGCGGAGACCTGGGACGGGGCCCCCGCAGCCGCCGAAGGCGACCCTGACGTGGAGACGGCGACGGATGTGCACAGGGTGAGTGCCGTGCTGGCAGCCTTGCCTATCTCCTCCGAAGCCTCGGAGGGCATGGAGGGCTGCTCTGATAGTCTCACTATGGAGTGAGACAGCAGAGCAATGTTGTTCGCCGCTGCAGACGCCTGGAAGGCACACTGGTGCATCCGGTCAGTCTGGCGGACGACAAACTGGTCCCCGGGGGAGGACAGCAAGGGACGCCGTCCGGCGACCGTGCTGGCTTGCTTCACCCCGAAAAATGCCGTCAGGTTCGGCTCCAGGGGAGGCGCGGTCGGAAAACCAACATCCGTCAAGCCCTCCACTTTAGTGAGGGGGACGAATGAGGACACCGGAGCCTTCAGGCTCCTAGGGGCCGCCGCCGCTCCCTCCTGGTACTTCCGGATGGCCGGGTAGCGCGGCCAGACCAGGTCACTCCTGACGGTCTGTACCCGGGAGAAACACTCCTGCCACCGGCAAGAGAGCTCTCCTGAGCCGGGGAACGAGGAGACCTCTCCAGGCCGCTGCCTTTTCGATGATCTCCGGCAGTTCCTGCAGGATCCCGCCTATCGCAGCAGAGCCGTGATGGCGGAAAGAGGGACCGCGGGTCCCGCAGCCGGGCCAGGCCGGCACCATCTCTGTCTCCTCCGTCCGGGGGAGAAACGGGATGGGGGAACCACACGGTGATCCGTGGATGGAGGCGGGGTAGGAGTCGTCCGACTCCTGCCCAGCACTCGGATCCAGGAACTCAAGGGCTTGGTCCAAGGAGTAGGACTCCTGGACTGGCCAATCATCCTCCTCAGCCGCAGTAGCGAGAGCGTCCGCTCTTCGCTGTCTGTCGGCCAGAGGGAGACGGGCACAATGAGCACATCACCATCGCCCGTCTGGCATGAGGAGCAAACTCTAATGGCGCATTTCCACTACAGCGCGGAGCGCGGTTTAAGCGTGCCGTTTTTGGTTGCGTTTCCACTAGGCGTAGTTCCGGCTAGCGGGTACTGTTTCACAGTTTTTCTGGCTCTCCAAAATCCAGGTTTTTTCCGGGCCAACAACCGGGCTGAATATGCTAAACAAATGAGAAAATCGCTGGCAACTACAACAAAATGAACATATTTTACCGTGATTTAATTTGACAAGTCTGCAGATAAGACGGCAGGCGAAAAAGCTTTTAAAATGCGTGTTTTCTGAATGGAGATCGGCTAAGCTAACGTTGTATATGCTCCGACCGTCCACACTCACAACAACGGCGTATACAGACATAAATAAACCAGCGACTGTATTCGCCATGACACAGACAGTCTGTGGTTTGTACTTGTTTAACTTTTGTCCAGTTTCTGAACAGATATGAGGAGCAGTAAGCTCTGAGTGCTAACAGCTAACAGCTGATGTTGGTTTTGTGTTTCGCATTGAAGATGACGTCACGGCTCCCTCTACACTGCGTTACTATAGCCTAGTTACTACCCCAGTTCCTAAACTGTAATGGAAACGCAGCATAAAGTGAGCCTGGCTTAACTATACCGTACGAGGCCCTGCAGTGGAAATGCGCCATAACACAACCCTGTGTACTCATGTTTAAGGATCTTTTTCGAGGTGGCTCTTAAAAGAGCCTTTACTCTTTAGTGTCTCTAGTGCTTCAGTACCGGGGTGCTGAAGAAAAGAGGGAGCAGATTGTCGGGCCTCCTTCCTATTTATACCGGAAGTGTGTCCCACCTCGCAGGTGGGCGTGGACTACAAGTGTTTTCAGTGCTGCGCGGGCGCAGGGGATTACCCAATAGCGATAGCCTTAGAGGGCGAAGCCTATACGAAATAGAACTTCCGGAGGAGTCTCTGGCTCCCGTGAGCTGGGCGCGAGACAAGCTAGGTCTGGCGCGTGAGTCAATCAAACTTTCCCAACGTGCCACTCACCCATTTTTGTTTTGTTTTTTTCCTTCAAAACTTTATTGAACAACAATTTCTAACATCAAAGAAAAGGCACATTTTTAACTGAACATTACTTAGTAAAAAAACATGCATATTTTAGCTTCAAACCTGTAAATGTCTGAATTTTAAAACATTTTTGATAAAAATAACTACTTTCTTAATTTGCATTTTTTCTTTGTGTTTTTTACTCTTACGGTGTATATTGATGTGACTGTCTGTAATGCACCAACAATCCTTGATTTAAAATGGATGGTTAGAAGGATGAGTACAGTGGAGGTGAGCTGATGGTTTTAACAAGTGAGGCTTAGTGTTTGTACAATTTTTAGTTCCACAACTTAAAGACAATTTGTCAAATCTGACGTATACATATGATTGATGGAAAAACTACAATATTCAGTACACTAATGACCCAATATATAGTCTACCTCGGACCGGAAACAATCCTGCACGTGTTTAATAAGTTCTCTAACACAAATCCATGTTTCCTGTTTTCAATGTTTTACAACTATGCACATTGAGTTGGTTTTAATACAATTAATTTAAGAAAATTGATCTGCAGTTTACATATTAAATAAATTCAAACTGGCAGCTCACCAGTTTTCACCTTTTATTAAATTGAACCCCAAAGATAACAGCAACAGGTAAGCTTATCGATACCGTGCTGTCAAGCTGATCCTGAATCAGTACATCGGCTGAAATAGAGACAAAGCTTCAATGATCTCAAAAGTGTCTGCATTTAAAACCATGTGGAAATAAATGATGAACTCAGTCATATGGATCAATAATTTCGATCACTTTAAGTGTTGCATACTTGACTTCTAATTTATCCCATTATTCGTCTGTACAATTAGATTTTTATTTATTTATTTACAGTCAGAGATAGGATTGCAATTTTGTATGATAAAATGGTCAAAAACTGGAACAAAAATAATAAGATATTTGTACCTTGTTTTAATTTTCATAAATACAATACACTTGAGTCCTTGCAGGAGTCAAAGTCTTTGGTTGAGAACCACTAAATTAAACCATTTGATCTTGGAAGGAAAATAAACAATAGACAGTACTGTGTGTGAAATAAAAGCAGATGCCAAATTACATATTTTTTTGGGTCATGGTAAGTAGAAATCCTGTAGGCAGTATTTAATGGAAAAGTTATTGCAGTTCCCACATCTCACCTGCAGGTGTCAGTAAAATGTCATTTAACAGCTGATTTGAATGTTTCTCCATAAAGCAGCTTGGAAATTAAATTGTAGAATTAGATATCGCCCGACAGAAGTTTCATCTATGTTATCTCTGTATCCACATCTATGTCTGCGGCTAGGTTTAAATTATTGTGAGTCCAGCAGGTTCTCTAACCGTTTTCAAAATAAAAGCAGGCCGTATTGCTGCTGTCCGTCTTCCTGGAAGATTTACTGTTCAGTCTCTGAGGCGCCATGTTCCACTGAGGAGCGGCCTTCGTGGTTGAGCGAGGCTCTCTCCATCCGTCTGTACCAGTGTTTGACCTTGGAGTTCTTCATCATGTCGTCAAACGCCTCCAGGCCCTCCATCACTCTGAGGACGCCGAACACCGCCTGCAGAGGGGGGCAAACGGGGGAAAAGATGAATGACAAGGTGCAGTGAGGTTGTGATGATTATGAAACACCAAAAACCAAACTGCTTGTAAAAATGTCAAGTTTAAGGTGCCAAAAGAAAGGTCATTGGGTAAATAAAACAAGTTTATCCTCTGTATGGTGGCCATCATAGGACATCCTAGCTTAATTTCGACCACATTGTTCAGTACTGCATGTTTAAATATAGGTATATATTAAGACATTAACTATATTCCTGTTTACATCACAGTTTACTCATTTTGCAGCATGTGTAAACCTGTATACCACAAATTAGGGTGATTACTTATTTGGTGGGTTCTGTTTTTAGAATGTTAATATTTGTACATGTATTATGGTAACTTTTCTTTTGTTAGTAGAAAAATGCCCTACGAGTTTTATAAACGAGACCCCAGGACACTAGACACTCACTAGGTCTGCGAGGTTGGGCTGATCTCCGCCCATGAACTTCCTATTCTTGCCGATGGCTGCCACCCAGTCGTTGACGGCCTTGTATAGATCCTCCCTGACGTCATCCTGCAGGTTGTGTCTGTTTTCAAATAAAAAAGGAAATTAATCACTATTTTGACATCCAATAAAAGTCTAAACTACTAAAAGCTGCAACCTGAAACCTTTCCACCTCACAAGGGAGATGCAATTCCTCATGTTAAAGACTAACCTCGGTTTCAAAAAGAGGCCCCATTATGCTTTTTGGGGTTTTCCCTTCCCTGTAGTGTGTTTTCTAACTTTTTGTGCATGTAAATGGTTTGCGAAGATAAAATCTAAAAGTTCCCCCCCTGCCTGAAACGCCTCCATTGTAGTCCTATGTTTACTTCCGTAACATAAGGGCATCTCTATGTAATTTCAAGCTTCTATTGGCTAGCGCTCCAACACATTGTACGTGATATGCTAAGGGTTGGACATCTCTAAGTGGTTGACCAATCACCACAGAGCCGGCCAGCTAACCAATAAGAGCAGACGGGGCTCCTGTTTCAGACAGAGGGTGAAAAGAGGTGCTGCAGCACACACAGTATGAGAACAATAAAGAGCTTTTTGAACATTAAAGGTCACCTATCATGCTATTTCTAGGCAATATCATAGGTCTCAGATATATAAAAAACATGTCTATGAAGTACTTTGCTCAAAATACCAAACAGATCACCCATTCTAGCCGTGCCTCATATCCCTCTATTTCACTTCCTGTTACAAAAGTGCTGATTCTGGGTATAAAGCTTTATTTTTTTTAAACTGAAAAAAATACAAATAAGAGGGGGCGGAGCTTATGCCGGCTCATGCGGGACCTGGCAGATACTGTCTAAAATGCTGCGGTGATGAAACGCAAGGATTATTAGATCAAGGATTATTTCTGAAACAGTATGGCGCTCAAAGGCTTTCTCTCTTGCCGGTTATATACCACAAGGTGAGTTCCTTTTTATATCCTGCTTCTTTACACATGCTCTCTCCAGTACAGCTTAGCTCTGAGTGTTAGCCATGCTTGCTAATGTAAACAAAGACTATTACGTCCAAAACACGTCGGGAATTGTTTCTGACTGATAGTGCGTGGGTCCGTCATATCTGATGGCAAATCTGGATCAGCTCCGTTGTACCCCCGTTTTTAGAGATTTGCGCACGGAGGAAAAGAGAGGGTTTTATTTTCGACACTTTGTGAGTTCCCTGACACACCGGGGACACATATTTATGTATAAAAGACATCAAAAAGTGCATTTTACATGAAAGGTCCCCTTTAAAGCATGAAAACATGTCACAGTGAGTAGAGGAACAATATACAAACATGAACCTTAAAGAGCGTTATAGGGTCACTTTAAGATGTATTTTCTTGTGTAACTCACCGACTTTTCAGCCTTTTTGCGATGATGTACATGGCCGCAGCACCAACATATTTGGCAAAGAAACCTTCCATGGTGCTAAACTTGCCCTCGCGCACAATGTAGTCGAAAGAGGCCATGGCCTCTCCGGTGGTCCGGTACACGTTGGGAGATATAAGATGCACAAGCCATTCATCAGCCCACTTACGCCACTTAATCTCCTCTCTGATAAGGGGTAGAAAACAGAGAGTACAGTTCTGACAACAGAGCTGCAATAAGATTTGCATGATATCTAAAATGTGCAACTGTATTATTCTGATGTGGACTAAACGATTGAATATTTGCAGAATAATACAGGACAGATTTCCCTTTCTGTGTGCTTCTAACATTCTCAGAAAGACTACCAGGCCACAGAGTACAACCTTTCAAAATAAGAGTATGCTGATGGTCATAATTAATGACATTATCACCCTTAATTTTGGGCATTTTTTGGTATTGTTGCTACATTCATTTAATATATGATTGCTGCTTCACAACTTTGTAAATACAATTGTTTGTGTGTAGCAAGAGTGAAAGCAACATTTTTAAAGGCTAAACACAAACAAATATGGATCGAAAGAGAATAGTTTGTTAGATTTGAATTGAAATTAGTTTTTGACACCGTCGAAAAAATCCACCAATGAAAAGTATTTCTACAAATAGAATAAAGAGTTTAAAGACAATAAAATAAGCTGCAAAGCATTCCAATGTTAATTTAGAATGCAGCGCTTTATAAATAAAGCTTGGAGTGACTCAACACAGCAGCAGGTCTCACTTCTGCATCCCCTTGTCGGGGTACAGCTCCAGGCTCTCGGCCTCAGTCAGCATCACCCAGTACTTGTTGTTGTACTCCGTCACCTCCTTCCCACGGTCGTTCACAGACTTCATCGCTGGGTAGCACTGCAGGATCTCCGTCATGCTTCTCTCCCTGAGGGACAAAAAGACCCCATTGAAAAAAAGACAGTACACCAAAATTACAGAAATATATTTGCTCGCTTTCCTTTATTACTGGGCCATT
Organism: Dissostichus eleginoides; assembly: GCA_031216635.1. Classification (NCBI taxonomy): domain Eukaryota; kingdom Metazoa; phylum Chordata; class Actinopteri; order Perciformes; family Nototheniidae; genus Dissostichus; species Dissostichus eleginoides. The sequence continues at coordinate 32,169,209 of CM062269.1, forward strand.
TATGAAAGGAAACTATTGTTATATTATTGCTTCACCTGCTAATGAGTTTGTTGATTGATCATTTTACATGTTCTAGTCGAAGGTAAGATTTTTTTAAATGTCTCTTAACCTAACTAGATTCAGTTTAATGTCATGTATGACAAAGAGAAGCCATAACCTGTTACATTTTTGACACTGTAACCAGCTTATTTCTAACATTTGTGCCTAAAAGATGAACAACACTTTGCCATTTATCTTAAAAGTTGCAGATTAATTTAAAACAGACATTTTTGTATAATTCAGGGGCCCTATTATTCTCATGTTCAGGTTGTGTCTCTACTGTGACATGTTTACATGCTTTAATGTTCAAAAAGCTCTTTATTGTTCTCATACTGCCTGTGCTGCAGCACCTCTTTTCACCCTCTGTCTGAAACCAGAGCCCAGTCTGATCTGATCGGTTAGCTGGCCGGCTCTGTGGTGATTGTTCAACCGCTAAAAGATGTCCCACCCCTTAGCCTATCACGTAGAATGTGTTGGAGCGCTAGCCAATAGAAGCCCTATTGTTACATAGTGATGTCATTAGGAAGTTAACACACAAGTCTAACATAGAAATATATATTATATAATATATATAATTATATTATATATATATATATATATTATATATATTATATTATATTATATATAATATATATTATATATATATATATTATATTATATTATATATAATATATATATATATATTATATTATATTATATATAATATATATTTTTAAATATTGCTGAAAATAAAATAAAAACATGTAAAACATATTTTTAGTCGCTTAGCCTTTTACTTGTCACATTATAATAATTATTTCATAAAGCATATAACATGAAGGAAGCTACAACTTACTTGTTGATTAAATGAGTCCTGAGGGAGCTGATAATGACAGTTGAGTCATTCAGTTGCTGCAACAAAAGAGATGACGATCAGGAGGTTTCTTGAGAATAACTGCACATTCATGGAGAAATTAATAAATCACCACCAGTTTGTTATCTGTATTTCAGCTGACAGCATTTATTATAAAAAATTATATTTCCTGAAAATGTGTGATGTGATCTTAAAGGTCCCATGTCATGCTTTTCCGGTTATCACCCGTCCCCTTGTGTGTTATGAAGGTTTTTATGCATGTAAACGGTCTGCAAAGTCACAAACCCTCAAAGTACACCCTGTAGGGAGTAAAACTCTAACACAGAAAATACCTGTCTATGCTGCCCCAGAACGCCTCGTTGGACATTTCTCATTTTCATTGTTTTCTTCCTGGGTACAGTGACGTGTGCCCATACCCAAATGGACCCATTGGTCCAAATGGACCAATCCGTGGAGCCATTACGTTACGTCCGCGGAGCCGTTACGTTAAGTCTGCGGATTGGTTCAAATGGACCAATCCGCGGACTTCCTCACACACACACACACTCAATCTTTTCTCAGCTGCAGCTCCGCCGATTTCTCCTCCCTGAGACGGCGGGACGCGGCGAGGCTGTGAGTCTGTGTGTGAGCACACACACAAACTCCCAGCCAGGCTGCTGGTGTGTGTGTGTGCTCAGGCTGGTGTCGGGCTGGGTTTCGCTGTGTCTCGCTGTCTCGCAGACGGCCACTGGGCTCACAGGGAGGGTGGGGGGCAGGAGCTCCAACAAGCCGTGTAGGACAGAGAGTGAATACACATACTATACAGAGATGCTGTATGAGAAACCAATGTGAGTTTGGAAAATTACACAATATAAATCTATTTTAGTATACCTCAACAATGGAATTATGATCAGTAGAAATAGCCATGACATGGGACCTTTAAGAAGTGTTTTTCAAGTATCTGAGGTGAGGGGAAAAAAAATTATTCCTAGTGTCTTACCACTTCGCCGTCCACCATCAGGATGGGCACTTTTCTGTAGTCTGACCACTTGATCTCCTTCCTCATCACCGGGTTCACCTCCACGATCTCGTACGGCAGCCCATGGTAGTCCAGGAAGGCTCGCACTTTGCTGCAGAACGGGCAGGTCTTGTACTGGTACAGGATCAACTTCAGACCTCCTCCTGAGACCTGCAGCGAGGAGAGAGGATCCACCATCAAAACTTCTTCATAATACATTATACTGCACTAAGCTATACTAATTTATGTTAAGATGTTATACAATATTATTTACATTTTTTTAAATGGTATATTACCGTTACTATACTATACTTCACCTTAAGTTGTGTTGGAATACAACTAAATGTAGTATTAGGTGGAATTGAATTGAAGTACTCAGGTAAAGTACCTCAACATTCTAGCACTGCAACTGGTTACTAGAAAAGCTGTCAAATGAATGTCAAAACAATAAAGCGTCACATTTCACTCCGAGAGGTAACGTTAGGTGGTTATTATAGTATTAAATTGAAATAATCAAGTATACAATGTACATGAACTTAGTTCCGGCAGTGACCCTGTCTGCTGACATGAAGTTAGGTAACAATGAAAAAACAGCCTCCAGAGATCAGGGGGACTCTGACAGTGTGACCGCGTTAGAGGCTCAGATGACCGGACTCACTTTGGTCTCCTCCTCGGCCAGGTGCTGCTGCAACCTGAACTTCACAGTGTGGTATAAACCCAGCCCGGCACCGACCAGCACGGCACAGCCCAGCACCCTGCCGCCGCCTCCAGCTCTCCCTGTCTGCAGAGAGGACAGCAGCTTGGAGCGGTACCCGGTCCCGCCGGTACCGAATGCCCTCCTGGACCCAAGTGTGCTCACATTCCCCAACAGATAGGAGGAGACGATACCGGGCCGGCGTGCTGGTGGAGACTCCAAAATACTCCAACCGACCTTACAGAGGGTCCTGCTACAGGCGGCCGCCATGTTGGTTTACATAAAATCCCAGAGTGCACCACGACGAAGAAGAAATCTAGATTGTGTTGCCCTCAGCTGAGACTGTCAGGCTATATTGAAAATCTGAGACAAGATGGATAATTATGATTTATCACCAAAAGTCAAAAATAAAATGCAGTGAGTAAAAAGGGCAAAAATGACACATAAATCACTGATTTTCTTTTTTAAAACATGGGATATTCAGCTTATTAATACTATATGTTCTGATTATTAATACAAGTTACAACATATTATCAAATAAAACTAGTCGCAAAGTAAAATCAAAGCCATTAAAATCATTTCCGACATCAAGATGCAACTTTAAGATAATATGAGATGAATATATTATTCCCTGTAGGGACATTCTTGTCAGAACTACTACTTTCGAAGGTCTATTGTTATTTATCGGCAAATTATGAATTCATCATTATATGTTTGAAAAATAAAATATAAACTGAATTGAAAGTGTATATATTTTATTTGTATTTTACTCATTTATTTTTTGGAAATTCACAGTCTGTATGTTTCATTGTTAAACATTCGTAATGCATTAGAATGCATTTGTCTTTATTATATAGTAGTTATATGTATTTTGGTTTTATTAGTTTGATATTCAAATGTTGTATTACTGTACTTAAATATTTAAATTCTATATTTTAGGATCTAAAGTTTGTTGGTGAAATGAAATTGAGGTGTGTTCAGGTTCAAGAGTGTCTGTTTCGCCAGTCGCTCTTAATAGGTCGCTAGAGATGGTGCGTTCACGAGCGTCGTTCTTCTGAGATGCTCTTCTTCTCTCCCCGACCGCAGCAACAGCAGCAGCGTCTTGTCTTTCAGTGAAAGCGGAGATTCCTTCTCAGCTGCAGCATCCATTTAAGCATCCGTGTTACAGTGGTCAAATCAGTCACATCTTCCCCGGGACTGACCACTCCTCACTGGGATGTCGTCGTCGAGCAACGGGGCGCGGATTTAGTCGTGAGAGCCGGTGATAGACGAGACTCCTCGGTTGTGTTTTTGAGTGGAGGCAGGCAGAGGAGCGCCGATGGATGAAGGCAGCAGGAGGAGACAAATAAAAAATTGATAATCGCTGAGGTTTAGCTGGCTAGCACGCTAACATTAGCTAGCCCTCAGCTAACTAGCCCTTGGTTGTTTCCCCCCCCCCCCCCTTCACTTACCGATGTGGTGTTTTTCCTCCATGAATAAACACCCCTTAATTTCTTTTTATATGGATGTCGAGACATGCTGGAGCCAGTGAAGACATTTTCTCTCAAGGATAAAGCACACTAGCTGTCTACTAGTCTCCTCAGCGTCAAAGCTAGTTAGCCTCAAAACCATAATTTTTTATTATTATTATTTAGACATTTTTTCTCCCTTATCCGTGAAGAACAAGATGCCGACAGAAAAGGTCTGAACGGTGAACTCGCATGGACAAACACTCCATGAAGGTCATGATACTGAGAGAATGATCATGCTGGAAAAACAGGTAAGAAATGATTTTTGCAGTAGCTGGGTTTATATTTAAAATGCACACCTGAGCTCATTTGCATATTGGGTGATTAGGGTGTTAATTTGACCTTCTTTGTGCTTGTATCTGATTCAACTATGAATTTGTGCTGTCTTTTTTAATCCTTTTTCGCCTTTTATTACGGTTTTGTCAACGATAACCATGCATTATTGTTGCATGGAGGCCTAGACATGTAGAGTGATGGAGTATGTCTTCAAACCGGGTAATTTATAGTCTTGCCCATGAATAAAAGACTAAAACTGTCAAATTTAAATATACGAGCTACATGGAAAAATCTGAATCAGCCAAAATAAATTCCATGCTTTTTTAAATTTATTTATAAAAATGTGTAACAATCAGCTATAACATTTAGATTAGAAAAGACAAAACATCAGAAGGTTATAAAAAAATTGCTTTAAAAACTGTAAAACAATTACATAATAAACAAATATGTTTACACAATATTAGTACATTTTAGGTATAGACGCGTTTCTTATTAATTATAAATTGAAAAGACAAAAAAATAACATTCAATTAAAAAAAACTTAAAATATTGGCTTGAATAAAAAAAAAATGCAAATTTTAATGAATAAGATTAAAACAAATAACAACAATACATTAACTGATTTGATAGCAATCAAGATAAACTATATTGTTTTTACCTTTGCTACTACTGGTGTTGAACCCTGTTATTTAATAGCTAGATCATTTATTGAATTTAACCAATAAATTGCGTTGATACTCATTATCCTCAGTGTTATTATCAGCAGCATACCAAAAACCCTCGAAGAAATGTCCTCCAGCCAGCGGAGCTCATCATAACCTCCTCTGTCCAAGAACTGTGAGGGGATTGGGAGGGTTATTTCCTCTTGTTACTCCCATGGCAGCCTAAATGACCATAAACAAAAGCTGACAAGTCAATTATACATCACAGCTTCAGAGATGTGAGTAGCAGAGGAGATACTGGTGGAGATTTAAGAAGTGGTAAAAAGATGGCAAAGCAAGAAATAGCGATTACAGACATTATTAAACAAGCATTAAACAATTGAACTTCAACAATCATGACAATAATATTGTTAAAAATGTTTTAAAAGATGCGTTGTGTTCATGTTCATCTTGTTAATGTTCATTGAATTTATCTTAAAGTGGACCTATTATGCTATATTGGAAAAATGTATTGTAGGGCCATACCTATACAAAACATGTCTGTGAAGTTCTTTGCTTAAAATACCAAACAGATCACCCATTGTAGCCATGCCTCATACTGCTCATACCCCTCTTTTGCAGCCCTGTAAGAGAAAGGCAGATTTTGGGTCCTTAGCTTGAAAAAAAAAAAGAGGAGGCGGAGCTAATGCCTGATCAGAATTCTATCGGAGATAAAGTTAAATTCTGCTGTGATAAAACGCCATCCTGTTCTAAACCACATCAAGGATTATTTCTGAAACAGTATGGAGCTCAAATGCTTTTTCTCTTGCAGGTTTATCACAAGGTGAGTTCCTTTTTTTATTTCCTGCTTTTTAAACACATGTGCTCTCCAGTACAGGTTAGCTCTGAGTGTTAGCGAGGCTTGCTAATGTAAACAAATATGAGATTACGTCCAAAACATGTTAGGCATTGTTTCTGATAGCAACTTTCTGTGGGTCCGCCGCCGATTTGACGTCATATCGGCAGCAAATCTGTATCCGCTCGTTGTACCCCCGTTCTTAAAAGATTTGGGTACGGAGGAAAAGAGAAAGGGTTATTTTCTGACGCTGCGAGAGTTCCCCGACACACCGGGGACACATATTTACATATAAAAGACATCACAAAGTGCATTTTGCATGATAGGTCCCCTTTAAGTATTAGCGCCTTTTTGGGCCCAATAGCATCATGTAGACCAAACTGTAGTACCCCTGTTTGGCCACCATGACAGTTTGTTTTAGCACTTGCTGTACTTCGTTGGAATGCTGGACACTACTTACAACCAAGGATCACTATCATTGGCAGTGGCGGCCGGCCCATAGGGGCGCTAGGGGCGCCGCCCTCCCTCTTCCCACATGTTTGATTGTCATTAAAAAATAAAATAAAACATATATTTAAAAAAAGAATATATTTTTTATTTTTATTTTTAATGAACAAGGTAAATATCATATAGTTGGTATCAGTAAAATGTATAGTCTAAGATAAAATCTCGTTTAAAATTGTGTTACGATGTCTAAAGTTACTGATAAGTCACATGTTTCCTGCCTGGCCGCGTCACCCTCTCTCGTCTGGGCGCTATGAAAGGAGCCCTCAGCCCAAGCAGCAGCAGCCAACACATTGCTGACTGTTGCTATCTGTAAACTATGCCGCCGAAACGTAATTTCAGCCAATCATCGTCGTCAGATCTGATGGTCATAGGGCGCCAATGTCAGCGCCCGATGCAGTCTGTGAGTTGTTTGGACTCGTATCCAAGGTGACGCTACAGTAGTTGAGGAGGATGGCTGCGTGTGCAGGTGGAGACTCCGGACCTCGGTCCCCGCCCAATAGAGAACCGCAGTGACGCCTAAAACCCGGAAGTAAACTCCTTCCAGTTCCTTCGACAAAAATGCAATGCAATTTCTCCATAGGATTTTGGAAAATAGCTGGAAATAAGGTCTGTGGTTGACACACATTTAAGAAACGGATCACGTTTTGTTCAGCCGGATAATATCCACATGTCTACCCTACTTTTACAATTTTCGAATCATAAATCTAGTCGCCAGAAGCAAAATGCTAACGTTATGCTATAAACGATCTACAGCAGGGTCGCTGCTTCAACGTCACGCCGACTTAAGATCCATATTCAAAAATACAGATTCAAAATTGTACAAGTTGAAGCTTTTGTTTTAACAGTTTGCAAGAGCGCAGGTACTTGCCTTCCTTAACCCTAAAGATCTCCATCTCTCTCTCTCTCACACACACACACACACACACACACACACATTATTGTATACAGTTGAGTTTTGACAGCATCCATCAAACTAGATTTTTTGCCACTATTGTGGTGCAGTGATGACATATTTTTAGCAGTCTGACCCATAGGTTAGCATCGCAAGAGCTCTTTCGAATTAAAAGCAACTAGATTTTCCCATTGAATTTCGGTATATTGCAGAGAATAAGCTTTGTGGCCAACAAACGTTCATGATACTAAAGAAGTTTTGTTCAGCAGGATAACATATTATCACCAATTTGTGATTTTTCAAGCGTAAATGCAATTGCCAGAAGTAAAATGCTAACGCTAGGCTATAAACAAACTACATCACGGTCGCATGGCTGCGCATCACCCCTGCAAAGCTAAAAGGTTGTCTCATATCAGGGTGATGGCGTTTTGTGGTCTCTTTCAGTCACTTGTTAGCAGTCGCCTTTTTATGACACATAGAAGCTTTCAGAAATTCACGCGTGTGGTATTTTCTGACGTGTTTTTATTTTAGAGAACAAAACGTGATAATCTCCTCGACTTGTTTTAACCACAGACCTTATGTCAGGCTTCTAACTACAAACACATTAAACACATTTTGACTTCCACTTACTGTATACGAGGGTGCTATTTATTGGGTATGATTTGCCACCTCGAATCGTTGCTAGCTAGCTAATAGCGGCGATGTCACTTCCCTTGAGGGCACAGCCACAGTGTGAGATTTGAACACTAAGCTTCACACACATTCAGTGTGCTAAGGGAAGTGTAGGAATTGAGACACAGCGCTACTGAATATTCCGTGCATATCCAGGCCATGCAAAGCTGATAGTGTTTGAAGTGTACATAATGGTTCAGTGGAGTTTTTTTTCTTCTTATGACCCTTTTGCAACCACTTTCTGTCTTTTTTTCCTTCTTGAAAAATGACTGAAATGATGAATCGATTATCGAAATAGTGTTAATTTACCTCTATATAAAACTTAAACAAACATTTATCAAAACAAGTGTCAAAGGTCACCGCTGAGCCTCCATTGAGAGATGTGAGGCTTTCCCTCGCCTATATTTAAAGGGCCTTTTGAACACACACACACACACACACACACACACACACACACACACACACACACACACACACACACACACACACACACACACACACACACACAGCACCAACTGTGGATTCCACTGTAAACAACCTTTTCTCATTCTTCTTCCCCCCCACCCCCTCCACCTAAATCCTGTTTCCTCTCGCTGGTATTATTGATGGTTATCCCTTTTGAAACATTTATCTGCCTTTCCTCTTCTCCTACTATCGCAGGAAATGTAGATAAAGCTGTAAGCCTCTCTGTTGCTCCCATTTTTTGCACGGCACTCCAGAAACCTCTATGTTGTTGAAGCTTGACTTCACTCCCAAGCAAATCTGACTTCTTTGTCTGATGGAATGTGACAAGAATCAGACATTTTTTCTCCACTTTTCAGTCCAGAGGGCTTTTTTTCTGTAGCATTGCCATTAATAGTTATGTGTGTATGGAGGAATGGCCTGTCCTTGAAATGCCTTGTCAAAAGCATTTTTGTTCTGCGGAGAAATGTATGAACAGTGTTGCAAAAAGCAGGAACAGCGTTGTATTTGGACTTGTTGCTGAGTATTTCAATGTCAAACTGTTTTGCTCTGCTTATTTATCTCTGTTGGACATTTGTTCGGCTCTAATTTGTTTTCTTGAGGCCCCGACTGTCCATGTTTGTAATTTCTGTGTTACCGGATCAGATTTGTGTGTGCCTGTGTGTGTTTGTAGACTTTGTAATCATGTGCAGTCATGTCAATGGACTGGTGTACGGATGACATATTGTAGGCCGACCTGGAAGTTAGCATCGCTAGGGGTCCTTCGACAAAAAGCAATGGGAAAGTGAATATATCAGCACTGTTCTTGTTCTACTTAGTTTGCATCTTCAGGGATTATTGCACTTATTGTACATCGCTTTGGATAAAAGTGTCGGCTAAATACAATGTTAAATGGTTTTATGCCATCCCATTGGATGGGAAAAGTGTGTTATGTAAAATAAGCTTTGTGGCCAACACACATTTATAATGCTTACACGTTTCGTTCAGCAGGATAATCTCCACATATTAACACAATTATGTAATTCTTCTAGGGTGAATGCCATCGGCAGAAATAAAAAGCTAGGCTAGAAATGAAAGACATCCCAGTGGCATGGTGTCGCATCACCAGCGCTAAGCTAAAGACTGACTCCTGTTGGCGTGATGACGCTTGGTAGTGTCATTAGCCGCTTTCACACCAAGTACTTTGCCGTACTTAGTTCCCAGCACTTAGTTCCCAGCACTTAGTTCCCAGCACTTAGTACGCACCGTTGGTGCGCAGGGCTAATGCTAATGCTAATAATGCTAATGCCAGCAAATACAATGGCGGCTTCAAAAAACTTTTCAGAGTTTTACGGCCGTGGTTTGTAATTCGCCCAGCCAATCAGAAATTGGTACTTTTTCTCCCCAGGATAGTCCCACCTCTCTACCCCTGTCCGAAACGCCTCCATTGGACTCCTTTGTTTACTTTTGTAACAAAATGTCATCACTATGTAACAATTGCCCTTATATTGGCTAGCGCTCCAACCCATTGTACGTGATAGGTTAAGGGGCGGGATATCTCTAAGTGGTTGACGATTCATAACAGAGCCGCCCAGAGCAGACTGGGCTCTGGTTTCAGACCTTTTTGAACATTAAAGCATGCAAACATGTCACAGTAGAGGCACAAAATACAAATATGAACCTGAAAAGGAGCATACTAGGCCCCCTTTTAATATTATTATACTTGCCATAAGATTCTACCTTTTGAACTTTTGAGACTTGGAGGCTGTTTCTCCACGAAGGCAGCTAGATAATGGAACAAAGGAAACCAGCTGTGGTGACATAAACACAGATGCAATCTGAGCTCAGCAGACACAGAGCTGCACAGTTGAACACACTCACTGTACTGAGTTTGATTTGATTTCCTGTTTGAACTGAATGCATACCTTTGTGTTAAGGCATAGTTCAGATGTGGGTTATTTTTGAGGTACCTAAAGTCAGTATCCAAAGGCAGTGCATCGCCTACAGTAGATAAAGATTGGCACGTTAGCTAAGCAATGTACCACTGCGGATGGGCACCGGCAAAACATTTATTAGCCAACCTGGAAAAAGGAACATCAGTTTAAGTGTATGCTTTATTTAGAATATTTGTACGCTGCTGTCAGACAACCTTCTGACAGGAAACCACATTTTTGCTCTCCCCAAAGCCACCAGACTTCGTTGAAAAGAACAGTGATTTTACCTCTGAAAACATGAGATGCTGGTTAGTTTGCGTTTATTGTGTAAATGTAGTTAATCACAGCCAACCAAAGTAACTTATAATACCAATAAATCACTCTATATATCATAATATAAATGTTTATGTGTAGTACAATGTGCACATTTTTATTTTAACTTCTTATGTTTATAAAAACATTTTAATTCCATTTCAATTAAGGTGTGGTGTATTTTATCTTTTTATTACTTTAAATTCTTATTCCTATAAATATTCGAGTCTATTTTATCATGTATTGGACATTTTACTTTGATGTGTTGATAGATATAAGTTTTGTCTTTACATATTTTTATTTCACTTTATCTGATATTTTATTGGAAATGTTTCTTCAAATTCTTATGTTTATAAAATATGCTTTTTTAAATTAAATGTTATCTTTGTATTGAAAATTATTACTTTTACTTTTTATGTTTATATAAATATCTTTTTTTAATGTAATTTAATTGTATCTTCTTTATTGCACATTATTAATTTAACTTCTTACGTTTTTCTAAATATGTTTATTTTAAATGGACTGTCATAAACGAAACTCAATTTACCCCTGGATAAAAATGAAATATTATCATTCTGCTTCTCTAACTTACCGGCATTCTAAAAACGACTTTATTAATACCCTGACCATGGATAAGTACATCACACTTTGACAAATCCAAACTATCCCTTTAAATGTAACAACAAGTAGTGCCTCCATAATTATTATCGCCTGATGTCCTCAGGTGTTTAGGACTGATCGTGTTGAAGCAGCGTTTACCCAGACAGCATCTCACTGAGCCTGGTGAGTGTTTACAGTTTGTGGTCAGGTGATGCAGATGATGGTCCTGTACCTGCACCGTCCGTCCTGTCTTTGTCTCAGCCCACAGGAAGCAGAGCTGCAGGTTACAGTCTGACTTCCTGTCCTGGCTGGGTATCTGTAGAGGAGGAAGGGAGGAGGAGGAGGAGGTGGGGGAGGGTGAGTCGGTCTTATATAGCCCTATGAAGAGCCGGCTTTGCCTCCCTGTTTCCATGACGACGGCTCTACAGTATTCAGCCGTGGGACGGCCTCTGCATCTGAAAGCAGTTCCCAGTGGTGTTTCAGGCCCTCGTGCTCTTTTCCCTTCAGCTGCGCTCTCTTCCTCCTTCCTTTTCTCCTTCTTTGACTGTCTGCGTTGTTTTTATTTGAAAGCACTTCATCTCCACTCGCTGCTGTACTCTTAAATCACGCCGTCGAGCATCATTTGCATGTGAATCGGGGATGAATTCCGCCTTTGTAACCCCGTTCAAATTCCCCCAGACTACTGGCCAGGACTTAAAATATTTAGAGCGACGGTCCAGTGAAAATGCAAATATAAGCAGCCACGTGAAAGAGGGAGAAGCTATAAAATGAGGAATGTGTGAGCATGATGCCCTTTTTTTGCAGGATCGCTACCTTTTTAATTAATTATTCACCCAGATTGAGATCAGGTTAGTTTAGTACATTTGCAAGAGGATGAAACACAGGAGCAAAGTGGTCATAGCAGCATGACATGTGAGATAAGATAAACCCACAAAAACAAAATGCATGAAAATACATGTTTTCACAGCTCTGAGGCCGATGTGTTGTTCTTTTTTTTCAGGTCAAAGCAAACTTACTCCGTTTCAGTCACGGTAAAAACCGTGTGACCTACATGCAGCACGACGAGACGTCTAAAGTCTTTTCTGGGTTTTGCAGGAGGCTGTTTGGCCTTCAGGTTCATGTCCAGTGGGAAGGAAAGGTGTTTGTGATGGACTCCTGCTGCGGTGAACCCCTCACCTACATTCAGCAGGAAAACCTCTGATGCAGAGGGTATTCAGTTTGTTGTGATGACAAAGGATTAGTGTCTTTTCAAATGCATCCAGAAGCCTCGGGTTGATGTGTTGTGATAGTTTCCACACAGAAGGACTTAGTCATCGTCATGCCATTGAATCGATGCAGTGAAATGCACCTGATGAAACACCAATTAAACTGGCTTTAAGTAATAAAGCATGGGGCTCGCTCACAACATAACTTTTTTTTTTTTCAATTCTCAAATGGCTGTAAACATTTAGCATTGGTCACATACTCACCTCCATGATTTAAGTCTACCTGGAGGACTTTGGAGGAAATTGGATCGTCTACTGCAATAAACATTGAGGTTGCTTTAGAGTAGACTAGTAATGACGTATTTATAAAGGCTGTTCAGAAGATAGCATCACAACCGCTCCTTGACAAATGTTGTTATATTGCAGGAAATAAGATCTGTGGCCAACACATGTTTATGATACTTACGCGCTTTGTACAGGAAGATAATCTCCACATATAAGCGGCACTTTTGTGATTTTTTTTAAGTGAAAAGGAAATCTCCAGAAGTAAATAACTGATGAGGCTATAAACAAACTACAACATGGTCACATGACTTCACGTCAACAGTGCTAAGCTAAAGGCAGCTAATGTTTTAGCGTGATGATGTTTAGTCTCTCATTTAGTCACTTGTTAGCAACAGCCTTTTTCAAGACATGCTTCTCATTTCCGGGTTTAGAACTCATTCCTGCACGACTTTATTAGGGCTGACCGACAATACAAAAAAGTAAATGGCCAATATTGACATTGACTGATGTTGCAATTTAAGATGATTTGCAAGGGGGTGCACATTTTAACGTCAATATTCTCGTTTTCATTTATAAATATATTTGACAGGTCAAGCATCTTTTGTGAGGATTTCTAGCTACCAAAGATTTGTTCCTAAAGTCTGTACAATCTGATGTGTATAGACATCTCTGCAGCAGTGACATTTTTTATTTAAAAGTTTCTCTGACACATTTAACTAATAAATGATCCTCCTGCGATTTGAAAATAGCTGTATGTCTATGCGATTTCGATACAGTTTCTCTGAACTGTTGCTATATTGTGAATGTTGAAATGAAGGCATTAAAAGAGAGGCATAGTGTTCATTTGAGGATGCACACATCCAAAAGATGTGCGTTTTATGCAGACTTCTGGATAAAATCTATTATATTTTAGCTACAGGAAATGGAAATTACCATACAATCAAAATAGATGTTTAATTAGTTCTGTCTGGTTATCACTTTATGACCAGTATCTGTCTCAAAAATGACAAAAACAATTGTTCAGGTAGTTTTTGGGGGCGTTTTATAGTTTTTTATTTCCTGGCGATAAAACATGCTGGTGACTCATCCTGTACTCAGGGGTAAAAACTCATTTGCGCCCAATAAAAATAGACAAAAGCCTGCCATTGGGATGCATTAGCTTCAGCTCAGTGAGGAGCTATAAAAAAAATCTGAAGATACAAATAAAAAGTGAGAATTTCCTTATTGCCATGGAAACATTTCCAAATGTCTGGACATTTGGACTGTTCAAAACACAAAAAATATTCAATTTAATAAAGAAAACTATTAACATAAGAGGTTGGAACCAGTGTTAATCTTCTTTAAAAAATCACTTAAATCATTATTTGATTGTGAAATTGTAGGTAATAGTATCTTTTAGTCTATCAACTCATTGATAAATCGTCTAATTGTTGCAGCACTAGACGAAAACACTTCAAAAATAACCTATTAACACGCCAGTCATATCATTTAGTCTGTGAAAATCATTCAAAGAGATTCTAACGACCCACACTCAGAAGTGTGACTTCTGCACTTTTGATGTGACAATCTTTGACAGTTTTATATTCATCAGCTTGAGAGCTTCAACAGTTACAGCTAACTAACTGGTTTAGTAATTTCTCCATTGATAAAAAATAACATGTCATACCAATGGGTCTGATTTCCAGCTTTTAGCGCATCATGACTACACAACAAGCTCAAGATTTACCTTGACACTGTCACAAATGTAATCTTATTTGTAACAAACATGTTGGATATGGCGTTCATAACTGCAAAGGTATACACATTATTAAAAATAGTGGCATGAAAGTTTAAATAGAGCTAGAACAGGCCAATTCACGTGCCGTATGTTAGTCCAATATGAAATTAGCTAGTAGATTTGCATTGCTCACCATCCAAAATAAACTATGGTTATTCAAAGAGTGGCTGGTAAAACATCAACATTGACCAGCAACTTGCTCATGAAAAGTACATTTTACATCCCGTTTGTAAACACACCATTTTGGTAAGTCCAAAACAACTCTTCTCATATGGTTTTCTGGACATTGGTACTTGATAAAGCAATCTAAAACTCTTTGTATTTATAACATTTGCGTATCTATTTTTATATATGATAACTTAGGACTGCTGACTTTGCATGTTCTTCATAATTTGTGTTAATTATCTAACTGACAAAAATGTGCAAAGCCCATTTAGAAATATTTTAAAACCTATATTTTTTTACATACATTTTCGAAAGCTAGCACACTGTCTTCGTTCCTGCTTATCTCATTGTTTCTGGCTGTCCACCGCTAACAACTGTTGATTGTTGGAATATAGTGAAACCATGAGCAGGTGTTTTGCACCAGCAGAATGAATGTTCGCTTGTGTCAAAGTAATAGAGCTTTAGAAACAGTGCCATAGTGCCAAAGTGTAGCTTTTTAACAGGTTGTATTAAAGGGGCCCTATTATGCTTTGTTGGGTTTCCCTTTCGAGTGTTATATAGGTTTTTGTGCATGTAAATGGTCTGCAAAGGCTAAAATCCCTGTGTGCCCTCCAGAGTTTCTCTTCCACACACTCCCCCCCGTCTGAAACGCATCAATTGTAGTCAACATAGTGACATCACTTCGTAACACTCGCGCTTCTATTGCTAGCGCTCCAACACATTGTAAGTGATAGGCTAAAAGGTAGGACATCTCTAAGCCGTTGAACATAACAGAGCAGGCCAGCTAACCAATCAGAGCAGACTGGGCTCTGGTTTCAGACAGAGGGTGAAAAGAGGTGCTGCAGCACAGGCAGTACGAGAAAAATAAAGACCTTTTTGAACATTAAAGCATGGAGACATGTCACAATAGAGACACAAATACTAATATTCATACATCAGCAAATATTCATACATCAGCCTCAGAAGCCCAGCTTCATCTTTAATGGGCTCACACAGACAGTCTGGCACTACAGGAGCAAAACACAGCCGTTCCTTCTCCCTTGATTAAATCGCTGCAGCATAATGAAGCAGAAGAGAGTGAAGACGGAAACTCAGAAGCCCCTCTGTGTACCTGCTGCATTTCATCTGGCGAGGTATTTTCTTTTTTTATCAGGCAGACACGTACAGTTGTGAGGCAAGTCTGAGCCCTTGAGGCTGTAACGTTTGAAAAGCAGAGAGAAGGCAAACACGCTGCGGTCGTGGCACAACAGCTGAGTGAAGGCGCACTGTTGGGCAATACCTTCCAGAAGACGGAAAGACGAGAGCAGCTGCTGACAGTTAAGACGTTCCCTGGTGAGGGAGGCAGGGAGGAGGAGGAAAGGCGACGAGAGGAAGAGGGAGGGAAATGAGGGGAGTGCGGGGGTTTGTTGGTGGCTGGAACAGAGGAGGAGGAGGTGGAGGGATTCCTTTTTGTACAGACAGATTCCACGCAGTTTGGTAAGAGCCACAGCGAGCGAGCAGCCAGCTGCGGGAGTTCCTTCTTGGTTTTTTTTTTCTTTCTTTTATAGATTTTTAAATATTATTTTGGATGTTTGTTGCGAGCGGTGGAGAGGCTGCCTTGGTCAGTGTGCAGCATGGAAGCCAAGTCTCTCTTCAGCCTGCACAGAGCCCTCGCTCAGCCCGTCAAGATGTGCATGTTCGATTTCCCCGTCAGCATCCTGGACGACCTGGTGAGCGACGCAAACATGCCGCCTCACGAGAGCTGGCTCTGTATGCTGGCTGTGTTTGTGTGTGTGTGTTTGTGTGTATTTGTCCATTTCTATCTGCGAATGTGTTTCTGTGCAGTGTGTGTGTGTGTGTGTGTGTGTGTGTGTGTGTGTGTGTGTGTGTGTGTGTGTGTGTGTGTGTGTGTGTGTGTGTGTGTGTGTGTGCTTGTTTTGTTTCACACTTTGGACCAATTACAGCCAATTGGGGCTCGTAACAAAATTCATATGACTCACTAGTAGTTTAATCAGCAGTTTTTGGAAACATCCCCTCACTCTATAGGTTTTATCACCAACTTTAATTTCTAGCTGCATTTTCTAGTTGTTGTCATTTTCCTTCTGGTGACATTTCACCTCGTCTCGACTCTCTTGTTGCCCTCAGGTGATGTGATGTTTACCTGGAGTTGTTCTGGTTCTTATCCACGTGGACACGATTAAAGTGAAAAAACTAATTTGTTGTGAATGCAGCCTTCAGTAAGGAGTGTTTATTTCTGTGCGTGTGTGTGTGTGCCACAAAACCCTGCACACCCAGGCAACCGTCTCCCTGCAGAGGAGGGTGTGCACGTTTGATATTATGACATGTTTGGTCGTGTCTGTATTAATCCCATGAGTCTAATAAGGATGTGTTCCTGTGCCAGCTTGTTAATAAATTAACGAATATGAAAATGAGGGACTAATCTGAAGCTATTGGAAAGCACTGTTTTAATTATACTATTGTTTTGGGGAGTCCTTTTTTATTGGGCGCAACCTGATACAAGAGTTGGAATTCTTTTTTACAGTTCATTTTTATTTGTATTGTGTTTGTTAAAGAGGCTATGCTTTTTGGTGTTCTCCATTGGATTCCTTTGTTTACTTCTGCAACAAAGGGACCTCATTATGTAACACTCGTGCTTCTATTGGCTAGCACTCCAACAAGGCTAACAAGGCTAAGGGGCGGAACATCTCTAAGCGATCACAACAGAGCCGCCCAGAGCATGTGGGCTCTGGTTTCAGACAGAGGGTGAAAAGAGGTGCTGCAGCACAGGCAGTATGAGAAAAATAAAGAGCTGTTTGAACATTAAAGCATGGAGACAGGTGATGTTGTGCCCCTTAAATGCTTCAATAATTGTGCACCCAATAAGGAGTTTTCTTTTATCAGTAATTTATCTATTTAAATGACAGTGTTTATAGATTTTTGATGAAAAATTGTGCTATGCTTTTAGACGTGAAGTGGTGATACTTGCCTCTATGACACAAAACAAATCCTCATTTTACACGTCTGGGGTGCAACTTTTCTTTTAAACTAATACAGAAAAATTGCATTTATTTTGCCACAAAAAATATTTGTTAATGTTGCAACACACAATAATGAGCTATTCGTCCAATGTGTGGGTATCCACCTACTTCTTGCCATGTAGTTTATTATACTGTAGTATTTCTCCTTTCAAAAATCTATGTTGACATCGAATGTTGACTAGGCCAGAGCTGTTACATAAACTACAAAACTACAAAAATGACATCCTCAATCCGCATTAAGCCTGTGAACACAGCATCATTTGGCATTTGTCTCTATGAGAAAAGCTCTCCCCCTGTGGAAATAGTAGCCAAGAATCCTGATATAACAGTTGAGATCAAATCCCATTTTAGTTTTATTAGCTGATTTCTTTCTCGTTTTTCACCACATCTGTAGAGCACCCGAGGTCACGTTGTCTGAAATGTGCTCTAACAATAATATTTAATTAGATTTGGTACTCTGATGTGCTCTCAGTGTGAGAGGCCCTTATCTTTCTCTCTTCACCCTCAGTCGGTTTTCTCGTGGCTACAACACCTGATTGTGTTTCATGTGGCCTGAATTCCTCTTTCGGGTCAAACCGAGTCACTGGTGGCAGTCTGGAGTAGAATTCTGGTGTGACTGGGTGATGTGGTATTAATACAGTCCAAGTATGTTGATTTATTCAATATAGAAGTGAAATCAACAGGCTGTGAACACACTTGTCTTAAGTCCTCTGTGGCTGCAAGGAGCTTTGTCAAGTCTGATGAAATCATACTGATGTCATCCGGGTTTTCTCAGCTCTGGCTCGGAGACTACACATTTACAACAGACAGCCTGTGGTACAAACTGTGGCTGTGTTTTTACCAGTGGAAAAGCTTTTGTGGTGCTAGGGACCATCAAATCCAGATTTCTCTACTTCTGATACCTTTAACGTCTCCTTATCTTAAAGAAACTGCAATTTTCATTGGGGTTGCATTAGGGCTGCAAAATTAACTGAAATTGTAATTAAATCTCAATATGGACTAGTGGAATATATTTGTATGGTAAAGATCCTCTTAAGAAATCACTCCTTAGCCATTCAATATATTTTTCAATGAGAATAATGGTACAAAAATGATCAATCCCTTCAATATTAGTATAATATTAAAAGTGTTTCCATAAGCATCAGCTAATGTCAATGCACCATTTGGAAAAAATAACCAACTGTGATTATTTTGACTGATATTGCAATTGCGATATGATTTACGATAAAGGGAATGACCATTTTTGAGACATTATACACGTTATCAATGAAAAGTTTACAGGATCTGTACCAAGTACCAAAAAAAACTATTTATCGTGTTGAACAGTTTGTAGTCCAGGACTTCTCTGCAGCTCCACAATATATAATTCAAATATTTTCCCATATTTTAACTTTACCAAATATTGCGCGTAATGCAAATTGGGAATAGTACTAGTCCATATTGCGCTTACCAGTCTATGAGGAAGACACATCTCATTCAGGTTTGGTTTTGAATCATTTCGAATTGCGTAATTCTCTCAAACCGGCTGTCCAAGGTTGACTCATGGTTTCACTGCCCTTTTTAAACATTTTGCCAATTATTTTCTTTTTTTCTTTGCTAATCTGGCCCCATAATCAGCCGTAACCACATAAATAACATACATTAAATCTCCTCCTGCTTCCGTTTAAATACCTAACACACTGTACGACTCATTGCGAAACTTATCCTGGGAAAAGGCAAACATGGGCTCCTCTGGTCACTTATCCAAAACCATAACCATTCCCTAAACATATGTGTAGTTATTGTTGGTTTTGTTCTGACATTTCCTCTCATAATATTGCTTATGTGCTGATGCATTCACAATATTACTCAGCCTTAAGTAAGTGGGTGTTGAAATCAAATATAAAATTCACTCCATCATTCGCCCCTATAATTTGTGCGTCTGTTTTTAGAGACTTTAAGTTTAAAGCCTTGATCTTTTCCAGGAACGGCAGTTGTTTATGATGCCGGACAAAAAACAAGAAGGTTCAGAGATGTGAGCGTTGTTGACAGACATTAATGGTTAAAAAAACGCAGCCAACTGTTCTCGGCTGCCAAGTGGTCGAGCTGTCAAACTGTCGGTTGGCTTTAAAGGAAGTGAATCGATGTCTGCAGTCTTGTAGATTCTTTGAGGAAGCATTTTATCAAAGTGTCATTATGGAGACTGTTTTCAACAAGCAAGTGGCTTATTTTATTCTAGAAATGTATGATAAACAATTCAATCTGACTACAGGAGCGGTCATATTTGTATTTGTTGCATAATTACACTCAAGTGTTTATTATTGAAAAACAGTGCGCAGATTGTTTTCTTCCTCAGGCAGTTGTTGTACTGTTGTTCACTCTTTGCTTTGTCCCTAAACGCTACACAAATGATCTGATGCTGATTTGAGTCGTTGGTTCAGCTACAGGCGGGCAGTCAAAACAGTCAAACGAGTCCAAGGGGCTTCAACAGGGAGGCTGGAGTATAGAAAGGTTAAGTAAGGGTCAGAAAACAAGGCAGGCAGGATAACTAGACACAAGGCTGGAAAGCTACGGCTTGCATAGCACAATAGATAATTTGTAGTTGAACAATGGCTCAAGGGTGGTGTAACATGTACACAGTTGAAGTGATGAGGGATTTGGGAATACTTGTACTGGTGGATGTGGAGGTGACGTGGAAAGGTGAGAACACACTGAGGACAAGCAAAGAAAAACATATTACGTCTTTCAACATAGCACTGTGAATTTATACAACAGACAACCGAAAGCCATTTATCCCTATTGGAACCTCCGAGATCTCCGATGTGTTTTGAAATGCCTCCTTCGTTTTCCGGTCCAGACGTTGCCTGGAGATCATTGAAAATATTATAACTTTTACGTCATATTTTGGACCAACCATGTTACAAGTTTTAAAACATTTCTGTGAAGGTGGTACAAGTGAACGGATCTGTGTAGCAGCTCCGTTAGCTCTAAAAAAAAAGGTTTAGCATATTGTTCGCTTTTATGGCCAAGCCAGCAAGATGAATTGCTTTTAAAACCTGTTGAGCCCCACGGACCCGCGGGCGGGGGCAAAAACGCAACATCTGCAAGAAACAGCGTCTGAGGGCTTCTTAACATTTAACAAACTATGAATGTGTCATACCCACCTAACGGGAAGAAACTCAGCTAACTGACAAACCATTTTTACCGGAACAAAACACAAGTCTCACAAGAAGCGTCTAAATGAGCCCTGAGTAAAAAAAGGCTAACGCACTTAGCACAAAACTCACGGTCGAAATACTTAATTACTTATCGGATCTGCACAAACAAGATATATATAGAAAGCTGAGATTCCACAGATTCTAGCGGTATAAGTATCATCACTGTGCGACCAAAACTCGCGGCAGCTCAGGCAAACCCAGACAACACACAGCGTAGCTTTACTGAGCCAAAACGGCAAATGTCTTACCTTGGCTGTTTTTCTGATCAAAAGTTGTGTTCAATGGCATTAAAACGAGAAAAACGCTGCTGAAGACTAATCCAATGTCTCTGTGTCACTTTGAAATGATTACTGATAATCCATCCTTCCATTTTTGTCAAAAACTGAGATTTCATATTAGCTGCTATTAGAGCTACAACCCAGCTTCCGGTTTTGGGCAAACTGCGTGCGCATCACTCTCACTCCTCAATGGAAATGTTTAGATGGATTTAGGAACTTCCCCTCGATAGTATTGGCTCTAACGGTTCAAAAGAGATGTCAATCATCAAAATCGACCGAGGGGGGCCAGAGATATGGCAAATCCACCCAAATGACCCCAGAAGTGTTTTTTTGTTGTTGCTAAACCTCTCTAAAAAGGTAAATGTCACTTGTTTTGCATCAATCTTGATACAGGGTACTTATTATATGTTATAGTTTGGATTCCTAAAGCTTTTAGTCTACCATCCCATCATTCAAGGGTGGTTTTCACTATAAGTAATGGGTTTTTCTTGGACGGACACTATAATTTACATTTTTTTACTATGTTCAATCTGAATTTACTTTAAAATAAAATTCTATATTGATTCTGACTTTTCTACATCCAACTCACAGGTGTATCATTGCTTTGAGAAAAAATATTATTAATTTACCCCTTTTAGAAGGGAAGATATAGTCATTTGTTCTGGGAATGTCATTTTCGAGCCTGAGACCTGAAAAACAGGCTCGGGGCTTAACTGGTTACGGTGCCATGTTATGCTAATTTCAAATTTGTATTTTGTGCCTCTACTGTGACATGTCTCCATAAAGCTCTTTGTCTCATACTGCCTGTGCTGCAGCACCTCTTTTTACCCTCTGTCTGAAACTAGAGCCCAGTCTGCTCTGATTGGTTAGCTGGCCGGCTCTGTTGTGATTGGTCAACCGCTAAGAGATGTCCCACCCCTTAGCCTATCAAGCACAATGTGTTGGAGTGCTAGCCAATAGAAGATCGAGTGTAACATAGTGATGTCATTATGTTACCGAGGTAAACAAAGGAGTCCATGGAGGCGTTTCAGGCAGGGGGAGGAGGAGGGTGTGGGAGAGAAACTCCCTCTGGAGGGAACTTTGGGATGCCCATCCATGCACATACATGCACAAAAACCTATATAACACACTACAGGAAAGGGAGAACTACCAAATTCCTAAAAGGGCCCCTTTAATTACCATATAGCTGTATGTTATTAATGCAGTTTTGTAGTCTCTTTTGCATTGTGACAGATATTAGAAACAGAAATCCAAACCAATGAAAGCATAGATGCGACCTTTCATTTATGCAGATCAGATAATAAATAAACCCCTGGTGCTGACAGAAATAGCTCACAAGACAGAAATAAAAAGACAGCCATTCTGACGGTACCATTTTCTAAACAAACAGAGAGGCCGGTTTATTTCTTACGCTGCCCGGGCGACGGTTGTCAGGTCGCCTCTTAGTGATCTCCCAGCTGGCTGCAGTTGACGTGAGAAAGCATTTTTTAAATGCCAGGACCTGGGAGAAGTACCTGAATGGCTGAAATAATGTCAGGGGATAAATCCAGCTCTGTTAGAGACAGCTCAGACCTCCTTCACTGAGGCTGAATGAAAAGCTTCCTCTTGTCTCTGTCTGCTACTGGGAAACTCTCGCAAGGGGTTTATCTCCCAGTGTCTGTGGGTCTGTAAACGAACAACTAAAATTCAGTTGTTAATGTTAGGTTGCGTTTATTCAGGTAAAACTTAACATATTGGAGTATTTAGCGCTTTGATATAGATTTCTTTTTACACGGCACCTCCAAATAAAACTGGGCAATATGGCCAAAATCTTCTATCCAAATATAGGGAAAATGATATTCAGGTAACAATTTACAGTTTATCATGATACCAATGTTTTCTTAGAGTTCAATAAATAAATGGTCCTTATAAGAAAAAACATAGGAGCCTATATTCCTGTGTGAATCAGTAATTCTTTATATTTCTTTTAATTATATGTCTTAATAAATATATTTCCATTATTTGTCTTCTTTGAGCCTTACAGAAAGATCATTTTACATGATTGTTATTATCAGAGGGACCAAACAATTCTTTAATATTTAATCTTGAAATAAAAATTATTGTTTTATTAAAATCATTGCAGCAAAAGGAACAATTTCAAATGAAGTGCTAAGTCACAAGGCTTGTGAATGGAAGGTTGCCAGTTGGAGTTTTCTTATCGCATTGACTAAGCTAGTGAAATGTGATGTAAAAACAACCCGCAGAACAAGTCTCTTCACATTTATAAACAAATATTGTCTGGTTACTAGCAAATTTGTAGAATCTACCTCGGAAGATATCTCTGAGAACTTTCCCCTTTCAGTTAAACAGGGAAGTCCCTGTCAATTTCTTCTCTGGCTTTCATTTTCTGTATAACGGTTATATGCCTGGGGTTGCATGGATTGTGTTGTTTGGCACCATTACTAAGAGGTTTCACTTCACCTTTGACAGACATGGACTGAGCTTCTGGAAACCCCTTTTTCTTTCCCAGCAAAAGTTAATTTTTTCTAGTGTTGCTCCTCGCATTGTTGACGCAGCTGGTTGAGTAAATATGCACGAGGAGAGCGTCGGAGGGGGGTTCAGCCAATCTGTGATGAGGGGAGTGGGAGCTCTGGAGACTCGTTTTTCATTCAGGATCATTTGGATCCTGAGATTTCTGGTGGGGTTCTGAGGGAAGTCGTGATGTTGTGCTGGAGCCGGTGGACCTGTGGACTGTTGGTCAGGACAGGTGTCTTCTGGGACGCCAAGGATTGTAACGGGACATTCAGAAGAGCAGGCAGACAGGTTTGATTAATGTTTGCTTCATATGAAAATAAAAAATAAAACCTACGGAATCCATTGGCACCAATTATGTCGTGCCAGCTTGTCAGGAAAAAAAGCTAAATAATGCTAAATGTAGGCTTATCTCTCGATAAGAAAACAGAGGCATATTCGTAAGAACCATAATCTCATCCAAAGCAGGCAGAAAGGTTTTATTCATGTTTGCTTCCTATGAATAAAAAACCCTAAGGAATCCATTGGCCCCATTTATGTTGTGCTAGATAAATAATAATAATAATGATTAATTTTGCCTATTTTCCGAAAGGGAACGAAAAAGGCATATTCTTAAGAGCCATGCTCTCCATCCAATCGTAGAGGAATTCAATTATTGCAGAAATCTCCAAATGTCAAACTATTTTAATATCCATTCTCAGCATGGATTGTTCTATGTTGTTATTATGACTGAGGTCAGTGTTTTCTCTTTGGACACATTGATAAGGATTGAACCTGTGACTTCGCTGTCAGTAAAACGTTGTGTAACCGAAAGGTCATCCTGCTCTCACTGATGAGATCCAGACTACTGTCTGAGTCTCTTGTATTGATTGGTACACCACGTTAGGACACTTTTTACATGCAAAATATATATACCGAAATTATAAAATTAGCCATTTTAATTTAACTCTGGGTTATTAGATGATTAGAACATCTTTCAATTATTAAAATCTAGGTTAAAACAGTAGCGGATAAGCAGTTTCTTCAATTGTCACTTTGTCTTTGGTTTTCATAATGTGTGCTACTTTATAACCACAGTTTGGTGTAAATACTTTGATGTGTTGTAAGGGGCTTATTAGTTCGGATGCAAATCATGGAACACCACTTTTGATTATAGCTGGGGGCCTTTGTTGTGAAGTCATACACTTCACTTGCTAAAACAATAGATGGAGTTTACGATATGGGTTTAAAGAAAACACAATGGCGAATGCACTATGTATGGTGGCCAACCTGTGCAAACGCGCCACAAAGGCCCAAAATGCATCCATTAGGAGAAACGCACTGCACTTTCAGAAACGATGTAAATATCAAAACACAAATGTGCCAAAACACACGCAAATCTAGAAACATCTTCACCAACTTGACAACACATGCTCAGCCTTTTGAAACATGTGCTTTATGAAACATGCACAGGGGTCACTAAGCGCTGCATAAAAAAAACGCTGCAAGCAGCTGGCCCACTTTATAATGCCCCCTTTTCTTTTTATTTGAAGTGTTTAGCTCTGTAAGGTTTTATTAAACGCTGTGCCTGTTTCGTCAAGTTGGTGGAGATGTTTCTTCATTCATTATATGGTTTAGCACATTTCTTTTATTTTTATTGACAATGGAAGTGTCTTTGGCTTTCTAAGCCACCGTACTCTTTCTCTCATCAACATCCGCCAAAAATCAAACAGAAAATGCAAAAGAATATCTTTAAAATACAATAGATGGAGTTTATGTTTATTCATTTAAGGAAAACACAATGGTGAATGCTCGTTTGGACCCATGAATGCAAAAGACTGCTTTAGGATACGTGTATTTATATACTTTAAAGTTACTTCATGTGCCAATGAGTAACTTTCAGGTTTAAACTGAAGCTTGTCAGGAAAGAGGCTAATTAACACAGGCTCAATTTTGGTGAGGCATAGCAGGCCATGCAGAAGTGTCAAACTATTTTAAATTCAAATCTCAGCAAAGATTGTTCTAAGGGGTTATTTAGGTCTTGTTGTCTTAATGTGGTGTTTAGGATCAATTCTGGGGCAGTCTTTCTTTTTTAATATAATCATTTGGCACCCAATCTGTATCGATCCAAATATTGCAGCAACAATTTATGAGCCATAATAAAACATGGAAATGGTACGTGTACCTCAGTCAACATTTTCTACACCCTTATAACTTGCAAAATGGCATATACTGTTGACTTTAATCTTTAACATCCCGTGTCACCTACTCTTGGAAATGGATAATTCGAAATGGATAATTGACATCTGGTCTGGGTTTAGAAAGCCAAAGATTTTCTTGAGGATTCATGAAATGTGTTGTTGGCACCTCCCACCCGCCATCCTCCCTCTAAGTCAGTCCCACCTGTCAATCATCTCGATGAGCAGCTTCTTGCTCATCAATATTTTCAGGTTCATATTTGTAAATTGTGCTCTTTCTGTGACATGTTTCCATGCTTTAATGTTCAAAAAGCTCTATTTTTCTCATACTGCCTGTGCTGCAGCACCTCTTTTCCCCCTCTGTCTGAAACCAGAGCCCAGTCTGCTCTGATTGGTTAGCTGGCCGGCTCTGTTGTGATTGGTCAACAGTTTGGCAGAGATGTCTCGCCCCTTAGCTTATCACGTACAATATGTTGAAGCGCTAGCCAATACATAGTGATGATAGTGATGTCACTATGTTACGGAAGTAAACAAAGGAGTCCAATGGAGGATCCTGGGTTCATGAGGCGACCCTATGCCAAAAATCTTCTTTCACCTCTCACCCGCTGTCCTCCAGTCAGTCACACCTGTCAATCATCTCGATGAGCAGCTTCTGGCTAACCAGCATTAGCACGCCCTTCACAGGTAGAAGCAGCAGACAGTATAGGACCATGTCTGAACATTAAGTACTTTTTATTTTGTGTCTTTTCTTCTTACTGTCTTCCATATTTCATGTTGTGACCAACTTCTGGCCAAGTTATTAATGCGAGTAATAAGCAGATCTGAGGATGTTTCTATTTTCAACCAAGACATTATAGATTACTACTAATTATCTGTACATACCAAAATCTAATTATGAATGTTTTAATGGATAAGTCAAATGAACTAACAACTACATCATGTATCACTATTATTTATACAGCAACATGTCTTATAAAGCATTAAATACATATTTTCATATTGCCTGATAATGCTGAATAAGGGTTTAAATGAACATTTATTTCAATGTAATTTGGTCTGAAAAGTACTTACACAATTCCATCACACATTCACTGAACTGAATGTGATGTTTTCAAAGCATTTGTTTTTATTTAATACATTATAAATAATATGCCAATATTCATATGTGTAGCACAAACCCAGCAGTTCCTTTTTCTATCTCCTTTATGAGCAGCCTCCCTCCCTCCGTACATCTATGCTTTACCATCAGTTTATTCTCCATTTATTAGCCTGTTTTTTCCCCTGTTGTGTAACTCTCTACTCTGTCCAATGTCTGGCGCTCTCCTTGGCTTTTATTGATTACAGATGTATTGTTTGTGGAGCTCTGGGGAACATTGAACACCTGGCAGCAGCCCAGTGCGACGAGGCCTCCAGCTCGGCCCAGTGAGCCTCCACTGAAGGGTTGCCTTGCTAAAAGGCATGCTGACAGCAGTTTTAGTAGAACTTCATAAGACCGTTCTGCTCTGATTTGAGATTTCACCTCATCGCTGTCGTGGTAAACCTCCTCACATACATTTGTCCAACTTTTGCAGAGTGTGGTCTTTAAAAAGGACTTTTTATGCTCATTTTCAGGTTCATATATGTATTTAATGCTTTACTGCGACATGTTTCCATGCTTTAAAGTTAAAATAGCTCTTTATTTTTCTCATACTGCCTGTGCTGCAGCACCTCTTTTCAACCTCTGTCTGAAACCAGAGCCAGGTCTGCTCTGATTGGTTAGCTGGCCTGCTCTGTTGTGATCGGTCAACAGTTTAGATATTTCCCGCCCCTTAGACTATCTCGTACAATATGTTGAAGCGCCAGCCAATAGAAAATCGAGTAAACAAAGGAGTATAATGGAGGCTCCTGGGTTTATTACTTAGCCTTTGCAGACCATTTACATGCACACAAAACTATATACCGCACTACAGTGAAGAGAAAACACCAATGAGCATAATAAGGCCTTTTACATTTGCCTCTGTTAATCTATTTGCCTCTGACTAAAAGGCATGTGAGAGAGTAGGACAGTAAAGGGGGGGTGTAAACGTCTGACGCATGTTGTAGCATCAGCCAGAGCCCGGGAAGCAGCACAACAACATCCTCTGGTATTGATTTCCAGCAGATGGAAGCAGAGCTTTAGTTAAATCACAGCAGATTTAAAGTTGGCCATCTCTCTGGTCTCTTGGAGGTTTCTGGGTCTCAGCCCATGTGGGGTTTTTCCAAAAGATGCATACCAGTGGGGATGTTTTTATAC
This sequence comes from Dissostichus eleginoides, assembly GCA_031216635.1. NCBI lineage: Eukaryota > Metazoa > Chordata > Actinopteri > Perciformes > Nototheniidae > Dissostichus > Dissostichus eleginoides. The sequence goes on from CM062269.1 coordinate 32,197,315, forward strand.
TGAAGATTCTGCCATTCACTGACAAAAGAAGTCAGCATTCACAGTTTTGTTTTCTTCATTCAAGTCAGAGGTTTTAAACCTGCTTTTCTTTAACCATCTTTATCAGATAAATGTACCTAAAGTGGAAGATAATTCAGAGGATTTAAAACTGCTACACTCATTTCTGTTCATTTTCCGATTTTTGTGAATATTTTGAATTTCCATAGCCTTTTTGGGCCTAAAACATTTATGAAACAATGTGGGAAGCCAAAGGAAAAATGTATTTGGTGTAACTGCTGAAAACTCATCTAAAATGTGACAAGCAGCCCCAACTAGATAATACTTACATGTGAAAATGAAATGGCCTTTAACAATGAATTGTATTTAATGTTGACAAGCTGTTAGGGGCAGCTTACTAAATATTAAGGAAAAAGGCCGACATTATTTTCCTCATTCCACATACACCCTCCTTCTGCCTCAAAGACTCATGACAGCCCTAAACTGAATCAATCCGCCGCCAGAAATAGTTCCCAACAAAGCATTACTTCTTCAGTAGGAAACAATTGGATTGAAGCTAAGAGCGCAGAACGGAGATTCACAAAGTATTCAGGAACGACTAACACATTTATTTGTTTTTGTTGAGATTAAAAAGAAACATACAGAACAATACCAAAACAAACGGCACATTTTATTGCTCCCAGATACTCATTTAAATTGGGTAAAATTACTCTTGATTTAGAGTCTCATAAAAGACTCAATAGTAGATTGTCTTTTTGGCCGAAATATATATTATTTTTGTTTAGCAAGGCAAGGCAAGGCAAGGCAATTTTATTTATATAGCACCTTTCAGCACGCGACAATTCAAAGTGCTTTACAAAATAAAAACAAAAGACATTTAAGAATAAATACAGCATAAACACATTATTAAATGGCATTTAAAAACAGGCATAAAAAAAGCAAAGATAATGAAATAAATAAATAAACACAGCAGGTACAGAATACATGAATAAAAGGCATACTGCAGTGTGAGTATGAACAGCTCAATTAAAAGCAGCGGCAAAGAGATATGTTTTTAGTCTGGATTTGAAAATAGGAAGTGTTTCAGCGGACGTGCATGATTCGGGAAGTTTGTTCCAGATTGTCGGGGCATAATAGCTAAACGCTGCTTTTCCATGTTTAGTTCTTATTCTTGGAACATAGAGCAGACCCGACGCAGAGGACCTGAGACTCCTGGATGGTTCATAGTTATGCAGGAGATCGTTTATATACCTCGGTCCTAAGCCATTTAGTGATTTAAAAACTAGCAATAGTATTTTAAAATCAATGATTTGGTCGACTGGAAGCCAGTGTAAAGACTTCAGAACCGGACTGATGTGATCCACTCTTTTAATGTTTGTGAGGACTCGAGCAGCAGCGTTCTGAATCAGCTGCAGCTTTCTGATAGATTTTTTAGTGAGCCCTGTGAATACACTATTGCAGTAGTCGAGTCTACTGAAGATGAAAGCATGGACAAGCTTTTCTAAGTCCTGTTGTGACATTAGTTTTTTAATCCTAGATATATTCTTCAGGTGATAGTATGCAGACCTAATAACTGTTGTAATGTGACTGTTAAAATGCAGGTCTGAGTCCATCACTACACCTAGATTTCTAGCTTTATGAGTTACTTTGTAGTCTGCTGACTGAAGCTCTGCGATTACTTTTAATCTGTCCTTCTTTGCTCCAAAAACAATGATCTCAGTTTTTTCTTTGTTCAATTGGAGAAAGTTCTGAGTCATCCAGTCAGTGATGTGCTCAATGCACTTGCTCAGTGTTCTAATCGGAGAGTAGTCTCCCGGTGTAATTTTAAAATAAATCTGGGTGTCGTCTACATAGATGTGATAGCTTAGATCACTGTTTTTAATAATTTGAGCCAGTGGTAGCATATAGATATTAAAAAGCAAAGGTCCTAAGAGGAGACTTGAGGAACCCCACATGACATATTTGTCATGGTTGATTTGTAATTGCCTATTGAGACAAAGTTTTGTCTGTCATTTAAGTAGGAACTAAACTAATTTAGAGCTGTTGCTGAAAGTCCCACCCAGTTTTCTAGACGGTCTAGCAATATGTTGTGGTCAACAGTATCAAAGGCAGCGCTGAGATCTAATAATACTAACACTGAAGTTCTGCCACTGTCTGTGTTTAAATGGATGTCATTTAAGACCTTAACAAGAGCAGTCTCAGTGCTGTGGTTTGGTCGAAAGCCTGACTGAAACACATCAAAACCGTCAGTTAAAAACATGAAGTTACTCAACTGTTGAAAAACAACTTTTTCAATCAATTTGCTTAAAAAGGGAAGGTTTGATATTGGCCTGAAATTATTCATTACGGTTGCGTCTAGGTTATGCTTTTTGAGGAGCGGTTTAATTACTGCAGTTTTCAGGGCCTGTGGAAATACACCCGAGTGGAGAGACTTGTTTACTATGTGTAGTATATCTGAGGCCAGGCAATGAAGAACAGTTTTGAAAAATCCTGTCGGGATAATATCGAGGCTACAGGAGGAGGATTTCAGATGTTGAATAATGTCTTCCAGATCTTTAGCATTTATCAGACGGAATTGTGTCATGATGTCTGAATTGACTTTAGTCGGACACAGGGACAGAACATTTGCTACCTGGTACAGAAGCACTGACTGCTTGTCTGATTTTCATGATTTTGTCAGAGGCAAACATTTTTTTAGCAACATTGCATATATGGTTAATTAATCGGAATGTAGCTTTTACTCAAATATTGTACTATTTCTACCGGATTGTACTTTATTTTGGTATTTCCATGTTATGCTACAAATACTTCTACCCCACTACATCCCAGAGGCAAAATGTTACTTTCTACTCGAACACATTAATGTAACATAAATAACTAATGATATGCTGTTATGATATGATGCAGTGCTGTAAAACTAATCAACAGTGTCTGACATTAGTTCCACACTGACACAATTTAATTGATATGTAGTTGTAGCAGAATAATAATAAAAATAAATATTCAGCAATGGAATATACTAAGGTACATTTATTCAAATGTCATACTTAAAGGTGGGGTAGGTAAGTTTGAGAAACCGGCTCGAGATACACTTTTTGTTATATTCCATGGAATGCTCTTAACATCCCGATAGCAATGAATATCTTAAGTGCTTTGACAAAAAATCCATAAAAAAATGTCATCTGTGGAAGCCGTAGTACTGTAAAAAGCACGACCAATCATTTTAGCCGGCCCGGCTAAAATAACTGGATGGCCTACCTGCCTGTCAGCTTTCCATCTCCTGCACAAACTTATCTCGTGCCCTCATTGGTCATGTGCGCGTTCGTGTGTGTTGGAGGAGGGGCTCTGTAAGGAAGTGGCAGATTTTTTCCAGTTGTGTATTTTCAAATTCTAGCGCACTCGAGCTGGTTTCTCCAAAATTACATACCCCACCTTTCAGTACACTTTTGAGGTATCTGTAACTTGTACTCAACTCAATTTTTCTGATTATCTCTTACAAAATATTAATAATCTAATAAATAAACATTGACATAAAATCATAGGATATCCAGAAGCAATATATAAAGTTATTAAAATAAGCTCCACCTTTATCAGCTGTGATAAACACATGATCATGATCCAGTGATTACATGTACAAACGATTCTGAAATGCACCCTTACGCATAATAAGTACTTTTTTTTTTAATGTTAATACTTTGGTACTTTTACTTAGTACGTTTTTGAATGCAGGACCTTTACTCGAGTATTTTTCGAATTGGTATTGATACTTTTACTTGTGTATAAAATCTGAGTACTTTTTCCAACACTGTGTTAAAATAATGTAATATATGTACATAACATCAGCTGCTGCTAGTTTTCAGTGCAGAATATTGATCTTCAAACGGCAGCATGGGTATTCTGTATGCTCTGTTTCTCTCACACGTACATACCAAGACAAAGACACACACACACACAGAGCAGCTGAAGAGTGTGAGTTAGGAAGCACAGCAGCTTGATGAGAAAAGCCATGGAGGTTAGTCCTTGTTTGCGGTTGCGTTCAGCCTCAGCTGGTGCAGCAGATGTTTCAGTTACAATTTGCTCCATCTCTTTCACACCTGTTGTTCCTGTCGAGAAGGTAAATTACACTTTGTTCTTTGCCAAAAACATGCCAAATAAATAACCTAACTTCCGCCATTAATCATCTGTAAAATAGAGGTTGTTTTTGTCATTCATCTTGTTGTTTTTCAGGCAGTTACTAATCATTGTAAGAGCTCAGCAGACATCTTATTACGATGATGGATATCTTACTGTGGAATGAGACATTTGTTCCTGACATTGCCCAGTAGGAGGCAGTGTTACATTTTAAATTGGAGTGACCTTGTTCAGAGTTTTAATGCTGAGAAAAATTGAGGCTGCTGGAAAAATGCACATCTGTGTGTTGGACGGTGTTTGTTGAGAGTTTTTCTGCATTTGTTGTGATTTTTTGTTGATGGTTTGTCGTGGACTTTTCAAGCAATGAAAGCATGTGCCTATGCTGCTTCACTGTTTCTTTTGGATTTGGCTTGGATTTCAGACTGTGGGTCAATCAAAACAGACGTGTTATCGTCCAGTAAATGGTCAACATAATTAACTGATAAAATAATGATTAAGATAATAATCAATAGTTTATTAGGCCCTTTTCAAATCCTTTTACTTTAATTAAATCAAGGTTCCCATGTCACAGTATTCTGTAACAAAACAGATAAAGGATAAAATAATAGTAATACAAATAATAAACATTTAAGGAATACAATGAGGAGAATAAAATCGGACATTTAAAAAAATCCAAAATAAAATGGAATTATATTAAATAAAAATAACACCAATAATAGTAAAACAGATAAGAATTGTTGTTGATAACACATGTGCTAGAATTAATCAAAATGGCCTTTCAAAGTGTTAAATATATTGATAAATATTTAATTTCATCTTTTTAATTGTTCTATTTTACAGCATTTAAAAATGTGGCGTCTAACTAACTTTAACCACTTAATGATTTGTAGAATTTCCTTTTTTTAAATTAATAAATATAAATGATCATATGATTTGTATGTTATTTTAGTCCATAAAATGTAAGTTGTAATGTAAATGTAATAATACAAGTGAGTGTCACTGTGTAATGTGTGCAGACAGCAGGCAGGGACAGTGAACTGTACATCAGTGTTTTCTTTTCCCATAGAAGAAGCCGGCTGCCATAGTGAAAGCAGCAACATCACTGCCATCATTTCCCAAAGGCATGACGTAACGCTGCCTTCAGGGACACCTGGTAGATCTGTATATTACACCATACATGGTGTAAAGATTATTTAACCACACAGTATAGCCCTTGTTAATAAACAGAAAAAAGGGCTTTGTGACAAACTGTGTTGCTGGTCGACGCCATTAGCTGTCATATGATCTTTATTCATGGAGGTTACTTTTAGAAATGTGTGTGCTAAAGATATACATTTTAGTTTATACATTTCTGAAGGTTTTTTCATACAACTGTCTATCCAGCCTTATCATAATACAAAATACCTATATAAATGAACTAAGAGATGTACGAAAAGATAAAATTGAGAAGAACATTTAAAAAATCCTCAGAGGGGAAATGTTCACTTTAAAGCAGTATAAAAACACCAAAGAATGACTTGTTAAAAACTAAATTAAAAGAACAAAAATGATACATCATATGCGTACAGGGGCGCCGTAAGGGGTGAAAAGTTAGGACGATTCTAAGGGCCCGTGACTGACAGGGGCCCAAACTATTTTTGGAACATTAAGAAAAAAATGTTTAAGTAACCAATGTGATATCTTTTCATGGGGCCCAAAATCCCTGGCGGCGCCCCTGTATGCGTAATTAAGTTACTCATACGCTTATGTATGATTTTTACATTATGCGAACATGTGTGCAGTATATGCAGATGTGCGGAAGTATTTGTAGTTTAACTTGACAGATTAAGCATCATTGTAAGAGATAATAAACAAAGAGGATGTCAAAAATACATAGGGAGAACAAACAAATAATAAATAAAGGGAAATAATCATAGTTATAACAATTACAAAAAAATTGGCTTCTGGGATTAAAGAGAATCACATTATTTTCTAGGAAATAAAAGAGATTAAATATGTTTTGGTTTGTGGCCAAGCTTTCTCAGAATGAATACAAATAGTGAGTTGAAATGTTAATCCACCGTAACGCGTCTGATATTTCCGACACCCCTGAAGGCAGCAAATACCTAGGGGCGGGGTTTAGAAAAGCCTCATGACTCTCCCCCACAGCCGCTGAGCCGCAGACAGCAGCATCGACTCTGCGGAAAAAAACTGAAATATAAACAGTGAAAATGTCGCTAACGTTACCGTGAATGAACAGTCGGCTTCGCGTGCATCCATGGTCTATTTCCCGGGCATGCAAACCGAGGCGCACAGCGTCAAGCCGGGACAGCTGGTTGAGATGTTTGACTCGTCGTGGAGAGTGCGGAACATTTGGGACGGGGTGAGGCTGGAGGTGGTGGAGGACCCCAGCCCGGTGGTCCTGCACAGCCTCACACACCTGGACCCGGACCTGCCGCTGCTGGAGGTGAGCTGGCGGAGGCCGGGGGGAAAGGGCTCAGGGGCGGGAGGAGGGTGAAGGAGATGCGGGGATGAGAGGCGTTGGAGGTCCGGTAGCTGATGCTGTTCAGGCGGACCGGTCCATAGTTGGGATGCTGGGTTGATATGAAACAAATTAAAAAGTATAAATAAAATAAGTTTCGAATAAAAGGAGTCTTAATTAAGATAAGTTAAAAGCAAGTAATTTGTATTAGTATCTATATTACAAGCTAAATATATCAGGACAGATATGTTTTTTCTGCTTATCTCTGGAAATGTTTGCCACACTTTTAAACAAGATAAATATATGCTTATAACACTTCAAATCAGCTAAAGGTATGTAGAATGTACAGATACATTTGTATATAAGTGCAAGAGGAGAATTTTTATTGTGTTTACCCCAAATCATATAATCTAACATGATGACATCCACCAATCCTTCATTTTAAACCTTGTTGCTTTGAACAAAGAGATAGGACTGTATGATGTAATATAATACACATCAAAAACAAAATACACAATAGTACTAGAAACTTGAGAGTGAAACATACCGTTACTGTTGAGAGACACACGCGACACGAGTACTGTACCAGGATGACTTGCTTTTTCCTGTGGTTATCAGTCATCCTGCATTTAATTCAGTACTGAGAACCACCAACTGTCAATGAGTCACGCCTTTCAAAAAGTAATGGAGATTATACTAATAATACTGACATTGAGAATAGTTTTCATACTTCACACAACAAGTATTTCCTGCAGGATCCAGAGTTACTATGAGTAAGGTCCAAACGCTTAATATGTTTTTATGGTGTTAAAGCTTGTCTGTTTTGTAAAAATGGCCAACTATTGTCACCTAATTGTAACCTATGTAGTCAATAGACTATAAAAGATTTCCTACAGACCAGCCTTTAAGAGACACAGTGATGGCCAACCTGTGTGAAAGACGCCGTCTAGACAGAATTTTAACCGTTAAGTTATATTAATCCTACGAAACGTAAAGAAAGAAAGACGATCCAAGATGTTTACCATGCAGACAACTGCTTGGGTGTCTGCATGGTAAATTGACGTTCCAAATATATAAAAGGAAATTGGCAAAAACTCAAATTGGAGAATGTTTAGTGATTTTGCGTAACACATTTACTTGAATGATCAATTGATAATTAAAATAAGTGCTGGGTCACTTGTTTATTCATTGATTTATTATTGAAGATGTCGTGTTATTCCGGCAATTTGTTTACCGTGCTCGCCTTTAGTTTGGCCTGTTTTGATGACTAATTGACTAGTTGATGTATTTGACAGATTGTTAGATCTTTCCCCAGAAAGAATCACTAAAAAATCACCTTGTTAATCTTGTATTTAGCAAAGATTTGCTGATATGATTCTTACGAATTAATCATTCAGAGTGTAAGCATAAAAAAGACTAGCTGACTAAAGAATTAGTAGTCGTCCAAGACCAAAACAAACGGTTAGTCACCTAATCGACAACTTAACACAAAGAAATGTCATTTGTTTTGCACTTATTTGGCTGTAACCTAAGTATGAAATACCAAACCTCATGGTGGCACTTGAGGAAAAGTCATTAGTAGGGGTGTAACGGTTCACATAATTCACGGTTCGGTATGTACCTCGGTTTGGGGGTCACGGTTCGGTACGGTTCGGTACAACAAGAAAAAGCTAAAAAAAAGTCCCAAATGCATAATTCCAGGTTTGTTTTTTATTTACAAGTTCAGTTTAAAAATAAGGAACTCTAACATTTTGAATAATTAACTTTATTACACAGTTAAAAACAAACCACAAACAGTACCACACACACTCAGATGGCCATATTATCTATAATGGCTGATGTCAAACAAAAAGTAAAACTAAAAAGAATGTCTTGAAAATATTACAAAATAAATAATAAGATAGTGTTTCAATCACTTTCAATCACAATCAATAGAAGCCGGGGTCCTCTACTATTGCATAAGGGCGCAGCATAGCCGTTGAAAAACACATGCCAAAAGCTTCCGTTATTTATTTTGGTCTCTCGGCTTTCATGTCTATTGGCTTCTTATAAACAGCGGGGATAAGCTATTGAACTGCTGTTGTCTTTTGTCTCGGTGATTGCCAAATCTGGCTGATGCCTTCTGATATGATTTAGCATGTTTGACTTGTGTTAGCATACCGCACCGCTGTCGAACAACGCCGGCATATCGTCCTCGTCCGATCCACCACTCGCACTCCATCGTTGTTGTACTCCACAGGGAACCCGAAATGTTCCCACACAGCTGATTTAAAAGAAGCAGTTGGGTTTTCTAGCTCCTGTGTGTTATCTGAACTCGCAATGCTAACGTTTCTTCTTCTTGTATTTTGTTTGTTTTGTTTTCTTCTTCTTCTTCATTTGTTGTTTAAGGGCGGCTGGCAAACAGCTTTTAGGCGCAATACCGCCCCCTGGATTATATATAGTGCAGTGGATACTGCCCTGAATGACAGACTTTTTCCCCACTCGTAAAAAAAAAAGGCGTATTCGTCGTGTGACTGCGTGCACCGAACCGTGACGGTACGGGACAAATACGGATACCGTTACACCCCTAGTCATTAGGGTTCATCTTATGGGGAACATGAATGTCTGAAACAAATTTCATGGCAACCTTTCCAATATTTCTTGATATATTTTAGTGTCGACCAACCAATCGTCTTTTCCTTTCCTAAAGAAGAACATTTTAACCTTATGCTCTTCCGGCAGTATATTTTTGGCTCTGAGGTTATTTCATATCCATAACCCCACGTCTCTATTACTTTCCCCTTCAACCCATGACCCAAAGATACAGTTACTCTTTTATCTATGTGAATGTTCTTTTAAAAAAAAAAATGGATTAAGTGGAACATTCTCTAGCACATTGTTCCTTACATCCCGTACATTCGATCTGATCAGGAGGGGAGGATGAGTAATCATATTTATCGGTGATTATGTAAAGTCTGTGATGGAACAAGGACAACCTCACAACTGATAGCACACGCAGACGATGTGCCCTCCACTGTCTGTACACTTAAGTACCATCTTTTAGATTTATATCCTCTCTGTTGGTCATCATTCAGATCTGGACTGATATCACAAGCCGTGCTATGTTTCTCTTTTTGCATGTCCTGAGCTCAGAGGTAGTTTCAGCTAACCTGCTCTGCCTCGTCCCTGCGCTCTAATCTAATCCTCTCCTTTAACACAATTACCTAATGCTTAATCCCCCGCCTGTAGGGGCCGATGGGGTTTCTTCCACAATCGCCGCCATTCTTCCCGTCAGTCCTGAGGCTGAGGTGGATGTTATTCAATGTCATGAGGCGCTTTCACAACAAGTACTTTGCCGTACTTAGTTCATCAGAACTTAGTTCATCAGAACTCTTTAGTTCTGATGAACTAAAGAGCAGATCGTGTTCACACCGGAATAAGTCCCTGGGGGAGGATTAGGCAAATGAAGCCGCTGACGTCACTTCTTCTTCTTCTGCTTTGGGTTTACTGGCAGGCCGCAAACAACTTCACGGCGTATACTGCCAGCCGAAGTCCCCGGCCGGAAGTCCCCGGAGTTGGGGACTGGCTTCAGTAGAAGCTGCTGGGAATCCCAGCAGCTTCTACTGAAGCCTTCCGAGTAAATCGCCAGAACGCCGACATCTCCTCATCACACCACCACTCCCACGTTTTATTTTGTGACTGAAAAGGGCGTGGAAAGGTTCTCATGAACTAAGTTCTAGTTCCGGATTTTTTTGGTGTGAACGCAAATTTTCGGAACTATATCGGAACTATACTGGGAAAAGTACTCCGGTGTGAAAGCGCCAATGGTTCCTCTACAGTTTTTAGGTTCACTGGATTCAGTCATTTGTTGATCCCTCTGGCTCCACTTTACCAGCATCACAGTCCGAAAAAACTCTATCATATAGCTGAGGTTCAAATGACCATGAAATGGTGGTTTGCTTACAGTTCAAAGTACAGCTGTGTCAGATTGCTATAGTTAAAGCAAAGTGTATGGGTTGCTGCTCATGTTTAATTCCTAACTCCTACTGCTAATTCATTTCTTTATCAAGTTGTCACATAGAGAGAGAAACGCTGCCCATTTAGATGTTGGAACCGTGAAATACTTGGTATTTTTACTTGATAAAAACAATACTTTAAATTACTAAACTTTAGCTTTAGTCTACTGCAATACCATAACAAAATGTTTTCAGCTAATTAATTAGGGAAAAAGGCAGATGTAAAATAACTTTAGCCTTAATGAAATAGTCTTACTTTTCCAGAAATGTTAATCTACCAGATGATATGGAAATGTGGAAAATGTCCTTCCGTTCTCACTAAATATTTTTTGGCAGTCTCTCTCTTTCTCTTAGTTTTTTAACTTGAGTAGATTCACAAAATATCACTATACCCTCTTCTACCTTGGTACTACAATGCTTGTACGTCTTGCCTACACATACAATGTGTTGGATCGCTACCAAATAGTAGCACAAGTGTTAAATAGTGATGTCACTATGCTACAGTAGTAAACAAAGACGTCCAATGGAGGCCTTCAGGCAGGGGGGGAGTGTGTGGGAGAGAAACTCCCTCTGGGAGTTTAGCCTTTGCAGACCATTTACATGCACAAAAACCTATATACCTAAGTATAATGGGGCCTCTTTGAAAATCATGTGTTTAAGCTACTGTTCATATATTGGGTTTGAAATGTATATAACTGTGTAGCCCCACTGTAATCACATTTTCTTGGAGGCCGAGTAAACAACACATATGCAAAAGTCTGCAGTCAAACAGTATACAACAGTGCATTCAGGCAAAAAATAGTCATCATTAAGAGTGGAGTTCTGAGAGCCCTGTGAACGCTGCCATCCAGTAGCAAAGCAGCAGGATTAGGGGCCAAACAAACAAAAAAACACTGCTAAACAAAGAATAGACTGCTGCTCATTGAAGCCGTAAACAGCAAGTCCTTCAAGCGGTCAGTTCAATTTGTAAATCTGTTCGGTGGCAGAGGACATCACAGGATGAGGCTGCTGGAATCCAAAGAGAGTTAAGACCAGTTCAGCACCGTTGGGTCAGAGCACCAGTCGCTTTTATGGAAGTCTTCAGATGTATTTTAGGAAGTAAATCGATGCTCAGCACATAATGAAATGACAGTGAAATCAGAGACACAGAGCTACTGTAACTGATCTAAAAAATGCTTTCTCTTTACTGCGTCATGGTCTGGTTGTCCTCAGTGCTAGCAGTGACTCAGCCAAGAGTACAAGCAGATTAATTACATAATAACACTGTACCACGGTAATTATCCCACATGGGTTGGACCTTTGTGGGTAAAAACAAAACAGGAAAGTACGCAATACTGGGTTAAAGTTTCCTAGTTGTCAGTGGCAGAAGAAGTACACTTTTACTGGAGTAAAAAACTACAAACTACTACAAAATTACAGTGTAGAAATACTTGGTTACAAAGTTCAGAAATGACTGTTTTACCATCTCAAATATTGAGATTTCCTAATCTTAGTTTTATATCATATTAAAGTGATTACTTTGGTAAAAACAAGAATAGTAAAGAAAATCCTCTGGACTTTGAAAGACTAGGATCAACATTTTAACTACTTTCTGACATTTTATTGACCAAAATATGGTGGCAAACGTGCTTTAATGGACCAAAAACATTTCCATCAGGAGAAACGTGCTGAAGTTTAACAATAAAATGTGCCAAAAGGCATGCAAATAAAGAATCATCTTCACAAAACTCTAACAATTATGAATCAGGCTAACTCTGCCAACAGTGATCGTTGGCCAACGTTATAATCCCCGTGTGTCAACAAACGCTCCGGTCCCAGCTGTGTGCGTCACTTTTTAGTGTCCCCGTTTCCGTTGTGTTTTAGAGCTTCTTGCAGTTTTTTTTTATTAGCAGCGTTTAGTTTGCAACGTTTTGTTTATGCAGTGCTTTTAGTAAACGATGCGTATGTTTCATCAAGTTGCGGAAGACATTTCTTCATTTGCATGTGTTTCGGCACTTAAGTGTTTCTATATTTGCGACGTTCCCCAAGCTGCAGGGAGTTTCTCCTAATGGAAACACTTTGGGCCGTAGCGTGTTTGCACCGGTCGGCCACCATACAAAATGATTAAGGAATTGACGAATAAATGAATTGATTAATCTAGTGAATAATCTGAACAAATCCATAACTAAACTAATTGTTAGTTGCAGCCCTATTGGATTATTATCATTTGTAGATTAACGTACATATCACACAGAGCTACATTTGAATTACTTTCTATACTGCTGTGTAGTATCGTATTGTATTAGACTGTCAAATTTAGATATAATAATGTGTCAAATTAATACATTTATCAAAATAAGATAGTGCAGTTGAAGTATAAAGTGGCATTAAATGGAAGAGCCCTAGTTAAATACATCAAAATGTAAGTTAAAGGCACTATTTACGTTGATGTTACTTACCGCTACTACTTGTTGCTGTGTTTTCTGCAGATATTTTTATCAATGTGACCCAGATCTTAAGTGGGAAAATGTGACCTCAATGATCATACTTATTATAGATCGTAAAACTTCAGGCCTGAGACGCATGTGGAAGAAGGAATATGTCATATAAGGACACTCGGAGCTGCTCTTATTTAAGATCAAAGCGTTGATTGAAGTTCAGATGGTGTGTTTCTGTGACAAAGTATTTTGTTTCCACGGTTGATTTTGAAGAGAGTGCAGTAGCCTGATGCTAAATCTCAGACACAACGACAGAAGCAGACAGAGGCTGGAATGTGAAGGCCTGTGATGCCTGGAGAAATACTTAAATGGCTGATTCTGCACTATGCTGTCTTTCTGGTCTAACTTCATTACTCGGACTGGTATTACTTGAGGAAACATAAGTGCAGTGCATTTATAGAGAAAATGCAGCTCAAGGGTCCTGAATCAAATCAAGTTGCTCTCCGTTTGACAGGAGTCGGAGAGTTTCTAATCAGATTAGAAGACATCTACATGTTGCCCTTTTAATGTACCATCTGGACTGAATTAAACATCTTACATAATATAGCCTGTATGAACTGATTTGAATATTTCAGGGTCTATGAATCATATATTTAATTTGCTTATGTGAAAGTAGGTTTAAATTAAATTTTCTCCCAATAGAGCACTTGTGTAGACACCTGTGAGCTCAGGTTTTTGTCTCTACAGGCACAATGGTATCTAACCTGGCAACCTAACTGTAACATAGACACTTCAAGGGGCCCCACTGACTTTCAGGTTTCATATTTTTATATTGAGCCTCTACTGTGACATGTTTTCATGCTTTAATGTTCAAAAAGCTACATATATATACACACACATACATATATAACTTTGAGAGAAAATAAAAAGATGAATAAACCTTTGAATGGAAATGACAGAACAAGTACATCAGCATACACAGAAACAGACATAAACCTTTGTTCATTTTAACAAGACATATAAAGAAGGCAAGAACCCAGCTTGTGTTTGCCTTTCTGATTTGATGGAAACAAAGTGTTTATGTTTTTCAAGTCATTTTGTGGAAGGAAGAACAGAGAAAGTTCCGGAGGGATTTGATTTGATTCAGCAGGATTAGCTGGTTCCTGTACTCCGGTATCATGGAAGTCTTTATTACACTGTCTCTAGGCACAGCTGATCATTTTCAGCTTTTCATATTTTCGTGTTTTAAAAGAAGTGTGTTTAGTTTGTTTTGAGTTTCAAGCTTCAAACTGGTTCTCATCAGCAGATTGAGTCTATTTTTCCTACACAGATACGATCAAAAGCTTCTTAACAATCGATCTTGGTTTGCCAATATCCTGTTTTGTCCGTCAAACTGATAAAAAGACAAAAAGTACTTTGAATACTCAATGTAAAAGCTGCATTTAGCACTTTTTACTTGCCAAATAATTGAAAAAATCAAAGAAAAACAGTTTTGTTGGACAGCATTGTCTAAAGCCCAACCCCATGTACAATAGTTCAGTCTAGAAAGGCTGAAAATTAAAGAAACTGGGACACGGACGTTGACAGAATCCCCAGGAGACACCTTTGGGAGATAAGAGGTTTATTCTCCCGATGAAACTGTTCATGCATGTTGGAGATTGATAATGTCTAACAACGCCAGTTTAGCTGCTGGCGTGTATTGCTAATACCTGTCACCACAACTCTGTCACCAAGTTTTAGGCAACACATAGAAAAGAGAGCTGTTAGCAACGGTTAAATCAAGTTCTCGTGTTTGTGATGGAAAGAGAAACAAGAGAGAGTATAGAACAAAGTGTGTGGGTGAGACAAACAAGCAACAAGCACAAATAACTCAAAGGCACCTGAAACGAACAAAACCTCCTCTTCTTCTTGGAATACATCTGAAGTCAAAGCTAAATTGAATTAATTATCGAACAGCAGGAAATGTGGATTGTGGTCTTTCCAAATCAAATCAGTATTTATTTGGCCTGTGGCTTGTCAACAGAAAAATATGAACATGTTCATGTCAAGTTTTAGTTTCAAAAATAGACCCTTTGCTACTGTGGTAGAAGAAAGCGTTCTGTTTTTGTATGCATATGCTTGGAAGGGAAGAAGACAACATTTGACTCATTAAATTTTTAGCCTGAGGTGACTTGAAATTACAATATAGGTGAATAGATTGCCATGAAGTTTTTTTACAGACATTCACTGACCCCAGAGGATGATCCCGACAGATTTAAATCAGTGATTTTCCTCTACATCATGACATTTGCAGTTTCACCTCTCTTGAACACTTTTTAATTGATTTCTATAAAACTTGGTCCAGACATTCAATTTCACATGTTTACATTTTCAGAATTACTGTGATGACCCTGTGGTTTTACATTTAGCACCAATTTCACATCAACATATACATTTTATGACCAAATACCTTCAGCTCATCTGTAATTTAGTGCTAATTATCACATGTTAGCATTGTCATTGAAAGCATGCTGCCACTTGAACCATTATTCAATGAACTGATATGTCGTTGAAAAATGAATCAACCATTGATTTGGTATTGAATCGTTAGTCACCAAACATTCCTAGTTTGAGTATTTTCTCGTGTTTATATCATTGAAAGCTGAATGTCATTGGGTTTTGACTCTTCGTCAGATCCAACAAGCAGTGTGAAGATGCCACTGTGGGCATTAGGAGAAATGTAATCCCCGTTTTAAAAAATGTTTCGCCATATTATAGACCAAACGATTCATTTATGATATACCCAAACAAACACACAAGATTTCTGCTTGCACAGGCCACGTTGCCTCAATGTTAAGACCAGTATTTGGTTTGGTTACACCCTCTCCTCCTCTGTCTCTTGCCCCACATACAAATTATCTCACTGGCTGTCAGCAGCCATTGTTAGCGAGGGGAAGTCACTGGCTTGTGCTACAGGCTTGTGCTACAGGCTTGTAATGGACCTGTGCTATTGTTGGCATTGTTTAGGTGTTGACTGTTTTGGAAGGGGAGGGGGGCAGATTTGGTCTTTCCACTGGGAGTTTCCCTGCTGATCTACATTTAGAGTTTTTCCCTGAGGGGGGGGAAGCGTCACATGGGACCATTGCTATCAGTGCAGGTGTGTTTTCTGTTAATGGGCGTCATATATTTTGCCGACGCATCCGAATACGCTCCCAGAGAGATGTTTGGCCCTGAGAGGTTTGGCTCAGAATGAGGCTTAACTTTTGTTCCTGTGTTTGATTTAGTCTGTTCCTGTGCCAGGTGGCAGTGTTTATGGAGATCGTACACCATGAGATATAAAGATGGGAGGTTTGTTATGCAGGTTAAAGTTTCCAAATGAAGAATAGTATTTCCGAGATAATGAGCAGGTCAGCCTACAGTTCTGCCTGTTGTGAAGACTAAAGGGTAGGGATGGGTATCGTTAGGATTTTATCGATACCGATACTCTTATTGATACTTTTCAATAATTTGGTGCTCAAAATTATAGACATGATTACAAGATGTGAAGATTAAACAACAGTCATTTTATTGTAATTTATTTTTATTTATTATTTAATGTAACTTTTTCAATTTCATACCAAGCAGGTATGAGTGTGTTTGACAGTGTGTCTCTGGAAGGGGGGCGGTAATTAGGGGCAGTTCATAAATCCATGTAAACATGACCATTATTCAGTTAAAACGAGACGCTGCGTGCGCACCTCCTAAACCGGAAGCTCCGGTCGGCTAACCATTATAATCCGTTTATTGCATTTATTATTTATAATTGTAATGATGGATTATCAGTAATCATTTTAAAGTTACACAGAGACATTGAATTAACCGTTTCCTATGCCCTTGAACACAACTTTTGATCACAAAACAGCAAAGGTAAGACATAATAATCATCATGGCTACGTAAAGTGAAGTTGTTTTCTTGCTCTTTCCTGGCTGCTAGTTCAGTGAGTTTTGGTCGTACAGTGATGAGACTTACACCAATGGAATCTGTGGAATCTCAGCTTTCATGTGATATGTTCTTTGATAAAATGACGTGGAAAAGATCGCTTTTGCCAGTTATGTGCTAAAGTAGCCGTTAGCCCCGTTAGCCCGTTTTGCTAAGTGTTGATTTAGACTCTTGGTGTTGGACTTCTGATCCGTGTAGGTAAAATGGTTAATATCGTCTGTTAGCTGAGTGTCTTCCCGTTAAGTGGGTATGCATCATTAATAGGTTGTTAAATGTTAAGAAGCCTTGAGACGCTGTTTCTAGCAAGAAGTTGCGTCTGCCCCTATGGTCTGCCCCCGGGAGTCTCACAATTATAAGAGCGCTGTTGAGAGATGACGAGTGGCATTCACAGTGGCCAATCAGAGTGGTACTCAAACCGGATTCATCACACGGGATGAGGGTTCCCAACCAACCAGAATTGTTTAAACTAAGGAAGTAGCGTAATTCATATACCGATACCAGCACCGTTTGTCCAGCGGCTTAACGGTATACCAATACCGTCCAATCAGGTACCGGTACTGACTTAGTACCGGTTCTCGATACCCATCCCTACTAAAGGGTGAGGATGGGAGTCTGTGAGGTGTGAGGTTGCAATAGCAAGGTATAGTAAGTTCCCACTGTTTTGTTGGACATGAAGAGACATTTGATACATTTTACTTACATATAGTTAAGTAAATACCCAAATAACAGCAACAAACCTCAGAACATGTATCTCAAATGGCCTAGCAATTCAGTTATAGTTGCACAACAGTGAAAAAAAGCATCATTCAGGTTAATTTTCAGTTACTTTGTAGATGAAAATTAGTGCAGGCTGTCATTTAGAAATTCCATTGGTTGTTAGAATTCAGTCTCACATTTTTTTAACCTCTGTGTGTTTTTCTAAAGTGTCTCGATGCAAAGATTTTGTTAAATCAATGTTAAAAAGTCTCTGAAACAGCACTTTTAGTTATGTTGACTGATTTTGGTATGGATGTCACAAAAAAACGATACTTTGGTTGATGCCAATATTTAGAAGACATCACGGTACTCGTTTTTGCAAGTAATATCAAGGCAAGACATGCAGTGGCCTGTTGCCCCAGGAACAATAGAAAATGTTTTAGGGACGCAAATAACTGACTATGAATGCGTCTAGGTGATGCACCCTATTTTTTCCCTGTTAATTCCACATATGAACATGTCTGTGTTGAAATCGACAGGAGTAGAGCTAGTTAGCGTTAGCTCTAAGCTGTCAGCAGCCGGTGAATGGATGTATCATCATAGAGTTGCACTATGGTGCGTTCAAGTTTTAATTAGTTAAAATTAGTGTTGGGCGAACGAAAACGAAATGTGACCAATTGTAATCTTGTGGAGAAATGTTCAAGACTTAAATGAATACAGTTGTTTGAAGTAGTTTTTACATAAATATGAGCGACGGAATTATTACTTTTTTAACTTCTGAACAAACTGTATTTAAATGGAGTGTATGTTGAAGTTCACAGGATGTATTGTTTTGTTGCGATCCATGCTACTAAATTGGTTATGGTGAGTTTAATTTTTTCATTGTTATTGGAGTTGACTACTATATTTCTAGTACTGTGATACTCTTAAAATGATAGGTCATGTTATGTCTTTGAACTGTGTGTTGTGAAAAAAGGTTCAAAGAAAGTGAGATTCCTGCCTGTAAGCGTGGTAAAGGATAAAAGATTGGTTCATATCCGTTTTTTTTTATGTCTTTTGAAACAAAACAGTAAATCCATTCATTCATACTCCACTATGGCTCATGTGCCTTGATTTTCCTCTTTCTGGAAACCTATTTCCCTTTCTCTCTCACATCAGTCTTTGCTGACACTTTTATTCGCCTCACATTCCTCCAGCCCACATGTACAGTCATGGTCATTCATGGTCAGGATGGTGTAGGTGAGCGCAGATCTGATAAGTGTTTGCAGCGAGTGTGGAGGAGGCACTCTCCGCATGCCAGACATTTCTGTGGACCCTGCTTGAGTTTTCTGATTTTATTACAAAACAATTGAACGAACCAATAAACAGTTTACAGGATATACATTTCAGAGTTTAATTAGATACGTTTTACATTTCTTTTTACATTACCATCAAGTGTGTGTATTTATTTGTCTGCCATACGTTATAGTGACTCTTCTGCTGTCTAACAAAATAGCGGGGCTGTGGATTTGTGCTAACTAGCATTGGCAAATACTTCTTGGGTTGTTTTAAGTCCTGTCTACATGAAGCTATGTATTTCGAATGTTTAGATGATAATGATGCATTTGTGGTTGTTCTACTGAGTTGTCGGCGTTTAATTGGCCCTGATGTTAAAACCTGGTACATCTGGATAAAAGAAACATTTATATTTTTTACTGTAAATACTCTACCTACTAATTTCACTCTGCTGTTGTTAATGTAGGGACATGTTGTGACCGGTAAATATAAAATCCTTCCCTGTATTTTGTCTGTTTAGTTATAGTTAATTACAATTAAGGGTAAAGAGGATTCTATAAATATAACCATCAGTGCCTGTTTTTAGTGCATCATGTTCAAAATGCAATGTCCTGGAAGCACAGAATATTTGCGATTTTATGGCATGACAACTATGACTAAAATAGCTTTATCAATCAGACAAGAGTTAGAAACTACTATACATGGCGATGAAGTCTTTCATTTCCTTTGAATAGCCATTCCTATTCAAGGAAATTAAAGTCTAGCTTTGTTTTAGTTTTTACCATCTTTTCTCTTTAATTCTGCCAAATGATCCAATGTCTTGCTCCAGGGCTGCCCATGTTTAGAAGCCACTTCCTGTGTGTTGGTAACCGAGTTGGTGCTGATCTGGTTGACTAAGCCTGAGTCAGACTGAAGGAATTTGAGACTATCTTAGATTTTCTTTTAAAGAGGCAATTCAAAGGCAGTCCCCTATTATTGACCCATTGTCAGAAAATGAAAGTGCACTTTGCTCCAGTTGAAGAAGCTGTGGCTTGTTTAACTAGTGGAGGCTGGTGCAGTCTGCTGAGAGACTGCAGCCCTGATTGAACTGCAAAGCCCTTTTCATATTCTTTAGCACCCATGTTCTTTGATCAGAGAGGTGTTCACTTTCGGTTTAGGGTTTACAAACATTTAGAAAGATTCTATAAGAGAAGAACTCATCAGATTTAAGAGCAACCTGCCAACGTTATTGAAGCCGTCTGTTGTCTTCCTGTCTTTGTGGTCATGCTTTGTCAACAGGCAAACAATTAATGTTCCCGTATGGTTCTGATTTCCGATTTCAGACTGATTTTAGTGGTGTAAAGTAATTTAGTACATTTACTCAAGTTCTGTACTTAAGTACTTTTACCCCACTACAATTCAGAGATAAATTAGTTACTTTTACTCCACTCCTACATCTATTTAATACCTTTAGTTAATGTTCACATTTGGATTAATGATGTGAAATATAATCAAGTCTTAAATCAGACCTAAACTCTGGTACTTTACTCAAGTACAAGATCTGAGTACTTCCACCAACTCTAATGTTTTAGCATTTAAGTGCCTCAGTTAATCTTGGCTTTTTGTTGTTCCTGTCTCTGAACCTTTCTGGTCAAAGTATTGATTGTTTTGTTCAAGTAGTAACAAGAGTTTTGGTTATCATGGCAACTGGATGAATAGGAGCATTATGGTGGGAATTGACTGGTCTGATGGAGCGAGGCGCTGGCCTTGAGCGCTGCGTTTCTCAGGGCTTGAAGCGATAGTGGCCCCTGTGCTTTGGCTGATAAGAACCTCTCGTGCTGTCAAGGCCCTCGGCCGCAGCTGTGCCTCCACCGTTATACTCTGCAGGATTTACAACAGGCCAGGGGTTTGTCTCCTCTCCCCATTTATCTGGCACACACCCCTCCCTCTGTAACAAGGGTACTGGAGTTCAGGTTCTGTGTGTGAGCTTGGTTATTTCATTGTTCTGGAAACACTTTTGCTTATTTACTCTCTAGTATCCTTTTTGGTGGACAGTTGGTTGGTATTCAAGATTCAAGGCTTTATTTTCATGTGCACATTAGCTACAGTGTAGATATGGCAATGAAACACTTAAGTCACAGGCTCCTCCAACAGAGCAACAAGAATATACTGTATATAGGACATAAAACAAGTCAAACAGATAAAATAGTACAAGAGATTCCAGTAGGAGCCAGTTTTATGCCTTTATCCAGTTTTTGTTCTTGTTTTTAAGAACACATATTGTTGCTATGACCAGCATCAGCCCTTTTCTATTTGTAACCCTGTGTGTTTTGATGTTATTCCTGTAGGTAAGGATATTGATCTTACTCTCCTGTTGGAGGACTGACACCTAAACACACCAGAGTACTGCTAAAGTCAAGTTTTAACTGTTTTAATTATCTAAAAATGGGTCTTTGTATTATAGATTCATGAAGTTATCAATTTCCTAGAACAGAAAATAACATGTAGTAGTCTTTAGATGTTTACTATCTTAGAAGCCTTTGAAAACTAGCAAATACTCGCATCTGAAAAGGTAATTAATTAAATGACTATTAAACTGTTATTAAAATATCTAACTGCTGAACATTTCTGTCCATTCCCTTATTTAATGGTTTCACCTCTAGACTTCATTCTCTTCCATTTGTAACCCAATGGAAAGCCAAACTAATGTATATCAGTCAATCTACAGTTTACCAAAAAGCCTCCCTCTTTTAACTGAAATGAATCACATTATGCACCAAATATCATGTTTTTGTGAACAAATGTCATTTACTAAAGCATATCTAATAGTTTAACTCTCTTTGTCTTAAACATCCCCCCAATTGGTGATTTTTCATAAAGAAAACCAGACACTACCCATTGAGATATCACCCTGAAAATGTTTGTGATGTGTCACTAACTTTGTGTCATATCTTATAGATCTATTTCACATATTTCACTTATTTGCTTATCCAAATAATTGAATCCTAAGTACAAGAACAGTAGCTGAGCTTGATGATCACTTTTTCCAAATTCACAGCCATCCTTATTTTGCGCTTGTCTCCATGGTAACAAAGACACAACAGAGGGACTTGGCGTTGACTGACGTTACCGAATAGATCCCTGACCCACAAAAAAAAGTAGGCAGTGAAGCACAGGGAGTCACGCTAGCCTTGGAAATGGACTCTGGTGACTAATGCTCCCAGGATGCACTACCAGGGCCCTTGTTGACTGTGGCACGCCAGATTACATGCCATTTCTCCACCGGGGCTTCAATGACTCACACTCTAGCTCGGCTATTTTGAGGTACATGTTCAACACTGTCAGGCCCATCTTTAGCAGTTATACTGACTGCAGATTGGAAACTCTTCTCTGTGCCAAAACAAATCGAGTTTAGACTAGATAGATAAATAGATAGATACATACTTTATTAAACCCAAATTGGGTAATTATTTTTTCACAGCAGCAGTATTGTCAAGCATTACTCAAGTTAAAAATATTTAAAAGATACAATTAGATACAAATATAATTAAAGAAAATGAACATTAGCGGCAAGTATATATAATAAAAATGAACATTGGCAGACAGTATATACAAATTCACAATAAAAAGGACATATATCACAAGAGTATCTAAATAATAGACAATATAATGAAAATATTGAATAAATTGAATACTCTACAATATACAATATCACTAAGCTACAGCAATATATAGAAATACTACAAAGACTACTGGAACTTTGTGCTTCTGAGCGATCTAAAATGTACAGCATTCTTATAGCCCCTTTTCAGTCTTTTCAGTGCTTCTACTTATGCAAGTCAGCAGCACGGACCAAGTCCTTTTAAATCAATATTCCAGTATCCATGACTTTGACCTCTTCCTGGTCAGGGCTGTGACTGGTTTTGGTCTCGAGTTTGTTTTCATTCAGTCCAGTTTGAGTTCATTCACCCTTTTGTGGATTTTTTTTCCAAATTCAGTTCCTATTTCAAAATGTAGATATTTTCCCAATACATTTAATACCTTTTTATTTCCAAATGTTAATACTCATAGCAAAATCATATCATTTCAGTAACTGGGTTGAAACTAGGGCTGCTCAATTAATCGTATTTTAATCGCAATTACGATTTTGGCTTGCAAATAAAACGATTCTTTTTTTTTTTTATATTCTTTTTTTAAAAAAAATTTTTTATTGGTTTTTCAGTTGAATTATACTTAAAGTTCAGGGTAATCAACTGTTAAAAACATACTGTTCAAATTTCTTTTTTCAATAAATGGATGTTTTCAAAGTAAATGGATAATCGTTTTTAATAATCGTGATATCAATTATTGACCCAAATAATCGAAATTATGATTTTTGCCATAATCGAGCAGCCCTAGTTGAAACACATATTCACATATAAAGCAAAAATAGATTTTCTTGGTTTAATAAGAACCGCATTTTACTGACTGTCCTTTACTTTATTTATTTCTTTTATTTTAAACTTTTTATGCTCTTAACCTTTTATTTTTATTTTTTATATTACCATATTTTATTCAATATGCTCCTTAGATATCTTTATTTTATTTGTTTTATTATTTTCTCCTTATAGCTTTGTGAAGCACCTTGAGATGACGTTGTTTTTAACCCTAACCCTAATCTATCACATTTTGAAAAAAAAGTGGAGAAAACGTGCTAATATTGTCTATTTAGTAAAATATGTCCATTAAAAGCTATCTAAAACTGAATCATATTTAGATTACTTTGACATAGGATGAAGTAAAGTAGCAAGTCCTCACAACCTTAGATACCCTAACTTGGAAAAGGGGCCCTATTATGCTAATTTTCAGGTTCATATTTGTATTTTCTGCCTCTACTGTGACATGTCTCCATGCTTTAATGTTCAAAAAGGTCATTATTCTTCTCATGCTGCCTGTGCTGCAGAAGCTCAGTCTGCTCTGGTTAACTGGCAGGCTCTATTGTTTTTGGTCAACTTCTTACAGGGAAGGGAAAACCCCCAAATTCCTAATAATTACGATATAGCTTTATGTTATTAATGCAGTTTAGTGGTCACTTTTGGATTGTGACAGATATTTGATAATACTCTGTCAGAGGTCAATAAGCCTATCTTGACTTGAAGATGAATTTAGTTTTGTAACCCATCTATTGGTTTCTGTTGTGTAACTATCAGCAGCACTAATGCGGGTCACATGTACGACATGTTGACAGCATGAAACCATCTCTGTCAACACTGTTCTTTTCATGTTCAGGAAAAAAACAACAACAAAATGCAGCGATGGTGACATGCAAACAGCCTACAGAGCTCTCATTCATGCTACAAGCGGCGTGCGTTAATTCCCTGTTTGGGTTATATACTGCTTGTGTTGTAGTGCCGGTTATCCAGTAAGCTCTGGTTAGTTACGGGCTATTGTTTGAATGTGCACGGCCGCGCGCATGATTCACGGAGTATGACTCAATGAAGGGACCAAAAAAAGATGAGAGCGGGTCACACAGATAGTCATAATTAAAGGGGTTTTCATCCTAAAATGAGATGTCAGACATTCTTAACACGGTGGCATCTTTTCTCTGTCTTAAGCTCTCTCTAATTTGCTTAAAGCTTGTTCCAACATCAAACATCTTGCATCATATTCATTATAGGGATATTCTAGTCATTTTATAGGGGATATTATAGTGATATTGTGTGGTTATAACTAACCTAATGGAAGTGTTTTGGGCCGTGGTAGCGCGCTTGCATTTGTTGGCCACCGTAGGTTGGGATTGAACCAATGACCCTCTCATGTTTGATGACTTAAGGTCATGACAGCTGGAACAGCGGACTCCGCTGTGCAGCCTTTGAAGGAACGATTTGTGATCTATATGTAAATAAACCAATACACCAATATTGATCTAAACTCGAAAATAATAAACTTTTAGTGCAGGGACTGAAACTGTTTTTTCCCCCCAATTGTATCAGTGAGGAGTGTGAATAGATAATTGAGTCGTATAAGGGAACTCATATCAGAGTATTATAAGGTTATAACCCAACAAACCACTGATTTCATTAGTTGGAGTACAATGTCTTATTTTCCGCTTGTTCTTGTCTCGTAGAGCTCGACGCAGGAGATAGGAGAGGAGGCCGAGGATGACGCCATCTTCACCATCACGCTGAGGAAGGTGCAGCTCCACCAGTCGGCCAGTAAGGGGCAGCGATGGCTGGGCGTGGACACGGACTCCGCCCTGAGCCTCTACGAGACCTGCAAGGTGCGGACCATCAAGGCCGGCACGCTGGAGAGGCTGGTGGAGTACATGGTGTCGGCGTTCAGGGGAAAAGACTCTACCTACGTCACCATCTTCCTCTGCACCTACCGCTCCTTCGCCTCCACCAGACAGGTGCTGGATCTCCTGCTCAACAGGTACAGTGATGGCAGGGGGATAAATCATTTTGTTACCCAAAATTATGTTTCAGACTTTTCCCTAGTAGTGTAGTTGGCAGCTCATAGAGTCCTGTGGTGAACCCGGAAATGTTTAGTACACCAACGTTTTATGTGCAGGAATGTGACTGTTAGATTTTTAACTATCTTTTATCTGTTTTATGAACTGTCTTGATTTCTGTTGGAAGAACACTTTATCCTTCTATTCACCACAAACATTCAAAATCAAAACATCTGGAAATAAAGGTTTTACCAGACAAGAAGGGGATCCAAAACTGTATTCTGAAATTAACTAAAGCTGTCATACTCTGGTTTAAGTGTTAACGTGCTATACATACAAATAATAATATATTTAAATGTATGACATTTGTAAATGAAGCCTACAAGTTTTTATTTCTATCAGTATTTAAATGTTGGTATTTAATTCACTTAATGGAACAACTTGTGTTCCTTCTTGTTTAGGTATGCCAAGCTCCAAAACTTCCCCGCAGCCACAGCACACAGAGTGTCCCAGGACGACCGCACAGAGCTGAGGAAGTGAGTCTGCCGCACACTTCAGGGTCCAGCTGCCAACCATAATCACCGAGTACATTAGACTCACACTCCTGCACGGCTTGAAGGGATATCTGCGGAGCTTAAATCTCGATCTGTTTCTTTGCAAGACACCTGTCAGGCTGAGGGAGGGGCTTTTTTCGCAGGCGTGAATAGTATTTTTTTTTGTCTTTTTTCCTCAGTTTGGTAATAACAGAGCATGTGGGCATTGCTTGTTCAAACCACAGGACAGTCACTCGTCAGGTCAATGAGCTTCTTCGTTAAAATACCTAATTGAGCAGTGTTGGCATTAAATTGGAAGTCAGTAAAGTATGAATACCACAAAATTAGACAATTCTTTAGTAAACGTGCATGGACAGGGAAATTACATCACAGATTTTGAATTACTTACTAGTAATTGAAAAAATATCTAATGCTAACACACTAACTGCTTATATTAATTCAGAAATGACTTGCTAACATTAAGCTAAAATAGTTTGTTAACCCTAATTCCAATTTTTTAGTTGTATGATGAACAACATTTTATTTATTTATTAATCCAGGCTATGTTTAATAAAGTGAGCTTGCTCATTTTCATTTGATTTAGCATTTATATTTAGCCTTTAGCCGTTTAAAACTGTGCCTTTTATGTACAACGATTTATGTCCCATCATCTTTGGTTTTCCGCACTCATCTTTATATTAATGGTGTGTGTGTTGCAGCACTGTGTCGTCCATCCTGGGCGCGTGGCTGGACCAGTACTCTGAGGACTTCTGGACCCCCCCCACCTACGACTGTCTGCACCAGCTCATGTCCTACCTCCGCCTGCACTTCCCCGGCTCGGACCTGGAGCGCCGCGCCCGCAACCTGCTGGCCCACTTCCACCGCCGGCAGCAGTGTGAGCCTGACCCTGAAGGTATGAAGGCAGGACAGGAGAGGGACCACAGCAGGGCAGGGGGGCCAGAAGAACAGGGTCAGAGAGCAAAGATAGATTTGTGTTTTCTTTTTTCTTCTTTTTATAAATGAATGACTTTTTTCTTTTTGTATTCTTTTGTTATTTTATTTATTTATTATTGCCAGTGCAAACAGGGCCATGGGCTCAATCTTTAGGAACTTCAGTTGGGAACCAGAGGTTTAAGTCCCAAAATGGACCAAGTATAAAGCGTGGACTGGTACTTTAAGAGGGGCCACTTTGTCTCCTGGACACTGCTGAGGTGCTATTGAGAAAGGAACCCCCTCACAGCTCTCTAAACTTATACCAGGATGTATTCAATGCATAGACAACATGTCACAATATATGCATTGCTGTGTACATGCAGTGGCAGACAAAAAACTCAGATATTATACTTAAGTAAAAGTAGAAATACTACAGTGTTTTCTCTATTTCCATCGTTTTTGAAACGCATTTGCACCTATCGGCCATCAAATTACAAAAAAGTAAAACATGTTAAAATACTTATTGTGCGTAATAGGCCATCTTAGATTCGTATATATTAAATGACTGAACTATGACTATTTATGCATTTTTGTTTTAATCACAGCTTTAGTTTATTTATGTTTTTATTAGCTAATAATCTAAATTTGTTAAGTAACTAGTAACTAATCTTGTCAAATAAATGTAGTGGAGTAAAAAGTACAATAGCTATAAGTTATAAACTAACATCAAATGGTACCCCAAAATCTTACTTAAGTACAGTACTTGAATACATATATTTCACTGTATTACACCACTGTGTGCATGCGCTGTTGTTTTTTTCTTTTTTTAGATGAATCAGTTACATCAGATCCTCATGGACACTTAACATTCCGTGGAGCTGTAGACACCTTGTCAGTTCACATGCTGTAATACTTGTTGCTGTAAAGAACAGTTTGGTTGTACAAGTTACAAGAACAATAATAATAAAGTGATAAGGACCACCTGGCAGTCACATGAAATTGAGTGAAATGTCCACATCCTGCGGAGATAAAACAAACATGAAGGTCACAGAGAGGATGAGAAGCAGAAGAAGTCCAGGGACTGTGTTTGTGTTGAGCTCAGGTTGAGGCATTGTTGTTGAAAAATAATCCAATATTTTGTATCTCTTCAGGGGAACACATCGGCTGCCCTTTTGCTACGCAGGAAGAGAGCGGCTTCGAGGACGAGCTTCCTGCTTTCAGCTTCCTGTGCTTCGACCCCATTATGGTGGCAGAGCAGTTCACGCTCATGGACGCGGTGAGGACTTTGCCCTTCCCCTTATCAACAGATCTTCCTCTACAGTTGCTTTTCAGTTTGGCTTTCAAATCAGTAAAAAAAAAGAAGTATTTTCTGTGACTGGTAATTGTTTAATGTATTAT
Organism: Dissostichus eleginoides; assembly: GCA_031216635.1. Classification (NCBI taxonomy): domain Eukaryota; kingdom Metazoa; phylum Chordata; class Actinopteri; order Perciformes; family Nototheniidae; genus Dissostichus; species Dissostichus eleginoides. The sequence continues at coordinate 32,225,518 of CM062269.1, forward strand.
TAAGTCCTTGTAGGAACAATGAACTGATGAATTCAAGTTATGCTTTTTGGGGGATTTCCCTTTCCTGTATGTCAGGGGTGTCCAATCTTTTTTCACCGAGGGCCACATACAGAAAAATATACGAAGGGCTGGGCCACTCACTAGGGGTGAGGTATATTACCTCATAAGTTCAGTTATAAATTGGAAAAATCAAAATGTGTTATTGGGCTTTTTTCTTATCAACTTATATTTGTTAGAACATGTTTTCAACTTTAATTGACTGAATTTATTTGAGAATTGGGCTTAATAACACATGAATACTGTGTAATATATTTTAACATATATATTCAAGACGTACAATATAAGACAAGCAGAAGTTTATTATACTTAAGTCATTATACTTTTAGAAATTGCTGAGGGCTATTCAAAATGGTCTGCGGGCCGCATTTGGCCCCCGGGCCGTAGTTTGAACACCCATGCTGTATGTAAATGGCCTGCAAAGGCTAAAATCCAAAAGTTCCCTTCAGAGGGAGTTTCTCTCCCACACACTCCCCCCCCCCCCCCTGCATGAAACACCTCCATTGGACTCCTGTGTTTACTTCTGTAACGTAATGACATCACTATGTTACACTCCCACTTCTTTTGGGTAGTTTGGCTTTAGCTGGCCAGCTAACAGAAGACTGGGCTCTGGTTCTTTTTGTTTGTTTGTTTGTAGCCTTTATTTAACCAGGTGAAAGCCCCTTGAGATCAAAAGATCTCTTTTTCAAGGGTGACCTGCAGCACATTGGTTACACATGTAACATCAAAACAACAGAACAACAATAAGGACGACATAAACATAAATTACAGGGTACAGTTTACAAACTCTATTTACAGTGACAGGTACCATGAGTATCAAACAGCATGTCACCCAGCCGAGTTTTAAAATGATGCAGGGGAACCAAACATTTTTGCAGACTGTTCCAAGTTAGTGGAGCTGCACAACTAAAAGCTTTCTTCCCTAAGACAGTCCTAGCACTTGGCACATTTAATAAAACCACATCATGAGATCTCAGGCAATAAGTACTTTCAATTCGTCGAGAGATCAGAGAGCAGATATAAGAAGGTAGTTTACCCAACATGGCTTTGTAGATGAACATGTACTGAGTCTCCGTACAGTTAGTGAAGGCAGACCTGCCTTGGCATACAGGGTACAGTGATGTGTAAGTGCTTTACAGTTAGTAACAAATCTCAGTGCACTGTGATATGCGGTATCTAACTTTTCCAGGTAATGGGCAGGTGCATTCATATAAATCAAATCACCATAGTCAAGCACAGGTAAAAAGGTCACAGTGACTAGCCTTTTCCTGGCTTCAAATGAGAAACAGGACTTGTTTCTAAAAAGAAACCTAGTCTAACCCTCATTTTTAAGCAGATTAATGACCTGAAGTTTAAAAGTAAGAGAATCATCAAGCCAGATACCAAGGTATTTATAACAGGTAACCACGTCGAGTACTTGTCCTTGCATAGTAACAATATCCAAAGCAGTCTCTGGAGTCTTTTTAGCTTTTGAAAAGAGCATTACCTTGGTTTTATCAACATTTAAAAGAAGCTTAAGCTCAGCGAGCTGAGTCTGAATAATGTTAAAAACAGCCTGTAATTTAACAACAGCCTCCTTAATGGAGGGACCTGCACAATACATCACGGTATCATCCGCATAAAAATGTAAAGTAGCTTCATCCACATTCTCACCTAAACTGTTGATATATATGGAGAATAAAAGTGGACCTAAAACAGAACCTTGTGGTACACCATTAGCAATGTTCAACCACTCAGAAGTGAGCCCATCAAAGTGAACACATTGGGACCTTTCAGAGAGGTAGTTCACAAACCACCCCACTGCGTGGCTGGATATGCCAATACTGAGTAGCCTCTGCTTTAAGATGCGATGATCGACGGTATCAAACGCTTTGGAAAGGTCAATAAATAGGGCTGCACAACTCTGCTTATTATCTAAAATACTCGTAATGTCACTCACCACTTTCATTGTCGCAGTGATGGTGCTATGTTTCTTTCTGAAGCCTGACTGATATTTAGACAGGATATCCTTTTTACATAAAAACTCCTTTACTCGTTCACTCACTAGGCGTTCGAGCACCTTCGCCAGAACTGACAATTTAGAGATTGGCCTGTAGTTATTTAAAATAGTTGCCTCCCCTCCTTTTAGTAAAGGCAAGACATAAGCTGACTTCCATACTTTTGGAATTGCATTTGTGCTGAGGGAGAGGTTAAAAAGAGTAGTGAGACCTCCCATTGCTACATCTTTTAAAAATCCTCTCCAATGTTGCCCAGATTTTCTCCAGAGCCACATTATACATTTTCATATTATCATTTCATCTCAAGCAACTACTGTTACATGCTGACTAATACTCCAATCCACTCTATGTCCAGGACCTGTTTAAGAAGGTTGTTTCCTACCACTGTCTGGGGGGGATCTGGTCTCAGCGGGACAAGAAAGGCAAGGAGCACCTGGCCCCCACCATCAGAGCCACTGTGGCCCAGTTCAACTCCGTCACCAACTGTGTCATCACCACCTGCCTGAGCAACCCCGTGCTGAAGCCCAACCAGAGAGCGCGGTTGCTGGAGCGGTGGATAGACGTGGCTCGGGTGAGGTTCATCGGCACTCGGAAATTTGAAAAGAGATCTTTGAGCCTTTTGAAAGACACAGTTTATTAAAACATGTAAGGTAAAATCATAATATGCTATAAGTCAGGCTAATGTGTTTCTGTTAGTGTTTACTTCCTGTCTGTCTTCTTCTGCTGTTCCCTTTAATGTTTACTTCCTTTATGTGTTCTTCTGCTGTTCCCTTAAGTGTGTACTTCCTGTCTGTTTTTCTTCTGCCAGCTCTCCCAGACCTTTTTCCATCTCTTGCGATGTTTTTTTTGTTCTTGTTTTTCTTTTTGTTTGCGTTTCATGCTTTTCACAAATAGGAAAATTAATACTCAAAATCTTATTCAGTTTTTTTTTTGCCTAGTTGACGTTAAATTGACTGGACTTCTTTCTTCGGATTGATATCATTGCACATACTTTCTTAATCAGAGCGTCCTTTTTTTAAGCAGACTGCTGAATGTCCAATAAGAATTGAGTATTCCACTAAGCCGTATTATATCAACAGTTACAGCACAGTTTCGTCTTCTCCGTTTCTGACTGGATGATTGTTTACGTTGTGTTCAGGAGTGTCGGATATTGAAGAACTTCTCCTCGTTGCGAGCCATCCTCTCCGCCCTGCAGTGCAACGCCATCCACCGCCTGAAGAGGACCTGGGAGGAAGTATCACGGTAGGTTAACAGCAGTGCGCTCCTCACTGTTGTGTATATGCACAGATTGAATATTGCTGAAGGCAGAGGGGCTGGTTTTTTGTGCCCTGACCTCTGCGTCTGTTCACAGGGAGAGCTTCCGCACCTTCCGCGAGCTGTCCGAGATCTTCTCAGACGACAACAACTACTCCCTCAGCCGAGAGCTGCTGGTGAAGGTGGGTCACAGCTTAAATAAATTATGTCCTTTCAAATATCAAAAAATAATGTTATAGCTTCAGACTATTATATTGAGATTATAAACCAGTAACCAGTTAAACCAGTTCCACTTACATAATACTCATAAGATTTTACAAGTCGTTTTAGCTGGTCCTCCGACATACACTTATTCTTGTATTTTATAATATTATTTGTATGATATTTATCTATGAAATTGCATTACTTAATTTTGGCTGCAGAATAATTTGTGACCTACTCTGTGGTACTTTGCGCAGCTATCAGGTTAACTACAGTGTGACTCAAAATAACTTGAATATGCACAAGGACTGCAATGGTGTTATGTTTAATGGTTATAATGGATGAAAGGTGCTCACAGCATTTACAATCACTTTTTTAAAATTGAATAACAGCGTTATTTGCGGCAGCTCTGATCTCTTTGCATGTAATCGTGTTGCGTAAAAAATAGCTTTTGGTACACACAATTACTGTTGCATTATATTACATAATACTTCTAATAATACTACAGTTGATGACATAGATGAACTGAAGAAAAATAAGTAACACCCAGAGACGTGGAGAAGTATTTGCTTCTAATCGGCCCTTTTTAATCAGACAAACAATAAATTAATATGTGAGAGTTATATAAGGTAATGGCATTAAACAGATTGCAGCAGGATGTATGGCTTGGATGACCCATCCCATCTGTAGACTTCCTCTCATCCACAAACACATCCTGCGGGGGAGAACACCTTGTACCATGATCTGTTGGATCACATTAGCATCAATTTATTACTCGTGATGTCCTGGGTGGGCTCCGTGCCACTGACAGATCGCTGTCGTCATTTATCTGATCTATGGAGTTTAATGCGGAGAGGTGTTGACACCTTCTCATAGGAACGCACTCAGTACAAGGACAGCAAGAGCTGAGCGATGTGACCAAGAGGCAATGACACAGCAAATGTAAACCTTCCATATTCTCATGCTGTCTAAAAAAGCGACATTTGAGTACTGACAAAACATCACATACTTTTATAATCATTTAAGAACATTTTATTTATCAGATTAAATTGCCGTTTAAATGTGTACCTCTTCTTTCAGAGACATGACTCACTGATTCATATATTTTCGGCTGGGTGTACCTTACACTTTCCAATTATACCAGTATAATTACCTTGGTATAATCATTATTAAAAGCACCCTATTATGCTTTTTAGTGTCCCCTCCCTGCTTGAAACGCCTCCATTGGACTCCTTTGTTTACTTCCTGAACATAGTGGCATTACTGTGTAACACTTGCGCTTCTATTGGCTAGCGCTCAAACATATTGTACGGTTAGCCTAAGGGGCGGGACATCTCTAAGCGGTTGACCAATCACAACACAGCCGACCAGCTAACCAATCAGAGCAGACTGGGCTCTGGTTTCAGGCAGAGGGTGAAAAGAGGTGCTGCAGCACAGGCAGTATGAGAACAATCAAGAGCTTTTTGAACATTAAAGCATGGAGATATGTCACAGTAGAGGCAAAAAATAAAAATATGAACCTGAAGATGAGCAGAATAGGGCCCCTTTAAACCCCTATTTTGTTCAATTGACTTTTTTATCAGAAACAAGACTTTGCTCTCTAGTTATTATTCAAGTGTACAATATAAAAAATAATGGCACAAGACATGTTTATTTTTGATATTACTACCACATATCGTAGTTTGCTGTGGAACAGTGAGGGAATCCCCAATGACGTCAAGAGGAGATGGAAACCTTTGGCATGTGTAGATAAAGCTCTGATCTGACGCCGGTGTGAGAGCACCTCGGGGCGTCGCCGTCGACTCTCTCTCGCTCTATCTGCTCAGGCCAGGCTGCGTTCACTGGGATCGCTCAGCTCCAGTTACAGAAGGCTGCAGCAGCGTTACATCATTCTGAGGAATGTGACGGGGGGTGCATTTTCCCCCACTTTTTGCTCGTACAAAGAGAACACGTTTCAAGAAAATGTGGTCATTCATCTTTATGCTTTGTAATTATAGGAAAGTCTTTCTTCTTCGGTGCACTTGCCATACAAAGTACGCATTTAATTTAATTTAAAACGTAGGTTAAGGGTCTCTTTTTGGAAACTTTTGGAAGTATATCAAGCGGATATCCACAAAACATCCATGAAGGGAGGTTCCCACTGGATAACCTCGAGGGCCTGACCTCTATTCATGTTAAAACAGTGAAACGAGTTTGAAAACAAATATATTTAGTGGTTGTAAAATCTTGTAAAAATAACCCTAATGATTTGGCAAAGCCTTGCAGACTTTACTCAGTGATTAAAGTAAGTATTTACTTTACTCACCCTCCAAAACATCGATTTTGAATTAGATGCAATAGATTGATTGCAAATCTCTCAAAATTGGGGAAGTGCTTTGCTATATTGCTGGCTTCCCCTTTTAAGCATTCGCATAATGGTTATATAATATTTGTTATTGTCGGATAATATCACACTGTGTGTCTTAAAAATACTTGAAATTCATTTTGTTCATACGTGTTTTGGAAACATCAGAAATATACAGTACAAGCCATTTTTAAACATGGCTGTGTGTGGCAGAGTTCTTCACTTGGATTCAAGTTGGGCAGCCCAGAATTGAGATATGTATTTTTTAAAGTTAAATTAGACACAAAAGTTGCTGAAAAGCGTAAACTGTTCAGCTGCACTCCAGTTCATAGAGCAGGGTGTCCGCGGGGTCTTAAAAAGTATTAAAAGTTGATAAATCAATTTAGCGAAAATTAAGGCTATTAAAAAGTAGTTCTACAGACTGCCTGAATGTAATCATTGCGTAGGTGTGTAGTGTGATTCTGTGTAGTTTATTTATGGCATCCCGTTGGATTTGACGTCATCTGAACAGGACATCGCACGCTCACTGCTTGATAGCGCGCGAAGGCCCGTTTACGCCGGTTGCTAAACAACATCGTTATGGGGAAATGCAAGTTTGCGTCCAAATGGTTGGAAGATAAGGAGGAAGGACAATCAATACTGTATATAGTCAATGTTTCGCCAATGTAACCGGTTAAAACTCGAAGTGGCGATGAGGTCTTAAAATGTATGGAAAGGGTCTTAAAAAAGGTCTTAAAAGGTATTAAATTTGACTTCAGGAGTCCTTCATATACCCTGTAGAAAAGATTGTTGTTGGCTCTTTATCAATGTTAATTTTTTGTTGTTGATGGAAGACAATAAAGCCCTCTATGTGAAATGTGTAACAGGATTTGAAGAATAGCACAGAATGGTTTCTTTCTTTGTGAAATGAACATAACATTAACATACTCTGTTGTTATTTTGCAGGAGGGCACTTCAAAGTTCGCCACTTTGGAAACTAACCCCAAACGAGCTCAGAGGAGACAGCAGCAGCAGAGAGAACTGGTGAGTCCATGAAGCATCAGAAGTATATTTATCTTATTTTTTTAAATAAGTTAAGCCTCTGCTATATGTGGTTGTTCTCACACATTCCTCCATTTTGTGCAAACAGCCCCCTCCAATGGCAAGTGAAGTCACTGCACTCTTGGAGTAAATACAAATAACTGAACTGTAACAGTGAGGAATCCATCACTTATCAAAATACTGATAGTAGCTAATCAGCCACTTTAGTTTGACCTGCGAAATATGGACCAATTAAAAATACCGATGACATGACATCCATCACAACGTAGTGATGAAATTGTCCAGGAGAATCTGAAACTCAAGACAAATTATACTCATCATGTGTTCAGATACGGAACATCAAGTTATCAAGAGCTCTTTATCCTTAACAACTTGAGATGTGTATATTCCATATAGATTTCTTTGTTGGTATTGGATTTTGTCTACTTAGTGGCTTGTTTTATGCTCTTTTTTGTGCTTCTTGTATTTTTTTCCCTTTTTTATGTTAATTTCTTTAGTTTAGTTTAGAGGAGGTCTGTTGTATAGGTTCACAACCTCTTGACCTCTCTTGGCAAATCTCGAAAGGATACCAGTATCTGGATTTTATGCAATCTTTTGTGTGTGCAAAAAAATGAATATTAAAAAAAGGTTGTTGTAGTAACTGCATAGAACAAGTTTGTTTTTGAAAAGTGCTAAATATGACTTTTATCTCATGCGCTTTTGTGCCTCTCTGCCATGAACAAATGGTAACCTCTACATTCAAGTGTCTCAGCCTCCATGTTTCCTACCTCTGCTGACTGCCCTCTGTCCTGTGTGAGCAGGGAGTGATGCAGGGGACCATTCCTTACCTGGGGACCTTCCTGACGGACCTGGTGATGATGGACACTGCCATGAAGGATTACACCGAGGTTAGACATCTGACATGGGACTTTACTCTTATATATTTTTATTAAGGCCTTGTGTCCACACAGCGTCACAAGACCACCAGTGTTTGGGCTAATGCATTACTTTGTAGAGCGTTACTGTAATCAGATTACATTTGAGTCGCATAGCAGAGATAAACAGGCTTGTTGCGGCATACATCGAGAAGGAAATGTTGCCCGTTACGACAGATTATCTGGATCTGTGCTGATCAAGGCATCAATTAGGTTTAAATGTATATTGTTCTTTTTCATTTGATTTGTGGTGCATCTCAGGTGATGTTAAAGAGTAATCCAAAAGTAATCTAACTATTAGTGTAACTAAGTCCTTTCAGCAGTGAGTAATTGAGTATTGTAAGGCATTACTTTTGTTTTTAAAGTTACTAGTAATGTGGAATGCATTTAGTTTTTTGAGTAACTGACCCAACACTGTGTAAGACCAACTAGCATCCCCCCTCAGATTGTATTAGGTATTTGTGCTTTGTGTTAGCAAAGCCCTGAACCAAGCTCCATTCTGAAAACAAGCATTTTAAAGAATGGTTTCTTGTCGTATTGCAAACAAGCCATGATAAATTCAGATGTATGTTTTCTCAGACTTTGTATAAATTAGCTTCACAACTCAGTCTGACAGCCATTGAGCAAGGAAGACGATCCGTGTACGGCGATAAAAGTTAGTTAAACTAGCAGCGGCTTTCAGAGTCTGTCCGACGATCTGCTTAAAGAAGCTTTTTGGTCAAAAGACACGGACAAAAACACGCTTCTTCTCCAATTTCTACAGTCACCGCCACCTTTCTGAAAGGTTTAAATATTTTCAACTAGAATCCTTCGGAGAGACAGCACAAAAGAACCGAAAAAAGACGCTGGGTGTTGTGCTTTTTCATTATGCAGCCGCATTCAACGGCAAGCACTCTCTCCTCATACTAAACTATTTTAAAAAGATGCTGGCTCTATGTCGACACAGGACCTTACTTCCTCTTTGGCATGTTCACATTTTTTTAACATCCCATTTTTCATGTTTTTCTATTTCAGGGTGGTCTGATCAACTTTGAGAAGAGAAGAAAGGTGGGTCATACTTTTTTGGTTACCTAAAAGAACAGAAAAAACTAAGTGGCTCCCAGTTCAGATCACACTAACTGGTTCTTAACCCTCCCTTGCTCTCTTCTGTTTTTTTTTTGCAGGAGTTTGAGGTGATCGCTCAGATCAAACTGCTCCAGTTAGCGTCCAACAACTACAGTTTTACTCAGGACAGCCACTTCAGGGAGTGGTTCGCAGGCGTGGAAAAACTCAGCGAGGCAGAGAGGTTAGTCTGTGTAATAAAGTCAAATCAGGAGTGGATAAAGTTTTACTACGTGAGGTGTTGAAGGATTCAAGTCTTATCCTTCAGACGAGTTCAGATTCATGTCCTCATCGTCCTGACTTCCTGTCCCCTGCAGCTACAATCTGTCCTGTGAGATCGAGCCGCTGTCCGAGTCGGCCAGCAACACGCTCAGAGCCAAGAAGAACGGAGGAATCATGAAGCGCTGGAGCGAGTAAGTGACAGAGCTCATCGAAACTGAGGGTTGACAGATGCTTATTTTGATTATTCATAAGCTGAGTCCACATGTGTTATAGCAGCCAATACATTGCTAAATAATCTTCCTCCTTCTGAATTATGACAATTATAAGAAATAATTAAAATCTGAAAACTTTATTTGTCCAGAGAGATATTTGGTTTTGTAACAGTGGCTCCATTTTTAGAATGAAATAAGACATAAAAGAAATTGGAAACAAATATTTATATGAACCTAATAAGTTAAAGTAAAGTGTCCAATAAAAGATAAAAATTGAATAAAATATGTATATAAACCAAATAGGTTATAGTAAGCATGTGCATTTGAAAGATAAGATAAAATAAAATTTGGATAATTATATAAACATAAGGAGCTTAGAATTGTTTTCCTACAATAGACAAAAAATATAAATGTATATAAACATTAGAAGTTAAGTAAGAATGTGCAATAAAAAGGTAAATACAAAAATAAAGATATTTTTGTAAACATAAGAAGATAAAGTGATATGTCCAATTCTAATGTCCAATAAAAGATACAAATATAATTAAATGTTTATTTAAACATAAAAAGTTCAAGTAAGAATGTGAAATAAATAAAAATAGAACGAATATTTGTACGCAGACATAAGAAGTTAAAGTTGAATGTTCTCCAATAGATTACAAAAAAATAAGAAATGGAATACAGATATTTGATACATTCGAATTTAAAGAAAGAATGTGGAATAAAAGGATAAATACAAAATTAAGATATTTATACAAACATAAGTTAAAATACAATTAACAATAAAATATAAAATAAAATAAAAAATAGAATGAAATATTTTTATAAATATTAGAAGTTAAAGTAAAATGTCCATTAAAAGATATATAAAAAAAGAGATTAAATATTGAACAAAAAAGCAGTTGAACTGCACAGTATAAAAGTGTTCAGCTGCTGATGGTGAAGTAAGTCCTACTTAAAATCTCCCCTCATTGTTTCTGTTCCAGCCGGCAGTTGACGGAGGCCGGCTGCAGCGGCCCCCCCGGCTCTCATTCCAAGTCCTTCGACCACTCGCACTACAGACCGTACCAAGGAGGCGGGGGGGGCCGGGGGGACAGCGGGGACGCTCTCAGCGTCACCTCGGTCAGCTCCAGTGGTTCGGACCTGGAGGACGTGAACCCCAGCTTCCTGTCAGATTCTCCGGAGGGACACGAGAGAAAGGTGAGGAGCAAAGACCAGCGTAAGAGACCTTTATTTTGTTTTGTGTACAAAAAGTAAAATATCTCTGTCTCTTTCTCTGTAGACGTCGACTCCCTCTGTGAAACTTACCGTCTCTGCTTTAGGGAGGGAAGCTCTGGCAGCAGACACGTCAACGGTAACAAGTTTTACTTTTCTATTTGTATTTTTATACTTCAAATCAGATCAGGCATGTTGACAGGTGGAAGTATAGAGCCATTTGGTAGTTATATTTAACATCCAAATAAAATTTCTTTAGGTTTTGTCGACATAATCAGTCATTTAGAGACATCACCTTTAGGTTGGGGGAAATCTGTAGTCTAGACATGTTTACATCCTAAAGGACTCGCCTATAAAGTGGTACCGCAGCAGTCTAGTGAAGATATATAGATATTAGATAAAGATTGAAAGAAAATTAAGCAATAGAGTCAGGCTAGTTTCCTAGTAGTAAGCTAGAAAAAAAACACTACATTTGCCATAATGCTGCTCAATCTCACAGCCCTTCATCAGACCTGGGAGCGCCTATCGCTTTTCCAATCAGCTTTAGATAAAACCACACCCACTTCCATATGACAAAAACCTTGACGCTGTTACCCCGGTGTAGCATTTAAGCTAGAATCCAACTATCTAAATGACTTAGAAGGCACTGAATAGTCTGACTCCTCAGTATGTCTCAGATCGTTTATCTTACACTGCTTGTTCTTTGAGTTCCTCGGGCAGGGGCCTCCTAAGAATAAACGTCAGGGCATATACATCAGTAGCTTCTTTAAATCTAGGCTCAAAACATACTTTTATCCCACTGCTTGCCCTCCTGATTTTCACCTGATTCTTTTTATTCTTTCTTATGGGTTTTACTGTCTTAGGGGCCGTACACATGAGCGTATTTTGCAGTCGTGCTCAAACATGAGAGCAACACCGCCTCTGTGCACCAGTGCTCTTTTTTTCCAATGCACGAGCATGCGCAACCATGGCGCGCTACCAGGATTGAAAATAGTTCAACTTTTTTCATGTGATGAAGAACATCCAATCGCAGAGATGTCTGTATTTCGTTAAATACTACTGTACGGCAAATATGGAGAAGATAATTTAATTAATTTCAGTGCAGGTCTATCGTAACCCTGACTTTAAGATCTGTCCATTGTGTCACCCATATTCATTTTATGAGCACCGCTGCTAAAATATCACAAGATCATTAATATCATCGGCTCTCGTGCTGGTGTCCGGCACACACACACAAACGCAACACACACAGAGCGTAGCAGAGAAGAGACAGAAACAGCGTTTTTTAGGGTAACACTACCGTCCCATGGACAATATTTTAATATAACTTTAAAAAACAACACCTGGAAAAAGTTCAGCACAAGAGTGGACATCCAGAGCCCGGCCGACGTGGTCAAAAACCCTCATGTGTACAGCCCCCTTATTTGTATGTTGCTCTTTTAGTTCTTGGCTTTGTTTTGTGTTTTCATGTAACGCACTTTGTAACATGTATTTTTAAAATCATGAACTAATGAATAAACATGTATAACTTCTAGGAGATCACCTTATTTCAGAAAACACAATATTTCACAGCAGAAAAAGTGTTAAAGATCATTTTAAGAGAGAGACAACATTACTATTTACATTTAAACACCAGTATTGTAAATTCTTCAGCTAGTTTGACTCCATACATACGAGGCTCTGATGTTTGTCCCTTTGATTCAGGTGACGAGTCAGGACAAGACTCCATCCGTCATCAGGAAGGAATTAGTATGTTGATCTTTTAGTACTTTTATTTTGTTATTGCTGTTTTTTGTTTTAATGTGAAGCACTTTGTTGGATAAGTGCGACTGTTTGAAGGTATTATTGTTATTAATATAATTCTTATAAAGTGGAATTAGCAAGCTAGCTAACTCGCCAGCAGCTAAATTAGCATCACATTAGTGATTCATCCGAACATTTGTCACAGTATAAGAAAGCATAGATAATCATTCAAACACATTCGCAGCTGTGGCTCAGGAGACAGAGGATGACCTCCAATCGGTAGGTTGGTGGTTCAATCCCCAGCTCCTGCAGTCAACATGCAGTCGACGTGTCCTTGAGCAAGATATTTAACCCCAAATTTGGGATTGCCAGCCTTGAGTGAATGTGTGGGAATGTTAGTCTCCCTAAAAATTTGAATCGGAAACCTTTTTAATGCGTCCCACAGCGGGGACATTTACAATGTTAGAGCAAAGGGACAGTGCAGAAAAGACAAACTAAAAGATTAGACTAACATATTAGAGGTAAGCACACATTGATCAAATTACTACACATTCACAGTATGAAAGATAAGTAGCGCATTATAAAAATAGGTGAACATTTAAAAAAAAAAGTAATAAAGTAGCAGCCAGTGATAACAGTAGTAAGACATTTACTGTATAATCCACAATAAATGCCGACTTGTGAAAGCTCTTTGAAGAGTCGCAAAGACAGGAAAAACTGTATATAAATGTACATTTACCATTTAGCCAATCACAGTGCTGTGTCAGGCTTTCATATTATGGAAGATGGAGTGGTTTTATCTTTTGTGGGTTGGAAGTGATAGAGGCGACGTGGTTAAAACTGGTAAACCCACATCTGAGGCTGAGCAGCACTCTTAGAGACAAGTGAGCAAATCTTGATATGTAAAATTGATGGAGTAGTAGTTTAATTAAGAGGAATAGAGTGGTGCAGTCATGGATGTATAAAGAGAGCTGGATACAGCGTTGGAGGCGTGACCCCGTTCATTCCTATGAAAATTGCTCAGTGGCCCATGAAGTCAAAATGACCTGACTCTCAAGAGCAAAAGTACCCGTATCTGGGTCCATAGAGCACCTGCATTTTGCTTAAACCCTCCTCCAAATGAAAAGCCCTCATGGCCCATCTTGGCTGGGTCAGATGAACGGAGTGGAAAAATTACTCTGGATTTCGGCTTTTAGCTCATTTTAAGCCTTAATAATTTAAATATGGGCTATAAAAATGTTCGTGCTGCGTTGTTTATTTATTTAAAAAAAAATCCTCTGATCAGCAGCAACTCATTCCCATTGTTAGTCAATGGGAAAAAGTATTTTTGGGCTAAAACGACATCACAAACTGACACGGAAGTTGTATTACAACTGTTTGGCCACCAGGAAAATGCCAGCATCCAGCACACTTCCCGGAGGCCTGGGTGCATTCAATATATCCCAAAACCTGGAAATGACTTTTGACATTTCACCACTTCCGGTTCCTTTTCCTCGTAGTCAACTTTCCTCCGAACATGTTTTGGTTAGAGGCCAGAAATAAAATCTGTGCTTAACACAAGCTGAAGAGATTTAAAAGTTTTGTTATACTTCTATGTGTCATAAAAACAGGAGTTGCTAACAAATGACTAAAAGAGACAAATAAACATAGTCTCGCTGAGCATTAGCCGCCTTTAGCTTAGCGGTGGTGATGCACAGCCATGCAACCGTGCTGTCGTTTGTTTATAGCCTAATGTTAGCTTTTTACTTCTGCTGATTGCATTTACGCTTCAAAAATCATAAAGTGTTCTTAATATGTAGAGATTATACTGCTGAACAAAAAGTTTTAAGTATCATAAATCTGTGTTTGCCACAGAGTTTATTTTGACCAATATTCCGAAATCCAATGTAAAAATCCCATTACTTTTGACGGGGCCCTTGCGATGCTAACTTGTTGGTCGGCATACACAAATCCCTCCTCACTGCACCACTCTATGGATGATTAGAATAGCGTCAGCCTCCTGTGTGTCCAGCGATGTTCTGTCCTCACCCCTCCTCTGCTCTCCTCTCAGTTCTGGGAGTGCACGTCCCTCTCCTCCCTGGACACCTCTGGGAACAGCTCCGGCTCGGCCTCGGGCTCCAGCAGCGCCTCCTCCTCCTCCGTCTCCTCCTCCACCCCGCTGTCCGCCTCCCGCTCACACAAACGCTCGGTGTCGGCAGTGTCCAACTACTCCACCCTGTCGCTGCCGCTGTACAACCAGCAGGTGGACGACTGCTGCATCATCCGGGTCAGCCTGGACGTGGAGAACGGCAACATGTACAAGAGCATCCTGGTGAGGAAACGTTCAAAGTGTTCTTGTTGTAGAAAGTACCTCATATGCATAACATCACGATCTCTGAGTTATCTGCCTTGCTTAATATAGTGTTAGTTCCAGAGTATTCATGTTAAATACAACTATAATACAGGATAATATGTGCTTAGCAAAACTCAGATGCTTTTATAACCTTTTGATACCTCTTTATTAATTCCTTTTTAATAGTAGCATATATTCCCAAAATCCTGTTTACATTATATTCTACTCATTTTGCAATGACTCTATACCACAAATGTATTCAATGTTGTATTTATGTTATATTTATTCCCTGTATTTTGCAGGATTCATAAAATCCTTAATACAGTTTAAAGGAACAAGAGAAAGAAACGTGCCTTATTATATGCTTCGAATTCATAAGTATTTTTTATAAATAATTTAAAATCAATATAATAATTAAACTAGTTAATTTAGCATTTATAAAAATAATAAAATAGAAGTAAATACATAATAAATAAAATGTAAGGAATTATAAAACAAATAAATTGCAAATTTATAAAAAATGAATAATATTAAGGGGGATAATTATAAAACAAATGAGAACATATAAATAAATTAACAATAAAAAAATCTAAAAGTGATTAAACTAAAAAATTGCGAATACACACATAAAGGGGGATATAAAAAAAAAAGCATATATATATATATAAATAAATACTACAAAAATCTAAATAATTATTAAACTAATAAATTATTAATTATTTTAAAAAATCATATCAAGGGGGAAAAATTAAACTATATATCTCTAAACATATTTATATAATTTTTTGTGACTAATCCTAACCCTTTTCACTGACTCAACCCGGAAACTATAGAACTAAAAATGATGTTTATCTGAAACTGTTGAGACTACAGGCAGTTTGGCTCCGACAGAGATACCAGGCTCTGATGTTTGTCCCTTTGGTTCAGGTGACGAGTCAGGACAAGACTCCAGCCGTCATCAGGAAGGCGATGATCAAACACAACCTGGAGCGGGAGAAGACCGAGGAGTACGAGCTGATGCAGAAAATCTCTGAGGACAAAGGTGGAAACTTAAGACACACACATTCTGACTCAAGATCTGCAAACCACAATTAACTACATTTGATAATAACCTAACTTTGGACTGTTTTTTTCTAAAACCATCTGCAGATGTTTTGTATTAACATAGTTCTTTCTCCCACTATGCCACATTGCAGTTTGTGTACTGTTACTTAAAGTGCCCGTGAAGTGCATTTTTTTGCGCCAAAATGAAATGGCAGTTTCATTTCTTACATATAATTGTACCTGTTCATGGCTAAAATAATTTTTTAGGAAGTGCGAGGGACGAGATAAACATCGCAAATTTTTCATCCCGTGAACGGCCGTCTGAGCCTACCGCTGCTGCAGACGATAGCGGCTGTGACGTCACAAGATGGGCCCAGTTGTGATTGTAAACATGGCGGAGACTTCGGAAAGTGATACTGGTGCGAGAGAAATTAGTGATTTTGACAGCTTTTCGGACAGGATAGATGAGGAAAGTGGCACAGAAGATGGAATGCGTTACTGTGAAAAGTAACTTTTTAGTTACTTAAAAAAGGGCACCCATTAATGCCCTTATACTGTAGCCTTCATTTCAGTACTGTTATTGCATCGGAGAATAATACAACCTGTTGATCAACTTGACATGCATTTGCATCACTGAACTCTGCTAAGCAATGTGGTCTATACAAACACAAACACAAAGATATGTTTCAAAGTGCCAATCCAGCCGCTGTTGCTTAGGTGGAGGTGGAGTGGCGTCGGATGAGTCTGGGTCTGTGGTCTTAGCTACTAGCTTCGTCCCAGCATGTTGTTTCTGCAGATGTTTCAACAGATTTTAATTGCTGTTTTGGGCAGTCGATAGGATCTTTGACCCGCCAAGACACAACTTACATTTAACTAAAACGTTCTTTTCTTTGTGCTCGACAAAAGTGAAATAGTGAGAATATCTCCAGGCGGAGAAACTCGACTTGAGCTCTGCCGCCGCCATGCTAGTCTTGTTAGTAAACACAAACACAGTGGCCTTTATTTTTCATAAACAATCTACGAATCTACGAAACAATGACACCAGCCACTCACCTTCATCTTTTGGTAACAGAAACATCGCCACTTCGGCAGACTTGACATTACCACAGCCAGCGGCAATGCATCGCTTCCCGTGTGCTTCCCGACTGCGGATTTCCCAGCGGAAAATTCAAAACTCGTCAAATTCGTTGCTATTCCAACATCTTTGATATGGGTTCCAATGGACAATTTTGGTCATTACTATACGTATTAGCATAACAGATCATGCACCGGCGCACACTTCACTGGGTCTTTAATATCCTAGTGGGAAAAGGGAAAGACATAAGAGAGAAGCAAATTTACACCAATAGAGTGGTGCAGTGACGCGTCCTAAAACCCGGAAGTAAGCTGCTCGACAAAAAATAGGATTTTGGAAAATAGCTCGAATTAAGGTCTTTTATAAGATTCGAAAATTATAAAAGTAGGGTAGACATGTGGAGATTATCCAGCTGAACAAAACGTGATCCGTCTCTTAAATGTGTTACAACCACAGACCTTATTTCGAGCTATTTTCCAAAATCCTATGGAGAAATTGCATTGTTTTTTTGTCGAGGGAACCGGAAGCAGCTTACTTCCGGGTTTTAGGACGCGTCACTGCACCACTCTATTAACGTAACACGCACGCTTCTATTGGCTAGCACGCCAACACTTTGTACGTGATAGGCTAAGGGGCGGGACATCTCCAAGTGGTTGACCAATCATGGGTTTTGGTTTCAGATAGAAGGTGAAAAGAGGAGCTGCAGCACAGGCAGTATGAGAAAAATAAAGAGCTTTTTGAACATTAAAGCATGGAGACATGTCACAGTAGAGGCACTAAATACAAATATGAACCTGAAAATGAGCATACTAAGTCCTTTTTTTGTATCAATTCACTTTTATTTTTCTCACTTACACAATCATACACCGTACAATCTGTAGTTAAAATATGATGTTCCTATCTCCAGAAAGCAACTATAGAAGACAATTCAATTAAATATTTACAAAATATATATTAAAACATTATAACGGACTAGTATGTTTGCAGAGAAAATCAACTGTAAACAATGAAAATGGTCAGACCATGATTGAAAAATAGGAACTATATAACCCGTACACATAGTATGCAGTGTTTTGCAGTTAGATGGATTATATATCATGTTATAAATTATGTGATAGTTAGTGAAATGCATTGTTTATCTATTAATCTTTTGATGATTTAGTTTGTGGGACAGAAAATCCTACCTATAATCTAAACCTATATAATACACTACAGAAAAGGGAAATCCCCATAAAGCATAATGGGGCCCTTTTAAACTAAATCATCTTTGTGACTGTGGTTCTACATTTATACAAATGTCATGAACCAATAATCACAACCATGTACTTTTGTTGTATTGAACTGTAATTTCTCTTCAACACAATGGATTTTGCCTGACTTCATCTTGCTCCTTCTCATTCTGCAGAGCTCCGGATCCCGGACAACGCCAACGTTTTCTACGCCATGAACTCCACTGCCAACTACGACTTTGTGCTGAAGAAGCGCGGCCTGGCCCGGCCGATGAGGACCAAGAACGTGGCCAGCTCTACGCTGCCTCGCATGAAACAGAAGGGACTGAAAATAGCTAAAGGGATTTTCTGAAGGGAGAAACGCGCCACCTCCTGCCTCCCCTCCACCAACCCCTTTAACCCTCTCTCTGGTCTCCCACTCCTCAGAAGAAACATTTGTGTTCTGTCGGAGGCAAAAGTATCTGAGTTTTGGTTTTGGACAAAAACACAAGAGGAGATGAATGACCAACCTTTCTGTGGATGAGCAGAAAGCAGAGGAAGCACTTAGGAACAGCTGTCGCATCATCAGGACCCTTCAGGGCTTTATAAGGCGCGTTGAAACGTCCATGCTGTTTTTCCGAAGACAACAAAAAGGATACGTTTGTGGAAAAAGTGTCGGTGAATGCTCGGCGGAGGGACCAGTCGAACACTCGGGGTAAAATGTCCCGTTGCTTGTGAAGAAGCAGATCCATTTCCTGTTTTTTCTTTTACTTTTAGTTTACAAGTGTTTACATCTTAACGCTCAGCTCTTAAAGGTTTTCGTTCAAGCCTCTTGCTTGAGTTTTTAATCACCTTCGTTAAAATAATTTCAAAACCCCAGAGTTCCTCGGCAGCCTCGATCCCTGAACGCCACTCACCTTCTCACGGAGTACACACACGAACAACACAAAGCCGCCACGTACAGCTGGGCGTTTCGAATGTGTTTCAATTTTGTCAGGGAACTTTTTCTCATGAGTGTTCCGCCGCCTTTTACCCCAGGTTCCTGATGTCGACAGTCTTTCTGGGACCGGGGCACTGAACCCCTCACGCTCTGTGGACGCTGGGACATTTTCCTTCGGCGTTTTACCACCAGTGGAGGGGAGCTGAACTCTTTTCAAATCTAAAAAGCTGCCATGTTACAAAAAAACTAAAACAAAAAGGTCGGAAATGGAAACATTGGTGTCAAAAAAATCCAGTGGGCACAGCCATGATTAACATGCTTCTTTTCCTTTTTATTATTAATGAGTTGTAACCACTACACAGCGAAGGACCTGGCAGTGACTGGGACCCCAACCCAAACGTTCCCGAGGGAAGAACAAGTGAGCAGAAAAGCAACCGAGTGTATATATCCATTAACACCAACTGTGCAGTATGTGCTTTGAAACGGACCGTGAGATTTTTGTTAATAGACTTTGTCACGATATCAACATTTTTATTCATTTTTGCTTTGTACATTTTTTTTAGCATCTCTCTGCTCTCATATGGTGCTGCTAGTTATCCTCAT
Organism: Dissostichus eleginoides; assembly: GCA_031216635.1. NCBI lineage: Eukaryota > Metazoa > Chordata > Actinopteri > Perciformes > Nototheniidae > Dissostichus > Dissostichus eleginoides. The sequence goes on from CM062269.1 coordinate 32,245,021, forward strand.
CACTTCACGGATTTCTCTACTTCCTGACCGCCCGCCGCCATGTTGGAAGACGACACAAAACATCTCTTCTCCTCTGCGGGGAGAGACGTTTTTAATATTAGTTTGCTGTTTTCCAAAAAATAAGTTAATTCGGAAAACCATCACTGCCAAGAAAAGACCAACAAAATAAAGATGGAGGAATGGTTAGGAAAAAAAACAAAACTTGTTTAATAACACTAATGAATATTTGTATCCATTTATTTTCCCAACATTTCTCAATAAATCATTCGATACAAGTATGAGTAAAAAACCGAAAACATCCCAGTAACATTTGTATTACAAGTGAAAGTCTTTAATTAGCTTGTTTTGTCGCAGTTGAATATAAATACTATAAAATCATTGCTTTAAATTCCTTCCTTTTCTGGCAAAAATAGGCTTCCATACACCTGAATGAAACCTTTTTCAAACAAAATGATTAGTTATGTTTCCTGAAATACTACAGTAGAGAAATTCGGGATAAAAACCTATGAAAGAATAAACACAAATCTGTTATTTTAGGAGCAAACTGATGATTTGGTTTGACCCTGGACTGTTGCACGGGTAGAAGACCCTAACTGTGGTTCAGTTCTTCCAACATGGCGGATCATCCTTCATATCCATCAGTTCCAAACGTGCCATGCTTGGCCTGTGTGTTGCTCCTAAGTCCTGCTGATTTATCCTGCCAGACGTGTTGAAATAATATTTTTTTGATGATTTCCAGATCTGGAAAAGTTGTCAAAGTGCAGGAAAAGCTTCTTAAATCAGACGCAGTGCGTAGGAGGCGCTTCGGTGATGCTGCCAGAACTGCAAACAAGGGAACAAACTCTCCTCGCTGCTTTTTCTGTGCTTTCCGTGACGTGTTTCTTTAAAGGTTAAATCCAACCTAAAACAGCTAACCAGTTCTTGGTGATGCACTTTCCCTTTCCCACAAATACATTCCAACAACAGTAAACTCTTGAAGGGCTTTTTTAAAGTATTCTGTACAGCTTCCCTCTGTTGATACACAGGTCACACTACTCAATTATTATCTCAAAGAAGAGGATTTAGGCTAATTTCCATCTGCAGTCCCTTTTCTGTTAATTTACCGTTAGCTAACCCCAAACCCAGTCAATATGCTCTTCACAAGGACAACATTAGTGGTTATTTCTAAAACAATGGGGCTTTTATTTCAGGTAAAAGCAGCTTCTGATTTGAAACGGGCGGAGGATTGAAAAAAAAAACAGTTGTCTCTTACAGATTTTGTCAGCTGTAGCTTACCTCCAGCTTCTGCATGTTTGTTTCCAACTGACTTGTGTAAGAACTGTGTAAAAGAGCTCTTAAATCTTCACTTATGCTTCATACATGATACTATGCTATGTTTCTTAGCATTCATACCCAGATGTATAAAGAGAACAGGGGCACGTGTTGAAGGCGGGACCCTGTTCTTTTCCGTAGAGTTGCCCTGTGGCGCATGAAGCCAAAATGGCCTGACTCTTGAGAGCAAACGTACCCGTATCTGGGTCCATAGAGCGTGCGCACTCTTGTTTTCCATAAGCCCCGCCTTCGATCTCCCGTGCTCAAACCGAGCACAATTAAGCACAGTTAACAACTTTTAGACCCTTATGATTTAAATAAGGGCTATTAGAGTGTTCCTACTGGGTAGTTGATTTAGTTTTAAGAAAATTATACTGATTTACTGACGTCTTTTTTCCAATGTAAGAATGTGTCAATGTGAAGAAGTATTGTTGGGCACAATGACGTCACGGATTTACAATGAAGTTGTAGTACTATCGTTTGGCCACTAGGAACAATTGCTTCAATGTCCGGCGCACTTCCTGTGGGCTTGGTGCATCCTTTAGAAATCTTTTCACTTTAAAGATTAGGACTAAACAACATTTCTGAAAAAATAATTGCCTACAGTAACCTGTAGTTCCACAGAATCTTGTTGTGCTCTTTGACCCTGAAGGTAACGCGCCGTTACTACTCAAGCCTTAAGTCAAGCCAGCTTCTGACTACATAAACATGTTGCACAGCATCCTGGGAAATGTAGGAAATGACAGCATATGGGAAAGTGGTTAAACCAAATGCTGAAATATATCGAAGGTTGGATTTTTCCTTATTTGTTCATACACACTATATTCGCCTGGATTGCGACCATGTGTTGCCTTTTTATTTTTTATTTCCACCTGCATGAGTTCATAATTCTCCAAACGATCAAATGAATGAAGCCCCCCCCCATTCCCCCCATTAAACGTGTGATAGCGAAATGGTGAGGACAGCAGAAGCTGGACGTTGTTCACGGCGATACATTTCTCGCTGTGGAACACTGTGACCACTGACCTTTCACTTGATCGGCGCTTCATGTTGAGCACTGTGAACAAAAAAAAAAGAAATCGCCTCGCTCCCGCTTAATTGTGTCATAGTGAACATTTGCCCTTCACTTATGTTGTTGGCGACCCTCCATGTGCCAAAAATGAAAAAGAAAAGAGAAAAAAATGTTGCTTTTTAACAGACGAGTCCTCTGCCTTTCACAGTGAGGAAAAAAGATTTGTATGTTTACTGTCGTTGCATTTTTCTGAAAAAACAAAAAAAAGGGTGAGAAGAACACTGTGGACCGTTTCCCATGTGGAAAATTAGACCGAGAAACTTGAAGCAAAGATGTTTGTGCGGAGCGTCAGATGAAGCTGTTGTAGAAACCCCACGTGAACACATGTGTCTCTTATCTCTTCATTTCTTCTTTAATGTCTTTTCTGCGGCTAATTTAGCAAATATTCAAAAGTGAAGGGGCTTTGCTAATATGATCCTGCGTTTCCAACCATAAACCAGGTTATATTTCCAACTAAACTCTATATCTGAGATGCATTGTATAAAAAATGTTAGGTTAAGAATCTCATTTATTTTTACTTTTCTTGCACACCTCATCGAAACACCTCTTGAAAAACGATGAGTTCAGTCGTGAAGACCCTACAAACATGTTACGATGCAGTGAAAAGCCTTTTTTCAGTGGTATATTAGACATTTATTAGAGGTTTGTTAGAATTCCTCCTCCTTTATTTCAAAGCAAACTGTAACAGGACCTTTAATGCTCCAAGGTCCTCCTTAATGTCACATTGTTTATAGACTAAGGACGAGAATCACTACAGCATAATCTGCTATTGCACTTTTGTTCAATCTGAAACATTCCATTTTAAATTGCTTACAGATTCTTAAAAAAATACACATTTTGTCAAGGTTATTGTCTTTATTTCCCAGAAAATCACCCTAACCCACAATTTGTTATCAAGTAATCCCATTTGTATTGCACCTTTTAATGCAGATTGGTGCAATTTAATACCATGAAAACTAAAATAAAGACAACAAAAATTGTAAATGAGAACATTTTAATAAAGAAAACTTAATAAAATAGATGTAAAAGAAAAGTAGAAAAAAAAATCTAGATTATTCAAATAATAAATAGTATATAATATATAATAGTAATTTCACATCATAAATACGATCAAATAATGATAAAAGAAAATTCTATAAATCATTATTAATCGAAGGCCTGTCTAAATTGATTTTTAATTTTACGTGTAAAGATTTCGACAGATTTTTTCTCTCATACGTTCCGCAGCTTAACATTTTAAAAACGATTCCTTGTTTTCCCACAGTCACATGTTTCTGCAGCAGCTCCATCTCCATATTACGCGTGTTCTCTAAAGCATTGTGCACATGAGTGGAACTTTAAATGAGCTGCCCCCCCCCCCCCCCCCCCCCCCCCCCCCCCCCCCCCCCCCCCCCCCCCCCCCCCCCCCCCCCCCCCCCCCCCCCCGAGTGTTTCTGTGCTGCTGAGGTTGATGTTGGACTGGTTAGTGTGTCGTCGTAGCCCGTGGTGAAATGAAGTACCTTTTTTTGTGATTTGACCTGATTCTGTGCGAGTTTGAACAAAAAGGCTGCGTTTACAAGAAAATAAAACCAGCTGGCGTGGTGTGTGTGTTTCTTATTTCTTGTTTTGTTCCCCTGAACTATGCTCGGGTGCCATTTTCCATTTTAACTAAAAGAATTTCCCAACTTTTTCTAACTGCAGTGTTTTTCATTTTATTTTTCCTACTTTTCCCAAGAACACAAAACCTGTGTAAAAAAAGAACCTGTCGTTGATTTTGTCTTTGTTTATTTATTGATTTGTATATAAAGATTTTGTTTTGCAATGTACATTCTTTCCTTTCTTGGTTATAGATTAATATATTCATGTATATACGAATAAACATTAAGTTTATAAAATGAATAAGACTCTTTACCTTTATTATTGTGTTTGGCAAAGATGGAGATTTAAGGGAGGGGTGAAAAAATAAGGAAGCCAAACTCCTAAATGTATTGTTAAAAATCACAAGACAACAAAATCATGTAGTAATGTATTAGGAATGTGTGGAGTTGTACCTTTTTAGACTTCAGATGTGTTGGCACTTTATTCTTTTTATTTGATGTAAGGACCCACCGTGACACGGGTGTCACATGAACTTTAAATGTTCTGGAAAGTTCCTTATACGCTTTAGCCTTGGTTTTATCTCATGAAGTCCCTAAGTGACACACACTGAACACAGGGTGTCTGCGGGGTCTTAAAAAGTATTAAAAGTTGATAAATCAATTTAGCGAAAATTAAGGCTATTAAAAAGTATTAAACTGCATTTTCCAAGGTATTACATTTTGTAGCTTGTTTTCAATAAGTATATAAACTGTCCAAAGAGGTTGTATTCTACAGTCTGCCTGAATGTAATCATTGCGTAGGTGTGTAGTGTGATTCTGTGTAGTTTATTTATGGCATCCCGTTGGATTTGACGTCATCTGAACAGGACATCGCACGCTCACTGCTTGATAGCGCGCGAAGGTCCGTTTACGCCGGTTGTTAAACAACATCGTTATGGGGAAATGCAAGTTTGCGTCCAAATGGTTGGAAGATAAGGAGGAAGGACAATCAATACTGTATATAGTCAATGTGAGGTAAAGTGTGTCGCCAATGTAACAGGTTAAAACTCGAAGTGGCGATGAGGTCTTAAAATGTATGGAAAGGGTCTTAAAAGGTATTAAATATGACTTCAGGATTCCTGCATATACCCTGGAACAGTCTGGTGGGTCATGGTCCAGGACATTTGATTTTGTGTTCCCATAACAACATGTCCAAGATGTCCATGTGCCAGACTAACACATGTGACATAACGAGCGACATTTCAAAAGCTTTTTTTTGTTGCTAAAGGTCAAATTCAAGCCATTTAAGAGTTAAATGCTTACATAACATGTCCTTTATTACATTTGACCTGTTGTGGAAACATTTATTGATCAAATTGATATGAAACAAATGAGATAAATATCGCTGTGACACTGGTGTCACATCGGGACTTTAACCCTAAACTTTCACAGTAAACCCAAAGTGACATATGCACAATTGGAAATATTATTATGATCTGCTCAGTTAATTTAGCTGATTCAATTATATTGAGTTAATATGTTCTTATTCTTCAATTCAAAGAATATTCAAACTAATTTAAACCAACAAATCATCCTCATTAATTAAGTTAAAAATAAGAGTTATTTTACCATTAAAGCCCAATGTGACAATATGTCACATTTCAGATATTTGACACTAGGGGGGGTTTCTTGTCAGAAATGTGGTCTATTTAGTCTAAATTATGTTCCCCTTAATTTTCCCAAAAGTAGAAATGGGTCTGGGTTCTTATGGGTTAATATACACAGTAAAGCATACTTTATACTATGTACACATGGTATAAATATGGTGACAGATATTAGCAATGGTAGCGATGGAAGAAGTGTTTACCCAGTAGAGGCCTATAAAAAGTATACTTAAAACTAGCTCCATCTTGACCATCTGCTCTATTTAAAGGTTGCCTATTATACTCTTTTTCAACAATAAATGATTGGTCTCAGATATTTACAAATCATGTCTTTGAAGTGTTTGGCTGAAATACCAAACGGATCATTGTAGCATCCCATAAACCCCTCTGTTTCAGCCCTGTTTCAAAAGTGCTGTTTCTGTGTTGTAGCTTTAAATGCTAATGAGCTGCTGCTGGCCACGCCCCCTCTACGAGATGATTACTTTACTTTACGCAACATCTTACAAGAAACAGCGTCTTAGGGCTTCTTAACACTTAATAAACTATGAATGTGTCATACTCACTTAACAGGAAGAAACTCAGCTTTCAGACAATATTAACCATTTTTAGCTAAACGGAACAAAAGGGTAATAACAAAGGCTCTCAATTAGCCCTGAGCGGAAAAATGCTAACGCACTTAGCACAGAACTCATGGTAAAATACCCTTATTACTTATCGGATCTGCACAAACAATATATCGATTAGCAAGCTGAGATTCCACAGATTCCAGACATATAAGTATCATCACTGAGCGATCAGAACTCGACAACAAACAACAAATAACAAACAAAATGAACATATTTTCCTGTGATTTAATTGTAATACACGTTTCAAAGTGATGCCGAAGTAACAACATACTGATACCGGTTAGTAAAAACCATGAATGAATGCTTTGACAAGTCTGCAGACAGACGGCAGGCGAAAAGCTTTTAAAATGCGTGTTTTCTGAATGGAGATCGGATCGATCAGGATAAACCAACCTATAGCTGCTCCGTCCAAACTCACAACAACGGTATACAGACATAAATAAAGCAGCGACTGTATTCACCATGACATAGACAGTCTGTGGTTTGTTCATGTTTAACTTTTGTCCAGTTTCTGAACAGATATGAGGAGCTTTGAGCTCTGTGTGCTAACAGCTAACGGCTGATGTTTCGGGACATGTAGCGCTGTCTGGTGCTGACCAATCACGAAGCGTCATTTCTTGACTGGCAGCAAAAACAACCAATCACAGCAGTGCTTCTCTGGCTGGCTCTGTCCAATCACAAACAAGAAGTGTTCTCCCTAAAGGAATACCCTTTCCGTATAAGTTGAAATGCTGTATCGTTTTGTGAAATGCTGTGGTGTTTTGTGAAATGCTGTGGTGTTTCCTGAAATGCTGTGGTGTTTCCTGTAATGCTGTATCGTTTTGTGAAATGCTGTAGCGTCTTCTAAAATGCTGTAGTTATTTGTGAAATGGTGTGGTGTTTTGTGAAATGCTGTAGCGTTTTCTGAAATGCTGTATCGTTTTGTGAAATGCTGTAGCGTCTTCTAAAATGCTGTAGTGTTTTGTGAAATGCTATGGTGTTTCCTGTAATGCTGTATCGTTTTGTGAAATGCTGTAGCGTCTTCTAAAATGCTGTAGTTATTTGTGAAATGGTGTGGTGTTTTGTGAAATGCTGTAGCGTTTTCTGAAATGCTGTATCGTTTTGTGAAATGCTGTAGCGTCTTCTAAAATGCTGTATCGTTTTGTGAAATGCTGTGGTGTTTCCTAAAATGCTGTGGTGTTTCCTAAAATGCTGTAGTGTTTTGTGAAATGCTGTGGTGTTTCCTAAAATGCTGTGGTGTTTCCTAAAATGCTGTGGTGTTTCCTAAAATGCTGTGGTGTTTCCTAAAATGCTGTAGTGTTTCCTGAAATGCTGTGGTGTTTCCTAAAATGCTGTAGTGTTTTGTGAAATGCTGTGGTGTTTCCTGTAATGCTGTAGTGTTTTGTGAAATGCTGTGGTGTTTCCTGAAATGCTGTGGTGTTTCCTAAAATGCTGTAGTGTTTTGTGAAATGCTGTGGTGTTTCCTAAAATGCTGTAGTGTTTTGTGAAATGCTGTGGTGTTTCCTGTAATGCTGTAGCGTTTTCTGAAATGCTGTGGTGTTTCCTAAAATGCTGTAGTGTTTTGTGAAATGCTGTGGTGTTTCCTGTAATGCTGTAGTGTTTTGTGAAATGCTGTGGTGTTTCCTGAAATGCTGTGGTGTTTCCTAAAATGCTGTAGTGTTTTGTGAAATGCTGTGGTGTTTCCTAAAATGCTGTAGTGTTTTGTGAAATGCTGTGGTGTTTCCTGAAATGCTGTTTTGAATTGCACTTCAGGGCCACCGTATAATATAATCCATAATGCAAATAATCATTATTTAGTCGTTAAAAAACAACTACAAAAGTAAACCCCTGATCTTACATTAATAATAGTTCAATTACATAACATATAACATTCACTGGGGACATGTTTCTAAAAAAAGGGTAACTTTATTTTCATGATTATACGTAAATACTTGTACTGTCTTCACAAAAATTGTAATGCTACACTTTTTTTGTGTAGTAGGCTACTTCTGAATTGTGGTACAACAAGTAGGCTACTTTTACTTAAAGGTAGGGTAGGTAAGAATGGAGAAACCAGCTTGAGTGCGCTAGAATTTGTTGTCGTTGTCTGATCAAATTAAAATACTTCTGTGTCTCTTCTTGTTTGCTTCCATACACAGCCGAAAAAAATCTGCCCCTTTCCTTCAGACTTCCTTACAGAGCCCCTCCTCAAACACACACGAACGCGCACATGACAAATGAGGGCACGAGATAAATGTGTGCACGAGATGGAAGGCTGACAGGCAGGTAGGCCATCCAGTTATTTTAGCTGGGCCGGCTAAAATAATTTGTCGTGCGTTTTACAGCGCCACGGCTTCCACAGATGACATTTTTGTATGTATTTATTGTCAAAGCATTTAATGTATTCATTGCTATCGGGATGTTAAGAGCATTCCATGGAATATAACAACAAGTGTTTCTGAATACGTCATCCATCACTGTTGATTGTTGATAAACTAGTGCAACGTCACTTCTCAGCGACAGACCGTTCTCGCACATGCGCAGTAGCATTGAGCTTTGTTATTTCATTTCACTATGGCGCTTAGTAAAACGTTTGGACAAAAACCTGTTAAATTTCAGCTCGAGGAGGATGGAGACTTTTATATGATCGGATCGGAGGTTATAATTCTACTTATTTATTCAACCATAGCCTCAATTATTTACTTATTTGTCAGAAAAGTGTCAGCCGGTCCGTTAGCAGCTAGGTAGCAGCTAACGATGAAGGACGGCGCATCAACACTCATTCATTTATTTCATGTTTCCTGTTAATTTAGCTGAGAACAGCCGTGAAGATAAAATACAATAATTAATATGATGTTCCAACAGTACGAAGTCTTCTCCAGAGGTTCAACCTGGTTTCTCTGGCTGAGCTATCCAACGTTATACAATCATGCTAAGCTGCTATGCTAGCTAGCTAAAGGTGTTTATCCAACAACAGCTTGTATAGGACAGTCTAACAAACACCGCAATGGGGGTGTTGGACTCATTCTTTATTAATGTTATACTTTATGTATTATCATTACTATATGGTTGTTTGTTACGGTACTGTGGTTCCTCTCACAGTGTACGTGTTAGCTGTAACGTTAGTTCTCGGACGTAAATACTGATCTTAATTCCAATACAGATTTATAGTAGTTGAATGTTTTGAACGGTTTTGTTTTTTTAAACCTCTTAGACTAGATTTAACATAATACAAATAAAATAAAAACTGAAAACATGCCTGTATTCATGAGAAACTCATGATAGTTATCATTCGCCATCATTTTCTTGAATAATCAACTATTTGTTTTGAATATGAAATATAAGAAAAAAACTGAAATCTGACTTGACATGGTTATCCCGTAGCTAAACTCCAAAATATATCATACATAGAGGAAAACACATACAAATAAAGGGCAACCAGCAAACAAAAGGGTTGTAAGAATCCCCAAGATTCTTTGGTCGGTGGTCTGCCTTCGTGTTTCTTGATTCTGTTTTTTTTCTGTGTGTGTGTGTTCAGGTGGGAAACTACCTCCGCATGTTCAGAGGCTCCCTGTATAAAAGATACCCGTCATTATGGAGAAAACTGGCATCAGTAGAAGAGAGGAAGAAGATAGTGGAGTCATCACACGGTCAGTAGAGTGCAGTCCTGAGACTATATTCACAATATATACTCCTAATATTTTGTGATTCATCTAATATTAAAACCCGTACCACTGAGAAATGTTGTACTACAGACTACTTTGGAATTTTTTTAATAAATAGAATGTGTTTTGGCTTCAAAAAAGTTAAGAACATATGGAATAGTCCATCCCAGTTTCTTAAAGTCAAAGGTTATATCCTTAAATGTCTTGTTTTACAATTTCAAAACCCAAAGAGGTTTTCCTTGATGGTTTGGGATTTTAAAATAATGTAATTGCCGTTAACTGATTCGCTGTAATGTTTAAAAGTATTATTGACACTAAGAGGTATTGATTAAATAAATAAAAAGGAATCTTGAGAAAATTAAAGGATTTGATTGCTTTTTTTCTTCTTTTTTTTTTTAAATGTATCTCATTCTATTATTTAAGTTTTTATTTGTTTTTTTGTGATTTACCTCAACTTGATGTAAAAACATGAGTTTGTGATCTGAGCATATCTGTAAATGAACTCAGTCAATAAGGAAAAAGTATTACAACAATGAGAACTGTATCTCCACAAATAGAAATTGAAAACAAAGAAACATCTTAAACTACAGAAAAACAAATTGTTCACACGTTTAAATATGTTTTGTTCATCTCTTTCTGAACAACATCCTTATACATTTATGTTTAAAAGGATAAGAAAATGGCTTTTATTTAGCTTTTGAGTCACACATCGCCTCATTTCATAATTAGGGTTAACAGAATTGTTCACAATAATGAGTCGAACATTACCAGGTTCAGCTGCTCTTGTTTCTGTCGTTGATTTGATCAGTTTCTGTCCTTCAGATCACGGCTACACTCAGCTGGCCACCAGTGTGACCCTGCTGAAGGCTTCCGAGGTGGAGGAGATCCTGGAAGGAAACGATGAGAAGTACAAAGCTATCTCCATCAGCACTGAGCCCCCCGCCTACCTCAGGTACCCCCGCCATCTGAGAACACAAATGATAGATATGGGAATGCCTCTCTATTTAGATGCTTGCCTCACAATCAAAAGGTTTCCTATGTTTCCATTTTGCTTTTCAAGAAAAAGTACCGTAGTTTTTTTTGTGAGTTGCAGGCTTAACTTACTCAAGGAACTTCATCTGTGCAGTGGACAAATAAGACGGGTTATGACTTATTATTACCTTTCACTTTTGGTACTCCTTGTAGGTTTTTGGTGCTAATGCAAGACTTAAACAGTATTTATACAGTGTGCTATTATTACTCCTTCTAGGGTTACATTTAGATATACTTTTATTGATCCCAGTTTGGACAATTATTTTGTCATAGCAGCATGTAGACAAGCATTGCACATGAATTTCAAATGAAATAAAATACAAAATAAACTTTAACAGCAAATGTATGTCTATATAAACAGGAAAAAATAAACAAAACAGAACATATGTACATCTCAACAGTGAAATATGTATACTTAGAGCAGTGTTTCTCAAACTTTTTCATACCAAGGATCACTTAACCGATAAAAAAAACCCTCGTGGACCACCTAACTCCACAAATATCCAAAAACACATCGTTTTTCTAGAACAGATTACAAATCGCCTGAACATGGTACAAACAGGTGGCAACATGTGTGATGAAGGTGTTGCGCTGGGCTACATCATGCAATTGAAAGTGAAACTTAAGCTCGCTCCATTGCGGAGATATTCCCGCGAGAGTGCGGAAAACTTAAATTAATTAATTTATTTCAAATGTGAAATGTTACCAATATACTCACAGGCCACTAGGGGGCGCTCACGGACCATCGATGGTCCACGGACCACACTTTGAGAAGCACTGATTCTAGAGTATCTTATTTTTTCCTTATTTAATGAATGATTATTGATTAATTTGTCAACTGACAGGTTGACAAGTACATTTAGTAAAGTACTGTACTTAATTACACATTTAAGGTACTTATCCATGACTTTTGTACGTTTTCGTGCCACTTCCTACCTATACACCAGATTTCAGCGAAAAATATTTTTGCTCCACTACATTTATTTGATACCTATAGTTAGTTTACTTAACAGGTTAGGATATTGCACACCGAAAAATGTTACGTTTTTAAAATATAATGTTTTGTTAGAAATTAAATGACCCTACAGTATGTACAGGTACAGCTGAATCAATGTATTAACAGCTGGTTGTTTGAAATAAATATTGATGATCACAATAATGATGATGATGAGGAGAAATTGGACAAATAAGGCAAATCCACCCTGAACCAACAGTCAAATGTGGTATAGAATGCATATAGAGGTACAAAACTGATTAAAGGAGAGGGGCAGTAACTGACAACTAGTAGGGGGTTGTTGTTTTGGGGGACAGGGATCTTGAGAGTGTAGTAGGAAGCAATGGCTGCTGAAGAGAATAAAACAACTGGAAACAAATCCTAAAAGCATCCGTTTTTCAACACGATATGAAAATGATTACTCAACGTCTGAAATCTAAAATTGATAACGGAAGAAGAATTAAACAGGTAGCTTGTATCAAGAGGTCAGTCTGCACATTTTTGATGCGACTTATTTGGAAATTAGAGATAAGTACTTTTATGTCGAATGTCTTTTAGCTGATGCTTTTTGAGTTTATGAAAGCGCCCTGATTAAAGCGGCATTCATAAAAGCATACTTGTAATAATTAAGGATGTTTCAGTTTGCATAATTATCTTCATGGTGATTTGGAAGAACATATTGGCTGTGTTAATAGAAAGAAAGAAAAAGCATGTTTTCAAACATGTCCATCAGTAGTAGGTCCACAGTAAATGGGTTTAACATGTGGTTATGTATTTATTTATTTATTATAAGATAAGATTGACCTTTATTGATCCCCGTAGGGACATTTGGGTGTCATAGCAGCAACAGAATGAGACAGAAAAACAGATAGTACACATGCGATAATAATACAAATAAAAACAAAACAAGTTAAAATAGGAATGAACATGTAGTAATAGTGTGAATCAAAATTAAGAAAAATCACATGAGTTAAACTCTGAATGAGGTCAATGTTCATATATATACAGATTTATATAAAGGTTAAAAGTATATACAGGTAAATTATTATTATTATTTGGTATGTTACCCTGAAACCAGTGAGATTATAACTGCTGCATGTTGTCATTGAACTAATTGGACATTTGAAGAAAGCCCATCTTATCTTGTCTGGTTCCCACATGTGTTTGGTTCTGTCCCCAGGGAGCAGAAGGGCAAGAGGAACAGTCAGTGGGTCCCCACGCTGCCCAACAGCTCCCACCACCTGGACGCAGTGCCCTGCTCCACCACCATCAACCGCAGCCGGAGTGGCCGCGACAAGAAGAGGACCTTCCCCCTGTGGTGAGCAGCCTGCGCCCCCCACTGCTGTGTTTAGTCACGCAGAAACGCGGATCACGTGCACCATAAGGTTTCAATTAGGGCTGTCAGTCGATTCAAATATTTAATCGCGATTAATCGCATGATGTCCATTGTTAATCGCGATTAATCGCAAATGAATCGCACATTTTTTATCAGTCCTAAATGTACCTTAGAGGAATATTTTCAAGTTTTTAATACTCTTATCAACATATGAGTGGACAAATATGCTTTATGCAAATGTTTGTTTATTATCATTGGAACAATGACAAATATTCTCCTGAATATTTTCAATACAACAACCTGGAACCTCTCTCTCTCTCTTACACTCTCTCCACTCTCTCCCAACCCTGTGTACTTCTTTGCACTGAGCCAGTTGCTCAAACAGACAAGCCTGTTTACAGTTGTTGGCGAAATGCCGCTCCTCTGTCTTCATAACAGTCAAAGCATGAGACTGAAGCGCAAAATAATGCGCTGCGATGTGCAGTCGACACGTTGGATGCGATCCGAATGATCTCACACAGTCCCTCGTCCTCCACAATGTTAATTGTCCTGCAAGCTGTAGCCACCCATTTAGCTATCGCTGTTGAAAGCTTGCTGCTCGTAGACGCCGTGTCCAGGCGTCCAACCGGCAAACTTTCAAGCGTGGTCTGCCGCAAGCGAGCGGCAGGAGCGGGGCTGTCAGCGTCAGCTGTGTGCTTGGCTTGCTGTTTAAAACACCTTTTTTTTGTATCCATATCTCTCGCTAGAATCTGCCACCATCCAACTAACAACAACAACAACGTCAAGCCTTTGGGCTCTGAAACTACAGGGCGGGCCGAGGACAACTACACATGCGTTAATCGCACGTTAAAATAATTAGTGGCGTTAAAAAGAAATTGCGTTATTAACGCGTTAACTTGACAGCCCTAGTTTAAATATATTGAAATATATGTATATACTAATGATAATAAAGCTTTATTTATATAGCACTTTTCATACAGCACATGCAGCTCAAAGTGCTTTACAAAATGGCACACATCACATGTTAAAAATAAACAACAAGAAATTCCCCTCAGATTAGATGTTAAGAACTTTACAGGTACATGCAGCAAAATATAACATTTTAACAGGTTAAGAGACACAAGGAGGTCAAAGGTATGATAATAAAATACAATACAATAAATAAATAATGATTTCTCTCCGAGAGATAAGACCCAAGACAACTGAATCGATGCAACAATATAAAACCCCATAAAACAAATTGAACATATAGGTACAACAGAAATACAAATAAAAAGATAATAGTAATACAAATGTAATATATAGGAATTAGATCTAGTTTCTAGTTTCTGTTGCAGTTGGTGAGTTTTTTCTTCTTGCCCAGCTTTGACGACCACGATCCAGCAGTGATCCACGAGAACGCCACTCAGTCTGAAGTCCTGGTTCCCATCCGCCTGGACATGGAGATCGAGGGACAGAAACTCAGAGACGCTTTCACCTGGAACATGAACGGTAACGCCCCAACATCGCCTTTTCTCTCAGCTCAGCAAAATAGGATATCAAAGCAAAAAAACATTGGAGCCAATATAAGTTTTGACAAATTTCTTTGCCTTTTTGACATTCCCAGAAAAGCTGATGACGCCCGAGATGTTCGCTGAGATCCTCTGCGACGACCTGGACCTCAACCCGCTGGCCTTCGTCCCCGCCATCGCCTCTGCCATCCGACAGCAGATCGAGTCGTATCCCACAGACAGCATCCTGGAGGAGCAGTCGGACCAGAGGGTGATCATCAAGGTGACGCTCTACTCTGCCTGGAGCTGAGAATCTATCAAATGTTTTCATAGCAAACGATACTTGAAGCCTATTCTGAGAAATGTTTTTGGTTTTCAGTTGAACATCCATGTGGGCAACATCTCCCTGGTGGACCAGTTTGAGTGGGACATGTCCGAGAGGGAGAACTCTCCGGAGAAATTCGCCCTGAAGCTGTGCTCCGAGCTGGGCCTGGGCGGAGAGTTCGTCACCACCATCGCCTACAGCATCCGCGGTCAGCTGAGCTGGCACCAGAGGACGTACGCCTTCAGGTACTGTCCCCCAAATACAGAGCGGGAGGTGTGGTGGAAAGCATGTGAGCTCAGTGTCTTATCTCCCAAACATCATGAGTACATTTTGAACTTTAACCGGTAAAAGAAATACAAGTAGTAGTACTTGACAACACATGCTCAGCGTTTACCCTAATGAAACGAGGCAAATACTAAACACTGCAAATAACGTAAATATATTTGTACTTAATTCTAAATTGCACAACATGTTTTATTTCCATCATTACGTCAATCTCCTTGTGAGATTATTGAAATCTTGATTATAGCTGTAACGTTGATAATAAGAAACCTGAAGAATTAGATATTTTAACATTCAAGAATACAAACAAATATTAACAAAATGTAATAGTGTATTGTAATGTTTTTGAAGGGGCACTTTTATCACACATTGATAAATTATTGATCATTTTGAAATATTACATTTTCTCATTTTGAAAACTTGCAGAAACAAGCGCTTTGGAAAAGTCTGGCCTGTTGACATCTCTGTTGTTGTGTATGTCGTTGCCATGGCTGCTATTTACTGCTCTCATGGATATTGTCTGGGGGAAACGTAGCCGACAGTCTGTCTGCGAGTTCCTCACCTCCCCGGGATGTGAAGTAATACAATATTTCTAAACCCAGACTGATCTCCGTAACAGTTGGATATCCGGTGTGGAAGAAATATTCAATTTTTCTGCTTATTTCATGACAACGATTAATGATTGGTAATGCAATCAATCAAACAGAGATGATCAGCGCGTGTAAAAACTAATGTTCATATATTCATCAGCATGCATGAAGTTAAATCCATTATTTGATTTGCTTCTCACGCTTGTTTCTTTGGAGTTGTGCTGTTTCCTAAAATATCTTGTTTTCTTTCAAAACAGGATGTGTTTTTCCCGTCTTTCCTCACGCTGCTCATCAAAACTATGCTAAATGTTTGAGTAACTTGTCATAATATTACGCTATTGTTACTGTTGCTTGGAACTTGCGTGCTTCAAGATTTGCGTAAACGGGGGGAAGTGACTCCCTGTTATGGATTGATTAGAAAACATCCAGAGTCTCCAGCTGCAGCCGAGGGAACACATCCACTGGGTCCGCAGTGAAGTACATCCATAGTGACCATTGTTTTTGGTTGGTGTTTTGCAGTGAGAACCCCCTCCCCACAGTGGAGATAGCCATCAGAAACACAGGTGATGCCGACCAGTGGTGCCCCCTGCTGGAGACCCTGACAGACGCAGAGATGGAGAAGAAGATCAGAGATCAGGACAGAAACACCAGGTGGGAGGCTGAGGCTTTAATGCACCTCCATGATGGAGCAGTCAGCTGTTTGTTACCATACTTCCTTCCTGTGGAGATAAAAAAAACCTAGAACAATATGGAATCAGAGGTATATATATTATAACCCAACTGATCTGTTTAAGATCAAAACAGTTGCTTGTCAGTTGAATCATCCATTACTTGTCTAATCGTTGCAGCTTAATTCACTATTCTACTTTTGTAGTGCCAAATTACATAGTTCAGTCCTGACTTAGTAAGGGACCCGTAAAAAAAAGGTAATACATGAATTTATTAGTTTAACAGGGACAGTGCACATTAATCAAAATGAATCAGATATGATGAACACAATCATCGTGATAAATCATCATCTTTTAGGTCATTTTTGAAAAGTAAAATGTCAAACATTTGTTGTAAACTGAATAGTGCTTAAAACTTAATCGATTGAGTTTAGTTTAGTTTATTTATTTATAGTGTCGTGGACAGTCCCCATCGATGAACTGTCACAAAAACAGTAAATGGAGCAGCTTTAGCCGACATGGCTCATTTCCAGCTGTTGTCCCCGGCCAGATGGTAATAGACACCCTTAAAATCACAATATATCAACAGCATTAGTTATAAAAAAAAGTAACTTCATGAAGAGTAGATCAGATGTATATATATTGGATAATTGTTTCATTATACAAATGTTTTAAGTTGATGGTTCCAGCCTCTTTTTTGAAGATCATTTTTTACAATTTCCTGGCATTTTAAAGATGAAGTGATTCATTGGATTAAAATGGTGTACAGACCATTTGTTGCAGCCGTATATAGTTTTTTTTGGTATATTTCAGAAATAAGATCTGTTGCAAACACATGTTTATTATACTTAAACATTTTGTTCAGCGGGATAATCTCCACATAGAAACTTTAATAATAAGTTAAGTATAAATGCATTCGACAAAAGTAAAAAGATAACGCTTGGCTTTATACAAACTTCATCACCACCGCTAAGCTCAAGGCGGCTAATGCTCAGCATGATAATGTTTAGTTGTCTCATATAGCCATTAGTTAGCAACCTCCATTTTAAGACACGTAAAAACTTCTGACATTCACCAGTGAATTATTATTGACATATATTTGTCATTGAACAAATTATTATACAAATCTTATAAGCTCTTATTTGCACCTTATTTGGGAATCTAACCAAAAACCCAATCAAAATACTTTGATACAGGGGACCGTCATTTCTAAAATGCTTACTCATTTCCACGCTTTAGGACTCATCCCTGCACCACTCTGTTTGGAAGATGTTACCCTTCAGTATTCAACCATAGGACCCATCAAATAGATGAAATGATAAAATAACATTGATTATCATCACGTTAAACGAATAGTATTTGGACCTCTAGTAAGAAGAGTGAGATTTGTAATAGTCTGCGGTTGCTGAAACTGTTGCCCTTCTCTCCACAGGCGAATGAGGCGACTGGCGAACATGGCGCCTGCGTGGTAGGGCGACGGCGCCCCCTGCAGGAGCTCGTCTTCACTGAGGTTTGGTTCTGTCACGGTACAAACATCAGCACCAGAGACGTCCCTCCATCGCGCACTGGATGTCTTTTCTGCTCCACCGGATTCTCAGTCAGACATTCACATTTTCATTTTTTATTTTCATTATTGATGTTATTACTTTGTTCTTTTTGGCAAAGCCCCCGGTAGAAAACCCCGTTGTGCCCCCTCAGACCCCCGGTGTGGAGAGGCTGCTCTCTCACTTTGACCACTGACTCTCTTTACCTGACCAGAGGGAGAAAAAAAACCACAGCCAGTCTCAGATAATATATTGTTATGTTGTATTTGTTGTCTTTTTGTACATTTGAATAATTCTTACAAAATAAATAAAAAAGTGTAAGAGCTTGATTTGACGTCTTGTTATATTGTGCATCAGTTTAAAGTGGACCTATCATGCTATATCTGAATAATATATTGTAGGGCCATACCTATATAAAACATGTCTGTGAAGTTTTTTTTTCAAAATACCAAACAGATCATGCATTTTAGCCATGCCTCATTTCGCTCTATTTGCTCTTTTTTAGCCCTGTTTTTGCAAGGGCTGATTCTGTGAGAAGTCTTCTTCGCTGCTTTTGTGGCAGACTACAGCGCCACTTACAGGCCTGGCATATGTACTACAGCGTCTCCAGCGCTTTCGAGCGGCAATGGCCGTGGCTGTCTCCTCCTGATAGGTGGAGAGTTGGCCATATAGGCGGAGCTCCTCGTTTCTGACGTCAGAACAATTTCAAATCTGTATCAGTCTGTATCAGCTCCGTTGCAGCCCCGTTTTTAGAGATTTGGGTATGGAGGAAAAGAGAGAGGGTTGTGTTTTCTGACACTTGGTGAGTTCCCTGACACACCGGGGACACATATTCATGTATAAAAGACGTACAAAAGTGCATTTTGCATGATAGGTCCCCTTTAAAGAAGCCCTTTATGCTTTTGGGGTCCTTTCCTACATTGTGTTATATAGGTTTTGGTGCATGTAAATGGTTTGCAAAGGCTAAAATCCCTGTGTTCCCTCCAGAGGGAGTTTCTCTCACACACACACCCCCCCCCCCTGCCTGCAATGCCTCCTTTATAGTCCTTGGTTTACTTCCATAACATAGTGACATCACTATGTAACACTCGCGCCCCTATTGGCTTGCGCTCCAACACATTGTACGTGATTTGCTAAGGGACGGGACATCTCTAACCGGTTGACCAATCACCACAGAGCCGGCCAGCTAACCAGTCCGAGCAGACTGGGCTCTGGTTTCAGACAGAGGGTGAAAAGAGGTGCTGCAGCACAGGCAGTATGAGAAAAATAAAGAGCTTTTTGAACATTAAATCATGGAAACAGTAGAGGCACAAAATATGAAACTGAAAATGGGCGTAATAGGGCCCCTTAAAAAGTAAATGAATAAACAATTTCTGCATTACTATGGGAATATGATATTATTGTTTTATTAAATATGCATGGCAGCTTAGTGTAATTTCTTTCATCTTGAGAGCTACATTTTATTTCTAGCTCACAAAATAAATGGTGTTTTAAATAGCTGTTGTGATACTTAAAGGTGGCATATTTTCTTTGGTAACAAAGGCAGTGTGATGTGGTGTCAGTCTAATATTTTCTTTGAGATTCAAATAATATAGTTGGCAATTACATTTTCTACAGATATCTGTTTTCCTCTGGGTACATTTTATAACTTTGATGATCCTTTGACTTTTCCCTCTATATCAGCCATCAGCTTAAATTGTGTCCATCACAAGTCAATGACCAACTGCCTTTCAGAAGTAACAGCACTCCCATCAGCCTCAGCTGCACCTTTAGTTCTGTGCCAGTCAGATATTGCTAGGATGCTAACACGCTAAACAAAGAAGTTGATCATGTTAAACATACCAGCTTAACATTGTCATGTGTAAGAGTGTTAGCGTCTCTTTGTTAGCATTAAGCTTAAGGTCACCTTTTGTCTAAATACAGCCTCTTCGAGCTGGTCAAATATGCAGTGTCATTTCTAAAAGTGAGCTAATTTGTTCGATTTTTTAAAAAGGCTTCTGTATGTTGAACTGACAAGTACAAATAAAAACTTGCCTGCCTTTTTTTACGAGGAAACAAGTTTGTATTTTTTCTTTGTTTAATATAAGTCACAAATGAAAGGCTGTAGTTTAATTTCCAGAACAAATTAGTTTAAATTTCAATACTGGTCAGCAAAATTGCAATTAAATATTACATCTTTAGTTTTTAGATTTTGTTTTTTTTTAAACAAATTCAAATGTTAAATATCAGGTACGTGTGTGTGAATTTCCCCACACCACGATGATGTTTCCTATAAATGTTCTTGCTGATGCTTTCCATTGAATCAGAAACGTTTTCTTGACTAAAATGTTCCACAGTGCCGTGTTATGACTGACAATGAAATATGTGTGGTTGTCGGACGCTCCCACAGAGACTTGTTTGCTTGTTGTTGTGCTAAGCAATTTCCATTTTGTTCGCCAGTGTTTGACCCACAAAAGGCAGCGGGTGAAAGTGCAGAGTGTGCAGACGGGCTGCTGGTTTCAGGAGGTCGGCAGTTCAGTGTGACAGCAGCAGGGAGGGAACTGCTTTGACTTATTTTACACAGTTGGAGTGTGCTTACTTAGGAGGTTTATATTTGTTTATGCTGATAACGTCTAAGTGAATAGCTTTATAAAGAGAGATCAGGTGAATCACTCACTGTCTCGTTGCTAGTTTGGGGTTTTGTAAAGAATATTTTGACATAAATTCAAATTCAAGCATACATTCTGTTTGGCATGCACATACATCTTAGACTTTAAACAGCTCATGTGGGCAAAAATCTTAACCCAAAGGTCCAGTTACAAGCTTTATATGAAGCCCTTGCATCTTATTGACCTCAGAAAGGGTTTACAATGTATCCTCGTATGAAACCATCTGACATTCATGTGATTGCCCCCCGATAAAGACCAAGAGATACGATAGAAAGCTAAATAAAAAACAATTATTGTAAATCGACCTTAAAGGTGCCCTGTGTGTTGCCTTTACCGTTATTGTGTGTATCTTTGAGGTCTCACTTTTCTTCCTCAGTAAACATTTGATTTTGATATTAACATTTTAAATCCTGCAGTGTTGACTTGCTTTTGGTTTTCTTCCCTGCCTTTTATGTCGCCCCGTGCTTGTGCACCATGAAAACACAACAGGGACCTACTCGTAAAAACATTTCTCTGCTGAATCGTGGTCAAATGAACTCTACAAGATGCCCTTTTACGTTAATTTTCCCCCCCAAAAAAGGTTACTTGGTGTGTCTTCCTTCTACACATGATTCCATATTTTCTTTGTTTTGATTAAATTATGTTTTTTGTCCGAAAAAAACTTCTCTTTAGGGCAAATAAACTCTCCGTAGTTGAAATGCTTAGTGGGAATGTACCATTAGGGAAGAAATATTGTGAATATTCATGATGCTGATGTGCAGTTCAATTTTAAATGTCGTTACTGCACTCTGCGAGGAGTCAGGGCTCCACAGATCCACATCTTCTAACTGTCTTCCTGTGTCCTCAGATTTATCCAGATTGTTGTGGTCTTAGTATTGTTACTCCTGCGGCTCCTCGTCCTGCAGCAGATCTTCCCCCTGCTGTTCTTCATGGAGCGGACGGTAGTCGGGGTCCTCCGGCTTATCGAACATGGCCCGCCTATGAGGAGGAAAAAGGGGGTCTCATGATGTTGACAATAGATATATATTTTTGCATTACTTATATACAATAACAATAATTGAATTTACTTTATATTAATAAACTCTAGGACCGTATTAGGGTTAAAGTCATCTGCAAGTCATCTATTTCCAAACGACTAATAACGGCACTATTGAGCATTTTGGGGGCTTCTCTTTCTTGTTATACAGGTTTTTTGTGCATGTAAATGGTCTCTTAAGGCTCAAATCCCAAACTTCCCTCCCCCCCTGCCTGAAACACCTCCATTGGTCTCCTTTGTTTACTTCCGTAACATAGTGACGTCACTATGTAACACTTACGCTTCTATTGGCTATCGCTCCAACACATTGTGATAGGGGCGGGACATTTCTAAGTGGTTGACCAATGACAATAGAGCCGGCCAGCTAACCAATCAGAGCAGACTGGGCTCTGGTTTCAGACAGAGGTGAAAAGAGGTGCTGCAGCACAGGCAGTATGAGAAAAATAAAGACCTTTTGAACATTAAAGCATAGAAACATGTCCCAGTAGAGACACAAAATACAAATCTGAACCCTGCACCTTAGCATAATATGTCCTCTTTAAAGTTTAGAAAATAAACATCTCGGACTTACAGAAGTTCTGGCGTCATCAGCAGCCTCCGTCCTCCCAGCTGGTTTGGAAACACGTCTTCCAGGAAGTAGTACATGTGACCCACACTGATACCTGAGGAACAGAAATAAACACACGCTCTGTAGCTTTTATTTATTAAATCCTATATTCACTGTTATGCTGCCACAAAAACTCACTAGAGCAACAAATGTGGATTATTCTGCCACTGAAAGTATTGTCCCCGGGAAATGCTCTAAATCATCCCGTTAATTTAATAAAAACTACAATAACCAGCTGTATTAGTTAATAAGTGAGCCTTTTAAAATCTCGAACTATATACTGTATAGTCAGTATAGGAGCCAATGCAGACAGGAAACAGAAAGGATTCAAGACTCACTAAAACATTGTTTTTTTTTCTTTTCATTGGATTTAACACAAGTATCGCTCTGTTGTTGTTGTTGTTGTTGTTGTTGTTGTGGTGCACTAGCTTTTTATATTTCTCTGATACACTTATAATATTTCAATTGAATCCATTTGAACTAATATAAGGCAAATAATGCAATTCAGGCCCCCTGCTATTTGATTATATAAATTGTTTACGTTGCAGGTTTCATGATGTTTACGTTATCTTAATTTCACTGTGTAGCCTTCCTGAACATTAGCCAAATATCTGAGCAGATTATTAGGAGTTACAGGTTACGTTTGTTTAAATGTTTTTATACCTAGGAGGTCGACCACAATGGAGTTTCCGAGCAGCAGCGAAAATCCCATGAGCACCCAGGGGAGGAAAGGTGCCTGGAAGTTCAGGAGGCCGAAGAAGTTCATGCGTATGAGCGGATGTCTTTTACTCCACACATACACCAGCATGATGATGAAGGCCTGGCCCAGGAAGAAGACGTTGGCGAACAGACCGAACAGCTGCAGGCATTCAGGTTAAATACAACTAATCATTTAATTGTATTTTCATTAGGACAGAGAACATGCCACCTGAGAGCTGCTGGTTTAATTGTAGATTAAAGTTTCAGGGTAACAGACATTTCTAAAATGACAAACCTTCAGAAATAATTGTCTTTAGTCAAACCAGAACTAGGCAGCTGGAAAGAAAGCTACTTTATAGAAGATTTCTGCATATGGAAGCCATTTCTGCCACAAAAAGGGAAAAACTAATTAAAGGTTGATAACAACAAAAATGGTGAATATAGCCCAAACTTATGATACATTTATTGGTTTATTCAAATTAGTCTACATTATTATTATTTAAAAATGTTTAAGGTTAACTTTTGGTATGTGTATGGTTTTTGTAATTTTCAATGTATTGATAATCTTTATTGTTTATTTATTTATTTGCAATCTTTCAGAATGAATCAAGTTTGACCTAACTTAAATCTTACTATTTTCCCTAATTTGGATTTACGTTTGACTAAATAATTCATGATTTTGACAGACCAATGTTTTCCTCATTGTTCATAAATGTTTAGTCCATAAATATTCTGTAAACTGGCAATTTCGGCCTCAGGTAATGTTACAAAACATTACATTACCAAAATGTTGAAGTATTTGTAAGACTAATCTTCTAAACTACAAACATTACTACTTTTTGATACCAGAGGCCTGTACTACGAATCCAGTTCAACATACATATGTTTGAGTTAGCTGGTTTACCTAATCCAAAAACAAACGCGCTCTCGCTAAGCGGTCCTACGACGCTGGTTATCAGCTCGGTAACTCAAGCCAGGGTTTCTCTGTCCGGCAGAGTGCGCGTTCACATGAAAGGGGCGGGGCTAGCAACATTTGACCAATCACAAACATGGAGAAGCACACTGACAGCGCAGCGTCACACTCGAGTGTTTCGTCAACTTAATGTGTTGCTTAAAATAATACTTCTGCATACAGTATGTGACACTGTAAGTGTTGCACGGCCAGATACGGCTCAAGAAGCTGACTCAGATAAGGAAATATATGATAAATTATGATGTGATATGATGTGATATGAATGATAATGGTACACATCGACGTCTGCACTCACAGTGCCGCGGACTGTACGTAATGTTACTTTGATCCGGTTACTTGTGTTGTGGCAGATATTTAAGTAAGCTTTCTTAACCCTAATTTTATAATAGTCAGATTGCTCTGAAGATGGGAGGTGATATTCTATTAATGTTCACGTTCACACAGTCAGTGATTTTTGCCGGAGGCCGTCTTTCTTGCAACGGCAGTTTTTCTGTATTTCCTTTCTCCTGTAATATGACCTGATCGCTTTAAACTCCGCACACTGAGCTCTGATTGGTCAGCAGGCGGTTCTTTCACGGAGTTGATCTCTTAGCCTGCAACCTAACCTGGGGCCTATACTACGAAGCCGGATTTTCGTTTAGCGAGCTAACTTCAGGGATTTCCGGTCCTACGAAGCTGGTTTACTTTTTAGCGGGCTAGATAACTTGTGCTGAACGGCTAGCCTGCTCCGGAGCAGGATAGGTTCCAGGATAAGAGATCAACTGTGCGGACTTCTTCTTCTTCTTCTTCTTCTTCTTCTTTGCTTTAATGGCGAATCGCTTCCACTTGGAGCATATATCGCCACCTACTGTTGATTTATTTAATGTATAAACTGGCCATATTGTTCATGTAGAACAGTGTTCACGTAAGCCTGCACATTGATTTAATTTTTCATTGAATGTAACCGTTTAAATAAGGATACATCTATTACAGGTTGAGGTAGCAACCATGGTGGAACAGCTGATAACAACAGTGTGCAGAGTTTAAAGCGATCAAGTCGTATTACAGGATAAAGGAAATACAGTTTAAACTGCCGTTGCAGGAAAGACGGCCGGCCAAAATCACCGACTGTGTGAACGTGAACATTAATAGAATATCACCTCCCATCTTCAGAGCAATCTGACTATTATAACATTAGCGTTAAGAAAGCGTACTTAAATATCTGCCACAACATAAGTAACCGGATCAAAGTAACATTACTGTAACGTTCAGCAATAGGAGTCGGAAACAGGCTTCAAGTTATGGGGTTTAATAACTCCTTTGTTCGCATACGGTTACAGCAGGTTAAAGGTTACAGGTTACAGGTTCATCTCTATTCGTACTCCACTCTCTAACTCACAGACACACACAGGGTCACGTCACGACTTTCCAGCCCTCCCCCCTCTGCTCCCCCAACCACAGGCCCGCACACCGACCAGCATTACTGTGCAGCTCCGTGATTGGCAGAGAGACGGGGGATGCTTGAGTGACACACCCAGCACCCTATACAGGGTCGCTACATCACGTAGACTACAGTCCGCGGCACTGTGAGTGCAGACGTCGATGTGTCCCATTATCATTCATATCATATCACATCATAATGTATCATATATTTCCTTGTCTGAGTCAGCTGAGCCGTATCTGGCCGTGCAACACTTACAGTGTCACATACTGTATGCAGAAGTATTATTTTAAGCAACACATTAAGTTGACGAAACACTCGAGTCAAATGTAATTAAAGTCAGATCGTGTCTTAGACGGGGCAGTGATATCATAAACCTGTTAATGTACGTATTCAAACACTTTTTCTTTTACCAGCTGTATTCACCTTGCAGGTGCAGCTATGTGGCTTTTATCCTGGATAAAGTGTTTAAGTCATGGATGTTTAAAGTTTAACTTCTTCATATTTGACTAATATTAAAGTTCACTTTTCATTCAGGAAGTATGACGCGCTGCACTGTCTCCAAATACCACCCCTTTTATGTGAACGCGCACCTAACTAGATAGGGTACGGCTGGCTTGAGCGATCGAGTTGATAACCCGCGTCGTAGGACCGCTTAGCGAGAGCGCGTTTGTTTTGGATTAGGTCAACCGGATAACTCAAAACATATCCAGGATATGTTGAACTAGATTCGTAGTATAGGCCCCTGGTTAGCCGTTCAGCATAAGTTACCATGGAGATCTAGCCCGCTAAAAAGAGAACCAGCGTCGTAGGACCGGAAACCCCGAGTTTTCCCTGAAGTTAGCCCGCTAAGCGAAAATCCTGCTTCGTAGTACAGGCCTCAGGAGGCATTTTTGTCAGAGCGTTTTGTTGACCGATGCTAAACCCTTCACAATAAAAGTCTGTCTAAGCATGTTACTGTCCTGATAACACGCTCCACACTGATATTACCTCAGGATTAGACTTGCTTATAAAACTGTCCATTAAACATCACAAGGCTCCAGAAAAACCCATGAAGCCGCACTTTTACCGTTTCAAAGCGGCCCAGGGGGACGTCTGCTGTGAGCAGACCCAAGGCGGTATCATTAACCTGGAATGTGAGCAAAGCTTTCTGGTTACGATGTGCTGAGCATCGGCAAAAAGAGACAGCGTGTACAATAGCTGGTTTTACATGCTTATAGCCAGAAGGGACCTACACATAAGCATGTTAAACCTTAAAGGATCCGTTCATTCAATGTCAACTACAAAGAGCATAGTTTATGTGTCAGCTCTTGCCGTACCTAACTGCAGATTGTTCGGTTTTATTTGTCCATACTTTTTTATAAATGTCATCCCTTGGGATAGCTGCTAAATAAATGTAAGGTTAAAATCCATCCAGAAAAAACGTCTTGAATCTACAGACCTCACTGTGGACAGTGTTTTTTTAGCAGAATTAAAACAATACATCAACTATCAGGTTGATTTTGATCGTTTTTAAGTGAAAGCTTCTAGGTTCTTCATTTTTCCTGAAAATGCGAAAACTGACTCTCTTTAGGAGCGTTGGTTGGACATTCTCGATTATTGGCACTTTTCTCACTTATTTGACATTTAACTGTCATTGTTAAGTCGGTGTGTACATTAATCTTTAATATATCTTTCTTCCTTCCAAATATCATGATAAATGCGGGGCTGCCCATATGTTCCACTGATACTTTAAAAAGCTATTATGGTAAAAATATTATCTCATCTAGGTGAGAATATGTATTTTCGTCTTATGAGAGGACCCTTTAAGGAATTATTTAAAGGGGACATATATTGCTTAATTTTAGATTCATATTTATAATTTGGGTTTCTACTAGGACACGTTGACCTGCTTTAATGTCCCAAAAACTAATTATTTTCTTCTACAGTCCATCTAAATATTCCTGGTTTCGACCTCTGTCTGAAATGCTTCGTTTTAGCGCCTATATCTTTAAGAAAACCCCTGAAAAAGCCAAATCTGTTCTGATTGGCTTGAAAGAAAGTTATGGCGTAACTTTTCAAAGGTAGTTCTCCAGACCTCGGTGAATCCTATTGTTTTCTGACCGAGGCAGCCACCAAAACATTTTTATATTATTTTACAGTTATTTTGTTGGTAGTACTCCATAATCCAAAATGTACGTGTACAAGCACTGAAAAAGTGGGTTTTCTTGATACCTCCCATTTAAGAATGTCTTGACAGCGGGAGTTTGAGCACTATTGCAGTACAATTAAAAATGTGTATTTCTTTTGCTTAACATCTGAAGGATACAGTCATCACGATTCCTCCAAACAGGAACATGAAAACAAAATCTGCCGTCCTCCCCCGGAAACAGCCTTCCTCCAGCATCCGACAATATCGATAACTTACTTTTGTTAAGGACACCGCTGCACAAATATGATGTTAGACTTTATGGCACTGGAAAAGCAATTCTGTGATAAAAGATACAGAAAGATGATGTTGAACACGAAGCTGAATCCAACAGAACCAAAGAAGAGGAAGCTGGTTATCAGACGCCATATCTGAGGCAGAAAAAAACATGTCATTATAAAACACAAACAATGAATGAATTTTGAATGAATTAATATGTTACCTGGTATCGTCTGATGATGAGGTCTGGATTAAAATACAGCTGAAAGGGGGTAATGACATCAAGTTGCTAAAAAAAATGAAACACCTTGAAATTACTTTTCAAGATGGGTATTAAGCAGTGGCGGACTGGCCATCGGGACGTTCGGGACGAATCCCGATGGGCCGGTACTGAAGGGGGCCGGTCGGATAAGTCACTAGCACCCCTCCCCCCGTTGACAATTTACTAGCGGTACCGAAGTGGACCGGTCGAGAGTCCCGGGCTGTTTTTTAGTCCCAGTCCGCCCCTGGTATTAAGACATTCATTGATAGTTACTCGTTTTTAGATGAACACTTGAAAACATCCTTGTGTTAGATCGAGGGGATCTATTAGCAGAGACGGAATATAGGTAGTATTCATATTTTTTTAAGTATGTATACATGTAATCACCTAAAACTAAGAATTGTTGTGTTTTTGTTAGCTTAGCATGAGCCCTTCATACCTACATAAGAAGTGTGCCATGTTTCACCTCCATGTTTTCTACAGTAGCCCAGAATGGACAAACTAAAGAGCTACATCCACATGTAGTCCAAATGTTAACAAAGGTTTCAGAAAATCAGAAAATGTTCATTTGAATGCGTTCATGTTTATTTCAACTAACATTATGCGATTATAAGAGGATGTGTATTTGATGTAAATGTAGGTGGTGCTATTTGTCCAGTCAGAAAACCATTATAAGGCTTGAAAAGAAAAGCGCACAAGATGAGGTTTTTAAAAAAGTGTCAGTCTGATCTAAAATAATGACAATGTTGACAAAAAATGTGTGAAGTTATCATCGATATTATTATTTAAATAAGATCATCTATATCAGAGTCTTTCAAAAAAGGAACCTAAACTTAAACTTTGATTTTAATACCTTTTTAAACTGACAAAGTGAAGTGCTTTAATGTTAAACCCTGATACATCCCAAAGAGTTTCTAACATTTAAAAACAGTTAAACATTTGAAAAGCTCCAATATAAAGACGATTTGAATATCTGGTAGTTTAAGCCTTTTACAATTATTTATTATCTTAGTAAATGTGGAAAAAACACAATAAACCGCATGATCTAACTGTATAAAAAAATCTGAAATGAACATAGATCGACTCTTAATAGGTAGATTGTACATTTTAAGAGTAGTAACATTTGAAAATGAATAGTTTCTAACTCTATATCTCAATAATAGTTTTATTTGTGATCCCAGTTTGGTGGCCAGAGTTTAAGCTGTTGTTGTTGTCATGGTTTCTTACCACAGCAGCGGTGGTGAGGATGCAGGCGGTGGTGTACGCTCGTGTCACCACGGGGATCTGAAAGTACTCCTGAGTGAAGCTGTGAGCCATCGTGCAACTGCTGCTCTCTGTCAGCTCACTGGGTCAGTCAACAACACAGGTCCCGCCCCCTCACTGCCTTCTGCCAATCAGATTCACCCTTCAATTAACACCATCCACCCCATACACTGACAACTCTTTCACATGCTATGGTCACTTTTAAAGCAAATACATCAGAATTCAGGTGCAGAAATATAAAGATACTTTATTTTGGTGATCTCTACATTTAACCCCAGTGTTATGATACCTTCATATTTTTTATTCAACAATAACTTCTTTAAAAAATGTATTTAATTTATGTTGGATTTACTTTCGAAAGTAAGTGAAAAAGATTTTAAATGTTTTACCTATATAAAAATGTGATGGTTATGATACTTGCACAGCAATGAGTAGATCAATTAAAAAAATAATAATACAAAAATACCCTTTCTCCCTTAGCGCCCCTTAAAAAAAGTCCTTTAACTCAGTTGGATTTAGCTTATCAAGTAAGTTTGTACAAAAAAACAAACTTAAATACTTGCATAGTACCGATACTTGCATAACAATAAGACAAATCAATAATAATAAAATAAAATAATATCTATAAAATTATTATTACTAATAATAATAAGGCTACATATAATTATTTATTATCCACTATGTCTAGTATTGGAACCATAGTAATCGATCGATTGGTAAAAAGGTTATGTTTTTATTAGAAAGCAAACAATATGCAGTTCATACATTTCAATGCACTGGTATGGCTACATATGAGTAAAAAAAAAAAAAGTAATCAAAGACATGTATGTACAACAAACTTATGCTAAGTTGTTTGTGTATAAATATTATTTCACTGGTTAACACTTGAGTTGCAGAAACAATTCAAACAACAGAGTCTGAATAATGACTCGTCAGCGTCCTGCACTGAAAAACTGCACTGAGCACCACAGTCTGAACTAAGCCTTCACATCTCAAGCGCTGCAACGATGACTCAGCGGTTCTCAACCAGGGTGACCTGACCCACACAGAGTTCAGAACATGTCACATGTAAGCTAGTAAAGTATGGAAATACTCAAGTAAAGTACCTCAAAGTTATACTTGAGTGAATGTACCTTTCCACCAATGCCATTTGTGACTTAATACTACATTTGTCTTATGGTTCAGCAAAAAATAGCAAAAGCCTCCTGGTGAAAACCACTGATCCACGCAGCAGCTTGTGTCCCTGAATGCATCACACTGACTGTGTGACCTGATTTGAGCACCGTGTTTTGTTAAAGAAAAGCGATGAATTAATGAAGTATGAGACATGAAAGACACAAAAGGAGGAAATAATTGACATCTGCCCTCTAGATGGCGCACTGGAGCTTTTTCACTACCACAGAGAACCTGCAGTCTGGTGAGTCATCAAGAAGAGGGACAACAAAACATGACATACAGTGATGTTATCACATTTTATACCTCATATGGATACATAATTTCTTTAAGTCTTCATGTTGTTGTATTGTAAAAGTTTCAGGGAAGAAGAATTAGGTCACATAATATCCCAAAAACTTACTCAAAACTTGAACATTTGGCCAAATATAAAAAATAAATACAATACTTTCTACATTATGTTTAGAATAAACTAGATAAAGGTCCTTGTGATTGGGAGGATTCGGCCTTTCAGACCACCATCGTTTTTCAGAGGTGATGTTTTGTCAATATGAATCTCTAATGCGATATCTGAACTCTTCAGATCATCCTCCAATCAAAAGCCAGCACTGCAGAGATTTGCTCGCACACATTTGCGTCAAGTTAGTGTGTTTCCATCCAACTGTTTTTATGTGCATTTTCAAGTTGAGCAATACAAAACCTGAATGGAAACACCAGTTGAAATATCTTTAAACTATTAGTTGTTGACTTTTAGTAAACCGTAAACCTTAACCAACAGTTATGAGGAATTAATCATGACTTAAATTAAGCATGTGAATTAAACAGCACTTATCATTGAAAAGCAGTAAAAACACATACATTCCATTGTGTTTTCCACATCATTATTTAGTGTTCACACTTCTTTTGCAAAGGTTTAATGGCTGTGAAGTATTGCTGCAACTGTTTCTCTTGATCAACAACACTCCTAATATTTGCACAACAGTAGCTTGCATTTTCTTATGAAAGTTTTCTGGAAATTCTGTAAAAATGTGCAATACATTTGGACGGAAACTTGACTTTTGTTGACACCAAACAGAGTGTGCTGCCGGAGTGATTCACAATGGGACATTAAAAACACAAGTCCATCATTCTCAAAGTTATGACTGTGTCACAAAAGAATCCATATGCAGCTTTTTCCAAACCTCTGCATAATAACAGACCGACTTCAAAGTACTGTGAATTTAGTTTTTATGTTCTGATTCATGGCCAGTGTGATTCAGGAAGGCAGGGAAATCAACTGCATATGTGATCGCATCCTTCAACTCTTGTTTACCGACATCATGATTAATGGGTAGAGGGACATTAGGCGCTTTCACACCGGAGTACTTTTCCCCATACTTTTCCCTTTTAGTTCCGATAGTTCCTGGGATTTTGCGTTCACACCAAAAAGAGAACTTAGTTCATGAGAACTTTTACCCCCTTTTCAGTCCCTAAGAGAGCAGGTACTTTCCTGGGGAGAAAAAAGTTCCAAGTTCTGATTGGCTGGGCAAATTGCAAACCACGCCCCGTAAAACTCGGAAAAGTTTTGTGAAGCCGCCATTGTATTTGCTGGCATTAGCATTATTAGTATTAGCATTAGCCCCACGCACCAACGGAGAGAGAATAACTTATGGCAACACAAAAAAAAACATGGGAGCGGTGGAGTGATGAGGAGGTGTCGGCGTTCTGGCGATTTACTCGGAAGCCAGTCCCCAACTCTGGGGACTTCCGGCCGGGGACTTCGGGTGGCAGTATACGCCGTGAAGTTGTTTGCGGCCTGCCAGTAAACCCAAAGCAGAAGAAGAAGAAGTGACGTCAGCGGCTTCATTTGCGTAATCTTCCCTCAGGGACTTATTCCGGTGTGAACGAGATCTGCTCTTTTTTCCCCCATGGGGGAACTAAGTGCTGGGAACTAAGTACGGCAAAGTACTTGGTGTGAAAGCGGCTATTGCATTAATACATGCTCTCTGCAGAGAAAATGTTCAAATCTACCTTCTGCAGCTTTAAGTTTGATGTCACAATTCAAACACGGCATCGGCAGTCCATCCATATGGCGGCCGACCCATGCAAACGCGCTACACCGGCCCAAAACAATCCATTCGGATAAACACACTGCAGCTTCAGAAATTATGCAAGTAAAAGAACCACAAATGTGCCAAAACACATGCAAATGAAGAAACATCTTCGCCCAACCTGACAACACATGCTCAGAGTTTATTAAAAGCTCTGCATAAACGAAACGCTGCAAATAAAAAAAAGACTGCTAAAAACGAAAACTTGGACATTAAAAAGTGACGCACACTGCTGGGACCGGAGTGCTTGTTGATGTTCAGGGATTATGAAGTTGGCCCACTGTCACTATTGGCAGAGTCAGTGGCGCTGTACTTCCGCCACAAAATACATCAAAAGCAGCGAAGAAGACTTCCCGAGCATGGTTGCCATGGTTGCCCTTCTGTTTATTCTCCGCGGTGGATTTAGCAGCAGAGGTGGGGAGAGGCAGGGCTCTGGCTGTTTCTCCCTCCCCGAGGAAAGCGTGTGCTCCTGCTGTAAATCTCCCCGGTAGTCCACCAGCAGATGAAAAACACCCACCTCTCCGCCACTTCCAAGGGACGAGGGAACCGTGCGGCAGAGTTTCCGTTAGAATTTTTTTCCGCCGGTCAACATGTTCGTTAAAGTTTAAATCTTCCTGACAAAATTAGAAAAGTGCCGGCGCTTTAAAACAAATTAATAACGACTCTATATAATAATATAAGAATAATACACGGAGCCTCTCTTTTCCTCCCCCTCTCCTGCGTGTCTCCGTCAGCAGCAGCTGATCTCTGATCTCTCTCTCCTGTCCGATTAGACTTCACTCACGTTTATGTCCATATCGATCAAATCTAGCTGGAGGCTCCTGCTGGGTGCACTGTCCTGCGAGATAACGGGACCTGGCTCGAAACACTCGGTTGTTGTTGTTGGCGAAACACATCAGCAATGACGCGGGTGACACGGGGGTGAGCAGGAGAGGTGGGGAGAGACGGGGATATGGCGTATAGGGCGTACACACGGAGCCGTTTGACCCCCCAAAGCGTTCCGTCCGCAGATCTACCCCGCTTGGGACCCGTTATCGTTTGAGGGGTCCGTTTCCGCGGTTCCGTCACGGCCTCGTGTGAAAGAACTGTCTATACGATAGAAAAAAGTAGCAGATACAACCCGAACCGTCTCCATGTAAACGGGGCCTTAGTCTGCGTCATAATCGTAAGTGTTTTGGCAGTGTATTTGAAAGGACTTGGTTAGCTACGTTAGCTAGCTAGCTTACAGCAGATCTGCAATCATATCATAAGGAATCATGCGATCACATTGTCAAAATAAGCCAATACAACATACATTTGAGGTACTTTTCCACTGACAGTGGGACAACTTCATAATCCCCGAACGTCAACAAGCACACCTTCACAGCTGTGTGCATCACTTTTTAGTGTCCCTGTTTGTGTTGTGTTTTGAGCTAATTTCTTGCACTTTTCTTTTATTTGCAGCGTTTAGTTTATCCAAAATGTGTGTGAACGCTGTGCATGTTTCTTTAAGCTGGTGAAGAACAGGTTTCTTCATTTGCATGTGTTTTGGCACATTGATTTTTTTTTTCTCTTTACATCGTTTTTGAAACTACAGTGCTTTGCTCCTAATGGAAGTAACACAACAGAATAGATATAATGGAAAATATCCTTTACAGTTTCTGAAAACCACAATCAGTCGAACATTCCAGGCTCAAAGACAGGAAGTGAGAGCGATGCAGCATCACACGTTGTTAATACAGGGCCCAGACCTCAGCTGTATGGTGACAAAAATGTGCAAAATAAATATGAGTATAGCTGCACAGGAGGTGCTAAGTCTGAGGAAACATTACTTGGTTTTCCTGAGAAGAAGGTGTAATAAATGGAGGAAAGCGTAAACGGATATATTGCCATCCTACTTGAAACCGCAGGATGAGCACACAAACGTCATTGCTTCAAGAACTCCTCTTCATAGTCATAAATCTGGCTCTTGTTCTCCATAGCTCAAATGTTTCTACATCCGAAGAAGTCCATGCCGATGTAGCGGGGATAGCCCTCCAAAGAGTTCATGCCAACGGGATCGAACTTCCAGTACTGTCGACCTCGGACAAAGTGAGCGTAGCCTGAAAGATCAAATAAAACATTCTGTGTAAATAAATCAGTCTCAAGAATCTTTTAACGTTTTTTTGGTAAGATATTTACAATGTGTTAAATGCCTGGGGTAAAGGCTATCTTATATGTACTGGGAAAACTCAGCATAGTTACAATGGAGTTGACAAAATGTTTTTTATTAGATTTTTTTGTTTTGAAAGGTTGAATTTTTGTGCTGTAAACTGCGTTTAGGTTAGGTACATTTTTACTTATTCTTGTGGTTTAAAGTTGGACATTTCAGTAATCAAAACAAACATGGATGTGTTGTAACCCTAACCCTTAAGGGTTGGAGAAATTAAGTTGTTCTGATTTTCAAAACTGACAGATCCCAACAAACCAACTAGCTTATAAAACAAAAAAAAGAAAGATATCTGGATTATCTATTAATCCCCGGGGAACATTTTCAGATAGGAACTCTTTAACTTGGTTAGTTTTGCCTTGGACCGTACCGTAGACGTCCCTGAAGGTGGCATCCACGTCGTCAGGGATGCCGCTCCAGTCCTTCATGCTGCGCGGGTAGACGGACTCCACCCTCTGCTCTCGGGGGCTGAACCTCCAGTAGCTACCTGACTTGAAGAAGTAGGTGTTGTAGTTGGAGTCGTGGCCCCAACGCAGCGCCGCCTGGATCCCAGACACCGACAGACCCAAACTCCTGATGGACTCTGGCCCTCGGATCTGCATCTCGGCATCGAACACCCAGTAATTCTCACCTGCCCCGAGAGAGAGATGTTGAACAATGCCATTTATTTCTAGAGCTTTTTAGCCCTGTCTATACAACTCAAGACTATACCCCTGGAAAATGTTAAAATACGATGGAAACAATTTAGAGGTCTGGCGAAGAATATAAATATATGACAAAAAAGAGCAATTAGGGCTCTTGGGAATGAACTCAAAAGATCCCAAAAGGTCCTAATTCCTATCACTAGTAATCTGACTTCAAATTATGTTTATGGCCCTCATAGTGAGGAATGGGACTGACATCTGTTTGAAGGAAACATTTCACTTACTACCTTAACCACATCTAATGGAAATACACACAAACAACTCTACGGCTCTGTGTTAATTACCACTTAGCACCTGTTTAAACTTGCCCAAGGCTGCTTGATACTTGGTGACTGCTGCACTCACATGAAACCTTTAACCACATAACAGCACAGCTCAGACCGTCATCAATGCCCACCTTGAAAGAACCAAATATTCCCTGTCTTGTCTTCAAAGGCGGCGTCGATGTTGTTGGGAATCCCCCTCCAGTGACGGGACGCCAGCGCTGGGTAACCGCTTTCCAGATGCCCGTCCCTGATCCGCCACACGTAGCCCGACTTGAAGAAGAACAGCTCCCCTCGGATCATAGACACGGCATCAAAGTCCGTCTGGCAGGCGTTGGGCTGGAAATGAGACACAAGTGTAAAGTTTCCTACAAGATGTTTTTTATTGCAGCAGTATGGAGTGTTAAGGAGCCGTTTTATTGTCTGAAAGGATCCCAAAATAACGTCCGGTAAAAGACCTCTCGGTTACAACTTAGAAGAAACTGTTTCCAAGTGCTTATAACTAAATAATGACTTTTGACCCTTATTTATCATTTTTGGTTAAAAAATACCCCCCTGAATGAAGTGGTGAAGTTTCAAAGATGCTTGCTTTTTTAACAGTGTTGTGACCACAGGAACCACTGTGGGATAAAGGGATAAGGCTGGTGGTCTATTTTATTTCTCTTCTTGTCAACAAAGACCATTGAAAAAACTAATGATCCACCATATTCCCCACGGATATCCTTTTCCTCTGTGTCATAGGGCTCCATTGAGTTCCAAAAACTATTAAAAACCACATCAGGGAGCCGCATGTACTGCACCAAATGGCGATGAATCCACTGCTTGATAAAGTCCCCAACAAAAAAACGATTTACCCCTGTTTGAGTAACTTTTATTCATTTTAAAGATTCATGTCTTTAGTAAGAACTACTGTGATTGGTCCTAGACGTTGGTTGGTTTTATTTGAAGTCAATGCCACATTCATTAGAGCATGGCACCTAATTTGTCCTTTGGAGTTTCTTGAAGTGAGCTCAACTCGATAAAAAGAGACTTTCTGCAACCAAGCGTGACATTGTTAAAAGCTGCTCAACAAAACAAACAAGCTTACAAGACACGATCAATCAAGCTTATACTTCTGTTAGGGTTTATCACCAATGGTGCTTAATCCGCCACTGAAAAAAGTCCCCTTCAAAAGCACAATACCTTCCTGATTCACTTCCATAAAAACTAAAGTGACCAGCTGTTCAAGGAAATAACTGAGCCTTTTTTTTATTTTATTAAAAATGAAACTCCATTTGCTCTAGCTGTTTTAGGTAGGAACCAATGGGATTGGAGCTGAGAGCCACATACAGGAAGTCAGAAAGACATACGAACACATTGTTGGTTTTGGTCTTTTCATAGGATTTGTTGACAATAAGAACATTATTATAGTTATTTTGAGCTGTTTTGAACTGGTTATTGTAATGTTGCGCCAGCTCCACTCACATTAGCGACGATCTCGTTAGTCTCGGGGTTGGATGGAGGTGGAGGGGGGGGTGGCGGTGAGGGCAGGACCTGTGGTTGAACTCCGTACAGGTACTGGATGCCCCGCTTGTCATCCTCGCTCAGCCTCAGAGGGTAGGAGAAGGTGTAGTATGCGGACATGATGGCCCCAGGCTCGCGAGAGTGCTGCAGGCCAAGGACGTGCCCGAACTCATGGGCGGCAACCTGGAGAAGGTCTGTGCCTACAGGAGGGAGGGGGAGGGGGGGGGATGAGAGAAGAGTCAGAGGATGCAAAACCACAGATGGCTCAAATGGCGTCTGGAAATAATTTGCTTTGACCTGCTTGCGGTGGCAGATTTAGCTATCTGAGATGATACAGTGCCAACAAAGAGTCATTCAAAAGTCCCTCGCTGCTGACTAATTTCCCCTTCTTCCTCTCCATGACCTGAGAACACCTCATGTTACAGATGTGTCACATATCATTGACTGTTCATAGTTGCCCCCATGTGAACTCAGCTTGTGAGATCTTTCCACCCTAGAAAGGTTATAGCTAAAATCATTGCTGGATTTAGAGATATTGTTGCTTTTTTACATTTAGTAGGCTACATGGCTTTGGTGAATACTCATTTCTGAGCAATGAAGCTTGCAATGTCTTATCTTCAGGGTGATAGTCTGATATTTGGCAGTAAATAATAACCAGCACGATAAAAATCTTAGTGTCTAAAGTGATTGTATGTGCTTTTTCTATTTTAAATGGTATTTTGATTTCCTTGGGCAGTCATGAAAGTCGTATTTTGCCCGTTTTACATTTCTTGAATAGATTCCTAATAATCATTGCATTTCAGTGTTTCTAATTATACATATTCTTATATAATACCTCCAAAATAGTAATATAACCTCTGTATTCACTTTTAAAAACCCATGCTCTGCAACTACTACTTTCTCAACAATGCATGGTTAGTTCATATTTAATCACATTGTTTATCTGTTATTATTTGCATCTTTATAGTGTCGTTGACATATTAAAGGAAAAACCTGAATTAGTGTTGAGAAACATAACCAGGGCAATTTACAGCCTGCTATTTTTTTCAGGTCAGGTCATTCACTTTGATGACGTCACATAACATCCAAAACATCTGGATTTGCCGCCATTCTCATTCACACCCCCACCGCTTCCCTGACCACCTCTTTATGTCGGTCATCCATTCTCCACTTGGCCTCCCTGCACCTCTTCTCCCTCATGATGGTATTTGCTAGGTACCAGTTTTTTCTTTACTCATTTTCTGATACTTCTTATCTAAACCAGAGTCAAATTCCTTGTATGGGTACACATACTGTAATTGGCTAAAAAAGTCGACACAGTAAACACATAGTACCATGAATTGTATTAATGATTTATATTCTACTTGAAGCAATGAAAAAAAGTCAAAAATATTTTTTTTCTAAATTCTGTCAGATAAACCCTCACCCATGTGGTTTCCGAGGGTCCAGGACTCGTCATAGTCGAAGTGAATGTCACCTTGTCGGTGGGTTTTGGGGAAAAATGCGTGAGCGAGAATCCCACCAGGGCCATCGAAGGGAAGGTTGTCTCCATGCCAGTACCTGCAATCCCATGAATGAAACGTTCTGATGAGCACAAAAGGCACTCTGAAGGTTTACAGCATGATGAACTTTTTAAGTGAAACTTTACGGATGAAAAAACAAGTTGATGAGGTTGCTGTCAGAAAACCCATTCATATTAAGTTAATAATAACAAAGGAAAAACACATTTCCTTATCTGAAATTATAGTTAAATAACTAAACAGGCATGTTAAAAGAAATCTAAGGCTTTATGGTTTGACTTCCAATCATTTGGTGAAATAAAAAAGAAAGTCTTATCATATTTTGCCATAAATTGAAGAGGTCCTTTGTTGTTTTTTGTGGGGGGGTTTCCCTTTCCTATAGTGTGTTTTAGTGCATGTAAATGGTCTGCAATGGCTAAAATCCCGAAGTTCCCTCCAGAGGGAGTTTCCAACTTATACAAATACACTTATAGGCGCTTTCACACCGCAGTACTTTTCCCACAAAGGTTCATGAGAACTTAGTTCATGAGAACTCTTTAGTTCCCATGAACTAAGTTCAGATCGCGTTCACACTGGAATAAGTTCCTGAGGGAGGATAGGCAAATGAAGCCGCTGACGTCACTTTTTCTTCTTCTGCTTTGGGTTTACTGGCAGGCCGCAAACAACTTCATGGCGTATACTGCCACCCGAAGTCCCCGGCCGGAAGTCCCCGGAGTTGGGGACTGGCTTCAGTAGAAGCTGCTGGTTAGTGATGGCAAAATGAAGCTTTGAATGAAGCATCGAACCACTTGGACAATTGTGTCGGAAATAGGTTCATTTCTCGAAGCTTCAGTTACAGCGACCTCTCCTGGCGAAGTGCAAGGCTGCAGTGGGTTTAACGTATCTTTGCCTTGAATTCGATGCACACACACACTAAGACTGAATATCATGTTCTATTTGCAATTAAAGATTGATAATTGTGTGTATTGGGTTATTGAGAAAAGACTAGACAGTGCTGGAAAATTTTTTGGGCGGAGAGGGCCTTTTATCAGTTATTAAAGTATTAAAGTTGAAAAGCAATGATTAAAAGCTCATCCATTCCGGGCTTTGAACCAGCTGCGCGGAGGACATCGCAGC
This sequence comes from Dissostichus eleginoides, assembly GCA_031216635.1. Taxonomy (NCBI): domain Eukaryota; kingdom Metazoa; phylum Chordata; class Actinopteri; order Perciformes; family Nototheniidae; genus Dissostichus; species Dissostichus eleginoides. Next base: position 32,285,027 of record CM062269.1, read on the forward strand.
ATTCGGGCCGCCGGCTCTATCCACTGTGCTATCTATTCCTTAAACAATTAAACTGTTTTTATATTACTCATAATTGTCTTTTTGTTCACAACTTCACATTTTGAAGTGTTTCCCGAGCCAGAACGACCTATCTTTCTTCCTGGCTTGCTCTATAATGATCCAATTCAAATGCAATACCAACAACAACTCAACAGCAACAACGCAAACTACGACAACAACCCACACATTGCGCATTGTTTAGAGCGGTTATAAAGTGTTGAAACGCTCAAATTCGAAACTGTTTCAACCTGTCACCTGTCAGAATAGAGACGAGGCAGTGCATTGAATCGCGTGATTGGACCGCGAACCAGTCAAGTGATTAATTCAGGAAATGAAGCAGTAGCTGGTTCGGACGTCACATGTCACGTGATTTGAAGCAGTTGCTGCTTTTGACGTCATATGTCACGTGATTTGAAGCAAGCTTCGAATCACTGGTTCTATGGAATAGGAAGTCCAGGGTTGAAGCTCCGTTCGAAGCTTCAGTGTCAAACTGCCATCACTACTGCTGGGACTCCCAGCAGCTTCTACAGAAGCCTTCCGAGTAAATCGCCAGAACGCCGACACCTCTTCATCTCCACCGCTCCCATGTTTTCTTTTGTGTTGCCATAAGTTAGTCTCTCTGCGTTTGTGTGCAGGGCTAATGCTAATGCTAATAATGCTAATGCGAGGATAATAAAATGGCGGCTTCACAAAACGTATTTGGAGTTTTACGGGGCGTGGTTTGCATTCCGCCCAGCCAATCAGACATAGGAACCTTTTTCTCCCACGAAAGTACCTGCTCTCTAGCAGGGACGGAAAAGGGGATAAAAAGGTTCTCATGAACTCATTTTAGTTCCGGATTTTTTTGGTGTGAACGCAACATTTCGGAACTATAACGGAACTAAAGTGGGAAAAGTACTGCGGTGTGAAAGCGCCTTATGTCAGGTTTATTTAAATATCTTACATTGTCACGTACAATGTGTAGGAGTGTTAGCCAATAGAAGTGCGAGTGTTACATAGTGATGTCACTATGTTACAGAAGTCAATAAAGGAGTCCAATGGAGGTGTTTGAGGCTGGTTGGGGAGTGTGTGAGGGAACTTTTGGATTGTAGCCTTTGTAGACCATTTACATGCACACACTACAGGAGAGGGAAAACCCTAAAAGCATATGGTTAACTGTAACTGTAAAGGATTAATTGTGAAAATGTCATACTGTTGCTACCCTAAATTGCAAAACTTTTGATAATTATCAGTAGACACAAATTACAGCAGAGGCCGATGGGAATGTGATAAGGACTGCAGATACTTGATCTTGATAGTCAAAGGATCACACAAATGTATACAGGTATTCCTGAGGGGAATATGAGAGCATGATTCAAATTGCATGCTAATGCACCAAATCGAGATATTTCCATCTTGAACAAAGTTGCAAAAATAATGTATTTTGTATTTTATTTCATAGCACATTAATTCATTTTGCAATCATATCTGTCTTTTTTACTTAAACATATAGCATGTGTTACTTTTCCTTTATAATTACTTCTAAAAGATGCTTTTTCCCCCCACATCCCGGTCTCCCACCTTGTGAAGTCGATCCGGATGTCGGCCTTCCCACTGTGGATCTCGGTGAAGGTGAGCGGGGTGACGTCACTCCAGATTTTCAGCGCTTCCCGAAAGACACGTCGAACCTTCTCCTCGCCTATCTGCCAGGGAAACCGAACTATCCTGCGGGAGATCAGTGCAGGTGTCACACACACAGACACACACACACACACACACACAGGATATACAGTAGGGAAGCAGAGAGGGACCACCAGCCTTGCATGCCTCCCTCTAATCTGATATCTGTCTAATCAGCGGGGATGTGTTCTGTTACTGACACCCCCAGGCTCCCTTTCCTTTTAAATAAAACCACCCAGTGTGATAAATAGGAAAAAGAACATAAACCTCCTTATTTAACAAACAGGACTCTAAATATGTATTAATAATATAGAATTGATGTAGAGCAATCGTTTTAGTAGTTTCACGCTTTGTAAAACATTCTGATATGCGTGTGAGGAATGGACAACCACTCTCTACGGGTGAAGTACGGAGCTGTCAGGACGTGCCTGTGTAGCGCTTCCAGCTATAGCACGGTTGCAAATTGCCACTTGCAAGCACAGATTGAGATTTTGGCACAATGATGCTAAAACTGAAGAGCTGACTCTTCAAAAAGACAGAGATTAAACAAAACAAGATACAACATGTTGTAAACAGAGTTTGAGGTGTTGTTAGGCAGATGTTTGATCTTTGCAAAGGGCCAGGCTAGCTGATTACCATTTCCACTCACTATGCTAAGCTAGGCTAACGTGTCATGACTCCAGATGTGTCCTCAGTCACGGCGTTAATAACATTTTCTCACTCAAAGAAATAGCAAAAAATTGCTGTATTAACCAACAATCCAATCTGTTCCTTTAACTTATAGCTGTTAATTCAGGATATTATTGTTTCTTGTTGATTAAAGGTTTCCAGATAACCTCATTATTAGCTAGTACCTTCAGGGATCTTTGGTCTAAAAATATAAAGTTAACATTTGCTGCATCATTTTATGGCACAACTTCAGAACATGTTACCTGTAAGATTTTTTTCTGGCTGGCAGGCAGTTCTTGTCTTTCATCATGCATGAAAGGTCAAAAGGGACAGGAAGCAGCAGGGTTTATGGGAAATGTGTTCTTAATTTAGAGAAATCTCTAGCAATAAAAATACAACTGCTGTTCATGTCATTCCCTGTCTCAGTTATCCATAAAGCATATCATTTAAGGCGACAGGAAGAGTTACATTTCCTGAACATTTTTCATTTAAACCGCACATTTAAATTTGATACTAAAAGTAATAATTACACGACAAGAAAAAACGTTTGACCATAATCTAAAGTGTGAAGCAAGACTCATGCAAAGGTGCTTACATTTGTTCAGACTGACTTCAGTTTGCACATGGACTTTGCTCAGTGCAAAGTTCACATAAGTGTAAATATTGAGCTTATCACTTTTTGTTATCCTAAGATTAAAAAAGGTAATATTTCCTAAATATGACCTACATTGCTTAGCCTTGAAAGGGGAATTACACTAGTTTTTTTTTTAAATAACAATGCAGCCAAGCTGGTCACTGTAGTTTTGTCAAACAGCAAGAGGAAGTAGTGCAAAGTTGGGGACTATTTTCAGTGGGGGAGCTACACATTTGAGGATCATGTATTTCTTACTTGTTACATAATGACATCACTATGTAACACTTGCGTTCTATTGGCTATCGCTCCAACACATAATGCGTGGAGCGGGACATTTCCCACACATCTATTAGTGGTTGACCAATTATAACAGAGCTGGCTAGCTAACCAATCAGAGCAGACTGGGCTCTGGTTTCAGACAGAGGGTGAAAAATGGTGCTGCAGCACAGGCAGTATGAGAAAAATAAAGAGCTTTTTTTAACATTAAAGCATGTAAACATGTCATAGTAGAGTAACAAAATACAAATATGAACCTGAAAATGAGCAGAATAGGGCCCTTTAAAAAAACAAAACAGAATCGCATTAGTTTGCGGCCGGTGCTGCCTCCCCCCCCCTCTCTCGCTTTGTGTTAATATACTGTTGCGTTAAAGAATGGCTACAATGAAAGAGACCCCAGGAGACACAGACAGAGAGGCAGCCGCCAGCAGAGCACTGCCAGACGCGCGGTGGTGCCAAGTCCTTAGATGAAAGCAAAGCATCACCCCTTTGTCAGAATTATAATTTTAAGACTTCATTTTCTATATTACTATATATAGAACTATATAAGCCCTCCCGTGTTGCATGTTTTTTCCTTGATTCTATCATTAAGTTGGTCTGAAAACTGCCTGAAATGGAGTCATCGTTTTGCCTAATGAAGTGATTCTTTAAACCAGCAATATCTTTTTTTTTTGCGATACTGGGGCAGCAGTAACAATTTCTTAATGACAATTTACATTAGATATGGTTAAGTTGTAAGAAAAAAGCTTCTAATTGCACATCCGGTAGTTTAAGATATAATATTCTGCAAATGTTCATGTTGATATTAGTATTAGTGTCTCTACTGTGACATGTCTCCATGCTTTAATGTTCAAAAAGCTCTTTATTTCTGCAGCACCTCTTTTCCCCCTCTGTCTGAAACCAGAGCCCTGTCTGCTCTGATTGGTTAGCTGGCCGGCTCTGTTGTTATTGGTCAACCACTTAGAGATGTCGGGTCCCTTAGCCTATCAAGTACAATGTGTTAGGGGTAGCGCAATTGTTACATAGTGAGTAAATTATGTCACGGAAGAAAACAGGCGTTTCAGGCAGTGTGTGGAAGAGAAAAAAAAACGATATAACACACAGCAGATACACACATTATTATTGACCTTATTCAACTATCAGATTTGGCCTCGCCAGAGTTGCAAATCCTGGTTAAACTACCTATTTTACAAAGAAATCACATAAAGAATTGGGGCACATAATAAAACAAAATATTCATATCGGATGGCTAGAGTCCTTCCCTTAGAGTGCAAGCCTCTGTTTCACGGAAAGAGAGCAACAAACGTCCCTCTTCTCTTGCAAACATAAAAAAGAAAAATCAATGACCAATCCTGAATGTGTTTTCATTCCATGTCACCATGATATCTATTGACCCACCACAGCCAACCCACAATGAAATGTTGTGCTTTCTACAATTAGGGTATTCTGTATTGGCGCCTGATATGTACCTGTAGGTGAGGTCTGTCTTCTCTAAACGTCCTCCGTACAGGACGAAGCGTCTCTGTCGCCCCCGATAATGCACCTCCTTATGGGCGGGGTAGTCCGGTACTCCACAGCGTGGTCGGTTCCATGTGTTAGAGGTGTTGGTCTGCAAACTTGTCTCCTTTACGAAGTCTTGAGTGTGAGACAGCTTCCCCCTCTTCTTCAGGTCGGGGAACTTTTCAGACAACTGTAAGAACAATGGTGGTCAACAGATAGTTGTTTTTAACAAATAAATTAAACACGTAAATACTTTGAAAAAGATGTCACTGTGTGTCATCTATTTGTCTTTTTTGCGTGTAGTGGCCAATTATGCAAAATACAAAGTTCCAAGGCCACTAAGCCTACAAGGCGAACTGGAGTGTTCACTGGCGTTTAAAACATCCAAATACCTTCAATGAAAACCATAGTCCCAGGTATGCGTCCTGAGGGTTTTATTCACTTAATATTCCATAGATCTGTTGGCGGTCCACTACCGACTTACTCTACAACACTTTTAGCTGCATATAAATAAATAAACAAAGTACAAATACCATCAGGCATGTGGACGCCTACGGGCAAAAACGTTTTCAACTACCTGGTAGACTTCCAATTTGTCAGAGTGGTAATGCGTCATTTTATACTCATAGACTTGCGCACTAGAGTCTGCTTTTCCGTAAACAATAACAAACATAAACCTTGAGCAGTCCATAAACAAACCAAACGGTTTGTTTATAACTCTATGATTATCCAATTCATTTAACCTCACCAAACATAAATATTTACCATAAATATCAATACGCCTGACTGGCTCTTACAGTGCGGTATTCCTGTACGGTGGCCGACAAAAACGCACTACAACGGCCCTGAACATTTCCAAACGATGCAAATGAATAAACATAATTTAGCCAAAACACATGCAAATGAAGAAACTTCTTCACCAACTTCACAAAACATGCGCATTTTACAAAAACGCTGCATAAACAAAAAGGTGCAAATAAAAAAAACTCTGCAAGAAGCTCAATACACAACAGAAAAGGGGACAAAAAAGCAACAAACAAAACTTGGCTGCTTATGGTAAAATAAGCTCACTTTTATCAAAAGAGGTACCAATGAGCCTCATAACTGTCGGTTTCCACATGAATCAGTTTATATTCTGAGACAGGAGCTTCAGTTACAGGTGTCACAAGCAGCACTAGCCTTCTCAATTTTGGACTATTACTTCCATCAAAATGCACGACGGTTAAACTTGAAATGAATTGAATTAACCTTAAAAATGTCACAGTATTTAAATGCAAAAAATTTAAAGATAAAAGGTTTAAGTAAAGAAAAAGAAAGAAGTGGAAGTATACGAGGAAGTGAAGGCGAATCAGCTTCATTTTGGACTCTGGAGGAACACACTCAAAATCGTATTCTCCGGTTTAAGAGATTACTATCAGTTACACCCCCCACCACTCCCCCAATCCAGAGGAAATGGCTCTGCTCATTTCCACTGGCGCAAATTACAGAGGAGCGCCTCCTCTGTACCACATCTGCTGTGCTACACCACTGCTGGCATTTCCTTTCCTCTGCCACTCAGAACAACCTGTTGGGAAGACGCTATCAATTTCTTTTGTAGAAATGAAATAATCAGATTCAGTGGAGTTCTTTATTTCATAATCCTGTGGGGATTTTAGCTGATATTGATATTTTTCTGAAAAATTGCAGTACCAAAGATGTCCATGATAATAGATTAATTAATTTGATTAATTAGTGGAAAGGTAATATGTACATTTACTATTAAAGTAGGCCTACTAATTCAACATACTTCAATTTTAATAGATTGATTTCCATTTTGTTCTACTTTTATTATTATTATTTATTTATACTTCTTTTGATTTTTTTCCCTTTTGCCATTCTGAAATGTTCCAGGTTCAACTATGGAAATGAATTTATAACTTTGTTTGAAAACTTTGTTATTTTGCATATTTAAATGACTATTATTATGAATTCCCCCCCTTTGGATTAGCTGGTGAAATAATCAAAATAGTTGTACAAAGGGTACAAAACTGATTGTATTTCAGGACAAACTTTCCCACAACCAAACCCAGACATGCCTTGACTCATAGTTTGAATAATTACATCATTTTCCTTTTTCCTAAAGTTGACTAAAGACACAGGATAAATTGCCCAAATCTACGGTGGCTGACCTGTGCAACCATTGGCCCCTGTCGGCCACCGTACAACCATCAAATAAAAGAGTTTTCTAAAAAGTAATGTGACATCAATTTTAATACTCATTTATAAAAAGTCTGTGTGAACACAAAAGTATGTACGAGGATGACATTTAATAATAGAGAGACCTTTCGACTCTTCAGAATTAAAACCAAATATTTGACATGAAACCTACAAAAACACAAACCCAATTCACAAGAGCAAAATATTAAAAAAAGAATTGTCATTGTCATCATGTTTTTCAGTTGTGTTTGAACGAGGCTGCCTCACTCAGCTCTGCATGACTCAAACTGTGTCGTTGTTGTAGGTGAAGGGGAACAAAACCCAGCAGGATTCATGGAATGTGCTCCAGACTGCAGAAACACACAGTGACTGATGGGTCTGGATCACAGAACCCCCCCCACCCACACACCCACCCCCTGTGTTTAACTTTGTTTAAACGACATGTAAGCTGCTTGTTTTGTTGCACAAAGCACTTACCCGCATCAGGGGGGATGTTTCTGCTCATTCCCTACGGTTTTCTTAAATGGCTTGTTAGTGTTGTAATGAATGGGCCTCAGAAAAATGGCTGCTTGTTTGCATGGCAGCTTATTTCTTCTGAAATCTGATCTAAGGGGCCTGTTATCTGTCGTTCTGATAACAAAATCCTCAGATAAACAACAAAGCCCTTAAAACAGGTCTGACATGTATCAATCTAAAGTCTGTAGACATGAAACTGCTTGTCTGAGTACACAAGTACAACATTTTATACCCTGGGGGTATAGGCTCTATATACTGTAGGTGAGCCTATACAGGCCTGCTGGTTCTATTGAGGTCACTGAGTTCATGCCCCCAGTGTTGTTCATCCAAATCTGGATTTTACTGATCAGAAGAAAAACAAATATAGATGTGGATTGGCGTCATAAGATGTTTAGTCTAGGTTCTGCACTGAAAAGAAAATGAACTCCCTTTGTTCCAGTAAAGTATAGTTTCTTGTCAGTCCAAAATGTCCTTATTTCATCCTATTAAGATTCAGGTGAAATTGCCAAATTAACATATTCATTATTCAGTACAGCCAAAAACACTGGAACAATTTTGCATTTTACAACTTCCGGTTCCCTCGTCTCGAAGTCAGCGTTTTTTGGAACGTGTTTGTGGTTAGAAGCCTAAAATAAGGTGTGTGGTTAACACAAGCTAAAGAGAGGTTCACGTTGTGTTGTACAACATCAAATATGTCAGTAATTACCCCACTTGTGAATGTCCGAAGCTTCTATGTGTCTTCAAAAAACGTGGTTGATATCAAGTAACTAATTGAACCACTAAATGTCATCACACATAATATCGCCCTTAGCTTAGTGGTGGCGACTGTGATGTCATTTGTTTATGGCCTAGCCCTACTTCTGTCGACTGCGTTTATGCTTCAAAAATCACAATGTGTGTTTCTATGTGGCGGTTATCACCCTGAACTAAATGTTTAAGTATCATAAACGTGTGTTTGCCAAAAAGCTTATTTCCTGCAACATACTGAAAACCAATGGAAATTCCCATTGTTTTGTCCGGGTCGGCCTACATAAATATGTCATCACTGCACCACTCTATATTCAATCGTTGTTCCTTTCACTCTAAAGGAATGATAAATCAGGGAGACTCTGATCCATAGTAACATTGAAATGATTTGTGTAAACCCAACATACTACATGATCATTTAGGCAGATATTGTTCAAGACCAGCCGCTAATCGGGAGCACCCCAATGATAATTGAAAGCAACAAGTTGGACCTAAATACTGCCCAATTGTTCTCTCGTGTGGGGCCATTTATAATTTACACAGCTTTACCAGACTCCTACTGCCCTCTGTGTAACGTCTCCTTAAAGTTCCAATAAAAATCCAGACTGCTAATCTGGAATCAGTGGTAATTTGAATAAAACTGATTATGTATCACGTGACAACAACACAAAGTTAAATAATAAAACTCTTTTAATGATATGACAGGGTCCCTCTACATGTAATGGTCACATCATCAGAGGGGAACGTTCTGTGGTGCAGCTAATTCATGAAATTATTATAATAATAATTGACATTCTGTGGACCTAGATTCAAGGGCCCTTTTTTCTAGTTGTTGTTGCCATATAATGTTAACATGGGCCCTTTCAGGTCCTTGAACAAACTCTGATGCTGTTGTTTATTCATTGTTTTCAGCATCTTCTGCGGTCTTTGCGGAGGGCCTGGGATTTGAACTGTAAATCACCTTGTTACACGCCGACCTCCGTCCCTAAACGAGACAGTTTGGACTGAAGCTGCCCGCCACCTGATCTCAATCAGGGAGCTAAAGGAGTGTCGGTTTACAGGGTCGTAAAAATTGGCTAATTCTAAGTGGTGGGTGTACGGGGAGCCGCCTCTGTCATTTCAAAGAGGTAGATGAGAAAATGTGTGGTTGAAGGACTGAACCGCACCCCCCCTGCCTGTGTGTCAAATGGATTGTTTGACCTGTCTGACCCCACAGGCGAGCTAAACCCTAAATGGGCCTTTTTCTAACAGCTTTCACATCAGATTCAAGGTCAAACTCAAAGAACATTATTGGCTCCAGAATATTTAGCATCTTGCCTTATTTTGCAGCTTCTTCAAACACCACATTTTTTATTCCCAATGTTTCCTTTTTTCATGTATTTGAGCTCATTTGTTAACAAAAGATTATTTTAGAAAAAGGTTTATCATATTTCAAGACATTTCAAAGGACTAATTTAGTCATTTGCTTTAATGACTGTGGCATAAACTCAAAATAAATCCCAAAAATAAAACCATTTTGTAGTCTTTAAGACTTTCTAACTTTGCTTCTTTACTGTTGAAGACATTCATCTTTAAAAGGAGCACACAACAATATAGTTTGATTTATATAAAAAGAAAAAGTTATTCGAAAACAACTGGACATTGATTTTCTTTTTAAACAAACAGGAGGACATGCAAATCTTCGGGAATACTATTAGCGGCAGATTAATCCACATTTTCTTTTATAGTGAATTTGTGGATATACAAAGTATGTTAAATTGGGATAGAATGTACTACATTATGTTCATGGTAACAAAGAAATATGTAACCCATTGCCACAGTGTAGCTCACTAGTTCACTTACTAAACACTTTTTGGATTTATAAGGATTATAAAGCAGTACTTATTTGTTTTCTTTATTGCAATTGTTAAGAATTATAATGATCAAATTTAACAAACATTATGTTTCTCTGGACCAACTTTGAAATAGGTAAGAGACGTATAAGTAAAAAAAACAAAAACATCGCAAGTTGTCTATTAGCAGTAACATGTTTGGATCAGAGATCGGGGAACTAAAAGTAGGGAAAAATTATGTAACAAACACAAATTGTACTCTTAATAGTGAAGGGGAGGTAGAAAGTGTACGGGAAATACCTAACTGTACTGTGCCCAATGGTTAACTCCCTTGTTTTTCTATCACGACCATACAGTATTTTCCCATATTTGTGTGTCTAAGTGACAAATGAGGATAACAATGTTTTAAAGGTCACATATTATGCAAAATCCACTTTTTAATGTCTTTTATACATAACATGTGTCCCCTCTGTGGAAAGAGATTCTGACATTTTCATATAAAAACCTGTCTGAAAATGAGCTGATCAGATTTTGGCCACATTATGATATCATAACGATTTTTTTGGCTTGTGTAACCATTAGCCAATAACCAACCAAGGTGTAAAATTAAGGGTCTTTCTCTTCAAGAAAAGACACATCGTGGTTAAAGTCTTCTTGACGTTTTACTCAGTCAAAGGTTTTTTTGAGGAACTAGCAGTAAAAAACATCCTGAATTCCTTCTGACTGCAGGTTGCGTCTCAAACTTGAGCACAGTGACCCGGTTGAGGTGATGGTGGTGGGTTTGTTTTAAGACTGGAGATGCAGCTCGTACGTAACTTGTACAGACATGATTCCTGCCAAATACCACTGTCAGATCCCCTGCACCGCGGCGCACACATCTTGTCATCACTGTAACCAGAAGCCAGATATGTCTAAACTTGTAATGGACGGCCCCCTCCAGCTTCCACCCCCTCCACCACCCTCATCACAAACATCTTTACATGTTCCCAGCATGAAAACACCTTCATGAGGCCTTCAGGCTCTCTGAGATTCATGTCTCATCACTGGCATTTTGCATTCTCAGCAAAAAGTGACACACTAAGTGTCCCGAGGGTAATTCTGTAAAGTAGTCACAAAGTCTGATCTCAAATTACACAAAAATACACGGGGATGACATGGGATCACATGTACCATGTACCAAACTCTTAGTATGAAGCTTTAAGCTATTTTAAACCCCTGGAGTTAGAAGTGATTGACGGGACAAATTGGGCCTTTTGCCCCAAACTTCTCAGAAGATAGTCAGATGGGTTTCTACATATTTCATTTTGAGATATGGAGAACCAAAAGGTTGGCATCCCCCGGGCCTGAAAAGTGAAGCCAATACGGAAGTGCCTTAAATCTGCCTTCTTTCTAATATCTGGCAGGAGCCAACTCCGCATATTGCATTAAAAAGTCAGATTATATAGAAGTGTACGAGAAAATGACCATGCTTCTCACTTGTTTTATTAGCACAGTAAACATTTTCTTGACAAGTTTATGGTCACCTTTGCTGTTGAAGCTTTAGGCCGGTACTTCCTTAGAATGACAGGTAGCCGCCACAGTGGTTCAAGGTTCAAGGTTCTTTTATTGTCAAACTAACATAGCTACAGAGTAATTATGTCAGTGAAAATCTTAGGTCACAGGCTTCTCCAACAATGCAACACAATAATACAGATAAGCAGACAATATTAAAGTATATTATATTAAAAGTAATACAAAAAGAAAAATAGTTATAAAATAAAGTGACAAAAAAAAAAGTGGAATAGTGCAATACGAGTCTATATACAAGTTATTGGAATGATATATTAGATAATAGATAGATATTACTAAGTAGCAGATGAATGTTATGAAATTGTTTCAGCAGTTCAGGTGTTTAACAGTCTTATTGCCTGCGGGATGAAGCTGTCTCTGTGTCTGGTTGTTCTTGTCCAGGATGCTGCGGTAACGCCTGCCCGACGGCAGCAGACTGAACAGTTTGTGGCTGGGGTGATGGGGGTCTTTTATAATCCTGAGGGATTTCTTCCTGAGCCGCTGGGAGTAAAGGTCCTCCATGGATGGCAGCTCCGTCCTGGTGATGTTCTGTGCAGTTTCACCACCCTCTGTAAAGCCTTACGATTAAGGGCGGTGCAGCTGCCGTACCAGGCCGTGATGCAGCCAGTCAGGATGCTCTCTATGGTGCACCTGTAGAAGGTCAGGATACTCTCTATGGTGCGAAGGTCAGGATGCTCTCTATGGTGCCCCTGTAGAAGTTGCAGAGTATCCTGGAATCCATTTTGAACCTCCTCAGCCTGCGGAGGAAGAAGAGCCGCTGTCGAGCTTTTTTGGTGATGGTGGTGGTGTGAAGAGTCCATGTCAGGTCCTCAGTGATGTGGACCCCGAGGAACCTGAAGCTGCTGACTCTCTCCACCGCAGTCCCATTGAAGGTCGATGGGGGCGTGTCCCTCTCCCTGCTGCTTCCTGTAGTCCACAATCAGCTCCTTTGTTTTGCTGACGTTGAGATGGAGGTTGTTATCCTGGCACCAAGATGTCAGGTTTTCGACCTCCTCTCTGTACGCCGTCTCGTCGCCGTCTGTGATCTGGCCGATGACGGTCGTGTCGTCAGCAAACTTCACGATGGTGTTGGAGCTGTGTATGGCCACGCAGTCGCGAGTGAACAGGGAGTAGAGGAGAGGGCTGAGCACGCAGAGGGGCACCGGTGTTGAGGATCATGGTGGAGGATGTGATGTTTCCCACCCGCACTGCCTGGGGTCTGCCCGTCAGGAAGTTCAGGATCCAGTCACAGAGGGCGCTGTTGAGCCCGAGGTCTCTGAGCTTGACGGCCAGCTTGGAGGGCACAATGGTATTGAATGCTGAACTGTAATCAATGAACAGCATTCTCACATATGTGTTCCTCTGGTCCAGGTGTGAGAGGGCAGTGTGGATGGTGAGGGCTATGGCGTCGTCTGTGGACCTGTTTGCTCTGTAGGCAAACTGCAGGGGGTCCAGAGAGTCAGGGAGGGAGGAGGTGATGAAGGTTTTGACTAACCGCTCAAAGCACTTCATAATGATGGAGGTGAGTGCTACTGGGCGGTAGTCATTGAGGCTGGTGATTTTTGACTTTTTGGGGACAGGAACGATGGTGGAGTGTTTGAAGCATGTGGGGACTACAGACTGTGAACACACCTCTGCCAGCTGAACTGCACACACCCTGAGAACAAGGCCAGGGATGCCATCAGGTCCAGGAGCCTTGTGTGGGTTAACCCTTTTAAAGGATTTGCACACATCTGCCCTGTTTAAAACAAAAGGGCAGGGCTCCTGATCCTTCTGTGCCTCCACAGCCTGGCTGCTCTCAAATCGTGCAAAAAAACTGTTCAGCTCATCTGGGAGAGATGCGCACGCAGACACTCCCGCAGCACCCCCGCTGCTCCTTTGTAGTCTGTCATTGTTCTTAGTCCCGCCCACATGTTCCGGGTGTTACAGCCTTTGAAGTCAGACTCCACCTTCTCTTTGTACGGTCTCTTTGCATTGCTGATTGCTCTCCGGAGATCATATTTGGATTTCCTGTACTCCTCCAGATCTCCAGCTCTGTGCGCGATAGTGCGCACTTTCAGCTTGGTACGAACCTCGCCTTTTATCCAGGGCTTTTGATTTGGGAATGTTCGTACAGAAACCTTCGGTACCACGTCATCGATGCATTTCCCAATGTAGCAGATGACCGTGTCCATGTGTGTGTTGATGTTCTTATCCTCAAACACACTCCACTCCGTAGATTCGAAGCAGTGCTGCAGAGCAGAGTCTGATTCCTCACTCCATCGCTGTACAATCCTTGTTTCCGGTCTATGCCGTTTACGTTTCTGCTGGGTAAGCAGCAGGCAGCAGCAATAGTACTGAGATGTGATCTGATTTGCCGAAGGGAGGGCGAGGGAGAGCCTTATATCCATGTCGAAAAGGGGAATAAACATGGTCCAGTATATTTCCCCCGCGCGTCGGGCAGCTGATGTGTTGATAATACTTCAGCAGGACCTTCTTCATGTTAGCGGTGTTAATCCCCGGCCACAACGAACCCTGCCTCTGGCCGTGAAGTCTCGGTCTTGTCGATAATCCCAAACAGCTGATCGAGTGCCGTGTTGTTGTCGGCGAGCGGCGGAATATACACTGCTGTTATCACAACAGATGTGAATTCTCTCTTCAGATGAAAAGCCCGGCATGTAATCATAAGGTGCTCTAAATGAGCGGAACAATCCAAAGAAATTACCTTCACATCTGTGTACCAGTTGTTATTAATCATGACACACACACCGCCTCCCTTACTTTTCCCCGAGTTAGCAGTCCGGTCTTGGCGAAAGATAGTGAAGCCGACTGGAACAATGGTGGAGTCCGGGATAGCGGGGTTGAGCCAGGTCTCAGTGAGAATGAACACGTTACAGTTCTTAACCTCTTAAACCCTGAGCCTGTTTTTCAGGTTTCAGGCTCGAAAATGCCACTAACACAACAAATGATATATCTTCACTTCTAAAAGGGGTAAATTAATAATCTTTTTTCTCAAAGCAAGGTTACATCTGTGAGTTGGATGTAGAAGTGTCAGAATCAATATAGATGTTTTTATTTTAAAGTAAATTCAGATGGAACATAGTAAAAACATGTAAATTCTAATCTCCGCCTAAAAAAACCCCCCATGACTTATAGCGAAAACCACCCTTGAATGATGGGTTAGCAGACTAAAAGCTTTAGGAATCCAAACTATAACATATAATAAGTACCCTGTATCAAGATTGATGCAAAACAAGTGAAATTTGACCTTTTTAGAGCGGTTTAGAAAAATAAAGTCCAGGCGGACTCACCTCTGGATAATTTGGGAACCATCAGTTCCATTTGACCTTTTTCACTGTAAAAATTATTTTATTACTTTGAATTATCACTATAGGTATTCATTCCATCCAAATACAACTGTTGTAAATTTTTTTTTTTACAACAGTTGCTGTTGCTAAATCTGCTACAACAGAGCAGATTTATTTCAAACATTTACAATGTTACAATATTTTAGTCAGAATTTCCACTGCCTGTAAAGTATTAAAAGTCTCTTTCCTGCGAGCCATTATTTGACAAAAGTCAAAGTATAGAAAAAGTCCTAAATGCAAATCTTGTAATCTGCTCTGTTATCTGCTCTCCGGTCTGTGCTCCGCGCGCTCTGGGTCCTGCTGCAATTCCTGCTTCCTTACGTAGTAAACACTGCGTAGAGTCTGCTGCATAATGTGCTGACGCTGGCTGGCATTCTTTATACTTTACGCAGGACCATATCTCTGGAACCCATTGGCTGATTTGGGTGATTTACACCTTTTTCTTAACGATTAGATCCAATAGAATCGATGGGCAGTTCCCAAATCCACGTAAACATTACATCTGCGGACATAATAGAGATACAAACGAAGCATATCTGAAAGTACAGCCTTGTTTTTTTTCTCTTTTCTGGCTGATAGCTCTGCGAATTCGGGGTTGTACAGTGAGGACATTACATGTATGGAATCTGTGGAATCTCAGCTACTTAGTCGATATCTTGTTTGTGCAGTTAAGATAAGTAATAAGGGCATTTCTACCGTGAGTTCTGTGCTAAGTCTGTTAGCATTAGTTAGCATTTTTTCGCTCAAGGCTCATTCAAAGGCTTGGTATCACTCTTCCGTTTCTTTTAGCTAAAAATGGTTCATATTATCAGTTATAGAGTTTCTTCTCGTTAAAAGGGTATGGAACATTAATAGTTTCATAAATGTTAAGAAGCCCTGAGACACAGTCTCAAAAAAAACGTTGGGAGGCCCCTTGTGGGGGGCTTCAGGGCTTAAGAGGTTTTAATGTCCCGTTGAAAAGCAATCCGACTTCTGAGTTCATCTAGTTTATTTTCAATGGCTTGAACATTAGCCAGAAGCATACTCGGAAGAGGGGGAGGGTTTTCTCGTTTCCTCAGTCAGACCAGAAGCCCGGCCCGGCACCCTCACTTTGTTTTCCTTCTGCGTCTCTCAGGTACAGCAGCAGGTAGCCATGGCGAATCTCCATTGTTCGTCGGAGGGTTATTGTCCGAGAAGTTTCGGAAGTGAATAAGTTCCTCTCTGCTATATTGTATAGTAGAGTTGGTGCGGTCGGCTTGCATGTTGCGGACCATGTTAAAAGTAAAACGGCAAAAAGTAAATAAACACGCACAAAATACGAAAAAGGGCAAAGTTGGAGAGGAGCCAAACGACAATGCGGCGCATTCTCACAGTGTTGTCCGGTTTGGGAATTGTCTGTGTTTCGTTCTTCACAAGTTTATGGTTGCAACGGCTGTTAATAGAGTACATGTATACACGGGGCTACCCTGTGACTGGCATGTTGTTGCCATAGTGCTGTCTGTGGTTTTGGTCTTGAAACTATAACCTCTTCATGATCAAGTAATTTGTGACATTTTGGTCCCCTACAAAAGTGTTCTTCAGAGTTTTGTTGTACTTAATTCCACCATCGTATGTCACTTCTGCCTCCACTCCAGTTGCAAAAAGAAGTCAGATTCTATAGAAGTCTACGAGGAAATTACCATTCTTCTTCCTTGTGATGACAGGTCGCCGCAGCAGTTTTGTCCGGTTTGGAGATTGTCTGTGTTTTCGTTTTCATAATCAAGTCAGTTGTGTGCCATTTTGGTCTCTTAAAATGTGTTAAGCTGAGTTTTCGTCGTACTTAGCTCCACCATGTAATATCACATCTGCTTCCCACTGTGTGTATTCCAGTGCTTTGAAAAGTATGTTCAACAATTACAGAGAACAAATTGTACACCAGCATTAGCAACACATGGCAGAATTCATTGCATTCACACAACATGTGTTTTGAATAAGGACAGTATGCAATCTATGACTGCAGTAGGAGTAAAAAAAAAGAAAGGTTGAGGGAAAGTGGGACCAAAAAGGAAATTGAAAAAGTTAATTGAACATTTGTCCTGAAAATGAACTTCACTGAACATCACAGAGTGATGAGATTGGGAAAAAATGTCAATGGGTGCATTTACATTTGATTGATTTTTGGCTTAATGATGGTTTCAAAGAAGCAGGGGACTCTGCCATTGTTTTTTACAAGAATCTTTGTTGTAGCACAAAAACAAGAGGTGGTATAGGAAGCGTCTTAATCAAACTGATATCTGTCTAAACCCTGTGAATCCGGATGATAGGAAGTAAGTCATAAGTGAGTGTTTACAACAAGAGACAGATAAGGTTTCAATTTGAAGGGTGTGCTCTCATTGAAAAAAACATGGACAAAGGATTGCTTACAGTAACAGGATTTATAATATCAGATAGGAAGGGGATGTATGAGTTTCATCAACAAATACCTTGTAATCTTCCTTCTTACACTCCTAATCCAAAATACCATTTCAAAATCAGAAACACCCGGCAGTGGAAGGTGATATAAGCCATCTGGGCATCAGCTTAAACTTCATATCTTTTCTGGCGCCTTATCTGCTGAAACCTCAGACTAGCAGATCTTCTGGTTATCTGCTGCAGGATAAATAACTGATGATTTAACTGTTGATTGTGATTTTTAATGAGAGGACATACCAAGATAAGTAATGGTTTTTGTCTGCAGTTAAAACTCAAAAAAAGAAATTCTAGCAAGTTTGGGGTTATTATAAAAATCACAGTTTTATCTCATCCGCAACTTTAAGACATAATTAAAGCAACATCTGATAAAAGTTTAAAGTCTATCACTGATATTTGATACTTGAAAATGTTTTGGGTAGAAATGCTCTCAGTCTGACACTACTTGATCGATTGTCCTGAAATTGTGTACCTTAATCCTACTGACTTTAGTAATTTTGGATTTTCCTCTAGCGCCATCATCAGGTCAACATTTTAGATGATCTAATACCTTAGTTTATGAGCAAATACCCAAAGAGCTTAAGGTAACCTGCGTAACCCCGGTCCTCAGAGTAGCGTGTAGTGAGGTGTCTCACTATGGGATGCTTCTCACCACGTATCCCTCAGAAGCATCAATCTCATTATGCCAATGCTGATTGGCTGGTGATCATGACATCATAGTCAGGGAATCCACCTACCCTTGAACTTACTTGTGCTACAAGGCAGCGCCATTCAAACACCTCTTATCGCTTTGGAGCATATCTCAACATGTTTATTAGGCTCTCTAGCTTAACTGTCCATAGACTGGAACTATTTAACATTCATCATTCTGTCGCATGGCGCTAGATAGCTTGATATGCTTCAACTCTCAGGTCTTCACCATTGACTGGAGCTTATAGCTGTTTTTTTTAGGTTTTTGGAAATACATATTGAGTGAGATATTAGCACACCAGCTAATACACTGTCCCATTCAGTTGGCACTCCAGCTAACGAGGGTGGACCCTACCTATAGCAATACGTCAAGAACTGATCATAATCAGCTTCACCTGTACTTTTTTGTTTAATGCTAATTAGTGAGTCTTAGCATAAATATATTCTAGCCTCTTAATTTTGCTCTCGAAGTGCACCAAAATGATGCATTTAAATAAGGACAATTTTATTGTAGGCATACCCTCTAGAGAGGGTCGGGTGTCCACCCATCACAGTCTTACTACTCCTAATCCTGTGTAAACACTGAAGATTAAAATATTGCAACCTTCTAACTTCTACAGTTCCCATCTTTGTTTGAATCATGATATGTGCTGTGAATTAATTAGTGCAAACTAATCATCGAGAAACTTAGTGATGTGCACTTAATAAATACAAGTACCAACGCCATCATGCCAAACTCACCCAGCAGAATCACTTGAACTGTGAATACACCCCCTCCTCTCACCTTGTTAGTGAAGGAAACAGAATAGCTCTGGGGCTCCTTCATATGCTAACAAAAGCATCTGATTAACTTTATGCTGAAGGGGTGCATGTGCCTCTTAACTGCATCCCCCCCTGTTGTGTCTCATCCGCCACTCACAGCCCGGCGCAGCTGTGACCTAGATCTACTCGATGGGAAAGCTCTGATGTCACCTTTGCTCTCACGGTGTCCAGACCAATCGCTTGGCAAGAAAAAATCGCCAAACAGAACTGAGAACCAAGGGGCTCAGGGTTTGTTGACAAAAACAGTTTGCTGCTAGCTCCCCCTCTTCACTCCGGAGAGAAGCAGGCAATCTGTGAATCCTACTGCCCTGAATGCCACAGACACTGAGGCCTGTCCGGGCCTGTGTAATCACTCACTCTTTTGTCAACAACGGGGGAAAAAATTGACAAAACTAGACTTTCCAGTGAAATGACCAGCAGACATCACAAAGTTGTCATCACAGGTGCAACACAATTCTGATAATGTGTTGCAAGTAGAGTCAATGTTCACGTGTAGAAACCGGGTTTTCAACTCGACTGATAATCACTCTGTCGACAAAGACATGTCATAACACCACAATTGACTGGCTTCTGATTACTGTGGATTAAACTCTGGAAAAGTATTTCAAGTATGCGAAAACATGGAGTACCAATGAGTCAACACAAAGGAAGCACACTAACTGATAGTTATGCCAGGATCAGTACAGAAAATATGTTTTACATTAAATGTTATATGGAAGTTCTACATTTCCCTATGCTTTTTCTCAAATGTTTAACATTTTACAATTCAGTATTTAAGGGGCCATAAAAAAGGGGCCCATTTCTAATGTCTTGGTGCGTTCAAAACTCATCTCCTTGCTTTTTTCTCTATTTTAACTTTCATCTCAGTGAATTAGGCTATTTCATGGAGCAATAGAAGGTGGAACAGGTCTTTTTGCATGAGGTTTGTCTCTTTTTGTCTGTCATAGACCACAGGATTTGACCCACCAACATGTTCTTACTCTCAACTTATTAACGGACTGGGTTCCCCTCAAGCAGCATTTTTCAAAGCTTAGGGCAGACGAATTTCAACAGGTGGTTGATAAACATATGTGACAACATTTAAATATGGTATATTCCTGCTTGGATATATTTAGGAAAAGACAAGGGGTGTGGGTTAAAGCAAGTATGTTTGAGTTTCACAGGTTATGTAGGTTATCTAAGTGAAAAAGGGAACATTTGTTTATATTGACTTTTGGTTTCACACTGGACATGAACAACAGTCTCTTGGTTGAAAGTCCAGTGTTTGTTTGTCCTGTCGCTTTTTGCAGTACCTCACCTGACTTTCTTATTATCAACAGTCATAATAACCAGGGTCAATTGAGGTCGCTCTGCACGTGTAACCCCCCCTCTAAGCAGGGGTCTTCAACGTTTTTCAGGCCAGGGACCCCCAAACTGATGGAGAGCTGGAGCAGGGACCCCCCTACTATATGTATGGCATACAATTGTGTTTTATATTAAACGGGGCCTAGTGCCGTGTATAAACATAGCTACTCTGTTATTGTACATTCAATACTAAGCTATTCAAATAATACACAGGTTAATATATTCATGTTTTTATTTTAAACATGTGCAAGGTACAGGGTGGCCGTGCCACTGCCATTTATAAACATACATCTTGAACACAACACAGAGCTATTAAAATAATTCACAGATTCAGGTTTTAACTTCAAACAAGTGCAAGGTACAGGGTGGCCATGCCACTGCCATTTATAAACATACATCTTGCACGGAACACAGAGCTATTAAAATAATTCACAGATTCAAGTTTTAACTTTAAATTAGTGCAAGGTACAGGGTGGCCGTGCCACTGCCATTTATAAACATACATCTTGCACACAACACTGAGCTATTAAAATAATTCACAGATTCAAGTTTTAACTTCAAACAAGTGCAAGGTACAGGGTGACCATGCCACTGCCATTTATAAACATACATCTTGCATACAACACTGAGCTATTAAAATAATTCACAGATTCTAACTTTAAACATACATGTAGAAGGGACAGTGAATCCTCAAACCATTTGTGGATGGCACACGTACTCCCACATTAGTGAGATGTCTGACCCTGATGAGTAGCACACAGCTCATCTAACCTTGGACGGATGGAGGTTGTCAGGCAGAGGGTCATATCAGCCTCAGGCTGCAGCCTTGACCTGTATTTGTTTTTCAAGTAAGTGAGTGAGGAAAATCCACTTTCGCAAAAATAGGTTGTTGCAAAGGGCAAAAGGCTCATCATAGCTTTCCCTGCCAATTGCGGAAAGTCTTTCTGGCAAGAGATCCAGAACTGGGTGAGTGGTTTTGTGTCATATATGTGTCTGAACGTACTGTCCGTGGATAGTTCGATTAGCTGATCCTCCTCTGTCACTGTCAGGCGTGTGTCGTCTGCTGCGTTGTCTGTGAATGGAAACAGTATCCATGTCTTGTCCCTGCGCCAGGAGTCAGCCTCAGAAAAGTAGTGCCCAAATTGTCCCTCGAGCGCCTCAAAATGCGCAAGAATTGCGCGTGTTACGGGGGGCGAGAGCACAGCAGAATCTCCCAGCTCATCCACTGATGGAAACATGGAAAATATTTCCTCCCCGATGCGCTCCCTCCATCTTTTGATTTTTTTTAGAAAGCCTTCCATTTTGTCATACAGATGAATGGCATGTGTATTGGGGCCTTGCATTGAACTGTTCAGTTTGTTCAGCTCAGCGAAAACATCAGCAAGATAGGCAAGTTTGGTGACCCAAACATTGTCACTGAAAAGTGCAGCCAGCTCTGTGCGCTTTTGGAGAAGTAAAAACTCCCGAATAGACTTGCGCAATTCCAACACACGTGACAACACTGTTCCACGTGAAAGCCATCGAACCTCGGAATGGTACAGTAGCGCAGTGTGTTCTTCTCCCTCAGCAGCACAGAGATTAGAGAAGAGACGCGTTTGCAATGCGCTCTTCTTGACTAGATTGACTACTTTCACTACCGAGTCCATGACATCTGCCAATTCAGCTCATATCTTTGGCAACAAGTGACTCCCTGTGTAGCATGCAGTGCGTCCAAATCACTTGCGGAGACACATCCCTTACAAGCGCGATTAGTCCACTTTTTAAACCAGCCATGGCTCTTGCACCGTCAGTGCACAGCGCAATATTTTGTCCACGGAATGTCATTTTCTCTGAAAAAAATATCAATCACTTTGAAGATTTCAGAACTAGTTGTGCGTTGAGGGAGGCACTTACAAAACAAAAATTCCTCCTGCATTTCCTTATCATCGACAAAGCGCACAAACGCCAGAAGCTGGGCGTCCTTAGACACATCTGTTGACTCGTCTAATTGTAATGCAAATGCATCTGCCAACCTCAGCTTCTCTATCAGTTGCACCCTCACATCAGATGCCATCTCGTCTATACGGCGAGCTATGGTTGTGTCCCACTGGAATGGTTTTCAGTTTGTTAATGTCAATATCATTCCCATACATTGTTTTACACATATCGGTTGCTGAAGGCAATATTAAATCCTCTGCAAGTGTGTATGGCTGTTTCTTCTGGGCAATCCGAAGAGTTAAGAGCATTTCAAAGCTAGCTGACCAACTTTGGCTGATTTTCTGATCAATATCTGTTGACCTTGGAGGGATTTGAGGCTAGCTTGGAAGTATTCAACAGGTTTGTCTTTTAAGTGGCTGTGTGTTGTCTCCAAGTGACGCTGCAGCTTTGATGGCTTCATAGATTCATTTGAAAGAACAGTAGAGCAAATGACACACATTGGAAATTCAATGCCATCTGTCTCCTTAAAGGTAAAACCAAACTTCAGATAATTATCTGCATATTTTCGGGTCTTCTCTCGTTTGCGCTTACCCTTATTAGCTGCTACATCAGCAGCAGGTTCCGCCTCGCCACTTGCATGTTCACTGGTGGTTTCTGAGGTGGATGGTATCTCTCTTGTGCTTGTGGATTTTTTTGGTCGAGTTACAAAACGATCCATTTTTATATATATATATAAAGGTATGGTCTTCTCAATAATATCGCAGCGTGCGTCCTTGTGTCTGGGTCCTTAGTAAACTGGGGACTGAATAGGCTCTCGGCCAGTCACGGGGAACCTGACAGAGCCAGCGTGTGTCATGCGGCCTCGTGATTGGCACAGCAGCGATAGGGGCGGGTCCTCCCCTTTGTGTACAGGAGGCCTGGTGGGACAGGTCCGGGGTAGTCTCCTGCTGTGAGTGAACCGGCGCCTAGCTTGAGATAGCTACTGTGTGTAGCTGAATGACTCTAGAGAGTATGTTCTGCACTGAAAAAACGGAAACGTTGACTCTAATGAAATGTATAATGTCAACAGATTTCACATAACTGTATTAAGTTAGTTGAAAGCCATAATATTAAGTTTTAATACAAATATTAGGTTCAACTTAATATTATTGCTTTCAACTAATCTAATACAGTTATCTGAAATGTGTTGACATTATACATTTGCAATCAACGTTTCAGTTTTTTCAATGTGGACAGTGCTTGGGTACTGAAGTCAGAACTTTCAAGGGCTACCAAGCAAATGTAGTTAGTACCAACTAATACAAATTATGCCCTGGTTACAGATTGACCAACCCAGTCTCACGGCATTTCGTGTTATAGTCACGACATTTCATCTATTGATTCGTGTTCACCAACACGATTTTCCCCTTTTTTTCGTGTCACACAGAACGATTTTAAAAGCAATGTATTTCTATTGGTAGTGTGTTTCGTGCCTGCAACACGTCTTTTTGTCCGGTCGGGTCTTGGAAGACCGGAAGCTGTGGGGTTCATACAAACATGTTCTTACTCAATATCAAGCCACGATTCTTGTTTTTATTTTAAATCGTGTAATGTCGGCCTTTTTTTGTCGTCTGTGAGGAAAAGAAATGGGGCTCAGAGCCTCAGAATACTGAAATCTGTATTTTTTTAAATCTTTTTTTCCTTCTAATTTGTTATTCTTTTCTAAATAACACACTGTTATTTACTCAACAATAACACACAATTATCCTTGTTTTTATTTAATTGTTTAATTCTATAATCTCAGGCTTTTTTGGCGTCCGTCAGGAACTGAATTTCAAAATAAAATAACCGGAAACAGATGTAAGCCTATATTGGACATTTCGAGCATCATTGCAATACACAGCCACTGAACTGATTACCCAAGATCCTCAGCTATGGTTTAAACTCGGTGATTGGATGTTTTAGCCGCAATGCACGTTGGGATATGGTGTTAATGCGATATGAAATCCGAAAAACATTTCGGAGTTTAGGATGGCTGAAGACACTACACTACCCATAATCCTCAGCTATCGTTTGGCACTACAGTCCCTTTGCTTGAAAAACCCTGTGATTAATCTTCAAGCTCTGGGATTGGATGTTGGAGTGGCAGTGCGCCAAGGTTACGCCGAGCGTCAAACAGCTCTTTGAAATTGAACGAAACCACGGCAGAATATCCAAAACTGGACTCGAACGGGACCAGCCCCCCCCAGAACTACACATGCTGGCTATTGTGTTTCGCAAAATGTTCTATGGGACGTCTCTACTGGGAACGTTTTCGTTTTTCCCACAATTAGAAGTTGCCAGTATTAAACACATTGGTGTTATCAAATTTAAAAAATATAATTAATAAATGGGTGAAAATAGCTTGTGTCTATAATGGGCAGCATTAATATATACCCACATGACAGCTCATTGTTACTTTGTAATTCTACTCCACTACAATTCAGAGGTTAACCTGGTATTTTTACTCCACTACATTTATTTTAGTTACTTTGCAGATTCTGATTAATGATGTGAAATATAAAGAACCCTTAAATCAGACTTTAGTTACACCTGAGTAAAATTCAGGGAAGGTGATTGTCAAGTGCCAACAATCAGGCGAGATATTTGATAGTTGGTGCTGGAGAAGACTAAACATTTATCTGCAGATCCCTATAAAGCATATTCATTACTCGTTATTCTCTACTAATAGTTAATTAAAGACTTTATATAATGGCTATTTTGCACATCCCTTTCAAGATTTCAAGATGTTCTAAGGTTTATTGACATATCATATACACAACTACGGTGTAGTTATGCAATGAATGAAAAACTTGGGTCGCAGGTTCCTCAACAGTGCATTACAAGACATCTATCAATATGTGTGTATACCTCCACCATTAAACTGTCATATTCTGCACATTTCTTATACTATAAGAAATGTCTTAAAAGAGTATAATTCATATGTATAATATCAGTTAAAATAAGTGCTTCAACATAGTTAACATGGCAGGAAAGCAATATATTAGACGTTAAGTACTTTGTCAGGCTTAATATTTATCTGTAGATACCCCAAAGCTTTTTTCTTATTTAAAAGAAGACCTTAACCTAAAGTATTCTTTAATGTTTAAATAAAGGTTAATTAGTTTTTCTGTTTTGCACATCCTCCTATTAATATCTTTGTACATCCGGCACTAAACTGTTTTATTGTAGAGATCACTTACAGTATCTTCTTGATTTTTTACATTCTATATTTCTATCATTGACCTTCTACTTTCCCCCTATTTTGTGTGTACTCTTAATATTTGTTTCATCAAATATAACATATTAAAACAATTATTCAATAACGTGCTTTAACCACTAGGCGGTGCACACAAGGTACACACAGCATACAATGCCATAATAACTTTGTATTATTAGTGTAGGACACTTATGTATGTATAACATCTGAAGATGTGTAGTTTTATTCATGTTTTCACATAATTTTACAGGATATTGCTATATTATTTCACATGTTTTACTTCTACACATTAATATCTGATTTGTAAAACATCACAGACAGAAAGGTATATCTGTCATTTAATGGTAAGCTATTGAAATTCTGAATCCATAGATGTGTCTCCCATCACCCAAAACCCCTGACTATTCTCTCAACTCAGTATTTACATTCTTATATTCAAAGAAAATCAGTAATATCTTTAAAAACTACAAGTCCCTTTCTATCAGCTGTGCACCGTTATGGTGTAAATATAACCTATCTACCAATTGGATCAAATATAAAAGTCAGCCGAATTAATGTTGATACTGCAAGGAGACGTATTGTGTGAAGAGAAATTGAAGATGTTGTTTAATTGCTGATATATTTATGATCCACGTCACGTATTCAGTTTCGGTGGCAGTTCTTCCAGTTTGTCCAGAAGTCTTCTAATCAGGGCTCTAAAGAAGAACTACGGCAGATGTGTAATATTTAATGCAGCCGAACCGTGTATTACAATGCCGTTATGTGATGACTTTCAAAGAGAAAAGGAAGCACACTCGGATAAAGTATTATTTCTTTTTTTTAAATGTTTTTCGGATTTCATATCGCATAAACACCATATCCCAACGTGCATTGCGGCTAAACAATCCAATCACCGAGCTTAAACCATAGCTGAGGATCTTTGGTAATCAGTTCAGGGTGTGTATCTGTTTCCGGTTATTTTATTTTGAAATTCAGTTCCTGACGGACGCCAGAAAAGCCAGAGATTATAGAATAAAATAAATAAATAAAAACAAGGACAATTGTGTGTTATTGTTGAGTAAATAACAGTGTGTTATTTAGAAAAGAATAACAAATTAGAAGGAAAAAAAGATTTAAAAAATACAGATTTCAGTATTCTGAGGCTCTGAGCCCCATTTCTTTTCCTCACGGACGGCAAAAAAAGTCCGACATTATACGGTTTAAAATTAAAAACAATAATCGTGGCTTGATATTGAGTAAGAACATGTTTTTATGAACCCCACAGCTTCCGGTCTTCCAAGACCCGTCGGACAAAAAGACGTGGTGCAGGCACGAAACACACTACCAATAGAAATACATTGCTTTTAAAATCGTTTTGTGTGACACGAAAAAAAAGGGGAAAATCGTGTTGGTGAACACGAATCAATAGATTAAATTTCGTGACTATAACACGAAATGCCGTGAGACTGGGTTGGACTGACATGCTGCAGGATGCCAGGACAGATACTACTGTATCTATTAATATAGAGATAGTAGAGCACCTGAAATTGTTTCAAATTCCCGGTACGGGTAATGGTGTCAATATTGTTTGTGTGTACAGTAGGATACCCAACTTTACACTCAACATGATGAAAATGTGCAATTCTCACTTCTTACACGGCAATACCCTATTAGCTATTTTGTACCATCCATTTCAATATAACCGTTCTTTCACTGGAGTATAAAGTGCTCCACTGAAAGGTAGGAGTCCTTATCCTCTTTCAAACACCCTGTTCATGGCATGATTCTGACGCTCTTGCTAGCTTGTCTCAAAAATAGCTCACTCGTTGGCAGGGGCGCCGTAAGGGGGTGAAAAGTTAGGACGATTCTAAGGGCCCGTGACTGACAGGGGCCCAAACAATTTTAGAACATTAAGAAAAAAATGTTTAAGTAACCAATGTGATATATTTTCATGGGGCCCAAAATCCCTGGTGGCGCCCCTGCTCGTTGGCAGTTAGCTCCCTGGCTAAAGCATTTAGCTTACTAGCTAGAGCAGTTTTCTTACTAGCTAGACAAGTTAACTCCCCCAGCTAACCAAGCTTCTACAACACCTATTTGCACGGTCAAGCAGAATAATTTTCCGTACCACATTCTGGTTTGTGCAGAGTTTAATAATGTTTTATACTGTCAGGAAATTGTTCGTTCAACTTTAGGGTTTAGAGCGACACTCACTGCTGCATTTCTGATGATAGAATTGAATTTTGCGTGATTTGTCTGACAAATGTAAGCACATCACCATCCCCTTTGCAACTGTGCTCTAAACAGCTCTGCCTGTGGGATTGGTTGATGCTTCAGGAACATACCAAAATGTATTTACATCAGCCTTTCAAAACAACTTGCAACCCTCCCTACAAAATCAACACTTGCACCCACATTCTTCTCCGTAACTGCTTATCTGAGTTGCCCTTCTGTTTTGAAAAATCTCTTATTTTTCTGTGTACCTGTAAACAAGACATTCCTGTGGAAAAAGCATGCATTCTAAACCAGCCATCTCTGTAAATATGGGTTACATGGTTGCTTCAGGAAGTAATCATATGATACAGGGGAAGATAGCATACAAGGCATCCAGATGTACAGCATATACAAATTATATAGAAACATATTACATAAAGAGCAGCATGTGGTCGGGGTTACTGAAGGGCATGAATGAATCTTACTTTAAATACTAGCGAATATATAGCGATAGGATCAAACATACACTCTTACTTCTGGGTATTTTTCTCAGAACACAACCATCTTCAAACATCTTTATTTTGATTCCAACTACACTTCTGTAAAGTGTTGTGTTGACAAATAGAACCAGGGTTGTAAAGTGGGGGCATAGAGAGGTGAAGTCCCTCCCTTTCCGGGGGACCTCCATGGGACCTTATTTCGGAAAAAGTATGTATTGAAGTCAATGGCGAGAGAGAAATGATCTTTCGATTCTGTTTGAATTGTGCCACGAATTACACATATGATGTTTGTCAATTTAAAAGATAATTTTGCAAGTCAAAAAAATTAAGATGTGTCGTAAAACTGTGAAGTAACACTTTTTTTTGTGTGAAACCGCTCATTGAACTACATCTCCCGTCTCGCACCACACACCAAGACGGCCGTCACGTTGGCACATTTCACTTCTTTCTTTCAGAATGAGGCGAAAAGTATTAAAAGAGGTGAAAATCACTACAAGTCTGGGCATGTTGAGAGCTGTACATACACACAAGGGGAGTTAGTCGGTTCCGTAAGAGCCAGCATGCGGGACCGGGATTCTGGGATTTGTAGTCTTTCTAGTTGCAAATTTGTCATAGTCTTATATTTCAACAGTTTTACGACAAACTGTGACTTTTTTGACATGGAAATTATTTGTTAAGATTGACAAACATCATATGTGTTTGTGTAATTCAAACGGGATCGAAAGATAATCTTTCTCTCCCCATTGACTTCAATACAAACTTTTTCCGAAATAAGGTCCGATGGGTCGGAAGTAGATGGGCGGGACTTCGCCTCTCTATTAAGTTTCGGACCTTGTCCATTTTCTTTTTTGATCTTAACTAAAACAAAAAAGAGTTTAGTGACTGCCTCTTGCAATGTAGTGACGCTTTTGCAGTGACACATTCTGTCCGAAGACAAACAGACACATGGCCAAAGTCTGAAAAACCTCTCCTTTGGTAGTTCCTGCTACAGTAGGAGCTCAAGGAGGACATGTTGCCTCTGTTACACACAAACATCGCTGTCAGGGCAGGTAAATATGTCAGAGAGATAAAAAAAAAAGCCACTGAAACACATGGCTGTCCTATTTGTGTAACGCGTGCCACTGTCGCCGTCATGACGGGTCCATATGCTGGACCCCTGTCTTTTATGGTGTTGTTGACAAAATGCCCCTAAGACCTGTTATTACTGCTTCCTGCCCTGCAGAGGAGAGGAACTCAGCAACCTCTCTTTCTCTCTCGCCTAGCCAGAAATCTGAGCTGGGTGCACTGAAGCAAAACCAAAACACTCCGCTGTCATTCAGCATGCACGGAAAGGAGAGCACGTCAGGTGGTGGCTGCAAAGTCATGAATGCTACTGCTGAGCAGACACAAAAATAAAGAGTAATGATAGTATTTTTTTGCACGTAAGAGCAGCTTCCGGCCTAATGACATTGACAGGCCAGCTCCTGTGCGTAAAACTAGACATTTTCTTAATTACAACATAAGCGCCAATTGTCCAGATGATTCAGAGGAAATAGTGTGTATTCAGTGCGCTTGTGAGCGTTGTTAGGTGCACATTTTGCTTTAGAAAATAACTTCTTAAAACTAAAAGTAATTCTTAATACAAAAATGTACATCGGTGTCTTTTTCTGCAGCAAAAAAAGATTCATTCGGCTCCAAAGTTTGCAAAGGAAAACAGTTGAAAACGTGTGGGCATGTGTGCGCCCTGTGTGTGTTTAGGGGGTGAGGGGGACCCTTGTAGCGGCAGAAAGAATGGAGAAAGTCAACACTGCAGATTCCATAAAACATGCAAAAGAATAAATTATTCCCCATGCGTGCAACACGTTAAAGCAAACCCAATGCAATCATCCTGCACCCGAACATAAACAAAGTAGACTATTGGTAGGCCTACTTAGTTTTTTCTGCTTTGCAACAAGTTTGAAAAAAAACGAGCGTCCTCAAACTCACCGGTGCTTTGTACCTGCTGGATCCCCGCACTGGAAGACAAAGTGTGCTCTGCAGGCAATGCAGTGCAAAGACGCAGCAGCACACGGCCAGAGAAGTCCGCATCCTCGCCCCGTCAGGAGCCGTGCTGGTGCACAGGCAGGCTGGATGTGGCGCAGGAGGAGCGGTGCGCAAAGCCGGGAGTCACACGGCTGCAGAATCCGGGGCTACGTCTCTTTAAATAGACTCTGATTTCTTTGTTCTCCTAAAGGTTTTTTTCCTCCACTTAGACTTTTTTTTTTTTACAGCCCAGGGCTGATAATACCACCCGCTACCATGTGACTCTTAACCCTTTCTCTGCCGCGTGCCGGCAACTCAAAACATATGAGAGCTTTGCTTGATTCACCCACCTGTGGTTGTTGATT
Source organism: Dissostichus eleginoides (assembly GCA_031216635.1). Lineage (NCBI taxonomy): Eukaryota > Metazoa > Chordata > Actinopteri > Perciformes > Nototheniidae > Dissostichus > Dissostichus eleginoides. The sequence goes on from CM062269.1 coordinate 32,315,484, forward strand.
ATGAATAAACCATATATTTAGTTATTTAATATTTCTTAAATACACATGGCATTTAACATTGTAACAGAGACAGCAGTGCATGGGCAGGCACACTGCAGGGGATATTATAGGATTAGTATAAGAGTATTATTACACAAAAACCTAGAGTAAAAATAACCAGCAAACCAATCAAAAAATGCAAATCCTCTTTATGAGTGGAGAAATATATAATCAATGTTAAACAACACAGACGAGTAGGCCTACCTTATTGGAAAGCCCCTTAATACCCAAAAAAAATATTTAAAAAAAATGTTATTGTTCATTTAACTAAAAGTCCTTCATGTTTGCTCCCTGTGGAGCTGTGGTGGAAAAAGTATTCAGATTATTTACTTGAGTAAAATTACTAATACCACACTGTAGAAATACTACATTTTAAGTAAAAGTACTGCATCGAGAATGGTTCTTAACTAAAAGTAGTTAAGTACGCTTTTAAAAAATGTACTTGTACTGAATGTATAAGGTTACTAGAAAACAAATCTATAAAATAAACATAGTAGAGTAAAAAGTAAAAAATGGCTTACAAATGTATAGTAGAAATATAAAGTAGTATAAAATGAAAGTACTTAGGTAAAGTAAAAGTACCTGAACTTAAGAACAGTATTGAGTAGATGTACTTAGTCACTTTCCACCACTGCTGTGGAGACACTTAATTCTTCATTCCAATTTTATTTTGCTTAAAAACTTCTTAACAATAGGGATCTGACTTTGACGTGGTCAATTGGTTACGTTCCCCGTTAAGTGCAGGGCTGGGGTCAAAGGATTAGCTTAGTTTAGCATAAAGAGTGAAAGCAGATGGAAACAGTTAGCCTGGCTCTGTCTAAAGATCATTCAAACACCTACAAGGGGCCCTATTATGCTCACTTTCAGGTTTCATATTTGTATTTTGTGCCTCTACTGTGTCATGTCTCCATGCTTTAATGTTCAAAAAGCTCTTTATTGTTCTCATACTGCCTGTGCTGCAGCACCTCTTTTCACCCTCTGTCTGAAACCAGAGCCCAGTCTGCTCTGATTGGTTAGCTGGCTGGCTCTGTTGTGATTGGTCAACCGCTTAGAGATGTCCCACCCAGAGGTTGTGCTAGGCTAGACTTTTTCGCTGCCCGTCAATTTGACTGACAGGATCGTAACATTTCCGTCAAAATCCAGTATTACCCGTCGGCCTTTACACAACTCTGACGAGGGGGGGGGGAGAGAGCACGCTCGTGAACTGTCAACGTGTTATGTATGCCCACTGCACCTCGCGGGAGCAGTGGAGCATAAAGCCAAAACTCACAGACATTTCAATGATTTGTACGGCAAAGTTAGGTTTGGAAATTGTATCATTTCCTTGTTGGCGGGCATGCATAACACGGCATAACACCGGAGCCTCGCTGCGGGGAAGCTTTGGCACTGTTCCGAGTTTGTTCTAATCTGTCAAAATGACGGACTGCTTTCAGATTTTTCCGTCATTGTTAAAAAAAATCCGTCATGGACAGAAAATATTCGGTTGACGCGACCTCTGGTCCCACCCCTTAACTTATCATGTAAAATGTGTAAGATCTTTTGCCAATACAAGCGCAAAGTGTTAAATAGTGATGTCACTACGTTGCAGAAGTAAACAAAGGAGTCAAATGGAGGCGTTTCAGGCAGGGGGGATTGTGTGGGAGAGAATCTCCCTCTGGAGGGAAACTTTTGGATTTTAGAATTGCAGACCATTTACATGCACAAAAACCTTTTTTCAGAATGTCAAACTATTGATAGAGCAATACTAATGATTTGAACTGATTTTAAAGGGGAAGCAATAAGTATAAAGTGTATATTTTTTACAAGAAATGTGATAAAGACACTGTGTGTGGTAAAGAGAAACAAAAATAGAAATCTCTTAATTTATTTTCGCAGCTGTCAGATGAAATGCTCGGCCCACTGGGGGTTTCTGACCCACCTCCGTCCCCTTGTGCAGAAAAGAAACCCTCTGTGAGTCAGTTTGAGATCATTTCTATAATTACAACCACTAATAGCAGTAAAGAATTTAGATTTCCTGTCTAATGGCTGTCAGGTTTTTAAAAGCGATTTGGACATGAAAAAAAGGGCTCTAATAAAATCTGAATGCCTGACAAGGAATTGCAAGCTCTGCACCACATCAAGCCCGTTATCTTCTAAATGTAATGAAAGAGAAAAGGGAAAAGCTTTATAAGAAAGTGACACTTGTAATTTCCGTACAGGAGACTATAATTAATGTTACTGGATGCAGATGTGTAACGTACATATGCTAATTTAAGTAACATGTAAAGCCTACCCTCAATCGGTCAGACGTCATTACCCTCTTATTTAAGTTGTTAGTGAGTTGGGTGACATAACATAGTATCACAATAACATGTAATACAAATAACAGTCATGGATTTATGTTCCTGTTTTCAACAGTTTTATAGTTGTACAGATCATTGGTCCAAAAAACAATAACAGCTTTCAGAGAACAACTTTGACAGGACAAACATGATAACACATTTCCCAAGATCTATAATTTAACAATAATGTACAGCACTAATTTTGCAGTGGCAAGCATAGCCAATCAGTCGCAGCGGAAAAACACAAAGGGCCAATGCAGGGTACCTTAAGGAATGTTTCAACACTTTTGGGAAATATACTTCTTTGGCTCTGTCCTAAGTCAAATGAACCGTACTGGCTCAAAAGAAGGGCCTTAGCATTTTTATGTAACCTGTAGGCCACCACAGATTCTCCGACCCCCTTGGAAAGTGAAGGCCCAACCGAGGGGTATTCAGGTGGTTACAACCTCATTGTTTAATGCCACTTATTCTACATACTGGACTTTTAAGTAGCAAACAGCAAACACTTAGATTTTTCCCATGGCAATTTGTGTTTAAAGATCTCCTATCATGCTATTTTTAGGCATATTATATGGGTCTCAGATATATAAAAATATATAAAAAACATGTCTATGATGTGTTTTGCTCAAAATACCAAACAGATCATGCATTTTAGACATCCCTCATATCCCCTCATAGCCCTGTTAGAGAACGGCTGATTCTGTGACAGTAGCTGCTGGCCCCGCCCCCTTTTGAGCACGGCAAGGCAAACAGTGAGTTCTGTGACGAGCAGGCTGTCTGCTCTGCTCAGATGCAGCTTAATGCTGCGGTGATGAAACACCATATCATGTTCCAAACCACATCAAGGATTCTTTGAAAAGGATTTGGAGCTCAAATATTTCTTGCAGGTTTACTACAAGGTGAGTTCCTTTTTTTATTTCCTGCTATTTTACACATACTCTCTCCAGTACAGGTTAGCTCTGAGTGTTAGCGATGCTTGCTAATGTAAACAAAGACCATATTACGTCCAAAACACGTCGCGCATTGTTTCTGATACACACATTGTACATTTTACATTTATATAATCTGTTCAATATTTAATATTAATATTCCTTCTGTCATATATTTATGTATATATATATTTGTATATATAATACCTTGTTAAATTCAACATGTATATTTTCTACTTTCTTGTTTATTTCTAGTCTTTGAATTTTTATTGTACAATGCCTTGTCTTTTTATGCTGCTGCAACACAAAAAAAATCCAAATTGGGATCAATAAAGTACCATCTTATCTTATCTTATCTTATAGCGACGTTTCTGATAGGGCCGTTGGGTGTAAAGCCAGCCCACATTTCCGATATTACGTCATATCGGACGCAAATCTGGATCAGCTCCGTTGTAGCCCCGTTTTTAGAGATGTGGGTACGGAGGAAAAGAGAGAGGGTTTTATTTTCTGATACTTTGTGAGTTCCCTGACACACCGGGGACACATATTTATGTACCTTGGTTGGTTATTGGCTAATGGTTACACAAGCCAAAAATGTTCATTTTCAGACAGGTTTTTATATAAATGGATCAGGACAAAAAGTGAGTGAATCTTTTTTCCTGAAACTTTCAGAATCTCTTTACACAGAGGGGACACATGTTTATGTATAAAAGACATGAAAAATGGATTTTGCAAAACCGGATATGTTTTTTGTGCGACATGATTACATGTAATCAACACAAAGACATAGATAGAAGTGAATGCGCGACATGAGTGATTCACTAGAATACATTTAAAAAAAAAAGAAGAAGTTTCAGGCCTATCCTAGGCCTGATCAACCGATCACCATTCAGAAAACACCCATTTTAAAAGTGTTACGCCTGCAATCTTGAAGCACACATGCAAAAGCATTTCTTTATGGTTTTACTAACTGGTATCAGTATTATCTACATGGAGATAAGCCCCGCTTCCTCGCCACCATATCTTGTTTGAGTGAAGCATGTTAACACAACTGAAAACCGCGGTCAAACATGGAAGAGTAGCGAGTAGTAGTCCGATGACGCACCATAAGGCAACTGTGGATGAAAATTTGAGGGCAACCTTACTCTAAGTGTCTGGTCTAACCTCGCCCTGATTTATGCTAAGCTAGGCCAACAACGATCCGGCTCCTACATATTTGACACACACACATTTTGTATTTAGCTAAATATAGAAATGTCCCTTTAAGGCAAGGTTGGGGAACCTCCGGCGTCCGGGGCCGTATACGGACCGCGAGACCATTTGGTACGGCCCTCGAGGCAATTTGTAAACACACGCAAAAAAGAAAACAATTAAAGGGCCCATGTCATGGCCATTTCCACTGATCATAATTCCATTGTTGAGGTATACTAAAATAGATTTATACTGTGCATTTTTCCAAACTCACATTGGTTTCGCATACAGCATCTCTGTAAAGTATGTGTATTCAGCAGTATTCACTCTCTCCACTAAACGGCTCGTTGCAGCTCTTGCCCCCCCCTCCCTGTGAGCACAGTGTGCTCTGATTGGTCGGGACGTTGTGAATCGCGCTGAGCTCCGTGGAGGTGTGGTTTCCTTGTTTAGCGATACACAGCGAAACACAGCCAAACTCATCCTGAGCACACACAAACTCACAGCCGAAGTAAAAACAATAAGTGTGGCTTGATATTGAGTAAGAAAAAGGTTGATAAACGCTGTGAGAATGGGTCTGCAGAGAGAATTTCGCCGCGATCCCAACTGTCTGTTATCAGCCTGCAGCCAGGGATGAGAAATCAGCAGAGCTGCCTGCACTGAGTGTGTGTGTGAGGAAGTCCGTGGATTGGTCAATTTGGACCAATCAGCAGAGGCTTAACGTAACGGCTCCGCGGATGTAACGTAACGGCTCCACGGATTGGTCCATTTGGTTCCGGGTACGAGCTGACGTCAGCTCGTACCCAGAACCAAACGGACCCATCCGAAAGAAACTGAGAAATCTCCAACGAGGCGTTTTGGGGAGGAATTTTCTATGTTAGAGTTTTACTCGCTACAGGGTGTACTTTGAGGGTTTGTGACTCTGCAGACCGGTTACATGCATAAAAACCTACATAACACACAAGGTGACGGGTAATAACCAGAAAAGCATGACATTGGCCCTTTAAAGAAATCTAGACCGCAAAAAATTAAACAAGCGAGTGCCTGTTTTTCCTGGCCAAGGTCAGGGTCCTTGAACACAACACGAGCCTAACGTGTCATCACGTGGTATATGTCTCGTCTGACAGGGGTGTAGTTCTGCCGGAGAGCACCAGAACGCCGCTCCGGGCTGGGACTTCACAAATTGCAGTACCCATAAGGAGCCGTACACATTGAAGGTTTCTCATTTCTCTAATTCCCCTCCTCGAATCCCCTCCTCAACTCCCATCTTCGTGTCTTAGTCCCTCCCACAGGAGATGCGAGCGGAGGAGCCGAGGAGGGGAACCGAGGAGAGAGGAGGGGAAGCAGCAGGCGGTTAGAGAAATGAGAAATCCTCTCCTCTGAGCGGTCATTTTAAAGAAACGTCCATTAATGTTGACAGGAGGCACAGCAGCCCTCTGTCTGATGGACAGAACTGTGTTCATGACAACTTATATATTTACTTTTAATTCATTCACAGTGCGGTATAATGAGACATTAACAGGCTACAGATGCGGACATATATACACACACACACATATATACAATTTCAGATTCAAACAAGTATGAGAGCACTCTCATAATAACGTAACACTATCAGACTATCAGAGACTGGATATACCCCCCCCTCTCTGGTCGCTACAATGGGTAAATGAAATTACGGGCCAAAAGTTTTATTTACAAGTATTACAAGTAAGCATAGGACACCAAACCAACTGAGACCTGTCTGTCCGCCGCATCTACGCATCTACGCACGCACGCACGCACGCACGCACGCACACACACACACACACACACACACACACACACAGTACAACACACACCTACAGCTCCTAAAGCATATAAATATATCAGGATACAGCCGTTGTGTATTTTATTATGTGAAGCACCAAATGGTTTTAGAAAAATATCGACTCTTTGTTTGTAGATATCTACTAAACTAAAGCATACAAATACAGAGAGTAATGTAGGCCTGTTATACTGAGTGATATATATTATACACACTGCTCTGCTTTCTGCACGGACCTCACAGCTGTTCTCACTGTAAACATCGCGTCTTATTCAAGCTGTTCATAAAATAATATCCAGGGGATGCATGCAGAGCTGTCATTGGCTGAGATCAGTCCGGCCGTGCGTCACGTCTCTTTTAAACATCACTGTTGCCGGAAATACATCCGCGGAGGAGCCGTGGAGGAACCATCAGTGCATCCTCGATTATAGCTCCTCCAGAGAGCCTCCTCGACGCTCGATGCTCGATCTTCGAAGTGCATTTAGAGAAATGAGATGTCCTTCAACATGGCGCGCTGTAATCCATTTCCGGGTCACTACCGGAGGACTGAGGATTCGAGGAGTCGAGGAGGGGAAATTAGAGAATTGAGAAACCTTCATTGTCATTACCCGATCTGCCCCCCTGCCCGATCTGCACTGCGCATGTGCGAGATGGTCCGCCATATTTGACAACTACATACGACAACTCTAATAGGACACTTGACACAGTGGCGTTTGGCAAAGCAGAAAAAGAACACTCAAAAAACACGACAATATTAATCTGAACGAGAGAGATGAGTTATTGTTATTACAACGTGACTTCACTATTATTGTTAATCTGTCATACTGATCATACAGTCAATAACTTTGTTGTTATTAGCATCTGGTTAGCTAGCTATGCTAACGAATATAAGAAGCTTTTTCTACAACCAGTGAGGTAAAGGCACTGTTACAATAGTTGTTATGTGTTTCCACACGGACTCGGTTGAGGGGAACACACACCAGAGCAGGCATGCTGATGAAGCCAGAGTGTAAATGTTATGCTACGTTCTATGTAAAAGTTTAATAAAGTGTAAGCAGCTAAAAGTGCTTCAACCGTCCATTCTTGTAATATGAGGGGCAAGAAGGAAACATGGTGGCAGCGGAAATTGGAAACTTGGAAGTAAGAGAGCAGTACAAAAGAAGAAAAAGAAAACAAACTTTTGCTGTGCAGCTAACCAGCTAGCCTGTAGCTAATAACAAGCAGTGTGCTGGGGAAAACGCTCGTCGGTCGGCCATGGAAGGTTTGAAACCCCCATCAACATTGTGTTTGGACTCTGGCAATCTTGCAAAGTCATGGAAATCATGGAAAGAGGAGTTTACACTTTACTTGGAGCTTTCTTTGCCAGAGGCAGAAGAACCAATGAAGGTGAAATTGTTCTACTACCTGATTGGAGAGACTGGTAGAGAACTTTGTGAAACTCTGATGAGTGATGTGACTACAGCCAGGAGGACAGTGAAGAACATCATTGAAAAATTCGATGGACATTGCAACCCCAAGGTAAATGAAACAGTGGAGAGATATCGTTTTGTCGTGAGAAATCAAGGACAGGATGAAAACATTGATACATATGTCACTGATCTAAGAATGTTAGCCAGCACATGCAACTTTGGACAAATAAGAGACTCACTCATACGTGATAGAATAGTATGTGACATTATGGATTCAGGACTGAGAGAGATTGCTCAGGGAGGACAACCTGACATTGGACAACTGCCTACAGTTGTGCAGGGCTACAGAACTGTCACGTGAAAATAGTAGAACCCTTGCAAGACATACAGTGGAGGAGGTGCACATGATGAAACAGACAGCATGGCAGGATAAGAACACAAACACAGTTTCATGCAAATTCTGTGGTATTACACATGAAAGGGACAAGAACAAGTGTCCAGCCTTTGGAAAGCGCTGCAAAAAATGTGGTAAAGAAAATAATTTTGCTGTCAAATGTAAAACCACACAGGATAAAGACAAGAGAGGAAGACAAGTACACCAAGTGACTGAACGGACAGTGAGGAATATGAGGACGTCTTGAGTGTCACCACTACAGAGATATGACAGTGACTGGTAAAGAGGCCGGGGATGACAAAGCCAAGAACAGCCAGCTTTTCGCAGGGATGCTAATCGGCAAGGAGCTGGTGAAGTTTCAGATAGACTGTGGAGCTAGCTGTAATGTCATCCCTGTGAATCTATTGAGTCCTGAAACTCAGCTGGAGAGCACTAAGACAGTGCTGGTAATGTACAACAAGACCAGGCTGCATCCACTAGGCAAATGCAAGGTGAAGGTGAGAAACCCAAGGAACCAAAAACAGTACCGCCTGGAGTTTGAGGTGGTGAATGAGGACTGTAGACTACCACTGTTGGGAAAGAAGGCAAGCGAAGCCATGAAACTCATTAAAGTACAGTATGAGAACATACTAGCTATTGACAGTATTGTCACTGAAGTGAAATCAGCCCACGGTGGTCTACACATGCAACAAATACAGAAGGAGTACAGTGATGTGTTCACAGGTGACGGCTGCCTGGAAGGAGAGTACAAGATCGAGATCGACGAGAGGGTGGAGCCGGTGAAACTTCCCAAACGACGAGTCCCGGTTGCCATGATGACTCCTCTCAAGTTAGAGCTGCAGGATCTACAAAGGAGAGAGATCATCACACCTGTGGAGAAAAGCACAGACTGGATAAGTAGTCTTGTCACAGTGCAGAAACCTAATGGCAAGCCAAGAATATGTATTGATCCAAGACCACTGAACAAGGCTCTAAAGCGGAGCCATTTCCCACTTCCTACCATTGATGACATCCTTCCAGACCTGTCGAGAGCGAAGGTGTTCACAGTCTGTGATGTCAAACATGGCTTTTGGCATGTGAAATTGGAGGAGGAGTCAAGCTATCTAACAACATTTGCTACACCGTTTGGCAGATTTAGGTGGCTCAAGATGCCTATGGGAATCAGCCCAGCACCTGAGATTTTCCAGCGGATGCTGACTCAAGCACTGGAGGGTCTGCCAGGCATCTACATCATAGCTGATGACGTATTGATCACAGGAGAAGGTGACACACAAGAAAAGGCCTTCAAAGACCATGATGATAAATTGAGACAGTTTCTAAGCAGATGCAGAGAAAAGAATATCAAACTGAATGCAGAGAAATTCAGGTTGAGGCAGCAGGAGGTGCCATATATTGGACACCTGCTGACAGCAGATGGACTGAAAATTGACCCCGAGAAGATCAGGGCAGTGAGAGACATGCCAAGACCAACTGACGTGAAGGGTGTACAGAGACTGATGGGCATGGTAAATTATCTCTCTAAATTCTACAAACACCTGTCAGATGACTGTGAGATTGTGAGACAGCTCACACACAAGGAAAATATGTGGGAATGGACAGAAATGCACGAAGAAGCATTCAGCAGGCTCAAGGACAATATAGCCAAAACACCAGTACTGAAGTACTATGACCCACAAGAGGAACTGACATTGCAGTGTGATGCTTCAGAAACGGGGCTGGGAGCAGCACTGACTCAAAAAGGGAAACCTGTAGCATTCGGGAGCAGAGCACTGACACCAACCGAAAGGGGCTATGCCCAAATAGAAAAAGAATGTTTAGCTATTGTCTATGGCATGGAAAAGTTCCATCAATACACTTATGGCCGGAAAGTGACAGTACAGAGTGACCATAAGCCGTTGGAGAACATTGTCAAGAAGCCACTGTTAAGTGCACCAAAGAGACTCCAACGTATGTTGCTCAGACTTCAGAGATATGATTTGATGTGATTTATGTCCCAGGTCGTGACATGTTACTTGCAGATACATTGAGTAGAGCATACTTACCAGAGAGCTCATCTGCAGGAACAGTGGAAGTTGAGATTGAGACGGTCAATATGGTGGCCTACTTGCCTATCTCTGAAGAGAGACTGAGCACAATCCGCTCTGCTACACAAGGAGACAAAACGCTACAGACACTTAGCAACACCATTCAGAAGGGATGGCCTAAACATAAGAAAGACACACCGATAGATATTATGCACTACTACTCATTCCAGGAGGAACTGAGTATACAGGATGACATCATCTTCAGAGGGGAGAGAGCTGTCATCCCATATTCACTACAAAGGGACATCACCCGCCGGATCCACTCCTCTCACCTGGGTGTGGAGGCATGCCTCAGGCGTGCGAGAGAATGTGTCTACTGGCCGGGAATGAATGAACAGATAAAAACATTCATAGTGAAATGTGACATTTGCAGATCAGTTGACACGAAACAACAAAAAGAGACACTACATCCACATGAGGTACCAGGCAGACCATGGGCCAAGGTTGGGACAGATTTGTTTACCTTTAACGATAAGAACTACCTCATTACAGTGGACTACTATTCCAACTTTTGGGAAGTTGACTACCTACCTGATACAAAGTCAAGTACTGTAATTAGGAAGCTGAAAGCTCACTTTTCCCGTCAGGGGATTCCGCTTATTCTTTTTTCAGACAATGGGCCCCAGTATTCGTCCCAAGAGTTCCAGCGTTTCAGTCGGCTGTGGGAGTTCGAGCACAAAACGTCGTCTCCTGGATACCCACAGAGCAACGGGAAGGCCGAGTCTGCTGTGAAAACTGCAAAACGACTGATGCTGAAAGCAGCGGGACAGGACCCGTACCTGGCTATGTTGGATCACCGCAACACACCTACTCAAGGACTGACTACAAGCCCGGCTCAGGGACTGCTTAGCAGGAGGACCAGAACTCTACTACCTACTCGGGACAGTCTCCTACAACCCGAGGTGAAACAGACAACACAAGAGCGGATTGACAGGCAGGAGAAGCAAGCCACATACTACAACAGGACAGCTAAGGACATGGACATGCTCAAACAGGGAGACCGGGTTAGAGTTCAGCCTTACGAACCACACACGATCTGGAGGACGGCTACTGTGGTGGAGCCTGTTGACCACAGGTCCTACACGGTGCAGCTGGAGAATGGAGGTGTTCTAAGGAGGAATCGACGTCACCTGAGACGGGACCAGGGCACAGTACCGAGTGTGACAGCCCGTACGGTGACTGTTGACACTCACACGACTCCAGAAACTGTTACAACCCCTGACAGAGTCATGTGTGACACACAACAGACTGTGACTACCAGAGCTGGCCGACCAGTTGTTAGGCCACAGTACTTGCAGGACTATGCACACTGATATGGGGTCACTGATGTGATGTGACTCAAGGTCTTTGGGGGGACTGAGGGCAAACACAGAACTTTGGGGGGGATTTAAAAGAAAAAAAAAAATGTTGAGTGAAAATTGTATTTTGAAATTTGTATTTAAAAAAAAATAATAAGTGATTTTGTACCTACACTTAAAAAGAAAAAGAAAAAGGATGTTACAATAGTTGTTATGTGTTTCCACACGGACCCGGTTGAGGGGAACACACACCAGAGCAGGCATGCTGATGAAGCCAGAGTGTAAATGTTATGCTACGTTCTATGTAAAAGTTTAATAAAGTGTAAGCAGCTAAAAGTGCTTCAACCGTCCATTCTTGTAATATGAGGGGCAAGAAGGAAACAGGCAAATCTTTATATGATCATTATAGTCATAAAAAAAGAGAATAAAGTAAACGGGTATAAAATACTATATGACAGTAAAAAAAAGTTGTTATTAATAAACAAGAATACAGTTTGAAAGGGATGTGATTTGTAAAATATCCATAAAGAAAAAGAAAATCTGCTTACTGTTCTGTTTCATATGGATGTTGAGAGAGGTATCCATAGATCTCTTAATGTTGCTCTCAAAGTGCACCAGATTGATGCTTTTAACTTCAACATTTAAAAAAAATCTTCCCGGGGGAGCATGCCCCCGGTACCCCCTAGAGTAGGTTAGGTCCCCATGTTCACATGGATATGAAACTAAATACATTTTCACACATCTTGTGTCCATATATTTCTGTTTTGTTGGTCATGCCACAACCGTGCACATGCATGCATGCGCGGGTCATGGTAAGATATCTGGATTAAGAGGTTGCTTTTTCTTTGCACAAAGGGGAAATGAATGGGCTGTGATTTTAGTTTTTTTAAGCAGACGTTGAGTTCAATAATTTGTACGGCCCTCGGAGGATGTTGTAAAAGTTGAAATGGCCCTTGAGAGGAAAAAGGTCCCCCACCCCTGCTTTAAGGGCTTGGCTACACCTAGCTAAAAATAAATAAGCTAGCTGTATTTTTTGTTGTTAAGCAAGTCAGTGAATAGCATATTTGAGAATCTAAAACGTTCAGCCTTAAACTATTATTCAAATACCCCCATAAAAATGTAAAAAAAACTTGTGTTTGATGCTCTCCTATTTTTTTTGTGTTATACAGGAACATAGTGCAGTTCAATCATTCAGATTTAAATCAACCAATGAGATCATCCGCTTGAGGCTCGCATCTGAAGAAGGTCTGTAAATTATAATCTACTGTTTTTCTGCCGTGCTCTATATATTTCCATTGTGTTTAAGACTGTTTTTGATCTCACGCAGGACTGTTATTTGACTCAGAATTTCCCTCAAACTCTTTATATTCTCTTAAGCAGACTTAAAACAGGCTCTTGTAACTCTCAAAGTAACCTGCTCTGGCCATTGTCTTCATGAGAACTATATAAACAAGCTATCTCATGTTCCCCACAGATGGTCCCAATACATTTTCCTTCTCAGTACTTTTTACAAGAGGTGGCAGCGTTCCAAAACATGACAGCAGCTCTCAATTAGAAAATAAATATGCCTCTAAATCAGGACCCAAGTCACTGCCAAGTCCAATAAATAAATAAGAATCTTTGTAAGTGACACTGGTGCAGAAAAATGGTAAACACATAAAATGCTGATTGATGCAGAAGGATGTAATTTAAAGCACAATTAAAGGGCAGCCATTGAAAAACAGTGGTTACAGATATTCTGTTTGCTGCTAGTGACTATACTGTACTGTAATTAGATGTTTAATGTGCTAATTTGAAATCATTTGTATAATGTTTGATAGTCAAAACTAGATTATATTCTGTAAATCATCATATGTTTGTAGCTTTGAAGCTTTTCCTGTGAGAATTACGAGTTTCTACGAGTTTCCTGCTGATCCAAGTGGCTTTTTAAATATTTATTTGGCTTAAGAAGTCAAATAATTTTCCCAACACATAAAGGAACACGTTGTCCTTCATTTCGTCAATTACATTTGAAATCAAAACAGCTGAAAAGAAAACATGCTAATCAGTAAAATAACTTCCCATGTCATGGCCATTTCTACTGATCATAATTCCATTGTTGAGGTCTACTAAAATAGATTTATATTGTGCAATTTTCCAAACTCACATTGGTTTCTCAAACAGCATCTCTGTATAGTATGTGTATTCACTCTCTGTCTTAAACGGCTTGTTGGAGCTCCTGCCCCCCCCTCCCTATGAGCCCAGTGGCCGTCTGCGAGACAGCGAGACACAGCGAAACCCAGCCCGAAACCAGCCCGAACACACACAAACACCCGCAGCCTGGCTGGGAATTTGTGTGTGTGCTCACACACCGACTCAACAGCCTCGCCGCGTCCCGCCGTCTCAGGGAGGAGAAATCGGCGGAGCTGCAGCTGAGAAAAGATCGAGTGTGTGTGTGTGAGGAAGTCCGCGGATTGGTCAATTTTGACCAATCCACGGACTTAACGTAACGGCTCCACGGATTGGTCCATTTGGACCAATGGGTCCATTTGGGTATGGGCACGTCACTGTACCCAGGAAGAAAAAGAGAAATCTCCAACGAGGCATTCTGGGGCAGCATAGACAGGTATTTTCTGTGTTAGAGTTTTACTCGCTACAGGGTGTACTTTGAGGGTTTGTGACTTTGCAGACCGTTTACATGCATAAAAACCTTCATAACACACAAGGGGACGGGTAATAACCGGAAAAGCATGACATGGGACCTTTAAGTTGCCAAAGAGATGTGATGAAAAGTGTAAGGTACAATAATTATCTCAGCCAATCAGGTACAATGTGTTGGAGTGCTAGCTAATAAAAGCGCGATTGTTACGTAGCTATATTATATATACCTATATAACACACTACAGTAGAGGGGTAACCCCAAAAAGCATATTAGGCCCCTAGAAAATGCAGTGTTGTAGAAGTAGAAAGATGCGTAAAGGGGCAAACAAAAGAAAAGTACCTTGACTTAAAAAAATGAACAACTAGTTTTTATTGTAGAAATGCCAAATCAATATTATATTTTGTAGTTCTGATCACAATAACAGTCCATAGACACAACGTTTAGGATGCATACTGAAACATGAACCTCTCAGTGTCATTCATCGTTCAAAATCCAAGTACACATGTTCATAAATACCCTACATCTCCATAACAAGTATCCTAAGCTGACACCTGCAAGCCTCCAACCAAACCCGGTTGCACTCTCTTTGTCGAGGTTGAAATCAAGCTGAAGATTTTCTTCTTTGGAATTGTTTTCCATCTGGTTCTGTGGTAGCAGCTGTTGCTACGATATGAATGGAATCTGTTTATCACATACAACGATCAACATGATGAAGCTTTTGTTTTCCTAGAAATGCAAAAACACTTCACAATGGCACACAACAAAAGTGCGCGTGTCTTTCCAGTGAGCTCATGTTGAATTGGTGTGTGTGAAGTTCATGCCAATGACTTGACTTGGTTAACACTCAAAACATCTGCCCAAGTGTGCACTTATTCCCACATATTTGACATTTTATTTATGAACTTTATTTAAAACTTGAATGTGACAATAAAGTAAATGTGGACATACAAGCCTGTGTCCCTGTTTGCTGGTTTGAATCCCACGTGCTTAAACCTTCCCTCAATACCGCAGCCAATGAATCTAGAGCAAGGTAAATAGCAATTTTTTGTGAAGTACATTGACTTTTTTGCTGAGCGTAAAACTGAGCAACCAATCAGATGACAGATATATAATAGGAGGCGTGTGGCGCAGTGGATAGACACTTCACCCCAAATTGCTCCTGTGGGGACTGCCCACAGTATTGAGTATGTAAGTCGCTTTGGATAAAAGCGTCTAACAACTAACATGTAATGTAATGTAATAATATATGTAGCGGCGCATGCTAGCAGGGGACGTAACCATAGAAACAAAGCTTAACTTAACTTAAAGGCCCAACCTAGCGGTGAACAGAGAGAAAATCGCATTTCAGCTCTACGTATATGCTAAGGAAAATCATATGATAGGATTAAAAACTACTAAACAGCTAAATAGAGTTGATGGTGGGATAATTTTCACTCAGAAAGAACCAATAGAGCTGTTCACTGTAGGTTTTTAACATACTCTCAAACAGGAAATTGTATAATATATGCAAAAAGTTTCAATTTTCCCCACGTTCTCCATGTATTTCTAGCAACATCTGTCTATTGCATCTTGTTACATACAGTATTTTAAAACTAGACTTCTGTCTTCGGAGAAAACAAACTTGGTTAGGTTTAGGCAATAATACAAAAAAGAATGAGGTTAAGGAAACGTTGTTACGACTGATTAAACGGGTATAAACTCAAATGCACAACTCACACAGAATTTAACAAAAAAAAGGTTTTATTCAAACCAAAGCTCAACTATAGTGGTACAAAAACAAAATCACTCTTAAAGAGGAAAAACACTAGGAGCATGAACAACAAAAATACTTAAATAAGACGTGGCTCGAAGCTCTGCTTGGGGGTAATCCTGGATTGCTAATGCTGGTTGTAGTCACAAGGAACGAAACGAACTGGCACAGGACAAAGGGAGACGAGGACAATAAATACACCAGGTAATGGGGAACAGGTGGAAACAATCAGGGGCGGGGTCGACAATCACAGGAGTGGGAGACACACAAGGAAGGGAGGTCAGAGTATCTGAAACGAGAGGGAAGGTTACTATTCAAAAATAAAGGGGAAAATCACTAGACAAAGACAAAAACACTTAACTAACATAATTTGCGAGACATGACAAACGTTTGTTGTTTGGCAAGTGTCAAAGTTACTTAAATAATTAGTCAATGTTTTTGTAGTAAAGAGTTGTGCAGTAATTACGTATTTTTGTAATCCGACACAGAAGTGAGCATTGCAAGGGGATATTTCCATTGGATTTTGATATATTTTGATAAAAAAGCTTTGTGGAAAACATATGTTTATATTCAGGTTTATGTTCAAATTATTTGGGTAAAACTAATGAAAAATATAACAAAAAAACGTTTTTTTTTTTTTAATGTTTTCAAATATTATTTTTTAGAATATCTTAGAATAGAGGGCCCTGACGGCTCGCCACTGCTCTTGAGTAATTATCGTTTGGGGCAGAACGACAGTATAAGAGGGTTTAAGGAAAAATAATGTACATTGTTTGTGCCAAGGTGATGAATGAACATGTCATCTACCAAAACGGGGGGTTATTTATTTGTAACGCTAGTTATATACGCACAGGCGGAGCCCTCTACTGGACTCTATGGGACTCTATGGGTACTACCCTCAATCATGCTATGCGAGCATTCACCTATTGAGATATCTATAAACGTAGCCGACCCCTCGGGGCGGGCCTACCTGAATGCGCACGCAAGCCCACCGTATATAAGGCGGCCACGCCTCCTGACTGTCATCCTACACCCTCTTCAGCAGGCGGCATAGGACAGACAGGGCCCCATGTAGAGGGCTCCGCCTGTGCTTATATAACTAGGGTTACAACCCCCCGTTATATCTTACACAGGTATAGGTTACACCGCCCTCTACTGGACTCTATGGGTAAAGTGGGTGGAGCCCTGATGGATAAACGCCCTGTCGTCCAACAACATCAACCCATCACACTGCCCCTGACCGACTTTTGGTTAACAGCCACTGCACCGCAACTTCTTATCCTCCGGTTGAGACCGTGGAGAAGTCGGGGCCGCAGCTTACTTGGCTGGGTAGAGCACACTCACAGACGCTTACCTCGTGTAGAGTCTGCATAGAAAATAGTGGGGAAGGCTCCAGCCCTGTATGAGGCTTACTGCGCACCATGTTTCCCGGGTCCCTAAGGAGCATGGGAAAACATAAGTGCATTATGTCCAGGGGGGGTCAGATACCTACTGACCCACAGCCCCCCCCCCCCCTCACCAGTCCTGTGTTGCCCCAGCAAGCACAGACGATGAGAAGGAGCCAGACATGTCCAAGAGATAAAACCTTATGAAGGGGCCTGGCGTAGACCAAGACGCCGCCGTGCATATGTCCTCCACACTCACGCCGTTGAACAAGGCTGTTGATACAGCCATACCACGTGTAGAGTGTGCATGGACCCCAGAGGGAAGGCTCTCCCCGCCTGTCCATAGGCGTGTGAAATGCACTCGCAGAGCCATCCTCTCAGGAGTTTCTTGGACAGAGCTTTACGGGCCACACCATCCCCAAAGCACACAAACAGCTGTTCAATGCGCCTAATGGAAGCCGTGCGCTCTACATAACATGCCAGCGCACGCACCGGGCAGAGGAGGTGCAATTTAGCCTCCCTGTCCCCAATATGGAGTGGAAGAATAAAGCCGTCTAACTGTATAGCCCTCGACCTGAACAAACTCCTTAGGTTCTTGGGAACAAAGGAGGGGTTCGGTCTGAGTGTCGCCCCGCTACGGTCACCCCGAATCAAAAGGCAACTCGGGTGCATCGACAGAGCGGTCAGCTCGCACACTCTCTTGGCCGAAGTCGAGGCAAGCAGCAAAGCTGTTTTCAATGATAGTGCCTTCAGGGAGGAGAGCTCCAGAGGCTCAAATGGTTCTGTGACCAGAGCCTCGAGCACCAACGGCAGATCCCATCGCGGGGTGGAGACATGCACCACTGGGCGCTGTCTCCTGACCCCCTGCAAAAAAACGCGCCATAAGCGGTTGACTAAAGGCTGACCTGCCGCCAAATCCCTCATGGCAGGACGAGATGGCTGCTGCATACACCTTAATTGTGGAATGAGCAAGCCCCCTGTCCACCAGTATCTGTAAATAGGACAGAATAGAGCCCAATGTACATGATAGAGGCTCTAGACTCCTTTCTTCACACCACCGCTGGAATCCCAACCACTTCGTCCTGTAACAGGCTGTGGTGGATCCTGCTCTTGCTGCCTGGATAGTCTGAATAACTTTGTCAGACAGTCCCTCCCGTCTCAGCCTGTCCTTCTCAGGAGCCAAGCCTGGAGAGGTTGGCCCAGAGTGGGTAACGCCCCTATTGCACCTGCTTCCTGAGACAACACCCCCCAGACCTGAGGAACCGTCCAGGGCTGGCCCACCATCATCTGTGTCACCTCTGCGTACCACGGCGCCAAGCGGCTACCTGGGGCCACTAGGATGACTTCAAAACGGTGCACAAACGCTACGAGATGGAATTCCCTCCTAATTCTGCCCTACGCTCTTCTGTTCGTTGCGTGCATATGTAACAGAGTTAAACATGTGCATACATAATTATAAGTTTGTGAATGTTTAATTCATAATAAGTTGTGAATTTTAAGAGATGAGATTGTTTCATTTAATATTTTAAGTTTTGTTTCCAGTGGGAACACCGTCCCGTTGCACGTCTTTTTTACTTCCGGTATGTATTTTCCACCCTCCGCGGACTGGCCATCTGTAGAATCTGGAGAATCACAGAACAGCCGGTCGTCAAGGGCCGGCTCGATTCGCTGACGGCTGTCACCGTCCTTAATTTTTTATTCCCCCAGGGACATCACACGGCGAGCAGCGGCGGCCACACCGTAGACCAAGCTATTAATTCGGCCGATGCTGCGGCCAAATAATCGCTCTGATCCGGTGAGGTGGGGGCATCTTGCGGAAGAGCAATGAGCGAGACGCCCAACACACCCGTGTTTATTTGCAGCCGCCCTGTCACGCGGCAGCGGGGCAGAGGCTCTCTGCCCAGCCTGCTGCCTGCTGGGAGCAGATGGGCTGCCACGCTCTGCCGCGATGGTCATCATCTAGGGGGAAGTACAGACTTGGGCGGCTGGACTTCCATGGACGCCGGACCCCGAAGTGCCCGACAACGAGAAGTCCTCGTCATCCTCCTCCCCGGCAAACGGAGCCATCCGCCCCGCTGGAATGGCGAACGTGAATGGCACCGCCTCGGCCATATCCTGGTCCCCCAAACACTTGAAGCAGAGGTGGTGGGGATCGGCGCCCGCTATTAAGCCAGGGCACGAAGGACAGGCCCGGGTCTCTAGAAGTGGCGACTCCATGAAGGTATGATAACTCTTTCTTCTTCTTTCAAACGTTTTACTTTCTCTGCTTTAGTTGTTGCCCGCTCGCTGAAGAGAAAAGGATGACAGTCAGGAGGCAGTGTCGCTTACTGAAGTTTTTCAGAGTTTTTGGATAACAATGGAGCTCCATGGCCCAGATGAAGAAGATATATCAGGCTTTGATGCCCCAAAAATACATGTCACTACAGTGACTGTTGGTTGGAGTCTGAACATTAAGAAACATATGCTATATCCCTAGAATATGAAAGACTTTACTAAAGTATCAACTCGCTGTTTGTAGTTGCAGGGTGGACTGGTGGTTAAATAGATTGTCCGGTCATAAAAGAGGTCACAGGTTTGATCGCTGCCACAACTAATGTGTCCATCAACGGCAATGTGTCCTTGAACTAAACACTGAGCCATTGTATGAGAGCCTGGGGTATAAATCTCAGTGGTGGACAGAAAAAGTCTACTTGCTTTTTACGGCAACATCCAGCCCTTAAATCTGACATGTGATATATAAATTGGAGCTGACACATCTAACATGCGTTATCTGTGGAAGGAGATTTATATCTGGCTCCCATACTGAGTCCTTCTCAGATGTATTGCTACACACCGCAGCGATACTCTGCCAGGCATCCTTAACAAAGGGCTTGAGTTAAATCACAAGCTTCCTGTCATTATGATACCTCCTGTTTAAAGTGAAACCCTAAAAGAAAAAAAAGGTTTGCCTCAATCCGCTGCCTGAGATACATTTTTCATACGGCTGGTTATGGGTTCGTGTCAGCCGCACTTCTAAAAACAAAACCACATGTGTCCATTTAATGCAAACCAGACGTGTGGATGGAAGCAACCAGCCTCCAGCTGCCTGCCTCCTCTGTGTGCAGAGAGCTATAAAAAATGGCCCTGGATGGGGTTAAGGGGAAGCAGTGGGGGTCATTAGTGAAGTTGATGGCATTAACCCTCGTTCCCTCCTTCTGCCGTGACCCGGGTGACCCCTGGCAGGCATTGCCACAACAAAATGGCCAAAGGGCAGAGGGGCTGACAGAAGGTAGATCAAAAAAGAGCCACAGAGGTGTACTGCTGCTGCTTATCTTAGGATGTCATGCCTCAGCATCCTCTTGAGCTTCTGACTTTACATCAAACAACATCAATCTGCTGCAGTGTCTGTGGCAAAAAGAACTATGATGTTAAAAAGTTTTGATTGGCAGCATGTTTAAAACCTTTTGCTTCAGGGACTATAACATCACTTTAACTGTGGCTTGAGAGAAACAAACCCTGCAGTGTTTCAGTCAGATTTTCATCCACAAGTTGTTAAGCTAAGTATGGTGGCCGACAGGGGTAAACACGTTACAACAGCCCTAAATATTTCGAGAAACGCCCTGCATTTTCCAAGGCGGATCAAATAAAAAAAGACAAATATGCCAAAACTCATGCAAAGGAAGAAACATCTTCACCAACTTGACAACACATGTGCAGCGTTTACTAAAAGCTCAGCATAAACAATAACACTGCAAATACAAAACGCTGCAGGAAACTTAAAACACAACGGAAACGGGGACATTAAAAAGTGATGCACACAGCTAGGACCGGAGCGCTTTTGATTATAAAGTTGGCCAACCGTCACTGGAAACTTACCTAAAATCTAAATTGTATTACCTTTTTTGATGTGATTAAATGATTTATTTCAATATTAATTCAGATCTGCTGTAAGCTAGCTAATGTAGCTAACATAGTCATTTCAAATATACTGACAAAACACTTACAATCATGAAAAACTCTGACTCTGCCAACAGTGACATTTGGGCAACTTTATAATCCCCGAACATCAACAAGCGCTCCGGTCCCAGCTGAGTGCGTCACATTTTAGTGTCCCTGTTTCCGTTGGGTTTTGAGATTCTTGCAGCGTTTAATAGGTTTTTTTTATAAATCCTGTGCATGTTTCATCAAGTTGGTGACTGTTTTCTAAGTGCTACCGGTCTGCTTAATAAAATCCCACATGTTTGTACAATGACTCTCTCTGCCTGAACGGTGGAACAGGTCCGCACTGCAAGTCTAACATAGATGATGTCACCTTTCCAAATCACCTATAAACTGTAAAGGAAAGCAGAATTATGCAACTGCATGGTGCTTTCTTTCTCAATTCTCTCAGAAACTGATTTTGAGGGATAGTTTGCTGAAAACTGATCAGATGCCAAGTTTATCAAATTGAACATTTTTGTAAATGACTCAAGTCAGATGGAACAGAAACATATCGGATATTGTTTCCTATGAGTAGATCTAAAAAAAGTGCCATCAATTCTGTTATAGTTATCATTAATATGCATTAAATGTTTGAAAATTGCTAGTCAATTAAGATAAAATTGCATTTCTGAAGAACATACTGATCATAAATTATTATTCATAGTTCAAATGAGAGTTTATAGAATGTACCTGTTTTGGGCTAACCTGTCCTCTTAGCTAGCCAGGGTATTGAGCACAGTTCCTCACTTTGTTTTGCTTTGGATTAAGGAATAGTACACTTTTGTCTTCTATGTCATACTGGTTAGTGAACAACATGTTTTTTAAGGTTTTTATCAGGGTTGTTTCTCTTAATCACTGAAAAGTGCTCAAAGAGGGACATGTTGATACAAAATTAAATTGTCAGTATACATTATTGGTGATTGTTAAAATGATAAAGCCTTTTTAAAGTTACTTAGCTCTCCATATATTTAATGCACATATTATAAAATGTACGTATGTATGTTTTGATTTTTAAACCCTGTAAGGTATTACTAGATACATAAGTATTCTTTGGACTTTGTTGGAAGGCAGTCAGTCAGTCTGATTCATTGACCCCTGTTGACCTTGACCTTTTTCATTTGCATTCCAGGTGGAGGTGAGAGAGTTTCTACAACCATCACAGTCTGTCACACACACACACACACACACACACACACACACACACACACACACACACACACACACACTCACACACACACACACACACACACACACACACACGTCTCTTGTGTATACATTGGTCCCACTGCAAACATTCAAACATGAACCTATGTGAACTTCAGGAAGTCATCAAGATATCAGAGCCTTTATTGACCTCTGCTGGTGATCAGGAGGAACTGCAATAACATTGAAAAACATACACCGACAGATCGTCAATCAGATGATTTGATCAACCAATTATGTAATGTATTAATAGTGTGCATTGTTCAAATAGAACACAACATCTGCCTTTCAATTTAAAAGACAGTCAATTAAATACCAATTGCAATGAATTTATAATAATAATATAATCCCAAATAAATATAAAGTGTTTATTACTTCTCACCAGAGATGGCAAAAGTACACACATCCTTTACTCAAGTAGAAGTACAGATACTCGTGTTTAAAAAATACTCTGGTAAAAGTAGAAGTACTGACTAAACTTCTTTACACAAGTAAAAGTAAAGAAGTATGGGCTTCGAAATGTACTTCAGTAAAAAGTACCCATAACTACCAGCTGTTTTAAAGAGTAACTGACCTCCCTTTATATTAATAGAAGAATAATGTCATTGTTAGCTAATGAATGTTTCGATGCTGAACAACGGCAACATGACAACGTTTTCATTGGTCCCTCTTCTTTAGAGAAGACCAGGAAATGATGGATACACGGATCGTGTTCAAATTAATAGGCACGCAATGACTCTAAATAATAATGATCAGGCCACCAAACACAGATTAAAACTAAAGTAACCAGCCTGTTTTGAAAATGTAAGAAGTAGAAAGTACAGGTATTTGTGTTAAAAATGTAAGAAATAAAAGTAAAAAGTCGTCAGAAAAGGCCACCAGGGCGAAGGTGGAGATCTGCAGCAGGATGTTGCTCAGGGATATGAGCAGATGATGACAGCCAGGGTTTTCACACCTCCGGACCTCCACTGCTGCACCAGCATGACCCCCAGGTTGAAGGCGTTGACTAGCACTCCCAGGACCGGCAGGAGGGCGGTGCCGCACAGCTTCAGATCTGCAAATCCAAACATGGTGGGTGAGGCCCAGCGGAGATGGATCCCGTCACTTTCCTCCCGGGCCTCGGGGCAGAATGACACGCTCAGGGCTTCTCACAGAGGAAATCAAAACACCCAACATGCAAATCTCTTCCCCTCAGGACACCGGTGAATGTTGCAGCATATGAAAATAGAAATTAGACATCATGCAGATCAGTCACCTCGCTGCTTTGATCGATTATAGAGCAGACATTGACTTTAAAGTGAACAATTACAGATTTCCAGGTTGTCCTAACATACAGTCGGGGAGTTTTAAGGGACTTGTTTTTATGTGTCTGTTATGTTGCTGTTATATCATCCAGGTTTTATATTCTATACTGATAGTTCTCTCCAGCATTTGCATTTCTTTTACATTTTCTTTATATGGCTAATGTAAAACTGAACAATTATCAAAGAACAGCATAGCAGAATAAACTGGCTCAGATGTTACATATTTCATTGGATTACCCAAAAGATGATTTATAACATGTAATTCATAATTGATTTTAGAAAAATTATGTGGGTCACAAACTTATATTTTATGCATGTATATACTGACATTTGTACTTGTCTCAACATTTTTCCAGACACATACTGCTCTGAGCACAGTTATTGAGATGATTTAAACAACGGAGAAAGTGACTTTCTCGAACAAGGAGGGGTTCTTCACGCCGATCTACATTTCAAGGCCGTTACTGACCATGATTACATGTACTGTATGCATGTGTAACATGTGGATACAATCCACCTGTTGTTGTGATGGACCTTCACAAGAAAGGTGTCTTTAATATGCCGGGTTAGTTTGATGAGCTGTTATTACTTCATGTAGCCTACAGACTTTTTGCTTGTCTACTAGCCTCTCTTTCTGAATTACAATAAGATCAACATTATGCAAGTTCTGCATTACAATAGCATGCTGGGCATATTCTGTTATTGTCAGTGAATTATATTAAGAGATATATATAACTTATACTTATACTTTATTTAATTTGGCTGACGCTTTTATCCGAAGCGACTTACAATAAATGCAAAAACAATTCAAAACAACAAGAATCAAACTCCGAACAACTAGGAAAGCAAGATATATTCACTTCAAGCAAGTCATACCATTGTAAGTGCTGGTGAATTCGTTACAAGGCCTAAGTTAAAGGTCACCTATCATGCTATTTTTACGTTGGCCGGCAGGTGCAAACGCTGAACAACGGCCCAAAACGCATACATAAGCAGGAAACACCTGCAAATAATGAAATGAAAAACAAACAAACACTGAAAATAAATACAACAGAAAAACGCTGCATTTACAGAAATGATGCAAACTAAATACAACACACAAACCCCGAAAACAAACGCAACAGAAAAACGCTGAAAATACCAAAACGATATGCAATGTCAAAAGCACATATAAATCCCAAAACACATACAAAAAAAAACCATACCGGAAGTGCTCCAGGCCTCTAGGGGGCGCGCTACGTGGAACAGATTGATGTATGACCAGACATAGAGAGAACGAACAAGAGTGATGGAAATCGGGAGGAAAGAAAGTTCATTTAAGTGGAGAAAGATATAAGAACTAAGGTAAGTTTTGTTTTGATACATAGAGCGTCATATTTATATAGCTAGCATTATTGTGCCTAACCACTACACCAGCTGAGGAGAGGATAGCTTCACGTGAAGAGAAGATAAAGTGAGGGAAGAACATTGGTAAAAGAGATGACAAATCAAGTGCAGGTAAATAACACGGGCCATAGTGAGTACCGCGGAAACATTTGAAGAGAGAGAGAGAGACATTCTTAGCAGTTTGTTTATATGTATGTATTTGTGTATAGATGTTGCAACTATACAGAGCTGTAGCAATACTATAAGTAACTATGGTCGGTGGAGAAGTGATAACATGTGAAGAGGGACAAAGTAATGACAGGAGAGTAGTTTGCATTAGACATGCTCAAGAACAAATATAGAGAAGACATTCAAGGAGAGAGAGACAAAACACAGATTCAACGGTAAACATGATGTATCTTTCTATTTATTTAGCTAACCACTATTTAGACTATGTGTTTTTGATTGACTTGATTAAATGGATTTACTACATCAATGTATGTCTTTTCAGGCTGCCATGTTTTGTCCTTTCTGTGGCCAACATCTGGGGACAGTTCAAGTGTTCTGTGGCTCCTGTGGCAAAAATGTACAGTTTTTGGCAGAAGTTGAACACAACAGTAAGTTCACTTTTTTTGTATTGTATCTGTTTCAAATGCAAGAAATAAGGATTCAACACACTCTGTTTAGAATACTAATTGGCAGATGCATACACTAGTTATCAGCATGAAGGACACATTTTTTCATTGTCTGTTTATGTGAAATATGTAGAAGCCATTATTAAATTGTAGACCAATGCATGATTAAATACACAAAACAGCTTATATTATACATTCATAATTGTGTTTAGTTCTATCTTTATAGAGAACATTATACATTTAGAATCAGATTTTGAGACAGTGAGCGGCTGGGAAAGTCACATCGCCATGGGGCACAAACAGTTGCTATGACATGATGTTTTCTTCGTATTCTCAGGCATTCCATAAGGAGGGTCAGGAACTCACGCTTGGGACCACCAGTGTCCACCCATCCTCAGTTTGTCCCTCATCATCAGTGAACTTAACTGACATCTCATGAGAGGGGTCGAATGAGGCACGTTTGAAGCCGCGGATTGCTCCATCCCACACATTAATACATTAATATTGAACCTGCTGCAAGATGTATTTGTTATTTTTGCAGAGAGTTCTGCAACAATGTCCTCCGCAGTCAGGTATTCTGTGCTGGGAAAGACAAAGTGATGTAATATTAAATGATGAAGCTAGTAATAAGATTTACAGTATAGAATAGAAAAATGAAGTGGTAATAGTAACAATTAATACCTTTGCTCCATTTTGTCTTCTGGCTCAGACTGGCTATCAATAATGATATGTGCATACACATTTGTGTAGTTGCTGCAGTGAGAAGACAGTCGAATAATTACTTTCAAATACATAATATATGCATGACAGTCATATTTACAAAAGGATGTCGATCCTCTTCCTGTTTTTTTTTAATACATAGGGTTCTAAACTGACAACAGCACTGTTGTCATACTCCTGCACAATCCTTGTAAACATTTGAAATGGATGCAAGAAACAATATCTGATCTTTGAAAAATATTTGTGGGTGTTTTTTGTATCGTCTTCACTAAGATATAAGATGTTGTGGGTGTCTTTGGAAATGTATAAAAGTATAATTGTTCTGCTTCCTTGCAATGTTACCCACTGTGATTGGAGGCTATACAAACAAACAAATGTACAAATAAAGATACACACCAAACAACTGTGTCACGATGCAACTGTCAACATCGTTTACCTATAGAAGTTGTTCTGACCCGGGGCAGATTGGACCTCTTCCTGGAATGGGGTTGGTTCTCCATCCTATTTTTACCCAGGAAATAAGTGCAGTTGATCTAATGACAGTGTCAATAGCACACAAAGGTATTTATTGATTTCATGTTCACAAATTCAAACCTACATGGTATAATTACATTTTTAATGGGTGCCTGAGAGGTCTGATAAAGGTAAACAAAAAATATATTCAAACTACTGTACTGTTAAAACATTCTGCTTCTTGTGGCACAAAATAATATGTTGACAATGTTTTATTCGACCCTGGCAAACTGTTGTCCATTCTTGGAGTGCTCACTTTTTGAACATTTGGAATGTCCCACACCTGCATACACACAAATGAGTGACTGAAATAAATAAATTCACTTTAATTCAGAATAAATGCCACGATAGATCCAAACAGACCAAGGTACATTATATTGTTGACCGTCCTTTAACTCTCACATTAGGATTTACATTGGGGCACAATAAACCAACTCCTCTCTGCACCTATAATATATCTATATGATTTCAAGAGTTACATTTAGGTGCACAATGCTGTCTCTTGACTTGCAAGCTCTTTTACCAAACAAGCTAACGCTAGCTGGGTAAATATGACGCTCTTTGTATCAAAACAAAACGTACCTTCTTATATATCGACTTTGTCCACTTCGATCAACTTTGTTTCCTCCGGCTTCAATTTGCATCAGTCTCGTTCGTTCTCTCTATGTCTGGTCAGACATCAATCTGTTCCACGTAGCGCGCCCCCTAGAGGCCTGGAGCACTGTGTGTTTTGGGGTGGGGTTTGTAGGGTTTGTATGTGTTTTGGGGTTTGTATGTGTTTTTGGGTTTGTATGTGTTTTTAATAAGTTTGCAGCGTTTTTCTGTTGCGTTTGTTTTCGGGGTTTGTGTGTTGTATTTAGTTTGCATAATTTCTGTAAATGCAGCGTTTTTTGGTTGTATTTGTTTTCAGGATTTGTTTGTTTTTCATTTCATTATTTGCAGCTGTTTCCTGCTTATGTATGCGTTTTTGGCCGTTGTTCCGCGTTTGCACCTGCCGGCCACCGTATATTTTTAGGCAATAGCATAGATCTCAGATATATAAAATATATAAAAAACACATCTATGAAGTGTTTTGCTCAAAATACCAAACAGATCACCCATTCTAGCCATGCCTCATATCCCTCTATTTCACTTCCTGTTTCAAAAGTGCTGATTTTGGGTATAAAGCTTTAAAAGAAATTGATTAAAAAAAAAGGAGGGGGCTGAGCTCATGCGGGAGATTCTACCGGCAGATTCTGCGGTGATGAAACGCCATATCATTGATTATCAAGGATTATCTCTGAAACAGTATGGAACTCAAAGGCAGTGGCGAGCCGTGACTTTTATACCTAGGTCCTCTGACCCCACCCCTTCCCTCGAAAAAAAAAAAAGAAAGAGTTATTAAGTCACAGCGTATACTTCACCGGAATATCAAAACAACGGCCCGGGGTGCAAAAGGCATCAATGAAAGCGACCCTCTACCACACAAAACAACACCTGTAAATAACCCAATTTTTGTTCTTTGAAATTGAAAAGGATATTGCATTGTGTTTGTTACTTTCGTTGCAGTTGTATGTCTTAAGTGTAATTTGGCTGCTTTTATTTGAAGGCGAGTTTACGCTGTTGACAGGAAGTTGTTGTTGCTATGGAAACAACACAGCGGGCAGAACTTCTCATAAAGTCCGCGATAATAAAACCCACCCATTTAGAGGGAAGATATGATTGGTCAATTGTACTTTCATTTGACATTACTCTCTCATTGAGTTACTGTAGCTGGCCCTCTGTGAATTTACAGCAGGACAACCAATCAGCTCCTATCTTCACCTCGCAGAGACGAGCTTCTTTCATTTAACCCTTCACATTCAAACAGAAACTGAACAGGCAGATTCGAAGGATTTATTTCTTTGGAAATGTTATTTTAAATACAATTAAATCAAGTTATTTTGGTAGAACTAATGAAAAATATAACTAAAAAAATATTTTTAAAAATAATATAAAAAAATATATATTTTTTTAATGTTTTTAAATATTATTTTGTAGAATATCTTAGGCCCTCAGAGAGGGCCTAGGGGGCCCTGACGGCTCGCCACTGCTCAAAGGCTTTCTCTCTTGCCGGTTATACCACAAGGTGAGTTCCTTTTTATTTCCTGCTTCTACACACACTTGCTCTGTGCAGTTAGCTCTGAGTGTTAGCGATGCTAATGTTGTGACGGCCCCAGAGCCTGTGGCCTGTTAGTGGTGTGCATGTGTGTTGCAGGTCCTTTGATGGGGGTGGAGCTGAGAAGACAATCAGCATGACCAGGGACACCTGGCCAGAGCCGAGGTGCTACTTAAGCCAGCTGCCCGGAGTCACATGGCCTTCATGACTCTCTCCAAGCCTGCTGCAGTAGGACTCTCGCCAGGATCCTTTCCCCTCGCCCATCCTCTCATGTTTCCGGTGTTGTGTTTGGAACTATCACAATAAAAGTGCCGTGGTTTTTGGAACCCTCGAACGTCTCTCTCTGTTTTCCTGTTGTGGCCTACGGGCCGGTCATAACAATGTAAACATGCACCGACCATTTTACGTCCAAAACAGTCGGGCATTGTTTCTGATAGCAACGTTTCTGATAGGGCCCTGGGTGTAAAGCCAGCCTACATTTCCAATATTACGTCATATCGGACGCAAATCTGAATCAGCCCCGTTTTTAGAGATTTGGGTACGGAGGAAAAGAGAGGGTTTTATTTTCTGACGCTGCGTGAGTTCCCCGACACACCGGGGACACATATTTATGTATAAAAGACATCAAAAAGTGCATTTTGCATGATAGATCCCCTTTAACTTTTTAAGTGCTTTTTAAAAATATATAATTTAATAGCCAAGGTTCAATTGAAACAGATGGGTTTTCAGTTTGCGAAGGAAGATATGCAGAGTTTCTGCTATCCTGATGTCAATGGGGAGGTCATTCCACCATTTTATGTGACAGAATAGCAAACAGGCGTGTTTTTGAGGGGTACCTGGGTCCCACTCGCAGAGATGGAGTAGCAAGCCGATTGGCTGATGGAAAGCGAAGTGCTCGTGCTGGAGTATATGGTAACCAAGGCCTGCATATAGGAAGGGGCTGATCCCCTCACAGCTCTGTAGGCCAACCAGTGTCTTAAACGGATTCTGGCAGCCAGTGAAGGGAGCGAAGGAGAGGTGTTATGAGGGAGAGCTGGGGGAGGTTGAAGACCAGTCTGGCTGCAGCATTCTGAATTAGCTGTAGCGTCTGATGGCGTTTGCAGATAGACCAGCCAGGAGGGAGTTACAGTAGTCAAGGTGTGAGACGACAAGAACCTGGACCAGGACCTGCGCTGCCTCCCGGGACAGTAGGGGACGTATCCTCCTAACAGTCAGTGAAATTGAGAGACCATCCTAAGACTATGATGTGGACATCAAGACCAACACGTTTGTCTGAATGATATGAGTGTATGAAAATGGGCTCTGAATCACTGCTTTTTACAATTGTTCCTAAAGATGGTAAGAAGAACCCCTTTGTTGTGCCTCTGAGTTACAACAACTAGTCACCATGGATGGGGCCACAAACCAGGCGGTCTGACCTCATCCTGAACTCTGAATTTGAAAAAAAAACAACAACTACAATGTCAGATGACAGTGAACACCTGCAGGTCCCGGAGGAGCGGCTTGCTGACGAGATTATCAACTTAAAGGTGATTATAACGTGAAATTAATTGTTAAATTCACCTTACATTGACTAAAAGTATACTTAATTTGCAGCATTGGCTTACTAATTCATTTCCACAACAGGTACAAGAAGTAAGGGCACTCTGCAAACAGACATGACAGACATGGCTTGGTCAGGAGGTCACACATTTGATTTGAACTTGAACAAATAAAAAGAGGAGCTGTAGCACAGGCAGTATGAGAAAAATAAAGACCTTTTTGAAAATGAAACCATGTAAACATGTCACAGTAGAGGCACGAAATACAACTATGAACCTGAAAATTAGCATCATACTGTATGTCCTCTTTAAAAAGTGTGCCATGAATGAAATCCCTCCATCTCCTGAATCAACTGACGCTAACAAATATCCATTTCCAACAAGTTAGCATCTGATTCCCTGGGTACACTTTGTTTGAACCAGGTCCAGAAACCATCCAATCTTTTTGCAGAATATAACGTAACTAAATGTAACTGAAAGCAATTTGGATTGATTAACAACTGAAATAATTTAGCGATTATAAAAATAGCGATTCGTTAACATATTTTGACCCTAACCATAAGATTGAAGGTACATTATGTACTTTGACTAACAAGCAGAGAAAAGCCAGACACATCTGCTCTCATACAGTAATAAAAAGACCAGCGTCCCTTTTACGATTTGATTTCTGGCTAATTTATACTGAATATAACGTCTTTTCTAATTAATTATTTATGCATGTTTTCACCTGTGGTGTTCATAATTTACCCCATTATGGTTTGGTTGTTTGTTAATTGAGCCTTATGTAAATTGGTTGACCTCAGCATTTGAAATATCGCTGAATTAGTAAGGTTTACTTTACACCCTTAATTATGTCTGAAAAATAATGCAGGGAAAGAGACATTATTTAGCTTTTTAGTCTCATTGCATGTTGTTATCTCAATGAGAAGAGAAAATTCAGTTGTTCTGGGTTGAGATCATTTTAGATGACTGTATCTCTGATGCTGTCTGGGTCCTGCAGGGCTCTTACTTTCAACTAACCTAATTCAGTTGTGTGAAATTTGTTAACATAATACATTTAATTAAAGTCAACCTTACGATTCCCTCAGCCCTAGATCCCTTACCCTTACCTAAGCCAAAGCCAGCCTCATCAAATGACAATAACATATTTTTATCTTTATCTTTTATCCATATGATTTGCTGTAAACTCATTACAAAGAGGACAATTATTTACAGACTAGGGGAACGGCGAGCAGATAAAAATGTGATAATCTCCACAATGTTTACAAAATGTTGAGCAAAGCAGAGGCCAAAGGTCGGACCGCTCAACCAAGACGGCCTGCTTACTTTGAACTGTCGCCACCGTTTAAAAATCAATGCGCCTCATAGCGCGGAGAGGCGGAGTCCCTGTCGGACGGAGGATAACAGGCGCGGCGGGAGAGGGCTGAACTCACAGCAGCCTCAGACTCTGACAGGATGGAGCTCTACCTCGACCTGCACTCCCAGCCCTGCCGCTCCGTCTTCCTGTTGGCCAAAGTTATCGGGATTCCCTTTGAGTTTAAGTTGGTGGAACTCTCTGCAGGTAATCTCACAGAAGAGACAGGGACGAGACTTTTTGATTGCATGCACTTCCACTTTATTTGTGTTCAAGTAGTTTATAGCTCTGACTTAAAATAGTTTATTCTATGATTTGTTAATATGCACAAAGTTCCCCTATGTTGAGTTTGCAGAGTTTAATGGCTTGACTTAGATAAAGGCACATTGTCGTGTTTTTGTAGCCTTTTCTTTCTCTTTGTGTTTTTTTACTCTAACACTTTTTGCTGTTGGGAGTTGAACATCCCGCAGGCCTTGAACTTGATCTGTAAGCACTAACATAAAAAAAAACTCCTATTAGTTAACATTGCTACATCTCGCCCAGACCTGTCGGCAGACTTCAATCTTTGGTTCTGCATTTGATTTGCCAGGGTGGCCCAAGGTGAAAATAAGAGGTAGCACACGGGCACATCAGTTTATGGATCTTGCTGAATCATTACAAGCATATCTACTTTGCTATTTGATCATCTTGATTTTCACTGACCTGAAAACAACATAGTTAAAGAGTTTTCCCATTAAAGAAATGAAAACGCAATTTCCCAGGCATTGCCAATATGTTGACCTGGTGTCGGCCCAGCAGAGCGATGTATTAACAACAAGATTTTCACCTAGAAAGCTGACCAACCAGCGAGGAGTAGAAGAGGTGCGATAACTCCTAGATAACCCACTTTGCAGGCAAACAGAGAGCGGGATGTAGAGGGCCAAAGGTCAAAGCATCCAGACAAAACATTCCTCCGTCCCTGAGGTGATCGAGTATAACAGAGACGTGACAGGGAAAGAAAAAAAAAAAGGGCAGAGCTGTTGGGAGGGTTAAAAAAACACCATCTTTTTTTCATCTTTTTCATTTTACCCTTCTTCGCCAAATGGTGGAAGAACCCATGCATTCATGTATACTTTTTATATTTTTGGTTGAAATGTTGTCTTTATTCAAACACATCTGTGATTCTGATTTGTGTGTGTTTCTCTCAGGGCAACAGTACAGCGAGGAGTTTGGAAAGATCAATGTCATGAGGAAGGTTCCCGTCATGAAGGACGGAAGCTTCGTTCTGACGGAAAGGTATTACAAAGACTTGGGTTAATGGTTGACTTCCTTTTAGATACCAATTTGTTTTCAAAGCCAGTATTAATGGCCAAGTTTGATCCATCTTTTCATATTAAGACACCTGCAAATAAGTTATGATGGTTTAAAGATGTGTTTTGTTGAGTTTGCGATGTTAAAATATTCAACAGGCACGCTTTAGCTTTATCTAATCCATCCATCCATCCATCCATCTTCTCCCGCTTATCCGTGGTCGGGTCGCGGGGGTAGCAGTTCCAGCAGAGAGCCCCAAACTTTCTTTTCCCTGGCCACATAAACCAGCTCTGACTGGGGGATCCCAAGGCGCTCCCAGGCCAGCGAAGAGATATAATCCCTCCACCTGGTCCAAGGTCTACCCCTTGGTCTCTTCCCAGCTGGACGTGCCTGGAACACCTCCCTAGGGAGGCGCCCAGGTGGCATCCTTACTAGGTGCCCGAACCACCTCAACTGGCTCCTTTCGACGCGAAGGAGGAGCGGTTCAACTCCGAGTCCCTCCCGGATGACTGAACTTCTCACCTTATCCCTAAGGGAGACGCCAGCCACCCTGCGGAGAAAACCCATCTCGGCCGCTTGTATCCGCGATCTCGTTCTTTCGGTCATGACCCATCCTTCATGACCATAGGTGAGGGTAGGGACGAAAATGGCCCGGTAGACAGAGAGCTTTGCCTTCTGGCTCAGCTCTCTTTTCGTCACAACGGTGCGGTAAAGCGACTGCGGTACCGCTCCCGCTGCTCCGATTCTCCGGCCCATCTCACGCTCCATTGTTCCCTCACTCGAGAACAAGACCCCGAGATACTTGAACTCCTTCACTTGGGGTAAGGACTCATTCCCTACTTGGAGTGGACAGTCCATCGGTTTCCTGCTGAGAACCATGGCCTCAGATTTGGAGGTGCTGATCCTCATCCCAGCCGCTTCACACTCGGTTGCGAACCGATCCAGTGAGTGCTGCAGGTCGCAGACCGATGAAGCCATTAGAACCACATCATCTGCAAAAAGCAGTGGTGCAATCCTTAGTCCACCGAACTGCAGACCCCCCCCCCACGACTACGCCTCGAAATCCTATCCATGTATATTACAAACAGGATCGGTGACAAAGCGCAGCCCTGGCGGAGGCCAACCCTCACCGGAAATGGGTCCGACTTACTGCCGAGGACCCGGACACAGCTCTCGCTTTGGGAGTACAGAGATTGGATGGCCCTGAGTAGAGACCCCCTCACCCCATACTCCTGCAGCACCTCCCACAGTAACTCCCTGGGAACTCGGTCATACGCCTTCTCCAAGTCTACAAAACACATGTAGACCGGATAAGCATACTCCCAGGCCCCCTCCAGGATCCTTGCGAGAGTAAAAAGCTGATCCGTCGTTCCACGACCAGGACGGAATCCGCATTGTTCCTCCTCAATCTGAGGTTCGACAATCGGCCTGACCCTCCTTTCAAGTACCTTAGAGTAAACTTTCCCGGGGAGGCTGAGTAGTGTGATGCCTCTGTAATTGGCACACACCCTCTGATCCCCCTTTTTGAAAAGGGGAACCACCACCCCGGTCTGCCACTCCTTCGGTACTTCGGTACTAATCATTACCTTAAAATCCCCAGAAGTAGAAATAGTGGACGAAGGACGAAGGAACGTCTGCACCGTCAACCTGGTTGTTAAACGTAATTAAAGAGATTATTTAGTGTAAACTTTAAAAAAGTTCTACTAATGTCAGTATTTAGAGTTCCTGTGACAATTTCCTAGTTTTTGAAATTGAGATAACATTACTTTTACCTGGCCTTTTGATTACATTTCCAGTGCAGATCAAAAGCAATGAGGTGAAACACTTTCACAAAGGGTATTTTAAAACATTCCTTGGTTCCTCATATTTTCTCCATGCTGTCTGTGTTGCAGCGTGGCGATCCTGAAGTACATGCTGCAGAAACACTCGTCGTCATTGGCAGATCACTGGTACCCAGCTGACCTGCAGCAGCGTGCTCGTGTTAATGAATACCTGTCCTGGCAGCACATGAACCTCAGAGCTCACGGGTCCAAGGTCTTCCTGCTCAAGGTACGAGTCCCCGATCAACCCGGTGCTGTATCCTCACCTGACACACTTCAGTAAACAACTGTTCAAACATCGCTTTGTTTATTTTGGGCCCTTCCGAGCACTGAAAAGTAATTATATAATGTTTGACTATCCTTATCTGACAATTAAAGGTATATTTGAGTGTAGTTTATGTAGAAATATATACTTACAAAGTGTTTAAATGTATGGACATTATATTTTTAGGCAGTTTTTGATCATGCTTTAACAAGGCACATCTACAGTCATGCTAGCAGCCCTGTGAGTTGTTAAATGCTAACATCAGCATACTAAAAGGCTCAAAATTATAATGTGTATGTGTTGATTTTGAGCAGGCTATGATCTTTACAATGTTTTGATTTTGGACAAATTCATTTGAGACTTATAGTATAGTCCTATTGAAAGGACAACCTTTTAGCACTCTCCATCAGACCTTATGTAGGATAAATTATGTAGAGCAGTCAGGGGCTGGAGACAAAACTTCTTTTTGATCCCATTTGATATGTGCTATGAATTACACATATGATGCGTGTCAATTTTAAAGATCATTTTGCATGTCAGAAAAGTTACGGTTTGTCATAGTACATATACGTTTTGTCTAAAATTGCTCAGTAGAATAAAACTCTCGTCACACACATTACTCATCAACAGGCCTTGTCCCACAAAGCAGCACCTGCAGGGTTGGAAAACTGAAACCAATGCGGATTGCTTGAACCTACATTTTCTCAGATTTCCAGCAGAGGGCGACTCTAATGGCTGCAGAAAGATGGCAGATTGGATAGAAGTCTATGAGAAAATAGCCCTTCTTCTCACCTGATTTATTGCCGTATTTAAGATTTTTTTCTTGACTTCTTTTAAGTCTTCATCAGTATAGTATGAGGTAAAACATTTTTAATTATTGTCTCATTTACAGTAAAATTGGCGATAAAGCAGCGTATGCTTTAGGGCAGGGCTGCCTTGTGATTGACTGCATGTCATTGCCATGGTTTGGCTGTTGTTTTTTTGAAAACAAAGTGATCTATTATGTGACTTTAGGATGTGTTTTTTTTCTCATCAAGATGTTTATATTGACAAGCTTCATATGTGTTATTCATGGCACATTTTAAACAGGATCAAACTACAATTTCTTTTTCGCCGTTGCCTACTTATCTTTTCTAAAATGAGGTGCCATGTTGGTCCAATGGAAATGGGCAGGACTTCCCCTCTCTATGGACTGCTTCTGTTCTTACCAAAGTCTCATTGGTCTTCAAAGGCTCTGTTTCCTGTCATCATGGGCTCCGAGGTCCCGAAGGAGAAGATGGACGCTGCTGTGCAGGATCTGAATCAGTCGCTCCAAATGCTGGAGGACAAGTTCCTGCAGAACAAACCGTTCATAGTTGGCGACAAAATCTCTGTGGCTGATCTGGTGGCTATAGTTGAGATCATACAGGTAATACCACTTTTGTTTGTAATACAATGTACTACTTGCAAATAAAGGTAAGTATTACTACTCCTGCTACTAATGCTAGAGATGTGATGGTTTTATTATGATTTCACAGGAAATTCCTTTTATTCTTGTGGAAATAAATGCAAATGTTTCATCGCTTTATGCACAATAATATGATAATGATAACCCTGGGACTTTAACAAGGGTGTTTTGGCATACAAACACATGTGACTACTGTTTTTTAAAGAAATGTGATGCAGATCTTTAAAGGGCACACATGTTACCCATAAAGTTCATGAGGTCAAGAGGAGCACTAATCAGTAACAATGTTTGCAAAGTTTAAATTGCATAATTTGAGATGTGGGATCCAGTGTTTTACCCCTAGAGAATAAGTGATACAAATATTATAATCTGGAGACTTCTTCCACCACTGTCTTCGAGATTAGATAGAGACTTCTCTGATATAGATCACATTTATCTTTTGCTTTCTTTAGGCAATACACTTGCCCATACACAGAGTTTAAGTGGGTGAGCGTAAATATCGAGCCCTGAAATATTATGAAGGAAAAATACGTTTCAGCAGGATTGGTACAGCCCAGAATCAACATCACTTAGGGAGCTCTGGATAAATCATGATGGAATATTTAAGAATTATTTAAAAAAAAAAAAATTAAATTAAATCTATTTATCTGTGTCAGAATAACATTTTGACGACCCTGTCTGCATGCAAGGCAGAGAAACTGCAGTTTAACATTTCATGTACATGTTATTGAAATGTGGTGAGCCTTGCCGTGTTTCACAGCCTGTTGCCACCGGCCTGGATGTGTTTGAAGGCCGGCAGAAGCTGACTGCCTGGAGGGAGCGAGTGAAGAAGGCTCTCGGTGAAAAGTTGTTTGCGGAAGCTCACGAGGTGATCATGAAGGTGGGCAGCCTGCCGCAGCAGATGCAGAACAACAGCAACCTGGAGATGCTCAAACCAAAGTTTCAGAAGCTTTTCAGCTGAGTACAAAAGGATAGAGGATGACTGGCAATGATCTAAAAAATTATTTCATTGTGTGAGTTTTTTCCTTGCAGAATTCGAGAACATGAATTAGTGTACAACTGTTCAACTGTTTAGAAAACTCTGTGAAAATCATTTCATTTTTTTTTCTGCAGAACATTTGGTTTACCAACAGAATTTCTTTTTACAGTGTAAAACATTTTTTTCATGCTATAAACTTGAAGGAAATCTATACATTTGAAAGAAAAATTCACCAGGAAAAAACAGGAACAATCTATTTCAACAACTCATTGTGTATGAATCATTATGAGTGAATGCATATTCATGATCCCTTCATCACAACTATTAAAGAGCATCAAAATTATATTAAAAAATTCCCTGTCTGTGACCATTATTTAACCTTTTTTAAATGTATAACCACATTTCAAAAATGAAGTCTTTAGATTTAAAACTCAATGTGTACAACATGAACAATAAAACAGTCATTTTTTTAATGGGCCCTATTCTGCTTATTTTCAGGTTCATATTTGTATTTTGTTCCTCTACTGCACTGGTTCTCAAACTTTTTCTGTCATTCCCCACTTTGAACAGGTGGGCCTTTTCAAGCCCCACCTGTTCCTCATCGCTCCAATAAAATGGTAGGCCAAGCTTAACATTGTCAAATATATTGTTCTATAACAGGGGTCTCCAACCTTTTTTTTCAAATGTTTGTTTATTATCATTTGAACAATGACAAATATTCTCATGAATATTAAACACAACAACCTCTGAACATTACAAATATTCGCCTCAATTCAACCTGGAACCTCTCTCATACAATACAATAATACAATACAAAGTGTGTGTGTGTGTGTGTGTGTGTGTGTGTGTGTGTGTGTGTGTGTGTGTGTGTGTGTGTGTGTGTGTGTGTGTGTGTGTGTGTGTGTGGAGAGACACTGTAATGGATCGTTGGAGCTATGGAGCTATGTGCAACTCAAGGCATATGCTCGAACGGGAGCTGCCTGGACGCTGCAATCATGTTGCGCGCACTATCCGTGCTGAGTGTGCTGACTTTTCGTACAATGTCCCACTGTCTGGTTACCTGCATAAAGTCAAGTGCTCGGCGCAGTTGTCGGCGAAATGTCGCTCCTGTTTTCATTGAAACAGCTCCTTATATCCGTTAGCGCAGCTAGCTAGCACCAGATGCTAACAACAACAATACACGTAAGGTGGTGTGCGCATTCTCGCTCGCTCGCGCCACACATTACACACACCCTCCCGGTCCTCCCGATGGCCAGTCCGGGCCTGCCGGTGAGCGTGGAAGTGTGGTCTGCCGCAAGCGGGCGGCAGGAGCGGGGCTGTCAGCATCAGCTTGTAGATGGTATTTTAAACTCGATGCGCTCTGAAACTACGGGGCGGCCGAGGACAAAAAATACACATGCGTTAATCGCGTTAAAATAATTAGTGGCGTTAATTTTTTTTTGCGTTAACGCGTTATTAACGTGTTAACTTGACAGCCCTAGTAAACACACATCTGAGTTGACAAATATGACATGTGGTGTACCTCAAGGATCCATCTTGGGGCCTCTTCTCTTTAACCCTCTGGAGTCTAAGGGTATTTTCTCGATTTTTAGATGTTTCCTTAAATCACCTTTTAAATGTACTTGTTATACATGGCACCCCATGTGTCACATATCAAAATATGCAGGACATTATCTGGTCTTGCTATAAATGCAAATTACTCACCTTAGAGCACTGTGTGATGAGATAAGTAGCTCTAAAGCTTAACATTTGACATACGATTTTCGGAAAATCTTCAAAACCCTTGTGAAAACACAAATTTACTAATTTCATCCAATTGTTTTGGTGTTTTAGATTTGGTTACCAACGTCTTAGGATCACAAAAGTAGTGAAATATTTGAATTACACTGTAGATAAATGTGTAATTCATGTCTAAAATTAAAATAAAAGTAAGTAAAATAGGTGTTTATCACTCTACTTTCACCACAGCAGGGACTGAGATACATTAGGACTGAATAATGACTTCATATTACATACCAAGATTCATGTGATGTGTACAAATACAAATTGAGCATTCAAACTTTTTTTTTCAACCAACAATTTATTATAAATATGTTTTTTTCAACCAACTATTTATATAAATATAAGAAACTGGAAAATCTCACTATTTACAATATTGAACATCAGAACTTTCAACCAACTATTCATTATAAATGTCAAGACAGTGTCAAGGTCTTTGTCTGTCTTCCAAGACAGTGGGTGTGGCTGCTGTGTAGGTGGGGGGTACAAGTGCTATACGAGACCTCCACGAGACCTCCTTGCTGGCTGGGTTGATGGTGATGGCTGTGGTGGAGCCTTTGTGCTGAGGTGTATCTTGACCTGGTGGCAGCCGCAGATGGAGGTGCAGGCAGCTGTAGTGATGCCGGTCCTCTGGTCCTTTGTGGTGATGGCTCTGGTGAAGGCCCTTGAGCCACAGTAGATCTTGACCTGAGGGCAGGCACAGATGGATGTTCTGGCTGCTGGATAAACACCACCTGTGGGCCACTAGGCCCAGGCAGCTGTGAAACATCTCTGTAAAACAAATTAAAATGTAGGACAATAATTACAACTAATTTCATTGAAATAAAGTTCAAGTAAACTGTTGCTCAAGCACAAATAACAATGCACACATAAAAAGAAAGTTTGGGAGGTTGGACAGGAGTTTCTCTCTCTCTCTCTCTCTCTCTCTCTCTTTGTATTCTTCTTCTTCAGAAGAGTCGAAGACTTCAGGTTCTGAGGCTCTATCTTCACTGCTGCTAGCGAAAAAAATCTCTAGCGAAGTCGGCAACTGTAAAGTTTTTTTTAGCCATTTTCTGTCTCTCTCTCTCTCCTCACAGACGTAAACTGATGGGAGACACGTGGTTTATGTTTTTTTTTACTTGGTGGGTAGGTCCTTAGTGATTTATTGATGTCCATTGGTCATTTCAGACCATCATGGCTGCCGGCCGAGATTTTCTTGACGGACACACGAATCCACCAATCCCACACAGTGTAAAGTCAAGCTGCTTTGAGCGGCCATATTGGCTGCTGTGCCCCGGTTACAGTCTCAAAGGAGGTACCACTGGAAAGCTACACTTCCAGCGATTCCGCGTATATCTGAATCATATTTCTACTCCTTATAATCGAAAATATATGATTAATTATGTAAATTATGCGCACCTGGACGCGCCGGCGCGTCCACCGACTCTACATCCTACCACTGGCTCAGATAATGAAAAAAACAAAATAAGTTACCATAGCTATGCGGATGACACACAAATGTACGTAACCATTTCACCAGGAGACTATGCTCCAATTCAAACACTGAGTAAGTGCATTGAACAAATCAATGACTGGATGTGTCAGAACTTTCTCCAATTAAACAAAGATAAAACTGAGGTAATGGTTTTTGGAGCCAAGGCAGGACGTACAAAAGTTAGCGCTGAGCTTCAGTCTGCAATGATCAAAACAACAGATAGAGCCAGAAATCTAGGTGTAGTCATGGACTCTGACCTGAGTTTCAACAGTCACATTAAAACAATAACTAAATCAGCCTACTATCACCTTAAGAATATTTCTAGGATTAAAAGACTAATGTCACAGCAGGATTTTGAAAAACTTGTCCATGCTTTTATCTTCAGTAGACTTGCCTTGCCTTGCCTTGCCTTGCCTTGCCTTGCCTTGCCTTGCCTTGCCTTGCCTTGCCTTGCCTTGCCTTGCCTTGCCTTGCCTTGCCTTGCCTTGCCTTGCCTTGCCTTGCCTTGCCTTGCCTTGGCTCAGATCCACCAATGTCAGCAAGATCTCACCACATCCCGAAGGATTTTGATATCAGTAATGAGGTGTGGCCCTGTATGTTAGTGTGGCAGTGTGCAATCTTACCTTTTAAGCAGGAGAGGAGAGCACAGATGTCTTTTAAGTTGTCCCAATCCAAAAGGTGGGATCAGTTTATTTGAAGAAAAATTGGTCCATACTTATACAGGGTTTCTACCTTCTCTCGTTACAACATGACAATCCTACAAAACATATCATGCTGTGGTCCTGATCTAATATGAAACCTCAATTCAGTTTTACATTTATTACACTAAATTGTAACTTCAACTGCCCAATTCAGTTGTGACATTTAAAATCGTCCGACAGAATTTAGAGGCATCTCCTCATAAATGACCGGTGATAATAAAAAGCACATTCAAACTTTCATTCAACAAATCAGTTCTCATTTCCACATTCGTATACTTCAACTAGTCCCGCATGAATTCGGAGGACCTTTCCTCACAGGTGGCAGGGTACTAAACTTTCAACACACATCAATTAATTCCGCTCATTCAACAAAGAAATTCACTCCGCATTCAACAAAGAAATTTGAGAGATATTTACCAAGTTTGAGAGAACCTTACCGAGAGCAAAAACCCAGCTCTCCAGGGAGAGAGCTTTACCGGGAGAGAGCTACCAGGGGAACCCCCCCCCCCCCCCCCTCTCTCGAGTTTGCTCCCTCTCTCCTAGTGTTTTATGCTCGAAACAGGACAGAAAGCCTAAAGACACCTCCTCCATACCCATATTTGTGGAAACTGGGCATGGCCTCTGATGTACAGGACTGGACATGACCAGACATATTCTAATCTATGGCTATGGCATAAGACACACCTTCCCATGTTTGTGTAAAAAGGTCATGACCTCTAGTGTGCAGGACTTGCAAAATATTATTCTCGGCTATGGCACCTTTTTGGGGCCTCAGTTATTTTTCACTAAGTCAGGAGCCCCCCTCCCTGTGTACTGCTGTGAGGAAGAGGGAAGAAACGGCCTCCTCTCTTATCAGTGACACCCATAAACCATAATAGGCCTTACACACTCAATTTAACAAACCACTTGTGTTTTGTTTATACTGTAAATATAGAAAATCATAAAATATGAAGCATTTTCATTGTGGGTTATACAAGAATATAATTGATTATATTTGATTATAATTAACTTTCATTTTAAGTATTCAACCTAATATGGAGATCTCAACAATGTACAGACACAGGCAATAAGACTATTAAACACCTGAACTTGAAACAACATCATAAC
This sequence comes from Dissostichus eleginoides, assembly GCA_031216635.1. Lineage (NCBI taxonomy): Eukaryota > Metazoa > Chordata > Actinopteri > Perciformes > Nototheniidae > Dissostichus > Dissostichus eleginoides. Next base: position 32,358,323 of record CM062269.1, read on the forward strand.
ATTAATCTGGCTGCTACTTAGGAATTATTTATCTAATATATCATTGCAATCACTTGCACTATTTCACTATTTTACTATCTTTCCTTTTGTATATACTATTTACTTGCACTATTCTTTTCTGTTGATCTGTTTTATTGTGTTGCACTGTTGGAGGAGCCTGTGACCTAAGATTTTCATCGTCATAACTACACTGTAGCTATGCACGTATGACTAATAAAAGCCTTGAACCTTGAAGCCTTGAACCTTGAGACAGGTGAGGTATGTTAAAGTGACAGTATGAAGTCAGACTGCCAGACGCCATTTTACACCTGGACGGAGCAGGAGGAGGACAACAGGGTGAGTGTTAACACCAGGATCTGCTTTTTAACACATTCATTATTTACTCTGTTAAACTGGATGTCAGAACATCAGCGTCCTAGAGTCCAATGAGACTTCTGCAAGTGTTGTAAATAGGGATGCACCGATGCTAAATTTCTTTGCCGATGTTAAGAATAACAATTTGGCCAATGCCGATGTTTTAATGTAATTTTTGTTCCACTGTTGTTATTCCACTTTCTGCCAGGAAAAACAAAGTTTGTTATATAACATCATACGCTGTTTAGAAAGTACACAGCTCTGCCCGCTGTGAGGGGACCGGTGAGCGGAGCAAAACACACGTTTAGAGTTAGACCTATCACACTTAGCTATTTTATCTACCTCTGAATCTACCATGTGTGTGTCTTCAGTGTTAATGGTATCTCTCTCAGACTGGAGAAGATGAGTGATTTAAACGCTGAGGAAGAGGACGGGTTTCCAGTCCCCAGCTGTCTGTCTCTGAAGAGTGACCGGTCTATAAGGGAACCTCCGAAGTTCAGTAATGAACCTGGACCCTCAGATACAAAGTAAGAGTCTGTTTCTACTGTAAACTGACCTGAAGATGATTCAGTTTTTATGTTAACTGATGATCTAAACTTCTTTTTAATGATCTCAGTAAAGAAACTCAGAGTACAGTAACAAAGTGTAATTGAACTGTTGCTCCCTGGCATCATCAGAGATGGTAAATAATCTACGAGTGAAATCTTTATCACACTCTACATCAGGGGTCAGCAACCTTTTTGAAGTGCCATTTAAAAAAAAAAAATGTGATCAGTGTGCCAAATCCACATTATTAAGATTATTATTATTCTCATTTCTCTAACCGCCTGCTGCTTCCCCTCCTCTCTCCTCGGTTCCCCTCCTCGACTCCTCCGCTCGCATCTCCTGTGGGCGGGACTAAGACACGAGGATAGGAGTCGAGGAGGGGAATTAGAGAAATGAGAAACCTTATCAGTCTGACCGAAGAGAGCTCTCTTCCACCTGGTTGTAGAAAAAGCTCCTTATATTCGTTAGCATAGCTAGCTAACCAGATGCTAACAACAACAATCCCCGGTACCGCTCTCTCTCTCTCTCTCTTAGGGGTGGGCGATACCACAAAATCTGGATTCGATCCGATACCAAGTATTTCAGGCAGGACCAGCTCGTAGCACTGACGTGATAGTGTTCGCCTAGGGCGCCAGATCTGGGGAGGCGCTGCGCTGGTAGCTCTGGGAGGGAAAAAAACATTTTTGACCGTTGGTGCTCATCCTTATTTTCGGCCTTGATGTAACAATATTCATAATTAAGTAAATGTAACACCCTTTTCACCCCGGTTACACTTTTAATTTGCCCCGTACGATGGGCGCTGTAAGTGATGAAAATGGGGGATGTTGGCTTATCTGGCGCCCGCAGCTCACAGCCAAAGTGCGAGCGAGCGTGGGAGCGAGCAAGGGAGAGAGGGAGGGCGCACCGGTACCGGCGCTGTTGTTATTAGTATCTGGTGCTAGCTGCTCTAACGGATGTAAGAAGAAGATGTTTCAACAATAATGTTGAGGGAGAGTCTTCTCCAGTCAGACTGAGAGGCTGATAACTACAGCTCTGTGAGGTAAAGGACTCTAAGTGTTTAGATAGTTCACTTTATTCTAAGTTATCTCAGTGGGTCTCAAACGGTTTGATCACAATTTATGTAAGCACATATTTCCAAGGCACTCCTTTATAATTATTGGGATAAACAGGTTTTAAATCATTTCAATGTATACTATAGGACAGTAAACCAAAAATATCGTTTAAAACTGGAGAGATAAAAAAATATGCATAAATAAATAAATGTTGGTAAAATAAGATATGAATGAACAACAAAAATAAAATTAGTTACATTTATTTGTTATTGGCTATGGTAGGTTATTGGTTATGTTCACATACTTATTTGATTATTAAAATGTAAACCGATTTTTTTCATATGGGTGTTTTAGAGTTGTACCCCCTAGATCTAGTAGTAATTCTGATCAAAGCGCACCAGATTGAAGCATTTTACTTTAACCAGTTAAGCCCCGAGCCTGTTTTCCAGGTCTCAGGCTTGAACAAGACATTCCCAGAACAAATGACCATAACTTCACTTCTAAAAGGGATAAATTAATAATCTTTTTACTCAAAGCAATGATAAACCTATGAGTTGGATGTAGAAGACTCAGAATCAATACGATTTTTCTTATTTTGAGATCCACAAGCAGAGATTTGAGATCCACAAGCGCATTTTTGGTTGACAAATACAAAATGGATTCACAAATTCCTGATCGAAAGTTGTCAATGTTAAAGAGATATTCACAAATTCCTTTTGTTTATTTGTAAATTAATTATAGTATTCACAGATCTTTTTTTTATTTGTGAAAATATTTTGCGTATTTGCAGATCCGTTTTACATTTGCAAATTTATTTGTGAGTTTGCAAATCTTTTAAATGCATTTGTGGAAGGTGTTTTACATTTACAAATCACATATTTACACACAAATTATTTTTATATTCACACAAATATTTATGAGACAAATCTAAGCCCATAAGGACAGCAGTGGAGAGAGAAGAAAAGAGCTCATATACTTGTGTTCGTCTGCACTCTGCACATAGTTTTTGGTGAAATTGACGAGTAGAGAGGGGAAAAAAAAAGTAGGCCTATAAAAGTATCGATCCTATTGGCTCTAGTATCGATATTTTGAAACGTAACGTAATATCGGAAGTATCAATATTTTGGGATCGATCCGCCCACCCCTACTCTCTCTCTCTCGCTCACACAAAATACGCTCGTGCCACACACACAGAGACGAGCTTGAGTGACACACAAAGACCCATAGTTGTAGTGTAATGTAGCATATTATTTTCGATGGCGTTATTGTATGATCAGTATGTCAGATGAACAGATCGACACTGGGCTTACAACTAAAGACACAGCCACGCAAAAACTGCGGCATGTGTACGGCTCCTTATGGATTGGGTACTGCAATTTTTGAAGTGCAGGAGCAGCGTTCCTGTGCGTTCCGGCAGCACTACACCACGTGATGACACGTTACGCTCGTGTTGTGTCATGGAACCTGTTCTTGGCCAGGAAAAACAGGCACGCGCTTGTTTAATTCTGTTGCGGCCTAGATTTCTTTAACAAAAAAAAATGTGCGTCTGTATTTTGCGTGTGTGTATATGTTTTTTTGCGTAAATTACCTCGAGGGCCTTATCAAATGGGGGACGGGGAGACGCGCTCTGGCGGCGGTCTCGTTCAAGATCCGAAAATACAATTTAAATATTTTGCACACTTATTCCACTTATTCCTAGTGTGCCATTGGTTACGGTGGCACGCGGTACCGTAACCAGTGCCTAGGGTTGCCGACCCCGGCTCTACATGTTGGACTTTGTGTTAGGTTCAGCAAATAAAATACAAACATGTAAAACCTTTCACAAGCACAACGCTTCTCTCTGAATGAAATAATGATGTATACAGGGCCGGTTTTTGGCATAGGCGACATAGGTGGTCGCCTAGGGCGCCAGATCTGGGGGTGCGCTGCGCTGGTAGCTCTGGGAGGGAAAAAAACGTTTTGGACCGTTGGTGCTCATCCTAATTTTCGGCCTAGATGTAACAACATTCATAATTAAGTAAATGTAACACCCTTTTCACCCCGGTTACACGTTTTTTTGCCCTGTACGATGGGCGCTGTAAGTGATGAAAGTGGGGGATGTTGGCTTATCAGGCGCCCGCAGCTCACAGCCAAAGTGCGAGTGAGCGTGGGAGCGAGAGAGGGAGAGAGAGAGAGAGACAGAGGGCGCACCGGTACCGGCGCTGTTGTTATTAGCATCTGGTGCTAGCTGCTCTAACGGATATAAGAAGAAGATGTTACTACAACCAGGGAGGAGGAGAGCTCTCCTGTCAGACTGAGAGGCTCAGTGAGGTAAAGGACTCTGAGTGTTTAGATAACTTTAGTCTAAGTTATCTCTGTGGGTCTCAAATGTTTTGATCACAATTTATGTAAACAAATATTTCCAAGGCACTCCTTTATAATTATTGAGATAAACAGGTTTGAAATCATTTCAATGTATACTATAGGACAGTAAACCAAAAATAACATTTAAACTGGAAAAATAAAAAAATATGCATAAATAAATAAATGTTAACTGGTAAAATAGATATGAATGAACAACAAAAATAAAATAAGTTACATTTATTTGTTATTGGCTATGGTAGGTTATTGGTTATGTTCACATACTTATTTGATTATTAAAATGTAAACTGATCTTTTTAATATGGGCGTTTTAGAGTTGTACCCCTAGATCTAGTCTCTAGTAATTGTGTGCTCAAAGTGCACCAGATTGAATGTCGATAAGTTTCTGTTTTTGTAGTGTATTTTTCTTTTGTAGAGATTTTTCAATTAGTCTTTATATATTGTGTATTCCTTGGATACTATATTGATATTTATCTTTTCTACTGTACGATTCTCTGGCTGGGGGGGGCGGGGGGGAGGCGCCAGCTAAAATCTCGCCTAGGGCATCAAATTGGCTAGAACCGGCCCTGGATGTATAAAACATGTTGTTTCCACAGACAGAGAGCAGAGTCTCCAGTCCCAAGCTGTCTGTCTCTGAAGAGTGACTGGTCTATGTTTCAACCTCCAGTCTTCAGTAATGAACCTGGACCCTCAGACACAAAGTAAGAGTCTGTTTCTGCTGTAAACTGACCTGAAGAGGATTCAGTTTGTATGTTAACTGATAATCTAAACTTCTTCTTTTTTTTTGTTGTAACTTACACTTTTTTTTCAGGTTTTACAGGGAATACAATACCTCAAAGTAACATACATATCACAACCCTCTAATTAAGCTAGAGGGAACAGATAACAAAAATACATACAACAACAAAGACAATTCAAAATAAAACTGAAAGACTAAAATAAATAAGAAACACGGCTAAAATCTAAACTTCTTTTTAATGATCTCAGTAAAGAAACTCAGAGTACAGTAACAAAGTGTAATTGAACTCTTGCTCCCTGGCATCATCAGAGATGGTAAATAATCTAGTAGTGAAATCATCCTCACACTCTACATGTTGGACTTTGTGTTAGGTTCAGCAAATAAAATACAAACATGTAAAACCTTTCACAAGCACGACGCTAAAACAGAAAGGCGTCTCTCTCAATGAACTAATGATGTATAAAACATGTATTTTCCACAGACAGAGAGCAGAGTCTCCAGTCCCAAGCTGTCTGTCTCTGAAGAGTGACTGGTCTATGTTTCAACCTCCAATCTTCAGTAATGAACCTGGACCCTCAGACACAAAGTAAGAGTCTGTTTCTGCTGTAAACTGACCTGAAGAGGATTCAGTTTTTATATAATCTGATCATTTAAACCAGGGGCGGGGAGCCTCCGGGCCGTATACGGTACATGAAACCATTTGATAACATAAACACATTGAAAATAAAACAGGAAGATATCTGGATTAAGAGGTTGCCTTTTCTTTGCACAGCATGAAAGAAAGGCGAAATGAATGGTCTGTGATTTTAGTTTTTTTTAGCAGAGGTTGAGTTCAATAATTTGTACGGCCCTCGGAGGATGTTGTAAAAATTGAAATGGCCCTGGACACCACCCTCTCCTTCCAGGCGCACATCAAATCTGTCACCAAATCGGCTTTATACCACCTCAAATATTTCCAGATTCCGGCCTTCACTCTCCCTTTTTGTTTGTTTGTTTGTTCACCATGTAAAGCGGCCTTGGGTCCCTTGAAAGGCGCTATACAAATCTAATCTATTATTATTATTATTGAGAGGAAAAAGGTTCCCCACCCCTGATTTAAACTGTTCTTTAATGTCATGTGCACAGTAGAGTACAGTAAGCTAATGTTATTTAAAGATATTTTTTAATGCAATTACATTATCATTGTATCAGTGGCATAAAATGGTTTTAATTTGCAAAAATATCAATAAATATGAAATATTCTCAAAACTAAATATATTGTCCAAAACATTATTTGACTACTTGGGCATGTTTATGATATGTATTATTAATAAATAGTAATAACCTGGTCAGCTGGTTGTCTTTAGCATTAGTATATATAACAGTGTTTTGTGAGATTACATGTAGAGTCAATACAAAGACCCAGATCTGTGCCTGGCAACACGAATAAAGTGAAGATGTTAAATTCATGTCACCTGCGTATTCATGCAACATGAAACATTTCAACTTGAGTGTAAAGTTTGTGAAGCTCTTTTACAAAAACCTGTCAGTGTTGAGATTCTGCTCCTGTGGTCTCTGACGGTCTGAGGGAAATCAGAAAGGAAAACAGAGCTCTACAGCACCTCATATTAAATAAGGGTTATTAATGTTCCTGTATAAACCAGAGACTGTCTATAGTACTAACAAATTGTTAGTACTATAGACAGTCTCTGGTTTATTATATTGTTAGTAACAATATAATCACTGCTGTAGGCTACTTATGACTACATGAAGTCATTCTTGATGGAGCAGTGTTGATGGAGCATTATCATTATTGTTGTTATTGCTGTATCCTTTCCATATGTTTATTGCAATTGATTCACAGCAAATTCTATGTGAATTGTGTTTATAATGCTATAGTGCACCAGGTTAATACAACTGTTTGTGTCTTAGTAGATGACCATTGTGCTCCTCTGGGTGATGAATAGAGACAGGATGCTTTGTATAATAATGTGAAGCTTAAACTATCGCGAAGATATATTATATACAGATATAGACCTTTTTTATATTTTAAACTAGAATTTTCCACCTTGTTGTACCATTGGCAAGAATCAGCTCCTCTAAAGTAAAGTGCTATAAAGGATGTGTTCATCTCCACAGAGGGAAGAGGAAGAGTCGTGCTCCTGTGGAGGAGCAGCGGTCCAGTTGTGCTCTGTGTCAGGACGTCCTGAAGGATCCAGTCTTTACCAGCTGTGGACACTGGTTCTGCAGACAGTGCATCACCTCATACTGGGAGCAGCGACCTCCATCAGGAGACTCCTCCTGTCCCCAGTGTGGAAAAAGATCCAAAACTGGACTGCAGATCGCCAGTCAGACCAGCTCTGTACGAAGTAAGAAGCCGACCACATGCAGCGTCTTTAGGCCGTCGGGGCGCTGGGTCTCTACTCTTGTATGAACTCTCATTGGCTCAGTGTGTCCTCTGATCTTCTTCCAGGCATTGTTTTTTGAATTGTTTTAAAACAGACAGCAGTGTTTTCCTTTGTAGAAACACTGGACAGATCTTAAAGGGGACCTATTATGCTATATTTGAAAAAAATATTGTAGTGCCACACCTATACAAAACATGTCTGTGAAGTTTTTTGCTTGAAATACCAAACAGGTCACCCATTGTAGCCATGCCTCATACCCCTCTATTCCAGCCCTGTTCCAAAAAGGCTGATTCTGCTTTAAATGGAACAGCTGCTGCTAGCCACGCCCCTTTGTAGCGTCACGCAGCTTTCCCCTGCTAAGAGGGTTTTCTAGTTTGGAGAAACTCAGTTAAACGCTGCCGTGATTAAATGCTATATTATGCTCCAAACCACTTACAAGCATTATTTCTGAAACAGTATGGAGCTCAAACGTTTCTCTCTCGCAGGGTTTACCGCAAGGACATCACGTTACACATATTCTCTCCAGTACAGCGTTAGCTCTGAGTGTTAGCATGCTGTAAACACAGACCATATTACTCCCAAAACACGCCGCGCATTGTTTCTGATACAGCACATAGCTTGACATGTTCTTTCTTAAAGAGCTTACGAAATGAAGAACAATACTGTTCTTATTACGATAATATATACTATTATTAATGGGAAATCATTTGTCATTAATGACAATAAGCCCGCTGTATTTATAAATCTTGATTTATTACAACTTTCCATGCTCGATGTTACATGACCGCTCCGAACAAAACAGCTTTCGCCGCTTAGTGACGTCACGCACGTCACGGTACGTCACGAGTAGAACACTTGTTGAATAATACACAAACTATATGGCTGATGTCGGACTCTGGCTCGGATATTTCGACAGAATCGAGTGACAGTGAGTCGTCAATAGACTAGTGCACTTTCAAGAAGAGGAGGATTTTATTGAAGAGGATGCCGGTGTGGTGGAATCAGATCATAAGGGCGTGTCTAACGTGGTGGAACCATACCAGTTTGAGCCACAGTATTCAAGTAGCGGTAGAGATACAGACGGGAGCGAACATGGGGATGATGATCCTGGATTTGGCGGAGATCCGATGCGGCAACAGAACACAGACTGGTATATACATTTGACTTTAATTCATAGAGATTCTCAATAAATAGTAAATCAATAATAATACATCGTAATGTAGCAGGTACACTTGGCTCAGGCAATAGAACACAGACTGGTATATACATTTGACTATAATTCATAGAGATTCTCAATAAATAGTGAATAAATAATAATAACTCTGCTGAAAAAACCAGCTTAGATCAATTTAGCTGGTCAGGCTGGTGTAAATTGACCAGCCAGTAGATATTAGGCTGGAATGTTTGGCTGGTTTAGAGTGGTTTTGGACACTTTAGCTGGCCAGGATGGCTGGTTTATCCATCTATCACCAGCTTGTGTTTAATAATAGTATTACATATACCATGCTGGAAGCTTACCAGGATTCCAGGTGACCAGCATACATTGTTTAAATACTGGTATGAATATTTAAACCAGAGAACATAAATATATTTCAAAGATTCATTGTGTCATGTATTCTGGTATCTACCAATAAAGACATTGTATAGTGTTCATTACAGTATTTTAATTTAATAAATAGCAATACATAGCTAGTTAATATAATAAAATACACAGTAACAATACAATAATTATACAAATAACAACCAACCTGCAAATCAACCTACACATCAAAATAGATATATTATCTAAAACCGGTGCATTTGATTTAAAATAAAAGTAATAAATAGAATTCAATATTTAAATGGTAACAAAAACAGTAACACTATGTATGATAAGAAAAAGGCAACAAATAAAGTGTTTTTAGTTTTTCCTTGTTCATGTCCCGTTGTGTAGCGTCCAGCCTTTCCCAATCTGGCCTGCATTTCTGTCTGCTGAAGCCACTTCTTGAAGCAAACTGAAAATAAATGTACAGATAAAAGTACACTGTAAAAAGAAAACTTGACATTTACGTTAACATTTGGGCTGCTGTGGTTGCCAGAACTTGACCGTTAAAGTATGGTAAAATACATTACAAATTACAGTTGGTTGGCAATGGCATAGACGTTACAGTCAACAATTGCTTATGGTGAATTGCAATGGCAAAAACAAATAAAGCTAGTGTACATGGTGCAGCTGTATTATCTGGGAAATAGAAGAATCAGATCAGGATTCGGTATTGGCAGACAATCAATATCAAATGAATCGGATCATTATTAGCATCACCACTTGATCACCTTTGTCGACTTGCAGCCTAAATACAAAGATAACTCCACTCCTCTCCTACCACTGCTTACCTAGAATGAGCCTTGGTAGAACTAGTGTCCGAGTCATAGGGTCCAGAACTGACTGAAGACATGTGGAACAGAGGACAGGCAGGGTTCCATGTACAGGGAACTGGAATTTGAACAGGTGTTTTCATCTTTTCTGCCTGAAGATTCACAAGTTCTTGATCAGGTGTTTGATGTGGGCTGGCATGATGCTTTCTGCAGCGATGAATAAAGAAAACAAAGAAAACAAAGAAAACAAAGAAAACATTATTAATAATAGTAATGATGGTAACAACAATACAATTAGTATAACTACTTATATAGCACTTACACAATTGCAAAGTGATTCTCACAACAAAAATAAAGAACAAAACAATACCAACAATCAAAAAACAAATTATTATAGGAATGTTAAGAGACAAAGAAATTATAAACATTCTAAGAGGCCGACTACAAAAGCTATACTCAATGGCTCTTGATGACATCAATGAGCAGTCCCAATAGATGCTGTTGTATAACAAGAAATAGGTCCAGTTTTCTTCTATTTTGTGTTGGATGATTTGTTTTATTGATTGCTGATGGATGTTAAGATGTGTTTTACAATTATAACAAAAAGATTATTGTAATTGGAATCAAAAAGATTGCAAATCATAGTTTTAATAAAATCACTAGCAATATAGGGTTTATTCAACAGCAGTAAAGCATTAAGTTGCTAAATTAACGTACACTGAACTGTAAAACAACCACTATTTAGAAAAGGCTCTGATCAGAAGGGTTGACTAGTAGGACAGCAAAGAGGTGGAGGAGGTCTATGTCATGTACAACCCTTGGTAGATGTTACACCTGAAAGAAAGATAAGGAAATAAGACAACACAGGAGGACAAACATCCTCTTAAGTATAAGACCAAATCATGTCAAGCTTTAACCTGTTAAGCCCAGAGCCTGTTTTTTCAGTCTTTACAATGCACTGTTGGAAATTACATTCCAAAGGCTAAATTCAAACTCAATACCATAAATAACTGGGTACCAAAGTGCTTTACCTGATAGAACACATTCCACACGGAGCAGCAACCATCCGGCTGGGCCTTTTGCTGCATATCATCTCCTCCCTCTCCACTGTTTCCAGTAGATCTCTACTATCCAATAAAACTAAAATTCCCCAAAAAATCATATTCAAAAAGTTTAAAACAATAACTTGCTTTTGGCATTAAATGGATTAGAATCTCACCTTTTTCCTGGATGTCAGGAAGGCCAGGAAGTCGTTCCCTTCAAGTCCGCAACCAGTCATAGGAGTTCAAACACTAAAGCCTGCATGATGACAAGAGCGAGACACTTACATTTTACAATTATATTTTTAATTAATACCAGAGCAGTGTGTACACGTACGACATGCAGAGAACAGATCAAATCCCCTGACAGACTCACAGACTTTGGTGACCATTTTTTAGCAGCAAAGTAATATTACTCAAAGTATATGTCGGACCCAACTCATTTACAGTATGTTTTGCATCTCCTCAACAATGGTCTGTGTAGTTGAGTAGAAAAAAACTGTCCCTACAATTTCAGGTAGATTAACACACATTTGTAAGAAAAGTTTACAATGAAGCACCCTCTTTGTATTAAGCGAGCTGCCACAGAAAGTACAGCTTAACATTAACAGTGAGCTACAGTTAGCTAACTTCATGTTCAACACAAAACCTCTAAGGTGCATTACATTGACGATTTTAAACAAAACTTAACTCTCTCTACTTGTAAGATAACGTTTAGTTAACTTACCCTTAAATAACTACATCTCGTTTTTCAGTGGAAACACAAACTGCAGAAAACGTTTGCTGCTAACTGTTGTTAGCTAAGACAGCTAGCTCTTGTTAAAGGAAGTATCAACACCTCATGGCAAACTTAAGGTTAAGTTAACATTAACGTAACGTTGTATGAAAGCAAAACGAACCTTCGAGAAAGCTTTTACTCTCTCTCCTTAGTGAGCATTGTTAATTGTTCGAAACACGATATCTCGAAGTGCTGCCCACAAATCGTCGGTTTCATCAACCCCGGGTTACCTGGTCCAGCAAAAGTCTGCCCTCGTACGACGCACTTGTTTTGTCCATATTCGCGACATTTTATCATTTTTTGGCCACAAAAACATCCCATAGCCAGATGTTGAGACGGCCACACTTCCCCATACAACACATCGCTTGCCAATTATTCTTGGCGTCTTATTGCTGTGTGTGCATCCTTTGTCATAATATTTGGCCCTTCAATGCATTCAAACGGGACTGAGCTCAGCTGTGTTCTACTCATGATGTCACAAATGACCGAAGTTGATGTTTCCGGCGCGACGAACGATTGTTAATAACTGACAACTTTTGTATGCTGTTATAATCGTGATTTATTAAAAATACATCAATAATAAAAAATGTATAAGGCACATTTCACAATACAAATGCAACCTCTATCATATACCAAGCCCACTAACAGGTGCTAATAGCATTTCGTAACATCTTTAAGTGTTTACCGCTAGAACAGTGCCATTATATGTATTATATATATAACAACTTTACTCTAAGTGCCTCCTGCAGACATCCTGCTGAATACACAGACACACAGCTGCGAGAGGGGATTCAGCTAGACGACTGTATCCAGAGACGATAGGTTGGGACGTGTATACGGAGACGATGGGTTGGGACGTGTCACATGTGCCACATTTCACCAATGATGTCATAGGAACCAAATCCTGGATCTGCTCGTTTGCACCGCCGTTTTTTTTTAGAGATGTGGGTAAGGAGGAAAAGAGAGAGGGTTGTATTTTCTGACACTTTGTGAGTCTCCTTACACACCGGGACACATATTTATTTATAACGGAGCTTACACACGGTGGCGTGCGTTGAAGCTTCAGCGCTTCTGCCCATTCACTTTGAATGGGGTGACGTCACGCTTCGCCGAACTGCATTGTGGGAGCAAAGCGTAGTAGAGCAATGTTCTACTTTTGAAGCTTCGACGGAAGCCTCAACCAATCGAATCATATGCCAGTACAAGCTCTAGCCAATCAAACCGCGTGCTTGTGTGTCCGGGGCGGGAGATTCATGTGATTGGTTGTTGGTCGAGCGTCAGACACGCCCGCCGGCAAGCTTCAACGCACGCCGACGTGTGTAAGCTCCGTAAAAGACATCAAAAAGTGCATTTTGCATAATAGGTAGGGGACCTATTAAGGGGAACGTTAGCCCTGCAAAGAACTTCTACAGAAAATAGTAAATATATCAGGTGGCTGGTGGTGGGATTCTTGTGTTCATTTCCAGGATTCTTCCTGATTTATTTTTCGATTAGGTATACTGTTGTAGTGCATAGACATCAAGTTGTTTTTAACTTTTTTAACTGTCTCTTTCTTGTTATAATACAATTTTCTCAAAAATAATTGTCCTTATTCTCCCCTGTTTCTTCTCTTTCAGCAGATAGTGGTCTTCAGGAGGTTTTAGATGAACATAGGCTCAGTCTGAGGAGGAGATGTGAACGTGTGACTGAAGGAACTGATAAAAGTGAAACCCTCCTCAACAGCATCTTCACTGAGCTCTACATCACACAAGGACAGAGTGAAGAGGTTAATACCCAACATGAGGTGTGGCAGCTTGAGACAGCTTCCAAGAAGAAGACCCTCCATGAAACTCCAATCAAGTGCCAGGACATCTTTAAAGCTTTACCTGACCAACAGACTCACATCAGAGCGGTCCTGACCAATGGAGTCGCTGGAGTTGGAAAAACCTTCTCAGTGCAGAAGTTCACGCTGGACTGGGCTGAGGGTTTGGAAAACCAAGATGTCAGTCTGGTGATCCTGCTTTCCTTCAGGGAGCTGAACCTTATCAAAGATGAGCAGTACAGTCTTCTCAGGCTGCTCCATGTTTTCCATCCAACCTTACAGAAGGTCACAGCAGAGCAGCTGGCTATCTGTAAAGTGCTGTTCATCTTTGACGGCCTGGATGAAAGCAGACTTTCTCTGGATTTCAGAAACAGTGAAGTTGTGTCTGATGTCACACAGCAGTCCTCAGTCAACGTGCTGCTGACAAACCTCATCAGGGGGAAGCTGCTTCACTCGGCTCTCGTCTGGATAACTTCCAGACCTGCAGCGGCTAATCAGATCCCTCCTGAGTGTTTGGACAGGGTAACAGAAGTACGAGGCTTCACTGACGCCCAGAAGGATGAGTACTTCAGGAATAGTTCGACTGATGAAGAACTGTCCAGCAGAATCATCTCTCACATCAAGGGCTCCAGAAGCCTCCACATCATGTGTCTGATCCCAGTCTTCTGCTGGATCACTGCTAGAGTTCTGGACCACATGTTGACTACAGACCAGAGAGGAGAGCTGCCCAAGACCCTCACTGACATGTACTCACACTTCCTGCTGGTCCAGACAAAGAGGAAGAAGCAGAAGTATGAAGAGGGACATGACACGAGTCCACAGCAGCTGACGGAGGCTGACAGGAAGGTTCTTCTGAAGCTGGGGAGGCTGGCGTTTGAACATCTGGAGAAAGGAAACATCATGTTCTACCAAGAAGACCTACAGCGCTGTGGTCTTGATGTCACAGAGGCCTTGGTGCACTCAGGAGTTTGTACAGAGATCTTCAAAAGAGAGAGTGTAATCTTCCAGAAAACGGTCTACTGCTTTGTTCATCTGAGCATTCAGGAGTTTCTGGCTGCAGTCTACATGTTGCACTGTTACACAAACAGGAACACAGAGGTATTGAAGGACTTCCTGAAGAGAGACTGGCCCTATAAGAACAGTAAAAACAGTGATCAAGATTACCAATCGCTGGATGTCTTTCTAAAAGGAGCCATGGCGAAATCCCTCAGAAGTAGAAATGGCCACCTGGACCTGTTTGTCCGCTTTCTCCACGGCCTCTCTCTGGAGTCCAACCAGAGACTGTTAGGAGGCCTGCTGGGTCGCACAGACAACCGTCCAGAAATCATCCAGAGAGCCATCAACAACCTGAAGAAGTTGAGAAGTGATACATTCTCTCCGGACAGGAGCATCAACATCTTCCACTGTCTGACAGAGATGAAGGACCACTCAGTACATCAGGAGATCACAGAGTTCCTGAAGTCAGAGAACGGATCAGAGAAGAAACTCTCTGTGATCCACTGCTCAGCTTTGGCCTACATGCTGCAGATGTCAGTGAATGTTCTGGATGAGTTTGACCTGACTAAGTACAACACATCAGCTGAGGGACGACAGAGACTGATTCCAGCTGTGAGGAACTGCAGGAAGGCTGTGTAAGTCCAGATGTGATTAACTTTATAAACTAATGTGGATTAGAAGTTTAATTATTCAAATACACACTATAACATTTCTGCTGTTTCAAATACTGAGAGAGCAAAATAAAACCAACACTGTTCTTCTATTTATTTATAATAATAGTTAAATTGTACCGTTTCTCTCTTGATACTCCTTTGAGTGATGTAGCCGACATGTCAAACACATGAAGGACTTTAGAGGTTTCTCAGCATGTGATCACACCACACTGCAGGATTTACAGTTATCAGTGAAAGCAGTTATTATGACTTTCTAGTAGTTTCTTTATCATTAAACAGACACACAAATGTTTATCAAAATGTATTAGAGTTTAAAATAAGATCTATATAATGTCCCCCCAGTAACAGAGTTATGTCTTAAAGTGCCAGTGAAGTGCATTTTTTTGCGCCAAAGTGAAATGGCAGTTTCATTTCTTACATATAATTGTACCTGTTCATGGCTAAAATAATTTTTTAGGAAGTGCGAGGGACGAGATAAACATCGCACATTTTTCAGAGTCTGAGCCTACCGCTGCTGCAGACGATAGCGGCTGTGACGTCACAAGATGGGCCCAGTTGTGATTGTTAACATGGCGGAGCCTTCGGAAAGTGATACTGGTGCGAGAGAAATGAGTGATTTTGACAGCTTTTCGGACAGGATAGATGAGGAAAGTGGCCATGGAAGTCAATTTAGAGGACAATATTTTGTCATAGATCTAGAGTAGATCTACACACAGGATTGGCCGTCACCTGATCATACATTCATCTGTTCATAGCATGATGCAACATTCATGTTCACATGCAGTGTTGTGCTAGTTACTGAAAACCAGTAACTAGTTACAATTACTAGTTACTTCACTACTTACACCAAAAAGTAATGCGTTACTGTGAAAAGTAACTTCTTAGTTACTTAGAAAAGGGCACCCATTAATGCCCTTATACTGTAGCCTTCATTTCAGTACTGTTATTGCATCGGAGAATAATACAACCTGTTGATCAACTTGACATGCATTTGCATCACTGAACTCTGCTAAGCAATGTGGTCTATACAAACACAAACACAAAGATATGTTTCAAAGTGCCAATCCAGCCGCTGTTGCTTAGGTGGAGGTGGAATGGCGTCGGATGAGTCTGGGTCTGTGGTCTTAGCTACTAGCTTCGCTACTAGCTTCGTCCCAGCATGTTTTTTCTGCAGATGTTTCAACAGATTTTAATTGCTGTTTTGGGCAGTCGATAGGATCTTTGACCCGCCAAGACACAACTTACATTTAACTAAAACGTTCTTTTCTTTGTGCTCGACAAAAGTGAAATAGTGAGAATATCTCCAGGCGGAGAAACTCGACTTGAGCTCTGCCGCCGCATAACAGTCTTGTTAGTTAACACAAACACAGTGGCGTTTATTTTTCATAAACAATCTACGAATCTACGAAACAATGACACCAGCCACTCACCTTCATCTTTTGGGAACAGAAACATCAACACAGTGGCGTTTATTTTTCATAAACAATCTACGAATCTACGAAACAATGACACCAGCCACTCACCTTCATCTTTTGGGAACAGAAACATCAACACAGTGGCGTTTATTTTTCATAAACAATCTACGAATCTACGAAACAATGACACCAGCCACTCACCTTCATCTTTTGGGAACAGAAACATCGCCACTTCGGCAGACTTCACATTACCACAGCCAGCGGCAATGCATCGCTTCCCGTGTGTTTTTCCTCCCTTTTTCGTCACTGTCGCCTCCATTGTCAGCTTTTCTCGATTGGCAATCACTTCCAGTCGACTGCGAAACACTTTCCAATCAAATACTCGCTCAAAAACGTTGGTAAATTCGACTTTGAAATAGAGACAAAATGAATGGTGGTGAATGTAAACACTTCGGCTTGGCCCATCTTCTGACGTCACGCAGTAGATCGCAAGCCACGCCCACGAAGGCGGAGGTCGACTGCGAATTTCCCAGCGGAAAATTCAAACTCGTCAAATTCGTTGCTATTCCAACATCTTTGATATGGGTTCCAATGGACAATTTTGGTCATTACTATACGTATTAGCATAAAAGATCATGCACCGTCGCACACTTCAGTGGGTCTTTAATGCTGATATACTGGGAACATCTGATGGTATTTAGTTTAAAAATATTGAAACCATATTGGTTTGCTGATTGTGTTTGTGTGCAAAATACATGTTCAGATGCTCAGAGAAGCAATCTAGCAACAGTCTCTGACAGCAGAAGGTAGCCAACACAGACATGTGATCAGATCACACATTAACTCACGCATTAAACTAATTTATAATAATAATTTTACATTATTATATATAATATAAAATGGTATCAGCAAATGTCCTTCAGAACATACTGTATGTCAAATCTTTATTCATGAAATCCTTGAGGTTAATATAATGTTCCCTCTTTTTTTAACACTAGAACTGCCAGGGGTCACTGTATACCCAAAACTGCTAAAATCTATCTATCTATCTATCTATCTATCTATCTATCTATCTATCTATCTATCTATCTATCTATCTATCTATCTTTAAGGAACCACAGTAAACAACAGACGTTGCTATAGCAACACGTCATGTTTATGTTTACGCACGAGATCAATAGCGCGAGAATCACTGCATTTTCTATAAGGTAAATATTACCTGCTGGGGCTGATGGGTATAAATGGCAATTTTTTTGGCAATTTTTTCAATCTGACTTCATATTGACCATTTTTAACAACAGAGGGTGCTACATAACACACTTTCAGGACTGGGAGACTTGAATATTTTATTGAAAAAAAGTTACATACAATCAAGAAACAGCTGCGGGTAAAATTTACCCGCTGGCGGTTCTAGTGTTAACACATGTTGTAATATGTGTTATTATAGGCTTACTCTCTGTGGACTCTCAGAGACTCACTGTGAAGTCGTGGCCTCAGCTCTGAAGTCTGACCCCTCCCATCTGAGTGATCTGGACCTGAGTCACAACGATCTGCAGGATTCAGGAGTGGAGCTGCTGAGTTCTGGACTAAAGAGTCCAAACTGCAGACTGGAGACTCTCAGGTCAGTTCACTGACTGAACTTCACATAGATCTGTTTGTGTTTATGATTTTCTGAATTTGCCTGAGAACAAAGACATTTTAATTATTTTTTTCACTTTTGCTAATGACTGATTATTCATCAGAATAACAAAGAGAAGGTGAAAGTGTGAGGGAGTGTTCGAGCCTCCACAGACTCACACTGTGCTCCATGAGTCAGTGAAGATGCTGTCAGTACTGATGAGCTGTGAGGGAGATGAAGGAGTTGTTAAAGATCTGATCAAAGTTAAAGTTCCAGATTATCAATGGATTGTTTCTACGTCATTGCTGACATTAAAACCCTGTTTAACTCTGATCAGATTATTAAGCCTGGAGTTATTTCAAACAGGAACATTGTTTTCTAAAGTTACATCATATGTTCTTTATTCAGACTCGAGAGCTGCAGTTTGTCAGAGATCAGCTGTTCTGCTCTGATCTCAGCTCTGAAGTCCAACCCCTTCCATCTGAGAGATCTGGACCTGAGTGACAACAATCTGCAGGATTCAGGAGTGAAGCTGCTGAGAGATCTTCTGGAGAGTCCAGACTGCAGACTGAAGACTCTCAGGTCAGTTCACTGACTCTCTGTTAGTGCTGGAGATCTCATGTTTCATTAGTTATTCAACCTGATCCTTGTACATAAATATATTACATCCATACTTTTGTAAATGTTTTGTTCATATTTGTAATTCCCTAAATGTAGTCTGCATTCATCATAACAGTTGATTGTTTCCTAAAGAAACTATTATTCTTCCACTGTTAGTCGTTAAAGTAAATGTATGTTTTCAATCTTTAGTAAATGGTCTGAATAAAGAAGGTCCTCTGAACTAATATTATTTTTACATAAAGTTTACTTTCTGACATAGAAATGTTTATGTTCCCATCATTTAGACGTGTTTTCACAGATAATAAACAGAAGGCTGATATAATGAGGAACTACACATTTCAGACTTGAACATCTGACTGGATTATAAAAAATGTTTATCCTCATCATGTTTTCTTTATTCAGTCTGGAGAGCTGCAGTTTGTCAGAGATTAGCTGTGCTGCTCTGATCTCAGCT
Source organism: Dissostichus eleginoides (assembly GCA_031216635.1). NCBI lineage: Eukaryota > Metazoa > Chordata > Actinopteri > Perciformes > Nototheniidae > Dissostichus > Dissostichus eleginoides. Next base: position 32,377,514 of record CM062269.1, read on the forward strand.
CTGAAGTCCAATCCCTCCCATCTGAGAGATCTGGACCTGAGTAACAACGATCTGCAGGATTCAGGAGTGAATCTGCTGAGAGATCTTATGGAAAGTCCAGACTGCAGACTGGAGACTCTCAGGTGAGTTCACTGACTCTCCGTTACTGCGGGAGATCTCACATGTTCAGTTTGTAATTGAACCAAAAATATGTACATTAATAAGTTGCATCCATAAAGTAGTAAATGTCCTTTTATTCACATTTTCATTTTCACGTACTAAATGAAGAACTGCAGACATAAATATTGACTGTTTCCTAAAGGAACTGTAATAGCTTTTATTTGTAAAAAGTAAATCTATGTTTTTAATATCAAGTAAATGATAACGTCTGAATAAAGGTAATCTGAAGTAATATTAGTTTTACATGATAAAGTTTACTTGCTGAGGAAGACATGTTTTTTTGTTCATTCATTTCAATGTTGAGTAACACATCTGAATATAAAAAGATTTTAATCCTCATCATGTTTTCTTCATTCAGATTGGAGAGCTGCAGTTTGTCAGAGATCAGCTGTTCTGCTCTGGTCTCAGCTCTGAAGTCCAACTCCTCCCATCTGAGAGATCTGGACCTGAGTTACAACGCTCTGAAGGATTCAGGAGTGAAGCTGCTGAGAGATCTTCTGGAGAGTCCAGACTGCAGACTGGAGACTCTCAGGTCAGTTCACTGACTCTCTGTTACTGCGGGAGATCTCATGTGTTCAGTTTGTAATTGAAACTAATTTATGTACATTAATAACTTGAATCCATAAATAATCCGGGTCCGGGACCCCAAGTAATCTGAGAGCTGTTCTCTGCCAGGGTGTTATTTTTTAATGAGCTGACCTGTGTGCTCCACTCTTCCTGTCGGCTCTGTCGGCTAAACTCCGCTGCTCCGGGATGGCGGTCTAACTGCTGCTGAACCCGGAGCGCTGTTAGAACGGGACGCTCAGATACTCAGAGCAGAACTCACTGTCAGAGAACCTGATGTGCAGGGATTGTTTTTATTTTTTAAACAATATCTTTATTGAGTTTTTCCTTTTTTACAGGCACAAACAATGACATCCACAAATACAGATATTAACAATGAGTGATTAAGACATGTACAAATTAGTTGGCAATCCATGCATAATATACAACATTTTACTTACTAATACGTAACCAATCAAGTGGCAAAAAACCAAAGACCTACCAGCTGACAAGACCAGAAAAAATAAAATAACTGACAATAAAATAAATAATAATAATAAAATAAAAAGTGAATCAATTATAATAATTAAATTGTTTCCTCGCTTTGGAAAAATTAAAGTGGACCTATCATGCAATATTTGAACAATATATTGTAGGGCCATACCTATATAAAACATGTCTGTGAAGTTTTTTTTTCAAAATACCAAACAGATCCTGCATTTTAGCCATGCCTCATTTCGCTCTATTTGCTCTTTTCCAGCTCTGTTTTTGCAAGGGCTGATTCTGTGACGTAGCTTTAATGCAAATGAGCTGCAGCTGACCACGCCCCCCTGCAGGAGAGGGGTGTTTTGAGATCAGCTGCTGGGCTGTCAGAAGAGGGGGAGAAAAAGAGATCTCCGTCCTCCGTGTTTTATTCTTATATGATTATATAGAGTCATTATTCATTTGTTTTAAAGCTCAATAAATAACAAAGAAGACCTTTGACCGGCACTTTTCTAATTTTGTCCGGAAGATTTAAACTTTAACGGACATGTTGACCGGCGAAAAAAATCTAACTGAAACTCTGCCGCACGGTCCCCTCGTCCCTTGGAAGAGTGGCGGCGCCAGAGATTTTCTCTAGGGGGTGCTGTGGGGTAGCTTGACGTTTCATAGAGGGTGCTCAAACATTTAGGGTTTCTCATTAATGCACCGGCGCTACAGTGGAATTTTCTACTGCAACACTCCCCTCACGCACACACGCAGTACACCCGCGACGGTTACAATGAAGGCTCGATAATCAGCTCACGGCATATAGGTGTAAGCAGGGGTAAAGTGCTATTTTGGGGAGTGGACCTAATCTCCTATAGGAGGGTCCTCCCCTCCTCTAGGAGGGTCCGGGGCCATGCTCCCCCGTGAAGATTTTTTTTTAAATATTGAAGTTAAATGCATCAATTGGTGCACTTTGAGAGCAACATTAAGCGGTCTCTGCGTTGTGTTTTGCGTTGTTCATGGATGGATGAGACCCGAGCCAGCATACAGTTTAGACGATTTCCTTTTAATCACTGACAAGCTGACAACAGATATAACAAATCAGTATAACATTTTGTATCCCTCACAGTGACTCCTCTCATGTGGAAACATTTACAAAAACAAAAAGGGAAGAGGAAACGTGAGGGACACAATATAAAGGGGGGTGTACCCACAAAAAGAATCTTCTGAGTACAGTGACTGCATTTCAGAAGTTCCGCCCACTGATCTCCGACCTTGTCAGGTATTGAACATAAATAAACGAAGAACACATAATTAGTGTGATTATACTAATTTAAATGATGTACAAAGAAACACCACTGCATATTTACAACTGTTACAGCGGGTAAGGTCCACAAGCCTAACACACCTCTGGCTCTGAACATAAGATTAAACACAAGTAGGCCACATAGAAATAACTATAAACAGTCAGAATGTTTGCCTCAACCATCAATGCATTACATTTATAATAGGCAACAGAGGGGGTGCATCATCATGCACTTACCATTAGACGTCTTCATAACAAAACAATGCGTCTGTTGTTTTGGTTGAGGGCAAACGCATCAATGATTTTGTCGCTGTCCAGGGCCCTTGTTCTCACGGTGTTTATAGCCAACAGTGCCAGGTTACTGGTTCGAGAGTCCCCACTGGTGTTCCTCAGGTAGTTTTTCAAACGACGCAGACAAGAAAAACTGCGCTCACAGCTCACTGAGGTCACGGGAAGTGTCAGAGATATGCATATCAGTTTGTACAAGTCTATAAATGCATCTCTGTATGGCCTCATGAGGGATAGAAACTCCTTGGTGCTGGTGATAGTATGTCCCTGTTCTTCTTTTCTTTGCAACAGCCGGCGAACTTGGACAGACAGGTTTTCCTCACTGATTCGATAGTGGCGGGCCATGGGCAGTATCATTTTTTTGTCCAGAAATGATGTGTGTTTGGGGCTCAGGGCGGACACACCTCTCAGTACTTCATTGGTTTCTGTTGAAAAGCGACTTTTCATCTCCATTAACAACCTGTCTATAACAGGATAGAACGAGTGTGTTCTCAGGTCATCTGTGTCCAAGCGTGCTCTTTCTAACGGGGCTTCCACTACAAACCCCTCCAGATGTCGAGATGTTTGAGCCCGCCTTCTCTCACGTTGCATCTGTGGTGCAATTCCTGCGTTCACGCACAGACTTTCTGCTTCATTTCGGATTTCCCTCCACTTGTCCTCTGTCCGCTTTTCAGATATGGCAGTGGTAACAGACTGGGCCAGATCATCTGCCGCTTCAAGATCAAAAGTGGCGGACTGAAGCTGATCCGACATGAACTTGGTTGTTCTGAATACATCCTCGAAAATAATGAGATGTACAACAAATGTCTCGTCCATTATTGCACTGAGAGCTCTCGCCTCTGTCCTCCGGTGTGGATTTGACAGGCCGATGATGTCACGCAGGGTAGCCAGGATTGCTGGGAGAGTTTTCTTGACTGCCCAGATTGCATTATATTGGCATGCCCAGCGAGTATCACTCAGCTTCTTGAGTTCTACGCACTGTGCTGTTGGCTCGAGTTCCTTTTGTTTTTTCATGAACAGATCGTGCACCACTGACCCAGAGAAAAACTTGTAGAGCATTTGTAGTGTCTCAAAAAACTCTGCTGCAGCATTGACATTATGCACACAGTCCACCAGCACCAAGTTGAGCCTATGAGCATGGCAATGTATATAAATTGCCTGTGGCACTTCTTTCCTGAACTTTTCCTGCACTCCATTGTTACATCCTGACATTACAGATGCTCCGTCATAGCACTGGCCAACACAACCATTAATGTCTATATTACACTGACTGAGTGTAAGCTTTATGCTGTTTTAGTAGTGAGTATGTGTCTAACCCATCTGCTGGGGTGAAATGCAAGAATTCCTCATGCAACGTCTCTGTCAGTGGCTGTAAATACCGCACGATCACTGAAATCTGTTCCTTCTTACTAATGTCTTTACTTTCATCCACCAAAACAGCAAAGTACTCTGCCTCCCCCACCTCATCACTTATTTCTTTTCGTATCATATCAGCCATTATATCAAATAATTCGTTCTGTATGTCATGGTGAGTGTATTTGGCATTTGATGGATTGCTTGCCAATTTTTTATCCACTGTAACATCAAACATTTTGATGAGGTGCAAAAGCTCGAGAAAATTACCCCTATTAGAGGAGTCCCCACCCTCGCTGTGACCTCGCTGTGCGATTCCCTGACAAGCGGTATAGCGAAGGCTTTCAACCACGGCCTGCATGTACTTTCGGTTCTCCATAACCAAAGCTGAATGTCCCTTGTCAATCATGTTTGCTATTTTTGAGCCACTTGTCTGTTTTTGTTTAAACTCACTCCATGTTTCCATAGCAAACTTGTGCGCCGCACTTTCATGATGAGTGTTCAGAGTCGCTGATGCTTTTCGCCAGTTGTTGAACCCGTTGCAGATGAATGCTGGTTGTACTCCGTGCACTCGTTTTGAAAAGTGCCGACAAGCAAAGCAAAATGCTGCGTCTTTGGACACGCTGTATTCTAACCATACATGTTGATCCATCCAGCCTTTATAGAAACATCTCTGCTGATTTCCAAATGGCCGTGTGGGGTATTTTTGAAGAATTGGCCATCTTGGGCCCTCTTGGGGATTGTTACTTATGTCCTCCTCCTCCTCCTCCTCTCCTCCTCCGCAGCAGCAGGTGCAGCCGCGGGGCCGGGCATTTCCGCGCCTTCCTCCTCATCTCCATCCTCCCACGGCTTTTCTTGGTCCTCCTCCTGGTCGGTGACCGTGACACCTTCAGCCTCTGCCTCACAAGGCCTATTATGTGCAGAATCCCTCTCGCTTTCAGGTGGTTGTGATTGAGTGTCCACACGTGGACGTTTAAGGACTAAAAAACGATCCATTTTTCACTTTGCTCGACATCCACGTTAGCAAATAATTTGGCGCTCTAGCTAACAGGAAGTCACTCAAGTGTCAAAAAGTAATTTAGCCTATGGGTAGGTCAAAAATCTAATGGGTGCTGGCCATTGGCCTAATCATATCACCTGTGTTGGCTTTATGTTTTTGGTCAAAAATTAGTTTGTTTCACATTTGCATTGATGTAATCAATAATTTTTCTAATTTAATTTAATAAAAATAATAATAATAATTTTAAAAAAAGAAAAAAAAAAAAAAAACATTTCTTGGGGGTGCTTAGGGGGTGCTTTGTCATCTGCTGGTGGACTACCGGAGAGAATACAGTGCTTGCCTCGACGGGGAGGGATTGCATTGAATTACAGCAGCAGGAGCAAACGCTTGCCTCGGGGAGGGAGAAAAAGAGCCACAGCGGAGAATAAACAGAAGGACAACCATGACAACCATGCGCGGGAAGTCTTCTTCGCTGCTTTTGTGGCAGACTACAGCGCCACTTACAGGCCTGGCATATGTACTACAGCGTCTCCAGCGCTTTCGAGCGGCAATGGCCGGCCGTGGCCCAACCCCACATTCCCCTGATAGGTGGAGAGTTGCCCATATAGGCGGAGCTCCCCGTTTCTGACGTCAGAACAATTTCAAATCTGTATCAGTCTGGATCAGCTCCGTTGCAGCCCCGTTTTTAGAGATTTGGGTATGGAGGAAAAGAGAGAGGGTTGTGTTTTCTGACACTTGGTGAGTTCCCTGACACACCGGGGACACATATTCATGTATAAAAGACGTACAAAAGTGCATTTTGCATGATAGGTCCCCTTTAATGTATGTGATCAAAGGAAAGTAAGTACATTTAAGGAAATATGGGACACGTTCATGCATTTCCTTGAGAGTGATCAAGTGGGGATTGATGAATGAAATTGATGAATATCGCTATAAAACACTGATAAAAAAATAAGGAATAATAATAATGCTGCTTATAATAACAATAATAATAATAATAATAATTAAAACTGCGGTCACAGAAGTGCGCGCAGTGATGAGCGGGCCCTCGCGTCCGTGCGCCTGTCGGGGAGGGCAGCCGGTCGTCCCGGCGTCAAGCAGACGCGCGCGAGTCCTCCGAAATTAGCCGTTTGTCATTTCTATAATTTTCGCGTTTCAGACTCCCAGGTCCTCCGGCAGCGACCCGGAAACGGATGTCGGCGCGCCGTCTCAAAGGAAAACTAATTTCTCTAAAGGCTCGTCTTCCTGCATCAACCAATTAGCGATATGTCGTTTGTTGATCCTAGAGGACTTAAAAACACATGATGTCAACAATTAGGGATTATTGGACTGTGCAGTTATATCTTTATATCTTTAATGAACTGTGTACACCACAACAATAGATCAAACCACCACAGGGATTCGAACCCTGTCTCACATGAGAGTCCATACCAGTGGTTTTTGCTTTTTGTTGCTGCCTAAAATTTAACAAAAAAGCAAAACCTGCAATACATTTGTTTTGTGGTCAATGCCACTAAATGAATGATTGAATTTATACATTTAGAATACGTTTGGAAAATTCAATGTATTCCTGAAAATGTAATCTATCAATATTTATCTTACTGTATTGCAGGACAGACAGACAACAGATATAAACTGGAACCTCATGCAAATAAAGTAAAAACCTCCTGTTGTCAGGGCAGTGGGTTTGGTCCTCAGCATGAAATAAGGGTCCATCAACTCTTTGGTATGACATGAAGGGGGTTAGGTAACTTATGGGAAGAAAACATGAATTAATACAACTTTTATTTACAAACGTGACAAAGAAATGTACAATGTACGTGTGAGTTAATAAATACTTTCAATTAAACAGAATGATTGTGCTTGTTGATAAATGTTATGCGACTGCAGATCAATGTAATTGAAGATGTGGTTATGTGGGTTAGTGTGGATAACCTCAGTCAAATTGGGTGACTGTTGCACAACCTGTTAAATTCACTTTAAATTAAAGGATACAAGGGTTAGTTACAAGTGCAAGTTGTCATAATATTTATTTGGAATTTTTTGGGGCAGAATTGCTTAAATGTGTTTTTTCTTTTTTTTTTAAATAATATAATGTCAGTAATGGAGTTGAGAACATTTCTCCTAAAAAGTTGCTCTGGCGCTGAGACCAATCAACAGTCGTGCGTTGACTCGGCAGGGATGAAAGCACGTGAATGCCTCTCCCTGCTTCCGCTGTCTACACACACAACCAAATTACATCTATACCATGAGCGCATTTCTCCTAAAACGTTGCTCTGGCGCTGACACCAATCAACAATTGTGCGTTGACTCGGCAGGGATCAAGGCGCGTGTATGCCTCTCCCTGCTTCTGCTGTCGTTACACAACCAAACTACTGCTCGTGTCCTTTGTCAGTTACACAAATGAAACAGTTGAAGCTTAGGAGTTCTTTGTTAATAAACATTGAAGTGCCTCATGAGTACTGAAATACACCGGCTCAACCTTAGTTTCTGTGAGATATTGACTAGTATTTTTTTCATATACATGATCGATCAATGTTCCCTTTTCTGTTGTGGGTTCGGATACCAACTGCAAGTAACCTAGATTTTCCATGAAGGATGACATTGACAATGACTTCAGCTCATCATGGTTGAAGTCTCCCAAAATGACAATGTTGTCTGACCTAGTATTTATGACACTGGTCAACAGGTTCATGTTTAGTTTGAACAGAGACAAGGGATATGATTGTGGGCGGTAAACAACCACAACAATCAAATCTTCCCTGGTGAAATGCGAGGCAATACATTCTAAATTAACATTTGGAATGTCCAAAATGGTGTACTCTAAATGTTTTTGACAATATATGCCAACTCCCCCATGTTGTTGGTCTTTCAACGTTTTGAAAACAGCGTCAGTTGAGTTGTATGCATTGCAACGTGGCACAGTATGAAAGCTATAGTTTTCAATCCATGCAGTGTCATTTGCAACAGTTTCAGTTAACCATGTTTCTGTTACAGCCACACAACTATAATCAAATGGCTGAATTGCCACTGCTAGATCAGGTAAATGTCTGTCTAAACTCTGTACATTCATTGAGAATATGGAGAATGAATGTGTTGCTCTGGGAGGGTGTAGTTGCACAGGATACAAATGGTGGCATGCCATCAAGAGAATCCTGAATATTCTCTTTGCAATATATGGCGCTGTCTTTAAAGTCCTGAACTGTCAACCCATTTAAGCTTCTGACACGGCTTAAAGCAACATATGTCTGGCCTGATTCAAAGATTATTTTAAGTGAAACTACTGCATTGACAACAGTTAACCCTTGCACCTTGTGGATTGTACAAGCCCATGCTAGTTTCAAAGTAAACTGTTTACGCAATTTTCCCTTGCCGCCAACCCTTTCCTCATCCCTGTTTATGGGAGTAGCCAAAAGGTTTTCACTAGTTGAAGGTAAACGCTTCCTTCTGTTTGTTCCCACCTTTTCGTCATCGAATTTCAGAAACACAGTGCTCACAAATGTGTTGTGGATATTTTTGACAATGTCTACGACATTCCCACAGACTCCGTTTACCAAGCCATCAGACACATCAATATTTTTGATCAACATCACTCGCGCACCCTTTCCTAACAGTAACCTTTCAGGTAAATACGATTTGAACACATTTCTGAAGTGCCCTCTTTTCAATTCCATACGGTTGGATTGTTGACTTTTCTCATAATCCAGTGCCTCCACACAAAGATTCTCTGGACACGATGCTGTATAATATTGTGCTCATTAACTTGTGCATTTGTTGCAAAAATATGCAACGCTGAAGTGCTTTCCCCGGTTTCACACTTTTTCAAGATAGCTATGTCACTGGCAAAAAGTGGCGTGGTCTTAGCTCTTGTACACAACCTGTTCAACAGTTCTTCAAAGATAGTGTCCTGTTGATGTACAATGGTGTTTAAATGGGCAATAGAGAATTTGTCAGTCCATAAATCACATAGTGTTTCCTCCAAATACAAGGATTTTCCTTTAACTGGCTTGAGTTTTGCTCCGCTCACCGGTCCGTCACAGCGGGCGGAGCTGCGTGTCTCCGTCAGCAGCAGCTGATCCTGATCTCTGATCTCTCTCTTTCTGCTTCACACACGTCGCATATAGCTATTTTATTGTCTTTTTCGGACACCTTGAAAAACTGTGAGACCGGTGAAGCCATTTTGGTGAGCTTATTTTGCCGCGCACAGAGAAAAGTCTCATGTATTTTGCATCATCTGATCGGCTCTCCTGATCGGCCTTTATAGAGAGCACCGATCAAACTATTAAGAGTGAATATCGGCCGATAATGATCGGCGGCCAATCGATCGGAGCATCTCTAGTACTTAGTGACTTTACACCTCTGGCTATAAAGATAGAAAGACAAAGCCTTGCACAGAGGCTTTCAAATTAAAGTTTCAAAATGATCAACAGAGCTGCTAAAATTATAAACTGACTGCTTCACATTTAAAATAAATACATCAATATATTTCTATTGGATGTGACTCTTTGCGTTTTTCTTATTGTTACCACTGCTTCTTTACTTGTTCTGACAACACCTCTGATTATAATTGAATTTTTATTATCATGTTTCTTTATTCAGACTGGAGAGATGCAGTTTGTCAGAGATCAGCCCTGCTCTGGCCTCAGCTCTGAAGTCTGAACCCTCCAGTCTGAGAGATCTGGACCTGAGTAACGACAAGCTGAAAGATTCAGGAGTGAAGCTGCTGAGAGATTTTCTGGAGAGTCCAGACTGCAGACTGGAGACTCTCAGGTCAGTTCACTGACTCTCTGTTACTGCTGGAAATCTCATATGTTTCATTAGTTATTCAACCCGATTCTTGTACATTAATATATTACATCCATACGTTTGTAATTGTTGTTACATAAAGTTTACTTTCTGACACAGAAATGTTTATGTTCCCATAATTTAGACGTGTTTTCACAGATAATTAAAACTGCGGTCACAGTCGTGCGCAGTTGTGGACGGGCCCTCACGTCTTTGCGCCTGTCGGGGAGGGTCGCCGGTCGCCCGGCGTCAAGTCGACGCACACGAGTGATCCCAAATGAGCCGTTTTTCATTTCTCTAATTTTCGCCGTCCTCGACTCCTCGGTCCTCCGGCAGCGACCCGGAAACGGATGTCAGCGCGTCGTCTCGAAGGAAAACAAATTTCTCTAAAGGCTCATCGAGGATCGATTATCGAGGAGGCTGTCTGGAGGAGCCGTAACCGAGGATACACTGATTTAGAGGAGAGAGGAGAGAGGAGTCTCTCTGGAGGAGCTATAACCGAGGGTACACTGATGTATCCTCCCCCAAGTTTTGCGTCCGAAGCTCATTTAAGCGCGTCGCAATTACAAAAAATGTATAGGCCACGCCCACGTTCGTCATTCGTTGCATCACTTTGAATCTCAGTTCATACTCTCCCCCAGAGTATGTCTAAAAAAAAAGAAATTATTTCATCCATCTGTTCTTGAGTTATACATTTGTGGTGTTTTTGGCGCCCCCTATAGTCAATTATTATTTAGTGTGCCTATTCCCCAAGACAGGTTGAACCTATCCACCACAATCTGTGATATTTGGATACATTGTTGATGAGTTATGAGCATTTCTTTCTAAGCCCCACCTTTTTGCAAATACGTTTTGATTAATGGCTGCCATATTTATCGACTGAACATACTAATTTCCTAGCGTAATATGTGTGACCCTCCACCAATGCTGTATACTAAGTTTGGTGTCGAAAAACAAAGAATTGAAATTTAAGTGAATATTTCACTCTTTTGAACATTATGCTAATTAAAAAAAATAAGTAGGCGGAGCTTAGGGGTTCAAGAGGATTATATGTAGAGCAGGTCCACCCGGATAAGTGTGCAACATTTCAGGTCATTCTGAGTTACGGTGCGACTTTGTAAATTTTTCCGAAAAGCGACTTTCATAGGTGGCTCTAGCGAGCACGTTGGAATATTTTAACCCATTGATTCCAGAATGTCACATTTTTCACCGGTCCTGGCGTCCGTGCAAAATTATACAACTTTTGAAGCGTCCGAAGGCCCTCAAAAATTGGTTCTAAGAACGGGAAGAATAGTGAAGAATAATTCCTACAATAACAATAGGATCCTCGCACTTTGTGCGAGGACGCCGTTGGGTCCTAACGCTTTCGCGCTCGGGCCCTAATAAACAGAACACTGATATAATGATGATCCACAATAACAAAATGACAGTCACTATAATTCAGGGAAAAGCTAATTGATTAGGACGCAGTAATGTTCAGTAGGGCCTGGCTCATTTCGTGGCATCTGCAGGCAGTGGCAAGTACTTCCGGCATCTGCCAAAGAGGCCACTACTCTGTGGCATCTGTGGCAAGTACTTCCGGCATATGCCACAGATGCCACAACTTGCCGAGGCATCTGCCGCTGCTGAACGGGAGTTGCCATAAGATGCCAGAGTAAGAGAAGGTTTACGGTAGCTGCCACTCGCCTTCCGTGGCAAATGCTGCTATTTAAACCCGTATTTATCGTGTAAAATGTCGCTGTTTAGGCATGACTTTATCGAACTGATCTGTACACAGGACTGATGTGCGATCTCTATTTTTCAAAAAGATTATAAATGATCATTTCTATTAAATTTTACTTGGAGTACATGGTTTGCTAAAATAAACAAACGTGCTATATTTATGATAGTAGGCTACTAAAAATATATTGTAATAAAAAAGAAATATTGGCGAGTGAGGGTTGCAATGCAAGCCCTTGGCAATTGTCGCTTCTTGAGGGGAGTTTCCACTGCTTGCTACGATAAACCAGGTTTATTATTACTAGTAAAGACAAATAATTAACAAATACATATCTGTATTGACACAGCAACGTGTACACTGGTGTTATTAGACTTGGCTACAGACTTAGGGCAGCTGTAACTGATTGCAGTTGCCACTGCTAGTGAGATGCTAAGATTTATACTTTATAAATGAGGCAAAGGACAGTTATATTTGATTGTACACATGTATAAATGTGTTATTTTAAATGTAGGCATATGTACTTAATTAGGGTCTGAGACCTAGGTCGGCGAAGACCCTATTGAAATCGGTCGCGCAGCGACCGATAAACCTTCGAAACACACACAAAACAGGGAAAACGACCGGCAAAAGCACAGAAAAGGTTCGGAAATCATGACGGGTGATAGGCCGTGCGAGCCCAGTCAAGTGGGCTACGCCCACGTGACTGGGCGTAGCCCACATGACTGCAACTCTTATGATTGGTATCGGTAGGATCAATTTAGTCGCTCGCGAAGCGAGCAATAACCAAGCAAAACCCACACAAAACACTGAAAAAGACGGGCAAAATCCCATCAAAAGTGGCCTAAATCATGACAGTAGGTAGCCCATGCTCGCGCCCATGTGACTAACCTCGCACATTATTGATATCGGTCCGATTATTATTAGGGTCTGAGACCTAGGTCGGCGAAGACCCTATTGAAATCGGTCGTCCAAACGGCACCAGACTTCAGATGATGGCTAATGGTCCGGCCCTCAACAGCTCTAAGTCCATTATTGGATGTCATCATATGCCGTTGCCATGGCAACACATCCCTCGCCAAAAAACACGATGTTGTGTTAACTCAATGGAAAATCGTCCAAACGGCACCAGACTTCAGATGACAGTTAATGGTCCGGCCCTCAACACCTCAATGTGACACTAGTGAGTTTTCCTCAAAAGCTGTTGCCATGGCAACGCATCCCTCGCCAAAATACCCGATGTTGTCGTAATTCAATGGAAAATGGTCCAAACGGCACCAGACTTCAGACTATCATTAATGGTCAGGCCCTCAACAGCTTTATGTCAATTAGGGGATGTCATCATATGCCGTTGCCATGGCGACAGATCCCTCGCCATAAAATCCGGTGTTCTCTTAATTCCATGGAAAATCGTCCAAACGGCACCACACTTCAGTTGACAGTTGATGGTCCGGCCCTCAACACCTCAATATGACAATAGTGAGTTTTCCTCAAAAGCTGTTGCCATGGCAACGCATCCCTCGCCGTTAAGCACGATATTGCTATAACTCCTGTGTAAATGGTAAAAAAGTGTTCAAATTTCACATGTGTGCTAACGGTCAACCCCTCGAGACATATATGTGTCAGTTTTGAGATTTCGTCAAATGCCGTTGCCATGGTAACAAAATAGTCGCAGTGAAACACGGTTTTCTCATAACTCCAGTTAACATGCTCCAAACGGCCCAAAACTTCGCAGGTTTGATAACGATGCAGCCCTCAACACATCTAGGCGTATTATGGGGTGTCATCAAATTCCGTTGCCATGGCGACATATCACTCGCCACAAACACAATGTTTATAATACTGCTGTAACTCCTAAATACATTGTCCGATCGGCCTGAAACTTCCCACGTTTGCCAACGGCCGAGTCCTCGAGACATCTGCCTGACGTCGACGTGCGGACAACAGCCTGCGGAGCGTCGAAGACCCGCTCAACGCTGCTTGCAGCTTTAATTTGTATTATTTTCGTTGTTAATAAACAGATTAATGTCATTGTATCTGTTTTGTTGTTTAATATTTTAATTCTGGTTGAACATTTTTATTTAAATGCTTCAGATGATTCTTATTTGATATTGATATCAGTGAATCTAAACAAACCATGTTATTCCGTTAAGACAATCATGACAGTATAGTAAAAAAGCAAGACACAATTCATGTTTTTTTATCCAACCCTTATATTGGGTTTCGAAACTGGCGGAAAAGGTTACCTTTAAATTATCCATCACTACAGGAAAAGCACAAATCTGGCCACCATTTACATTGCCAAGGTATCAATTTGTATAAATTAAACCTACGTGAGTACCACGCAAACATTATGATGCCACGGAGTAGTGGCATCTGTGGCAGAGGCCAGAAGTACCTGCCACAGATGCCACGGAGTAGTGGCATCTGCAAATACGGGTTTAAACAGCAGCATTTGCCACGAAAGGCGAGTGGCAGCTACCGTAAACCTTCTCTTACTCTGGCATCTTGTGGCAACTCCCGTTCAGCAGCGGCAGATGCCTCGGCAAGTAGTGGCATCTGTGGCATATGCCGGAAGTACTTGCCACAAAGGCCACAGAGTAGTGGCCTCTGTGGCAGATGCCGGAAGTACTTGCCACTGCCTGCAAATGCCAAGGCACATGCCACGGCGAGTAGTGGCAACACTCATTGTGTTCTAGTATGATAAATAAAATAACATTGTACCTTGAAAATCAATGCATTCTAATAGCAGGTACATTTTACCCGTTGGCGGTTTTAGGTAGGCTACTGCGACCCCTGGCGGTTCTAGTGTTAAGTAAAAGTAGAAGTAGCCTACCTAAATGTAGGAATACTCTGTTACAAGTAAAAGTCCTGCATTAAAATGTTACTCAAGTAAAAGCGCAAAATTATTAGCATAAAAATATACTTAAAGTACATATTACATGTTTTCATTATAATTAGTGATCATTAAAGTGTTATCAAAGCTGGTAAAGGAGCAGCTAGTTTTAATGACTTTGTATACTGTAGGGTAGCTTGTGAATTTACTCCAGGAGTAACTAAAGTCTGATTTAAGATTTTATTATATTTCTCATCATTAATCAGAATCTGTAGTAAGTAACTAAAGGTAGCCTAATAAATAAATGTAGGGGAGTAAAAGTACACAATTTACCTCTGAATTGTAGTGGGGTAGAAGTACTAAGTAACATACCATTTAAATACTCAACTAAAGCACAAGTAGGCTATTTCTAAATCACAAGTACTGTACTTGAGTATATAGCCTACTTAGTTAGCCTATTTCCCACCTCTGGTCAACAATGATAGATCTTAATGTCAATAAATTGTCTTTATTTACTTATAATATATCTTGAGTATTATCATAAAAATAGCACTGTTATTTATTTTAACAAACCACGTTCTCCAAGTAAAATCTAATAGAAATTATAATGTTTAATCTTTTTGAAAAATAGAGATCGGACCATCAGTCCTGTGTACAGATCATCAGTCCTGTGTACAGATCAGTTCGATAAAGTCATGCCTAAAGAGCGACATTTTACATGATAAATACGGGTTTAAATAGCAGCATTTGCCACGGAAGGCGAGTGGCAGCTACCGTAAACCTTCTCTTACTCTGGCATCTTGTGGCAACTCCTGTTCAGCAGCGGCAGATGCCTCGGCAAGTTGTGGCATCTGTGGCATATGCCGGAAGTACTTGCCACAGATGCCACAGAGTAGTGGCCTCTGTGGCAGATGCCGGAAGTACTTGCCACTGCCTGCAGATGCCACGAAATGTGCTTGCTGTCTCTCGTAATGTTGAGCTACACATTTCAGACCTGAACATCTGACTGGATTATAAACAGATTTTTATCCTCATCATGTTTTTTGTTATTCAGATTGAGGAGCTGCAGTTTGTCAGAGATCAGCTGTGCTGCTCTGGCCTCAGCTCTGAAGTCCAACCCCTCCCATCTAAGAGATCTGGACCTGAGTAACAACGATCTGCAGGATTCAGGAGTGAAGCTGCTGAGAGATCTTCTGGAGAGTCCAGACTGCAGACTGGAGACTCTCAGGTCTGTTCACTGACTCTCTGTTACTGCTGGAGATCTCATACACTGTGTGCACAATTATTAGGGGCAGTGGCGATTCTAGAGTCTGTGGGGGCCCTAGGCAAACATTCACTGGGGGCCCCTCGAACCAGCTTTTCATCACCACGCACAGCCGACATTGCGCTGTTGTTGGCTGCAATAATCGTGACAAGGACAAAATACTGCATGCACTGCCGCCTCTGGAAAAAGCAAAGAATCTGTGGCTAGAGTTCATTTTCCAGGGAAATGTGCCAGAAGACTCCATATATATATATAAATATAAATATATGTACCGCTGTTTTTGCGTTACAAACTCTGTTACAAACTGTACACATAACATTCTTGCTAATTAGCCAAAACGTAATAAGTAGCAAGCATCGTAACAAAGAGTTAGCGTAAAATAAATAGGGACAACAGCTTGTCAACTAACCATTCGGAAACGTCCTGCTGCAACCGAGATGTTTGCACCTCCACCAAAACCTCCGCTTCTTCAGGGTCAGATTCTGGATCAAATTGGTAATATGCTTGAACACATGCATTGCTCTGAGAAAACATGTTGACTCTCCACTCGTAATCACAGCAAGCATGATAACATGACGCTCGTGCCGGGGCCGTGTCACGCCCCCCTCTTCCGCATGGGGGCGTGGTCAGCTGAATCAGACCTTGCAAAGAGAGAGCTGGAGTGAGGCAAAATGAGGCATGGCTAAAATGCATGATCTGTTTCGTATTTTGAAAATTAAAACGTATTAATATACCTTATATATATATATATATACCTTATATATTATTTAAATATAGCATGATAGGTCCCCTTTAAGATAAGAAGCAGCATTTTACGGCGCGCTATGCATGGGGCCGCCTTGAGGGGGTTTCCCGACATGTCGTTGCAGTAAATTAAAGGGTGTTTCATGTTGTCGTTGATGTGGACCTTCTTAATCTACCTTCTTTGGGGGCCCCCTTCTGGTCCGGGGCCCCAAGCAGTTGCCTGTCTTGCGTGTTCGCAAGTGGCGCCCTTGATTAGGGGAGCTGTATTTTTGAGGAAAACACAACCCTCTCTCTTTTCCTCCATACCCAAATCTCTAAAAACGGGGCTGCAACGGAGCTGATACAGACTGATACAGATTTGAAATTGTTCTGACGTCAGAAACGAGGAGCTCCGCCTATATAGGCAACTCTCCACCTATCAGGAGGAGACAGCCATGGCCATTGCCGTTCGAAAGCACTGGAGAAGCTGTAGTACATATGCCAGGCCTGTAGGTGGCGCTGTAGTCTGCCACAAAAGCAGCGAAGAAGACTTCTCCGAATCAGCCCTTGCAAAAACAGGGCTAAAAAAGAGCAAATAGAGCGAAATGAGGCATGGCTAAAATGTTCTAAAAAAATGTGTTTGGTATTTTGAAAAAAAAACTTCACAGACATGTTTTTCTATAGGTATGGCCCTACAATATATTATTCAAATATAGCATGATAGGTCCACTTTAAGAAAGTTAAAGTGAGGTTTTGGCGTTCTTAGGAGAAAATCTGTGTGTACAATTATTGGGTAACTATTGGTGTGCAGAATGAATATGCCACTAAAGTAAAAACTAAAATGTTCTCATCTCACTTTATTTTCATCTGTTAAAGGGAGAATAGTAAGCAAACAACTCACAATTTAAATAAAAAAACATTTCTGACATTTCAAGAAAAGACCAGATGCCAATATAGCCACGCTTCTCTTCAATAACAGTCACAAGACTTCCATTCATGGAGTCTGTCAGTTTCTTGATCTGTTGACGATCAACCACAGCCTCCCAGACTCTGCTCAGAGAGGTGAACTGTCTCCCTTCACCGTAAACCTCCAGTTTAAGAAGGGCCCAACAGTTCTCTATAGGGTTTAGGTCAGGTGAGGAAGGGTTTAGGTCAGTCGAGGAAGGGTTAAGGTCAGGTGACCAATGCAGCGGTCCGGATAATCGCTCCTGTCCTGCTGCGGGAGGGCGAGGGCGTCTGCCTGAGGGGTGATCAGGGAGACGCCCAACACGCCAAGATTATTGGCCGCAGCCGCCATCTGTGTACCGAGCCTGAATATCTTATCAAGATACTCCAAGGTGTCTTGGTCCCGGGGCAGCGGGGGCAGGGGTCTTTTACCCTCCGCCCAACCAGCCGCCCGCGGAAGCAGATGGGCCGCCAGGCTCTCATCGAGGGGGGGCACACCGGGACACGCCGTGTCCGAGCGGCCCTGCACCCTGATGATGCCCGCCATCATCATCCGCCGCTCCACACAATGCTGATGTCTGACAACGGGGGCGAGACGAAGGCTGGCTGCGCCGGATGCACCGGGCCGTAAAACCCCTGTGTCAGGCGGCTTACAGGCCTCGGTGGCAGCGGTGGGGGGAGCGGTAGGCCTACGCGCTCCGCCGCCAGGGTCATCACCGCTGGAAAGTCCAGCCGCGCAGACCTTAGAGTCGGACCACCGGACAATGAGGCGTCCTCGTCGTCGTCCTCCTCCGGGACCGGGGCCATCTGGCCCCACGGAAGGGAGAACCGGAATGGCACTTCCTCATCTCCCGGCTCGCCCATCTCGACCAGTGCTTGGACCTATTTTGTTCACATTATATGCTCCCGCAATATTATAAGGAATCACTCTGTACATGTTCATTGTGATGCGGATGATACTCAACTATATTTATCCATCAAGCCTGATGAAACCAGTCATCTAAATAAAATTCAAGACTGCCTCAAGGACTTAAAAACGTGGATGACCTTAAACTTTTTGATGTTAAACACGGCCAAAACTGAAGTTATTGTACTCTGCCCAAAGACTCTACGAAACAAACTATCTAAAGATATATTAACTATGGATGGCATTAATTTGACCTCCAGTGAGACTGTAAGGAATCTTGGTGTTATATTTGATCAGGATTTATCCTTTAACGGCCACATAAAATCAATCTCAAGGACCGCCTTCTTTCATCTACGTAACATTGCAAAAATCAGGCATATCTTGCCTCAAAACGATGCAGAGAAACTAGTCCATGCATTTGTTACTTCAAGGCTGGATTATTGTAACTCTTTATTATCAGGGTGTACCAAGAAGTCAGTTAAGTCGCTTCAGCTGATTCAAAATGCTGCAGCGCGTGTACTAACCAGAGTTCGGAAAAGGGACCACATTACTCCTGTTCTGGCTGCCTTACACTGGCTCCCTATAGAACATAGGATAGAATTTAAAATTCTTCTTCTCGCCTACAAAGCCCTTAATGGGCAGGCGCCATCTTACCTTAAAGAACTCATTATACCCTACTGTCCTACTAGGGCATTGCGTTCCAAGAATGCAGGGTTGTTGGTTGTTCCTAGATTTTTTAAAAGTACAATGGGAGCCAGAGCCTTTTCTTATCAAGCTCCACTTTTGTGGAATCAGCTTCCAGTTTGTGTTCGGGCGGCAGACACCCTATCCGTTTTTAAGAGTGCGCTTAAGACCTTCCTTTTTGATAAAGCTTATAGTTAGGCCTGATTAGATTCAGCCCCTAGTTTTGCTGCTATAGGCTTAGACTGTCGGGGGACACCTTACTTCTTCCTTCTCTCTGTCTGTACCTGTGTACTCTCATGTTCCGAATAACCCAGCTTGCCCCAAATTTCTTTTTGGTGTCTATCTACGCTGGGATCCTGAGTCGTGGCTGATCCTTAGTCCTGAGTCCTGATCTGAGTCCTGGATTTCGAGTCGTGGCTAAACCTGTCACTGTGGTCCTGCCTGACTTTCATCATACTACTTCCCTGATGACTCCCACAGGATTGTTGACATCCTCGTAGATTCATCTTCTTATCATCTTATTATTATAGACACATGCATTTCCAAACATTTGGTCTACCTATGTTGTAAATGTATTATCTTTTCGATTTACACACGGCATCTATTGCACGTCTGTCCGTCCTGTGAGAGGGATCCCTCCTCTGTTGCTCTCCCTGAGGTTTCTCCCATTGTCCCCTTTAAACTGTGGGGTTTTTCCATTTTTGGAAGTTTTTCCTTGTACGATGTGAGGGTCTAAGGACAGAGGGTGTCGTATTGTCATACTGATATTCTGTACAAACTGTGAAGTCCACTGAGACAAATGTAACATTTGTGATATAGGGCTATATAAATAAACATTGATTGATTGATTGACCACGTCGAGGTCCTGATCCTCTGGCTCCTCCTGTGGGCCGCGCTTCGCCAGAAAGTGATCCCCACGATGCTGGCGTGTCTGCCGAGTCTGCCGAGGGATCATCTGGCACGCTTTGCAGGCCGGCGACAGGTCCAGGCCGCTCGCGGCGTGGTCCGGTCCCATGCACAGGAAGCAGAGGGGGTGCGGATCAGCTCACGCGATCAGGTTCGGGCACTTGGGCAGGTCCTGTGATCAAGGAGTGGCTCCATATCTCTCTTAGTTTTTTCTCGTCTAACGCTCAGTGGATTTCACTTCCGCCGCTGAAGAGAAAAGGATGATAGTCAGGAGGCGAGGCCTCCTTTTATACGGTGAGATGCGCGCGCATTCAGGTAGGCCCGCCCCAAGGCCAGCTACGTCTGTAGAAGTCTCAGTAGGAGAATGCTCGCAGGATAAGGTAGTACCCATAGAGTCCAGTAGAGGGCGGAGCCTGTGAGAGATATAACCTTTGACAGATCTGTCTTCAGATATTTCTTGGCCCAGCCTTGAAGTTTTAACTTGTGTGTCTTGTTCAGTGGTGGTTGGGTTTCAGCCTCCCTTACCTTGGCCATGTCTCTGAACACCTGGTACTTCTGGGCCCTCAAGGTAGGTCACAGTTCTGGAATATGATACTGGAGGATAATGGCTTCCTGGTAACTTCACGTTTAATTATTCTCAAATCTTTGGCATTTCATTTCATCTTTTTCTCAACACGTTTCTTGCAGCCCTGTTGACTATTTGCAACAAAACATTTGATGGTCCTGTGATCACGCCCCAATATCTTAGCAATATCTTAGCAATTTCAAGAGTGCTGCATTCCGCTGAAAGACTTACAATTTTTGACTTTTCAGAGTCAGTTAAATCTCTCTTTTGGCTCATTTTACCTGAGGAAAAGAACCTGCCTAATAATTATGCACACCTTTATACCCTCCGTCATTACACAAATACACATAACATGATATACTTAAATCCAATACGCATTCAAGTGTATAAAGCTTCGAGTTTGGAAATATGCATAAAAATTACGATATGGTAAAAATACTCATTTGCCTAATAATTGTGCAAAGTGTATGTTCAGTTTGTAATTGAACCTAATTTATGTACATGAAAAACTTTTATTCATAAAGTAGTAAATGTCCTTTTATTCATATTTTCATGTACTAAATGAAGAAGTGCAGACATAAATATTGACTGTTTCTCAAAGGAACTGTAATAGATGTTAGTTATAAAAAGTAAATCAATGTTTTAATATTTAGTAAACGATAACATCTGAATAAAGATCATCTGAAGCAATATTAGTTTTACATGATAAAGTTTACTTTCTGAAGGAGACAGATTTTATTGTTCACATTCATTTCAATGTTGAGTAACACATCTGATTATAAATTCATTTTTTATCCTCATCATGTTTTCTTTGTTCAGTCTGAGGTACTGCAGTTTGTCAGAGATCAGCTTTGCTGCTCTGATCTCAGCTCTGAAGTCCAACCCCTCCCATCTGAGAGATCTGGACCTGAGTCTCAACGATCTGCAGGATTCAGGAGTGAAGCTGCTGAGAGATCTTCTGAAGAGTCCAGACTGCAGACTGAAGACTCTCAGGTCAGTTCACTGACTCTCTGTTACTGCGGGAGATCGGACATGTTTCATTAGTTATTCAACCTGACTCTAGTACATAAATATATTACATACATACGTTTGTAATTTTTGTTTTATTCATATTTTAATTGTTGCATACTAAATGAAGTACTTAAAGGAACTTTAATAGCTGTTATTTGTCAAAATTAAATCTATGCAGGGCTCAACGCTAACTTTTAAAAGTGGTTGCCAGGCTTGCAACCAGGCATCAGCTTTTGGTTGCCAAAACTGAAAATACTGTTGCCATTTTTAGTCACCTTATATTTTAAATAATGAAGATACTATACAGTTATACATCAACTTAATAATGAACATGTGACACAAAAGAATGTTCAAATGCTTTACAATAAGTAATTAACACAATTATTTGAAACTTAAGTGGTAGTAAACTTGTCCACCCTCAATTGCTGGTATACAAAATACCAGTAGTGCAGCTGTTGTCATGTTCTTCACAGATCCCTCAAAAATGAATTGAGCAAGTCACTAGTTTCTTGGTCATCCGTTGTCTCCCTTTCAAATGTGGGTTTTCTGGACCTTTGTGCTGATCCCCACCATAGATCCATTGGCCCTTCAGCATTGAAGTCTTGGATTGGCCAGACTAATACATTTCTAATGTTAAATAAATGAAAACCATTCACAGTTAAGAATTAGATATGAATTATTAATGCTGTAAATTACCTTTAATATGTCTAACTATATTTAAAATGTGTTACCTTTTTATAGAAGTGATTATATTTTTATGCCAATATTTTCCTATGGTAAAGTTTCGTTTTGCACTTTTATTTTGGTAGTAATAAGATTGGGACTCTTATTTTGAAGGAACTTTTACCGGAAGTGAATGGACAACGGAGCAGAATGTACATATATATATATATATATTTATCAGTTGAATCACTTTGAACATTCGTTTGAGATGTTAACGGGTTGGCCAAACTTTTTACCCCACAGTCAAACAACTTAATGTTGTGCACCGCCAGAAGTGTTAGTCAGTCATGTTTCATGTGGTTATTCTTGTATTGTCTTTCACTTCCTGTTTTAGTTTTGTCACCCATTTGTCACGTCTCATTTCAGGTTCCTTGACTCCCTTTCCTAATGTGTTCTCCCGGCGCTCATCAGCGCCAGCCCGCCCCTGATTGTTTTCACCTGTTCCCAGTTATCTCCTGTTTATATTCCCCTGTTTCCCTCTGTTTGTTGTCAGTTCGTCTTGTCCTGTCCTCATGCCAGAACTCTGCTCTTCAGCGTTAGCTCGTTTGATTCAAACCTATTTTTGCTCCTGAAACTTATTATAAGTTTAGTTCCTCACGTTGTGAGCGATTTTCTGTTGTACCTTGTTTAAGCCTTTTTTGTCATCTCGTAAGAGTGATTTTCTTTTGTTACCTTTTTGTACAAATAAAGTATATTTATTATACTTTACCTCTGTCTCCCGGGTCGTGCATTTGAGTCCTTATTTCCTTGTGTGACCAAGTTCGTAACAGAACGAACTGACCACAATGGACTCAGCCGACCCAAAAACTCTTCACGCCGCCCTGTCAGCCCAAGGCGTGCGGATTTTTCACCACGAGGAACAGCTGGGAGTAATCAGCCAAGGAGTGAAGGAACTGGTAGGAAACCAGGTCGAGCTCCAAGTTTCCGTCTCTGCACAGATACGACAGCTGACGGATCAGATGCAGCAGTTCATCACTCATCTTCAGACTGCTCCGCCGATGACGTCAGTCACAGCTGACTACTTTCATGTCGCGGATCTTGTTAACGCTGTCAACCCGAGCCAGGCTGTTTCTTCCTCACTACGGCTCTTCCGGAGAGGTTCTCCGGAGATTCCATAAATTGCAGAGCTTTCCTGGTGTAGTGCGATCTGCATTTCCAACACAACCCAGGGGCTTTTTCATCAGACCATGGGACACAATGAATGGGACAAATGGGATAAATGGGACACAATGAACGCCACTTTACAGTGGCGTTCATTGTGTCCCATTTAACGGGAAGAGCTGCAGCCTGGGCTACTGCAGAATGGTCCCGAGGCAAAACTACGGTCCTGACAGTGGTGGATCGATTCTCCAAGATGGTTCATTTAATTCCTCTAACCAAGCTTCCCTCTGCCAAAGGTACCACAGAGGTCATGATGAACCATATATTTAGGATCCATGGATTCCCTAATGACATTGTTTCCGACAGGGGTCCACAATTAATTTCCGCTTTTTGGAAGGAGTTTTGCAAACTCATAGGCGCCACCGTCAGCTTGTCATCAGGTTACCACCCCCAATCAAATGGACAGTCGGAGCGCCTGAACCAGGAACTAGAGACTACACTACGCTGTCTCGTTTCCCAGAACCAGACCACCTGGAGCGACCACCTCACATGGGTCGAGTTTGCTCACAATACTCTTCCCACGGCGGCCACAGGTCTCTCTCCTTTCCATTGTGCCAATGGCTACCAACCTCCGCTGTTCTCAACCAACGAAGGGGAAGTAACGGTACCATCGGCTCATGCCTTGATTAGATGCTGTCGCCGAGTTCGGGCTGGAGCTCGCCAATCTCTTCTCAGAAGTTCGACTCGGATGAAGGCTGTAGCAGACGTCCACCGCAGGGCCGCTCCCCTCTACAGTCCTGGTCAAAAGGTGTGGCTTTCCACCAAGGATCTACCACTTCAGGTGGCTTCCAAGAAGTTGGCTCCAAGGTTTGTGGGGCCTTTTTCGGTGTCTAAAGTCATCAATCCTGTGTCTGTGCGCTTACGACTTCCCAGGTCCATGAGAGTACATCCTACATTCCACGTCAGCAAGGTCAAACCAGTGTATGAGAGCACACTTATTCCCGCCTCCAAGCCCCCTCCACCACCCCAGTTCTTCGAAGGTGGTCTAACTTACAAGGTCCGCAAGCTGCTGGAGGTCCGCAATAGGGGTCGGGGCAAACAATTCCTGGTGGATTGGAAGGGTTATGGTCTCGAGGAGAGGTGCTGGGTACCTGCGAGGTTTATGGTAGACAAGACTCTCATCCAGGATTTTTATGATCGGCCTGGGCGATCAGGAGTTGGCCCTAGAGGGGGGGGTACTGTTGTGCACCGCCAGAAGTGTTAGTCAGTCATGTTTCATGTGGTTATTCTTGTATTGTCTTTCACTTCCTGTTTTAGTTTTGTCACTCATTTGTCACGTCTCATTTCAGGTTCCTTGACTCCCTTTCCTAATGTGTTCTCCCGCGCTCATCAGCGCCAGCCCCGCCCCTGATTGTTTTCACCTGTTCCCAGTTATCTCCTGTTTATATTCCCCTGTTTCCCTCTGTTTGTTGTCAGTTCGTCTTGTCCTGTCCTCATGCCAGAACTCTGCTCTTCAGCGTTAGCTCGTTTGATTCAAACCTATTTTTGCTCCTGAAACTTATTATAAGTTTAGTTCCTCACGTTGTGAGCGATTTTCTGTTGTACCTTGTTTAAGCCTTTTTTGTCATCTCGTAAGAGTGATTTTCTTTTGTTACCTTTTTGTACAAATAAAGTATATTAATTATACTTTACCTCTGGCTCCCGGGTCGTGCATTTGAGTCCTTATTTCCTTGTGTGACCAAGTTCGTAACACTTAATTTGCTTCGCCATTTTTTGTAAAACAAACACACAGCGCACCGCGCACGCAAGTAAACTTGCATCGCTTTCTGGCTCCGTAATCACACCAATGCACGTGCAACTTAAGTATCAGGTTCCGACTGGTCACAACAATAATTAAATATCACTCTGAATACAACAAATAATTAACATGAATCTATTTTGGGGTGCACATTTTGCTGTTTGCTGTTCTTATTTCTTTATGTTAAAAACTGGTTGCCACTGATGGCAACCAAAGGCCAAGAAGTGGATGACATTTTTTCTGAATGGTTGCCAATGGCAACCTGGCAACCGTTGCTGTCGAGCCCTGCTATGTTTTTAATATTCAGTAAACGATAACGTCTGAATAAAGGTAAAATAAAGTAATATTAGTTTTACATGATAAAGTTTACTTTCTGAAGGAGACATGTTTTTTTTGTTCATTCATTTAAATGTTGAGTAACACAACTGAATATAAACTGATTTTAATCCTCATCATGTTTTCTTTATTCAGACTGGAGCGCTGCAGTATGTCAAAGATCAGCTGTTCTGCTCTGGTCTCAGCTCTGAAGTCC
Source organism: Dissostichus eleginoides (assembly GCA_031216635.1). NCBI lineage: Eukaryota > Metazoa > Chordata > Actinopteri > Perciformes > Nototheniidae > Dissostichus > Dissostichus eleginoides. The sequence continues at coordinate 32,403,128 of CM062269.1, forward strand.
AACCCCTCCCATCTGAGAGATCTGGACCTGAGTCTCAACGATCTGCAGGATTCAGGAGTGAAGCTGCTGAGAGATCTTCTGGAGAGTCCTGACTGCAGACTGGAGACTCTCAGGTCAGTTCACTGACTCTCCGTTACTGCTGGAGATCTCACATGTTCAGTTTATAATTGAACTTAATTTATGTACATTAATAACTTACATCCATAAAGTAGTAAAAGTCGTTTTAATCACATTTTTATTTTACGTACTAAAGGAAGAACTGCAGACATACATATTGACTGTTTCTTAAAGGAACTGTAATAGCTGTTGTTGGAAAAAATGAAGTCTATGTTTTAAATATTTAGTAAACAATAACGTCTGAATAAAGGTAATCTGAAGTAATATTAGTTTTACATGATAAAGTTTACTTCCTGAAGGAGACAGATTTTATTGTTCCCATTCATTTCAATGTTGAGTAACATGTCTGATTATAAACAGATTTGTATCCTCATCATGTTTTCTTTATTCAGACTGGAGAGCTGCAGTTTGTCAGAGATCAGCTGTGCTGCTCTGATCTCAGCTCTGAAGTCCAACCCCTCCCATCTGAGAGACCTGGACCTGAGTGAGAACAATCTGAAGGATTCAGGAGTGAAGCTGCTGAGAGATCTTCTGGAGAGTCCAGACTACAGACTGGAGACTCTCAGGTCAGTAAGGTGTCTCTGCTGGTTCAGCAGTATTGTATTAAACAGAGGGAGGTGTTTCTCTCACTGGGGAATCACAACAGATCAGTGATGTTACCGACTGACTGCAGGTCTTTTAATTCTTCCATAAACTATAGAAAGCCAGCCGAAAATGCAAAGCCCCATTTAGTAAGTAATCAACTTTCTAGGGCTGCCCTCGACTACAGATTTTTCTAGTCGACTGATAGTCGTCAATTCAGGCGATTAGTCGACTCACGTTTATGATATATTATGATTATTAATATATTAGTTTTTTTCTCCCAAAATGGTTTCAGTTTCCAAGGCTGATAAAGAACATTATTATAACAGCATGGTACGTTGTGCTTCACATAAAATATAAAATAAAACTGGAATAATGAACCCTTGAAATATAAATTAAATCTTATGGTAGAAAGCGAATGAGAGTCACAGCGCACGGACGCAACGGTATAAACAGCAGAAGCTCCGGTAAGGATACTTAATGTGTGTGAACAAGCAACGAGGACACACACACTGAACATTTAGTTCTAGTTTCTATAATTCATATCTAACTATAACAACCCAATAAATACTACAGAGGAATCAGAAACACTGAAAATATGAGCGTCGGCAAAAATCCCTCCGGACATTACGCCCTCATCATGAAATGAAAGCTTGAATTGATCGTGTTCTGAGGTCAGAATGATTATATATATTATAGGTCTATATACAGTATGTTGATACAAAGCTAGGCTACTGCCTGACTCACTGCTGCTGTTTTCCTCCGAGTCTGAGAAAGGAACACACGTTGTCGGGATAATTATACGGAGGAGACTTTTTCTCTGTGGAGTTTGCATGTCACCTTGTGGGACTCGTCCTTTACTCGCTCAGAAAGATCCACACTTTAGATTTCCTGCCCGACAAAATTATCCTAATGACCAGGCTCGGCTCTGAATGAAGTCTGAGGGTTTCCAGCTGACTCGTCAAATCACATGCAGAGAGCGGATGGAGCTTTTTTTTTATTCGACTAATAGACTAATGATGAAATTAGTTGATTAACGTTTAGTCGACTAATTGGGGGCAGCCCTCAACTTTCCACCAGACAAATGGGATTTTACAGAAGAGAGGAAAAGGTAGTCTATTTTTTATGGGATGTTTCTAGTTTCTAGACTAATGACTGGTTACTTCCTGTAATGCAGCTGAGAGCTGTGGCAGTCAGTCTTAGTGTTTGCAGAGAAGATATGATGGGATGTAAGCAGGAGATCAGGACTCTGAAGCTGACTAACTCAAAGAACAAACACTTATTTTAAACTTGATCTAAAACGTTTTGGTTGTGTTCATCCCTACAGGATCAGAGGAGAGACAATCAGAGCCAAGATCCAGAAGAACTGTGAGTACTGAAACCATATCCTCCATTCATCAAGATATTAAACTCTTTAATGAAGCATGTCCTCAGAGTAAAACAACATTCTTCATCATTTTGGCTGTTTCTCTTCATGTTTTTATTATCATCATCATTCTCTCTCACCTTCTCTATCAGGTGAACAGGAAGACAGAAAGGTGAGAGGTCGTACCGTGTGAAGTTTATTTATTGAGATTTCCCTATTTCTCTTTCAGGTCCGGGGGGGTTACCTGTGGACCCGTGTCCGTCTCCACAAGTGTCCGCAGACATCCCCTAATACTGCGGTTGGGGGGGATGACGTTCTGTAATCAAAGCACTGTTGTCTTTGAAACGCTCTCAAAGTCTTTGATGACAAAGTCAGAAAAATGACAAGAAGAAATATTTTGAAACTCTTGGACTTTGTGTTTTTCACCCCAGGTTAATTAATGTCCAATCAAATGTTTCCTTTGATTTCTAAAAGGAGCTCTGCCTGGTGCCATTGAAATGGTGGTATTTAGGTTGATGTGCATGTAGTCTGTATGAAGTGTAATCAGATATAACCTTTAAGATGTGTTGTGATATCTAAAAGGAATTATAGCTGTGCAGAGAGTGGATTCAGATACTGTTGACGGGGGTCTATGTGCAGGTGAAGAACTGACCCTGGGTCAGCAGAGTTCCTGCAGTGGACAGGCTTTAGATGTCCTGCTGATGTGGAGACACCTCGTACAGGAAAGAGTTTTCATGGTTTCTCTGTTCTCCTTTATAAGGTAACTCACTGCAGGGTGCTCTCTCTTTAGGACGGACGATGTTCACATTAAAGATCTGTATATAAATTATATCTCCTGTACATATTAAAGTAACCTGTATATCCTATATAACCTGTTTTAATAATTATAACTTTGTCTGTGTAAAATGTATACTTATGAAACTAGACCAAGTGTTCTTATTTTTCCTTTGTTTGCTGTGGTCAATTGTGTGTGCGTTGACTTAGGAATGTAGAGGATCCAGTCGCCCCCCCCGGGTTTTTAATGGGCGGATAGGAGAGCATGGGGGTGTTGTAGGAGAAAGGTAATAAACTGACACATTGAGTCTATGCAGAGATTGTACTGAGAGAAAGATTGGGATGCGGAGTGGTACGGCCAGGTGCTGAGGATAAACGAAGATAAGGATTGGTACCTCACCCCCGTTCAACCCAGAATTGTTTCTTTTATGGCTGCCATAAAAGATGACCTGGGACTGATCGGCGGCGCAGGAGATCCAAACTTCCCACGACTATGGCTGACTCACTCTGATTCACTGCCTAGGGCTCGCCCAGGAGTGAGTCCACCAGTGGATGAACACCTAGGGAGGAGCAACCGACACAACTCCTCCCACACAACTCCTCTCCGTTTGTGGGAATAAATATTGTGAATTCTGTACACTCGCGGCCTCTGTTCTGTCTGACTGTCTGATACGTACATCGCACGGTGGAAGAGCTGAGGCCCGAAGTACTTCGTTATATAAGTACTTCGTTATATTGTACTGTTGTTTCTACCATTAAATCAGCTTATTGTTTAATCTCATATCTCTGTCTGAGCCGTTCCTTTTTACAGCAGACCACTCATCAAACGAACAGCGCGGAGCGGGCTCGAACCTTCAACAACTGAAGGGTGCTTAAACCCAACAATATCCAGGCTGAGTGGACAGTCTGACTCCGGTCTGACAGTCAGGTTGAGAATAGCTCGACTTATACTTAATAACCTTCACCCATTGTCCCTGCAAGTGTTTTACCTGCCGACACGCCCACCAATGGTAATCAGTGATTTAGAAGCTGCAGCTGATCTGAGGCCAGTCCCTGCAACTCCACAGCCGGTGAAGATAGATAAAACATCACTCATCAGTAGGGATGTAACGATGCATCGTGAACCGGTTAACAATCGGCGTTAAGATTAAAACCAGTTGAGCTAAAAAATTTCTCGTGATGCAATTTTTTTTAACGGCACAGGTCGTGAACTAATTTAGATTTGATTTGATTCGCTGGAACAGCAGTCTGGACATGATTGAACGCTATCTAGAACAACAACTTGCCGTGGCAGCTGCTCTCCTCAGTGCAGACGTCTGTCGAAATGCCCGTGAAATCGACACACTGGATAACTCGGACATCCGTGATGCCGAAGACCAGGGGTGTAGAGCTGCCGAAGCACACCGGAACGCCGCTCGGCACTTCAAACATTGCAGTACCCATAAGGAGCCGTACACATGCAGCAGTTTTTGCGTGGCTGTGTCTTTAGTTGAAAGCCCAGTGGCGTCTGTCATACTGATCATACAATAAAGCCATCGAAAATAATATGATACAGTACAAGTACTTATGGGTCTCTGTGTTTCATTCAAGCTCGGCTCTGTGTGAGTGGGCGAGCGAGCGCACCGGTACCGGGGATTGTTGTTGTTAGCATCTGGTTAGCTAGCTACGCTAACGGATATAAAGAGCTGTTTCTAGAACAAGGTGGAGGAGAGTCCTCTCCTGTCAGATAACTACAGCTCAGTGAGGTAAGGGACTCTCTAAGAGTTTAGATAACTTTAGTCTAAGTTATCTCAGTCTCAAACGGTTTGGTCATAATTTATGTAAACAAGTATTTCCGAGGCACACCTTTTTATATGATCATTATAGTTATAAGAAAATAAATGAAAAACAGGTATGAAATACTGTAGGACAGTAAAGCAAGAATACAGTTTAAAAAGGGAGTCATTTGTAAAATATCCATTAAGAAAAATAAAATCTGTTTACAGTTCTGTTTCATATGGGTGTTGAGAGCTGTATCCATAGATCTAGTCTCTTGATCGAGTCATTTTGATTTGGGATTTGTTTTCAAAATCCAATTATGTATCTTTTTGTTATTTTATTGTTATCATGCAAAATGCACTTTTGTACGTCTTTTATACATGAAAATGTGTCCCCGGTGTTCCAGGGAACTCACCAAGTGTCAAAAACACAACACTCTCTTTTCCTCCATACCCAAATCTCTAAAAACGGGGCTGCAACGGATCTGATAGACTGATCCAGATTCCAGATTTCAATTCTTTTCTACGTCACAAAAGTGGTGCTCCGCTTAGTGGTCAATTCTCCACCTATCAGGGGAATGTGGGGTTGGGCCACGGCCGGCCATTGCCGCTCAAAAGCGCTGGAGAGGCTGAGAAGACTTCCCTTGCATGGTTGCCATGGTTGCCCTTCTGTTTATTCTCCGCTGTGGCTCTTTTTCTCCCTCCCCGAGGCAAGCGTTTGCGCCTCCTGCTGCTGTAATTCAATGCAATCCCTCCCCGTCGAGGCAAGCACTGTAATTCTCTCCGGTAGTCCACCAGCAGATGACAAACACCCACCTCTCCGCCTCTTCCAAGGAACGAGGGGACCGTGCGGCAGAGTTTCAGTTAGTTTTTTTTTTCGCCGGTCAACATGTCCGTTAAAGTTTAAATCTTCCGGACAAAATTAGAAAAGTGCCGGTCAAAGGTCTTCTTTGTTATTTATTGAGCTTTAAAACAAATGAATAATTACTCTATATAATCATATATAAGAATAAAACACGGAGGACGGAGATCTCTTTTTCTCCCCTCTTCTGACAGCCCAGAAGTTGATCTCAAAGCACGCTCCCCTCTCCTGCAGGGGGGCGTGGTCAGCTGCAGCTCACAGAATCAGCCCTGCAAAAACAGGGCTGGAAAGAGCAAATAGAGCGAAATGAGGCATGGCTAAAATGCAGGATCTGTTTGGTATTTTGAAAAAAAAACTATATTTATATACTTTATACAGGTATGGCCCTACAATATATTGTTCAAATATAGCATGATATGTCCCCTTTAAGATAAAATACAGTTGCACAGTTTACAGTTTCAGTTGCACTTTTTATGAGAACATGTACGTTGTTTTGTACAGTTTATATAAATACAGAAATATTTTTCAGTCATAATTTCTCCGCAGCTCATTCTGTTAAAAACAATAATAAATCTTGAAAAAATCGTGAATCGTATCGAATCGTGAGTTGAGTGTATCATTACATTCCTACTCGTCAGGCATCAGAGAGACTTCAAAGGGTTCGAGCACCTGCCCTTTTGCCTCCTATTAGAGAAGAGCCCTTTTTCAATGCTTTTTCACATTATCCTACATAAAACAAAAGTAAAAACCTGTGTCTAACACACCTTCTCTAAAGCTTATGTGTTGCTTTTTATAACTGTGTGGAAATGATATATTATGTGAAATTTGAATTAAATTAAACAATTTATTTGGCACATAGTAACAGTCATAGCTGGGTTTTTTTAAATCTCAAAATTCTGAGTTTTTCTAAAATCACAAAAATTCTGACGTTTTCTCAAAATTCCGACTTTTTTCAAATAAATGTATAAATTCTGACCTGTTTTAAAAAAAAGCTGTTTTTTTTTAAATCACAAAATCGCACTTTTTCACATCACAAAATTCGCACTTTTTCCGCATGCATCGTCTGTGATATTCCAGTATCGACAGTCAGGAAATGCAACATGTCTCCAGTGTAATTTGCACCTTACTGTACTGCTTTTATTTTCTAAGCGTTTCTGTTTTTAATAAATGGAGATTATTCAACTGTGTGGAAGAGTTTTATTCATACAGCATTATGTGTCCATCGTAGAAGAGGACTTTTTAAAGTAGAGACACTACATACTGATATACACCTGAACATCAGCAGGAGAGGACTCTTTAAAGGAGAGATGTCATGCTTTTCCGGTTATTACCCGTCCCCTTGTGTGTTATGAAGGTTTTTATGCATGTAAACGTACTGATATACCAACCCAGTCTCACCGCATTTCGTGTTATAGTCACAACATTTAATCTATTGATTCGTGTTCACCAACACGATTTTCCCCTTTTTTTCGTGTCACACAGAACGATTTTAAAAGCAATGTATTTCTATTGGTAGTATGTTTCGTGCCTGCAACACGTCTTTTTGTCCGGTCAGGTCTTGGAAGACCGGAAGCTGTGGGGTTCATAAAAACATGTTCTTACTCAATATCAAGCCACGATTATTGTTTTTATTTTAAATCGTATAATGTCGGAATTTTTTTGCCGTCCGTGAGGAAAAGAAATGGGGCTCAGAATACTGAAATATGTATTTTTTAAATCTTTTTTCCTTCTAGTTTGTTATTCTTTTCTAAATAACACACTGTTATTTACTCAACAATAACACACAAATCCTTGTTTTTATTTATTTGTTTAATTCTATAATATCGGGCTTTTCTGCCGTCCGTCAGGAACTGAATTTCAAAATAAAGTCACCGGAAACAGACGCAGACGATACACACCCACTGAACTGATTACCCAAGATCCTCAGCTATGGTTGAAGCTCCGTGATTGGATGTTCTAGCCGCAATGCACGTTGGGATATAGTGTTTATGCGATATGAAATCCAAAAACATTTATAAAAGAAAAAGAAAATAATACTTTATTCCGAGTGTTCTTGCTTCTCTCTTTGAAAGTCATCACATAACGGCATTGTAATACACGGTTCGGCTGCATTACATATTACACATCTGCCGTAGTTCTTTATTTATAGAGCCCTGATTAGAAGACTTCTAGACAAACTGGAAGAACTGCCACCGAAACTGAATACGTGACGGGGATCATAAATATATCAGCAATTAAACAACATCTTCAATTTCTCTTCACACAATACGTCTCCTTGCAGTATCAATCAGGCATGAAAACGGGTCAGGGGTGAAAAAGGTGAGAAGGATATTATCCCTCTAGGGGGGTCCGGGGGCATGCTCCCCCGGAAGAAAATTTTGAATATTCCATATTTTAAAGCATCAATCTGATGCATTTTGAGATGCATTTTTTTGCCAACCTGGGGAGAGCTGGAGAAACTTAACTTCAGCCATGAGTCAAAAATATTATGGCCTCCTTACTAAGTATTATGCAAGACATTTCATGCCAGCCTGTCACTGGGTCTAACATTTACAGTATATGAGGCACAATGTGGTTAGGGCTTAATGCAAATGGCTTAATGCATATGCAGATGGTGGACATGCTGTAACTTAACTTGTCTACTCTTCCATCATGACTGACAGCCAATACAATGTTATGTAATTCAGATTTTAATACATTTTATTGGCAAAGATAGCCTAAAACACACAATACAGTGGTTTCCAGGAGCCTTAGAAAACGGGATGGAATGCTCCGCCAAGGTTCCAAGGACCATTGCCTAGAACACAAATTATGTAATTAATGTAAAGCTAGTGTATTCCATGTTTAGGTGATGATGCTGCCAGTGACCGCAGCTGATTGTGAATAATAATAATAATAATAATAATGATTATTATTATTGTTATAATAAAAATAACAATCTCAAAGTGCTAGTGTACTCTGTCTATGCTGCCTGTGCTGACTAACAGGCCTACACCACCTACCTCTGCATTTGCTATGCGGTTTATAACTGGTACGGGGATCTTTCCCTGGCACTGCTGCCTGATTGTTTCTGACCCCTGGTTGGCTTGACTCTGGCTTGCTGGATTCACCCTAGCTGATGCTGGAAGGAAGCTGCTGGCAACACTATGAGTGGAAGCTATCATCTGCACCTTCTTCTTGTGAACTTCCGTCTGGCAGTGAGCCTGCAGAGCATGGCTGCCTTTGTTAGCATAATTGATCTCTTTGTGGCAGAGAATGCATCTGGCGAATCCCTGCCTGTTGATTTTGATGAATACATCTCCTAGATGAAAGGACACCTCTTGCTCTTTTACTGAGACCTTGCCTTCCAGTTTTAGCCACGACCAGTTCCAGCTGCATTTCAATCCAGCATCCAGCTGTTTAACAATGGCTGAATCCTTCTCCCCTAACACACTCATTCTGCAAAAATAATGTTTGTATTAGTGTTAGCACTAACTTCTAGTTTAGCCTTATTGATAGAACGGTGGACCACTTTACCCTTCAGCCTTGTCAGTCCCCTCACCTCAAAATCATCAACACGTCCTGGAAAAACGAGTTGTAGAGATTTTAGAAAGTAGCACTAACATTAACCAGTTTTTCTTTTTTGTGATTTACCGTAAGCTATACAAGCTAGCATCTAACTTTAGTAACGATATCTAGCTAATGTTAGGCTAACGTTAGCTAATCATTTTCCACCGGAGCTTTAGTGCTAGCTGTCTAACGTTGCGTTCTCTCCTGCTGTGTTCACATTACACATTCGTCACTACCTCCCTGAGTCGGGAGCGATTCATGCTGTGCGGAATCGCCGAGGCCAGGCGTGCTTTCAGCTTCTGATGGTGGTCTGGATCCCGCTCTGGTCAGCACGAGCGAAGTGAACTACCTGTAAACCAATGATCAGGTCCCTTTTGGCACGCGCACCTGTTCGCAGTTCACTGAATCTCTGGGGCTGGTTCAGAGGCCGTAACGGTACGCACCGTGGAAGACGAGACCCAATCACTGCCGCTGAGAGACTCTCTCAGCGGCAGTGATTGGGTCTCGTCTTCCACTCGTCACCCAACGGTGCGTACCATTACGGCCTCTGAACCTACCCCCCCCCCCCCCTTAAATATTTTCTCATCGAATCTACACGATTCACGTAGGTCACCTATTTTGGTTTCAAAACGGCGATTTTCGCCGAAAGGTGAGTGATTTTCATGCCTGATCAATACTAATTCGGCTGACTTTTATATTTGATCCAATTGGTAGATAGGTAGCGATGCACAGCTGATAGACAGGGACTTGTAGTTGTTAAAGATATTATTGATTTTCTTTGTATTAAAGAATGTAAATACTGAGTTGACTATTCAGTCAGGGGTTTTGGGTGATGGGAGACACATCTATGGATTCAGAATTTCAATAGCTTACGTTAAATGACGGATATACCTTTCTGTCTGTGATGTTTTACAAATCAGATATTAATGTGTAGAAGTAAAACATGTGAAATAATAGTAGTATTCGTTTATTTGTCCCCGAGGGGAAAATGGGTTGCAGCACATCACAAAGGCATTTAAAAAGATAAGACAATACGTCACTGACAACAACATAGACACAGATTAAAACGAACAGACATAAGAAAAACAGATATCGGCAGACATGACAAGGGGCCTAGGCCCTCATTTGCGAAATAGGGGGACAGGGCCAGACCAGCTGGGTAAACAGTGCGTCCTAGCCATCATTGATTCAGGAGTTTGATGGCTTGTGGGACGAAAGACAGCCTAGATCTGTTCTTTTTGAACAGAGTGGCACGATATCTCCGCCCGGATGGCAACAGTTCAAAATAAGAGGCAAGTGGGTGCCTCAGGTCACTCACAATATTGTGTGCCAATTTTAAAACTCTGTCCTTATATAAGCATTCTATATTAGCAAATGAGATTCCTGTCAATTTACTGGACAATGTTATGGCCCTCCTGACTGACTTTTTCTGTGCCTCAGTGGCGTTGCCGAACCAACATAAGATGCCGAAGGAGAGCACACTTTCAATAAAAGCATGATAAAACATCTTAACCATTCTGTTGCCGACATTAAAAGACAATCATTTACGTAAAAAAAAATATTCTTTGTTGAGACTTGGCATTTATTTTCTCAGACCAAACATCCCATCTGAGCTTGTGGTCAAGCACGACACCAAGATATTTGTACTGAGTGACACACTGAATGGGCTCGCTATTTAAAAGAGTAGGGTTGGGCGATTGTGCTATTCTAAAATCAATTTCCATCTCCTTTGTTTTTGAGGTGTTTAAAAGCAGGTTTGACTTCTCACACGAGTTATTAAAGAAGTCAAGGATAGGCCCATGCTCCTCATCAAATAGGTGGCTGACCAGGGCCGTATCTGTCACGGCTGGAGGGCGAGGTACACAGGACCCAAATGTAGAATATCCAAATCCAAAATACTTTTATTGCAGAACTAGCAACAAAGTAAAATAAGGCAAGGCAAAACATAAAAATCCCTCTGAACAAATCCTTCCAACAACATCAATAATCTCACAACGACAGACAGAAAAACCAGAACTTAAATGCACACAAGACTAATCACACAAACAAGACACGGGTGAGGAGGGAGGAGAAAACACAGGGGCACAAGGTGAACACAATCGGGTAATCAGGTAGGAGGGAACACAGAGACAGGAAGCAATAGGCAAGACGGGGTCGAACACTTTTCAAAATAAAACAGGAAACCAAAGAAAGAAAAAGACAAGACAAAACACAACACAGACAGATCCTGACATTACACCCCCTCAAGGGACGGATCCCAGACGTCCCTAAAAAAAAAAAACATAGTCCAAAACATCCAGCAGGGTGGGTGGAGGGGGACCGGAGGAGGGACTCGGGCGGACAGCCCGGGGGCAAAGCAGAAGCCGAGAAGGGGGACTCGGGAGGACGGCCCGGGGGCAAGGCAGAGGCCGAGAAGGGGGGCTCGGGCGGACGGCCCGGGGGCAAGGCAGAGGCCGAGAAGGGGGGCTCGGGCGGACGGCCCGAGGGCAAGGCAGAGTTCAAAAAGGGGCGAAGGCCACAGCGGGCGAACTCAGGGGGCCGGGCATGAGGGGGAAGGCAGCGGCTGGAAGAGTCAGGGGGCCGGGCCCGAGGGCGAAGGCCGCGGCTGGAAGAGTCAGGAGGCCGGGCCCGAGGGCGAAGGCCGTGGCTGGGGGAGTCAGGGGGCCGGGCCCGAGGGCAAAGGCCGCGGCTGGGGGACTCAGGGGGCCGGGCTCGAGGGCGAACAAGAAGGTGGTGACGGGACAGCTCCGGCGGACGGGCAGGAAGGCGCTGCCGGGACAGCTCAGGAGGCCGGGCAGGACCCGGTGTCGGCCGGACAGGAACCGGAGCCGACGGGTCAGGCGTAGACGGGATCATGGACATGACATGGGCTGGTGTCAATGGGACCCCGGATGGAGCAAGGGCTGGTGTCGACTGGACCCCCAACGGAACAGGACACAGAGTTGGCAGGACCCCCGGTGGAACAGGTGTCGGCGGGACCTCCAACAGGACAGGACACAGAGTTGGCAGGACCCCCGGTGGAACAGGTGCTGGCGGAACCTCCAACAGGACAGGATCATGTGTTGGCAGGAAATCCGGTGGAACCCCCAACGAAACAGGACATGGAGTTGGAGGGACCCTCAGCGGAACCCCCAACGACACAGGACAAGGAGTTGGCAGGACCCCCAACGATACTGGACGTGGAGTCGGCAGGACCCTCAGCGGAACCCCCGACGCCACAGGACATGGAGTTGGCAGGACCCCCGGCAGAACAGTAGTCGGCGGGACCTCCAACGGCACAGGACATAGGGTTGGCAGGACCCCCGGCAGAAGAGTAGTCGGCGGGGCCTCCCACGGCACAGGAGATAGGGTTGGCAGGACCCCCGGCAGAAGAGTAGTCGGCGGGACCTCCAACGGCACAGGACATAGGGTTGGCAGGACCCCCGGCAGAAGAGTAGTCGGCGGGACCCCCAACGGGACAGGACATGGAGTTGGCAGGACCCCCGCAGTGTGAGAAAAAGTTTTTAGAGAGTACTTGTCCATGGACAAGTGAGTTTGGCAATTTACTTGTCCGAATACATTTTTCACTTGTCCAGAATGGACAAAAATTGTTCTTCGCCATCGTATTTTACATTTTCCCACGGTTTTTACGACACCGCTAACGTAAGTGAGCGGTAAGATTTTACTACATCACACATAGGGTTGGGTATCGTTTGGATTTTAACGATTCCGGTTCTGCTTTTCGATTCCGGTTATTTTCGGTTCTCGATTCCGGTTCTTTGAGAGGGTAAAAATAATGACAAACTGGGAGAAAAATATATTTATGAAAACATTAAGTCAAATCTGTATTCCTATTTACAAATCACTTCATACCGTTTAATTTCTTATGTTTATTGAATACAATTATATAAAAATAATCTCTGCATTGTTTGGTTAGTTCTAAGGCCCAGTCTCCTCTGATGTTACACTGCAACCTGCCTGTGAGACAGAGTCCAACCACACATGTCCAACAGATAGGCCTAATAATAATAATAATACATTATATTTATAGCCTATAGGCCTAGCGCTTTTCTACAACTCAAAGACGCTTGCACGCTTACACATGTCCTGCAACACACATGCTGCAGCCACCCAGCTGCTCACTGTTTGTAAAAGTAAATAAATAGTATTTTCATTTCAATAATGTACTTTCTATACCCTGCTTCATAAACAATACTGACATCCCTGTGCTCCTCCGAGTCTGGGGGTCCGGGATTGTGAGGACAGCGCGAGGACACAGACAGGGAGGCTGCTTTACTTCATAAAGCGCTTCGAGATTTGTCTTGGCAGATGAGAAGCGCTATATAAATTAAATGTATTATTATTAAAGGAAATGGTGGTCAATATTAACAACATAGGAGCTAAAACGCTTAATAACCTTCATTACGTGTTAGAGAAAGAACATAATACTCGGAACCGACTTTTGCTTCCCAACCCTGCCACTGTGCTACACTTCCCGACCCGCCCCCTTCTAACTGTACCGAAAGCGGCGAGATGCATTTCCTTAGGAATCAACAAGCAGAACCGAAACTAACATTTCTAAACGAACAATGGCGGACACGTACAATTTGCGAATGAGTTCTGCCTTTTGTAAACTGAATTTATCAATAATTTGTCAATAAATGAGGGCGAAAAACGTCACTTGTCCGCCGGACAAGTCAATTGAAAGATCTACTTGTCCGATATTGTAAATAACACGTCCCGGACGGTGGGACGTGTGCTTTTTCGCACACTGCCCCGGCAGAACAGTAGTCAGCGGGACCCCCAACAGAACAGGACATGGAGTTGGCAGGACCTCCGACGAAACAGGTGTCGGCTGGACCCCCAACGGCACAGGACATAGGGTTAGCAGGACCCCCGGCAGAAGAGTAGTCGGCGGGGCCCCCAACGGGACAGGACATGGAGTTGGCAGGACCCCCAGCGGAACCTCCAACGGACCAGGACATTGGGTAGGGACTTGAGAGGGGACTCGAGAGGTGACTTGAAAGGGGACTTGAGACGGAACTCGAGAGGAAACTCGAGAGGGAACTCGAGAGGAGACTTGAGAGGTGACTGGAGAAGGAACTTGAGAGGGAACTCGAGAAGGGACTTGGAAAGGGACTTGAGAGGGGACTTGAGAGGGAACTCGAAAGGTGACTTGAGAGGGGACTCGAGAGGGGGCTTGAGAGGGGACTCGAGAGGGAACTTGAGAGGGAACTCGAAAGGTGACTTGAAAGGGGACTCGAGAGGGGACTTGAGAGAGGGCTTGAGAGGGGACTCGAGAGGGAACTTGAGGGGGAACTCGAGAGGTGACTTGAAAGGGGACTCGAGAGGGAACTGGAGAGAGGGCTTGAGAGGGGACTCGAGAGGGAACTTGAGGGGGAACTGGAGAGGTGACTTGAGAGGGGACTCGAGAGGGAACTCGAGAGGGGACTTGAGAAGGGACTTGAGAGGGGACTTGAGAAGGGACTTGAGTCTTGAGTCGCCGGCACCCCCGAGTCGGCGGGGCCCCCGATGAAGAAGGGACTTGAGTCGGCGGGACCCCCGACTGTGAAGGAGCTTGAGTCGGCAGGAACCCTGATGAAGAAGGGACTTGAGTCGGCCGGTATGCCGACAGGACACGAGGGGCTGGAGTTGGCCGGTACGCCGACAGGAGACTAGGTGCTGGAATCGGCCGGTACGCCGACAGGACACGGGGAGCTGGCGTCGGCCGGAGAGCCAACAGGTGACAAGGAGCCGGAGTCGGGACCATGGCTGCTGGGTCCGGTACTTGAGCCGGATCCATGGCTGGTGGGGCCGGAACTGGGGCCGGAACCATGGCTGCTGGGGCCAGGACTGAGGCTGGAACCATGGCTGGGTGGGCCGGTTCTGGAGCCGGAACCATGGCCGCTGGGGCCGAAACTGGGGCCGGAACCATGGCTGCTGGGGCCGGAACTGGGGCCGGAACCATGGCTGCTGGGGCCAGAACAGAGGTCTGGATCATGGCTGTGTGGACCGGTTCTGGAGCCGGAAACATGGCTGCTTGGGCCGAAACTGGGGCCGGAACCATGGCTGCTGGGGCCGGCACTGGAGTCGGAACCATGGCTGCTGGGCACGGAACTGGGGCCGGAACCATGGCTGCTGGGGCCGGAACCATGGCTGCTGAGGCCTGTACCGGAGCCCAAAGCATGGCTTCAGGGGCTCGGGCTGCTAGCCTGGACTTGCGACTCCTTCTCTTAGGAGCCTTTTGGAGGCTCCGTGGACCTCCAAAAGCCAGACGAGTACCCGAGAACGGATCCTGGACAGGAGCAGGAAATGGGGAAGAAGCAGGGGCTGACTCCAGACAGAACAAACCGAGACGTGGGTGAACAGTAACCTTTCCCTGTGTTATAATTACATACATCCCATTAATTTATTAGATTAAATAACAATAATCTCATCAATCAAAGATCAACATTTTTAAGTGCCTTGAGCACCGACTGTTCCCGCTGCTAGAAACGCTGATATTAAGACGCTTCAGTGCGCAAGTCACAGAACGAAATGCATTGTGGGACATGTAGTGTATGGGCACAATATTTCAATCAAATAAACTAAATATATTCCTTTCTTTTCTATAAAATATTTTCTAAAAAGCAGAAATACAAATTTGTCTCAATTTTAAGAGTGGAACATAGCATTCGTACACAATATAAATGCTATTTCTTGACCCAATTAGCATTTTACTCGTTCAATAGCTTCAATATTTAGCCGTACAGCGAGCCGGGACATGGCTAATTACTGGCAGGAACACACAACTTCTCCGAAACACGCCAATTTAGCTTCAATATTTAGCCGTACAGCGAGCCGGGACGCGGCTCATTACTGGCAGGAACACACACACATAAACTCTCCGAAACGCGCAAATGTAGCTTTAATATTTGACCGAACAGAGAGCCAAGACACGACTAACACACACCACCTCACCGAAACACGTTAATTTAGCTTCAATATTTAGCAGAACAGAGCCGGGACACGGCTAATTACTGGAACGAACAAACAAAACCTCTCTAAATTAAGCTACAAACATAAGCAGTTACAATTCAAACCTTTTAAAAAATCACAAGCGTCATAAATAAGAGTAAGAATGCTTGAAACTTATTTATTTAATAAAAGTTTAGATAATCATAATCCTGTAATGTTAGCTTGGTTAACTGACATTTTCACAACACTCTGCCCTGAAATAAAATCTCTTTATAAACATTCAAGGTGTTGATTTAACTGCATTTAGCTACTTTTCGTTTTGCCTGAAATCATTAAATATGCAACCACTCACCTCACTTTGCCTGTCCGACTGGTTCATCAGCCGAAAATATCTGCGTGCGTACCCGTTACTGTGTAGGTCATGTTCACTCACTGTCACATGCTTTACAAAAACGTATTCATCCGCCGCTTAGATTTTCGTAGTCATCAATCTGTCCGGTTGAAGTTCTTCTTCTGATAATGGCGAATCGAACTCGGTGGTTCACTTGCTGTATATCGTAAACAAATAAAAAACTCATGTCCCTGTTAAATGCCTTCAATTAATGAAAACAACTATGAGACCGGGACTATTTTCACTGGGCAGGAATATGTCATCACTACTGCCATGTTAAGAGGCCATGGAAAGTTCCAGAACATACACATCACAACTCACACTGTTCAGTCAAATTGACTTCATAGAATGTAGAGGTCGTTGAACTGGCTTACAGAGCTGAGTTGAAATAATAACAACTTATGAAATTAAGTAGAAATTGCATAAATTGATATATTAAGTGAAAGTAACTTAAAGACAAAAGTTACAATAACTTAATGATCAAATCCTTTTTTACAGTGTAGACTTGTATATTAGATAAAGGAAAGTACACGTTATCAATGAAATATATACAAATAAACGAGAAACAAATGTGTACACCATGGTAGAAAATAAGTACCCAAAACGATGAGGTGAATGTATAAAGAATGGAAGGAGACGGTTGTGTTGAAACATTGTAAAGAAATACATTGAAATAAAATTACTTAGGGGGGACCTATCATGCAAAATGCACTTTTGTACGTCTTTTATACATGAATATGTGTCCCCGGTGTGTCAGGGAACTCACCAAGTGTCAGAAAACACAACCCTCTCTCTTTTCCTCCATACCCAAATCTCTAAAAACGGGGCTGTTTTGAATTGTTCTGACGTCAGAAACAGGGTGCTCCGCCTATATGGGCAACTCCACCTATCAGGAGGAGACAGCCACGGCCATTGCCGCTCGGAAGCGCTGGAAACGCTGTAGTACATATGCCAGGCCTGTAGGTGGCGCTGTAGTCTGCCACAAAAGCAGCGAAGAAGACTTCTCAGAATCAGCCCTTGCTGAGGTTTATCATTACTTTGAGAAAAAAGATTATTAATTTTCCCCTTTTAGAAGTGTAGTTATGGTCATTTGTTCTGGAAATGTCATTTCCGAGCCTGAGACCTGAAAAACAGGGATGGGGTTTAACAGGTTAAACCTTTTTATCTTTATGTTTTAAAAAATGTCTTAATTTTTTTTAACATTTTCAACATCGTGGATAAATCCTTATATGCTCCCAGCAACACATGTCAACTTTGCCTCCTTATTAGATTCACACCTACTTTAGTGGGAACAATGAGTCTGTGTCTTCGATGCGGGGAGGCAATGTAGACAGGAATAAACGCAGATCATCCTCTGGCTGCAGCCTTGACCGGTACTTGCTTTTGATCAAAGTCAATGCGGAAACCCACACTCACACAGGTAGGTGGATGCAGGGGCGGACTGGGACAAAAAATCAGCCCTGGAATCTCACCCAGCCCAGCCCACACAAATTGGTAGAGCACGCTAGTGAACTGTCAACGGGGGGGGAGCCTCGCTGCGTGGAAACGGCCCGCTGAACGGACCTCTGTCGCGTTTCAGCGCAACTTAAATGATGCCGTTTAAAAACATAAAAAATAAAGGGCGGTGCCGGCCGTCAGCGAACCGAGCCGGCCGTCAACAGCCCGCTGACGACCGGCCGTTCTGTGATTCTCCAGAACACACAGATGGCCAGTCCGCCCCTGGGTGGAGGTGAAGGGAATGAGCACTTTTACAGCCTTTTTGGCGAGGTGGGGGAACTCAGTCATCACATCCCGTCTGGACTACTGCAATGGAGTCCTGTCCGGGGTTCCCAGCAAAACCCTGGACAGGCTCCAATACGTCCAGAACTCTGCCGCCAGGCTTCTCACCCGCACCCCCACCCTCATCCACCTACACTGGCTGCCGGTCAAGTCCCGGATTCAGTACAAAACACTCCTCCTCATGTACAAGTCCCTCCATACCCTCGCTCCCCAGTACTTATCGGACCTCCTCCAGCCCTACACCCCTTCTCGGAGTCTGCGGTCCTCAGACATGGGCCTGCTCTCCATCCCCCGCTCTCGCCTCCGAACTGTTGGTGACAGGGCGTTCAGTGTTGCGGCCCCCACCTTCTGGAATGCACTTCCTGCCGGGATCCATAATGCTGCCTCCCTGGACATCTTCAAATCATCATTAAAAACACAGCTGTTCACCCTGGCCTTCGGGCCCTAGCCCTTTCTTGGTCCACCCGGCTTCCTTTATTTTTTGTTTGCCCTTTGATTGTCTGTTTGCTTTGTTTGTCCACCATGTACAGCGACCTTGGGTCCCTTGAAAGGCGCTATCAAAATATAATTTATTATTATTATTATTATTATTAAAAGTGTGCAAGTGACACTTTACTCGTCTTTTTCTCGTTATTTGTTTCTCCCGCTGCGCCTCCCCTGAAGCTCTCTGGCGCCCCCCCAGGGAGGCGCGCCTCACACTTTGAAAACCGCTGATGTAAACTATAAGTCTTTTTTCTTTGTTTTAACATATCTTTTGGTTTGCAGTTCTCTTTGCTTCTTTCTCAATGATCTTCTTTCTCGTTTGCGCTCCTTCATTTTTTATTTTCGATTCTGACACAAACGTCCCCAGGTGGGCGGGACTTTCAGGGGTGGGTCCCCATTGGCTACTCAGTGTTTGAGTGACAGCCCACTACACCAGAGATCATACAGTGCTCATGCAGCAAACTTCGGAGTCCACTTGTGTTGGTGCCTCCTGGGGAGTTTTCATGAACATATCAGACTTATCTTATGGATTGCTGTGCATTATACTTGTGTTGTATAGTTTATACTTTATTCCAACTTTTAATATTTTAATACCTGAACACCTGAACACACTGCTGCTGTAAAATAATTTCCCAATTTGGGATCGATAAAGTGTCTGTCTGTCTATCTCAGGGGTCTGCAACCTTTTTGACCAAAAGAGCCATTTTGCCCCCTTTTCCACCAAATCTTTTTGTCTGGAGCCGCAAAACATATTTGATAGCTTGATAGCTTATAAAGTTGTATATATTGTTACATCATAGACAAAACTACAGTTTTTTGATTTATATTTATTACATTATAGACAACTGTTTACTCTAATAAGAAACAAAGAACTCTTGTAAGGAGAATAAAAAAAAATGCACAGGCCTACTTTAAAATAAATCAACACAGCACTCGGGGAGTCCTCTGCACATTTGAAGAAAATGAATATAATTAAAATGGGCCCAATTTGAAATAAATAAAACATATAGCTGCACCCTAAAAAGAGTTAACTGATGGAATTATGACGGAAGATCGTCAGCTGTCTTCCTCTTCCGTGTTTTTCCTCCAATACGTAAAAGCTGCAGCACCTTTGACAACTTCTCTCCACATATCAAACATCCCGGTAAGCCAGCATCGTTTGCTGTGAAAGCATATAACTCTAACCACGCAGAATTAAACCCTCTGTGTTCCTCCGATACTTTTCTTTTCTTTGATTTATCCATAGTTCGCTCATCAAGCTGGGGGTCAGGTTATTCGCCTGCAAGAAAAGGCGCTGGTGCGGGACCGTAGCAGGATATGACGCATATTTTAGTTGACTTAATTACAACAATAACAGTTTTGTTTTTTTATGTATGTGTCACAGTATCACCTAAAAATAGAAGATACGAAACATTTTCAACCGTGCAACAAAATATAAATAGTCCTACAAATATTTTTATTTTATTTCCTTCTTATTTTTGTCTAAGCTCAAGGGAGCCAGAGCAGAGGGCTTAAAGAGCCGCATGCGACTCGAGAGCCGCGGGTTGCCGACCCCTCATCTATCTATTTATTTTATAGATTAAAAAAAACACATCTATGTATTTTCAAGCTAAAGGTGATACACAATATAAACTGTATACTGTTATTGACATATAGCATATATTGCTATGTTTAGGACAAACAATTAAAGACTGCTTTAATTTAACAAATTCTACTATATAAAAGTGGCAGATTTGCTTTATTAAACAGACCAGACCTAGGTTGCATACCAACAAAATTAGGAACATGCTCACATCTTACTATGTTGGTCTGAAGAGCTGAAGCATTCATACACAATGGATAAAAACTGTGTTGTCTCATTCTATATAGAATAGAATAGAATCATTTAATGTCATTATACATGTACAATGAGAGAAATAAATGCTTCTCCCTTTCAAAAGGTGCCATCAAAACAAAAAACATCACAACACAAGACAACAAATACACGCAGCATACATACTTAGGAATAAGGAATAAAGTGCAGTAATTATTTCCGGGGGTATAAAAAATGAAATCTAAAATGTAATAAATAAATATAGTAGGCTCTTGGGAAAAAAATAGTAGGCTCTTGGGAAAAAACTGTCTTTGGGTCTGTTTGTTTTGGATTTTATACACCTGTAGCGCCTGCCGGAGGGCAACAGGTTGAACAGGTGAAAGCCGGGGTGTGAACTGTCCTTAACAATGTTTTTGGCTCTACTGAGGCAGCGGGAGGTGTAAATGTCCATCAGGGAGGGGAGAGGGCAGCCGATGATCCTCTGTGCTGCTTTTACGACTCTCTGGAGCCTCATCCTGTCGGCCTCAGTGCAGCTGGTTACCACACTGTGATGCAGTATGTTAATAGGCTCTCGATGGTAGAGTGGTAGAAGGTCACCAGCAGCTTAGTGGCCAAGTTGTTCTTCCTGAGCACCCTCAGGAAGAGCAGACGCTGCTGGGCCTTCTTGATGACAGCTGTGGTGTTGTCCTTCCAGGAAAGCTTGTTGGTGATGAAGACGCCGAGGAACTTGAAGGTGTGGACCCTCTCCACACATTGCCGTTAATGTAGAGGGGAGCGAGGTCGGTAGTATTCCTCCTGAAGTCTACGATGATCTCTTTGGTTTTTGTGGGGTTCAGTGCCAGGTTGTTCACTGAACACTACGCTGAGAGCTTCAGTACCTCACTCCTGTAGGCCGACTCGTCTCCTCCTGAGATAAGCCCCACCACAGTGGTGTCGTCAGCATCATGTGAGAAAATGATATACATTTAGCACAACAAATTCCTAGCCTGAGGAAGATATGAATAATCAACAGATTTGAATGGAATCTCTAACATTTTCATGTAGAATAAAGAAAAAAGAATGATTATACAAATGACATTGACATTTGAACCAGAATATGAAGTCTCAAAGAATGTTTTAAATAAAAGGACATAAAACAAAAAGGTGGAAAATAATAAAATCTATTAAATGTATGTGTAAAGAAATGACAAATGAAATGACACTGAGCAAGTGATAACAGCAATGCCCAGCGTGGATGAAGATGGTGCAGGCCTTTCTTCATGCCCCCTCCGTGGATCTGATGCTGTCCCCTCACAGGAAGTGGGCAACGGGATAAGACCTCTGGACACCACGCTGTCTCAATGATCCACACTGTTAATATGAGAGGAAAATAAATGTTTTAGGAAATGAAAAATATGAAGTTAACGAATAAAACTCAGCTCAGGGGCAGTCATGGACGGTAGGTTTTCCTAGAAAGAGAAGTAGTAAACTTAGCCTCCATTGATTTTCATATCAAATTTGCGTGTTAATAAAATAAGCTATCATGGCTTATACTTGCATATCTAAACAGAATCATGAAAGCATGTTGGTCAGGCACACAAGTCTGTTTGAGTGTGTGTGCTGGTGTCTGAACACTCACTCACTGTTAGCTATGTAGCTAACTGTCCTTGCTGTTAGGCTACTAAGCTAGCATTGTCATGGATCTAAAGTTAGCAAAAGCTAACTTTCATAGCACAGCTTTTCTTTACTTCTCACTTAACACAATAAAGAAACAGACCGTATAGTACAGCACAAACAACACAAATGATCAATACTTACATATATTTTCACTTGTAGTATTATAATAATTGAAATGCTGGGTCTTCAGTCCATGCTCAGCTACGCAGCTGCACTGTACAATCGCCGGAGGACTGGGCTGTCACTCAAAAACTGAGTAGCCAATGGGGACGCACCCCTGAAAGTCCCGCCCACCTGGGATGTTTGTGTCAGAATCGAAAATAAAAAATGAAGGAGCGCAAACGAGAGAGCTGCAGCGAGAGCAAAAGTCTGATCATTGAGAAAGAAGCAACAAGAACTGCAAACAAAAACCTATGTTAAAACAAAGAAAAAATACTTATAGTTTACATGATTACATTAATGATTTGTTTGCGTTTGACTCAGTTTTTTTTTTCTTAAACTCTTAGTTTTGCTTGATTCTGAGAAAGTGTTCCTTTATCTTTATGACACAAAACTAATCCCATATAGGAGGGCCTAGGTATAATAAAAGTCACGGCTCGCCACTGCAAAGGTGTAAGGTGTGGCATTTGCATTTGTCTTGTTTGTTCATAGCCCTGTAATGAGTATGTTTGTACTGTTTGTAAAGCCTGCATGAAACAACACCATAAGCCGAAGTTTTTATCAGTAAATCTACGAAAACTGCACAAAACAATTACTTTGCAAAATGGCTTCCACAAAAATGTCTGTCAACCAATTAATTGTTTCAGATGCATTTAATTATAGTGTTGGATACTTTCATCTTCATCAAAACATAATATTTTTTAAGTTGTGTATGTTCACTAAAGCTGTAAAATAAATGTAGTGCAGTAAGATCTACAATATTTCCCTTTGAATGTGTAGTGGAGTAGAATAGTGGCAAAGAAAGAAAATACTTAGGTAAAACACTTGAAATGTATTCAGTACTTGAGTAAATCTACTTAGTTACTTTCCTACACTGTGTGTAACACATGTGCGCATTCATTAATAAGATAAATGCTGCTGTATTTGGTTGTTTTTCTAGCCTTTTTCGCTCCGTTTCAGAGGAATGCTGCAGCTGCAGTGATGATGTTGAGCAGCTGCAGCCTGCAGGAGTCTGGACATGTGACCGTGTGCACACAGGAAGAAGAGTCAAGCAGTGAGTCAGAGATTCCTCTCCTCCTCCGCTACAGAAAGCACCCTGCAACAGCAACAGCATGCCGTGCTGCGGAGTTCTGTGTCAGTATGAAACCAACAAATTGGTCCGGATCCAGAGCGTTAAGCTCGGCTCTCTGAAGTGGAGCCTGAACGGAGCCATTCTGCTGTTCATCTGGTGAGTGACCCGGACTGTCTCCGTCTTCTACCAACTGCTCCACGGTGGACTGACCGGGGAGCGGCTGCCTGCTCTCTGCTCCTCAGGATTCACCCCCACAGGTCCCGGTCAGTCGGTCACCTCCACTACCGGCTGCCATGTCCTGGATTACAAACTGATATTAGCGTTTAAATGAAACTCAACCGCCTCTCGTTGATATAGTTAGCAAAAAACGAACTTTTATTTGGTAGGAACTGCCTGTGTATGGTATTACTTATTCACAGTAGCTATATATTATACGGTAGCCTACCCATATTCCCAAACATGTTGTCACTGTCAATATTTTACTTATTCTGTGTATACAATACTCTAGAATATTTGTTTTAATATTTTTGGTCTTACAATGTGCCCTGTAATATTCCTATAGTGCTCAGAAAATACTTTTAGTGACTTTATTGAAATAAAAAAATGTGTTTAATGTTCAATAGTGATCGAAATTAAAACATGTTTGGATGTGACAGTAATAGTAGCCTACGGTTTGTATGAAATGTACATGGGAATGAAAAATGTAATCCTTACTGACAGTTGGTATTTATACACATTTGTAATAATACACGACATCCCTGTGTGCTGTTTTGTATTATTTTGTTTCTTTTTGATTTAACTTTAAAATATGACATTACTGGGATAGTGTGCAATCATCAAGAGACAGATTAAAAAACACATTGTTCAAAATGCAAGCATCAGAGGCAGAGATAAATGACTAGCTCTGCAACGATCAGTTGATTGACAAAAATTACTGTTTTGAAAATAAAAATTACCCAAAACATTTAAACAACAAACATCTCTGTCACTTATCTTTTGTGAGGATTTGCTGCCTTACACTGTTTTAGATCTAAATCACATTTGTGGAGAAACTGCTCTTGATGGTAATGAATTGCATTTATCGCATTAAAAAATAAAATCCAATATTTCTATTAGATAAGTTAGCAATGTTATTCACATTACCCTTATAGTAGGGTGAGTATTTTACTGAATCTTTTTTAACATATTGTGTGTCATGGCATTACACAAGACTCAATTTTATTGTCAACCAACCGATTCTTTTTTGGTTCTTATTTTACAGCATCATGTTGCTGTGGAACAGGAGTTACCAGGAGTTTGACCTGGTGGTGAGCTCTGTCACGACCAAGGTGAAGGGTGTGGCTCAGACGCAGCTCCCCGGGGTCGGGGACGTCGTCTGGGATGTGGTGGACTACAGCGGGCCCTCACAGGTAGGAGGTCCTCCGTGCTCCGGGCATAGAGTGGTGCAGTGATAATGTATTTTTGTATGCCTACCCGAGAGCTAGCGTCACAAGGGCTCCATTGACAAAAAGCAATAGGGTTTGAAAATAAGATCTGTGGCAAACATGATACTTACATGTATTTTCAGCATTATAACCCATTACATTTCTTTGTGATTTTTGAAGTATCATAACGTAATGCATAAACAAACTACCAGCTAACTACCTAGCGTTAGCAGCCAATATTCTGCGTGTTTACGTTTAGTAGTGTCAGTTAGTCGCTTGTAAGCAACTGCCCATTTTATAACACATAGAAGCTTAAAGGTGGGGTAGGTAAGTTTGAGAAACCGGCTCGAGATACACTTTTTGTTATATTCCATGGAATGCTCTTAACATCCCGATAGCAATGAATATCTTAAAGAGCCTGTGACAGCATCCCAACAACTGTTGTGCAATGAAATATTGGGCTACTAGTAATCTCGAACAGTCAGCTTAAAAAAGAAGGTGCGATACCGTTCCGATAAATATTAATAATTTCGAACATCGCGGGGAAATTCCTTCGACTCATTCTGAAGTTTTGGCGTAAGCCGGAAGTGACGTCAATGCGGGAACGCTTCACTGTGCTGCGAGCGAGCGAAACACGGACAAAGTGTGTTGTCATCCGTAGAAATGGTTCGACGATGCGTTGTGTCTGGGTGTTCCAATACAGCAAATGACGAACTAAACATCAGCGTCCATAGCTTTCCCACAGATGTCAAGCGTCAGCGCACATGGGAGAAAAACGTCCAGAACACAAGGGCCGAATGGTCTGTGAAGAGCCCCCGAACGACCTACATATGCAGCGCCCACTTTCTGCCCGAGAATTTCGAGGAAAGGCCTACGTTGATGGTTGGAAGTGGGATAGATGTAACGCGAAAACAGATTCTGAAGCCGTCAGCAGTGCCTACTCTCTTTCCCACGCCGTCGCAAATCCGTCAAGGCACCAAAGACTTTGCCACCGCCACCCCCCCAGCAAAACGCCACAGAAGTGCGTACTTCGAGAAACGAGAGAAAACTCAGGTAAAAAAAAAAAGTGTGTGTGTGTGTGTGTGTGTGTGTGTGTGTGTGTGTGTGTGTGTGTGTGTGTGTGTGTGTGTGTGTGTGTGTGTGTGTGTGTGTGTGTGTGTGTGTGGTGTGGTGTGTGTGTGTGTGGTGTGTGTGTGTGTGTGTGTGTGTGTGTGTGTTGTGTGTGTGTGTGTGTGTGTGTGTGTGTGTGTGTGTGTGTGTGGTGTGTGTGTGTGGTGTGTGTGTGTGGTGTGTGTGTGTGTGTGTGTGTGTGTGTGTGTGACTTCAGTGTTTACTGCTACTCCGCCATTATTTTAAAACAGAATCGTTATTTAGTCAAACTCCGTTAATAAAATAGTTTACAAACCATTCCACATTGTTCAAACGTTGTAGATCGAGAGGTATCTCACGATCGTCGGGCGAGTTGCCGTCTCCACTGTCCGACTCGTAGTTAGTTTCATCCGATTCAGAGGCATATGGTTCGAATCTATAGGGCATATAGCCAATATCGTCTACTACGATGTCATGATTATCACTTTCCGATCCTTCAGCCTCATATGAGCTTTCAGACACGTTCAATATTAAGCTGTCATCACTTGCTGCTGTGTGCGCCATCGTGCGTTTGCATGCAGATGCTGGGATCCGGGACGGTGCAGCTGGAGCTCTTTGCCCGCAATGACGTCACACATCATTTGGCAGGATTTAAAGAATCGCCGAGAAGGTCCAGAATATGGTCAACATTGAAGGGCAGATTAATGGTTATCAAAGTACAAATATCCAAATCACTTCAGTAACGGTTTCAAGGGACAATATTTACACAAATTAATGTGTTTGGATGATGGGGGAAATCCGTGTCACAGGCTCTTTAAGTGCTTTGACAAAAAATCCATAAAAAAATGTCATCTGTGGAAGCCGTAGCGCTGTAAAAAGCACGACCAATCATTTTAGCCGGCGCGGCTAAAATAACTGGATGGCCTACCTGCCTGTCAGCCTTCCATCTGTGCACAAACTTATCTCGTGCCCTCATTGGTCATGTGCGCGTTGTGTGTGTTGGAGGAGGGGCTCTGTAAGGAAGTAGCAGATTTCTTCCGGCTGTGTATTTTCAAATTCTAGCACACTCGAGCTGGTTTCTCCAAAATTACCTACCCACCTTTAAGGTAATTGCAGATATATGTAATGTTGTAGAACAAAACGCAAACATTTCTTTAGCTTGTGTTAACTACAGACCCTATTTAGGAGGCCAACTAAAACACGTTAAGAAAAAACGCTGACTTTCAGAAGAGAGATCCAGAACTGGTAAAATGCTAAGTCATGTCCGGGTTTTATCACTCATTCCTATACCACTCTTTTAGGTCTTTGGTAAAGAGCAGAATTTATGTTTTCTTTTCTGACTTTCAGGAAAAAAACTCCTTCTTTGTGGTGACCAATGTCCTCATGACAAAGAATCAGAAGCAGGGGAAATGCCCAGAGGTGCTCTTTTTTACCATCCTTATTGATCACATTTTATGTAGTAAAAGGTGCTCCTAATTGTACAATGATTCCGATGAAAGGTTATTACTTATTTCGCAGCAGTGTTTATATTCCAGGTTCCCCTTAAAGGCAGATTGTGTCGCACTGATAAGGACTGTGAGAAAGGAGGCTGGGATCAGCAGAGCCACGGTACACTCACTGCTCCTTCTCTACATTTACATGCACTCAACTTACTGTAGTAACCTGGGTAATGTAAAGCCTACTATACATGCAACCAATGATGGAAGATTTATCAAGATATTGCAGAGGCAGTTCTTGAACAATTTCCTTGGGGGGGCTGTGCTTGGGCCGGTTATTTTAAGAGAGGAGGCATTTCATGCAGGGAAAAAAGAGACAAAGACAGTGCTCAAGATTGCAATTTCTTTGTTCAGTATAAAGCCACAGTTTAAAAAAAAAGAAGGATGGTGGCCTACAGGTGCAAACGCGATGCAATGGCTCAAAACGTTTCCATTCTGAGAAACATGCTGCAGTTTCAAAAAATTAAGCAAATATAAAAAACAACACTGCCAAAACACATGCAGCTAAAGAAACATTTCACCAACAATGTTTCTAAAAGCCCTGTATGAACGAAACGCTGCAAATACAAAACGTGGACGATAAAAAGTGATGAACACAGCTGGGACCGGAGCGCTTGTTGACGTTCGGGGATTATAAAGTTGGAAAACTGTCAGTGGAAACTTACCTGAAATGTAATCCATTTTTGGCTTATGACAAAGTGATTGCATGATTCCTTCAAATGTTATTGCAGATCTGCTGTAAGCTAGCTAGCTAACGTAGCTAACCTAGCCATTTCAAATATGCTGTCACAATTATGAAACAGACTAACTCTGCCAACAGTGACAGTTGGCCTACTTTATAATCCGCGAACATCAACAAGCCAATGGTCCCAGCTGTGTGCATCACTTTTTTGTGTTCCTGTTTCAGTTTTGAGCTTCTTGCAGCGTTTTTTATTGTAAATGAAATGTGGGTTTCTGGAGTATTGACCTGAAATTAGATTTAGCCTTCTTGAAGTAAAAGTTTTAACACCATTGTGCCGAAGAACTCCTACAAAACATAAAGTATATAAGAATATGCATCAACGTGAACTTGAAGAACTAAAGTCAAATAACTAATTTCAAAATGAAACATAGTATATCATTGCATTATAACTATGCAATAATGTGTTTATCCCTCCAATGTTGCATCTTATAAATGTGGAGGTTATTTTATTGATCCTTGATCAATAAAGTTTTATTTAAATGTGAAATAATACAGCGTAGTTCATTTGTTCATTGCATTTCCCTCTGAAGTGTAGTAGAGTTAAAGAAAGTGGCAGAAAATGCTCAACAAGCAATTGCACCTAAGTAAAGTGCATAAGTAAATGTACTTAGTTACTTTCCACCGCTGCATGCAACAGATCTGTTTACTCCTCCAGTCCAGACCTCATTTTGGAAGCATTACCCATTAATTTAGTTGGAAGAAAATGTAATTATTACAATAGTGTAGATACAAGTCAAAAATGTTGCTGTGGAAAGCAAATTATTTAGATTGTAGAGGCAACTTTGTGTGACTATAATTTATGGAATATCTCACTTCTGTCTTATCCGCCAACACATTCTTTTTCCCAAGCGAGTAAGTTTCATTTAACACCTGTTTCCACAAGAGGAAGAGGAATTTATCAATAACGTGTTGCAGTGTTATCCTCAGGCAGTAGCTTTCAGCTCTCTGCTAAATTAAAGATTTGTGCCACAGTCGAACTGTAAACACCTTATCTTCTACGTTTTTTCTAACTGAGTTGTGACAGAATCAGTTGAGTTGAAATACAACACTGTATTAATTAGACACCCGTCTAATCCCTGTACAGGGATTAAGACGGGATCATGTGTGAAGTTTGACGTGTTGAGGAAAACCTGCGAGGTCTCTGCCTGGTGTCCAGTGGAAACAAAGAGGAGTCCTCCGAGGTAAACTGCACATACATTTAATGTATGTATCTGAAGTGCCCAACAACCCACTGACTTGGGCAAGTCTTTTTTTGTGAGCTGCCTCAATCAGAAAACATGGGATTCAACAAGCCATATATATATATCAAATGCAGGCTCATTAGAATATTGCCCCCCATCTGAGGGGTCTCCACCCACTGCTTGTTAATGTGCAGAATATATGTTTTTGCAAGCCAATCAAAGCAAACTTGGCATTTCCAGAAGGGTAATTAAAGAGACATGCGCTAAAATAGAGCGTATCAGTCAGAGGGTGGGTACGGGTGTATTCAATAACCCACTGAAGCATGCAAACATGTCCTAGTTGTAACCCAAAGTACAAATATGAACCTGAACATGAGAATGATATGTCCTCTTTAACTTCACTTGATCCTCTGATATCATTTTGAAGAACCAATAAAACAAAATATAACTTAAAGGGGACATATGATGCACATTTACAGGTTCATATTTGTATTTTGTGACTACTGTGACATGTTTACATACTTTAATGTTCGAAAAGGTCTTTATTTTTCTCACACTGCCTGTGCTGCAGCACCAATTTTCACCCTGAAACCAGAGCCCAGTCTGCTCCGATTGGTTGTTCTGTTGTGATTGGGAATATGAGACACATCATTTAGTTACATTCTCTAAAAAGCCTCAGCAACATCAGCAAACAGCAGAAATGGTTAGACACTAGCCGGTGTAGATAGTGTAGCATTTAGCAGATAAAGGAACAGATTTCCCTCACAAGATGTGATGGGCAAAGGCCTCTCGTGTGAAGTTTGGGATTTGAGCCTTTGCAGACCATGTACATGCCTAAAACCTATATAACACACATTGTGAACACAACACTGACATCATAACATTTAAGTTGCACATTGTTTTTCATTTACAGTAGTGTATCGCATTGTCTCTCTTTTAGCTCTATTTTTCGTCTCCACCATCTTCCGAGGGAAATCTGTTCCTTTAGCTGCTAAATGCTACACTATCTACATCGGCTAGTCTCTAACAAGTTTCTGCTGTTTGCTGATGTTACAGAGGCTTTTTAGAGAATGTAACTAAATATGTGTCATGCATTTTAAAACATATTCCTCATCTTTTGAGTCTCATTAAGATCAGGATACAGTATTTTTCTTAATCTGTGTTTCCCAATGAAAATGTACTGCATTGCCTACACTGTATAACGTTCAGAATTTTCCTTGATGCAGGCCTGCACTGCTGGCAGCAGCTGAGAACTTCACCGTCCTCATCAAAAACAATATCAGGTTTCCTGCATTCAACTACATCCGGTGAGGCAGCTGTATGTTGTATGTTGAAACTGCGGCAGTTTAAATCTTTAAAAAACATTGAGAAAAACTTCAACACACTGAATTAGCTTTAAAGTATGTTATTCCTCGCACCTTAATGCATATTTGAGAAATATTAATGTCATAAAAAGTAAGAATGTATATATTCTGTATTAAAGGATATGATATTTGTGGGAAAATGGTCGGGGTGCAACTATTAAAAAAAAATTGTACTAGTCTCCTCTGGCTGGGTTTACCATTCTTCATGTCTCATTTGCATATCATCAAACTGTTTAAGCATTAAGCTCATTTATTTATTTTTATCATTTTTTGGTTTCTGTGAATTTTAAAGTCCATCTTTTGTTGCAGAAGGAACATCCTCCCGAACATGAACGACGCCTACCTGCGAAGCTGTCAGAGAGGAGGAGACCCTCTGTGTCCCATCTTCAGGCTGGGGGACGTCGTTCGAGAGGCCGGGGAGAAGTTCTCTGAGATGGCCGTAGAGGTTAGGGCACATGTTTTAAAACATTTTCCTGTACATCATTTTTTCCAACAACGTTTTGGTTTTTAGCCACAGTTCACTGACACCAGAGTGACCAGATCTGCTTTTCTCTAATTCACTTTCACTGTTTGGGTTTCACTCTGTTGTCCTTAGTTAGGGATCAAATATGTTGAAATGAAACAAGCAAAAAAAGGAAGTCTAGCTTCTGAAAACTTTCTTCAAATTGTCTGGATGCAAGTGGGAAGTTAGCTATGACACTATAAATACTAAACAACGTTTGTACTTAAGAAATCACTTTTCTGCTCTTATTTGTTATCATAATTATCTGATGTTTCTTCACTCTAGAAGATTTCTTTAAAGAGGACATATTATGCTCTTTTTCAGCTTCATATTTGTATTTAGTGCCTCTACTCGGTAGATAAAAACATGTCACAGTAAAGTATATTAGAGTATATATTGTAGGTGACTGGCCCCTTAGCCGATCACCTACAATGTGTTCGAGCGCTAGCCAATGGAAGTGCAAGTGTTACATAGTGATGTCATTATGTTACTGAAGTAAACAAAGGAGTCCAATGAAGGCGTTTCAGGCAGGAGGCAGTGTGTGGAAGAGAAACTCCCTCTGGAGGGAACACAGGGATTTTAGCCTTTGCAGACCATGCACAAAAACCTATAAAAAACACTACAGAGGGAAAACCCCCTAGCATACAGGGCCTCTGAAAAAAGAAAAATATCCTCTTTCCAGTGTAAATGGACTTTAAAAAAAAGATTGTACTGCACCTATGGCCCTAATTCTTTCAAATTTCAAGACACACATTTTAAATGTTTAGAAAAATCAAAAAATACTATCATTTCAATTGGAAACTCCATTGGCAATGTATAAACTAAGACTTGAAGGACTCAGTCATAGAAAGAAATTATGCTGTGACTTCATCGTGAAAACAAGCAATTTTATATTTTGCTTGATGAGATTAAATTGAGGATGCATTAAATTCTGTAGCTCCAAAATAGTTAGAATTATTTTTCATCAAGTGCAGTACTAATGCACTTAGTTCTTCACCTCCAGGAGAAAAAACAACCTCCACCAACTACCCCAACATGTTCAATTAGCTTTTCGGAATGTGATATTTAACATTGCCTTTACAACAGGGAGTGATATAAAAGGTCCTTTCTGTGTTTTCTTCCGATGATCAGTTTTGAGTTTAATAATATAACCCACACTCCCTCTGTTTGACCACAGGGTGGCGTTATCGGCATCCTGATCAAATGGGACTGCAACCTGGACCGGCTGACGCAGCGCTGCCTGCCCAGATACTCCTTCAGACGGCTGGACGAGAAGGAGAGCAACAGGACCCTGTACCCCGGCCTCAACTTCAGGTGAGCCGGGGTCAAAGGTCAACCTCAGTCAGAAATGTAGGAGCTTTGTTTATTTAAGTCCTCCAAAAGCCAAAGGTGTGTGCTGATAAGACAAGGCAGGACTATATATGAAAACAATCAGAGCTTCAGTGGTTCCCCATATGTTTTCCTGTGGGATGAAAAACATTTAGGGCAATGGAATACAAAATAAAGTAGTCTTAGTGTTCTGTACAATGACTGGCTGATGATTTTATTGACTAAAAGGCCAATACATCAGTGTGGCTCAAGCTATCACAGTGTGAACAACCTCTGCTAATGAAACGTTTACATGGAACAGAATGGATAAGTGAGACCAGTAAAAAACAGGCACAATTTAATGTCAGATTTCACGTAAAAATAAACCGCTCAGTTTCCGAGGCTCTTCTGTCAGGTTAAGCTGTGTGCTGCAGTGCTTTTGTGATCCATCATATCGGCTGTCTTCTGATCAGATATGCAAAGTACAACACAGTGAACGGAGTGGAGGAGCGGACGCTGTACAAAGCTTTCGGGATCAGGTTTGACGTCATGGTGTTTGGACAGGTGGGTTGGTTTTCCCCCATTTATTTTTTTCTTTACTTTTTGGATTTCATATATTTATTTATTTTAAGTTCTCTGTTTGTTCAAATCAATTTAGACTTAGACTTAACGAGAATAGTGGCCGTTCAGAACAAGCTGATTACCCGGAAATGCTGCTTGCTTGAGGACTGCTCATCAGATCTACTTCACACTCACCACTTTGGCTCCTAAGCTATACAACAGCCATCTGTGAAGAGGATTAGATACACTGATTTTGAGATATACAAATTACAGGCATGCAGACAAGTATTTTTTCCTTTTTAAAGTTAGATTTGTACTGCCACAGCTCTACCTATTAACCAAACGGCACCAAATGTGTTATGGTCACCCTGAAATAATATCTACACATGAGCAGCAAATTTTTGGAATGAAGGCATTTTCACAAACTTTTAGAGCCAGTGTTGCACACTTGGAAATAAAAAGGACTTATAAAATCCTTTTACTTCGTTATTCCATTCTGAAATATACAAGCACGCATTCACAATGGCCCGGTCTAATAGGTGATGTCTTCACATTAACATTCATTTACATTCTCCAACTTACATCAGACATAAAATACCAAAAGCCTGCTTACAATTAACCTGCCAACACATTAACTATCACTTTCAGCACTTGCTATTTAGTTAAAGGTGGTTACAATACAGGCATTAGTCCAATTAAGCTAGCAGGTGACGCATTGTATCACATATCGCAACCTTTAACTGGTAAAACTACGACGAAATACAATTTACTTTACCTACCAAGTAATGCATTGCACATGAACATATCCAAAAAATACATTAAAAGTGCTTTTGCAATGTTAGACAGTTTCATGTCCATTACCAAGCCTAATATTACTTTGGGTCCCACACCAGCTAAGGCAACACTGTATCGAACATAAAACATAAGATTTATCTGTGATATAGCAGTGATTTTCTTTAGAAGTGATGATTGCTCAAAATGTTTAGGAGTAATTGTTGAAAAAATATTTTAATATTATTTAAATAATATTTTCCAATATGGCGGAAAATGTAGAAACAAATTGGCTCTGATTAAATGGAAAAATGTACCTGGACCCAAAGAATCGAGGGAATAAAATATTTGCTTTGTGGAGAGGAAATTGATCACGATGCCATATCTGATCAATAAAAAATCCTATCCTATCCTTTTTGACCTTGCCCACATGCACACAGGAGCTCCTGACTTCAGTTTGTCTAAGACCCTTGACGAATGTGTAAAAATAAAATCAAAGTGACCGTTGATGTGTTTTCCAGGCGGGAAAGTTCAGCTTCATCGTGCTCATCATCTACATCGGATCAACGCTGTCGTACTACGCTCTGGTGAGAGACCACAAAAGTGTCCATTCATGCATTTATACACAATGGCCGTCAGTGTTGGAGTATACAAAAGTGAGACTTTAAATGGTGGATGCATCTGGACTAACCGAATGAATTTCACTACAGAAAAGAGCTAAATAAGCTCAGTATGTGAGAAGAACACCGCAGAACGCAATTGGTGGGAATGTTGAGAGTAAGAGCTGTGGCTGCAGCAGAAACAAAGTCTTATTTAGAATACATTTGTATGCAAAACAGATTCCACTGTGGACTTTGGTGCATGATGGTCTCCGTTCAGAGATGAATCGTTCAGTCGGAGTGAAACCACGTTAGGAAATCATGGAGGAAGTGTCTGTTATGAAACTGACGCAGATGTTTCCCAGTCTGGAGTTTGACTTTATCTCTCTCTACTGTCTTTAAACCCCTTTTTATAAAGCAATATTAGGATCAATATACACCATAAGTATCACTAGAAAAAGTGCACCTTATGCAGAATGGGCTATTTCAGAATATTGTTTATTATATTATTGGTGTAAATGCATGTAAATGGTCTTTAAAGGCCAAAATCCCAAAGTTCCCAGAGAATTGTGTAAGTGATCAAGTAAATGCAGGAGTCTATTTACATGTAAATAGAATAAGATATACAAGAACAGAATGTAAAATTAAATATTGTACAGTGAAATAAAATGAAATTGTAGTGATAACTATTTGAATTTATAAATTGTAAGATGAAAACAAATGAAGGCTTTAGGTTATGGAGGCACTTAACAGAGAAAGGGTTTTCTCATCCTCGTAAATTGATACAGGCATATTTGTTTTAAACTCAAATCAGAGGCAGCTGGAGGATTGGAAAGCGAATTTGAAGCAGAATGAGTGTGTTGTAAATGAAGTGTAAAACTCTCTGTCTTATTCTCAAGACGACTTTGATGATCGACTGGCTGATTGGAACCAGATGTTACTCTGCAGATGTCGGACAAAACTACTCCGAGAAGAAAGTGGAGTCAGTCCAGGACAAACAGAAGGTGATGAATGGTTTAATACAGCAGATGATGTGGTATCATATAATGTTTCTGTAAACCCATTGTTAAAGTGTTTTCATAATGTGTGTTGCAGTGCGTTCTCTGCGTGTCTTACGTCGATGAAAACAATATCCGACTGGTGAAGAGATCACAGAAGAATAGTTTACAAGACATCACACCGATATCTGTCCAGTCACACAAGGTGAGCCTGCTGCAGACGTCTGAATAATAATACATTGTAGTGGTTCTGTCCTAATAATGACATTCAAACCTAAAATAAATATTTAGCTCCAAGCTAAAGTTACATTTTTTTTTTGTAACTTTCAGGGTTGAAACATAATCAGGTTAGAATTACAATAAAAGCTCATTGCTTCCCGCTCCATTGCTATGACCCACGGTGGAAAATCACGTTTATAGAGCTTCTTATCAAGTGAGATTACGCATTGTATTGTTTTATCGTGCTTATCGTTAACAATTTGTTTCAGACTTCTAGTCAATAACTCAAAAATCATCAAAACTACACATTTCTTTTTTACAGCATCACACCTGTATTTGTTTTATCTCCCCCCAAAATACTCTCACCATTTGATACAGTGATGTGTGCTTCTCCTGACAGGAGGACACAAGACACCTCAGAGCCTGTCTGCTTCAGCCGGGCGTCATTGTGGATCAGGACCATCCCTTGACCATGAACCTGACCCGGCCCCAAAATCCAGCCCCCCCGCCTGGTGTAAGTGTGCCCGCTGCACCCCCTCCTCCCTCCCCAGGAGGAGCTGTGCTGCAGACGGAGCGAGGGCGCCTGCATCGCCTCGTCTCCTCTGTTCCAGCAGCTGGTGCTGCGTCGCTCCCTGCTGGAGGCCGTCCTCCTGTACCGGGACCCTCTGTCTGCCCCCGATGGTCCAGGCCACACCGCCCTGCGTCACTGCGCCTATAGTCAGTACATCAGCTGGAGGTTTGGGGTCCCACCCAGCAACAGCCACCCTGCCATCCCCAGCTGCTGCATAGGGAGAGTCCGGGGCGAGTACCCGAGTCCAGACGGGAAGTACAGTGGCTTCAGGCCCGCCAGGATGGTGTCCATGCAGGCCTGCGCTAACGGAGAGCTTTGAGAGAAGGGGGTCCACTTTAAAGATCAAATACTCCTCCGTTGACTAACCCACTAACAGTGCTGGTACGTTAAATCTGCCTTACAAAGTAAAAAATCAATGCATTAACTTTGAAAGCTTGCGTCTAGTCAGAAGGCGAATGAAAGGATGACAACAATTCTCTCTGAGTCAATAAATCACTGCATTTACTAATATCTGTCAAGTCATTTTGCATCTTTGTAAATATAAGCAATTTTTCTCAAATTCACTCCCTGTAAGCAGCTTTTTGGCATTTATATAGAGCATTAACATAATTTTTTAAAAACCTTACATGCTGAGAGAATACCCTTTCCTGCCAGGAATGTGTTCACATCCTTCATTTTGCATGGAAGAAAAGGTTTTGTTCCTAAATGGAAAGAAACGGGAACATTTAAAACTCTGAACTGTCAGTTCACAGTGCTGGTACATTAAATCTGCCTTACAAAGCAAAAAAAAAGAAAAAATGTATTAACTTTTTTAGATTGCATTCAGTAAGGAGATGAATTAAAGGATGAGAAAAATCCTCAATGAGTCTATTAATCACTGCATTTACTTGTATCTGTCAAGTCATTTTGCATCTTAGTAAATATAAGCAGGTTTTCTCAAATGCACTCCCTGTAAGTAGCTTTTTGCCATTTATATAGAGCAGAAACATCATTTTAAAAACCCTTACATGCTGAGAGAATACCCTTTTCCTGCCAGGAATGTGTTCACATCCTTCATATCGCATGGAAGAAAAGGATTTTGTTCCTAAATGGAAAGAATAAGGAACATTTGAACAGCTAATTCACTGTGTTGGAATGATACATTTGCCTCTCAAAGCAAAAAGAAAAATGCATTAAGTGTTTTAGCTTGGGTTCAGTCAGGAGATGAATGAAAGGATGAGGAAAATCCTCACAATAAATCACTGCATTTACTAATATCTGTCAAGTCATTTGGCATCTTATGGCACATTTCCACTGCAGGGCCTCGCACGGCTTTGTACGGTATAGTTAGGCCTTGGTAGGCCAGGCTCACTTTATGCTGCGTTTCCATTACAGTTTAGGAACTGGGGTAGTAACTATAGTAACGCAGTGTAGGCGGAGCCGTGACGTCATCTTCAATGCGAAACACAAAACCATCATCAGCCGTTAGCTGTTAGCACTCAGAGCACAGAGCCCTCATATCTGTTCAGAAAGTAGACAAAAGTTATACAAGTACAAACCACAGACTCTCTGTGTCATGGCGAATACAGTCGCTGGTCTGTATAGGCCGTTGTTGTGAGTGTGGACGGTTGGAGCATATACAGCGTTAGCTTAGCCGATCTCCATTCAGAAAACACGCATTTTAAAAGGTTTTTCGCCTGCCGTCTGTCTGCAGACTTGTCAAAGCATTAATTCATGGTTTTTACTAACCGCTATCAGTATGTTGTTAATTCGGCATCATTTTGAAACGTGTATTACAATCAAATCACGGTCAAATATGTTCATCTTGTTGTAGTTGTAGCCCCCTTGCCAGCGATTCTCTCACTAGTTTCGCAGATTCAACCCGGTTGTTGGCCCGGTAAGAAACTGAATTTTGGAGGGCCAGAAAAACTGTGAAACAGTACCCGTTAGCCGGAACTACCCCTAGTGGAAATGCAACAAAAAACGGGCCGGGTGTGGCACGGCACGCTTAAACCGTGCTATGCGCTGCAGTGGAAATGCGCCATTAGTGACTATAAGCATTTCTTCTCAAATGTACTCCCTTTAAGCATCTTCTTTTTTTTTTTATATTGCCATATTTTATCCAATATGCTCCTTTAGATATATATATTTTTTTTCCTTATAGCTTTGTGAAGCACCTTGAGATGACATTGTCTTTAAAGTGTGCTATATAAATCCAATGTATTATTATCTTCTTGCCTTTTAGAAAAGTAGAAAATAATTGTTAACATCACTAACATGCTAAGATAATTGGTCCCATAAATAACCTGAACCCATGAGTTAAGTTTTTAGATACTTCATATCGCATGGAAAAAAATTGGGTTTTGTTCCTATATGGAAAAAAACAGAAACTCCAAACAGTGATTCACTGTGTTGAAGACTTAATTTAACCCCTAACGTTGTTTGTAACAACACCTTTCAACTTACTGGTTCATTACATGTGGCATCTTGTTTCCTTTATCCTTACTCAAACAGAAATGTAAGTTTGTGGCTTCATGAGGAATTTGTGCTGGAACTTTACCCGGTTGAATAAAAGTCTAAAACCAAACAAACTGTCACCCTACAGAAATCCTGGGAAAATTGATTTTCTGTTAGTCAATAAATCATTCAAGCGCATAGCTTTATTTAGTTTTTATAGTTTGTTACAGTATAAGCAAAACCCCCTTCCTGTCTTTATGCTAAGCTAATCGCTTGCTAGGTCTAGCTTCATATGGTACCACTTTACAATAAGACTACCCTTATAAAGGGTTTACGAATAGTTTGCAATTAATTTATTAATTAGGTTGTGAACACTTTAAAAATCATTAATAAACAGGGCAACTGTGACCGGTTGGTTGCCAAATAGTGAGCCCACATTTATCTGTACTGCTAAGCCTTATATTGGCTACCTAGCTTACTTCATCTTCTTCATCAGCCAGCATCCTTGGTATCTGTTGTTCACTGAGTTGATTCTCCCCCCATCCATCTTGATGTTTCTTGGCATCTCTTTATGACCATTTATTTATAAGTTAGTAACATTTAGAACTGCCAAAAGGGAGCCTTGTAAAGTGTAAAACAAATCACCATTTAGTAATGAGTTACTACCATTTTAATTGGTAAAAGTGAGCCTTATTGTAAAGTGTGAAACACATCACCATCTATTGAGTCACTAACATTTATAACTACTGAAAGGGTGCGGTGTTTTTAAGTTTAATACACATGTCCATTTATGAATGAGTTATAACATTCACGCTTACCTATTACACATTTTTCACATGAAATGCAAAGTAAGATGCAAAAGAGCCAAGCAAAACATTTTATTCACACATGAAGAAAATCAGGACTCAAAGTAATGACTGTTTAGTATGACTGATACACATATTTAAACATAAAAGCTTTTCTCAGAGATAAATGAAAGACTTGGTAAGACATAATGCTACTCAGACTGGAAAGGCTTTGTGTATATCCTTGAACAAGCGTCCAAGCAGTCCATCAGGGTGAGCAGAGCCAAGCCAAGATGACCATTCAAGAACCTTGAGGTGTTCCTCCAACAAACTCTCTGTACGGTTTCCTCTCAGTCTGCGGACGTGTCCTTTGACGGTCAACCAAGCTCTTTCTATATGTAACTGCCAGTCTGGGGGTTCACGAACCACCTGCTGTGGTTTATGGTGTAGTGGTTGTACCCCATGTTACTCAGCACTCTCCTGTATGCCCTCCACTCATCACTAATAATGCTACTTCCTGACTTAACATGCCGTCTAATCAGAGGGACAAGGTGGCATCTTGATCGTTTCTCCACTAGTTTCAACACTAGTCTCCGCCTTTTGTCTTTAACTCCCATCATTCCGAAGACCCATTTCTTCCTTCTCCAGGTATGTCCAAAGCGTCCATGTGCATATTAACAAAAGATAAATCATAACATCATCTTAGTTAAAAACAAAATGCACACAAATTACAGTAGAAGTTGTTGCACATCATGTTTAAAAATGCCATACTTGTTTATTAGGTGCATTGTATAACATCATTTAAGGATAATTATACAGTAGTGGTCCATATTGATTTATTTTTTATTTTTGTATTCTCTTGTACAAGAAAGCCAGTCTATAAGTGCCGAACATAGGAACTGGGTACAGTACCTTCTCCCAGACACAAATACTCAAATAAAATAGTTTACTTTATCAGCATTGGTATTACCAATGCTTACTATTTATTTGATACCAATTTGGTAATACAATGAATAAAAAGAACAAGGTCTGGGTTCGTTCTTCAGATATGACTGTGACATTAATGTGTAAGCTCAATAATGAACTCCAGCTCAACCAACCATATTGTAATATCTAAGTAATCATCTTGAAATATAACATTATTATTTGTAATATACACACATCTTATTGTGAGGTTGATTTCACATACACTACGCCGCTCTTCAGCACTACTTTGACGTTAGCTTGTCTACATAATCGATCATAGCAAATTTAAATTAACTTTATGCATAAAGTTACCTACCTAATAAAATATCTCTAACTTACAAGGATGACCTTAATTTACCAACCTCAAACAGAAGCCGTTTGTTCTACAGTATTATCCCACTTATTGCTTAACACTTCTCTATTACGTTTTAACTTGGAGGCTACGATTCAACCCAGTCTCACGGCATTTCGTGTTATAGTCACGACATTTAATCTATTGATTCGTGTTCACCAACACGATTTTCCCCTTTTTTTCGTGTCACACAGAACGATTTTAAAAGCAATGTATTTCTATTGGTAGTATGTTTCGTGCCTGCACCACGTCTTTTTGTCCGGTCGGGTCTTGGAAGACCGGAAGAGGTGGGGTTCATAAAAACATGTTCTTACTCAATATCAAGCCACGATTATTGTTTTTATTTTAAATCGTATAATGTCGGACTTTTTTTGCCGTCCGTTAGGAAAATAAATGGGGCTCAGAGCCTCAGAATACTGAAATCTGTATTTTTTAAATCTTTCTTTCCTAATTCATTTTTTTTTTTTCATTTAATCGTTTATTTGAACCGGGACAATGCACATTAATGAACATTTTAAACAAAATAATGCTTTGAAATGTAAATG
Source organism: Dissostichus eleginoides (assembly GCA_031216635.1). NCBI lineage: Eukaryota > Metazoa > Chordata > Actinopteri > Perciformes > Nototheniidae > Dissostichus > Dissostichus eleginoides. Next base: position 32,444,333 of record CM062269.1, read on the forward strand.
AGCCGGATTTTAGCTTTGAGCTAATTTCCATCCGTAGTCCCGTCACATACAACATTTATGAACATGTGAAGCTGACCGTTGAGCGGCCCGACCAAGCAAGGAGGCAGAGGCAGAGAATTCAAATATAACCCGGTGTGGGCATTTATTCATCGCTGTGGTACATGACACAGCCTCATTATTGCTGCCCAGGTGAACATAGTCACCAGCCACAAGGATCTCACACACACTACCTCTTCACTGACAGGGAAAACAGCCTAAATACACACACACTAATCAGGCCAATAAGACACAGGTGAGGGGGGAGGAGACAACACAGGGCACCAGGTGAACACAATCACCAGCCACAGACAAAACGGGAGGGGGAACACTTTCAAACTAAACCACATGTGCAATATTACAAGGCCGAAGCCGTCAATCCACAGTGACGAAGTTACCTTCGTCACTGAACAACACACTGATATTCACTCAACAATAACACACAATTATCCTTGTTTTTATTTATTTGTTTAATTCTATAATCTTGGGCTTTTTTGGCGTCCGTCAGGAACTGAATTTCAAAATAAAATAACCGGAAACAGACGTAGGCCTATAAGGGACATTTCGAGCATCATTGCGATACAAAGCCACTGAACTGATTACCCAAGATCCTCAGCTATGGTTTAAGCTCGGTGATTGGATGTTTTAGCCGCAATGTACGTAGGGATATGGTGTTAATGCGATATGAAATCCGAAAAACATTTCGGAGTTTAGGATGGCCGAAGACACTACACTACCCATAATCCTCAGCTATCGTTTGGTACTACAGTCCCTTTGCTTGACAAACCCCGTGATTAATCTTCAAGCTCTGGGATTGGATGTTGGAGTGGCAGTGCGCTAAGGTTACGCCGAGCGTCAAACAGCTCTTTGAAATGGAACGAAACCCCGGCAGACTATCCAATACTGGACTCGAACTGGACCAGCTCCCCCCCCCCAGAACTACACATGCTGGCTATTGTGTTTCACAAAATGTTCTATGGGACGTCTCTACTGGGAACGTTTTCATTTTTCCCATGATTAGAAGTTGTCAGTATTAAACACATTGGTGTTATCAAATTTAAAACATATAATTAATAAATGGGTGAAAATCGCTTGTGTCTATAATGGGCAGCATTAATATATACCCACATGACAGCTCATTGTTACTTTGTAATTCTACTCCACTACAATTCAGAGGTTAACCTGGTATTTTTACTCCACTACATTTATTTTAGTTACTTTGCAGATTCTGATTAATGATGTGAAATATAAAGAACCCTTAAATCAGGCTTTAGTTACACCTGAGTAAAATTCAGGGAAGGTGATTGTCAAGTGCCAACAATCAGGCGAGATAGTTGGTGCTTGAGAAGAAGAATTGGGAGGGATGAAACCCTCTTTAATGGTCACACATGCAGAGCACACAGCACACACGGTGAAATTATTTATCTGCTTTTAACCCATCCTAGTACCAGGAGTCTAGTACTAGGAGCAGTGGGCAGCTATTGTACAGCACCCGGGGAGCAATGGGAGTGAGGGGGGAAGGGGGATGTCCGGAGCCTTGCTCAAGGGCACCACGGCAGGGCAGGAGGTGATTTGGGACCTCTCCAAGTAGAAGTCCACACTCCATATTTAGGTCTGGTCAGGGACTTGAACCGGCGACCCTATGGCTCACAGTCCAAGCCCCTACTGACTGAGCCACTGCCGGACAAATTAAACATAAATTAAACATTTATCTGCAGATCCCTATAAAGAATATTCATTACTCGTTATTCTCTACTAATAGTTAATTAAAGACTGTATATAATGGCTATTTTGCACATCCCTTTCAAGATTTCAAGATTTTCTAAGGTTTATTGACATATCATATACACAACTACGTTGAAGTTATGCAATGAATGAAAAATTTGGGTCTCAGGTTCCTCAACAGTGCATTACAAGACATCTATCAATATGTGTGTATACCTCCACCATTAAACTGTCATATTCTGCACATTTCTTATACTATCTACATACAAATCTTATAAGAGTATAATTCATATGTATAATATCAGTTAAAATAAGTGCTTCAACAACCCCCAATGCTTTTTTCTTATTTAAAAGAAGACCTTAACCTAAAGTATTCTTTAATGTTTAAATAAAGGTTAATTAGTTTTTCTGTTTTGCACATCCTCCTATTATTATCTTTGTACATCCGGCACTAAACTGTTTTATTGTTCAGATCACTTACAGTATCTTCTTGATTTTTTATATTCTATATTTCTATCATTGTCCTTCTACTTTCCCCCTATTTTGTATGTACGCTTAATATTTTCATCAAATATAACATATTAAAAACATTATTCAATAACGTGCTTTAACCACTAGGCGGTGCACACAAGGTACACACAATGCATAATAACTTTGTATTATTAGTGTAGGACACTTATGTATGTATAACATCTGAAGATGTGTAGTTTTATTCATGTTTTCACATAATTTTACAGGATATTGCTATACTATTTCACATGTTTTACTTCTACACATTAATATCTGATTTGTAAAACATCACAGACAGAAAGGTATATCCGTCATTTAATGGTAAGCTATTGAAATTCTGAATCCATAGATGTGTCTCCCATCACCCAAAACCCCTGACTATTCTCTCAACTCAGTATTTAGATTCTTTAATTCAAAGAAAATCAATAATATCTTTAAAAACGACGAAGTCCTTTTATATCAGCTGTGCACCGTTATGGTGTAAATATACCTATCTACCAATTTGATCAAATATAAAAGTCAGCCGAATTAGTGTTGATACTGCAAGGAGACGTATTGTGTGAAGAGAAATTGAAGATGTTGTTTAATTGCTGATATATTTATGATCCACGTCACGTATTCAGTTTCCGTGGCACTTCTTCCAGTTTGTCCAGAAGTCTTCTAATCAGGGCTCTATAAATAAAGAACTACGGCAGATGTGTAATATGTAATGCAGCCGAATCGTGTATTATAATGCCGTTATGTGATGACTTTCAAAGAGAGAAGCAAGCACACTCGGAATAAAGTATTATTTTTCTTTTTTTAAATGTTTTTCGGATTTCATATCGCATTAACACCATATCCCAACGTGCATTGCGGCTAAACAATACAATCACGGAGCTTAAACCATAGCTGAGGATCTTGGGTAATCAGTTCAGTGGGTGTGTATCTGTTTCCGGTTATTTTATTTTGAAATTCAGTTCCTGACGGACGCCAAAAAAGCCCGAGACTATAGAATTAAACAAATAAATAAAAACAAGGATAATTGTGTGTTATTGTTGAGTAAATAACAGTGTGTTATTTAGAATAACAAATTAGAAGGAAAAAAAGATTACAAAAATACAGATTTCAGTATTCTGAGGCTCTGAGCTCCATTTCTTTTCCTCGCGGACGGCAAAAAAAGTCAGACATTATACGATTAAAAAATAAAAAACAATAATCGTGGCTTGATATTGAGTAAGAACATGTTTTTATGAACCACACAGCTTCCGGTCTTCCAAGACCCGACCGGACAAAAAGACGTGGTGCAGGCACGAAACATACTACCAAAAGAAATACATTGCTTTTTAAAATCGTTCTGTGTGACACGAAAAAAAGGGGAAAATCGTATTGGTGAACACAAATCAATAGATTAAATGTTGTGACTATAACACGAAATGCCGTAAGACTGGGTTGTACGATTAGCATCGTTAGCACAGATGTTGCTACCACTTGCTTACATGCTAACCCAAGCCTTAACATTCATTAACGTTAGCTGACTAAAAACATAAGCAACACATAAATAAGTACTCAAATTTCACTTACCGCAAAACCGCATTAATGCACTTCAAGTTAGTTATGTTCCCCGGATGAGTTGAGCAGGCTGAGCCCCTGTAGCATCACGGAGCTGCTAGCAGAGAGACAGGAAGCTAACAACAGCAGTCACTGGAATTACCTGTCACTCAATGTGACCACGCCCTAATTTATGCATAACTTTAAGGCTTAATATAACTTAACTAAATAATAAATGGTAGTAACTCATTACTAAATGGTGATTTGTTTTACACTTTACAAGGCTCCCTTTTGGCAGTTATAAATGTTAGTAACTTATAAATAAATGGTCATAAAGAGATGCCAAGAAACATCAAGATGGATGGGGGGGGAATCAACTCAGTGAACAACAGATACCAAGGATGCTGGCTGATGAAGAAGACAAAGTAAGCTAGGTAGCCAATATAAGGCTTAGTCATCTTGCAATAGTGAGCCTGTGTTGATGTATGAAAACTATGTTAGAACTGGTTTATAAATGGTTCTCAATGATTAATAAAGTGTTTACAACCTAATTATTAACCTAATTATAAACCCTTTATGAATCCTTTATGAGGGTAGTCTTATTGTAAAGTGGTACCCTTCATATTTACCGAACCAACCCAAAAACCTTTTGTACGTATTATTCTTTTAACGTCCAAATGTTCCTTTGGACCTTTTCTCATTATTTAGCAGAGTTATGGAATCCAGTCTAATAACTTAAAGTGGACCTATCATGCTATATTTGAATAATATATTGTAGGGCCATACCTATATAAAACATGTCTGTGAAGTTTTTTTTTCAAAATACCAAACAGATCATGCATTTTAGCCATGCCTCATTTCGCTCTATTTGCTCTTTTTTAGCCCTGTTTTTGCAAGGGCTGATTCTGTGAGAAGTCTTCTTCGCTGCTTTTGTGGCAGACTACAGCGCCACTTACAGGCCTGGCATATGTACTACAGCGTTTCCAGCGCTTTCGAGCGGCAATGGCCATGGCTGTCTCCTCCTGATAGGTGGAGAGTTGCCCATATAGGCGGAGCTCCCCTTTTCTGACGTCAGAAAAATTTCAAATCTGTATCAGTCTGTATCAGCTCCGTTGCAGCCCCGTTTTTAGAGATTTGGGTATGGAGGAAAAGAGAGAGGGTTGTGTTTTCTGACACATGGTGAGTTCCCTGACACACCGGGGACACATATTCATGTATAAAAGACGTACAAAAGTGCATTTAGGTCCCCTTTAACAAATAATTCAGTAAGAAATACGATGACTTTACAAAATCTAACGGAGGTGCAGCTCAAATTAGACATTAACACTTCCCATGGAATTTAGCCTTTTTGACTTGAAAATACTTGATACCTACTTAGACAACATATCAAATAGTTTGTAATTTAAAGTGTCAAGAATTGTTTTCCTTTATTTACTGAATCAACTAATGTTAACGCTATTCATTCCTTAGACTTACTTTTGACTTCAAAACAAGGACTTAATCCCACGTTTTTGTTCCCCATTTTTTTCTAATTGGAAAGGAATGCAAGAGAAGTCCATTGAAGGGTGTTTGCTCCTGGAGCTCCACTTTCTTTTGAGCAGGGGTCAAAGTTTCAGCTCCAGAGACGACAAGCAGCTGCTCTGGCTGAGAAAACAGAAAAATGATCCAAAACAACTGCATATTTCCAAAAATATATAAGCTTCACTTTCAATATATCGGGACCTGTTTTCGGTGTGATAGCGTAATCACTGTTTTTATGAAACAGCCTTTGTGTTATGGGTTCGCACAATATTCTTCCAAAATGTATTGATTTGTGGCCTGATTCATTAAAATGAGGAATTTCAGCCGCTCTATCAACTGAGTTACAGTATACAGCGGCTGAAATTCCTCATTATAATGAATTAGGCTGGTGCTTGGTGGGGAGTATTTGTGTCATTCCCTCTGTCCCCCTATTTCAAGTCAGTTTCTACAATAAAGGCACTGGTTTCCCAAAACATTTTTTAAGAGGATTCTTTTTACCTTAACTCAAACACATTTTGCCATCATAAACATAGTACACCCCTGGTATCAAAGAGAAGCCAATGTGGACATGCATTCACACTAATGGCCAGCAGGGTTGCAAAAAGGCTCAAATGTATGGAAGTCTATGAGAAAATGACCCTACTTCTCACTTTAATTACTTCCTTGGTAAACATTTTACTGACTAGTTTATTGTTTCAATCCATAGTTTAAATTCTATTTCAACACAGCATGATGTATTAGAGCCTTGAACATGCATACACACTAATAGACATGAGGGTGGGAAAAAAAAGCTCAAATGTAAAAAGGTCTATGAGAAAATGAACCTTCTTCTCACTTGAATTACTACCTCTGTACATATTTTACTGACAAGTTTATGGTCTCAATTGCAAGTGTAAAGTCGTTTTCAAAAGAGCATGATATTCATTTTGTACATTATCGTCTCATTTAGAGTGAAACAAGATAAAGCAGGGTATGCTTTTTTAACCTGTTAAGCCCTGAGCCTGTTTTTCAGGTCTCAGGCTCGAAAATGACATTCCCAGAACAAATGACTATATCTTCACTTCTAAAAGGGGTAAATTAATAATCTTTTTTCTCAAAGCAATGATAAACCTGTGAGTTGGATGTAGAAAAGTCAGAATCAATATAGATGTTTTTATTTTAAAGTAAATTCAGATTGAACATAGTAAAACAAATGTAAATTATAGTTTCCGTCCAAAAAAACCCCATTACTTATAGTGAAAACCACCCTTTAATGATGGGTTAGTAGACAAAAAGCTATATATATATAACATATAATAAGTACCCTGTATCAAGATTGATGCAAAAAAAGTGAAATTTGACCTTTTTAGAGAGGTTTAGAAAAAAAAACCCACCTCTGGGGTCATCAGAAATCAGAATCAGAAACAGGTTTATTGCCAGGTAGGTTCGCACATACTAGGAATTTGACTTGATGTCATGGTGCATACATAAAATATAAAAAACAAGAAATCTAATATAAAACAAAAAATATTTTACACTGTAATAAAATACAGTTAAATAGCAATACAAATTAAATAAAGCAGTAATTTACATGGAAATAGAATGTTATGAATGAATTTTAGAATATAAACTATGAAATGTGAAATAAGAATATGTGCAGAAAGGAGTATGAACATTGTGTGCATTAATGTAATGCATATAGTCTATGATGTTGCAGAGGTAAATTGTCAGTGGGGGGGCCGGGCCTTGTGGCCGGTAGTGGAGGGGAAGAAACTGTTCAGGTGGCGAGAGGTTTTGGTCCCGATGGAGCGCAGCCTCCTGCCAGAGGGGAGGGGGGTGAAAAGTTTGTGTCCAGGGTGGGAGGGGTCGGCCACTATCTTCCCTGCCCGCCTTAGGGTCCTGGAGGCATGCAGGTCGTGGAGGGATGGCAGATTGCAGCCGATCACCTTCTCTGCAGAGCGAATGACACGCTGCAGCCTGCCCTTATCCTTGGCTGTGGCTGCGGCGTACCAGATGGTGATGGAGGAGGTGAGGATGGACTCGATGATGGAGGTGTAGAAGTTCACCATCATCGTCTTTGGCAGGTTGAATTTCTTCAGCTGCCTCAGGAAGAACATCCTCTGCTGTGCTTTTTTGATGAGGGAGCAGATGTTCTGCTCCCATTTGAGGTCCTGGGCGATGATGGTGCCCAGGAAGCGGAAAGACTCCACAGCAGTTACTGGGGAGTCACACAGAGTGATGGGGGTGGGTGGGGCTGCGTTCTTCCTGAAGTCCACGACCATCTCCACTGTTTTTAGGGCGTTTAGCTCCAGGTGGTTTTTCCCACACCAGGTCACCAGATGGTCCATCTCCCACCTGTAGGCAGACTCGTCCCCACCAGAGATGAGTCCGATGAGGGTGGTGTCGTCTGCGAACTTCAGGAGCTTGACAGACTGGTGACTGGAGGTGCAGCTGTTGGTATACAGTGAGAAGACCAGAGGTGAAAGAACGCAGCCTTGAGGGGAACCGGTGCTGATGGTCCGGGGGTCAGAGACGTGTTTCCCCAGCCTCACGTGCTGCTTCCTGTCAGACAGGAATTCTGTGATCCACCTGCAGGTGGAGTCGGGCACGTGCAGCTGGGAGAGCTTGTCCTGCAGCAGAGCCGGGATGATGGTGTTGAAGGCGGAGCTGAAGTCCACAAACAGGATCCTGGCGTAGGTTCCTGGTGTGTCCAGGTGCTGGAGGAGGAAGTGAAGGGCCATGTTGACAGCGTCGTCCACAGACCTGTTGGCTCTGTAGGCGAACTGCAGGGGGTCCAGGAGTGGGTCTGTGATGGATTTCAGGTGGGACAGGACAAGGCGCTCAAAGGACTTCATAACCACAGAGGTCAGGGCGACGGGTCTGTAGTCATTTAGTCCTGTGATCCTTGTTTTCTTGGGAACCGGGACGATTGTGGACAGTGTTTCCGCCAGACCAGGGCTGAGAGGGCGTCCACCCCAAGAGCGCAAGGGGGGGTGTGTGACGTCACGTCGTGTCAATTGACTTGAATTTTGAATTGAGCCGTCCCTTAAGTTATAGATACTATCTCTTTACGTATTAGTGAGCCGGATCATTTGGCTCGGCTCACTAAGAAGAGCCGACTCTTTCGGCTCCTAAACGGCTCTTCATTTTACCACAGTTTACCACGGAGCCTCAGTTTCGCCGCTGCGAGGCTCCGGCACTCGCAGTTCACGCGCGTGCTCCACTTGCACCCCCCGTCAAGGCTCGCCGGCAGTACACTTTCCGTCACAGGAACATGCTTTGCTGGAGGCGAAAAGAATACCACCAGACTCCTTTGCCCCTCCAACAGAGGGATGTCCTTGTCCTTTTTCCTTTTCGTCATTTCAAGCGATAACAACTCGATCTTCTCTCGAATTATTAATTTTTTGGACGCCCTCGGCTCGGGTTCAGGGAGTCCCGAGCTGAATAAGGGTGTCAAATGACGGCAAGACGCCCCCCTGGCGGAAACGCTGATTGTGGATGTTTTGAAGCATGCTGGGACGTGGCATGTCTCCAGTGGAGGTGTGAGACTGAAGCTGTTTGGAGGTGTCATGGGGGATGGTCTCAGGACTGAACTCTTTGTCTTCAAATCTGCAGTAGAACTGATTCAGATCGTTTGCAAGGCGTCGGTCGTTCATGGAGAGAGAGGCTTTTGGCTTGTAGTTTGTGATTGTGATGCTTGAAGTTCCTCCATAGCTTTACTGCTCCACTGCCTGAATGACCTCACTACAGGCTTACACAGTTTGAGTTTCTGCCTGTATGCAGGAATCAGGTGAACCATGGTGTGGTCAGAGTGGCCCAATGCAGCGCGGGGGACGGCGTGATAGGCTCCCTTGATGGTGGTGTAACAGTGATCCAATATGTTCCCCTCTCTGGTGGGGCATTTAATAAACTGTTATATTTTGGGAGTTCGTGGCTGAGGTTGCCTTTGTTAAAGTCACCAAGAACAATAACTAGGCAATCCGGATAAGTCCTCTCCACACACAGTATCTGGTCGGCAAGTGTGCTCTGCGCACATTAGCATGTGGTGGAATGTACACACCGACCAGTATGAATGAGGAGAACTCTCGGGGGGAATAAAAGGGTTTGCAGTTGATGATAAAAGTTTCCAGAGTGGGAGAACAGTGCTGCAGAATCACTGTCACATCGTTGCACCGGCCAATGTTTTTGTAAAAACTAGGGCTGTCAAGTTAACGCGTTAATAACGCGTTAACGCAAAAAAAAATTAACGCCACTAATTATTTTAACGCGATTAACGCATGTGTATTTTTTGTCCTCGGCCGCCCCGTAGTTTCAGAGCTCATCGAGTTTAAAATGCCATCTACAAGCTGATGCTGAGAGCACCGCTCCTGCCGCCCGCTTGCGGCAGACCACACTTCCACGCTCACCGGCAGGCCCGGACTGGCCATCGGGAGGACCGGGAGGGTGTGTGTATGTGTGGCGCGAGCGAGCGAGAACGCGCACACCACCTTACGTGTATTGTTGTTGTTAGCATCTGGTGCTAGCTAGCTGCGCTAACGGATATAAGGAGCTGTTTCAATGAAAACAGGAGCGAAATTTCGCCGACAACTGCGCCGAGCACTTGACTTTATGCAGGTAGCCAGACAGTGGGACATTGTACGAAAAGTCAGCACACTCAGCACGGATAGTGTGCGCAACATGATTGCAGCGTCCAGGCAGCTCCCGTTCGAGCATATGCCTTGAGTTGCACATAGCTCCAACGATCCATCACAGTGTCTCCACACACACACACACACACACACACACACACACACACACACACACACACACACACACACACACACACACACACACACACACACACACACACACACACACACACACACACACACACACACACACACACACACACACACACACACTTTGTATTGTATTATTGTATTGTATGAGAGAGGTTCCAGGTTGAATTGAGGCGAATATTTGTAATGTTCAGAGGTTGTTGTGTTTAATATTCATGAGAATATTTGTCATTGTTCAAATGATAATAAACAAACATTTGCATAAAGCATATTTGTCCACTCATATGTTGATAAGAGTATTAAAAACTTGAAAAAATATCCCTCTAAGGTACATTTAGAACAGATAAAAAATGTGCGATTAATTAGGGATTAATCGCGATTAACTATGGACAATCATGCGATTAATCGCGATTAAATATTTTAATCGACTGACAGCCCTAGTAAAAACATATTCCTCCACCTTTTGATTTGCCAGAGAGCTCCGTGTCACGATCCGCTCTGAGCAGCTGGAAGCCTCCCAGCTGCAGCGCCAAGTCCGGAATCGATCCACACAGCCAGGTCTCAGTGAAGCACAAAACACAAGATGAAGAAAAGTCCCTGTTTCTACTAACCAGTAGCTGAAGCTCGTCCAGTTTATTGCTTATGGAACGCACGTTGGAGAGAAATATTCCGGGTAGCGGCGTGCGAAGTCCGCGTCTCCGGAGACGCACCAGTGTCCCGGCCAGTTTCCCTCTCCCGTGGCGTTTGAGTGCTTGGATGCAGGTGAAAGAACCTTTTACGAGAATGTCCAGTAATTCCAAGGAAGAACAGAGAAAAGTGGGAAAGTAATCCGCTGAAGTTGTTTCTCTAATGTTTAGGAGCTCTTCCCTAGTGAAAGAGTTCGGTGTACAGTATGTAAACACTGAATTAATGCACAAAACAAGACAAAACAGAGCGCACCAGAACATCGAAACAGCCATCTTTGTGTGTAAGGGCGCCATCTTTGTATGTCATTTGGGTGTATTTGCCATATCTCTGAAACCCATTGGTCAATTTTGGTGATTGACACCTCTTTTTAACAATTAGAGCCAATAGAATCGAGGGGGAGTCCCTAAAGCCATCTAAACATTACCATTGGTGAATGAGAGTGATGCGCAGCCAGCATGCCCAAAACCGGAAGCTGGGTTACACTCTATATGAAAACTACGTTTATTGACATAAATGTTATGATGGATTATCAGCAGAGGTGTGGACTCGAGTCACATGACTTGGACTCGAGTCAGACTCGAGGCACCAATATGATGACTTTGGACTCGACTTGACAAAATCACAAAACACTTGCGACTCGACTTGGACTTGAACACCAATGACTCGGGACTTGACTTGGAATTGAGCCTTCTGACTTGAGGTGACTTGATACTTTAATGTATTCAAAAGAAGTTACTCGCAATATATTTACCGAAGCAACAAACCAAAACGTTGAACCTCGGCAAGTTCCCCATGATTTAACTATTAACCAATCAGGTTGCAGGAGAGAGTCGTGACCATGACGCTGCGTGATGCTGCATGACCCAGCACTATCGAAAAAATGATACCTAAGGTAGTCGCATTCGGCTACAAAAACTACGCCGTTTTAAACAAAAAGCGAACGGCAGAATGCTTTACCTGTGCCGCACACATCACAGATGGAGACGCAACAACCTCGAACTTTGTTCGCCATCTGAAACTGCATAAAGAACGGTAAGTCAAGTCTACTATTAGCTGTTTGTTCATCTAATGCAAACGTTAGCTTAAAAGCTAAATATCTGTTGTCTATCCAGCTAAATAGATGCGGGTTCTATAAACAGTCTATGGTTAAAAATATACGGTTGCATTGATTACACAATGTAATATGTTAGCATTACAGGGGCCAAGCCGCTAAGATAACGTTATGTTGCCGTTCTCCAGAGACAAGTAATGAATATCCCGCGTATGCGATCCAGTTGTTGTGATTTGATTCTGTGCACTGGGAACGGTCTAGCAGGTAGTCATCATTGTGTCTATAAATATAGCCTTTATATTTAAGAAAAAACGACCAGAAAGGAATCTAGTTCCCTCTATATTTTCACTGATGGATAGCAGTAGTGTTGCATTCAGAAATTCGGTTCTCTTTCTTCACTCGTCAGCACTTTTACCCCACAACGAGTAAACTTTGAACATACACTTATTCTTTGCTGCGTCATACAATTTACTACCATAAACTCCTTACTTATTTTAATCCACCGAAGAAGCCACGTTCTTCTTCTACTTCTTCTTCTCTTGTCTACTCATAGGCGCCACATTGTGGCGAAAACTAGCAACAACAACAATATTAATACTGCTTCGAAGCACACAATATGGAGATGTGAATGACATTAGAAAATGATTAGGTACAACATTAAATACAAATAAAAATAGATTGTGGGGTCCCTTATAACATACTGTACACAGTGGAAATAAACATTCTTAAGATTAACGTTGCATTAACTTAACATCAGGGATCTTATTAATAAATTCCTGCTGACAGTCACAGTAGCCTAACCTTACTGATCCCTCTTAAAATAAAATAAAAACACGTGACTTTACCAGCAGAGAGAAAATTGATTATTCAATTATTAATGTGACTAATAAAGAGCAGTTTGATCTGCAATTCGAGAAGGAACAACAATGCATTTACTAATTGTTGTTTTCTTCATATGTTTACCTTTTTACAGATATGAAGAATACCAGAGGAACAAAAGCATCACAAATGATGCACAACAGCCTTCAGTCTCACAGTTTTTTGGCAACCAAGATGGACAGTACAGCATGAATCATCCACAGCAGAAAGCTATCACCAATGCAATACTGTCCGACTTAGTTGTCGATTGCAGCTTGCCCCAGTCAATTATTGAAAACAAGAGTTTTGGCCACTTTCTGACAGTAGTTGACAGAAAGTACAGCCCAGTTTGTCGCAGGACACTGCTGAAAGTAGAGAACCTTGCTGTGGAAAGACGTTTACAATTAAAAACCCGGATGAGCAATATAAATCATGTCTCAGTCACTGTGGACATTTGGTCTGACAGAAAGATGAGGGGATTCCTTGGTGTTACTGCACACTACATAGAGAAGGATGAAGAGAGGATAGAGCTGAAATCCAATCTCCTGGCCTGCGACCGCTTCAAAGGCTCACACACAGCTGAAAGAATCTGTGAGCAATTTGAGGCTGTATGTGATGAGTACAGCATTAAAAACAAGATAGACTACATTATTAGTGACAATGCCGCCAACATGCGTAAAGCGTTCACTGTGTGCTTCCCAACGGAGCAAGAAGATGAAGATGTTGATGAAGAGGATGATCTTGATGACCCAGAGCTATGGCATGACCTTTCCCTTGAAGATCAGGAAACAGTAGATGCTGCCATGGCAAAAAAACAGCGCTTGCAGTGTTTTGCGCACACACTGCAGCTGGTGGTGGGAGATGGATTGAAGGAAACAAAAGGAACAACCTCTTCTCTTGCAAAGTTGTCGAAGCTCAGCTCACTGCTGCATACAAGCACAACTTTTAAAGATGTGTTTGATGCTGAATTTGGGGAACAAAGAGGCATCCCTGCTGCTGTCACAACAAGATGGAACTCGACACTCAGGCAAGTGAAGGCAGTACTCCGTTGTGAACATCCGAAGCTTTGCCGTGTACTAGAAAAGGCTGGGCACAAGGAGTTGTTGTTCACAGCACGGGAGTGGAATGTTTTGAAGGAGTTGGTGGACATCATGAATCCATTTGGAGAAGCAACAGATTTGACACAAGGGGAAAAGATAGTGACAATCAGTTCTGTTGTTCCATCTGTCCTGTCCCTAAATCACCACCTCGAGAAGCTGAAGCCACAAGTCCGTTTCCTCAGCAGCCTGGTTAGAAGTCTCCAGGTGTCCCTGAAGAAAAGGTTTGGGGGGATTTTCATCAATGTGAAAATGGCCACATTAACAGGATGGAACAACTGCCCCCTTTTCAGATCCAGTGTACCTCAAAGCAGCTGCTTTGGATCCAGCCTTTTCTCTGATGTGGATAGACCACCATGTGCTGGTCAGTCTTGAAGTCAAAGCTGAGGTTCTACAACATGTGAAAGGTAAACTTAATTGAGTTTATTATTACTATTTTACTCATAATAATTTCCTTTTAATTGATTACAACAATAATATGTGTTCAGTTTAACCTACTGCATCACCAATACAAAATATAATAAGGGCTCTTTTGTGTCTTTTTGTTGTTTTGACATGTTTTGCCAGAAGTGATCCTGCGAGAGGCTTTGGAGACAGAGCAACCTACGCCTTGTGTTGATGAGGAAGAGCAAGAGAGTCTTGGACAAGGTGAAGGGCTGTTTGCTGCCTACCATAAGAGGAAGAAGAAGGATGTTGGGACCACTCCAGCACTGCAGCTAAGTCACTATCTCCACATCGCTGACGGACAGAATGTCCTTTTGTTCTGGGCAATGAACATGAAGGTTCTTCCTTCGCTGTTCAAAGTGGCCATCAGAGTTTTGGCAGTGCCTGCCTCCAGTGCTCCGGTGGAGCCAGTTTTTAGCCATGGTGGCATCATCCTGCGACCCCATCGTGCACAAATGAGTGACCGACTATTGACCAATTTGGTCTTTTGCAAATGCAATGCATTATAGGGCCCTGAGATAATAGAAAAAGTGTGGGTGAATGAAACTGTTACTTCATTTTATGTTTATGCAACTGTTATGTTTCTCAGCCTGTTGCTTAATTTGTGCAAATTTGGTCTCTTGGACCCTGAGATTGATGCATCTATAACTTGTGTTTTTCACTCACTCACTCTGTCAGACAATAACAAACACACACTTCACATAATTTTTCTGAATAAAAAAAAGCACACAAATTGTGTGGCTGAATGAAACTGTTACTTCATTTTATGTTTATGCAACTGTTATGTTGAAAAGCACATAATGACTTGTTTAAGACTCGGTTTTCAAAGTTTAGGACTTGGGACTTGACTTGAACTTGAGTGCAAAGACTTGAGACTTGACTCGGACTTGAGTGCAAAGACTTGAGACTTGACTCGGACTTGAGTGCCAAGACTTGAGACTTGACTCGGACTTGCAAAACAATGACTTGGTCCCACCTCTGATTATCAGTAATCATTTCAAAGTGACACAGAGACATTGGATTAACCTTCAGCAGCGTTTATATGGGTTATACATTTCACATAAATATCTTGGCTGTTTTCAGCCTTAACCTGTTAAGCCCGGTTTTTTTTTTTCACGAAACTGTGTCTCAGGGCTTCTTAACATTTAACAACCTATTAATACCCACTTAACGGGAAGAAACTCAGCTAGGGTACACAAGGGTAATACCAAGCCTCGGACTTAGCCCTGAGCGAAAAAATGCTAACGCACTTAGCACAGAACTCACGGTAGAAATACTTTACTACTTATCGGATCTGCACAAACAAGATATCAGCTAGCAAGCTGAGATTCCACAGATTCTAGGGGTATAAGTATCATCACTTAGCCATCAAAACGCGGCAGGGGAAGAAAACCCAGACATCACACAACGTAGCTTTACGGGACCAACACGGAAAATAAGTCTTATCTTTTGCTGTTTCTTATCAAAAGTTGTGTTCAATGGCATTAAAACGATAACAACGCTGCTGAAGGTTAATCCAATGTGTCTGTGTCACTTTGAAATGATTACTGATAATTAGGGATGGGTATCGAGAACCGGTACTAAGTCAGTAAGTACCTGATTGGACGGTATTGGTATACCGTTAAGCCGCTGGACAAACGGTGCTGCTATCGGTATATGAATTACGCTACTTCCTTAGTTTAAACAAATCTGGTTGGTTGGGAACCTATTAATGATGCATACCCACTTAACGGGAAGACACTCAGCTAACAGACGATATTAACCATTTTACCTACACGGATCAGAAGTTCCAACACCAAGAGTCTAAATCAGTGATCTCCAACACGTCGATCGCGAGCTACCGGTAGCTCGCGGGCAGCTTTTAAGTAGCTCGCCGCTCGATTATCAATTATAGCGTAGTAAGGTTGCTTCTTGATTTTTCGGCCGCGGCTGGACAATAAGGTTTTTTTATTTTAGATTTTTTCTGTCACACGAATATCAAATTGGTCGGTGACGCAGAGATCAAGGAACAGACGTGACAGCGGCACCACACACGGAGCAGTCTGCTTTCTCCACCAACACCAGTCCAGAACCAACAGCAGAATGACCCGCTCTGAATCAGGACCTGTCGCTGCGGCTCAGAGACACACAGGGAGGGATTTGTGTTTTTTGAAAAACACTCGTTATCATCATGTCAGGTTTTTGGTGGATTTAATCAAGTCTTGGATTGCAGAGTATGAATGTCCTCTTGCTATTTTCAGTTGTTAATACTTGTGTTAAGTTTGTGAAGGCAGGAGGAAAAAGCTCCCGCGATCACCGTCTCCTCTGTTCCTCCAAACCCCGCCCCCTCCTGAAAATAATGAGTGACAGGATGATAGTAACCTGATAGAAACTTTATTATTCACTTAATCACTGATTGAGATATGATGAAGCTAACTTAATCTCATACAATCATGGGATTTATGCAACAGTGAGACAGAGAATGAGTGTGCACCCACATGCACTATTTTTGTTTTTATAATGCTGTTGTAAATACTCCTGTTGTCTGCTGTGTTCAGACTCAAGTCATGTTTGTGATGCCACATTCAGGACATTCAGTGTCCTTTTTTGAACAGAAGACCGTTGCTAGAAGCTGCAGCTAGACTGCAGAAGTATTAGTTTTTTGTTTTTGAGGATGGAACAATTTCACACACAGATATAGGGAGGCTAGACCTATACAATGGATTTATTATGGTTTATAATTTAATGTCAAGACGAAGAAGAACAAGAAGATGGCTGAACTGTTCAGTGTCAATCCTGTGGCGATGGAGATGGAGGTTATAAATCTCCAAAATCATGTTCAGCTTAAGTCTCAGCAAAACTCACAACATTTCTGGAGCCTTGTAGACCCAGAAAACTATAAGAACATTCACCAAGCAGCACTGAAAAGGTCTGCTTTATTTGGCTCTTCATACCTTTGTGAAGCAGCTTTTTCTGACATGAATGAAATCTAAATACAGAAGACTGACTGATGAACATTTAAATGACTCTATTAGAGTGAACCTAAGTGGGTACACTCCAGCATACACCTGTATGGTGGACTCCATGCAGTGCCAGTCCTCTCACTAACTGTGAAAAAGAGGGAATGCACTTATTTTACACATGTGCCGCATAAGATGCTTGTAAGGTGGTGATTAAGGACATTTATGTGAATTTTCAGTGATGTACTTACTATGTGGGCCATACTAATATGTGAGAAATGTTCGTTTTCTTGGACCTAGATGTGAAGTTAAGATTTTTGATAAGCTTTGGGTATTGCAATTTCACACGTGTACAAAAGTATAGCTTAATTCAACTGATGAGTAGGCCTGTCACGATAATCAATAAATTGACTTATCGTACGATAAATAAAAATGGACTCGATAACTTTTCTGAGCTCGATAAATTGCCGTTTACATGCGAGTTTGTTTACATAAGGATGTGACCAGCATTTTAGCCCGGCGGCTGTGGCTGCCAGCCCGGCGCGCTGTGAGGGGCGGGGCTTACACACAGCCCATGACACAGCCAGGTCAGGACACTCCGCGTGCAGCAGTGTAGCAGCCAAAATAATAATATAGAGACAAGCAGGAGACAACGTGTGACTTACTCGAGGGGAATTTGAAGTTAAATGGAAGTGGTTGCAAAACCTAAAACCACATCTCCGGTGTGGGAATATTTTGGATTTAAGCCAAATCAACGAGGCGAACCTACGGACTTGAATGAGCCGGGCGGTGTGTCGCATTTGTTTTAAAAAGGTAGCAACAAAAGCTAGCAATACGACCAACCTGCCGATATGCACACAGGCATGTGGAGTGTAAGTGGGGTTGGAGGCCACTGATGGATTATCTAATGACAGCGGAGGTGGATGGATGATCTGATGCACATTGGCAGATGGGTTAATGGATGAATAGACACAGTACAGTATGGAGAGATTAAACGGTTGGATGGAGAGATCATTGAGTGCACCTACAGTGCTATAAAAATGACTATGGTCTCTGATGGACTGAACTTGTTTATCCCGAAAATACACGGACAGCAGTTACATTGTGTGTGCAGTTGCGTGGGTTCCCTGCACTGACGGAAGTTAAAGAAAGAAACTTTCTGAGGCAGAAAAAAAATCGAATTGGTTAAGTTTCAATGTCAACAGATGGGTTAGCTTTACTGAATAATCTTTTACTCAAATGGAACATTTTTGTAATTTTTTGTTGTTTTTCTATTTCAAATTAAAGAGGAACATATTGTACAGTCTACTAAACTCAATTTATTTGACAGCAATAGATAATCGTTACTTTAGATTCATATTTGACATAAAATACACAACACTAATCATTAAAGGGGTCCTATTATGCTCATTTTCAATTTAATATTAGTATTTTTGCCTCTACTGGGACATGTTGATTTTGTTACAGGTAGTTAAAATTAGGAAATTGTTAATCTTGCCTGAAACTAAAATGAACAAATTGGTGAGCAAAGGTTTAAATACACATGTACAGACTTATATGCAGACCCACTGAACATAACTTGAGTACAGTAGAACACGTGCTAGAAAAGTCACAAAAACACTCTATGCACACACACTCCCCCCCCCCCCACTGCATCCCAATGCTAATTGAGAAAATCAGTGGTCCGTGGGGAAACGGCTGAGGTGTTTCTGATGTGCTATCTGTTAGTGTGCTAAGGCATGAAGTGCTGCCGAACAATCCCGCTCCTATTAGCATTGTTTTTAATCACAACACTGAGATGAATTCAAGAGGCAGTGAATTTAATTAGAAAGCTAAAATTAGCGCTGGTCTGCCAGCTGTGTGTGTTTCAGCACAGTAAGTGGAGGCCCTCGTTCGTCTGATTGTAACGTGGGAATCTTTCCAAAGAGACATTAGCTGGAGTGCCTGTAGGAAAAATGTTTGTTTAATCTATAGGGAGTCGGCTAATCCAGAGCGCTCCATTTAAACAATGAAATGCAATTATGATTATTAAATTATTATGATGGTTGGGTGAACAGTTTACAGCTGCACAGGGCTTCAGTGTATTAATGATTCAATCAAATTCATTCCCTCATATATAAAGCCACTCATAGGCAAACAAACCAGAGAACTTAAACATTTATTTTAACATATTTTATAATTGTAAATATTAAATATTCCTTTTGGTAATTTATTTCTTTTTCGAATGTTTTGTATTTTTTATTTTTCTCTCCTATGCTTATTATTAAGCACCAAGGCAAACAATTAATATGTATATTTAAAAACCTATTTAATTAACCTAATTAATAACTGTTTCAGTGATAGCATAAGAGCTGCAGTAATGTTTTAATTATTCTATTTGATAAATTAATTCATTTTTTTCATGTTTAGGCTAGTTTATAGGGAACACCAGTGTCACAATATAAAAACTAAATTAATGCATATTCGTATGGCCTTTGCTACAAAATGGATGGATTTGTTATCAGTGTAAATGGACTGTATTTATATAGCGATTTATCCAGTCTTTATGACCCCTCAAACCCTTTACATACTACATTCACCCATTCACACCTCATTCATACAGAGCAGTTCCACTTGCTCTAGGAAGCTAACATTCACCAACATTCATACAGCGTCGGCCATCGGGTGCCACTCAGGGTTCTGCTGTTCCCTTAAGTATTTACTTCCTGTCTGTATCCTTCTGCTGATTTATCTGACGTCCAGCACTCTGTCTTTAAACCTCTTAAGCCCCACGGACCCGCCGAAGGGGCCGAAACCACAAAATCTGCGAGCAAAAGTGTCTGAGTGCTTTTCCCCCCGGTACCGGGGGGGCGGGGTTAAGATGTAATAAACTATGAATGTTTTATATCCATGTAACGGGAAGAAACTCAGCTAACTCATCATTTTATTTTTTTTTTCCAAAAAAAAACACAAAGCTAGCGCTGAGCCTCTAAATTAGCCAAGAGCGGAAAAATGCTAACGCATTACTGCACAGAAACTCACTCATAACCAGAGTTGGGTGTAACGCGTTACAAAGTAACGCGTTACTGTAATAATATTACTTTGGTCGGTAACGGAGTAGTGTAACGCGTTTTTATAATTCAGTAATCATACTACAGTTACTAACATTGCCCCGACACGCGTTACTTCGTTACTTTTATAAAATCAGTCATAATCACACTGACAGATAAGAGGGGTTTCCGCCGCAGATTAATATGTACATAATCTGCGCGACTTGCGCATCCACATCTCCACGTGCAGTGCTGCATAAACATGGCTGAGTCAGCGATAACTTTCGAGGGGTGGAGGTATGCCCATTATTTTGAGTTCATCCGAAGAATAGACAGGAATGTGACGGTGAGGTGCAAACTGTGTCCAGGCCAGAAGCTGTTATCCACTGCTGTAAACACCACGTCAAACCCCAACAAACACCTGCAAAGAACACATGCTAAGGTGAAGCTAATAGCTAAGGACCCCCGAACCCAGAGTGAGGATGTTGTGAGTGCGCCGCCGCCGACTCCGAAGCAGCAAAAATTTGAATTTGGAGGACCGGTAACCAAAGCAGAGATGGACAGGCTTGTAGCATCCTTCATAGTAGAGGAAATGTTGCCCATTTGCACAGTGGAATCACCATCGACTGTTAGCTTGTTGTGGTAGGCTGGTAGCCTATTTTATTAAAGAGCATATAAAAAGAAAGACTTGTCTCATGTCTTCCTTATTGCAATAGTAATTGGGGGTGCAAGTGGAGTCTCGCAGAGGCAAAACTGTGGCGCGCTTACACTGTAGGTGCGCCGCAGTCTGCGTGATCTGCCTGTAGGGAGGGGCGGGCCGGCCCTGCGAGTAAAGTAACGAGTAAAGTAACGAGTTACTTTATGTAGAGAGTAACGAAGTAGTGTAATATATTACTTTTTTAAAAAGTAATATGTAATATGTAACCTTTTTTTTAGTAACAACCCCATCTCTGCTCATAACACCCTTATTACTTATTGTAGCTGCACATCCAACATATCGACTAGCATCGTGAGAAGACACAGAATCGATTGGTACCTACATTATCACTCCATGATAAGAACTCGCGACTTTATAAACAAAAACAGACATCAAAACATGTGGCGCTAGGTAGCTAAAACGGCTAAATGGCTTACCTATGTCGTTGTCTGGTCAAAAGTGGTCTTCAATGGCATTAAAACGATAAAAACGCTGCTGAAGGTTAATCCATAGGTTAATCCAATGTGTCTGTGTCACTTTGAAATTATTTCTGATAATCCATAAGCAATAAAGCTACTTTTCCGTTTTCAGATGTCAGAGCGTGAGACAGCTTCACTCTGGGCAAAAACTGCATGCGCAAAGCCCCCACCTTTTCGTGTTAACGTTGGTGTGTATGTGGAAACTCCCCTTCGATTCTATTGGCTCTAACTGTCAGAAAGAGATGTCAATCACCAAAATCGACCAATGGGTTCCAGAGAAACGGTAAAAAAGGCCATTTCCACCCTAATGACCTCAGAAGTGGTTTTTTTTGCTAAATCTCTCTAAAAAGGTCAAATGTCACTTGTTTTGCATCAATCTTGATACAGGGTACTTATTATATGTTGTACTTTGGATTCCTAAAGCTTTTAGTCTACTAACCCATCATCCAAGGGTAGTTTTCACTATAAGTAAAAAATAATTTTTGGACGGACACAATAATTTACAGTTTTTTTACTATGTTCAATCTGAATTTTCTTTAAAATAAAAAACATCTATATTGATTCTGACTTTTCTACATCCAACTCACAGGTTTATCATTACTTTGAGAAAAAAGATTATACATTTTCCCCTTTTAGAAGTGTAGTTATGGTCATTTGTTCTGGAAATGTCATTTTCGAGCCTGAGACCTGGAAAACAGGCTTGGGGCCTAACAGGAACCTCTTAGCTTCTTTTGCGCTCCTTTTCTTTACTGAGGACAGTTTAGCAATCATGAATCCTAACCCTTAGATTCCACCGGGTCTGTCTGCGTCGCGTTATGGCCGCGTTACGGCCGCGTTACGGCTGCGTTGCAGCTGCGTTGCAGCTGCGTTACGGCTGCGCTGCGGCTGCGCTGCGGTGTTCGCAAAGATCGCGGCCACTCTAGTCAATGGGTGCTATTCCACCAGACGCGCCACGTTACGGCTCAGAGGCGTCCCAGAAGCGTCTCGGCGCTGGGCTCCGCTCAAAATAGGACGCAAGTCTATTTTCGACCCGACGCGAGGCATTGCAGAGGTGCCGGGCAGGAAGTGGACTGGTCAGAGCATCCAGTCAATCCCCAAAATAAACTAATTTTGCAGACCCTATCCCTCCGTAGTCTTTCAAGTAGGAGGAGAAATGCCAGCGTTCTCCTCCGGTTTACAGGCACTGTGTAAATTATATATATATAGAATAATTATGATGATGATTGCATTTTTTTACCACTAAAATACAGCAACACGTCTTTGATTCATGTCGTTTATAACTGGAATATTACAATTATTATTAACTTTGTCTGTACAAAGTAGCCTGTCCAGGAAATATGCACAAATCAACAAAAACTGCGAGCCGGCACGCAAGACGCTCCGCTTCTGAAATGCTCCTGAAACGCACCCGGTAGGGTATGACGCCGGAGGAGGCCGGACCAAAACCGCGGCGTCACGTGACGCAGACGGACCCGGTGGAATCGAGGGGTAAGTGTTGTGCTCTCCTCACATAATAAAATGAATATTCAAAAAGTATTCCATGATGTTTTCTGATGGATGAAAACAAATGTTTGTTGTCCACAGCTGACGTTGAATTTACCCGGCTTCTTTCTTCATATTTATGACTGTTCATAGCTCTTGATCAACCTCAGCAATGATCTGTTCTCCTTAGCAGCGGTCTGTTAGCGAGAATTAACAACCTCTGAAACCTCCGTGCAAATTGACCAGATCCGAATCGAGTATTCTACTAAACTGTGTAATAATGTGTTGTAATTTTTCTGTCGTACTGTCTCCTCAACTTCAACACTTGTTTGGCAATATGAGCAGTGCAGTGATCTTGAGTTTTGTAGGCTGACCCAGAAGTTAGCATCGCAAGGACTCCCTGAAAAACAATGAAATGTTTCCATTGTAATTTAAAATGTTGCATTAAAAAAAGATTTTTGGCAAACACACAGCAGGATACACATATAATTTCCACATATACACTACTTTTATAATTGTTGAAGATAAACGCAATCTCCAGATGCAAATAGCTAAAATGCTATAAAACAAACTATGTGACTTCCCATAACCAGTGCTAAGCTAACAGCGTACTCGTGGACGAAGTGAGGGGTTTCCTTTTGTACAGTCATTCATTACATTGAACAAAACATGAACATCTCGTAAGATTGTGTTTAAACAAATACATTATTTCAGGAATCTAACCAAGAACGATTAAGAAAAACGTTGACTTCCAAATGAGATAGCCGTAAGGGCTCAAATCTTCATGTTTAGGACTCATTAGTGGAGAACTCTTTTAATGTCAGATTCTAAGTCACTTTAGAGAAATACAAGTTAACATTTTCTTTTGATGTTTTTTTAAATAAATGTTCTGCTTCATTGGACCTCCGAAACAACATAAAAGGGAATCCCACCTAAGCTAAATATCACTAAAGTAGCAGACATGATACCCTGGGTCTCATTGGGCTTAGGGTTGAAAAACGAAAATCAGCAGTTTGTTAATAAGATTTATGAACGTGTTAGAAGTGAATTTACTCTAAATTCGACAACATGAGCGACAAGTTTATACATGTTACACACACTGATTTTATATGTATTATCTTTTAGTGTGGAAGGGGTCAGTGTTTCAAGGACACCTTAACAGGTTATCTGTTGAAAGTATAACTGAATCAGACGCGGGACCTTTGACTTTAATTTGGACATCGAGCCAACATTTCTCTGATGCAGCGTTGACCTCAGATGGAGGTCACTGCGCCACAGAGCACAAATATGTATCTTTTGACATAAATATTTGATGATGCTGCATATTTGACCCAACATATTATTTCTGCTTGGTTGGTGGATTTTCCATCCACCCTTGTTCAGTGACAGAAATATAAGTTTGGACGCTGGATGCCATTGTGCCAAAAATAAATAATAATTGTGGATTGTATTTTCTGTGTTTGGAGCAGGTTGATGCCCTAAAATAAATAGCAAGTGTTACAATGATCTTAAGATATGGATCAGTGCAACCTCGGCATTAGGGATGGGTAACATTACGATTTTAACGGTGCTGATATAGTGCTTACAAATAAATATCAACTTTTTTGTTGTCAAAAAAGAAAAGGTGAGCACATTGAGAGGCCAATATCTAAACTGTTCTGTACAGCCCTACACATTTGCACTGCCAACTATTATCAAGCTGTCTTAAAAGAGCTGACTTTAGGGACCTTGGAGCCAAAATCAAGAAGGCTATCATAGCTGATTAGAACCACAGTTTTATTAAAGCTCTTCTGTCTGTAAACTAATCCACCAAAGATCTACTAATGAGACCGTAAACTTGGTGGCATATGACACAATCCTGGGGAAAAAAACATCAGAGGGCAGTAGAGAGCACAGGAAATTGAAAAAAGCATATAGCTATATTAAAGTGACTGTTAAGCCCCAAGCCTGTTTTTCAGATTTCAGGCTCGAAAATGACATTTCCAGAACAAATGACCATAACTTCACTTCTAAAAGGGGTAAATTAATAATCTTTTTTCTCAAAGTAATGATAAACCTTTGAGTTGGATGTAGAAGAGTCAGAATCAATATAGATGTTTTTTATTTTAAAGAAAATTCAGATTGAACATGGTAAAAAACTGTAAATTATAGTGTCCGTCCAAAAATTATTTTTTACTTATAGTGAAAATTACCCTTGGATGAGGGGTTAGTAGACTAAAAGCTTTAGGAATCCAAAGTACACCATATAATAAGTACCCTGTATCAAGATTGATGCAAAACAAGTGACATTTGACCTTTTTAGAGAGATTTAGCAAAAAAAACCACTTCTGGGGTCATTTGGGTGGATTTTCCATATCTCTGGCCCCCCTTGGTCTATTTTGATGATTGACATCTCTTTCTAACCGTCAGAGCCAATGGAATCGAGGGAAAGTTCCACATACACATGCAGGTTACCAAATAAGGAGTGATAGTGACGCGTAGAAAAACCGGAAGCTGCGCTAGCCTCTGGTGGCTACCATTAGTAGCTCATTTTGATTCTCCGTTTTTTGCATAAAAATGGAATTATGGATTATCAATAATTTTTTCAAAGTGACAGACACATTGGATTAACCTATGGATTAACCTTCAGCCGCGTTTTAATGCCATTGAACACGACTTTTGATCAGAATAACAGCTAAGGTGAGCATATCTCCGTTTTTTGCTACCTAAAGCTACGTCGTGTGTTGTCTGTATTTGCTTGCCCTGTCACGAGTTCTGATCGCTCAGTGATGATCCTTATATTTCTATAATCTGTGGAATCTCAGGATGTTAGCTAAACTTGTTTGTGCAGATCCAATAAGTATATCGATCGGTATAGCTAGAGTTCTGTGCCAACGGCCTTAAGATTTTTTTGCCCGTGGCTAATTCAGAGGCTCAGCATTAGCTTTGAGGTTTTTAAAAAAAAAAAATCAGCTAGCTGAGTTTCTTCCCGTTACATAGATATGAAACAATCATAGTTTATTAAATCTTAAGAAGCCCTCAGACACTTTTGCTTGCAGATGTTGTGATTTTGGCCCCTTCGGCGGGTCCGTGGGGCTAATGTTGGAATGAGCTCAATAACTTTATTTCATTTGAGGATCATTGAAGAGCTTCTAGAAACGGGTATTTTGGGGCAGCATTTTGTAGCCAATTTTAAACGTGACAAGGCCTTAACAAAAAAGATTTTTAGTACAAATTAAAATATAAAACATTACAATTAGTCCAATGTCCATATAGTGTTCCTCCTTGGAAACTACAATTTAGTTAATGATGTGTGTGTGTGTGTGTGTGTGTGTGTGTGTGTGTGTGTGATGCAGATGGATAAACAATGAATCAGCCTGTGGTTCTGGTGTGTCATTGACAAACAAATGTGATTGGTCAGCAGTGACTATAATTGTTATGCTTTTTAAAGGACGAAATTGGTCTGATTTTCAATAGCAGTTAAACTGAATAAAAAGGTCTTTTGAAACTCCCATAAACATCCTTGAGATGATGGTTTACTGCTGTCATGTTCAGATTAGTGTGCAATGACCACATTAAGTTCAACACAGATAACAGGATGTAAGAAAGAATCACAGGGAATAAAGATGACGTCGCTTAGCCTATCTCGTAAAATGTGTGGAGTGCTAGTCTATAGAAGCAATAGTGTTACGTAGTGATGTCATTATGTCACAGAAGTAAACTTTGTCAGACAGTATATACTGTATGTATTTGACTATAAATACGTTTTTATATTTTATTAAACAAAATACTATTTTTCAATCACAACTGTAATTGTTGGTAGCTTGTATTTTCTTTGCGAAACCTCTGTATTAACGGGTCAGTCTAGCAGCAATAAAAACAGCATATTGTATTCACCCTCTGCCTACATGTATTTATTTTGAAGAGATACATACATTTTAGAAAGTAAAGGTATTTAAAAACCTTAAATATTAATCACTTTACTCAAGAATTGGTATTTGTATTTATATCTTTCGTCATCTCTTATAACCCCTTCCTCACTTTTTATATTTGATTTGAATAATTGTATCATTGTTTGTGTCAGGTTGGGGAAAATAGGACCCAAGTGCAGTTAAAAAATGCAAAAAGGTTTGTTAACAAAAAGCGAGCTTTATTATAAAAAGCCGAAGGCATGAAAAACAAGAAACTAATTAACAGAAACAAAACCGGGGAGCACGACAGACGGGAACAGGCAGGAGACATGGACAAGCATAGACGACAGGTAGCAGGGACATGAAATGACGACGAACAGACCTGGAGCACAGGGGAAGACAAGACTAAATACACAGAAGGGTAATCACAGGACAAGACACAGCTGGGCAGGGGAGGCAGAAACACAAGGGCAACAGGTGAACACAATCAGACAATTAGACACACCAGGGAAACTAACGTCAGGAGGGCAAACACAGGAAGTAGGACCAGACAAGACACAAGGAGGAAAACATTTCAAAATAAGGTGGAAAATGAAAACAACAATCCAAAACCATGACAGTTTGTGTGTCATTTTTCTCTTACATAGCACATGGTACAGTCATTTTTTAAAGTGCTATATAAATTAAATGCACCGCGTCTTTTGTATTCTTTTCAGGTAGATGACGTGATGAAACATGACATTCAAGGCTTTGTTTGAAAACATCAAATGAAAGCCTGCAATGTAAAAACAGACATTCAGTACAGATCTTTAAAACTTTGAATAAAGAGGACATATTATGCTACTTGTCAGGTTCATATTAGTATTATGTGCCTCTACTGTGACATGTCTCCATACTTTAATGTTCAAACAGGTCTTTATTTTTCTCATACTGCCTGTGCTGCAGCACCTCTTTTCACCCTCTGTCTGAAACCAGAGCCCAGTCTGCTCTGATTGGTTAGCTGGCCGGCTCTGTTGTGATTGGTCAACAGCTTAGAGATGTCCCGCCCTTAGCCTATCACGTACAATGTGTTGGAGCGCTAGCTGACAGAAGCGCAAGTGCTACATAATGATGTCCCTATATTACGGAAGTAAACAAAGGAGTCCAATTTTAGCCAGGGGGGAGACCTTTAAAACGCATTACAGGAAAGGGAAAACCTAAGCATAATAGTGCCGCTTTAACACATCATTTTTCCAGCTCTCTTTTAAGCCTTACATTTTTGTTTCGCTGTCACTCATATT
Source organism: Dissostichus eleginoides (assembly GCA_031216635.1). Classification (NCBI taxonomy): domain Eukaryota; kingdom Metazoa; phylum Chordata; class Actinopteri; order Perciformes; family Nototheniidae; genus Dissostichus; species Dissostichus eleginoides. The sequence continues at coordinate 32,472,345 of CM062269.1, forward strand.
TTCACACTATATCTAGCCTAGATGTAGTGGGGAAATACGAGTGACAGCGAAACAAAAATGGCAGCACAATGGGATTTTATACTGGCGGTAGACAGTGGGGATAAAAATATTAAAATATTTGAAACTTCTGGTTATAACACAGTTAGTTGTTGTAGTTTTAGTATCCTTTATTTAATGTATTGAAAATGACAAAAAGCTAAACATTTAACTTAACCAAAGAGGCCTGACTTTATTTATTTAAATTTTTTATTAAAAAAAATTAACAAAGGAAGAAAAAGCATATCGTTTACATTCATATATATATATATACTGTATATACAAGTGTTACAATTATTTTTTATTTCAGTTTTCAATATACAAAGATACTTTTTTCAACGTTTTCTTCCATTTTCATTCAGCTTTATCCACAAAGCTAAAACATAGAAAGAAAACACGACAGAAAATAATAGAAATGGAAACAAGCAAATGTAATTAGATAATATTAAAGGCCTTCCCCTAATGAACCATGTGCCTGAGGTAAATTCAATTTGGACAAGAGGACTCGCTGGTCACAGTGTTTTTCTGGAAAAAAAAGTGGGTCAAAGAGAGTCAATTTATGAACACATGAATGATGTATGAGGGCATGAATTATATATGAACCTGTTGGGTCATGAACAGTGCACAAAGGAATCGACCAACAATCAGTTTGTTTTGCTGTTACTGATCACACAGCCTTCCCCTTTGATTTAAGGAAACTGAACACATTCGTTAAAGTATACAGTCGTAAGAAAACAATCCAACTGTTATCATCATTTTCTTATACTATGAAACATGCCTTAGTGTCCAAAAAATACCTTATTTGTCTCATACTGCCTGTGCTGCAGCACCTCTTTTCACCCTCTGTCTGAAACCAGAGCCCAGTCTGCTCTGATTGGTTAGCTGGCTGGCTCTGTTGTGATTGGTCAACGGATAGAGATGTCCCGCCTCTTAGCCTTTCACGTAAAATGTGTTGGAGTGCTAGCCAATAGGAGCGTGAGTGTTACATAGTGATGTCGTCATGCATTTTCCAACTCAAATCAAGTAAGGGAAGTGGCTTGTACCTACAGTTAATGTCTTTCATTGCTCCAAGATATTTGCCAACATCCGGTATTTTTCAGACCAGAACCTGGATCCAGAATTGAGTAGACAATAAAACCTTATGGCTGCCTGATACTTTCTATTATATAATGGCTCTTAAGTTTAGAAAGAATGGACAACACTGAATACCAGAGGTGGGACCAAGTCATTGTTTTGCAAGTCCAAGTCAAGTCTCAAGTCAGGATGGGCAAGTTCAAGTCAAGTCCAAGTCCTAAACTTTGACAAAACGAGTCTTAAACAAGTCATTATGTGCTTTTCACCAAATGTAATGACATCGATCAACAGAATAATACTTAATAATTAAACTGCTCTTTATTAGTCACATTAATAATTTAATAATCAATTTTCTCTCTGCTGGTAAAGTAACGTGTTTTTTTCTATTTTAAGAGGGATCAGTAAGGTAAGGCTACCGTGACGGTTTGATTCAGAAGGAGTTTAATGTATAAGATCCCTGATGTTGAGGTAACCAGAATGTTTATTTCCACTGTGTAGGCTACAACATGTTATAAGGGACCCACAATCTATCTTTATGCCAGGGATAATGTGCAGCGAGGCGGTCTCTATGGGGAAAAGAACACGTGAATCTAGATCCCTCTGCAGGTGGTACTTTAAGTATATTTTGATGCTAATACTTTTGTACTTTTACTTGTAACATTTTGAATGCAGGACTTTTTATTGTAACCGAGTATTCCTACACTCTGGTACTTTTACACAAGTACTAGATCTGAACTTCTCCCACCTCTGACAATAAATCCTGAGTGGTTACCAAAAAAAAACCCTGCTCTGAAGGTTATTTTCATTTTACAAATCCTGCACTCAGCTTTGCTTTCTCCAATATCATTGAAATGCAGCCAGATGCTGCTGCTTTTTTCGGTTTTCGCTAATTTCTTGACTTTTTCCGACGCGCTTGCATTTAAATCCGGCTCCCCGTCTCCCTGTCGCTCTGTAGCTGGCCTGTACCACTACACCTGCTGTCTTTGGAGCGTCTGCCCCCCACCCTTCTTTCACATAATGGTATGATCCTAGTGTGTCCTCGCATATGATTGGCCACATGGTGGCCCAGCTAAATAAAGTCCCGCCCCTGCCTTCAAGGATTCTCAGCAAGAGTAGAAGCGGCTGAAGATTCTGCTCTCCCCCGACTGGAGTCTGCTCTTCTAGCGGCATCTCGCGATCGGCGCGTTGGAGACCTCTGAATTAAATGATCAAGTCACCTCAAGTCAGAGGGCTCAAGTCCAAGTCAAGTCCCGAGTCATTGGTGTTCAAGTCCAAGTCGAGTCGCAAGTGTTTTGTGATTTTGTCAAGTCGAGTCCAAAGTCATCAAATTGGTGACTCGAGTCTGACTCGAGGCCAAGTCAAGTGACTCGAGTCCACACCTCTGCTGAATACCCTGTTCATAATACATTCATAGAAATACAATCAAAGTGGCTTCTGTACTTTTTTCACTTTATTTATTGGGTATTATAACGGTAACAGAGCAACCTGATCTTCCTAGTACTGATTTCTCGGTCCAAAGGCCTTTGGGGCTAGACTAAAAATGCGTAAACACAGTGTCTTTCATGAACAGCTGATACTAAACCCCTGAATCCTTTATTCTCCCTCATGAAAAATCTGAAAACATAGTCATCCTTCAGCAATCTTTAAAAATGAATTTAAGTATAATGTTGATTTTCACAACAAGAGCCTTTTTGCACTTGTGCTTTAGGCCCTCAGGTCTTAAGACTGCTCTGTATCAGCCCTGGTTGGGAGTTACCTTTCGACTGCTGGGACTCGCACCGAGGCATCACAAGCTCTCAATTCCTCACGTTGGTCACAAGGTGGCTTTCCCCCCCGCCGGCCTGTCTGCTGTTCACTCAGACCAACATGCTGATGTTGGTATCATGGTGGAGCCGTTCATGTTAACATGTCTTCTTACAACATGTCAGACAACCCACTGCTTGTTCAGGCGCCTCGGCGTTCAGCCTCATCATTCGGGCAGATGTGGCACCTTTTAACCTGTGACCTGGAAACTAAAAGCAAAAAACAGACACGTAAACAAAGCCTGTCTACCAACCTCAGTGCTCACCATATGGTGACAAAAAAACAAACAGTGTCTGAAAGGTTGCTCTGTTTCCCATCAACAGAAGGCCTGGAAGGGGAAGACATCCTCACAGTAATCCCTCGGGTCCCCCATGGTCTTAATATCATAGGAGAGGCTTTGGTTTGATGTGGTACATCAGCAGACAGCTAAGTTTGGTTGTGACGCATACTGTTATAGAACCATTGCTTTCTGTGGTCACATGAAAAAGACACGGGAAGTTATGGATTAAATTACATTTTTAATAGTTCATTTTAAACATGAAGCTCAAATTATTTTTGAAAGGGTCCCTCTTGTGCTCATTTCTAGGTTCATACTTTGTATTGTGTGCCTCTACTGTGACATGTTTCCATGCTTTAATGTTCAAAAAGGTCTTTATTCTTCTCTGCTGCAGCACCTCTTTTCAGCCTCTGTCTGAAACCAGAGCCCAGTCTGCTCTGATTGGTTAGCTGGCCGGCCCTGTTGTGATTAATCAACACCTTAGAGATGTCCCGCCCCTTATCAGATCACGTACAATGTGTTGGAGCGCTAACCAATAGAAGTGCAAGTGTAACATAGTGATGTCACTATGTTTATTAAGTAAACAAAGGAGACGGGACAGAAAATGTCCGGTCTCGAGAATAAATTGTGCACATAATAATTGTAAAACTGTTGTTTTGTGTGATTATCAACATATCCCACAATAATGCCCGACACAACTTTCCACCAAAAGCTATACATTTTAACTCCCACCCAACTGCATTACAAATCCTCTAGCCCACCCTGCAGACAGACTGCAGAAGACATGTGTGTTACAATGTCTTAGCATTTGCATTGGTACAATTCTATGTGAGGGGTGCCTGCACGCGAGGGTATCTGTGTGTTTCTTCGCACGTGGGTAGACGTGAACAGTCTTTGTTGGGATGGAGACCTGCTTGCTGCTCATTGGTTAACAGATGCGAAGGGGCGGAGCTCTGTAGGAGGAGCGTGAGAATTATAGGTACAATTTTGGGTTGAATTCATATCCACTATACAAAGATCCATGCATCAGTGAAAGCCATTGAAAGATCAAATCATTTTAGTTTACATCCTAAAGCGGTAAAAATCCCTAAAACTGATTTTAGTGTAGGCAGACAGGAACTCAAAAAATGTGATTATTCCCATTCGCCTCTTATCATTTATAAGTGTGGTGCAAACCAGCTTTCTGAACGTAATATCATTTAATGGCGTATAAATAATCTAATGCACATGCGGCAACAGTGCATGCAGCCTGTTGCTGTTGCTCCTGACAGATGTTTACTTTTTTAAATGTTTTGCTTTCATATTGATCTTACTTGTTATTTTTATATTGGTTACTTTATTAGTTACTTATTAAGCTGATGTGCCCTCTCTTAACTGGTTTTAATGCACAATATCTATTAATATTTATTTATTGTATTCAAATACTGTGCAATGGTCACCAAACCTAATTTCCCCCTGGGATTAATAGGTATTTATATTGTTGATTGATCGATAGCAATTTTACGGCCATTTCTCTTTTTTTTGTGGACTTATATTTTACTAGGTTACCCATGCAAATTAGGTAGCCAACATTAATGAATTGAGCATTTGTTTTAGATTGGGTCATGTGTTTGAATGACCCATCCATCCACCCCATCCCCCTTAAACCAAGTCACCTGACTTCCAGAGCCATTGCTTTGAGAGTCTAATATTGAAGTGGCCTGAAATCGACAGCCAGAGAAACAAATGCTTGGAGAAAAGATGTGAAATACAAAGTCTGAGTATGATTCACATGCCAGGCTGGCAATTTGTAGTATACCATTTGATTTAAAGGATATCAGCCTTGTGTGTAACTAAAATACAGAAAATTGTGAGAAAAAAACACATTGTAGAATTTTTTTTTAAGTTAATCTATCTTTGACGACATACTGTTGACAATATGGCCCGCTATATATTGAAAAATCATAAACCTGACAAGTATATATTTTGTAATTTACAAGTAAAAAGCTGTCCACTCTTGCTTAATTCAGTAAAAAAAACTAAAAATGTTTACTTGGATATTATATTATTATATGTTGATTCCTTAGTATTTTTGCAAATATATTTTTATTGTGATGTAAGGACCTGCTTTACATTAAAATACATTTGAAACGCTGGTAAAACGGTATTATGTAACCATCAGCAAATCAAAAAAATCCATCCCTACTGGGATATTGACTTCACCCAGATGGGTTTTCATACATGAATGGTGTTTGTACAGTGGAAATATATCAACAGTGTGGAGGGGTGAGGAAGAGAAGGAGTGTCAAAGAAAAAAGGGAGAAAGGAGGAAAAGGGGGATAGAACAAAAAGGGAAGGGTGGAAAAATGTGTGTGTTTGAGAAGAAGGGAGGGAACACCAGTGTGTGTGTGCGTGTGTGTGTGTGTGTGTGTGTGTGTGTGTGTGTGTGTGTGTGTGTGTGTGTGAGATTGTGAGAGTGAGTGAGCGAGCAGTGGGGGGAAGCAGCACTGGCAGCGCTGCATCATCACTACTGCTACTACAGCAGAGAGGAGAGGCAGTTTACTGCCTGCCTCCCTGATCTATCTCTCTCTCTTATACACACACACATTCATGCTATACACACAAACATACACTAGAAGTCAGCCAGCTGCCTCTGAGCCTCACTACCAGCCTCACAGAGGAGAGATCCCGGTGACATTATCCATCACTTCTGGATGTTCGCCTGCCTGCACTCTTCCTGCTGGCAGCGCTCTGAGTGTGTGTTCGTTCCCTGTTAGCGGTCCGCAGAAAAGGCTGCCACTTCCAGGTCTGACACTGCTTCTTTGGACTCTCTTGCTTTTGTTTGCTGAGACAGTCGTCACTGTCAACGGGAAGGAGTTACAACATCACAGCTGCCTGGAATATCGGCATTATTTTTCCCTCCCTTTTTCCTTTGCAAAGAGAGGGCGATCCCTGGATTTTTCCGGTGGCAGTGTGCCAGTGCAGAATGCTTACCTCAGGATTTGCAGTCTAGGGGTGGTGGGATGGGGGGGGGCTATGATAAACAGCTGCGAGGCGAGGATGGTTAGCACTGCAGCATCAGACTGTTGTCCTACGTTGGGGTTTTTGTTTGCTTCTCGAGGTTACACACATATATCACAACCTAAAGCTGAAGCAGTGGAGCCTGGTTGCATTTTTCATACACAATGGATTACTGTTACTTTAAGGACGGGCTCCCTGCCCACTAAGGGAAGAAAGATGCTGATTTAGGGATAACAGGAGCACCGGATGAACAACTTCAGGATTGGAAAAGAGACTTTATGGACAGGCCAATGGCTACGTTGAGCTGAAACCGCCTCCCTTCTATTCCCTGCCCGCTCCAGTCCAAACATGAACTCTTCTTCTGATGCGAACCAAAGTGGTTCTCCCCCGTTCTGCCTGCTGGGCTCCGTGGGTTACTCCCGCAGCCTGGATACCTGCGTGCTGGAGGTGGTCATCATCCTTTTCCTCACTGTGCTCATCATTGCTGGCAACCTGGTGGTGATCTTCGTCTTCCACTGCGCCCCATTGCTGCACCACCACACCACCAGCCACTTCATCCAGACCATGGCGTACGCCGACCTGCTGGTGGGGGTCAGCTGCCTGGTGCCCTCGCTGTCCCTCCTCCACTACCTCCGAGGCCTGAATGAGGAGCTCACCTGCAAGGCCTTTGGCTACATGGTTTCTGTGCTGAAGAGCGTCTCCATGGCCTCGCTTGCGTGCATCAGCGTGGACCGCTACATCGCCATCACCCGTCCACTGTCCTACGCAACGCTGGTGACGCCATGCCGACTGAGAGTGTGCATCGTCCTGATCTGGGTTTACTCTGCTCTGATCTTCTTGCCATCCTTCTTTGGCTGGGGGAAGCCAGGATACCATGGGGACATATTTCAGTGGTGCGCAGACTCTTGGAAGACCAACCCAGGGTTCAGCACCTTCATCGCGGCGCTGCTCTACGCACCAGCAACGCTCACCGTCTGCTTCACCTACGGGAGTATATTCCGGATCTGCAGGCAGCACACAAGAGAGATCACCCAACGGCATGCCCGCTTCAGCTCGCAGGCGGAGGGCGATAAAGGCGAGCGGGGGGAGCGGTGTGAAGGGTGCCCGGACAAACGCTACGCCATGGTGCTGTTCCGCATCACCAGCGTCTTCTACGTGCTGTGGATGCCGTACATCCTTTACTTCCTCTTGGAGAGTGCTGGGCTGTATCACCATAAGGTGGCATCCTTCCTTACAACATGGTTGGCAATAAGCAACAGCTTCTGTAACTGTCTCATCTACAGCCTCTCAAACAGCGTCTTCCGGAAAGGTCTGGGCCGCCTCTTTAGCCCGTTGTTCCCCTCCTGTCTCGGCTGCATGGAGGCCAAAAAGGCGCCAGTTCCTATTGGCCCCCGGGCAAACACCCGATGCCAAGTGTGAGCCCTGACATCTCTGGTTTTGGATTGTTCACTTTGGGGGCATCCACCCTCTGTGTGTGCTTTGTTCAGCTGCGTAGCATGACACAGGTGGACCCGCAGTGAAATATGCTGAGGACCCCCTGCATGGAGCACGGAGAGGAGCCTGTTCAGATGCCTGTTGGTTGTCTCCAAGGCTGATTTTGTTGAGGCTGTGAAGCTTTCACGAATGCTCTTCACTGTGATGCCGCTCTTTCACGGCTGCAAAGATCACAACCTGAAAACACGGAGTAAAGAAGTTTGATGTCGATGGAGGAAGGGGACAGTAGGAATAAGATTCATGTGTTTCACTTCAGATGATTTAATAAGCACTCCTGCCTGCACTAACAACTCCCAGATGCAAAAAAAGGAAAGCACAGCCCGACTTGTGTTGTGTGATCCGCTGAAATGCAAAAAAATCTCTCCGAACCTGACTAGAAAATACAATTGTCTTGGTTCTTTCAGGGTCGATTAGGCAATGCAAAAGAAATGTAGGACACTGATCTGTTTTCCTTAGGGAACACCAGATGCTAATGAGTGTATGAAACATCTTTCATCTGATAATCAGTGTGTGTGTGAATCGGATGGACTTCAAGAGTATTTCTCAATGAGAAGACAAAAGATTTATTTCAAATGTTAATCAAAAGGTTTTCTCTCTTTGAAGCTGGTTGTTTGTGAGAAGCTTCAAGTATGTTTACACAGTCTCGGGTTTCACATGAAATTGTTGATTCAAGAATTAGCTTTGCTTTCTTATGGTGGCTGCTGGTTTTCCTGCCGGCAGACAGTGGCGTGTCCTCTTCAGCATGACAATACATTAATTTATTAGGAGAGTTTTATTCTCTGTTTGCGTTTCCTCCTCAGGTTTATCTGCCCTACTTTGTTAAGCCTCCGGGCTGTTTGCCTTGGATCTCAGCTGAAACAGAACATGACTCTTAAATCACAAGCCACGTAGAGTCTTAAGATAATCTCCTCGTGCCTCGTAGACTGTTGATGATCAATCAGCTATCTGCGGGGATCCACCTGGCCTCCATGCAAAGACTGACTCCATTGTTATCTGTAAACTTTATTATCTGCCCTCCAGCAGTGGATGGCTGTTCAGATGAGTGTAAAGTGAAACACAAGTTTAATCACAAGCTCGACCACGGAGGGCAAGAGGGTCAGAGCACTTTTTCTAAGAGCCAGTGACCGCTTGTGGCTTGGTGTAAATATACTTCGTTTCAATATTTAAACAGTGGTTAACTGTAAAGAGGACCACCGGGGTTACAAATGTGGATGTTTTTTAAGATAATTTATTTCTCGCAGCCAAGATGGCCGACATTCTACCCCAGAGACTGAACCTGTTTTTTTTTTACAATGTTAGAAGTGTTTTTTACATACTGCAGGAAAATGTTTTATAGATTTAAAGTCACATTGAAATGTTTTTTCTGATAGCGTCTTGCTCTTGATTAAAACATAGTTGTGGAAAAAGAAGAGTAAAGAGAATCTTTTGGAGAATTGTTCAGGAAAACACTATATGGCTAAATGCACGGCCCGAACCACATAGTGTATTTATGTGTGGCTGTTTTTAAGGTTTGGGCTCCTAATATCCATTAGCAAAACACTTTTTCTAAAGGCATCTTACGACAGTTAATCAGAATCTGGCTTTTTTTCTACTATCATTACAAATAATATGCCATAGAAATGTACATTTTCCCTTAAAACAGCCTGAAAAATGATTGGTAAATTGTAAAACTGAACCGAAAACCAAACCACAGTTTACAACACTGCTGTTGTAATGTACTTTATTTATTGGTTTATTTAACAGCGAAGGTTCACATTGCTTCACCAGACATTTCCGAGAGACTGATAACAGTTTGTGTGTTTAAGTCTGTCACAGTTTCCCAGTCAGCTTGATCCTGTTAAATAGAGCTGCAACTAACCATTCTTTTCCTTATGGATTCATCTGCTGATTATTTTCTTTAATAATAAATGTATCAAATGTAGGAAAAAGTGAAAAATGTCAATCACGGGTTGTCAAAGTTCAAGATGATGTTTGTTTATGTATTTTCTTGCTGGTCTGAAACCCAAAGTATTCCCTTTAAATTGAAAACAGCATTTTCTGCCTTAAGGGCACCCAAACAAATAAAGATTCAAGATACAAAGTTTCCCTTAATGTGTATTCAGTTCAACAGAGTATTTTGATATAGACATTTGGGATGATGCATGTGGTGTTATAAATGTGTATTATAACAAGGGTCATCACTTTGAAAAAATTGAACGTCAATATTTGACCTTAGAAGCAAGTTCCTGTTAGAAGTTGATGTGAATCACCTGATCCTCAGCAGGTGAAGGTTGTCCAGTTCTAATTGACTTGTTTTATATCATTGTGACCTTACAAGCAGCTTTTGTATTTATAAATAAAGCAGGGCTTTAGGGCAGGGGTCAGAGTAGGGTCACGGTTCAGAGTTTAACGGTAGGACTTTTCCGGTGCAACGGTCACACCAGCTGCTGCCGGGGGGATCAAACCTCCCAATGACCCCACTGTGCTGATGTTCTATTTATAAAGCATTTGTCTATGTAATGGTATGTATTCAGCATCTGCTATGACAATGTAATTTCCTCTGACTTGTTTGATCCCTGCTTGATTGGTTGTGAAAAATGCTCCACTGATGGACCTTTCCTGCATGATTCTGGTTCTGAGAGTAACTTTACTCCATGTCTTCGGTTCCTAACTACTGTTGTGTACCACAGATGGCTTATCATGTGTTCTTATGAGAGAAAATCATTCCTGTTCATGTCAGAAAAGCCTCTAGCCTTCCTGTGATCTTCACCTGTCGCTGCCGTGCGGACAAAATGACACAAATATGCTAACAGTGAAAACACAAAAACCAAGAGCCTAACCTTAAAAGATCTCGTTTAACCTAAAATTGTCAAAGTAAACACCTGAAATCTTTGCATTATCTTTATGACAGCAGTGGGAGTCAATGCAATACAGCTTACTGGTGTTAACACAAACCACAATAAATGAATAATAGTAGAAAGCAATGTCTTAATGAAAGGGCTTTTATGATCTCAACACTGGTTAGGCTGTTTGCTACTCAGCGTGTGATCTGAGCAACTGCTGTAAATTATTGTAAATATGAAGGTGTAAATGTCAGATTAAAATGATATGTTCTGATTCTGTGTTTTGGATTCATTTGGGACTTAATATGTTTGCAGTTGGGATGGCTGTACATGTGTGTTTGTATTTCCCCTCATTTTACAATAAACAAATCCTGTTGGATTAGGAGAAGATTTAGGTTTACGGTTGTAGTCCGAGTAGTACTGTCATGGTTTGAGGTTGTGGTTTTAATTTTCCATTTTATTTTGAAATGTTTTCCTCCTTGTGTCTTGTCTGGTCCTTCTTCCTGTGTTGCTTCCTGTCTCTGTGTTCCCTCCTGCCTGATATACCTGATTGTGTTCACCTTGTGCCCCTGTGTTTCTCCTCCCTCCTCACCTGTGTCTTGTTTGTGTGATTAGTCTTGTGTGCATTTAAGTTCTGGTTTTTCTGTCTGTCGTTGTTAGATCCTTGTTTGTCTTTGACTGTTCACGGTGAGGAGTTCTGTATGTTCTGTAGTGAGCCTTGAAATAAAGGTATTTTCTGTTGAATCTGCGTCTGGGTCCTGCATGCTTTGCTCAACCGTGACAAGTACTGATTATTCACATTCTTGAAGGGTTTGGTTTCATGCAGGTAAACAGTCCCTTTGGAGAGCAAATGTATGGTGGCCGACAGGGGCAAATCAAAGTCAGTCTACTTTATTGTCAATCTCAAAATATGTTTGTACACACAGAAAGATCGAAATACTGTTTCCCACAGTCCCGAGGTCTAATAACACATAAAAAAACAAGGACACTCAATAATGAATGCGTTACAACAACAACTGTCCATGCAGTGCTTCGAGTAAACCCTGCGTGTGTTTCATCTAGTTGGTGAATGTTTTCTGAGTTGTCAAGTTTGTGAAGATGTTTCTTCATTTGCATGTGTTTTGGCATATTAGGTTTTTTTTTTTTATTAGCATCGTTTTCGATAGTGGAAAGCATTTCTCCTTATGGAAGTGTGTTGGGCCGCTGTAGCGTATTTGCATGTGACAGCCACCGTACAAAGAGGCAGAAAACATGATCAGAAAGCGATATCTGAATCCATTGGCTATCGTTTGAAAACCAATAACTTTGAATTATCTGTAAATTAGCTTGTAAACTGGGACTAAATCTGTTACACCAAATAATTATCAGACATATTCATATATAATACACATATCATTGAAAGAACACTAAATAATTCCTTCTCAGGACTCATAGACTACAGGACTCATAGACTACAGGACTCATAGACTACAGAGCAGAGTTGGCACAAACCAACAATATAAACTAATTTAGCTTAGTGTCAGAAAAATAAATGAAGTGCATTGTAAATTATACATTTCATGTTTAATTATTTTAGTTTGGGCTCTTGCATGTCAATTTTTGGATTACAAGCAAGGTCTTTCTTTTTGATAAGTAAAACGTGCGACAAAATAAAACGTAACAAATACTTAATGACATTATTCCACGCTAAAGCAGTCTGCAAACAGTTCCGGAAAATATGTTCTCAATTTATTGAAAAGACATATTTGACCCACTGACTGTCATTACTTTTTTTTTTAAACATTCCCCTGTTGTACAGTTTTTATTGCATGGAATATTTTGGGTGCCATGCAGCAACATAATAAATCCATCATAACTTCATTTGTTGTATTCTTTGTTAACTTAAAGTTCATTTCTCGCTAGACAGTTTGGTTTTGGTTAATGGTGCAAATGTGTGTGGTGGGGGGGAACCAAAGTTGAAATCATTTGAATGGATTCACTTGGAAGCAAATTTGAAGGGGCCTTATCATGCAACGTCATACAGACATTCCAAAAAACAGAACAGAAAACAAACAAAAACTAAATAACAGAAAGAAAAACAACAAACAAGGACAGTCTGTTCAATGTAATTCATGGAGGGGAGGAGTGTGTGAGAGAGAAACTCCCTTTGGAGAGAAATTTGGAGTTTTAGAATTTTCAAAACCAATAATACACACTACAGCAAAGTGAACACCCCAAAAAGCATAATAGGGCCTCTTTAACTGATATTAAATGCTGCTGTTAGTGGGCCTTGATTCAGATATTTTTAAACCTCAAAACAAAGATTCGGAACAGAAAAGACGCATTACTGTACATTGGTTTGGTTCACTTACCTGAGCACAAAAAGAAAGTGCTTCTTCAGATTGATGATGTAATACTGTTACACAACACTGTACTGTATATGTGTATGTGTATGTGTATGTGTATGTGTGTATGTGTATGTGTATGTGTATGTATGTGTATGTGTGTATGTGTATGTGTATGTGTATGTGTGTATGTGTATGTGTGTATGTGTATGTGTATGTGTATGTGTATGTGTGTATGTGTATGTGTATGTGTATGCGTATGTGTATGTATGTATGCTGATCACTTTGGTTTGTTTTATGATAACTGATGAAATGTTCTAGTCCAAGAATGATTTAATCCGATTGCAGAGTCACCATATCCTATACATCCTATACTACAGCTGATACAATGTGCCTACACACACGTAATGCATTCCTCAGGGCTGCTCTGTCTCCAGTGTGACCCTCTAATCTACTCACATGACTTTTTCTATTTTCATGCCAAAGCCAGTGTTCCTGCTGTGTCACTTGATCTGACTGTTTTACATTTGATGCAATTGATTAGGCTCACATGAAAGTCATTGATCAGGAGAGTACATTCTACATTCCAAATATGTGGGATTGTTCTGTGAGGGCAAATGTTGATTTGTTTTGATACAGATCTCGCCTCAATAATGCTGTGATGATGTAACTGGGTTTTGATCAATAAGGGTTAGTCTATACTTATATTTTTGGGTTAAAATATATTGATAGTTTGACATTTAGGCCATCATTGGACGTGGAAATTCACCAAATAATCAAGGCTAATACATTTTTTTTTAGCTCAGCAGCATTTCATGAAAGGCTGAACCATATTAATGTTATTAAAGATACACTTCCCTGGGGCAAACTCTCTGTACAATGTGTACACTTTTCCTGGCCACAGATTTGCCATGTGGACATTAGAGCTGTACTGAATGTTTCTGTTGCTTCGCTCTCATGAATTTTCGCATGCTGAAAATCTGTGATGCTATTTTAATTTCCTTTATATTTTTTTCAGTTTGATTTTGACCCATCCAAAGCACCTTTTTGATAGTGTGTTTATTGGAGTGGAAGAGAGAGAAACCACTACTTTGTTTCTCTCTTCCGGTGTGGCACCAAAGGGCCAGTGGAAAAAAGTGCATTTGTTTTAAATTGGTATTTTGATTGATGTATGTACTTAACTAAATCAAGTGAGATCTATTTATTGTAAATTTCCTTAATAATTAATTGAGGCAAAAATGCAAGAAGAAATCTAAATAATGAAACTTCCATTGATGAGGACGAGGTGTGATCACTGTATTTGCAACAGTGCATACAATAATGTTTATACATTCAAAGGTAATGAATGAATACCACAATAGAAACTCTATCCATAAATATCTGATGGCCCACAAATATATGTCATGATATTTTCCAAGTAAGGGTTGAAATCTTTCTATAATTATCGACAAAATGTTGTTTTAAATTATGTTTTTTTTTCTAAATGAGTAACATAATTGTCTGCTTGTTAACTGTTCTTCAGATTTTTCCAGCTGTGTACAGGACCATCCATCAGGCTCAAGATCTGTACCTAACTACAGTAATTATTTTAATTATCCATTTATCGTTCCTTAATAACACAGTAAAAAAACGGTTTTAGAAACCAACGTGACGTCTTCAAATACCTTATTTTGTCCCAACAACAGTACAAAACTCAAACATATCCAATTTACAGTGATTTTAAACAGAAAAGAACTCTTTGAAATATTTGCCAGTTCACGGTGCTTTACTAATCTTATCTCAACATAAAATGTGTCTCATATTGTGTATGATTGCTTCTCTGCTTTATTTTTGAAACTCTAGTGAAAGCTGCTTCCTCCATTGAGCTGGTTTTGTGGCACCCGTGGATCCCATGAAGCCTCTCTTGAGATCCCCTGATTCAAAAACATTTATGTCAAAGTTGATGTTTTTATTTTCCTGTGGGAAAATCATCATGTTGTCAGAGCCGGACTGCAAGTCAAGAGTTACACAGAGCCTTCATCTCCCCTGGAATGTCTTCTCACAGAGACCAACAGTGCCAAATTTGGATCAGGACTGAGAGCAGAAAGGGAGAGGGTGGGGGGGGGGGTTTGTGTATTTAGCTTGGAACAATCTGGCTTGTTTCTCCTCCAACGTGAAATCTGACAAATATGATGACTCCTGGCATGAAAGCAAAACTCACTGTTTAATATTCAAAACCTAATGAATGTCGAAAGCTTGGGAGTATTGAGCATGAAGGGGAGGATTCAATGTTGAATGGTGAATTACGTTTTATTCCAGTGGAATAAAACGTAATTCACCTGTCTGTATTGACCAGAAAACACTCATCTTTTTGTGTAAATACATAATACAATGGAAATGTAAGTTATGACTTCTTACTGTAATCAATAATGTGAAATTAGGATGTCCTCATTTTTAGGCCTCATGTTGAAATGATGAGATATTACATTGATATAGGGCTGTACAATGTGTCAAAAACAGATATGATCAGAATGTGGTTGTAAGGGTTGATGCCTTATGTAGATTAGGGGTGGTACATACCGGCTTTAACTCCATCACCATCAATAACAAAGGTTATACTGTTATGTACAGGAGTGCTTACCGACCTGTGTGAGACCAGTCGCCACATCGCTAAACTGCTGCACGCTCTCATGTAATATCCACTCACAGCGCTGTTGTTACGCTGCTAGGCTTCTGCCTATAGACGTTTTTCATTATGTGTTTTTATCAAGAACCACAGTGGGAAAAAGTCAATACACCAAATTTCTAGGTTAGTTGCTTCTGCTTTGCTCACTGTGCTTTTTGCACATAATTGGTCCTACAGCGTCTTCAGTGTTTTAAATATTTTCTGCATGTAGGTCTACATAATCGATTTTAAATATTTTGTGCAGGTAAAGGAAAATAGATTCAGAAAAAACTTTTATCGTAAATAGAAATCGTGAAGAATTGTATTCCCCAGCCCCTTGAACAGGTGAAATATTGTTGATCTAAGTGTCTGGGTGTAAGTAATGGCAGGCAAGAAAGCCTTTTTTCCCAAATGATTGCAGTCTACTAGAACGTTTTTTGTCTACACATAAAAAACAAATATTTTAATTATCGATAGATCGGTTAAAACATTGCACAGAGTGCATAAAGAGCAACTTAGTCTATAGCTCTGTGGGCAGCAGTGAATATATATGTACTTGCCATATACACCTTGTATCAATCCTTGACCAAAGTTTATTCAGTTTATACGTTTATAAATCCCTTAATTTGAAAAAATTGTTTTGTACCTTTTAATGTCTATGGTGATCTGGTGATATTACAGATATCTGATTCTGTTAATCGAAAAGGATAAAAAAAAGGAGGAATAAAACCAATTTCCAGTGTAATATATGTTGGATTCTCTCAGGTGTGGTAGGAAACACTACCACTTTGTCAGAACCTTCCAATAAATAAAGAGACAGCTATGTACAAAATATAGGACAATCTTTATTATAACAATAGTTCATTAATAAGAGGAGAGGAGAGAACAAGAGAGGAAGCGAGTCCACGGGACACAAGGAACCCCCACTAGGCTGTGGAGCCCACTTTATACACTTCAAACAGGCTAGTTTAATAGCTTTAGCACGGCACACCACACAAAGAACACGGCACGCGAACACCCTCTACCGGAGGCACACAACTCGGCAATTGTAAACACACGGCACACACACATGCACTTAACCAACCCACAATTTAGGGCGAGAGCTCCCACTCGTAGTAGCCTCTCCCCTGCTACTCTCCCTCTATATACACTCTAAAATACTCCTAAAAGATCAGACATACAACAATATAAATATATACGTAACTCGCCAGTTTGCGAGACCCTCCCCCGGGGTCTCCGCTTTGGTCGCCGTCCAACTCCCCAGGGATCGGCTTTGCTGGACGACGTGAACTGAGTCACTGCAGCTGGTGTCTGTGTTGCTTTGGCACCGCCGTGCGTAAGGAGGGATCGCAGCTCGCACTCACTAATTCCCGGGCCCTGACTATCTATAGGAGGTAGACCTGCTCCTGACCTCGAACGTCTATCCTGCGCTGGTTGTCTTCGTCGCCGGCAGCTCTATCCGCTGCGAACGACACCCTCCCACCCAAAAGAGTGCCGAGTCACTTTCCAATTATGAAATGTTGTATATAATAAACAAGTTGTAGTTATTAGCGCCTCTACGGCAACAATTAACAATCTATGGGATGCTTTAAATGGGACCTATTATGCTATATTTGAAACATATATTGTAGGGCCATACCAAAACATGTCTGTGAAGTTTTTTGCTTAAAATACCAAACGGATCACCCATTGTAGCCATGCCTCATACTGCTCATACCCCTCTATTCCAGCCCTGTTCCAAAAAGGCTGATTCTGCTTTAAATGGAACGGCTGCTGCTAGCCACGCCCCTTTGTAGCGTCACGCAGCTTTCCCCTGCTAAGAGAGTTTTCTACCGGGAGAAGCTCAGCTAAACGCTGCCGTGATTAAATGCCATTTTATGTTCCCAAACACTTCAAGCATTATTTCTGAAACAGTATGGAGCTCAAACGTTTCTCTCTCGCAGGGTTTACCACAGGGACATTACGTTACACATACTCTCTCCAGTACAGCGTTAGCTCTGAGTGTTAGCATGCTTGCTAATGTAAACACAGACCATATTACTCCCAAAACATGCCGTGCATTGTTTCTGATACAGAACATAGCTTGACATGTTCTTTCTTAAGAGTTTACCGCTAGAACAGTGCCATTATATGTACTATATATAACAACTTTACTCTAAGTGCCTCCTGCAGACATCCTGCTGAATACACAGACACCCAGCTGAGGGGTTTCAGCTAGACGACTGTATACGGAGACGATAGGTTGGGACGCGTCACGTGTATAAGGAGACGATAGGTTGGGACGTGTCACGTGTGCCACATTTCACCAATGACGTCATAGGAGCAAAACCCTGGATCTGCTCTTTTGCACCCCCTGTTATTTTATTTTTTTAGAGATGTGGGTAAGGAGGAAAAGAGAGAGGGTTGTATTTTCTGAAACTTTGTGAGTCTCCTTACACAGCGGGGACACATATTTATGAATAAAAGACATAAAAAAGTGCATTTTGCATGATAGGTCCCCTTTAAATCAAACAATTACCACCTGACGTTCATCTTTTTGTTTCCACTGTGCTTTGCTGTTATTGACACTTCTCTTTATTCTGTTTTTTTTGTAATGTTACAGTTCATTACCAGTTAGATCTACTGTGGAGTTGTGAATCGATCAATCAATCAATCAATCAATAATCAATCAATCTATCAACCGACCAACCGACCGACCGACCGATCAATCAATCAATCAATCATAGAGTTACTGAAGCAATTTTATGAGGCCCAATCAAACCCATATTCAGTCCTATGTTCCTCATTCTATTGGAAAAGTCTTGCATTTTTTAATAGTTTTGTTTGTGTAACATGCTTTTCCAGTGTAAGCATAGAAATGAGATTAAACTGTCTAGCGGCATTTTTTGCAGTGTGTGTGTGTGTGTGTGTGTGTGTGTGTGTGTGTGTGTGTGTGTGTGTGTGTGTGTGTGTGTGTGTGTGTTGTTATGAGCATGTTTGGGAACCTATCTGCAATCAGAGTGAAAACAGCCTGTTCATGCTGCCGGCTATTCTCAGAGCCGAGGAAATGAGCCTGGAGCCAAGACAACTCACCTGACTGCAATCACACACACACACACACACACACACACACACACACACACACACACACACACACACACACACACACACACACACACACACACACACACACACACACACACACACACACACACACACACACACACACACACACACACACACACACACACACTCCAGTTATATGAACAGTTCTTAGAAACATGAGTTGACTTTAAGTTCAGTAGGCAGGGTCATGTAGATGTGTTATAACACACATTTATTCCTACATTATACAACTTTACAAGATTTTGTACTTTAATTAAGTTTTTCCATGTTATGAAGCTTACAGCTCTACTCTACTATATCTCTGAAAGATAGATTGTACTCTATGTATAATTTATTACATTTTAATCTCAATTATGATTAGCTTCCCATGATCAAGAAAAGAGAGAATCGAGATTATTGTGCCGAACTCCCCGACTGTCTTCAGATCCATAGGGGTTTCTGCAGTGTGATCATCATTCACATCTACGATTGTCAACTATAAGATGCCAACGTTCTTCATTGATCTAGGCTCTTTGTTGTGATTTCGTAGTGCACGGGACTGATTAAAATGCATCCCAGTGACATAAACAATTGTGATAATGACTCTTTCCATAATTACACAGCCTTCTCTACACTGGTAAAAAATGTCATAAGGTACTGTATATGTACTGTACTGTACTGTACTTAAAGGGGCCCTATTATTCAAATGTGTTCAGGTTCATAATTGTGTTTTGTGCCTCCACTGGGACATGTTTCTGCAGCACATCTTTCCACCCTCTGTCTCAGTCCAGTGGAGGTGTTTCAGGGAGGGGGGGGGAGTGTGTGGGAGAGAAACTCCCTTCGAAGGGAGCTCCTTTCTGAGGCCTCAGATTGACATTACTAATTATTTCTTACTTTGATCATAAAACTATGTCAATTATCTTTAAAAAGTGAGAACAGTAACACTTTGACATCTATAACTCAACTCAGTCCTCACAAAGGCTGAAGTACAAGAGTGCATAAAAATGTATTTTCTGTGTGGCGGACTCGCAGTTGACAAAAATAGAAATTCATTAACGCGTGATGTAATCTGTGTGAGTGTGTGTTTGTGTGTGTGTGTGCGTGTGTGTGTATGTGTATGTGGGAGCCCCTGATAACCAGAAATAGAGACATAATAAACACTGATGGTTATCAAAGCCAAAGAACTACACTGCAAAAAATATCTGCCATTAATGCTAATGTAGCTCCTTAAACCTCCGTAAATTATAAATCATTACCATTTTAGGTTTGAAACAATATTACCATTCCTGTACTTACATCACTGAGCAGAGTCAAAGTACAATATGTCCTCAGAAATGTTTGTTTTTCCAATAGTTGTAGGTAAACGAATAAAAAAGATTGACTTGTTCAGCAGTGTAGGGTCTGTAACCTCGGACACAGAAAGCTGATTCTCTGGCTTCCCTCTGTGCTCATTATTCGTACTTCCTGTCATTCTTCTCTAGCTCACTCAATTTCACTCTCCGTTTGTTGATCATTTCCTTACAATTAGCCTGCTGTTCTATTTAAAAAAAAATGTATTTGAACCTACAAAGGCAGGAGCAGAAACTATATAGTCTAGCAGGAAGGGCCCTCAAATTTTGAGATACCCCTACCCGAGGTAGAACAAAGTATCTATATATCTGTATATATCTATATCTATATATAGTATCTATATACTTGACCTGTCACAGAATTATTTGATGATTTGTATACTGTACCTTGAATTAAGGTTCCAGTTTCAATAAAACCTGTACTATTTACACCTATGTTTTAGAGGCTTGCAATTTAGAGCTAATACACTTTATTTTATTGGGTTACTCTTATTCTGACTATTTGGTGATGTAGTTCAGCCACCTGGTATTTCCCTCTCCAAATATGATGACCATCAGAGTGAGCATTCTTAACTTATAGGCTATTATGTCACAGGTTCAAACCCCACTGCAGTCAGCATGTCTGTTACAAACTCAAGAACTCAGGGTATAGGACCCAATTGCACGACCCAGGAGACAGAGGTAAAGTATTTGTAAGATACTTTATTTTCAAATGGATGAACAAAATAACACTTTCTAATTTCTTGATGAGATGACGAAAAGTGAACAAAAGAAAACGCTCACGTAGTGAGGAACAAAAACATCATGGTATCAAGGAGAGCATAGATCTGACCTAGGCATGAGACAAGACGACTGACAATGAACACTGGGAGACTGGGGAATTTAAACACACGACAACAAGACACAGGTGGAAACAATCAGGGGCGGGGCTGGTGCTGATGAGCATAGGAGACACAAGAGGTGGATAATCAGGAAGCCTGGAATGAGAGGTAAATGGTGAGTGACAAAACAACACAACCATAACACAGCATAAAAATGAAACTCTCTTAACATTTCTGTCGGTGCACAACAATGTCGTTGTGTCCCTGGGCAAGACACTTCACCCCAAATTGCTCCTGTGGGGATTGCCCACAGTATTGAGTATGTAAGTCGCTTTGGATAAAAGCGTCTAACAAGTGACATGTAATAATGTAATGCCACTTCTCCCCCATTCGGAATTTGACTGTATCAGAGAAGAGGTAGGCCTATGTCTAAAGACCTCTAATTTGCAATAGGACTGTCCCAGATATTCCCATACAAGTACTGGTTAGTGTTCAATAGCACCCTAGACAATTCAGTAATGGCATATTTTTTAGGGATTTCTGTTTTCCTGATAAATGAGAGAAAAGTGATTGAGTCCTATGTTCCTATCACCAAAAAGTACAATTTCCGTCTAAACTAAAGCTAAGTTTACAGGACTATAATTCAGTATTTTTTCAGGTAATAAGAGTCTGACTATTTGGTGATGTAGGACAGCCACCTGGTTCATACCTCAGCAAATCTGAAGAGGAAAAGAGTGATCATTCTCAGGTTATGGGCTTTCTTGTCACCTTTCCCACATTCGGGGTCTAATTTGGCTCTTTTTCAGGGATTGGGGTAGCTCTAAAGAACAAGCAAAAAAACATTTTTTCCCCCAAAATAAAATTTGACAACAATCTATTTCATTAACGGGAGACCCTAAAGATAAGAAAAATCATTGTTGTGTTTTGTTCTAGCTCGGGTAGGGGTATCTCGAAAACTAAAGCCTTTTTTGAGGACTAGCTGACTAATAAGAGCAGTGACGATGAGAATAAAAAGATATTCATGCTGAACTTTAAATAAGGTTTCAATCGTTGTCATTTTAGGCTGAAAGGCAATGACCAGATTTGTTAGAGGTGAACAAGTTTTTTCCTTTAATGTGAAGGGACTTTTTCAGGGAGATTACATTACCAGACAATTTACACTGAGTCAAAGGAATCCACGTAAACACACGCACAAACTCATGAGGTCCCTCAGCACTAACACCAAGTCTTAAAGGTCGATATTGTGAATATGAGCTGTTTTTTATTAGGTGTTGATTCTGTTTTTGTTGGCCTCAGCTCTAAGAAATATCCATCAAGAGTTGTTAATGGCTTCCATGTTGCTTTTAAAATTGATTTCATTAACATCCTTTCCTGGCTCTGTTGCTGAACAGTTATGTGACACAGATATAAAAAAAAGGTGAAACAAAGGAACACAGCTCCCACCCAGGGCTCTCCTTATGTGTGATTGACAGTCTTTAGTCCTTGTTTGGATGTGGCCCAACTCTGTATGATTGTGTGTAAATGGGTGAATGCTGACATGTTTATGTAAAGGGCTTTAAGGGGCTCGCAAAGACTGGAGAAGCGCTCTATAAATGCAGTCTATTTACCATCTATCAAGTGTCTGTACGTCCCATTCTGGTCTCAATCTTGTCACTTTATTAGATTCGATTTTGGCGGTCCAAGGTCAAAGTGACTGTGACCCTTTATCCGTCACAATCTCAGGAATTCCAGGAAGGAATTTCTTCAAATGTGGCACAAACCTCCACTTGCACTCAGCAATAAACTGATTTGTTGTTGGTGGTCAAAGGCCAGGTTTACTGGGACTTCACGTAACACATAATTGGCCACAAGTCAAGAATGAAATGCTAACTAGCAGACCTCCGCCAAGGCCAAAGGTGCATTCATGTGGTCCTCAGAAAGTCCCATCTCTCTAGTTGGAAAGTTGTTCTTTGACCTTCCTTATGTTGATGACCTTTAAGTGGTAATGTGAAAACAAAATGGATGCAACAAAGAAAATGTGCTGTTTTGTGTTGTGAAGACTGTTTAAACAATGTTAAAATACATATCAAAGTAGTCTGGCTACTGTAAAGTCAACTGTGCTGTTGTCTTTTAGAATAAGGTTTTGGTAAACTGCACTTTTGTCTGTTAGTTCAGGCTCATGTAAACTATGATGTGTTGTCTTTTAGCTCCAGGCTACATTGTTTTTCTTTGAGTGTTCGTCTCTTCGGATGCATGTCCGGCTGTGTGTCCGGCTTTGTGACTGGAAACAGCGATTTCTTGGTTAAAATTTACCAATCAAATTAGCGTTACGGAAAATCAAATCCCCCCCACAAAATTCAGCTAGCATGGACCCCATTTCAGACTGAAGAAGAATAGTAATATGATGACAAATATGTCTGATACAAGGCAAGTACAAAACAATAACTACAGTCACGTGGCTACTGGTGTGATTTTTAGTTCTTTATAATAAACCTGGTGTTGTCAACACTTGGTTTGCTTCAGGCATGTCAGAGCAAGTTACCAAACAGGTGAAACAACACTTCTTAACATTCACATTGTAGCAGCAGCAGCTGGTTCTCAGTTTCAATGAGGCGTATTACCAACACTAAGGAGCATATTAGGAAAAAACAAGGACAGGTGTATTAACTTTAATGTTAATGTATTATATCGTGAAAATATTCAAAACTTGTGTGAGTTCTTTGATTTGTAGTTTCTCCTTCACTTTTTCCTCTCGGGTTTCCAGTCACACGGCTGCTTATTATTAACGCATATTTGTCAACATGTTGGCTTTCCAGGAACAAACAAACAATTCTTTGTTAATGCAAGAATCATCTGATCCGCCTGAAAGCTCAAGAGGTTGGAATTGGATCTGGTCATGGGAGTGGGTGTTTGATTAGAACAAAAAATATAATTCATATTTAATCCCTGTGATGTCACTGTGGTTTCTTTAGACTTCAGACTTGCAATGTGTGTCTATTACAGGTTGAACAAGCTGTACAATTACTTAATGAAGTAAGTTATATTGGTCTTTCTAAAGGAGATAATGCTTTAGTCATTTGTCTTAATGGCAAGGAGGAAAAACAAAATACACAAATAAAACACAAATATGGAGGAGGTGAAGATGCAATCGAATCTACGTAAGTAAGAGTTAAAATATCACAGTTGATAAAGATTCAGTTACCATGAAATGTCCCCAACAGTCAACATTTGACTATTTAAAGTATTAAAGTACAAAAAAGTACAAAAGTAATACAAGTTTTTACTTTTCTGGAAAGAGGTACATTTTTTTAAATCCCAAATTTCCTTCAAGAGTTTATCTCCCACTCAACCCCCCAGCCCTTCCTCCATTGGACTCATTTGTTTTCTTCCGTAACATAATGACATCACTAAGTAAAACTCGCGCTTTCTATTGGCTAGCGCTCCAACATATTGTAAGTGATAGGCTATGTGGATGGACATCTCTAAGCGGTTGACC
This sequence comes from Dissostichus eleginoides, assembly GCA_031216635.1. NCBI lineage: Eukaryota > Metazoa > Chordata > Actinopteri > Perciformes > Nototheniidae > Dissostichus > Dissostichus eleginoides. Next base: position 32,496,548 of record CM062269.1, read on the forward strand.
AATCATAATGGAGCGGGCTAGCTAACCCATCAGAGCAGACTGAGCTGGACATTTTTGAACATTAAAGCATGTAAACATTCCACAGTAGAGGAACAAAGTACAAATATGAACCTGAAAAATAGCAAAATAGGGCCCTTTAAATCTTATAATACTGGTAAAATAAAGAATGAGAATTATAAAACCAACACAGAAGCTTTATTGTCCAGACCATGTCAGCATACTTAATGCTATACAGTATATAATGCCTTTCAGATTATACCAGATCCACTCCTTATGTTCTTACATTTCACGTTAAAAGCTCTGGATACAAAATATTTTCATGTGATTTTTTTCTAATTTTTCATGTTATTTGTTCGTCTCGGCCCGGGTGTGTAAGGGCTTAGAGCTGAATGCAGTGGAATTGAGGACACATTGTAATGTAATTGTTGTATAAGGTATACAGTACAAGGGTTGTATTGAATTTAAATTCCAACCTAAAAGGGCATGAGTTTTCGTTTACACACTTTTGTGTTTACAAGCTATTTGGGTAGCAGCAAACAAGGGATGAATGGATACAGCATTAAGCAAAGTACGCCATCACCCCTGGAATGTAATGGAAATCACAAACTGATGATAAAGAATCACGTAAGAGTATCTGAGGGGAAGTGTTAGCTTTTAAGAACAGGTTTAGAAATACTCACATGGCATAGTTTGAAACAATTATTTATCATTATGTGCCTAACCTTTACCATTGTTTTACAAAATTCTCTTTTATTGTTTTTATAATGCTAAGATATTGTTGGAGCATTACTTATGAAGACTTTAGATGTTGTCCCCTATTTTAGGTAGTCAGGTTAGGAACCGATCGCTTAATGTCCAGCAGCGGTGGAACAACAATCTGATCCTTCATTTGTAAATAAAATACATCATTACAGGTTAAAGTCCTGCTATTAAATCCCAAGGAATGACAGGAGCGTTATCAACACTTTTTTGTTAATAAAGAATAACAGTTTTAAGTACTTGTTACATAGAAAATAAATCCTCTGACTGATGTATTATATTTTAAATGACGTTATTATAATGATGCATACATGTTACAGCAGCATTTTGCTGTTACTAGGTGGAACTATTTGTTATGAAGTAAGCTAGTTTAGACCAGTGGTTTCCAAACTGGTGATCTGTCAAGATAAATCTGAGGGGAAGGTTTTGATAAACAAAGATGTTGTCATTTTTATTAATTGATAATTTTACCCTTTTTGGCCCCCAAACACCTCAAATTTCACCATCTGAGAAGTTAAAATTGAATATATTTGTCTGGTACTTGCAACTGATAGAATAATAAAGACTGGTTTAATTTTTAACAGCGGGTGTATTTTCATATGTTTTAACTTGAAATATTAAAGACAACTTCACTGCAAAATCTTTTTGTACTTCCTGCCAAGCCCCCATGAAGTACGCCGGCCATTGATGCAAATTGCCATAGTGCCCAAACGGTGGTACAACTTCTGTGTCTATACTTTTTCCCATTTACTTACACCAGCCCTTTTCGCCGTGATTTAAATCATTAGGGACTTAAAGTTTTAAAATACGCTAACAGCTGAATTTACAGTTATTTTCCCTGTACATTAATTTGACTGAGACGAGCTGACGCTGCGGTTTGGAAGGGGGCTTTAAGCCAAACACAAGTGTGCACCATCTATGAGCCAAGATACGGGTAATTTGGCTCTAGAGAGTCAGGCCATTTTCGCTTAATGCGCCACTGAGCAACTTTCTGAGGAATAAACAGGGACCCGCCTCCAACACTTTATCCAGTTTTCTTTATACATCCATGCCTTCTGCACCAGGCTGCACCATTTATTGTGACATACAGCTTTATTTATGCAGCGCTTTCAGTAAACACTGCGCATGTTTCGACACATTTGTGAAAGTTCTCTAACTGCTGCGCATGTGTTGTCAAGTTGATGAAGATGTTTTTTTATTTGCATCCCTTGTTATGTGTTTGCCCGTGTCGGCCACCATATATGATTATGATATTAAGTCAGAATAGAAAAAGATACAGACATTTCATCTCTAAGATCATCAGACAAGGCATTACTCTGCAGCATGGACACAAACAGACAGACAAGACATCTGGCCATAGCCCAGCAACATGTGATAATCACTTAGTGAGCTGAATGGATAACACACTGCCAAGATAAAAATAGTGCACATTAAAAACCACAGTAAGCACAAAGCTAAAGATAGCCGGGCCGACAGCCCTTTAAAGGTTTCTCCTCAGTTCATAATGAGTCTTTTCATCACTATTTAACTCACATTCCATGCCAAGCTCGACCAATGGGATTTGTTAGCAGCTTTGGCAGAAGCAGACCGCAGCTGTCACATTAACAAAGCTGTCTCACTTTCAATTGATTTGGATAAAACGTTGAAAAAACACTCAGCACCGTGCAAGCTGACTGCACGCTGCTCTTTGTGGCAGTGAAACCACATCAACCACTCCACTGTTTGTTTCTCCTTATCTTGAGCTGAGCTGTGAGTTTCCATTAGAATGTTACAGAATGATTTGCACAGACTTAGCGGACCCTGAAACCCTCACTCTTCCCTATCTGACACCAGAACATGTGTTCAACAAATAGGCTTCATATCAAGTTACACTTTATTGTTTTTCTCCCCTCATAGCTGTGTATCACCAATTAGTCAGCTGTCTGTTCGTATGGTGAAACCGACAGAAGTATCACTTTAGCTAAGCAATGCACTGCTGTGGACCAGGGCAGTACCAACACATATTTTAGCCATCTTTAAAGAAAGGCCCTCCACATACAACTAGGGTGACCAGGTGCCAACAAGCCACATGAGGGACAAAGAGTATGTTTGTGCGGGACACGTTACTGCGATTATGAGAGGTTGTTTGGATTTAAATATAATAGCTACACTGTATCTAACTTAAAAATAAAAAACGATTAGCTTAAAAATATTGATAACAATGCTTAACTATGGGGTAATTGTTTGAACAAACTATGCAAGTGAAGGAATATATTTGGTTAGAATGGAATTTTTTTCCAATAATGTATAGTCCGTAAACACGTCTGTTTTTTTGGGGAATCTCTGAGTCAGGAAAAATTACCGGAGCTAGCTTTCTACCACAGACTGCTGACCTGTATAACTGTGAGTGCTGCACAGTGTGGTACACATTCATTAAATCAGCTGCTGGTATCTTATCTGTTTGGTAATCCTCTTTTGGTTTCAGAAGTAATGTATCCATAGATTGACATATTTCTATATTTTTTTGCCATTTCTTGTGAGGTTTGCATGTAATGTCACTTCAAATCAAGTAAGAGAGCTTTCACTCACGCTTGGTAACTCGCTGCTTCCAGTGATTGTAAGGCAGCAGAGGGTGATGCGGTTTTGACTACGGCTGTAGGGGTATGAAGCAGTTGCAGCCTTAGAGAACAGATTTTGAGAGGGAAAATGTAGAAATCAAACCAAATATATATGAAAAATGTAATTTTAATTGCACAATATGTGCAACAACTGAAACAAAAGCCGCTCTTCTCACATTTATTGTTTTTCTAAGCTGTTTTTGTCATGGTTTGGGATTGTGGTTTTCATTTCCCATTTTATTTTGAAATGTTTTCCTCCTTGTGTCTTGTCTGGTCCTTCTTCCTGTGTTGCTTCCTGTCTGTGTTCCCTCCTACCTGATATACCTGATTGTGTTCACCTTGTGCCCCTGTGTTTTCTCCTCCCTCCTCACCTGTGTCTTGTTTGTGTGATTAGTCTTGTTTGCATTTAAGTTCTGGTTTTTCTGTCTGTCATTGTTAGATCCTTGTTAGTCTTTGACTGTTCACGGTGAGGAGTTCTGTATATTTCATTTGAGCCTTGGATTAAAGGTATTTTTCTGTTGAATCTGCGTTTGGGTCCTGCATGCTTTGCTCTACCGTGACAGTTTTTCTTTCTTCCAATGGTTTTTGCTTCCTCTATTCCTACCACCCTAAAAGTGTTTCCTACCCTCCTTGCTCCCTTATACCTTTCCCCCACCTTCCTGAAAGCATTACCAGAGTTGGGGTTCAATCTATTATTCAGCGAGGCTTCTCTGCTGCACACAAACACAGCATCAATAATGGAACCGGCAACTAATTAATCATTGAAAAAAGCAGGAGAGTAATCTATGGACCGATATAGAGAAAATGCAACCTGGTCTCACCAGAATGCGTGACTCCACCACGACTCCTTAACACCACAGTACGTGGTGGAGTCACGGACTCTGCTACATTTACGTGTCTGCACCACGGAAACAACGCCAATGTAAAGTGAATGAGGCTCCTTTGTCGTGGTGCACACACGCAACGTCCCGCAGTGAGCTTTTATTCTATAAAACGTTTTTAAAATCTACTTTATAGCTTGTAGTATTTTTATTTTTCGTCAGAATGTATTATGGTGCATTAGTTACGAATTTTTGTTCTCAAAAAACAGTGCATTGTGTGTAATACAACTGTGATTTTTATTAAATTAGTTAGTAGTCAAATAGATTGTTCCCTTTAGTTAACGTTATTTAAAAGATAATTATATTCCTATTTGATCATGTCCCCTTTATTGTAGGCCAATATTAGTCATTTAAAAAATATATAATGATGATAATGATGGTGAAAACCACTCCCCCTACATTGGAATGACGATGGCTACTGACTGTATTTCAAATGCTTTTTGTTTAATAGTAATAATAATCATTTTTATTATAACAACAATAAACCAGAAGAAGATTCCGCCACGGCAACACAGTCTCACTCCCTGATAGTCCAATAGCGCCGAGTCTCCTTCAGCTTCATAAACGGACGCAAAGAGCAATGTGAGCGTCCATTCCCATTGGATAAGAGAGGATTTTACACCCGGAAGTAAGTATTCTCCTTACTGTCGATTGATTTTAGTGATATCTGCACTACTCATCAACTCAAAAACACCAGATTATCCGTGTTAATTACACAACATTTATTGGTTTAAATTGTGTACAATGCTTTTGTATTTTCCCCCTTCGATTCGGAGAAACAAATATTTTTTTCGGAGTTTAGGATGGCAGAAGACACTACACTACCCAGAATCCTCAGCTATCGTTTGGGACTACAACATGTGCTTTTGCTTGACAAATCCGACCGGCCCACCTCGGTGCCGCAACTAAATACCGCTACGATGGTCAGTCCGCCCCTGCCAGTCACTGCTTTGCTATCTGATGGAGGAAGTCTCCACGGTAAATTTGCAGGACTTCCCTCTTTTAATGACCCCCCAGTAAGAAGTGCATCATGGATGTTTAAAGAAAATAGTATGTCCTTGGAGACAAGCCCCGTTTATTCCTATAAATGTTGCTCTGTCGCACAATGATGCAAAAAAAAAAAGCCTAATTTGAGAAAAACTAAAATACATGTATCTGGGACAATAGAGAATGCACACTTGTGTTTTCCTTAAGCCCCGCCTCCAATCCATCACAGCAGCGTCACGTCCGGTCTATGCTCAGTAAAAAAGGAGGTGAGATAATTTAGGAATTTGATATTAGCCCATTTACAACTTCTAGGACCCTACTGTTAGTCTACTGGAAAACGTTTTTTTGGGGCTGAATGGCATCACCTGACTGGCACGGAAGATGTAGTACCCCCATTTGGCCACCAGAATAATTTGCGTCAACACTCTTCTAACTTTCTTGGTGCTTGCTGTGCATCCCCTCTGAGAACATTCACTGAAGTAGCCTACTGCACTGTGCATTTACTCGATAACTGCAGCGTTATGTAACTATTTTACCTGCATTTTACTTGATGGGTTGCATCATCTCCCCTGAGAAGTGCGTAACACTTTACGTCAGTAAGCTGATTTTGGTGAAACTGGATTTAATTTTAAGGCTAAAATGTTTTTCCCTTTGATTTACACCAGCGACTTTGATTTACTGAGATAACAGTTGGACAAAAGCTTTACTTGTTGATAAAGTAACACGAATCACCAACTGCTGCTAATGCTAGCTTCCCCAAGCTAGTTAGCTGTTAGCTCAGTTATTCCAACCCAGTCTCACGGAATTTCGTGTTAGAGTCACTAAATTAATTTAATCTATTGATTCGTGTTCACCAACACATTTTTTCCGTGTCACACAGAACGATTTTAAAAGCAATGTATTTCTATTGGTAGTATGTTTCGTGCCTGCACCATGTCTTTTTGTCCGGTCGGGTCTTGGAAGACCGGAAGCTGTGTGGTTCATAAAAACATTTTCTTACTCAATATCTTACCTTAAGCCTAACCCTAACCCTTTTATTTTAAATCGTATAATTTCGGAGTTCTTTTGCCGTCCGCGAGGAAAAGAAATGGGGCAAAAAGCCTCAGAATACTGAAATCTGTATTTTTTTAAATCTCTTTTTCCTTCTAATTGGTTATTATTTACATTGCTTTTAAAATCGTTCTGTGTGACACGAAAGAAATGGGGAAATCGTGTTGGTGAACACGAATCAATAGATTCATTTTGTGACTATAACACAAAATGCTGTGAGACTGTGTTGGGTATTCGGGCTGCAAGGCCTGTTAGTTGTAGCACCAGAGGAGTCTTAGTGTTCACAGAACAGCATCTTTATACGATAAACGATAGCTGCTCTCTAAATATACCTCAACACTTACCTCCAATGCTGGTGAGTTTGAGGCTAGTCAACAAAATCTGTTTATTATTAAATGCAAAGATGTGACCAATCCTTTCTTTATTTAGGTCAGCTGCACAACAAACTAGGTCACCCAGATCTCTATGATCTAGTTTGTCTATTTTGAACTTTAAGCTAAAATAATTAATTGAGGTTTTATCAGATTATTTTCCTTCTCTTTAACGTCTCTCATTTCCTTTGGACCTCAAGCAAGTTATTTACTGACACCACATCAGACTAGCATTGATGGGGCAAAATCCCTTAACATGCTAAAGTGAACAGCAGGAGGTATTTGATCAATCTCATAAATGACAAAGTGCATAAACATTTATCTTTTAGACTGTTAGCCCTTCCACACTAGAGGTTGAAGTTTACTGGTAAACCAGTTTATAAGGTATCTCTAAATATCTCAATCCAATCTAATATACATGTCATTGCAATTTTTTTATTTGGAACCAGCGGTGACCATCATTTTAAAGGTAACCAACATGTTAATGTTGACTTTAATGATTTAAAAAGACTGTAAAATATGTAAAGTTCTACAAAAGAGAATTCTGTGGTAAAGACCTTTCAATCACAAGGTAGTCACGCCCTGAATCATACCCTAACTAATCTTCAAATTATTCTAAATGGGAATATAATTTTTAATATGAAAATCCTGCTGTGAGGAGTTGAAACTAGCTATTGAGACCGTAAACTTATAGAAAAACGTTTAATGTGATCATAACAAAGTGAGGGGTGAGGTCCTTTACTCATAGACTTCTAACGTAATCCTTTTTAAAACCATTTGAGTCTACCCCTGCTGGCCATTAAAGAGACTGCAGGTTTTCACGGAGGTTGCCGATTGGTGAAATCTTTATAGAACTAATACTGTATGTTGCCTTCAAATGTAAGTTGTTCAGTCGTATTTTGCAAGTTGAGTTGACAGTGCTTGTCTCACAAATGGTCTGAGGGTCTGAGTCCTCTGACAGATGAGTCGTCATGTAGTATTCCCTTGAATCGGTAACTTCTAGTGGTGAATTGAACGAAGCAGCAGCTCTGCAAAGTTACAAGTCATGTATAAGATATATGTTTCTTGTATTTATACACACCATACACATAACTCAATTGAAAGAATAAATGAATGAAGAATGAATACTTTCCCCTCTGGCTATTCATCCTTTTTTTTCACACTGTAACATTTTTGTCAATTTGAGGATAACTTCGGTGTGGTATATATACATTAATATTTCAGTCCGCAGCCAGACTCTGAAGAGGAAATGGAGGCTTCCCTTCTGGGTCTACTAGTGTGAAATTAATCTTTTATGGGTTTAAATTTGTCTCTTTCATTGACTGTATTTATTCTCCAGTGAAAGACCCAAACTATTAAAACAATAAAAACTCTATTTTTGGATTTTCCCTTTCCTATAGTGTGTTATATAGGTGTGTGTGTGTGCATGTAAATGGTCTGCAAAGGCTAATATCCCAAAGTTCTCTTCAGAAGGAGTGTTTTTACTACATTTGATTAAAAGTTTAATTTTTTTTTTCATAGTTTTCTATTAATTCTGAATTGTTTCAATATTGTTCTTAAGTCAACATAAACAAAATAACAGGATCACCCCCTCATATCGTCCATGACTGCCTGTTTCCCTCCTCTGTGGCAGTGTGTGATTTTGGGCCTGTCTGGATGAGTTAGCCTGTGGCTGCGTCACTACAATGCAGCCCAGTGTTTTTCAGAGACAGCAGCTCTGTTATCGGCTGTCTCATGATCTGCAGGTGCAGAAACAGTGAGGCTGCAGCTCTCACATTCTGATCCCGACCTCACATGGGACTGAGATTTCATCTTACATGTCTACAGTCGCGGCTGCAACTTTTTAAGGACATAGTTAGATAATCTTGAAGGAAAAAGTTATAAAACGAATAGCCAGTGCGATGCGCCAAATACGTTCTCTGGAGAGAATCAGCACAAAATACAAAATAAATCAAGTCGATCTGATTTATTTTCCCCAAAAATCTCTTAAAGAAGATGCTTCTTAATAATTATGCAGCTATATGCTTTAGGTGAAATCATACTTTGACTGTTAAATGTCTTGTACACCTCCTGCTGAACAGATCTGTCCTTATACACCCTTCTACACCCAACAGTGATGGCACAGTACTGTAACACTGAGAGGTATACATATCTACATCACTGCAGCAAGTGAGACGTTTCCCTGAGCTGTTGTGTATTGGTATTTGGCTCTTTAAGAGAGATACAGTTTAAGGGATTTTATCTGGAAAACCGATGCATTCAGTTGATCTTTAAAAGAAACCTAAATAAAAAGGTCACTTTGGATCTATGGATCCCTTTCTTATTTCTAAGTATATCTCTGTTTAGAATTTTTTTAAAGTGCAACATTGTCGAGGTGCCTTAAACTTGCATGCTTTCTAATAGCCAGCAAGGTTGTAAACCCCTGGTTGTAAAAATAAGTCTGATTGTAAAGAAGTCTCTGAGAAAATGAACCTTCAAAGTTTTTGGTGATATCCAAAAAACAAAATGGCGACAACCAAAATGTCAAACTGGAGGCTTCAAAACCACAGTCAATAAAACAAAAAGTGACAACATGGTGGCAACATCCAGTCCATGACAAAACCCATGGATGCAGCATTATAACCTTTATTTTTTCCATTTCCTTTAAGTGTTTCTCTTGACACGCACTAACATTGTGTAATCTCAACAGAAGCCATTGAAATCACAAACTATCCATGCTTATCATTTGTATTTATTGCAATTTCCAACAACTAACCTGGTTGCTGCAGCTCCAAGGAATATACTTCTTATTGCTCAGTTCAATGTTGTCCTATAAACCTGTCTAGATAGATGTTCAATCTTAAATACAGCTGTGAGAATTGTGGCCTTGGATATGATCCACCGTACACTCCGTTATTAAGTGTAACATGAGATTTTGAACGATAGGAGAAACTTGAGGTTTAATCTTTTTGGATGCAATAACCTCAGAGCTACCTCATGTTGATCTATCAAACTCTTTGATTTTGCCATTAGTTAAACACTTGCTTACTTTTCTGTCAGAGAGGTTTGCTGGCATCTAGTGGTTTAATTTGACATGTGATGGGATTATGTGTCTTCCAAACCGTCTTTCTACTGTTATTTTTTCTTTCCTCTTCCCCCTCCACTCGATCAGTTTTTCTTCATGCAATCCACATTTTGTTTTCTTTACTTTTCCATTTTCTAATGTGTTACTGCCTCAGGATTATTTCTTTCTTTCTTCACAGTGTACAAAAAACAGTTATAGTTTCTCAATAGTAAAAAATTGTTGTAAATCGTTGTAAAGTTGCAGCTAATGCTTCAGTCTATGGCGTTAAAGTAGTTCCCTGTTTACCACATTTTCAGCCTTTAAGGAGAACAGAGTTCATACAAGTGTGTTGAAGCTGCGTAAGGGTGCCTGAACTCATTTGTTATAGTCTCTGTAAGGTTTAACTGTCCCCAAGCACCCCAGCACTGATGCTGTTACACAATACTGACATAATGAGCTGGATATCTGCAACTCTAAGCCCATTAGTGAGGTTGTGCACTGAGCGAGCAAAGGACACTCCGCCAGCAGAGGAGGCTGTGGTCTAACATTCAAACATGTTCAGAGCATTTGTCTGTGGATTTGTTGACGCTCAGATGGTAAGAAGGACCAGTGAATCCTGATATTTTTAGGCCCTTAAAGAGGCCCTACTATTCTGATTTTCAGGTTCATATTAGTACAGTATTTTTGTGCCTCTACTGTGACATGTCTCCATGCTTTAATGTTCAAAAAGCTCTTTATTTTTCTCATACTGCCTGTGCTGCAGCACCTCTTTTCACCCTCTGTCTGAAACCAGAGCCCAGTCTGCTCTGATTGGTTAGCTGGCCGGCTTTGTTGTGATTGGTCAACCACTTAGAAATGTCCCGCCCCTTAACCTATCACGTACAATGTGTTGGAGCGCTAGCATAGAACAAAAGTGTTACATTGTGATGTCACAGTGTTTGAGTTTACATGGTTGTCAGACTATAGCAAATAAGCTCTTAAATTGGATTCCTAACAATGCCCTCCACTTCATTCACTCTCCACAAGGACTGCTGCAAAGCCTTCTCACACGTGATTGGTCAGTTCTACTGGGTACTGCTGTGTATTGGCAATAATGAGGTGATATTATACTTACCATGATACAGTAACTAATGCTACTAATAATGATTTGTCATATAATAACAAGAAGTCGCATCATGACAAATATACATATATACAGTGTGATCGTCCTTTATCCTTCGAACTGATGTCAGAGGTGTTTCGAGGGTGAAAAAAATGTGTTTGCGCTGCAGTGCATCATGGTCCTGAGCGCCAAAGTAAGATGACAGCCTGCCATCAGTGAGGGCTGCATGTACCCACGTTGCGTAATCCAACACCTTCTGGCTTCTTTCTCACCGCTGAAAATACCAGCAGTATCTAAACCTCCATCTGATACCGACATCCACACCATCTGCATTCAGGCTTCTGCCTCACCGAACACTAAACATCCATGATTTCATTGCTAGAAATAAAAGCAGTTGGAACAAACAATATTCCCTGCAAGAGTTTTTATTTTGGCTGAAGGATCATGATGGTTCAAGTCTGCAGGCTTGCTGAGGTCTGAGCAGCATTTATTACATTCTGTTCACAAATCTGGGAAAGCGCTGATTTGTGTCAGTCTGAAATTCAACACCATAAACTTATGGAGGATAAGACTCATCAAAGGCCTACTAAGGCTAATGGATGATCTGGCTGCTAAAAACTAATATTGCTAATTCCTCAACTCAATATTTGAACTCAATTAAAGCAAATAAAAAATTGTAATGAAAGTAAGGTGGGCATGGCTTGTTAAATAATGACAGGTTACCACTCACCAGAAACAGTCATTGACAGTTTGACAGGCAGAGGCTCAGTCTAAAGAAGCTAGCTGACAAGTCTCTCAATTCCGCTAGGAGTTCAGTGCCGAAGTAGCTAGCTTTGAGATCTCTATCTATTTTTTCAATAAAATTACCCGTTTCTCAATTTGTCAATGCAGGCAAACAAAATAGTCCGTATTCTAGTTTTGAAGAGAATGGTAGTGTTGGATTTTATTTGCAGCAACTAAATAATATTTTTGGAGCGATTAAGTGACATTTTACAATTTCTCACGGCACACCTGACGATCTCTCACGGCACACTGGTTTGTCACGGCATAGTGGTAGAAATAACAGGGTTAAGGGGCAGGACATCTCTAACCGGTTGACCAATCACAACAGTGCCGGTCAGCTAACCAATCAGAGCAGGCTGGGCTCTGGTTTCAGACAGAGGGTGAAAAGAGGTGCTGCAGCACAGGCAGTATGAGAAAAATAAAGAGCTTTTTGAACATTAAAGCATGGAGACACTTCACAGTAGAGGCAGTAAATACTCATATGAACCTGAAAATCAGCGTAATTGGGCCCCTTAGTGAGTTATTTAATAGATCTAAATAGATATTCCAGTCACATACCGACAGGTAAAAACATCAACACTTTGACTGATGGCGGTTTTTATCTGCCTCTGCTGTGCTATGCCTCTGGCAACAACTGGATGTTACCAGCAATGTGTGTTGTCAGTCTCCTGTGTCGTAATGTTCTTACGGCTTTCATGTGGTGTAGCACTGAGGTGAGAATTGGCTGACATCAGTGGGATACTGGAGACCAAATAAGCTTCCTGTAGAGTTACAAACACAGTTTTACTCATTAAGTTCTTCAGCTTTTCATTCAAGCAGCTGGTTTAAATGTCTTGTTTTGGGCCTCTATTTGATTATCTGTGTGTAATCCGACGTTTCTTTCACTCTCTCTGTTCCCTCAGATGTAATTAGCTCCGCGGCAGCCAAGTGTGACTGAAAGAAAAAAAAACGGATGAAGTAGAAGGGGTCAGGAACACACACCAAACTCCAAATTCTTTCATGCCTCGTCTTTTCTTGTTACACATTCTTTTTAATTTCCAGGTTTCGCACGACTGTTACAAATCAGAAAAGCCTCTTTGATTTCACTCATAATCCCAGAGAAAACTGCTGGAGCTGTGCAGAGTATGGAAGTTCAGACACGACAAAACTACTGAGTGAGACAAGAACCAACATTTTTACAAATGATATGTCAATTCATCGGGAATCTGCATTGGATTCACTGGATTTGGTTATTCCCCCTAAAAACATTTATAATTGTGACATAAAATTACATTATTATCTGGTTTGGCCAATTTTCCTAGAATAAAAATGTCAAGCATGTTTTAAACATTTGGTCCTACGAATCCAACTGAATAATTATTTAAAGAAAAGGAAACAAAACAACACTCTCCTCTTATGACTTTGATTCTTGTAAAATGTTCTGCAGCATAAGAAAAGTGTGGTTTTACATTCTCCCAGAGACATTCAGAACAATATTATTAAATCAGCTGGCATTTATATTCTGTTTGAGCATTGTCTACACGTACCGAGGAGTTTGCCGTAGTTTGTTTCACATGATCAGATTTAGTTTGAAGGTTCCTGAGTGAAGTGTTGCTTTAAACACTTGTGCTTTCAGTCAGGCTGCAGTGAGGAATAATCCAAAAACTAAATATTAGCAGGTCATTTCATCAGACTCTTAAATCAAATATTATTCCTCAGTTTTAAGAGGTTTGGTCGACAGTGAGGTGCTAATGGTTAGCACTGTTGTAGCCTGCTTCAGAGTCATTTTGAAACATTCTCTTGAAGAAGGGTCACATATTCCCAAACGGGAAGTGTATCTTCTAAACTATTTAGCAAAATGTCAGGTTTTGTATGCACTTAGCATCAGGTAACTCTTAGCAACACTTGTTGACATCTGAGCTATAGTCAACTAGGGTAGCGATGTTATAGAGTTGTGTCGGAACCAGTCCTAGAAGAAAACCCTGAAATGAGCCAGCCTTTTACCACTTACAGTTATCTCATCTTGAAGTCAATGTTTTTTTTTAAAGGTGCTTTTTCGGTAGATGCCTGAAATGAGGTCTGTGGTTAACACAAGCTAAAGAGATTTTCAGGCTCGGTTTTATGACATAAAATACTTCAGTAAATACTCCACTCATGAATGTACAAAGCTTCTATATGTCCTAAAATTGGTGGATGCTAACCAGTGACTTAAAGAGACCACTAAACGTAATCACACCGACACGATTCCGCCTTTTGATAGCGGTGGTGACGTGCCGCCATACGACTGTGATGTTGTTTGTTTAAAGCGTTAGCTTTTGACTTCTAGCGATTGCATTTACCGTTCAAAAAAATCATTAGGTGGTGTAAATATGTGTAGGTTATCCTGCCAAACAACGCGTGATGAGTATCATACATTTGTTTGCCACAGAGCTTTTTTTTCAGCGATATACCGAAATCCAATGTAAAAATCCCATTGGTTTTTGTCGAGGGGGCCCTAGCGTTGCTAACTTGCGGGTCGGCCTACAAAAATACATCATCACTGCACACTATTTTCTCACCATTCAACTGCAGCAATATCTGCCGTCAAGCACCATGGGAGATGTAGTTCTTTAATGCTAACAAATTAAGCAAAAAGCTAACCAGCGTAAAGTAAAAGATTGCTCAGATAGATATAACTCTCCATCTTTACACAGCAAAAAGTTATCAAAGTTTAATAATGCTCTGATTAACAAATTCCAAAGCTGCACTCCTGCTCATCTAGTTGTAAAATACTGTAGGTGTTGGCAGGCCCGCCCCTCCCTACACGCAGATCACGCAGACTGCGTGGGGCCTCACCTCGCATCCACCCCACCCCCCCGTCGACGCTCGCGACACAGAGGGCCTCATCACATAACTTTGCGTGGGGCCACAAGTTGGCCAGGGGCGGCCCTGGGTGTTGGTTGTTATAGTTATAGATATGATTCTGTCTGAGAGCCTTTAAAACCAAGAAAGGTCTGTTACTAACAACGTTATGTAGTAGAAATATTTGTTTTCCTCTTCCTTTAATCATCTTGCGACCTCTAATATTTGTCCTGTGTGCTTTTGAGGGGGCCCATGCCCTCGGGTTGGTAACCATTGATTTAAACCCAACAGACGTGTGACATAAGTGGACTTTACGACTGGTGACAAAGCTTCAATTTAAGAGATTATTTTTGGGAAAATAAATAATTAAAACCTTGTTATGTCAAATAGTATGTTACATTTATCTCAGGGAAAATCAATACTTTGTATACTACATGTTATCATGTGTAAATAGGGAATATATACCAGCATACCAATAGTGTAATAGAGTTTGTAAAATTAATTTAAATCTTAATATTCATAGATAGCATTGCTGAGTGCTTTAAATACAAAGCTAATAGTATTTACATTCAGAGATATATTATGAATACGTTTCTTTACCCGTCAGCGGGTTTTACATATTCAAACATATTAGTGTGTGTGTGTATGTATATATATATATTTTATATATATATATATATATATATTATATTATATATATTTATATTATATATATATATATATATAATATTATATTATATGATATATAAATATAATAATAATAATATATATATAATAATAATAATAAATATATATATATATATATATATATATATATATATACACATATACACACACACACATACATACATACATATATACACACACATACACAAAACTCACAAACATTCATATATACAGATAGTAAATATATTGACATACAGGTCACATTGTGGTGAATGTGTTGATGGTCTGTTTGAATTCTGCTGAAGTTGCGTTTGAACGTGTTGAGATACCCAAAGGCAGGAGAATTATTGCTTTGTGTTTTATTGACATTTTCTGAGAGAGCTGGCGAACAAAGTCTCGCCTCTTCACTAGAACCCGACCTTGACTTGACAGAGTGTTGCCCGCAGTGTTGTCTCCTCCATATTGCTTTCAATATTGCTGCCGCGTCTCGTGTGGAAGGAGAGTCCCGAGGGAGCGGCGCTGCAGTAATTGAGAGGCCTGGCAGAGTTTAAAAAGGGCGAGGGGTTAAACGGGGGGCCGAGGCCGATGCAGAGTCTGGCCTCGGTGCGTGGGTCGGGTCAGAAAAGATCCTGAGGGCCCAGGTGGATGATGATAGGTGTGGCGATGGTCTGCGGCTGGTAATAGGCACTGTCGATGTACAGGCCGCCTACAGACAGGAGACACGAGCAACCGGGTTAACAGAAGTAATCATCAGCACTTAATGTATCCTCTTTGTCCTGAACTCTGAGGTGATTAGAAGGAATGGGGAATGCTTTAAACATGTGATCAGAGACAAGGTTGCACATTCAAAGCAGAATACATACTTTTTGTAGCTGCTCTCAGAAAGTATCTCCCAGACATTCTTAGTGCTCAGGAGATTCAGTGCATCCTATTACATTTTTTAAAATCAGCATTACAATGTTTCTCTACAAGCGTCTCTAGCACAGGTGTTTTCTGTGTGTTTGCCAGTTATAACAAAAGGCTACATTTGTGAAACAGCCTGGTGCAGCTTTTACTTAAAATACAATTCAGAGACATTACATCTTGGCTTTTATTTTGAAAGTTCGGACCATCATTTCTATCTGCCTGCTAAGAAAAAAATTAGGCTTTATTTAAAAAAACGAAGCAGACTTATTACGACTGAATTAATGCGTGTCACTAGCAGATTTAATGAGCTGTAGCTAGCTAGCTAGCTATCAGCTAACATTAGCTACATGGGTTTTTCTGTTATAAAGTCAATGAAGACAAGCTTGTAAAAAGCTGAAGTCTACTAACCAGTTCGGTTAAAAAGTGGTGCAGGAACGAACCCAAAAATCCAGAATGAGTTAGCATGACATATTCCCTCGTCTCTAGTCAATTTCTTTTTAAAAGTGTTTTTCTTTAGAGGCCTGTGGCCTATGGTTAACACGAGCTGAAGAGATTTTCACGTTGTGTTCTTTAACATAACATACATGTGCAGTTAACCTACTTGTGAATGTCCGAAGCTTCTATGTGTCATAATAACAGCAGTGGTTAACAAGTAATATAAAATAGTAAACTTCATCATGCCAACACAAGTCCCCCTTTAGCTTTGCGGTGGTGATGTAGTTCATTTATAGCATTACGTAAGATTTTTACTTGTGGCGATAGCATTTATGCTTTTAAAGTCAAAAGCGGTTTGAATTTGTGGAGATAGTCATGCTGAATAAAATGTGTAAGTATCATGAATATTTTATTTTCTGCAATATACTTAGAAAATCCCATTGCTTTTTGTCAAGGGAGACCTTGCAATGCTAACTTCGAGGTCTGCCAACAGAAATACTTCATCACTGCACCACTCTATTATGTCACCATTACAATTCTGTTGTATTACAGCTCCATGCCAATTGCTTCAACGTGGATAAAACCAAAGCTTGATAAACCAGTTTTTCCAGTTGCTAAAATATGATTGGACAATTGGTGTTTGGGAAAGAGGGGATAGCAAAATGCTAGCTGAGGGATTGGAACTTTGTACTTGGGTTCATGGCCACATCACGGAAAAGTCACAATTGATAAATGAACCAGCGACTGGGTTTTGAAAGCTTTACAAAGTACAAGTTATTCAGCTGTAGACAAAATTATTCATTTATTGCAACAGAATATAACCTACAAACAGGTCAGAATTAAAATCTTCTTGAAAATAAAGTATTTTCACTCAACACAAAATGGCTCAATAGCTCAAAAACAACAGCAAATTTAAACCTGGACTTTCACCATCCAAACAAAAGAAAAATATTCTCAGTGCAAACCAATTGTTATTCATATTTTTTTCTTTTGATCTCAACAGGAACCTTTCTAAATCATAAGAAAACAGAGATAAATAAAATACAAACAACATTCACATCCATGAGGTGAGGTTGAAGGAATAATTTAACCTTTTGACAAAAAGATCTCTGATCAAATTCATAGTATACATTTTTTACACGTGTATTTAGTATTAATTACTTCCTACTACAGTGTCTGTTTCGTAAGTTTTCTACAGCCAATTGTATATTGTCTTTACTGTACATTTAGTAGTAAGTACACAATGTTAAGTTCCCTTTAGGTTTGAATCTGTTACATTACACCTCACTTGTTAGACGCTTTTACCCAAAGCGACTTACAGCAATTGTGGGTGAAGTGTCTTGCCCAAGGACACAACGACATGCTGACTGCATTTGGGATTGAACCAGTGCTCCCCTGATCCAGAGATCAGCACACTAAGTCACTGAGCCACAGCATCCCACAGTGTTATTGCAGTAATGAGT
Source organism: Dissostichus eleginoides (assembly GCA_031216635.1). Taxonomy (NCBI): domain Eukaryota; kingdom Metazoa; phylum Chordata; class Actinopteri; order Perciformes; family Nototheniidae; genus Dissostichus; species Dissostichus eleginoides. The sequence continues at coordinate 32,514,411 of CM062269.1, forward strand.
TAGTTCCCTACTAATATTAGCAATAGGCGCTTTCACACCGGAGTACTTTTCCCCCCGAACTAGGCCGATAAGGGGGGGGGGGAGATTTGGTTTCACACCGAAAAGGATCTGGAACTAGTCCCTAGTTCGCACGAACCTTTTCACCTCCAGATAGTCCCTGATAGAGAGGTAGTACTTTCCTCTGGAGGAAATGGTTCGTGGGTGTGTCGGCCACACTAACAATTTCTGATTGGCTGGGCGAATTGCAAACCACGCCCCGTAAAACACCGCAGCGAGCGTTACCTGCCACCCTGATCCACTGACCCCCCCCCTCACACACACACAACAGAACGTCACAGATAAATGCAGCTTCATTTGCCTAATCCTCCCTCAGGGACTTATTCCGGTGAGAATGCAATCTACTAGGACAGTTCCAGGGACTAAAGAGTTTGGGGGGGAAGAAGTACCGGGGACAAGTACCAGCTAAGTACTTGGTGTGAAACCGGCTAATGTTTTCATTCCTTACAGTGACTGTTTAGTTCCATACTAGATACTTAATAGAAAGTGTTAAGTTGGTAGCCTAATTTCTTTAGTTCCCCCCAAAAAAAATTCAGCTCATTGCAGTTTATTTATTTAGTTCCCTGATATACAGCACTGTAAATGTTGTAGGTTTTTATAGTTTTTTACTTCCTAACAATTACCTGGATTTGTAACAGTAAGTGTTTTGCTAGTGCTCTATTTGTTTAATTCCCCACAGAAAATGCTTTCCCCTCTGCAGCTTAGTTCCCTGATATACACCATTGTGTGTTTTGTATATATATATATATATATATATATTGATGTCTGTCATGGTAGGTGTCGTTTTTAGTTCACTTCCTTACGGTGACAGTTTAGATCCATACTGTAGATACTTAATAGTTAGTGTATAGTAAGTAACCTTATTTTTTAAGTTTCCCACACATTTTGGTTAACTCTTTACAGTTAATTTACTTCTTTCCTGATACTGTATAGTATTTTGCGGTCTTCTATGGTAAGTGTTTTTTTAAGTTCATAACAATGGATATTTACGTTTCCTATGTTGATTACTGGTAGTTGGTGTTATTATAGATACCTATAGACAGGCTAGTAATTCAGTTTGTTAAAGTGGATGCTCAGTTCCCAGAACTGGACTACACTATTTGGCCTTGAAACTGCAGTGCAGTGGATTTTGATCTCCTTGAATTGAATATGTATTTAGTTTCAGTTCCCTTGGATGTATACTATTTTATTCAGTTCCATACAGAGGCTCTCAATTGTGTATGTTTTCTACAGTCAAATTGAGTCAGCCACTTTTAGAAAACAAAAATCAACTACAGGACACAACATAGAAAAGTTAATAAATACCGACTAAAACTGCAACAAATTGGTTCCCCTTGTTGGATGAACATTTAGTTTTATTAAATATTTAGTTATGACCACATGTTATTTTTTCCTTGCTATGGTGCTTTTGTATTTAGTTAATCATGGTTTAGGATATTAATCATCCTATTAAGAACTACAAAAACAGCAACTGTAGGCGGTCTGCTTAAAGAGGAAGTTCCTTTGTACAGTTTTTTGTTTAATTTCCTACATTGGATATTAAATAGTTTGTGTACTTGAGAATCTGTGTCATTATTTTTGGTCCCTAAAAAATATGCTTTTTTCTTTTTCTTACAGAAGACACAGGTCTGTATTGTTTACATTTCACAAGTGGCTTATTTGTGTTCCCTTTAGTAGATTTACTTCCTTTTAGTGAATGTCCATTTAGTACGTTCAATACTAAACCTTACCAGTCTTTATAACACTGAACTAATTTTGTCGTTGTATAATGATTTGATGACCAAAGAGCTTATTTTTGTAATCAGGCCGCCCAACTTTCTGAAGGCCAAATTGATCGAGTTGGTTTCTAATAAGGGAACATGCTATACAGTGGTACTGATTGGGTCAACTAGTCAAAGGTCTGTGTAATCCACTGTTGGTTTTGGTGTTTAAAGTGTTTGTCCTGAACATAAAAAGTAAATGTCAGAATCTAACTTTAACCAGTGACTTCCTCTGAAGTTGGAGAGGTGATTGAGGGTCCTAATAGGGGTAGAGGTGGGTGATGGGGTATGCTGTGGGGACTCTGATGACTGGGACAACTACTGAGGGAACTCTGGAAGGAAAACCTAAGGGAGAGCCAAGCAAAACAAAAAAAGAACTCAAATGTTGTGATGTAAAAAATCTAATGTAGGGATTATTGATCAGTGCTTGAGTTTACCGTAGTGAGGGAGGGCGCCTGCAGGGCTGTAACCATAAGGAGCCCCAAAACCTGAGAGGAGAAAGAGAAAAAGCATACCACAGTGTAATTATTGCACATACCATGCATGTTTGTATTCACTGTACAGACATAAAAGCAGTTGTGTTTGTATTAGTATTTATTTAAATAACATGAGCACTTGAATCCATCATGTAAATGTGCCGTATTTGCCACAAAAGCTATTTTCTTCCACAGTTCCTGGAAAGTTGATGGAATTAAAAGAAATCATAAACTGTTATCCTCTTATCTATAATGCAAATTAGTGTATTTCCCCAAAAAATCCAAATATTCCTCGAACACTAAAAACTGTGACACAATTCACCCACCTTCAACCTTTTAATATCTATGTTTAATAATTATGACTAAAATATTGAACATTTTATTTTTTTGAAAACTTACGCTACAATGATTATATTGTAAATATAACTGATTCTCTTCTTAGTCTAGTAAACCATGTAAAACTCACCCGGGGGGATGTATCCATGTGTGTGTTGTGTGCTGATGTAGGGGGCTCTGGGGAGGATGGGGACACTTGGAGGTCTGGCAGCAAGGGCCGGGAGCGTCAGCATCGAGGTTACGGGTCTCTTTGGCTACACACACACACACACAAAGCAGATACACATGAGCACTGAATATTAAGTGGTTTCATTTAACACTAGAACCGCCAACGGGTCAATTTAACCCGCAGCTGTTTTTTGATTGTATGTAACTTTTTTTCAATAAAATATTAAAGTCTCCCAGTCCGTGACTTTTCCTGAAAGTGTGTTATGTAGCACCCTCTGTTGTTAAAAATGGTCAATATGAAGTCAGATTGAAAAAAAAAAAAAAAGAATTGTAATTTATACCTATATCCGCCAGCGGGTAATATTTACCTCATAGAAAATGCAGCGTAAACATGACGTGTAGCTATAGCAACGCCTTTTGTCTAGTTATAGATAGATCGATAGATAGTTATAAATAGAGAGAGATAGAGAGATTTGTACCTAAACAAAACACAAGTCTAACACCAAGCGTTTAAATCAGCACTGGTAGCGATATTTTATACTTCATGCTATCTGAAGAAACTATATCATATGAAAAGCTGAGAGTCCACAGATTCTATTGGTATAAGTTTCATCCCTGTGCGATCAAAACTCACTGTTCTACATGATAAATAAAAGAACATTGTACCTGAAAATCAATAGCGCGTAAATTTGACCCGATGGCGGTTTTAGGTATACAGCGACCTCTGGCGGTTCTAGTGTTAAAGCTGACCAGAGAAGCATGTGATGTACTCACAGTAGGGTTGGGTCTTTTCTTCTTTATGCTTGTAGATTTGGAGCCGGAGAACAGGCTGTTCAGGGCGGCGAGCGCTGCGCTGGCTTTGGCTACTTTCTTATTCGGACCAGTTCCCCGAAACACCTGCTTGTCCACCTCCACCTGTCGCACACAAACAACACACAGAGGAGAACGTCTTCTGATGAAAGGTGTATATGTAAGATAGGTTTATTCTTCTTTATGTTGGTCTTTCTCAGAGAATTAGAGCTGAAACTAATAATCAATTTGTTCGTTGATGGATTATTTTGATAATTGGTTAACTCTCTTTTATCTTTATTTTATGTGATTGTTAACCTGTTAAGCCCCGAGCCTGTGTTCCAGGTCTCAGGCTCGAAAATGATATTCCCAGAACAAATGACTATAACTTCACTCATAAAAGGGGTAAATTAGCTTTCCTGTACACAGCAGGAGTCAAGAAGGTGGCAGGGCCTTGCACCAGATGAGTTGGCGGTCGGCATGAGTTCTTCCTTCCCTGGGCAGTCCCGGGAAATGGCCTGTCTCCCCACACCGGGTAGGGCTGTCGTCGCCTTACCTCTTCTGGTTCCCGTGGCGGTTCTCGTGCCCGTCTAGTCCTTGATGCTTCCCCACTGCCTTTCCGGCCCCCTCTCGGTATCTGGTTGTGTGGACTTAAGCAGGTCCGCTGTGACCATGTGGCTCTCCACTAGGTTAACCAACTCATCCAGACTGGCTGGATTCTGCTGGCTTGTCATTTTCTTGATCTCATAGGGCAGAGACCGAATGTATTTGTCCATCATTATCCTCTCTAAAACACTTAATTTTTCGGGGTTGCATGTCAGCCAGGCTCTGGTTACCCGGGCTAGGTCATACATTTGGGCCCTGGCTGACAACTCTGGCTTGTATTTCCAGTCATGGAACCGCTGGGCACTTGCTGCTAAGCTGTAGCCATACCTCGCCAGGATTTCCCTCTTCAAGACGACGTAATCCTTTGCTTGGTCAGGAGGGAGGTCGAAGTAAGCTTGCTGTGCCGGGCCCAGAGGAACGGTCCAACCAGATCAGCCCAGGAGTCCCTTGGCCAGCCCTCTCTTTCAGCTGTGCGCTCAAAGGCTGTTGCGCTCAAAGGCTGCACAGTTGCTCCCCTCTGGATAGGAGAGGCTGCTGCTAGGCATTTTTGGACCTCCACATGGAGAAGCGCATTCTGTTTCCGCTGCTCCTGTATCATCTCCCGTTGCAGAGTCTGCTGCTCAGAAGAAATGCGCACCAACTCTCTTAGTACATCCTCCATCTTAAATACATAAAAAAACTGCAACACCACCACTAGAGTCCTTATGCCCGCATTCTCCACCAGTGTAACAGGACTGGGCAGATAAAGAGGAAAGTGGTAGTGCAGCAATCACGACAGAGGCAGTGTTCAAATCCAAAAAAAGGCTTTATTGCTATCAAACTCAAAAATACCTTCCAAAGAACAAAGGCTAACGTAGCCGGGCCGCTAACCGACTTACCAGCTTACCAAAACGTTTTCTTACACTGGGAGCCTCCTGCTCCCTCCATGTGCCACACACAACTGACCAACTCTGTGTGCTTTGTCTCCCTTGAGGGAGTGATTAGCACCAGGTGTGTGGGTCTCCACACCTGCTCCCAATACTGCTAATTGGGAGAGGGTGGAGCCACCTGTTGGGAATGTAGGTGCCTCCCACTACCCTGCCTCTCAGCCCCTTATACTATGTTACAGTGTAGGCAATGTCAGTCTGAAAATAGAAATGAGGTTGACAATTCTGTCTGATATCGGAAAATGTTCAGCTTCTTCTCATTCCATCATGTCTTCCCAATTTTCTTTACGTTTTGTAAAATGTCTTGGCATATTTCTGCACAGAAACCTTTACATCTCGTGAACAAGCGCTCCGCTCCCAGCTGTGTGCATCACTTTTTATTCCTCTGTTTCCATTGTGTGCTTCTTGCAGCGTTTTCTATTTGTTTTGGCATATTTGTGTATTTTATATTTGCATAGTTTTTGAAACTTCAGCGAGTTTATCCCAATGGAAATGTTCTGGGCTGGTTCTGCCACCGTACTAATACGACTACAGACTTATGACTTATATATGGCAACTTTAGGGATGTACTGTAGATGCTTCTTATAAGGAAAGCTCACAAACAAGCACCTCATAAAAAGGTAGCATTCATCCGACCGAAAACATCTATTTATGACAAGAGTATCAGAAATCATGTCTTCCCTGATCTGTATAACTGTGTTTTAGCCAAAACAAGTTGGAACAAGTTTCTATTGCCAGTTTGTCACCATCAGGGTCATGTACTATTGATTAACAGGGATGTAGTGAGCACTTCTCTAGCTAAATGAGCAATCAGCATGTGTGTAAAAGAAGCAGCATTTGTTAGAATCAGCAGCTTAGCTTCATCAGATGACACAAGTCTTTTGTGGGAGGAACAGTTATGATAAGCTGGGTTGGATGTGCTTCAGGGTTGAGGGTCTGATGTCGAACATTTTTGTAACAAATTCATTCTATTGCAGCGTTCGGGAATGACCACTTCTCTCAACACAAGGCGGGGCTAAGTAACTACTCCCTTTGTCTGAATACTTTGCCTAATGCTCTTTCCTTACCTGATTTGTGTTGCACTCACTCTTGGAAGTCTAGGATCAAACACCAGTGAACACTTTGACCCCTGCAGCCCTCCTTAATCTACTCCTTCACCCACACCTGCCACCACGCTTCAATTCTTCTTTTATACTTCACACTGCGTTACAGTATTTGTTTTTCAACAGAACTGCAGACAATGTCAGGTTCTGTTGTTCTTGGGGGCTAAAAGGATTTTTGAAAAAATAAACAGAGAACGGATGCATTCAAAGATTTGAAAAGATGAAATAAACTCACTATAGATTCGTCTAGGAGACATAACGTACATCAAATCTGTGTTAAAATAGGCAGGATGAAAGCTAGTTTTAGTAAGCATTTGGTAACGTTAGCTGTTAGCTTCTGATAACGTTAATAGAGGTTCTATTTTGATGAAAGCTAGTTATTGTTAACATTTGCTAACGTTAGCTGTTAGCTTTTGATAATGTTAACAGAGGTTCCATTTAGATGAAAGCTAGTTATTGTTATCTTTTGATAACGTAAACAGAGGTTCCATTTAGCAACAAAATTATACTTTCATCAAAAAAGGTTTTTGGGTAATAATGTGTTTCAATGTTATCTTGTAAAATGTTGTTATTTGCTAGAAAACTTGAATAATTACAGTTGCTTAAAGGAAATGTTTTCAAAGCAATATAGAATAGAAATTATAGACATAACATGCTTAAACGCAATCGTGACATCTGTACTCCCCGGCAGAGTCCTGCACGGGTCTGATTTTCAAGACCCGCTCCCGCCCCGCACCCGCGACATGCAATACCGAACCTGCCCCGCTACCCGCACATATTGCCAATTAGTTCCGCAACCCGACCCGACCCGTCGGCACAAGATCCGCAACCCGACCCGAACCCGCATATATATGAGCAGTGAAAACGTGCAATTATTAACACACGCAGTTGCATATTTGTCTCAAAAAGCGTGGGATGTTGGTTATTTTCTTTATCTAGGATGAGACCAAAAGCCTCCCAGACGTTGGATTTCGCTCTTGAGGAAGTGTTATTGAAAATGCTGTATTCTCCGCTGAACTTCACCTCAGCCATTTCGAATGTGGCGCGCTCAGCAGCAGATTGATGCGCGGCAGAGGTTATGATTATGCGCGGTCCCGCGGGGGAGAGGTCTGAGGATTTAAACATTAAACTAAATTATTATTATTTTAATATATTTATTATGCAACACCCGCGACCCGACCCGCATCATCTTTGTTTTACCCAGAACCGAAACCGGAAAAAAGCGTTTGAAAAAATACCACCTGCGAATCACTTTTTTTGCGGGTCACCCGTCGGGTACCCGCGGGTACCCGACCCGATGCAGGACTCTGCTCCCCGGTGACTAGGATATACATACACAGAAAAAAATCTTCTCACTTATTACACAAACTCACTTATTTTCACTTCCTCGCCCCTACTCAGAAAGTAGTTAACAATACAATGTCATATTCTGAACCGCTTTACAACTGACGTTTCTGTAACTCTGAAAAAATAATTTAAATTGAAAATGATATACTTGAAATGTTCTAGCTTTACAAACATGGTTTAGTGCATTAACATGTAATGCAATGAGTATCTGTTGATGAATCATCCGTTACATTACTGTGGGTGTCACTGGTCATGCTCACCTCACAGTTATTCTTTTGGTTCTTTTAAACAAACTGGAAACTATTTGTATACAAATTATTTGTATGCAAATTATTTATCAGGTTGGCACATATTCATCATAAGAAATAATAACAATTCCTTAAAGGAAACAAGATCCTGGTGCGGAATAATATCAAGAAATTTAGAATAACTAACACTGCACTGTGATTCAGATTGATTTCACAGGATAAAATTGTTTTTATGTTAAGCTGTTCTTTCCTGCCATGTGAAGTTTTGATGCAGGAAGCGCCAAACATCAAACACGCTTCCTCACTCATCAATTCCTAATAAGACCATGTGAAAGGGAGACAGGAAATCAATTAGGGTTTGTGGTTGTGTGTGTGTACCTCTATGATGAAGCGTTTGTCGTAGCTGCTGCCACTCTCTGATATCAGCTCGTATTTTAACCCTCGCCGTTTCTCGTTCAGCTCCATCACGGGGTTTTTCCCCCCCGCCGTCAGGATGGGACCTGGAGCTCTGGACTGCAGGCGGACGGAGGCAGAAGAGAGGGTCAGCACAAACATCTGTTAGATATTCCTAAATGTTTTTAACTACAGTTAAAATCTGTCTCTGTCTATCTGACAGAGAATAACTGACAAAACAATACAAATAATATCAAAAATGATTTAGATATATTGTGTGCAAGTATTTGTATAAGTATACATTTTGGGACTTTTGCCGTGTGTTTTCAGTTTCAGTGATCCCTTGTGGACAAAGTATATGAATAATAGTAGCAGAGATACTAAATGACCTCAAACACATCTTTCACATTTCAGTTTTTCTTATGTTATATGTTGAACATATGCGACCTTTGGGTGCTTATCTCTCTGTTAGAGAGTACTTTTGTCTCCTTTTTTCCTGCCTGTTGGCATAAGTTGATACAGGATGTTTTGCTTGCTCTAGGGACATCTTGCAGTCCATCTTGTCGGGTACGTTTCGCCCCTTTTTGGCTCATATTGTCTTTGAAAGGAGTCATAGTGCTTTGCTTGTTATGTCTTGTCATGCAAAATGTTGATTATACTCTTCTTATATGTAGAACTACATAAATACGTGGGAATAGGTGAGAAAGCTTCAGAATTTGTTGGGCTTGAGCTGTATCACTTCGTTGCTGCAGCAAATGTCTTTGTCAATTCTCCGGTCGTAACTTCGAGTAAATCTTATCAGTGTCTGACATCGGTTCGAGCTCCTGTCCCCTGACCTCTTACGGTACGCTCATGGTTCCTATGAGTATTTACAGACATGTTATGTTAAAATACTATTTGTAGGCTGTGATATCTCTGCAGCTCCAAAGAACCTCATTAAAAATGGTATCTCAAACAATATTTAGGATTCAACAAATGTTATGCTTTCTTCGAATATTGCACTAGTCCATATCGCAGTTTTGGTAAAACTTTTAATTAATTGTGCAGTGCTAGCAAAAACCATGCAGCTTTTTCACATGCCATACAAATGTTATTTTGACACATTCTAAAAATGCCTGTGTATTTGAAAGTTTCAGCACACTCAGATCCCTCATTAGCCTTGAAGTTGGAAATATTGGGTATGCCTTGACAACTGATATGTACCATTATTGCTCTACCTCTATAAGAACAACATATGGAAGAAGAAACTAAAACAAATGCTGAAAGAGAGGCAGGTGACTGCAGATTTTGTTTGGCAAGATGACACTTCAAACTTAAGAGTTAAGAATTTGTAATAAACATCACTGATGACAGGGCTGCACATTTAATCTAAGTTGCAAATTGCACTAATGAAATAACCAAGTAGCAGTATATACAATAGTAAGTAAAGGCAAAATATCTGGATGAAGTATTGTGCAGCTGCAGTCACGACCTACAACAAATATTGTATAGACTTAACCTGTTAAGCCCCAAGCCTGTTTTTCGGGTCTCAGGCTCGAAAATGACATTCCCAGAACAAATGACAATAACTTCCCTTCTAAAAGGGGTAAATGAATAAAATGTAAATTATAGTGTCCGTCCAAAAACAAACCATTACTTATAGTGAAAACCACCCTTGAATGATGGGATAATAGACTAAAAGCTTTAAGAATCCAAACTATAACATACAATAATTACCCTGTATCAAGATTGATGCAAAACAAGTGACATTTGACCTTTTTAGAGAGGTTTAGCAAAAAAAAACCCACCTCTGGGGTCATTTGGGAGGAAATGGGTGTATTTGCCTATTCTCTGGAACCCATTGGTCGATTTTGATGATTGACATCTCTTTTGAACCGTTAGAGCCAATAGAATCAAAGGGGAATTTCCACACACACACGCTACCATTGAGAAATGAGAACTATGCGCACGCAGTTTGCCCAAAGCGAAACCTATTTTACGCTCTGAAATCTGAAAACTGAAAACTAGGTTTATTGCTGATGGATTATCAGAAATCATTTCAAAGTGACACAGACACATTGGATTAACCTATGGATTAACCTTCAGCAGCGTTTATATCGTTTTAATGCCATTGAAGACAACTTTTGATCAGAAAACAACAAAGTAAGACATATTGCCGTGTTGGCTACCTAATGCTACGTGGTGTGATGTCTTTGTTAGCTTCTCATGTCGCGAGTTCGGATCGGTCAGTAATGATACTAATACCTGTCGAATCTGTGCAATCTCAGCTTGCTAATCGATATCTTGTTTGTGCAGATACGATAAGTAATAAGGGTATTTTAACGTGAGTTCTGTGCTAAGTGAGTTAGCATTTTTTCGCTCAAGGCTAATTCAGAGCCTTTGTTATTACCCTAAAAATGGTTAATATTGTCTGATAGCTGAGTTTCTGCCCGTTAAGTGGGTATGACACATTAATAGGTTTTTAAATGTTAAGAAGCCCTCAGACGCTCTTTCTTGCAGATGTTGCGATTTTTTCCCCGCCCGCGGGGGAATGGGGCTTAACACGTTAAAGAAGATTCCTTGTTATGGCAGAATCCTTATTACAGCATATTTCTGGCTTATTCATCAAGGTCACATGGTAAGCTATATCATGTGTGTTACAGAGTTAGGTCACACAGCCCTATATCACATCACTAGTTGGTGAAACTGTCTGTCTGTGAAGCGCCCTAATACCCATGTGTACTTGTTAATAATCCTACTGTGTGTGTGTGTGTGTGTGTGTGTTTGTGTGTGTGTGCTCCCCACCTCCTGTGTGTCTGTGGAGGAGGTGATAGAGGTGGAGCTGGAGGTGGTGGACATCCTGTCGATCTTGCCTTCGCCATCTGACTTCTCGTCGGCGCTCAGCGAGTCCACGTCTCCGTCGCCGCCGAGCACAAAGCCCAGAGCCTGCAGCGCCTGAGGAGGAAACACGGCGCTAATTATTCATCACCTCCAGTAAATAGTCTGTCTCTGCTGCATTAGACAGTCATCTAATTATAGGATAACTGGTTCCTTAATGTCCCAACACATACACACCCAGTGTCTATGATTGAACAGCCCTTGAGCAAGGCGCTGAACACTGACACTGTGGCAGTGAGGCTGCAGAATGGCCATCTTCATCATCATTAACACAAAGCCTACATGCCATACCTTAGGGCAGGGGTCGGCAACCTTTTTGATAGGAAGTGCCATTACAATGATCAGCGTGCCGACGATCGTGAATTAACAACGGGGGGGGGGGGTGCAGCGAGGGGTAAGCAGTGTGTGGACCTGTCAGCGCAACTTACATGATGCCAAATTTAACAGACAAATTTTAATAATTGGTTTAAACGGCATAATAATAAGGACGATCGTCCGTTCTGTGATTCTCCAGAACACACACATGGCCAGTCCGCCCCTGTGTAGCATATTATTTCGATGAGAGATGAGCAGATCGCCACTGGGCTTTCAACTAAAGACACAGCCATGCAAAAACTGCGGCATTTGTACAGCTCCTTATGGGTACTGCAATTTGTGAAGTGCTTTCCTCTGCGGTGAAACGATCAGCACTGCACCACGGAGGAAAGCGGCAGAAATTCGCCTGGAGTTAAAGAGAGCGGGGCTGCGTTGCGTGCATGGCTTCCTTCTGCAGGTAACGGGGAGACGCGCCCTGGCAGCGGTCGTTCAGGATCCGAAAATAAAATTGTAATATTTTGCACACTTATTCCACTTATTCCTAGTGTGCCACTGGGGGGGCTTTTGGGATGGGAAAAAGCCCCCCCAGTGGGATTTTCCCATTGGATTTCGGTATATTGCAGAAAATAAGCTCTGTGGCTAACACACATCAATGACACCAGGATGATCTCCACATATTGACACCACTTTTTAACTTTTGAAGCATAAATGCAATTGCCAGAAGTAAAAAGCTAAAGCTAGGCTATAAAGAACTACATCACGGTGGCATGGCCGCGCATCACTGCCGCGCATCACTGCCGCGCATCACTGCCGCTGAGTTAAAGGCGGACTGAGAGCATGATGACCTTTTGTAGTTACTTTCAGTCACTTGTTATCAACCGCCATTTTTATGATATATAAAACCTTCAGATATTCAAGAGTGTGGTATTAACTGACATATTTTATATTGAGCAGAAAACGTGAGAATTTCTTCAGCTTGTGTTGTCAAAAGAGCTTGTTTCAGGCTTCTATCCATCAACACAAAAAACTGTAGACTTCTAGACGAGAGAACCAGAAATGGGAAAATGCTAAGTTATTTCCTGGTTTTGGGACTCGTTTCTGCACACTACTCTATAGAGACCTAACAATGCTGCTGGGTGAGAGTTTAAGGATCTTCAAATTGTATCCAATGTCAAGTATGTAGCTGTTGAAATATTTTACTCAAAACCACAAACGTTAACACCATGGTGGAGCTAAATGAACAGCTGGAATCATCCTCTGGGGATCATGACTGTACAAAAATATTTTTTTAACCCAATGTGTTGGACTACATTTAAAAGTCTGAATGCTATGAACTATGACACTTGAGCTCATGGACATTATCTTCCCACAATGCAATGCACAAAAGAGATGGAGGAGCTACACATCATTCTAATATGTTTTTGAATGGTGGGGAAACGGCTCCAGAAAGATCTTGGAGAACAAACAAACAAAACTTAAAGTATTACATTTAGCTCTCTGCTTGTGAGTTTGATTGATGTCATTTCACGTTATTAGTAAAGTAATAATTTAATTCCTGCACATTATAAAACATGTGTTGAACGTGCAGAATACCTTGAGGGCCACTTGGAGCTTGGCCGTCCTCTTGGAGTTGCCGGAGGCCTGGTAGGTGGTCCCCTGGATATCCACAGACATGGTGAAGACCGGGGCGTGCACTGGGCCGGACTGAGAGATCAGGCGGTACTGCAGGCCCGGGTGGATCTGGTTGAGACGCATAAGAGCGTTCATGGGGTGGTTAGGATCCGTCATCCTCCAGTCCAGGACTAAAGGAAGAGAGATGCACGGGTTATCTTCCAAACATTTTGGTTAATATGACCCTAAAATGTAATTAGAACACACAACAGCAGAAACTATGAAGAACATTTGGAAACGTTAATCTGGAAATTGAACACAAATGAATGACATTACCAAGTTGACCCAAAGTTCCTCCCGTAATACAAGTTCAGATTCGTACTATTAAATGATTGGTAGTAAAAAAGCCAAGGAAACGGAGGAATCTGCAGAAGCTATAGTAAATACACGTAAAGGTGTTTTTAGGCATCAAATGTATGATTCTTTTAAATCAACTCAACAACTGCATGCAAGAATTTAAAGGATAATGATAATCAATAATGTTTCAAGTTCAATTTCGACCCAAACAGTCTCCTCAGAATGATATTCTAGCAGGTTTTACTGCTGATAGAGATGCACGAAGCAATATTTACTGACCATTTCTTTTTTTCAAAGAGGGATACTGATGTGTTTAGAATTTTGTATTTTTCTACTGTTCAAGGCGACCGTTGATTTCCATTAACTTCTGTTCTGTATGAAACTCAATGTGCAAACTTGAAATGTTCTTGAGGTTTGCAGTTCTTTCAAACTGAATTGTTAAAAGCAGGTTGAATAAATCTGATTCATGAGAAACCAATAAACATCAGTTTCTCCAGGATACCAATATACAAGCATTTTTACAGAAAATAATATATTTTAACCCAATGATATTTAGGTGTCAAATGGGCAGATTTCTTTATTTTTGTCAAGCAGAAAAATAAGATGAATCCTCAAGTCTCAAGATCACGTCAGTGTAGCAGCAGAGATATTTTGTTACTAAAATTGCCAGTAATGCCTGTCAAGGTAAAAAGAGACATGCAGGATAACATTTTAAAAAGGACATATTCTGCTCATTTCCAGATTTATATTTGTATTTTGTTCCTCAACTGTGAAATGTTTACATGCTTTAATGATCAGAAAGGTCTTTATTTTTCCCATACTGCCTGTGCTGCAGCACCTCTTTTCACCCTCTGTCTGAAACCAGAGCCCAGTCCAGGGGGGAGTGTGTGGTTGAAACTCCCTCTGAAAAGGGAACTTTTGGATTTTAACCTTTGCAGACCCATGCACAAAACATATTACATTACATTACATTACATGTTACTTGTTAGACGCTTTTATCCAAAGCGACTTACATACTCAACACTGTGGGCAATCCCCACAGGAGCAATTTGGGGTGAAGTGTCTTGGCCAGGGACACAACGACATGCTGACTGAAGTGGTGTTTGAACCTGTGACCCCCTGATCCGAACACCTACGCACAACCCACTGTGCCACACGCCTCCTACATATAAACACACTAAAGGAAAAACCCAATAAGCATAAAATGTGCCTCTTTAATATTGAATTGTTTTTGATGTTTAGTTACACAGTTTCTTGTTCATGTACAATACAAATTGGTAAATATTAATGTGAGTTTTTTCACTTATACAATCTGTCCCTAATATTGACAAGGTTACAATGTGATAATGACACAAATGAATGCAGACTTAATGGTCACTAACTGTAAACAAGTTTCCTGATTCTGCAGATAGATTTAAACGCTGCAAAAAAAGTATTCTAAAATTCTAAAGTAAGTAATAGAAGTTTTAAAAATATATAATCTTATTTCTTCCAAACAGTTTATCACCATTGCTAAATAACAAGCTACTATTAGATTGCAGTAAAAAGGTTACAAAACCTTTAGTATGGTTATTTGAATCCTATAATGCAAAAGCAGGTTTTAATGAAGCGTCCTGAAAAACCTCCAACACTGAATTTAAGAGCAAAGACAATATCGACACTAAAATACAGGCTGAGCTCTTGTGCACGACCTCCATCAATGATCAATGAAATACGAGTTAAATGTAATAAAACAGAGCGCCCTCACGGTTAATATGCAGCTGATGAGAGGATACTTCAGACACCTCCACACACCCCCTCCTCTCTGCCCTGACACTTGATGACATCTTGTTAGAACAAAAGTTCTGGCAGTCTCCATAACAACTGTTTTTATTCCCTTGAGCTGTATGGAAACATTGGCAGGTGTGCGTTCAAGATTTGCTTTACACTCCTCTGTAAACACTTGAGAAGAACCAACAGAAGGATGGTATTAAAAGGAAAGCTAACCCTGCTACCCTGAAATATCCGTGTCGTCTCCAGAAATAAGAAAATATCACTGGCATACTGCAACCGGTAAACTTTATTTATGCTTTCAGAGCGATGCTGAGGGGTCAGATGTTCCAGACGTTCCTGCTGCACATCAGACCTTCCTTCCAAAGCTTCAAAGCTTATTTTTGATATTTTTCCCGACAGGTCTTAGACTATCCTTTGTGATTATTTTTACAGATGCATGACACGTTGATGTTGCAGCTGCAGCAGCTAATGTCATTTAACCGCACACAACACCTTCATATTAACAAATCGTAACAGATATACAGGCAGCCCTGAGCAAAAAGCTGTCCTTATTATAACGTGACTCCAAAAAGAGATAAACAAAAAGAAAAGCCTTAATAAAAAAGGGCTTTCCCAATCAGTCAGTTAATGTCTTTATTTTTTTTTGTAAAACACTGAAGACACATTTTTGCATTTTGCCCAGAGCCCAGTCTGCTCTGATTGGTCAGCTGGCCGACTCTGTTGTGATTGGTCAACAGCTTAGAAATGTACCACCCCTTAGACTATCGCATACAATGTGTTGAGAAGCCAGCCAATTGAAGCGCAACTGTTACATAATGATGTCACTATATTACGGAAGTTAACAAAGGATTCCAATGGAGGCTTTTCAGGAAGGGGGGGTGGGGGGAGTGTGTGGGAAAGAGACTTCCTTTGGAGGTAACACAGGGATTTTTGCCTTTGCAGTCCCATTTACATGCACAAAAACCTATAGAACACACACTACAGGAAACAGCATAATAGGGCATCCTTAACCTAAAACATCAGTCTTTATTTCCTTATATCTAAAAAGTGTGATTATTTGAGTATATATTTTTAACACAATGATAAAGATACCATTGTGATCATTTCCATATGGCCGACCACAGATGTACCCTTCTGTAAAACTAGTGTCACACAGAATACTTACAGCAGCTTCTACACACACTTGTCTTTTGTCATGCAGTCAGTGAGTAATGAGTTGGAGGGTCTGACAGCCACTAAAGACTCAAGTGTGTTTCGGTATGAATATGGATGGGGACGCTGTCTGAGGATACGGATGTGCTGATGGACAGGTGCTGTGAGGAAGAGAGGGGGAGGTGTTAATGCTCTGTGTGTGTTTGGCGTGGTGAGAGGCGGTGAGATAATTGCGTGGCAGCAGTCTGCAGTTTTAATCCCTCGGTATCTGTGCCTCCCGTCACTCGCTTTGGACTGAAAACGGAGGAGAGTTCCAGGGGAGGATCGTCCCACAGAGGGAGATTTAATTACACCGACACACAGGAGGGAGGAGGGGCGGAAGAGGAGCACATAGCCTTTTACTTATTTTTTAAGGCGCGTCTTTAAATCTGCATGAACGGTTCATTTTCTGTCTTGGTGCATCTTGTTTGGAACAAGTGAGCTCCGGAAATGGAGAGCCTAAACTGACCTCTTTAAAGCTTGAAGCCTATAGTTAGGGCTGGCTAAGGCTTGCTTTGAACCGACTCCTTTTATTTATGCTGCTCTAAGCATAAACTGTCGAGGGAACTTTCACCTTTCTTCCTTCCTTTCTCTCATGTCCTCTATATCTTAATGCACTCATTTCCCAAAAATGCATATTTCTAACGCAGCATCCAGGGCGTCATCTCCAGAGTTTTGTGTCTCTCACCTGGCAGGTTGCCAGTATAAGATTTTAAGACTGGATCTTGAGTTCTGAAGCCAGGCGCAAATACAAAGGGAACCAAGTAATGACGGCGACAAGTTCACCAGCCGATCCACTGATCAGGATCAGGTTGGAAGCTATACAGAACTAGAAAATGCATTTCCTGCTGAAAATGCGTGCGAATGCTGTAAACTGTGTACATTTGTTGCTGAATTTAGCTGACAATGCAGAAAAAGCTGAATATGTTATTAGTCGAATGGTCTCTGTAGCTGCTTTTAGCTACAAAAATCAAGTAAGTGTGTTGCTGAACGTAGCGGAGAAAAGTGAAATGATTTGAATCAAAATTGTTACAGCTCAAATGCATTACAATGACTTTTTTGAAAACTGAAAGTGAAATGTTAAACTGGAAGAGTAGGAAAAATAGTGAAGAAGCTTCATATTTAAAAGAAAAGGTTTAAAAAAGGTATAAACAACAAAATGTATAGCCTCAATGTCCTGAAATAGCTGAATAATGTAATAGTTGAATGGTTTATGTAGCTGAAAGGAGGCTGAAGGAGTTAGATATTAAATGTAAGTAGTAGTGAATGAATGTTATCAAACACCTGTGTGTGTAAGCTCAGAGATCAAAGGTTACCATGGTGACGACGTTATCAAACACCTGTGTACGTAGCCCAGATATCAAAGGTTTTCCTACAATTCAAGCATAAAATGATGTCCAAGGAGTGTAGGGTTTGGGAATTATGGCAGGTTTAAAAAAAAAAAATTGGGCGAATTTCAAGCTCTCCTCCACTCTGTTTTGAGATCACAGCACTAGACTTAACGAGCTGCGCAATACACACTAATGTTAAAATCTGAAGAAAGCCTCTTTATCAAGCTCCAAACTAAGTTAAATATCTCAAAAAGTGTAAAAGATATGAAGAATCTGAAGAACAAGTTTTATAGCTGAAGGTCTTGTGATCATTTTAAAGTTGGAATGAAGTCTCTAGCTGAAAGTATGTGGAGGGAGTAGCATTTGGCGCAAGGTGTAGGTAAAAGAGGATTTGAAGGTCCCTCCCATTGAGTTACATGTTAAAAAGAGTTTAAAAAGCTGAATATTTCAAAAAGTACAACATATTTTGAAAAAGTTGAAAGTTTCCCATCATGTGCTGAAAAGGCTGAATATTTTTGATATTTTAATGGTTTCTGTAGCTGAAAGTATGCTGAAGTTATTTGACGGCAATATATTGGTTGAAATAAGTTGAAGAATAAAGATTTGAAGAACTATAGTGGAATGCTGTAAACAGCATGCGCACTAATTAAAATCAAGGTGATTTTAAAATTAATTAAAGTTTAATTAAAGTATTAAAGTCGCCCTATTATACTTCTTGGGGTTCTCCCTTTCCTGTAGTATGTTATATAGGTTTGTGTGCATGTAAATGGTCTGCAAAGTTCAAAATCCCAAAGTTTCCTTCAGGGGGAGTTTCTCTCCCATATTCACATTGAACTCCTTTGTTTACATCTGCTATTATTGGCTAGCACTCTAACACATTGTGCGTGATAGGCTAAGTGGCGGGACATCTCTAAGCGGTTGACCAATCTCAACAGAGGCGGCCAGCTAACCTTTTATACTCTTTTATTTTGGTTTACTCATATGACTCTTAAACCATCATCACCCTAAAAAAGGAAAAAAAAGTGGATTTTTTTGTTTTGTATACATTTAATTAATGGTGTAATTTTTATGTTACTTGGTTAGATAAAGACAAGTTGTGAATTTTGGATTTGATTACACTAATCTTTTTTCAATAAATATAGACTTTTAGACTTTACAACATATGGAGCACACACACTCCTATGCAGCCAGCACTGGAATATAATTTATAAATAGTTTAATACTAATACTATTATTAGCATTCTAATCATTTTCTTCAACTGTGCAGAAAAATCGCCTATAAGCAAAATGAAGAAAAGCCGAGCAGCATTTGAATGGCAAAATTATGAATAAGGCATCAATACCTGCCTATTAAAAATATATTGGCTTCTGCTACTAATATACTAGACGGGCATACAATTTGAGCAGAACAGTCGACGTATCGTTGCTGCTTTACTTAACATGATGCATGACTTTAGGTATAAATAATTGGACTTTTGCTGCAGTTGTAGTGGAATCTATAATGATCATAGGAATAAAGCTACTGTAGCTGTTCTGTGACACCTCGTTACTGCTCCTATTTACATTATCATAGCAGAAAGCCATGACAGATGTGTTCCAAAATCATTACTGGAGCTCAAAATAGAGGGGAATCAAACACACACTCAGCTATCACAACCAGCTCAACTCAGAGCACACAGACAAACACTGCATGCAATCGTTGTTCAGATCATTATAAAATAATGTGTGACAGACAGGATCAATGTCAGCCACACTTGTATACAGTATATAGCAGCAATGGTATAGACATGTGTGTGAATAGCCACAAATAGTGTCACTATGGATCCATGGGAATGCAAAACTCAAACCTAAGCAATGCAAAATACTGCAAGGGAACACACACTAGTTGTGAAAAGAAAGTGCATCGGGTGGTTAAGGAAATGTTTTTAGTGGCAAAATGGTGGTACTACATATCAGTGCCAGTCTGTGATGTAATTTCATTGTTTCCCCTACCATTGTCTTAGAGGGGTGCTGCGCCCCGCCAACGAAGCCCCGCGCCCCCCCTGAAATTCAAGGTGTTTAAAAAAAAAGAAAAAAAAAATATATATATATTTTTTTTATAATCTTTTTTTTTTATATATATATATATATATATAGCACCAAATTGCAACTAATCTATATCTACTGTCACTTTTCACATTGAACATGTGCTCTTTTATTAAATAAACTAAACGCTTTCATCTTAAGTTGTGAGTTTAGTGTTTTTGACCCTAAGAAACACTGATGCACTAATCAATAACAATAATCCACAGCTCCTCTCTCTGCTCCATAGGATTTAAAAAATATATATCCCAATGCCACCCCCCGCTCAGGCAGCACCCCCCCAAAGCAGTAAACCTAGGGGAAACACTGAATTTGATCCAAAAAACTTCCATTGCGAGACGTGTGTTTATCTTTTGTTTTTACGCAAATAAACCAGTAAGTCCTGGTACCAATACATGCCAGGACTAACACCTGAATAGCTCTTATTTGAATCATTAAGGACTAAAAGTTGTACATTTGCTAAAAGCAGAGTCCAGCGTTCTTTTCCCTCTCCATCTGACTGAGACATTACTGGCCGTGACTCAGCGGATTGGAGGCAGGGCTTAAGAAAAACGCAAGTGCGCATGCTCTATTGGCCCAGATCCCTGGATGATCCGGGTCTTTTCCTGTTCGAGAGTCAAGCCATTTTGGAGTCATGAGCCACTGAGTAACTTTCATAGGAGTAAAAGAAGTCCAGCCTCCAACTGTGTTCAGTTCTCACATTCACACATACATACATGGGTGTTAAACAACAGGACATTAGTAGGAAAAGAAAGACGCCAAAGAGTCCAGGGAAGCAGTTGACGTCGACATTTAAGTGACATAAAATCAATATTTAAACATTGATAACTCTAATTCAGGGTATGGCAGGAGCCGCCAAAAAAAGGTAGTAATGCTGAAATGTAGCTGTAGAAACAATCTGATGTAAGTGTCTAAAATCATGATACCCACACTCTATTTATACAATGGGAGTCATAGTTCAACATGTTCAGGATTTCATTTTTACACTAAATTACATAACTTACATAACTACATACTAATGCTATATTGCTACTATATTCTTTATTGTATTTTTACATATTAATATTATATGATCATGGTATTCTCTTTCATTTATACGATAAGGTATATATTTTGGAAATAATTGTATTCCCTACAGTATACTACACTTATTTTATAAAACTTTATTTACACTTGAATACAATATTGGATAAACTTTTCACATTATTCATAACTTTGTTGTATATAGTTCACATTAAGCTACCAGAAGTGCACAATTGAACCTTTTTTGCACTAGTATAAAACAACATTTTAAATTAGTTTAATTTAGAAAAAAGCGCGAAAACGTGAATATTCAAAAGCAAGTTCTGGAGTTTTAACAAGTGTACTTTTGGATTACTTTCCACGCAGATTTGTGGACGTTTGTTTGTGAATGGCAGCTGGGATAGTGATGTCCTCAGTCACACTGAATTTAAACAAGTGTGTTTCATGTGCATGTGTTCAGATCTTAGTCAAACCGTTGCTAGGACGGCCAAATCTGAAGACAATCCACAATAACAAACCTTCATCAGTCTCTTTTGTGCATATTTTAATGTTTATATTGTTTGTAGCGTTTTTTAATGTCACTTCTCTTATTTCTTTGATTTATTATTTTCATTCAAATAAATACAGCCTTTTAGAGTATACATTTGTTATGCTTTAACAAGTCAATGTGCCCCTTAGGGAATAAGTCTTATCTAAACTTATTTCTGGGGCTGTCAAAGTTAAAGTGTTGTAGATTGCAATTAATCGGGAAACCTTGATGCGTATAAAAAATGTACACAAATTAATCATATCACAAAGTTTGACCGCAACTTCCTTTTGTTTTTCCAGAGTGGAGGTTTACCAGTGAGAAGGCAAAGAAAGCGGAAATGGAAAAAGCTACATGTATTGAACTGACTGACCACTGGACATCAGTAAGAACCAGCACTACCTCGGTATAACTGCACACCTGAACTGATGAAAATGGAGGAAATGCATTTTTCTGAAGCATGTGCTATAGCTTGTTTCTTGAAGATAGAGTACAGGGTCACCACTGTAGGAACAGATAGTGCCTTCAGTATGATAGCGGCAGCACGACTATACCATCAGAGCATATAACCTGTGTTACGCACATTATACAGAGGGCCATCACTGAGGGCCATCATTGGGGTAATTACTAAAAAAACGTAATGCATTACACATTACTAGTTACTTAGTTAAAGAGTAATGCCTTACTTTACTCAATTTCTCACTGATGAAAGTAATTAGTTACAATAATAGTCACTTTACTTTTGGATTACACTGTAACATCACCTGAGATGCCCCATAAATCAAATGACAAATGCTCTTTGTTTGAAAATCAGCCATAAAAAACTCAGGAAAACTCTCAATTCTTTGTCATACAGTACACCAACAAAACTTAAAATATGTTTTCCTTTCAACCATCTAATGCAAATATGAATGCCGTGCTTAGTAACTGAAATGTGATTACTGCTGTTATCAACAGCGACGTGTTACATTACTGCGTAACAGACATGTAATCTGATTACAGCAACACATTACTTTATAGCGTGTTAACCCCAACACTGCTGAGGGCACAGCACGCAGATCTGATGAAGATGTCTGATGAAGACCTGGATGGCGCTGATGGACAGTTTTGACGTTGACATGACATTAAGACACTGACACACAGACTCCTGATAATCTAATGCGTCTTTCAGCTCCATTTCCCCTTTTCCTCTATCGCAGCTACTCGGAAATCTGATAACGCCACACAATTTTCTGCTTGGAGGAAACATTTAATTTAAAAGGCCACAGCTCCTTGCAGAATTGTAACTTTTTTTAGCTTTTTGAACCGGTTTCATGCAGCTGGGTGATACGGTGAATGATGCCTCTTAGGATACAGTAAGCTGTTAACAATTCACTGCACTAAAGTGGATTGCTAATATGATCTAGAGGAGATAACAGCTCCGACTGCTGAATTTCAAACGGCGGCCTACAATGGGCCACATCCAGGCCGAGCCGGGGTACTTTGTCTCCTCTGAAGCGGAGATTGAAGTGCATACCGTCTGACAGCCGCTCTGATCCTCACACAGAGAGCGTCCGGATCTCTGAGAAAAGCTTTGCCTCACCTCTTTCTGCTCCACTGACTCTCAATTGTACACCTTTTACACAACGCCTGTCAGAAGGCACTTTGTTTACAGGACTGTACTTAACAGCTGTGCCAGATACAAACAGTGAAAACAGGGCTTTTTGTCTTTGTCATTAGCTACAACTGAGCGACAATCTCTTCAATCAATATCCACTTATCTGCTGTTAACAGACAAACACTAAGCTTTATTCTGGGGAGTCAAAATGAGCAAGACAGCTTTCTAATAAACTGAAGGCCTGATACCCTTTATGGCATGGTATGTATGGTCTGGTTATAGGATCCCTGCCCTTTTAGATTTATTTTCCAAACAGTGAGAGAAACTCCCTCTGGAGGGAACTTTGGGATTTTAGCCAAAACCTATATAACACTACAGGATAGGGAAAACCCAAAAAGCATACTGTAATGGGGCCCCTTTAAGAAAAGTTATATAAATTAATAATGCTACATGATAAAAATAAGGCTTCAAATAGACACTGTGAACGCTATCAGCAGACATGGATTCCAGTGTTTGATTATTGGCCAAAGCATTTATTAGGCGGTCTTTGGTTATTATTATTTTTTCACTAGTCCCCTGTGGTGTGTGCTGTGTGTTTACGAGTTCGGAGGAAGAGAATTAAAATCATGTGAGCAGAATGTCCCTTTTTTACACCGGTGAGTGGATGCTCAAAGTCACCTTTCATCCTTTTGATGAAGTCTCTGTCATCTGACCCGACGTCCTCCCGGTGCCTCTTCTGACAGCCGCCTGTGGAGCGCAAACACACACACTGATCACCTGGAACATCACAAAGACACTCATGTCAGCAACAACACATTGCTATTGTAATTATCTTTTTCCAGAGGGAATACAAACAGAATAGTACACTGCATAGGGGAGTACGAAAACAAGAAATAAAATGATGAATGAAGATAGGAATCTGAATACAGACACACACGGGCACACACAGAAGAAATGCAAATACAAAGATATACAAACACACAACAGAGTTGTAATATTGCTGTCACAACAAATTACACATAACGCCAAATTAATTAATGTTTGCAAATTAATTTGTCTGGTCATGCAAATTGAGCAGCATGTGTTGTTTGGGCTATACTTCCTGTCGATTTTTTTCTTGCTAATTACAGCAACCATGTTTTCTCTTTACATGTATTTTTTTACTTCTCTTAGTAGGTGTACACGCACTGGTTAAAAGGGTCCCTATTCTGCTAATTTTCATTTATGTTTTGGGCCTCTACTGTGACATGTTTTCATGCTTTAATGCTCAAAAAGCTCTTTATTTTTCTCATACTGCCTGTTCTGCAGCACCTCTTTTCACCCTCTGTCGGAAACCAGAGCCCAGTCTGCTCTGATTGGTTAGCTGGCTGGCAGGTTTATCCTTAGGTGTTTAAATCTGCTTTTCAAAAATAGGGCATCAAATTTGTTTGACGTTATCGAGTGTCAATCTCTATATAACTTATTGGTCTCTGGTTTCAGTGAATTGTCTATGGATCGACTGATTGGTTCGAGAAAGGATGCATCGGGCAATGTATGTTTAAAAGCCCATACTCAAACGGTAAACACAAGATTACAACTATAACAATTTTACTGGCGAATTCAAACATAACACTTTTTTTGTGCTTGTAAATGTGAAAAATTAATATAGACAATGATAAAATAAAATAATGGGAACAGCCAAAATAAATTGAAAAGGATTAGGACGGTTACTCCACAATTAAATCAATGTTGCAGGATAGTCGGAAAAGAGGCCATGTTTTTGTGTTTCAATGAGCGACCGCATACAGTATATGAGACTCACATGAACAGGAAAACACACCTTCTAACAGCCTTGGTGACGGCTTGCCGGCGGGGAGAGGATCCATATTCAAGACCTTGTAAAGCTGTCCGAAAGCTAGGAGGCGTAACGCATGCTGAAAAACACACACAAACACACACCAGACAGAATAAGAGCACGTCTCTGTATTGGTAGAGCAACAGAAGTGTGCAGTCAAAACAGGCAGCATGGATATCATTTATTTTCCGATCAATGCGCTGTAATTACCGGGCAAACTTTGTGTAAACAATCTGACTGTTGGGAGAAACTTCATGCATTATAGAGGAGGGGAATAAACACTCAAACGAAGGAGATAAGAAAAAGAAAGAAACGTATTCCCAGAGAGCAAAACAAAGGCAGAACAGAGTGAGGGGAAGATGTGAATTGAGGATGTCTTCATTATTTTCTCAGCGCTGAGCTCCCATTCTCCACCCGGGGGCAGACTTTGTTGTGCGTTGCAGCAGCAGCAGTGGTGGTGGTACAGTAGTTGTGTGGGTGTGAGCAGGAAAGAGTGTTCCCACGCTCATTAAGGAGGCTAATTAGGCTTCCTAGTTCATCAAGCCTGTGCTACACAGAGGGGCTGCTGATCCGAGGTCAGAGTCCGGGGCTTCTGCAGCCACTCAGCTATTTATAGTGTTGATGTAATGCAGTGGGCTTGCTCATAAACCTCCTTCAATCAGGGGAGCATTGCTCGTCCGGTCTCCTGAACAAAAATGCTGACTTCGGCGGAGAGGAAGTGAACCCCAGTGAGATGTTTCAAAGTCTCAAGAGTCGCAGCCCAGCTAATGATTATACTCAGCTTTTATAGCAGGAAAACAGGAGGGGAAGCTTTATAAATCTCAGGGGCGGAGTGCAAAGACAAGGTCCATAAAGCAGCAGTTCATATGAAAGACTTCCTATAATGGAAGGTATGTAAAAAAGTCTATATTCGGAACACATCTGTGGCTTTACATTAGTTCATCTCCAGCGAAGAAGTCTTAGCTACACAAAAGAGTTTACATTCACACCTCTCTTTGGTTTTCACATATCACTCTGTTGTTTGAGCAGCTCAAAACTCACATTTTCAATGCTGCTTTTAAAGGGGCCCTTTTATGCTCATGTTCAGGTATATCATTCTATGTTGTTCCTCTACTGTGTCATGTTTATATGCTTTAATGTGCAAAAAGGTCTTTATTTTTCTCATACTGCCTTTGCTCCCTCTGGAGGGAACACAGGGATTTCAGCCTTTGCAGAAAATGTACATGCTCAATAACCTATATATAGCACACTACTGGAAAGGGAAAACACCAAAAGCACAATAGGGCCTCTTTATTGTGTAAATTACTATTGTTTTACATTTGAGGTGTGTTGTTCTTAATGATTGTCTTTCGATTTAAAAATGTATAATATGTAAAGCATCTTTTAGTATCTTAAAAATGTAAAATGTATTAGTATTTTATTATTTAGCTCCAGTTTGAACAGTTTTTTTGTGTGTGTGACTTGATCACCTTTGGGAGCATCTGTGGCCCTGAGGCCGAAGACAAGAGCGTCTTAATCGATGCTCCCGGTGCAGACAGAAGGATTTAGATGAAATGCTCCTGTGTTCCTGTAAAAGTGCCCTTGAGCACTATAAACCTCCGAAACCTAAATTAAAACCAAAAAGATATCAGCTTAGACTTCCTGGCCTGCAGCAACAAAACACACTATCTCTCTGTGACAGGAGAAAACCACGAAAGCAACTAAAAAACTGATGGTTTTTTTAATTATTTTGATCGTAACGAGAGTGTTCTTTAGCACAAGCCCCTGAGAGTTGAATTTGCTACATTGAGCCTGAGGTACGCTTTATTGACTGAACATGTTTTACTTCTGCTGTGCAGGTGGGCATTTTAACATTGGGATTTAAAGGGATATTTGTTAGCACTGGGGGTTGCTGCTTGGATTGAACGCACACACTGGTATTCGACCTAACAGCGTCTTTATCAGGAAACACCTTAACTGTAACTCAATCAGATTTTGATAAATTAATAAATTAATCTTTATAGCAAAAAATAGTTGATACTTTAGCTTCTCAAATCTAAAAACATGCAGCATTTCATTTTCCTACATTAAGACATCTCATTGGGTTTTGGGCTAGCAGCAAGACATTCAAGATGCTTCAATTGCTGCTAGTTGAGGAAATAATCAGCATTTACTGAAATTGAAAATACTAACTATAGTTAACGTCTTAAACACTGATAGTGTAAATGCTTATGGACTTAAATTCCTTCTGCTTTAAGATTTTGGCTTTAATCACTGCAGAACTAACGGCAGCAGGGGCTGATGGGTAAAGAGGGCTCACCTGAGCGCTGTGAGTGATGGCGTCTGCCTGCTGCGCGCTGAGGTCAGTCAGGACGTCCGTGGGGTCCCTCTCACAGGGGTCGTGGACTCCGGGGCCTTCTGTAGAGGAAAAGGTTGTGACTCAGACATGAGAGTCCTCCAAACAGCAACACACTCTTTGAACCCTCTTTAATTTCTCTTTACAGGAAAACACACACGGAAATAATTAAGCAACTCCTGCTGTGTACACTCTGAATGCAGCAGTAACTCATCAATGATTCAGGGACTCCAGGGAACAACCTGCCATTTCAACGCTGAGGCGAAGCCCGAATACAAAATCCAATCACATCATCACAAAGGCTAACGCTCGGCACTGATCAAACACGGAAGCTGCCGGAATATGGATTAGAAAGAGAAGGGGAAGGAAAAAATAACCCTGAGAACATTTTCTTGTATTGGAGCTGAGTAAAAAACATTGTTAAAGTGGATTGCTCCAGTATTAAAATCGCAGAGGATGAAGAAGGTGGATTCGATCTCTCTAAATATAATTCACCACCAACTTTTACTGAATGAAAGAGTTCAACTCAACCCACACTCATGTTGCTGTTAATCCACTAAAGGAGCCCTGAGGGAATCTATACTACCCAATTAATGCTCTGTAGGATACTGTAGACTGAGGTCCTATTTCGCTTTTCCCTTTATTGTAATAAAGCGCCGTTATTGTCTTCCTTTGTTTACTTCCACAACATAGTCACATCACTATGTAACTATCACTCCTTTCACACCAAGGCTTTTCCCGTTCTAGCTCCGTGCTAGAGCTTTTCTGGTTCGGAACCGGTTCTTCGGTTCAGCTCCCGCTCTGTTCACACCGCTCAGAGCCCGACTGGTGCTGCGTCATTGCGTCATCGTTTGCGTCATGACGTAACCGTTTGCGTGCCTGCATCATGAAGCCAAACCGCGCGGAAACCCCTCACATCGACAACAACAAAAATGGCCGATTGTATTGAAGCGCTACTCGTTTTGGTTTTGCTCTGTCGAAACGAAATGGAAGAAATGGGACGACTTTACTACCAACTTTACAGTCGTTACATGCTACATTAAAAAGTTCTTTACAATCATCATCATCATCATCATCAACTTCAACGACGATTCCGTAGGAGAAAGAAGGAAAATATACGTCCTATTCGATGGCGTTAGAGCTAGCTGTTGTTAGCCTCTGCATGCGCCAAGCTCAAAATACCCAGCTTTGCAGCATTAATTACTATGGTATAACATTAAAACTGATGCCCCTGCCCCTGCCCCTGCCCCTGCCCCTGCCCGAGCCCCCGCCTCCGACGTAAGCGTGACGTATGCACTGCTTGCTTTATAGACCGACAACTTTTTGGTGCTTGAAACGAACCGGATTCAAGAGCTTAGAGGCGGCTCCGCTGCGGTGTGAACAGGAAAAAACGGTGCTTTCCAAGCTCCAGCTCCGAACCGGCCCTGGAACCGCGTTGGTGTGAAAGGGGCATATGTAACACTTGTGCTATTATCGCTCCAACACATTGTTCGTGATAGGCTAAGGGCTGGCACATCACAGCAAGCTAACCTATCAGAGCAGACTGGTCTCTGGTTTCAGACAGAGGGTGAAAAGAGGTGCTGCAGCACAGGCAGGATGAGAAAAATAAAGAGCTTTTTGAACATTAAAAAGCATGTAAACATGACAAAGAAGAGGCACAAAATCTCAATATGAACCTGAAGATGAACATAATATGTCTTTATTAAGTGGGATTCAATTTTTGAAATAGAACAGGAAGACATTCCCATGACAATAAACAGTGCCGATTCTAGAGTCTGTGGGGCCCTAGGCAAACATTCACTGGGGGCCCCTCGAACCAGCTTTTCATCACCACGCACAGCGGAGCAAGGCAACGAAACTTAAGATAAGAAGCAGCATTTTACGGCGCGCTATGCATGGGGCCGCCTTGAGGGGGTTTCCCGACATATCGTTGCAGTAAATTAAAGGGTGTTTCATGTTGTCGTTGCTGTGGACCTTCTTAAATCTACCTTCTTTGGGGGCCCCCTTCTGGTCCGGGGCCCCAAGCAGTTGCCTGCCTTGCCTGTCCGCAAGCGGCAAAATGAAAACTGAAAAACTGAGTAGCCAATGGGGATTCACCCCTGAAAGTCCCGCCCACCTGGGATGTTTGTGTCAGAATCGAAAACAAAAAATGAGGGAGTGCAAACGAGAAGAGCTGCAGCGAGAGCAAAAGTCTGATCATTGAGAAAGAAGCAAAGAGAACTGCAAACAAAAAGATATGTTAAAACAAAGAAAAAATACTTATAGTTTACATGATTACACAAATGATTTGTTTGCAACTTATAGTTTTATTTTTTAAATTAAATTTATTCAGCTTGACTCAGTTTTTTTTTCTCTTAAACTCTTAGTTTTGCTTAATTCTGAGAAAGTGTTCCTTTATCTTTATGAAACAAAACTAATCCCATAGGTAAAGAGGCTTTCTTCAGATTTTAACATTAGTTTGTATTGCGCAACTCGTTGTGATGTCACACCTAGAGTGGGGGACAGCTTGAAATTCACCTTCATATTTTTTTTTAAAACTTGCCATAATTCCCAAACCCTACACTCCTGAGACATAATTTTTCATGAAAAACGCAGGAAAACCTCTCCTAGGTTGGAAAATAAAAAAAGATTCAGCAAAATAATTAAACAAAATGCCTCTTGAGGGCATGAAGTGACAAAAACTTTCAACATGTCTCCATTAAGGCCCATTTTAAATTCAGCCTGATCTTTCCTCACAGCAGCAGCCGCACACCTTTAGTTAATCTGCCAAAAAGGCCACATTATTGACCCGAAAGTACATAAAAAGCAGACTCAGATGCTCGTCAGGGTCCTGAGACGCTTCACGCGTTGAAATTTCACCGATATCTGCTATTCTTCTTCAACAAAACGTTCGCATGTAAGAGGTTTATCTCTCATTCAGATCAATGGAAAGGCTCTCCTCTCACTGATTACTGCACATCACCATGGAAACCTTTGATCTCTGGGCTCAAGCACAGGTGTTTCATAACGTCGTTAGCTCAAACACAAACACCTGTGTGATGATGTCATAACTCCAACTGACATGCTCAGAACGCCACCAAACATCACATGATGGTTAAATTATTCAGCTATTTCAGGACATTGAGGCTATACATTTGGTTGTTTATACCTTTTTTAAACCATTTATTTTCAATATGAAGCTTCTTCACTATTTGTCCTACTCTTCCAGTTTAACATTTCACTTTCAAGTTTTCAACAAAGTCAATGCAATGCATTTGAGCTTTAACAATTTTGATTCAAATCATTTCACTTTTCTGCATTTCTCCGCTAAGTTCAGCAACACACTTACTTTTCTGTAGCTAAAAGCAGCTACAGAGACCATTCAACTAATAACATATTCAGCTTTTTCTGCATTTTCAGCTAAATTCAGCCACAAATGTTCACAGTTTACAGCATTCACATGCATTTTCAGCAGGAAATGCATTTTCTAGTTTCCAGTTCAATCTACTTGAGGTTGAATATAACATTTGCACAAATCTGACTGCTTGGATTAATTTTTCAAATACAAACCGTAAGGACATATTTTGCTCATTTTCTGGTTCTTATTTGTATTTTGTGTCTCTACTGGGACATGTCTCCATGCTTTAATTTTCAAAAAGCTCAGCACCTCTTTTCACCCTCTGTCTGAAACCAGAGCCCAGTCTTCTCTGATTGGTCCAACCCAGTATCACGGCAAGACATGAACATGTGACGATTTACCATGCTGGGAGACGTGAAGATGTCACAATTTCGTCCCTTCAAACGTGACAGTTACACGGTATTGTTAACCCATGTTAACCAGTGGAGAAATACCCGGAAATGCCAAGCAAATGCTACCCCGAAGGTCGGTTGTTATTGTCAATATTAATATGATAATGATTTATTTTTTAATAGTCACACTCGATTTCGCCGATTTTCTTGTTGTTAGCCTTTGTTTCTGCTAAAAGAGGTGTCGACCAGCTGGGGCAACAAGAAAATCGGCGAAATCGAGTGTGACTATTAAAAAATAAATCTAAAGTAGAGACCATCCGCTCTCTCCTCTCAAACTCCGCTGCTCTGCCAGTCCTGACCGTCAACCCCCAGCCTGGACCGACCCAGCCTCTTTGCTGCTTCACTAACATCTCGTAGCATGAAGTTGAGGCCATCATCAAAAAGATGAAACCCACCCCTGTGCCCTGGACCCCTTTCCCACAACTTTGGTCAAATCGAACATTGGTGACATAAGTCCGCTGATCACTTCAGTGATAAACCAGTCCATCCAGTCTGGTCATGTTCCACCACCATTAAAAGCTGCTGTCATCAAACCACTCCTCAAAAAACCCACTTTAGACCCTGAAGTCCTAGCCAATTACAGACCCATCTCCAACCTGCCATTCCTATCCAAGGTACTGGAGAAAGTAGTTGCCATTCAGATCCAGGAACATCTAACACTGAATAAACTCTTTGAAAAATTCCAGTCTGGTTTCCGCCAGGGCCACAGTACAGAAACTGCCTTAGTCAGGGTGACCAATGACCTGCTGATGACAGCTGACACCGGATCTCCATCTCTCCTCATCCTCCTGGATCTAATTGCAGCATTTGATACCGTCGACCATGACATCCTACTCCACCGTCTTCACACTACAATTGGACTCTCTGACTCTGCCTTAAACTGGTTCACCTCCTATCTCACTGGGAGGACTGAGCACGTCACCTTGGGAGCGGCTAAATCAAGAACACACTCTGTGACTTGCGGTGTCCCCCAAGGATCAGTCCTCGGCCCCACCCTTTTCACAATATACATGTCCGCCCTTGGTCATGTCATCAGCCGGCATGGAATATCTTTCCATTGCTATGCTGATGACACACAGCTCTACATCAGAGCAAACCCAACCCCCTCTGCACCTCTGCCATCATCCACAATAACCACATGCCTGGAGGAGATAAAGGTGTGGATGAAGCACAACTTCCTCCAGCTAAACAGCTCCAAGACTGAAGCCATTCTTATTGGCACTCCACATCAGGTTCGTTCATCCGCCATCACCAGCATCACCTTCTCCGGTCAGAACATTCCACTCTCATCAACGGTTACCAATCTGTGAGTTAAAATGGATCCTCACCTGAACTTTGAGGCCCACATCAAGCAAATATGCAAGATAAAAAAAAACTTGTCCACGCCTTTGTCTCCTCCAGGCTGGACTACTGTAATGCACTTTTCATTGGGATTCCTAGCAAGAACATCCAGAAGCTGCAATACATCCAAAACACCGCTGCTAGGATCCTGATGAGAGTGCGGAAGTACGAACACATCACACCCATCCTCAAATCACTGCACTGGCTCCCGGTCTCACTCAGGATTGACTACAAAATCACCCTCTTCACTCATCAGTGCATATATGGAAATGCTCCCTCCTACATCAAGGAATTGCTCACCCCACAAACCTCCACGACGAACCTACGTTCAGTAAAGGCAAACCTCCTCATCCCACCAAGGACAAAACTGAAGACCATGGGAGACCGAGCCTTCTGCTCCGAGACTGTGGAATGCCCTCCCAAACCAGCTGAGGACACCACAGACTGTGGATGCTTTCAAAAAAGGCCTAAAAACGCATATTTTTAGAATAGCCTTTAACTAGATTTTTAAATCCCCCACATTATGCCATGCCTGGCATAATGTCACGGCTTTTATTATGTTGGTTTAATTGTTTTTCAATTTTTTTTCAATTTTTTTTTAATTGTTTTTGTTGTTTTGTTTCACCCTTTTTAATTTTGTAGCACTTTGAGTTTTGTTTACGCAAATGAAAAGTGCGCTTATAAATAAAATATATTATTATTATAAAATCCCAACAAGCATAACAGGGCCTCTTAAATACACTCTTTAACGACACCTACATTTGCAGAGACACATTTGCAAATAGAAAAATAAATAAAGATATGGAGATTTCTGTTCACCTCTGTTTATATCTTTCTATACGAGGCCTGGTCATCAACAAGGTCTGGGACCCTAACTACTCTTACCCCCTCTGTAAACACTATGGTTTAAGTGTATTCACATCATGTGAACGAATATTGTTCATTTTAATATTGCCAACATCCTTTGCACATTTCTGTTAAACACTACCCCTTCTTAAAACTGCAAAGCGTTCCACTTTAAATTCCAATACTGCACATATTTTATTTTACCCGGGTATTTTATCATATGTTACTGTACTAGGTCTTTTTTGTATTTATATTTTGTGTAAATATTTCCCTATGTTTTATATGGTTTAAAAAAAATTGTAATAGTTCTGGTCAATTTTCATACAATTGTATTTCTCTCTATGTGTGCACCATACACACCAAGCAAATGGTGAGACACCTACATTTCATCCTGGGTTTCACAAACGATGTTAAACTAACGTGATCGTGTGCAGAGTGTAAATGCAGACCACAGAGGGGGCCTGGAGGTTGCAGTAGAGGACTGATCCCTGACCTGGAAGAAGGATCCCTGAGGCGATGCACTCCATGACGCGGCGCAGGCCCTCCCCTGGACCCAGGGGCCGGTTACACGTTGCCATGGCCTTTTCACAGATCAGCTCCAGAGGCTGCGGACATAGAGAGGACACTCAACAAACTAAAGCAATTCCAGGCACGCGTCTGGTCCTGGGACACAGAGCTTACGACACTTGTGTAGTTTACAGTTTGTACGACTTCTACTGAATGTGACACCTTGATGCTTCATTCAGATTCTGTGGAGCCACCTACCCATCCTTTGAGAGGCTGCCACCCAGCCAGTCTGTTGCTCATGTCTCTGAAAATCCTAAAGACGATGACGCCAGACTTGAGATCTGTGACTCTGGCCTGAGGGGACAGACAGACAGAGACAAACAGAACTGAGTGTCAGCACAAGGAGCAACACAGCAGAGCAGCACACATCAGAACTAGGATATGTATTCAAGCTCAGAGATAGTACAACTGCAGCGCCTAAAGAAGCATTTTTCAAGACCACTAAAATGTCATTTTGCTACAAATACTGTTGTGAGAGCCTGCATTTGATATCTAATTTGATAATGTTCAATTATCTTTTTTAAGTACCTTTATTTGCTTTGAGGAAGACAAGTTATACAACAAAACATGCAAGGAACGACCCAAACAAGAAACAACAACATAAATAAATTGAAAGAAAATATGAAAAATGTATTTAAAAATAATAAAAATAAATATAAACACAACCCAATCAAGAGAACCAAAACAAGAACTCCCCTACCAAAAAAGAAAAGAATATATACATTAAAAAAAATCTATAAAAAAATTATAATAAACAATTTTTAAAACTGAAATTTCGAGCATAGTTAGATATTAACAAAACTTAACCCAAACAGTAACAACCAAAAACACGAACATCTACAATAAATAAAAAATACCTTAATATAAATAAATAGAAGAAAATGAGGTGTGTTCAAAACATACCTCAAAAATCTATTTGTAATATAATTGTAAATTAACAAAACTCATCCCAAACAACAACCAAAACAATAAACTTCACAATAAATTAAAATCTATAAACATTGTATCGAAAAATACATTCTTAAAAATTCAGTTGTAACATAGTTATAAATGAACAAAAATAAACCCAAACCAGAATAACCAAAACAAGAACCCCCATAACAAATTAAAAAAGTAATAAACATTTCATAAAATATATTTATGCTAAATATAGCATAAATAAACAAAACATTAAGAATATAAAAGTAGAGAAATGATGCTTAAAATGCTGATAAGTCTAATGCTGCGTTCACACCTGACGCGATGCGAATATTCGCTTCGCTCTAATCGCTCTTATCGCATCGCTCTAAATGCTCGAGTTTCACCGCGGCTGTCAGCTGTGTTTACTCGCATCATTCAAACAAGACACGCCGGCTCGGGGGCTACAACTACAACAAAATGAACATATTTTACCGTGATTTAATTGTAATACACGTTTCAAAATGATGCCGAAGTAACAACATACTGATACCGGTTAGTAAAAACCATGAATTAATGCTTTGACAAGTCTGCAGACAGACGGCAGGCGAACATCTTTTAAAATGCTTGTTTTCTGAATGGAGATCGGATCGACCAGGCTAAGCTAACGTTGTATATGCTCCGTCCACACTCATAACAACGGCCTACAGACATAAATAAACCAGCGACTGTATTCGCCATGACACAGACAGTCTGTGGTTTGTACTTGTTTAACTTTTGTCCAGTTTCTGAACAGATATGAGGAGCTGTGAGCTCTGAGTGCTAACAGCTAATGGCTGATGTTTTGGTTTTCTGGTTCAACGTCAGTGAAGGCAGGCTGAGATCCTCACCGCCGATTGGCTACCGCGAGATCGCGTCACGGGAATTTGACGCTCGAGTTGAAAAAATTGAACTCGAGCAGTTGTCGTCTCAATCGCGCCGCGACATTCGCATCAACCGCTTCATGCTCGCCGTCGGAGCGAATTTGCGTCTGTCCGCATCTCTGCATTGACTTTACGTGTAATCGCGCCGCCTCCAAACATCGCATCGCGTCCGGTGTGAACGCAGCATAAGAGTCCTCTCATTTGGAATCAAAGAACATCGAGCAGTATTGTGTTTTTGTTATTGTGAGAATGTAACCCAAGAATACACGACATAGGTGTAAAATGGGGCCTCTTTAAAATGAATCAAGTAGTATTTTCAAGAAATGTAATGTTTGTTCCAATACTGATGTACAGTACTCTATAAAAAGCATGTATATAAGTACTCAATGCTGAGTCCACTCCCCCTGCACTCAACTGTGAAATGCTTTTAAGTAGATTTCTGTGTCAGGCATCCTGGTCATGTATTGTAGTTCTATCATCCGCCCCCCCCCCCCATGCTTTGCCTCTTTATAGGGAAACTAGTCATTCTGAAGCCGTGGCAGGAGTATTATATGGTTGACCATTATGACAAAAGTTTCACTGGACATCTCTGCACTTAGCGACACGAATATACATGAACTTATAAAACCAATGGAAATCCCCAAGATGATCCACATGAAATCCAGTGTTTGTCCAGAGAAAATATAATTACAACCCTGGTCTCATGTTCCTAAACAAATTCAAAGGAAGGAAGCTTGAAAAATTGCATTTAAATTCTACATTTTATTTTAAAGATTGCAACTACTCCTAACTCATATAATGTACTGTATATAGTATCCTATGTTTATATTTCGTTGGTCAATCATAGTGTTTACTAACTCATTTTGTATTTGATAGAGATGCTTTATAAATATAGGTTTTTCTACTGGATATGTATTGATTTATTATTGATATTTGTAATTTCTTTGTTAATGTATGTCCAATGCCTTGTTAACCTGCTGCTGTAGCCAACATAATTTAAATAAACCAAATCTTATCTAATCTGATCTAATTGAATATTATCTGATCTATCATAATCTAATCTTATTTAATTGAATCTAGTCTAATTTAATCTAATTAAATTAGGGTTAAATAAATGTAATATAATTCAATCTAATCTAAATCAATCTTATCCAATTAAATCTGATCTAATTTGATGTAAATCAAATCAGTTTTTATCGAATAAATTCCTATTTAAAATCAATTGATCCAATGTTGTCTAATCTAATTGTATAAAATTCAATCTAATCTGATTTTATCAAATCTAATTTTATCTGATTTGACTGAATCTAATCTAATGTAATCTTAAAGATTATGACTTTAACAGTTTATGTTTATTTTTACCTCAAGTGCAATGAATCCATCCTCATTTTATATAATCTATTATAATCTATTCTGATCTAATCTGATGGAAATTGAAGAATAAAATCTTAAAGATGATGACATTAACATAAAAAACGAATCAAACTAGAGACAATGGAGACTTCTAATTTGCACCAAATGAATATTCCTCCAAATACAGCAGGTGATTTAACTCGGGTGCTTTCATTTACAGCGGATTGGATGAGAGGATTGCCACTAAGGGCATCTGCAGTGATTACAGGGGTGGAGGTCCTCGGCTCATAGTACGCCCGCGTGAATATGATGAAACAGAACCGGCCTTGCTCTGCTTCACCTTTAGAGCAGCCCTTCACTGTGGTATTACTCTGCATCTGGTTCTCCTTCCCTCAGGGAAGCTGCTCACCTGCCCTTGACTCTCCTCTGTCTCCCCAGCGCTGGATAACTCTCAGCTCATCTGAAACCTGATTTGGTTAAGAATCTCTTCATGACCTTCAGTTACATCGCACTCTGCCAAGTTCTTCCTCCAACATTTCGACAGAACAGAAACATTTCCCTGCTGTCTATTCTCTTCTCTTACCTGCCAGTTAATGTGCTTTTAATGATTTCAGTTGCTGGATATTTGTAATGCGCACACATTACTTTACTACCACTATTTATGATAGGTAATGTGAATTTAAATTGAATTTAAATTGAATTTCAAAAATAATCAGCAAAAGAAAATGCAAATGAATGCATGTTTCTATCCACTTCTGTCATCATCAACATTAGGAGTTCAGTGCATTAAAATAATGCCATTAGATTAGTACAGTGGCAGACCGGGGCAGATGCGCTCAAACACCTACATTAGAAGAAACTTGCTGCACTTTTAAAAACTATGAAAACAAATAAAAATTAAAAGATGTGCCAAAACACATGCAAATGAGGTAACATCTTCACCAACTGGACAACACATGGGCCCATTTAGAAACATGCAACATTACATACTTACAAACCACTTACAATTATGAACCAGGCAATTTCTGCCGACAGTGACAGCTGAGCGTTTGCAGACCATTTACATGCACAGAAACCTATATAACACTACAGGAGAGGAACAACCTCAAAAAGCATAATAAAGACCCTTTAACTAGCAAATCATTGAACACAGGTTTAAAACAGCTGCAGCCTACACATTAGTATATAACAGCAGATTAAAATGTCTCCGCTTCATTTAAAACCTGTTATTATGTAGTTATGTTTTTAACGTTAATGCTTTAACCCTTGCGCTTATTCTGGTAAAACTAAGACGTAAAAAATAATGAACCCAAAGTAACCACATCAACAAGTTGGACAAAACTTCCTCCTGTAATTCCAGCGTGGATGTTTACCATGAATTGCATGGCAGTAAAAAAGCAAATAAAGCAGAGGAATCTGCACAAGCTATTGCACTGACTGGAGACCACTGGACATTAGTACCTCGATGTAATGACACATCTAATCCACGCCAAATGGAAACTAGACTCAATTGCTTTAACTGCTGAAGCATGGGCTAGCCAGTTTGTTGAAGTTGCACAAGAGTTAGACATAGTGCTCATAATAGAATACTACCAGCACCAGCATATGTGCTACAGTAAGTACTTCGGATGAATCATGATGAATCACAGCGTATTATTGGGATTAACGGGATTATAATGTCTAATCGATTGACAGCACTGATTTATATATACATATTATTTTCTGACAGCACTAATATATATATATATATATAAATATATTTTGAAGTTATCACAATGAAAAAAGCAAATCATTGTAGCCTGTGTATGAAACAGCTGCTGCCTACAAATGAGTACATCTGAAGCTTTTAAAAAGTCTGTCTTTATTATGTGACTGTGCTTCATTGTAATCAAATGTGACATTCACTGCATATTCAGGGTCGGACTCAGAGAGTGATTGTGTCATTGGTCCAGATGTGCTCACCTGGAACCACTTGGTGTGTCGGAGTGAAGCCAGCGCAGCCCGGCACTTCTGCCTGTCCAGGACCTCTTCCTCCTCTTCCTCATCCTCCTTCTGTTTCTTGTCCTCCTGCTTCCTGTCGTCCTGATGGCCTTTCTCTGGAGAGACGGACAGGGTGAGACGGGACAGACTGAGCGTGACCTCCCACACTCAGAAACAGACACACAGGCAGCGGGGTTGCTAATTATTAGTCAAACCCACTGATCTGACCGAATGAGCTAAGGGGACATTTTAGAGGTTCTGTACATTTGTTTGTCTTTTTTGGGAGAGGGGGGGTGGGTTTCTCATGCACAAGGCAGGATCTTTCATGACATCGACAGGAGGAACCGGAGTAGATGTGAGCACATGCCGCCCGGCCGAAGTCTCACTCTAGATGCAGATCAGTGGCTGGAGGCGATGGAGCACGCCGGATTAGTGTGTTATCAATTACAGCGCAGGACGAAAATGAAAGCATGGCGAAAACAGGGTGCCAAAAGCCAAATTAAAGATTATAATAACACTTTGGAACAGGGGCACGTTTGATGCAAATGGGAATTCTGACTCATTAAGATTGGGGAACAAATTCACGATTTTTTTTCTCTCTTGGTTTCACTTTGTTTTTTTTCGTTTGCTTTTTTAGCAATTCTACTTGAAGAGAGGGGAAGTCATCCCGCTTAAATAAAAAAAATGCTGCAGTTTTCTGGGGCGCCATGCTAGTATTTTCAGTCTTGTGGGGCCGGTCAGATGTTTATGTTTGACTGACACAGTCTCTCAACACGGGTTCCTGTGGGGGAGCGCTCCTGCCAAGACTGGAGGCGAGCCATGGGAGAACGACAGCAGAATAAAGAGTGACAGCAGATGACAAGGACAACATAAACATCTGAGTGAGAACGCCACCCTGGAAAGAAAGTGAAGGCCGTTTGTTCTCGGGAGCGGCTGAGGGGTGCCCGCTGTGGGACAGTCAAGCAGACGAACAAATAAGGGTGGGAGGAACAGACTGCAAACCACACTGCGGAGCTCAGTGGTGACGGCTATCAGTGAATCATCAGGAGGGAATCTGCGATAGCGAATTGAAACATTATCTTCAGCCTGCCAAGTCGCAAATATTAGATGATGATAAATGTCTCATCAGTGTGGAATCAGTGGCATTATGGTTCAACAAACTCTTCTCTAAAGAGCAGCAGCCAGCCAAGATTAAATCATGGCTATTTTTTACCAGGCTGACAGTAATGCTGACACAGAGCATTAAAATAAGCTCTGGCTCCTGGAGAGGAGGTTACAGTCAAGTCTCTAATTCCAGATACACACAGTATTAAAATTCCAATTTATCTCTGTGTGTGTGTGTGTGTGTGTGTGTGTGTGTGTGTGTGTGTGTGTGTGTGTGTGTGTGTGTGTGTGATTCATCAGTAGTAATGTGAGCGGCATGTGGTTTGGCAGTCTGTTGCTGAAGAGACCGTGTGAGAAGCTGAAGAGGATGGAGGAGGTGGAAGACAAAGAAGGAGCTGATGAGACATGGGGTTCGTCCAGTGTCACTCCTCCTCTAAGACCTAAGATTTAGGATCCTTTATGTTCCGCCACTGGGAATTCTGGGTAAAATATCTACCACTATTAGTGGCATTGGAAGAGTAAACTTCTCTAATTCGGCACTTTCAGGTACAATCTGAGTTTACCTTTGTGCACATGGAGACTCCGAAACAGATGTAATTGAGAATTGAAGGGAAATCACAAAAAAAGCCGTTAAATTACGATTTATTTCCGAAAAAATACTTTGTTGCAAAATACTTTTGTTGAATTTTATTCTTGTAAGTTTATAAAGTTTTGAAGGTGAAGCTTTTGTCTTGTGCAGTAATTCCCTAAGTTTTGGACCCAAGTTAATACTTAAAAAGATAAACATTAAAACTGTCAGGGATTTCATCATACCTTTTTATAACTAAAACCTAAGGACTCGCGAGGGTGCCGTGGGAATAAATATAGAGCATCTCAGTTTTAAATATTAATAACATTTTATTTATCATTATTAGTTCTATATATATATATATATATATATATATATATAGAATAATGTGTTGCTTCAGCAGAGATGGTTAAGCAGCACACTTGCTTTTTAAGGCAGCTTAAATGTCGGGTCAAGGTTAAAGTCCAACAGTATGTTTAATGTCAATAATAATGGGACTTTCATATAATTGTTCATATGAAATGTATACATGTAAATTGAAAAAAATGTAATGTCACAGCCCTTATTTGCTTACCTATTTACATTGTCTGTCCAATCACGTTTCATTTCACAAATTAATCCATCCCCTGCATTCACAGTTAGTCTCTTTTTTCGATTAGCTTTAATTTAAATGTAATTATTTTTAAATGTTAAACGTGTGGGCAGAGGGCCACCTACAAATTATATTAGATCTAATTCAAAGCAGCACTCAGTCAGGAAACACTACATTATTTAGGTGGTACACTCAAGACTCCATAAAATAAGATACTAAGAAATAACCTGAATATGGTCATTAAAAAAACACGATTATTCCAGCTCTTTTGTGAAAGATGGGGAATTTTTCAAGTATGTATGCATTCATTTATTTGGCATGATTGATGCTTTTCAGAAGCTGTTTCCCAGAGGCACGCCATAAAGGAACCATCAGTCACAGGTCAACACCACAGACAGATAAGGACAACCCCTACTAAATTCTCCCTGACATCATCAGCTTAGGTGAATTTTGATTAGTGACCAGGACATCACATTAACACCGTTTTTTTACAACATGAAATTATGGGATGTCATTTTGAGCCAATGCAAATTGAACACCAGAGAGGGGTCATCCCCTGTAATTAAAGCAGAGAAGCCGGAGTCATTTTTAGTCTATGTGCTCGGTAGTAGACATGGACCAGAATTTCATGGTGACCCAGAGAGAAGTCCAGTCACAAGAGGAGAGGGTGGAGGGGGGGTAAGAGGAGCATGTCTGAGGCAGAGAGTGAGAGGGTTGGTTTGATTTAGTTGTTGGGGAAGCCCCTTGTACCCGGGGTTTCCTGTAGCCGGGTTGTGGGGGGGGGGGGGCGCCTCGTCAGCAGCGGGGCCGCGGAGAAGTGTCAATCCACACAGCGCTGACCTGCGGAGCTACGGCAACAAAACCAACAGTCAGTGAGCAGAGGCTAGCTTCACACCAGGGGTCAATTCAGAGCCAGAGGGCATCAGTTAGACTGTTACTCACCACTACAAATAAATACAGTAAAAGTGTGAGTTCTTTTGATCCAGCACACCCGTCAATAACTGTTCCTGACCTTTCCAAAAATTGATACAATTAACTGGGAGATTTTAATCTCTTTCATGGGATCAGCTGATCTGTTAACAAGAAAAAACAATCTCTGCCTATATTAACGCTGCCCAATAGAGTGGTGCAGGAATGAGTCCTAAAACCCAGATGATTTAGTATTTTACTATTTCTATTACTATTAAGAGAGAATGTCATTAAATGCTCTGTTTTCGCTGTCTACCTTTCTCTTTTTTGAGTGCGCCATTTGAAATGACTCCGACTGTTTCTCTCTTCTTGTCTCGTCTCTGTGTGTGTGTTTGAATCTATCGTGCTGACTCACTGACTGCACCTTTTTATCTTTATGTTTTAAACATTTTTTAAAAACATTTTCAACATTTTCAAAATGGTGGATAAATCCTTATATGCTCCCGGCAACACACTGAACGTCAACTTTGCCTAACACCCAGCTCCTTTTCTTTAAAGATGAATTCTTTAAATTCCTGTACTATACTCTGATTATTGGATAGCTGAATCGTCTTTCTCAGATGCAGGATGATATAGAAGAGGACATCTGGGACAGACGTGTCCTTTTTCCCCAATCCCAATCCAGAACAACCCCTGTGGAAATCATCCTTCACCGGCCATCTGCTATTTCCCCTACACTTGACGCAGATCCATATCGTCCCTTCTCCTTTTCCCCTGTTGGCCTCTCAGCTCTCTCAATGTATCATCCTTCCCAATTTTCTCCAGGCTCTCTCCCACATAAAGCTCAGGTTTCATAGCACTTTTATACCTTCACATTCCCTCTATATAATCCTTCCTCTCAGCCCTCTGTTGGCAGGAAACGGTTCAAATAAAAACAGAGCAAGCATCTTCTCAAACAGGAAGCGTAAAAGGGGGTAAGGCATGGGGGGCAGAGGGGATGAGGGGTCAATACCTTCTTCTGTGGGGCTGTGTTCCTCCCTCATGGTTAAGGAGGAGAGGGTGATCTTCAGCGTGAGTCGAGGGTCTTTGGTGTTGCGGACCCGGATGGCTGCTTCGGGGACGCACGACTGCACCTCGAATTTGTCCTCCGTCATTGTCTGCAAGGCAGGGCTGCACCATTAATTAAGAATCGAAAATAACAGTGGAAACATTGACTGATGCTGTTTGTGGAGAACGAGGCGCTGCTGTTCTACTCTGTTTGGGACAAGCTGTTTGAACAAGGTCAGTGGCCTACACATAAAATACTTGTATTTACAGAAATGTACTTTATTTGCCTAGACAACAGGCATTTAATTGTAACAACTCATATTAAACCCCAATGAAACCTGCAGTGCAGTTCAGAAACAGACTTTTACATTTGTTTTTGTCAAAAGGACGTTACTCAGATGTCAACACACTTTCAGTCCATCATACGAACACAAATATTTCTTCAGATTAGCAACATGGGTACTGCTAGCTGCCAGCTAATGACCCCATCAACAAGCAATGGTAAGAATCCCAAAGAGTACAAACCCTGACTTCCTATGCTTTGGTATGATAAGGGCCAGTGGAAGCAGCAAAAGGCACACACACTGTTGTGTTTACCACCACATTTCATTTACAGCTTGAACCCCGGTTGTTATTGCCAGCCAATTCCCAGCACGCCAAACTATCTTGCTTTTCCGATTCCCGTTTTTTTCGCTGCCAAGTGCTCTATCTCTCCCTGTGAGGAATGACCCCCATCCATCACCCCTCTCCCTGTCAATCTCTCACAGCTTGGCCCAGGAAATGAGAGCTTCAAACGGTTTCCTCCGTTTATGATGCAGCCGGCACTGCAGATATGGCAGGTAATTAACTGAGAGGGGGGGCACAGGAAGCACTGTGTAAGTCGACAATGTTAGCTAGCAGATGCTTAAAGAGGGGGGTGGGGCTCTGTTGAAACTCATCTGAAGGGTAGAGATCTTATGATAACCCACAAGGCTCATAGTGTTGCAGGGAGAAATCACAAATAACGGTTAGTTCTGTAAAGAGAGGGTCCACATGCTCTGAAGATTGGGCTTTACACATGTCAGGGAGACAGACATAAAACTCAGTGCCACTTCCTGTTTCCTATCATATCCACTTCAAACCATCTCCTATCATTGAGTCTTCTTCTACTAACCAAAAAGCATCCTTTGATCTGGTTAAAGAATAAAAGTCAGTTTTTCCTTACTGAGAAATGATTTATTTCGCCCATGAAAATGATTCATCATTATTCTGGGGACAGGAACATGTCTTACTCAGGCTTGATCTCTTGAACTGGTTTGTGTTGCTAATGAATTCAACTTGTTCTGCAGTCATAAAAATGTTTTAAGCAGTATTTGATTTTAGTTGTATTATTTTTCAATAAAAGGTGGGTTGAAATAAAAACAACACAATAGTGCACATCACAG
Organism: Dissostichus eleginoides; assembly: GCA_031216635.1. Taxonomy (NCBI): domain Eukaryota; kingdom Metazoa; phylum Chordata; class Actinopteri; order Perciformes; family Nototheniidae; genus Dissostichus; species Dissostichus eleginoides. Next base: position 32,558,812 of record CM062269.1, read on the forward strand.
GTATTTTTGAGATGGTTTTCATTTATTAACTAACATTTTTTTTCTAATCTAATGCTAATAATCCCGGTTATCAAGAATTCTATCTTTACTCTTTAAATTCTGCTGTTCAGAAGTAATAGAAGCTGCCATCGAGAACTAAGGATGTATAAAGAAAACTGCATACAGCGTCGGAGGCGGGCCGTCGTTCATGACTATGAAAGTTGCTCAGTGACACATGAAGCCCAAAATGGAGTGACTATAGATCGAAAAAGTACCCATATCTGGGCCCATAGAGCATGAACACTTGAGTTTTTGTTGAGCCTCAGATCTCTCGATATGGGGATCAGTTAAATTAATGGAGAGGGAAAATGTCTCCCACAATTGGTGCACTTTTACTTTATTGGAAAATTAAATATTCTTCTGATCTATGTTTTATTTGTTTGGCTGTGTAGACCATCCCTTTAGACTAGGGATGATAATTGATAACATTTTATCAATAAAATAAAATTATTGATTAATTATCAATTGCCACGTAAATTACGCCCTTTTTTTATAGTAATTGTCATATATGGTTGTTTATGGCAAGAATATAACAATTTAAAAGATAAGGAAATATATGATGGTAGTGTTATTAAAATGTTATTGGCATTAATAATGTATTATAATCTGCCTAAAGCTACGATTACGAAGTTAATAAATCGTAATTCCCTTCTATAATATTTTTAAAATGTTCATCTACTTTTACTTATATTAAATTAGGCTTAAGGACAGGGACATTTATCACTTAAATGTGTAAACATAGTGACAATTTGTGCATCAGTGCTGAAATTCCACACAACCATAAGAATGTTAGTTTTTTTCTTTTTTTAAACCTTCTTATTACCGTACATTATGTCTATATATAGTGTCGCACAATGCAAATGAAGCTACATTTAGAATGTATAAGTCCACTAAAGGTGCCATTAGTATTAGTATTATTATTCTGATCTTCGGGTATGTCTTTTTTTCATGTCACCTGACAGAGTTCTTTTGTCACACAAACATAACTATCTGGTTGTTCTCTGTGGACAAGTATTTCCACTGAAGCTAGTGTCACAAAGAAGCCTTTTAAAGAGCGCCAAGGTTGCTTCCTCTGTGGTGCTTTGATGGCTCATTCTGGATGCACAGTGCTGAACACTGCAGTGCTGCAGGTGGGCTGCGAGTACCTGGATCTGCAGGGGGAGGTTGGCGCTGATGGTGTATAGCAGCACTTTGGTGGGTTTCTCCCTGCACATCAGCACCAGTTCCAGGTCCATGTCCCCTTTGATCAGCAGGCCTTTGGCCACCAGACCGACACGCGTCACTCCGCAAAGCGCTGGCTTGTGGTCGGGCCTGAGGGAAGATGGAGGACAGCCAGCATCAGATTATTCTGTTCATATAGAAAAGCTGACACAAATACATGTTGAGAACTATTGCAACTATGGGGTGGTGCAGTAATCAGTCCTAAACTCCAGAAATCAAGTCAAAGTTCTCTTTTTAACAGTTGTTTGGTCAGGAGGCTAAAATAAGATCATATGGGATGGTAGTATATAAAGTGGTGCAGTAATGAGTCCTAAATCTGGAAGTTACCGTTTAAGCCCCTCTGGGTTACCTCGCCTCAAGGCTTTTTTGACAGAAATAAGGTCTGAGGTTAACACAAGCCTACGAGATTTTCACGTTTTGTTCTACGAAATAAACCGTGTCAATAAATACCCCTCTCATAAATGTCCGAAGCTTCTATGTATCGGTTGCTAACAAGTGACAAGTGAGCAAACCGTACATCATAACACCAAACAAAGGCAGACTTTAGCTTACTGATGGTGATTTAGACTGTGATGTTTTTAGTTTATAGCCTAATGTTAGCTTTTTACTTCTGGCGATTGCATTTATGCTTCAAAAATCATAGATGTGTTGGAAATATGTGAAGGTTATCCTGCTGAACAAAATATATTATAAAAGTGTGTTTGCCACAGATACTGGAACATTTAACACTTTACCTACTCTTTGCACTTTCTGGTTTGATGCAAACTGCATTTTGCAATAAAGTTGAATCTAATCTAAACAGAAACGTATGTTCTGCAATATTCTGAAATCCATTTCAAAAATCCTATTGCTTTTAGTTGAAGGTGCCCTTGCTATGCTCACTTCATTTAATGCTCCCATAAACCACTGCATTTAGAAAAACATATAGGTTGTTATAGATACATGCTAATACTAATCTTAGTTTAGTTTAGTGGACCAATCACAACAGAGCCAGCCAGCTAACCAATCAGAGCAGATTTGACTCTGGTTTCAGACAGAGGGAGAAAAGAGGTGCTGCAGCACAGGCAGTATGAGAAAAATAAAGAGCTTTTTGAACATTAAAGCATGTAAACCTGTAAAATTAGCATAATAGGGCCCCTTTAAGAAAAAATATATGTTTTGGTATTCTGGGTGAACTGACACTTTTTGCTTAGGGTTTTTCAAATGATTCTTCTTGGAGACATTCTGGTAATTCTCTTTGCAAAAACATTGCTGACTGGACATCCTCCTATATATCAACAATACAATATACTTCTTTTTTTCTGTCCTGGTTGTGTTTTATTTCTATAAATCAGCTTCCTCTCTGTATCCTGTCTGAGATGATTTCTGAGTGCAGAACCTCTGTGTGTATTTTCAGGCAACGTGCCAAACGTTGAGGATTTATGATTTCTTGTTGGGCTTGTTTAATCAACCAATCATCACATGTTCCCTCCTGATGCTAATTTACAGCAGAACACAGTTTATGAGGGAAAGGATGTAGCACTGTATTGAGGAAATGGCTAAAAGAGGTGCTGCAGCACAGGCAGTATGAGAAAAATAAAGACCTTTTTGAACATGAAATAATGTCACAGGAGTAGAGGCAGATAATATAATAATGAAACCTGAACAATTAGACATTTCAGCTAACTTTCCCACTGAGCAGGACCATCTTACTATAATCAAAGAAGAGATGTTCTCTGGACAGAACGGTATAAATTCAGCTTTAAATCATCACGGTATGAACATTAAAACAACCCTAAAATAACAGCACATTCAGCAGGACATACTTTGTCTCAGCAGCGTCTGCCTCCACTTGAATGTCCCCAGCCTCATTATTGCTGGAGGTCTTCCCTGAGGATTTATTTAGTCCATCCATCCAATCAGATACTTTCTTTAGTGCTCCCTCCACAGTGGACACCAGCGTCTGGACGGCCTCCAGCTCCTCTGGTGCCGGGTATATGCTGGAGTGCTTGGCCATGACATGGCGGTCGTCGTTAGCAAACGATCTGAAAGACCTCTGGGTTCAGGAGAGAAGAAAAAAATACATGGTCATTTTTTATTTTAGGTTTTCATTCCAGCTGATACAGTGTGCATCCCACAGCGGGAGCAGGTTCAGAGTGAAACTCAAGGACATCCAGAGAGGAAACATGGACTTCTGCAGGAATTAAACCTGTGGCCTTTACAACGTGTGACCTTTGAGTTGGTCTATCCTCCTCATCATTGTCATTAATCAGCGTAAATGTCATTCGTGGTAATGTCGTTGACTTTTGTCAGTGAGCACGTACCGATTTATTAAGGGAACCTGATGTTTATTATATCAAAACTTATGGACTAGTACCAACTGTCTTTGAACAGAATTACTCATTTACCCATGAGCTCCCTGTACCCAACATTGTTCGGAAGTTCATCATGGTTCCATATATAATTGCTAACTACATAAATGAACAAATAAAGTATTCTACTGTAAAAAAGACCATAAGATCTTCGATTTCATCTTTCAAAGCTCTCAAAAGCTTCAGAGCCGACATGTGTCGAGGAAGCAGAGATACGTAGCTCGGCTGACAAAATGTCCTGACGTCCCCTAAATGTTGCGATTAATTATGACAACACTGCACAACTTTACTGCCACAAAACCTTGACCTTAATGGGTTGCTTTTGGAAAAATCGAATTTATTTGTACACAGGAAAATACCAAACAGGCATTTTAGGTATTTATTAGATCTGGTTTTGGGATTGCTCTATCATTGTTATTGGGTCAAATGAACTGTGTTTCAGGCTCAAAACTTAAGGACAATTCAGAATATCTAATTTGTCAGCCAAATGTGGATGTAATATACGAAAATAATCTTTGAGGTGTTTTTTTGATGGTTTGAGCCCTATACACAATAGTTCCACAAAAGTATATATATATATATATATATATATATATATATATATCTTAATGCTACAGCGCAATGACACAGCTCCAGACAACACATCATGATGCTGATATGGTATAATGCAGTACTGTACTACTAATCTACACAGTATTTCCACTATGTATGTATTTTTACTTGTAGTGGAGTATTTTAAGACCATAGCATTTTTACTTTTACTTAAGTAAAAGATCTGAATTACTCTTCCAACACTGCTCGTTTTAGACAGAGAATGAAAAGAGGTACTACAGCACAGGCAGTATGATACAAAATAAGGACCTTTTTGAACATTAAAGCATGGAAACATTACATTACATTACATGTCATTTGTTAGACGCTTTTATCCAAAGCGACTTACATACATTCAGTACTGTGGGCAATCCCCACAGGAGCAATTTGGGGTGAAGTGTCTTGCCCAGGGACACAATGACATGTTGACTGCAGTGGGACTGGAACCTGCTATCCCCTGATTCAAAGTCCAGCACACTATCCACTGAGCCACAGCCTCCCTGAAACATGTCACAGTACAGACACAAAATACAAATATGAAACCTGAAAATGAGCGCAATAGTGCTCCTGTTGCTGGTCTGCACAGAGCCTTGACTTCAACAATCATCTTGGGATTAACTTAAACACAGACTGTAAGCTAGACCTTATCCAGCGACACCAGTGTTGGACATCACTAATGCACTTTTGCTGAATGGGAGGAAATCTCTGCAGCAAGTAGATCTGATGGAAAGACTGAGGAAATGTCTAGCCATATATTTTGTAGTGTAAATGCCAATTTCCTCCAAATGATCGCTGTGTAATTGTTGAAGGTTATTTTGTGTACATTCAGGTGCTATTTAGCTGCTATAAAACAGCTTGCTTAGCTGTTTTAAAGGTCCTCCATTCTTAAACATCACAAAACGGGTTTGAGGGACAAAAGAAAGATGATCATCTTCGTCGTTTTTCAAAGCAATGCCGGCTCTTGGTATGGAATCCAGAGCAAAATAAATGTCTTTGAACTTGAACACACTGTTTTTAATTCAACGCCTGCCTGGTGTTGTTTTCCCTCGACTTCCTCCTCAGACGTGCAAACGCAGGGGTTTGTGTTCAGCGAGGCTCATCACAGCGTGCACGATGACAGCAACACCTGAAGAGACCTGCGCTGCTGCCAAGCTCTGCGTGGCCCAGATACATCCGCCGTTACTTAAAGGTCCCATGTCATGGCCATTTCTACTGATCATAATTCCATTTTTGAGGTCTACTAGAATAGATTTATATTGTGCAATTTCCAAACTCACATTGGTTTCTCATACAGCATCTCTGTATAGTATGTGTATTCACTCTCTGTCCTAAACGGCTTGTTGGAGCTCCTGCCCCCCCCTCTCTATGAGCCCAGTGTGCTCTGATTGGTCAGCTCGCCCACTCTGTTCTGATGAGTCCACCACCGTTACAGCGGAACATCAGTGATTATGTGTTACAATGGCGTTAGCAACCAGAAAATGACACCAGTAATGACAAACAGATGAGAATGCTGCGTGGGGTCTGGGTGCCGTTTTGGCGGGACGTTGCGGGGCTCGCTGCTGAGAGGAGTGGACAGTGTGAGCTGGGTTAATTTCCTGGTTGCTGTGTGGGGTCTGCGAGACATCGCGAATGGACGCGGGAAGGGGGGGGTGCTGAGGGGGCTGCAGCACCCCCATCTGCAGACCGTTTACATGCATAAAAAGCTACATAACACACAAGGGGACGGGTATTAACCGAAAAAGCATGACATGGGACCTTTAACATTAACATTTATGACATGTACTTAGAGGGATAGAGCGAGAGAGGAATAAAAAGGGCTGATGATGTGCAAAATTTGCTCCATGGTCGTTTTTACAAGCCTGAGTGCCCGTCAGACGAGCATCAAACCATTTCATTTCATTTAATTGTTTATTTAGCAGGGACAATGCACATTAATGAACACTTAAAACAAGAAAATGCAAATAGTGTAAATATGCCGGATTTTAGCTTGGAGCTAATTTCCATCCGCAGTCCCTCACATAAAACATTTAAGAACATGACAATTATACACATAGCAAAGACAAATACATGATATGCAAAAAGTGCAAAAGAGCAAGAGCAGCACACACAAGTATTTATGACATGGCGGTACAATATAGAAGCAACGACAAGTGCAAGAGAAGATAAAAGAGCTACATAAAGTGCAAGAGGAGATACCCCTGTGTTAAAGTACATTTAGCGGTGATTGCACATCTGTTTGTTTCTCAACATTCTTTTAGTTGACCTTTAAAACTATTGAGAGTGGGACAATCCCGTATCTCAGTTGGGAGGCTATTCCACAATGAGCTGCCTTTAATGGAGAGTACATTTTGTCCAAAAGTGGTCCGTCTACGGTGGACTTCAGTCTCCTCTGGTTTCTGACCTAGTGCAGCGTCCAGTGGGTTTTCTGTGGATGAATTCCCCTAAGGCTTCAAACCAGGCTTCCAGTCCAAGGTCAAACTGCTATCTCTCTCCATCACCCATTCCTTTTCAACTCCCGATCCCCTTTTTCCTCTCCTGCCTCTCTCCCGCCCGCAGCGTGTAAGCACACCCTCATTACGGTGAGTTATTTATGATGGTGCTTTAATAATTCATGGCCATGACTCCCGGGGGCTTGTGCTGGAGTTGCGAGGGTCATTCATCACGACCTAGCTAATCTCTCGCTGAACTGCCGGGGGCATTCGAGGCTGTGTACAGGCAAGTGTGGCCGGTGTCAACAGCCGTAACAAAACGTACACACAAACATTAACAAGATCTAAATGAAAGATTAGGACTTTCACAGCCTCAACACTGATTCTGGATGACCGCGCCGCGTCAGGCTTGTTTATTTGTTACCTACGAGACATCTGGGTGTTGAGGCTCGCACTGCAATTACATAGTAATGACGTTCACTGCTTTAATGAATTGTTTTGCAGGGTTTGTCGGTGGATGCCATTCAGTTCAATCTGACACACACAGAAATAAAAATAAATGTTCTTTCTATCAAACCACTTCAGAGGATGACATCTAACCAGTGGCGAGCCGTCAGGGCCCTCTAGGCCCTCTCTGAGGGCCTAAGATATTCCCAAAAATTATATTTGAAAACATTAAAAAAATTATTTTCTTCATGGACAGGAACATCACTGTCATCAAATTATTAAGTACATCTTATATACCTGTAATAGCTACTGTTATGAAGTAAATAAGTAGATGTTATCATATTCTTTCTGTTTAAAATGTTGAATTACTAATTTGTTTGAAGTTATATTACTCACTTTAATTACTGTATGTAATTGTTACTCATTTACTTTTGAAAAATGTTACCTAAAAAATGTAATAATCTATGCATTTAATATACATTGAGCACAAATCACACAAATAAAATACAATACAATTAAACTTTATTTTGTCAACATTAAATAGAATTTGTGCTAAAAGATAACATAAAACCCCAAATACTACACACTGAACCTTTAAGTCTGGATACTCAATAAGCACAATCTCAGCAGTCATAATAAAAAATGTAACAGTGGCATGACTGGAATGGTAATTTTTGCTCTATTGAAAAAAATATTAAAGTATGAGTGAATATTAACCCATGGGTCTGCTGTTCTGTAAAACAATTCAATCACTATTAACCAACATTAACTTATCAAAAATATAAAATTAAAATATCACTGCCACAAGACAAATCTAGTCCATCAACATAGATTTGGAGTGGTGCTTTTTAAACATTCAATAAAAACATACAGCTCCCTGAAACTGAGCAATACCAACATTTAAACTGGCACTCTGAATTGGTGCACTTTAAGTATGCCATTAAAACCTTAATGCATTTTAACATTTTGATTAACAGCTAAGGTAAACATCAATGTAGGACAGTGGAAGGTACATATCAAGAAGTCAGTTGGGATGTACGATCCAAGATTGTTTTTTACCATGTCTTTAAGACAGCAGGTTCAACTTTAAAGCTTGTACTTTCGGGGTCAGCTTAATCCCGTCCAGTCCGAGAAAAGGTTTCTGGAACACCTCGAAAGTGTAGCGCAGTGTTGGGGGGTATGCCAGGTTTAAGGCATAAATCAGCCCCATAAGCAGCGTACATGCCTTGGCAGTACTGCCGCATCCTGGCATTATCTCTTTGCCTTCAAGCAGGAGGGCTGCATCCACTGGATCCTCTCCATTGGCACCATGGACAACCAGGATCTTCAGGACGTGTTTAGTTGCATCACTGCGGCTGTCCTCCTGCATACAATTTACAAGAAAAATGAAGTGGGAAACAACTGAAAATAGAATGCTTGAATCAGAAAAAAAATTAAACAATTGGTGGAAAAAGTATGCGGATATTTTACTAAAGTAAAAGTAGCAACACCACATTGTATATTTATAACAGAGTATTTACTCTGTTAACAGTAAAAGTCATGCATTCACAACCTTACTTAAGTAAAAATTCAAAAGTATTAGTATCAAAATATACTTAAAGTAAAAAGTACTCATTATGCAGAATGGCTCATTTGAGAATAATATTTATTATATCACTGGATCATAATTAGTGATGCACTAACTCACAGGTCTCAAACTGCAGAAAAAATACTTTCACTTACTGTAAAAAAACAACAACAATATAATGATAAGACATTTTAAGTATGACGCAAATATTTTAGCAATGGTAATAAAAAAGTATTTGTTTGACATGAGAATACCAGCAGTGGCCCCAAGCCAATTTTTGTTGCATCAATAATGTTGCAGCTAGTAAATGTAGAAATTATTTGTTGACTACTTTATATACTGCAGGGTAGCTTAATCCATAATAATACATCATTATTTAGAATTTTATTTTTGAACTAATTTCATGGTTCAAAGTAACTAATGCTGTCAAATAAATGTAGTGGAGTAAAAAGTACAACAATGTCTTCCAAAGTGTAGTGGAGTAGAAGTATAAGAAGCATACAATGGAAATACTCAAGTAAAGTACAAGTATCTCAAAATTATACTTGAGTACAGTACTTGAGTAAATGCACTTAGTTACATTCCAGCTTTATACTGTGAATGGTCGAGCTCCAGGTCGCATTTTTAGATTACGAAGTTGACTTTATATTGGAGGGGGGGAACATATCCAACATTTTCTAAATTACTGACAGGCATAAATTATTCAGTTATTGAAAAAAAAAGCCTACAACTAACTAACATGATAGACATACGCTGTTGAAACTCTGAGAGCCGTTCAAACAAAAATAACACTGCCATCTTTTAATCTTCACTTGTGGCGTCGGTTTAATTTACGTTAGCCGTGTGTGTGTGTTTACTGTGAATTAGCTTCATTTGGGATTCATTCATTTATTGATGGCAAAAACGAGAAAACAGTGGTAGCGCTGGGTCTAACCTGTGTAACAGCAGCAAGATGTTTGCTGGTCCGGCCGGCTGGCTCCGTCTCCCGGCGGTGGGGAGGAAGAGCCAAGGGTGCGAGTCGTTTTCTCGTGTCTGCCACCAACGTTAATACATTAAACTACTTTCAAAACGCACAGGACAAGCCCTCTGGCCAACTCGACTACTTCGTCCTCTCATGTTGGGGCAGACTGGCGCTACAGTGACTCGCTACCGCCTCTCAAGTAACAAGTGGTACTACAAAGCAGGACATGCCAGGGCTAGTCAGTTAGCATGCTAATTTCCGTAGAATATATCTATACAACACAATAGATTGGCGTATTTTACATAATGCAAGCACTGTAACCTCTTCGGTTTCTGTACATATTTTTTTGAATGTTTAAAAGAATTCTGGCCATGTCATTTCTGTATCCATTGTTTGTAACCATAACCTGACAGATGACAAAGCTAATTTTGGAAAACTGCGGCTAATATTACTTTTCATCTCCTCTGCTTTTAACAATGCTATTCCAACTGTTATGCCCTTAGTTTTATAGACGTGAAATAAAACGTGGAACCTTCTTTAGATGCATGTGAGTGTTTTTTTTAATTATCTGGTAAATTACAGTTAAGGTTAGCTAGCTAACAGCACGTAACATAGCCTATCTAAAACATAATCTCTCAACTGTGGTTCAAGCAAACAAGAATCAGGCTATTATGCACAAAGACACATATTATCATAAGTCTTAAACAGAGAGACAATAACTTACCAACACTTCTTTTTCCAGCCATGCAGCTCCTCCGACAGCCTTCAAAGTGCAAACCATAGACTGGTGAAAGGTGAAAACCCAACTGAACCGTTGTCCAAAATCGCGGGTATCTTGTCTTGTCAAGATGCATGCGCGGAATCAAACAGCTGCTATGGTTTTAGGTGAACATTTACTAAGTATGTTAAGGTTTATGAGCAGTGACTATAAATCATTTAAATATTATGAGTAAATATATAATAAAATGTACTCCTCCCACACTGTAAATGTATCACATGAATAAAAGGTGTATACATTTAACATTTTACTTAAGAAATTCTAGTTCTTTGGGAATCTTGATATTACCATGTAAAAAGTATGACAGTTAATTAAATATATTTTACTATACCAAAAAGTCCGTTTTTTTTAGTGTATAAATGGTGTTGTTTTGTGTGGTAGAGGGTCGCTGTCATTGATGCGTTTTGCACCCTGGGCCGTTGTTTTGATATTCCGCTGAAGTATACGCTGTGACGTAATAACTCTTCTTTTTTCTTTTTTTTTTTCGAGGGAAGGGGGGGGTCAGAGGCCCTAGGTATAAAAGTAACGGCTGCCACTGCATCTAACACACACCAGCAGGGTCTGGAGGGTTACAGTTATAATTACCTGTAAAAGAATGTAACCTAATCTTATTGTCACAATATAAAAGCAGTGTAACCAAGATATTTACTATGAAAAATGTTTCCTCTGCTCAGATATTTTATTTATACGGATACCTGCCTTTCATTTAGCAAATTCAGGCAGTAGCTTATACATTAACAATGATCACATACTACCGTTTAAAAAAGCAGAAATAAAATCTGAGATAACAGAACTCACACACACATATGAACATATACACTCACACATATGAACATATACATTCACTGGCCACTTGATCAGGTATACCTGTTCAACTGCCCGTTAACGCAAATCTTTAATCAGCCAATCACATGGCAGCAATTCAATGCATTTAGGCATGTAGACATGGTCAAGATGACCTGGTGAAGTTCAAACACAGTGTCAGAACAGGGAAGAAAGGTGATTTAAGTGACTTTGAACTTGGCATGTTTGTTGGTATTTCAGAAACTGCTGATCTACTGGGGTTTTCCCACACAACCATCTCTAGGGTTTACAGAGAATGTTCCGAAAAAAGGGAAAATATCCAGTGAGTGGCAGTCCTCTGGGCCAAAATGCCTTGTTGATGCCAGAGGTCAGAGGAGAATGGCCAGACTGGTTGAAGATTATAGAAAGGCAACAGTAACTCAAATAACCACTCGATACAACCAAGGTCTTCAGAAGACCATCTCTGAACGCACAATACATGGAACCTTGAAGCAGATGGGCTACAGCAGAAGGAAACCACACCGGGTACCACTCCTGTCAGTTTAAAACAGGAAACTGAGGCTACATTTCACACGGGCTCACCAAATTGGACAATAATGGGCCTGGTCTGATGATTCTCCATTTCTGCTGCGACATTCGGACAGTAGGGTCAGACTTTGTCGTAAACAACCATCCTGCCTTGAATCAACAGTTCATGCTGGCGGTGATGTAATGGTGTGGGGGATATTTTATTGGCACACTTTGGGCCCCTTGGTACCAATTGACGCCCCACCCTACCTGAGTATTGTTTCTGACCATGTCTATCCCTTTATGACCCCAGTGTACCCATCTTCTGATGGCTACTTCCAGCAGGATAACAAGCCATTTCACCAGGATCAAATTATCTCCAACTGGTTTCTTGACCATGAGAGATTGGCATCATGGATGTACAGCCGACAAATCTGCAGTAACTGCCAGATGCTATCATCACGCAGGGGGTCCAACCCGCTACTAACTAGGTGTACCTAATAAAGTGGCTGGTGAGTGTAGGTTAATAAAAAAAAGAGCGAATGAACCAAAGAAAACATAAACAAATTCAGGTAGTAGGCTTATAGATTCACACTTTAAGTATTAGCCTGTAAAAAAGTATAGCTAACAAAGAGGAATTGTACATTTTTTAATCATTTTTACAACAAACACTACATTATCTTTTTAGTTGTTTAGTAACATCGAAATCCTGCTAGTAATCCCACATTTTTAGAACTGTAAAGTAATCTGATTACGTCTGCTTCTTATGTAACTGTAGGGGAATATAGTAACCTCCTTTTTGTATCCTGATTACGTAATTCTGTTACATGGAAAATTACTTTTTGTTGGGTTAGAAACCCTTATTTTACTTTAATGGTTGTAGTGTTCTGATCCACTACACTTCAGAGACAAATATCTACAATTTGACTCCACTACATTTATTTGACACTCATAGTTATCAGTAAATGTTTGCATATAAAAACACATGATATGCTAACATGACTTGATGCAGTACTCTACTAATAATTAACAGTTGCTCCACATTCACAAACTACAACATTCAAATGCCCTACATGTATTTGTTATTAACAGGATAGTAATTTACAAGAATAGATTATTCTTCCGTACTTCTACTTAAGTAACATTTTGAATTTGGGAACTTTTACTTGTAATGGAGTATGTGTAGATGCAGTAATTCTACTTTGACTTAAGTAAAGGATCTGAGTACTTCTTCCATAACTGCTTACTTCAAATTGAAGGCTTTCTAGAATATGACACAACCACTATGTAAACTCTAACATCTAAAATGTTTGATTGACCTTGTTGAAAACTGAAGTAACGTTTGTAGTATAAAGGACAACCTATTTTTTATACAAAAGCATTCCAACATGTGACTTTTAACAGGGTCATCTTAAGCACATAACCATTGGCAACGCAAAGAGACTCTGTTGTATGATGGCCTTGATGAAGGCCAACAGCTGAATTGCATTGATCTCAGAATAAATACATTTTTTAAACCGCCAATATTGCTGGAGATTTTTCGCTTCTTTGTAAACCTTTGCAGTAGGCAAGTTATTTTAGAAATCTCTATTAGGCTTCTGATCTTTCAGATGCAGAAAAAGACCAACAAAAAAACTGAACTTTTGGTGAATCTGTGGATTTTAAAAGGGACAAAAGCATAGAGCAGGGCTATTCAATTAGTTGGGGGCCGGTTGATGAAAATTATCCAAAGCAAGGGGCCGGGAAAAGAATTGCTTGAAATATGAGCAATCATATTAAGAGCTTCAGATACAGTAAATACTACAACAGCATAGTGGAGTGCATATATTTTGTTTAATTAAATCAAACATAGCCCCAAGGCCTTTATAAATGGCAAGTTCAGAACTCAGTACATGTGAAGCTAATATAACCATCAACATCATTAAATTTAGATTAAATTATCTAATAATTCACACAAAATAGCAATTTAGGGCCATACACAAACAACAGTGCATATTATGGTATAATAACAATAAAGCCATGTGAGCCATACCACATCAATTGCTTAATTAAAAGCAAAAACAATTATCAAAAGACTTGTATTAATTACCAAACCACAACACACAGCCTTTTAAAACTCAAACCTTTTTTGATTAACATAGTGATAACTGACATACAGTATGCAACCAACTTGGCAGATATCTGAAGTAACGTTTGTAGTATAAAGGACAACCTATTTTTTATACTAAAGCATTCCAACATGTGACTTTTAACAGGGTCATCTTAAGCACATAACCATTGGCAACGCAAAGAGACTCTGTTGTATGATGGCCTTGATGAAGGCCAACAGCTGAATTGCATTGATCTCAGAATAAATACATTTTTTAAACCGCCAATATTGCTGGAGATTTTTCGCTTCTTTGTAAACCTTTGCAGTAGGCAAGTTATTTTAGAAATCTCTATTAGGCTTCTGATCTTTCAGATGCAGAAAAAGACCAACAAAAAAACTGAACTTTTGGTGAATCTGTGGATTTTAAAAGGGACAAAAGCATAGAGCAGGGCTATTCAATTAGTTTGGAATGGGGGCCGGTTGATGAAAATTATCCAAAGCAAGGGGCCGGGAAAAGAATTGCTTGAAATATGAGCAATCATATTAAGAGCTTCAGATACAGTAAATACTACAACAGCATAGTGGAGTGCATATATTTTGTTAATTAAATCAAACATAGCCCCAAGGCCTTTATAAATGGCAAGTTCAGAACTCAGTACATGTGAAGCTAATATAACCATCAACATCATTAGATTTAGATTAAATTATCTAATAATTCACACAAAATAGCAATTTAGGGCCATACACAAACAACAGTGCATATTATGGTATAATAACAATAAAGACATGTGAGCCATACCACATCAATTGCTTAATTAAAAGCAAAAACAATTATCAAAAGACTTGTATTAATTACCAAACCACAACACACAGCCTTTTAAAACTCAAACCTTTTTTGATTAACATAGTGATAACTGACATACAGTATGCAACCAACTTGGCAGATATGTGCCATCTAATGAGAGAAATGGCATTTTTTCGATTTAGCAAGGGCAGGGAAGTCGGGAGTATACGTTGTCATGGCAATACGCATACAGTGATGCAGATGCTGGTCAGTGAGGGATGCGCGATTATTAGTTTTTATGGCATTCATGTGTGAGAATGCCGATTCGCACGTGTAAGTCGAGCCAAACATTGTGAGGACAAAAAGTGCAAGACCCCTTGAATGAGGGAATTTCTCGTGGCTGACTTCATGAGTCCAGAACTTTTCAGAACCTGCCAGCTGAAATGACTGTCGCAGGTCATCTGATGACTGAATGTCAATGAGTTCGAGTTGTAAAGACGCCTCATTTAATGTCACAATCAGCTCCTTTGCTTTCAGTGCAAACTCCCCCTCTACATTCACAGAGAAAGGGTCCTTCACAAATCTCATCACTTCAGTCGGGAGACTGAAATGTTCAAACCTCGCGGCAAAGTTGGTTTTCAATGCGTCCATAAATCCAGTCATCGCCTCGGTGATTTGTAAACCTGCAGTGCGCAGTGTTGGAAAATGGAGCATTTTGCCTGGACATAAATCCGTAGAAAAAAGTGTGAGCTTTTTTTGAAACGCATGGAGTCTCTCCACAAGTTGTGTGACCATTTTATCTCTGCCCTGCAGCTCCAAATTTAGTTGGTTCAGATGTTGGAAAATGTCGCTCAAAAAGCAAACGGCAGCGTAAAACTCATCATTCTCTATCAGACACAGAAAGGCGTTGGCTTTTTTATGTTTTGAATTGCGGAGAAACGCCATGATCTCCTCCTTAAGTTCACAAAATCGTTTCAAGACGTTTCCTTTGCTTAGCCATCTAATGTCACTGTGCATGAGCAAATCATTATATTGAGCTGACATGTCTGACAACATCTGGCGGAAAAAGGCAATAAAGCGATCTCAGCTGTGGAGCCACATCTGCCAGCCTAGCGGACAGTCCCTGTGTTCGGCCCGACATCGCAGGTGCCCCATCCGTTACAAGCATGTTAATACGATCCAATCCCAACTTGTGCTCCTTGAAAAACGAAACCACTTTGTGGAACATCACCTCACCGGTCGTGTGTCCATCCAAAGGAATTAATCCAAGTAGATCCTCCCGAAAGCACTCACCATCAAAAAATCTAACATAGAGGCACAGCTGTGCAACATCGCTGCTGTCAGTGGATTCATCAATAGCTTTCCACTCGCTGTTGAATTGCCGGTTTTCGGTGTCAACCTTTCGTTTTTTTAACGTAGAAAGAGACATTTTGATATCCAACTATGCTGACCAGGTTTGATGAAAAGGGCCAGTAAATATCACCCGGGGGCCGGATTTGGCCCGCGGGCCGCCAATTGAATAGCCCTGGCATAGAGTCATCACACATCAAATCACCTGAAGAAACCCAATGTCTTGTCTCGTTGATTGTGGTATTATAGGAAAATCACATTTTCAGGTATTGAATTATATAAACATATACATATATAAAAGAGTCACAATTCCGATTTAAAACTACAGCAAAGTATTTAAATAGGAATTATTACACGCTTAGTTGAATACTCGATTCTGATTAGTCAATTTGGACATTTCAGAGGTTGTTAATACTCGCTAACGCACCACTACTAAGCATAACATGACTGTTGCTATGTGATCAAGGGACTAATTGCAGTCATATCAATCCTCAGAAAGAAGCCCGGTTGATTTAATGTCAGCAGTGGACAACAAACATTAGTTTTCTCCATCAGAACACACCATGGAATACTTTTGCAATATTCATTTTTATGTTTGTGGAGAGCCCAAAACTTTGGATTCATGATGGCTAAACTGTCCTCAGTAAAGAAAAAGAAAAAGAGTGCAAGAGAAGGAAAGAGGTTTAAAGACAGAGTGCTGGTTGCAGAGAAATCAAAAGAAGAAGACAGACAGGAAGTGAACAATAAAGGGAACGGCAGAAGAAGACATACAGGAAGTGAACAATAACGGGAACACGGTATGGGTTCTGGCATTATTTAAAGACTGTTAAGTGGAAAAGAAAATGTGAACAGACTTGGACGGTTAAAGAAAACCTCGATCAGTGCTGCCACCATTTTAAGTTATGCTGGTTTGTAGTTGAGCGGGCTATAATTGGGATACTTGTTTCAAATGATCCCTCACATAAACATTAGGGTTCATCAAATTTGCAGATAAGTTTAAGTTTAAGAATAATGTGTTTTATTTAGTTTAATTTAAATCGCGTTGGGATATTCTCAAACCTAGCTTTTTGTAAAACCTCTCACTTGAATCCTTGGGGATCTTTTTTGTGGTGTGCGGGCCTAATACTCATCAGGATCTGACAAAGGAGACAAATCAACATCAAGTGTTTTGGCACACCTCTTGTCATTCTGCTGCCACAAACCGTCTAATATCCCTACAATTCATTATTTGGTCTGACTGATAATCCAATGCTTGAGCTGTCTGAAAATGGCAAACTTAATCAGCTACTGGCTTGGGAACAAAAATAAACCTTTACTGAGTTTATAAAACACGATAAGCTAAAAACCTTCTATGGCCTGGAATACACCATCAAGAGATCCCTTCCATTCCTATGAGCTACAGTATGAAGTTACTAGTTGTGTCCTCTTCCACTCAAAATGTAGTTTATCTGATGAATGGTCAGGTAGTATGGGTGTATTTAAAATATGAAATGATTAGTGGCTAAGAACTAGGGATGATCCGATCGATCGGCCGCCGATCGATATCGGCCGATACTCACTCTCTGCCGATCGATCGGTGCTCTCTAAAAATGCCGATCGCAAGAGCCGATCGCATGACGTAAAATTATGACGTAAAATACATGACACTTTTCTCTGTGCGCGGCAAAACAAGCTCGCCAAAATGGCTTCACCCGTCTGGCAGTATTTTAAGGTGTCCGAAAGTGACAATAAAATAGCGGTATGCAACGTGTGTGAAGCAGAAATCCTGCAGCTCCACCCGCTGTGACGGACCGGTGAGCGGAGCAACACACTAAGAGTTAGACCTAACACACTTAGCTATTTTATCTACCTCTGGAACAAGCTAAACTAGTTATAAATATATTTATTCTTCACTGTCGGGTCACTCATTACTGGATCAGTGAGCTGCATGAGCGATACTGACGGGCTGTCAGGAGAGAGGGAGAGAGGGAGAGAGAGGAAAAGAGAGTGCTTCCTCTCATTTCTCCCGTGTTATTATCCAAAGTTAATGTAAACTTGAATAATGTACTTCATTTGAATGTAATAATTATGTTGGTTGTTGTTTGTGGAAGCGCCAGTGAATGAGCCCCATTAACTTAATTTTAAACATCACTTTAAATGGAAGATCCCCATAGGCCCCGCCCACTCGATCGGATCGGCAATCGGTATCGGCCGATACTGATTCCGGCGATCGGGGTGATCGGCCCCAAAATTGGCGATCGGAGCATCCCTACTAAGAACATTACATACTATTACATTAAGCATTTAGCTTACATTAAGTGCAATTAACCATGACGAAACAACTTAAAAAAAAGCGATAATTTGCAGCATTAGCTTCAAATGAATTGCTTCCTAGAGAAGTGATCAGTTTACTTGTTACATTTGGCCAAGGTACATACACACACAATATATAAGACAAAGCTCACCATGTCCATGCAGGGGCTGGGGAGGGGGGGGATTGGTTCGTGGGAGAGGTCTAGGTGAGGACCGGTGTCCCGTCACTTGGCCTCTTCATGCGGTCAAATATCTCTCAGCTTCGGCCTCTCGGTCTCGAGTCCCACTGTGAGAAGAATACAAATAAAATGAAGAAAAATGTCAAATTCACACCTTCGGTAAATGTGGACTTAACCTTGTATTTCTCTTTTATTTATTTTTAAAAGTTCATTTGTATAGCATTTTTCATACACCAGAGGCCTTTACTACGAAGCCGGATTTTCGCTTAGCGAGCTAACTTCAGGGAAAACTCTGGGTTTCCGGTCCTACGACGCTGGTTCTCTTCTTACCGGGCTAGATCTCCATCGTAACTTATGCTGAACGGCTAACCTGCTCCGGAGCAGGTTTGGTTCCAGGATAAGAGATCAAGTCATTGAAAGCACCGCCTGCTGACCAATCAGAGCTCCGTGTGCGGAGTTTAAAGCTATCAAATCATATTACAGGATAAAGGAAATACAGAAAAACTGACTGTGTGAATGTGAAAATTCATAGAATATCACCTCCCATCTTCAGAGCAATCTGACTAATATAACATTAGCGTTAAGAAAGCTTACTTAAATATCTGCCACAACATAAGTAACCGGATCAAAGTAACATTACGTACAGTCCGCGGCACTGAGTGCAGACGTCGATGTGTCCCATTATCATTCATATCACATCATATCACATCACAATGTATCATATATTTCCTTATCTGAGTCAGCTGAGCCGTATCTGGCCGTGCAACACTTACAGTGTCACATACTGTATGCAGAAGTATTATTTTAAGCAACACATTAAGATGACGAAACACTCGAGTCAAATGTAATTAAAGTCAGATCGTGTCTTAGACGGGGCAGTGATATCATAAACCTGTTAATGTACGCATTCAAACACTTTTTCTTTTACCAGCTGTATTCACCTTGCAGGTGCAACTATGTGGCTTTTATCCTGGATAAAGTGTTTAAGTCATGGATGTTTAAAGTTTAACTTCTTCATATTTGTCTAATATTATAGTTCACTTTTCATTCAGGAAGTATGACGCTGCGCTGTCAGTACGCTTCTCCATGTTTGTGATTGGTCAAATGTTGCTAACCCCGCCCCTTTCATGTGAACGCGCACTCAGCCGGACAGAGAAACCCTGGCTTGAGTTACCGAGTTGATAACCAGCGTCGTAGGACCGTTTAGCGAGAGCGCGTTTGTTTTGGATTAGGTAAACCAGCTAACTCAAACATATGTATGTTGAACTGGATTCGTAGTACAGGCCTCTGGTGCAGCTCTAAGTGTTTGTCAACATTCAGAGGGGGCAACCTTTGTTGGCTTTAACCTTTGTAATTGTTGCTTATGATGTGGGTGAACCACGATTTAAGGCTTATTCTAAGCTGCTCTGAATAAATATCAGCTAAATGCTTCAAATGTCTGGCTGCGTTTTCAAGGCTCAAAATGATAATCCCTGATGTCAGATTTACAACCATTGTGCTTCACATTTCAATACTAGTAATCACAAAAATGTTCTACAAAATCTACAATAGATGGCTCATTTGGAAGGATATGCAACTGCTGTTAATAAAGTCTCCCAAGCCAGAATCTGCACAACAGGAAAGTCGGCAAACGTCTGGTCACCAGGGCGCATCACATGCACTTGTAGTGCATTCCCTGTTGTAAATATGTGATTATGTACAAGAGACGATAAACAAGTAATATATTGTAAACAGTATACAGCTAAATTACTGCCAGTTCATAATATTGAAACTTTTGCCCCAAATCAACCAAATTTGTATCGACATTAGGCTTAGTTGTGTCTTTGAAAAATGTAAAAGCTTCTTTTTTTTACTTTTTGGTCTATGCTCATCCTTGAGTCCAGCCCTAAATGCAAACTGAAATTATTATTCATTTTCATACTTTTTCAATACACTTTAAAAATTGTACTTACAGCTAATTATTTTTACCTGACAATGTGAGCAGAGAGATTTAAATGTGTCTGACTTCTACAGGTTTTCTGGTCAATGTCCGGTACATACCAGCTAACAGAAACACTGCATCACAGTCAGCGGTGGTCACAAAGCTGCGTGTCACCAACGCTAAGCTAGAGATCATGAGTGGGTTGTTTACTGACCCATTTCATGTCGTAGAACAAACCGTTACAATCTGTATAGATTGTGCTAAACTCAGATTTTATTTTAGGCATCTACATAAACTCTTGAAAAAACGTTGACTTTGAGACGAGGGAACGAGGGATGCTAATGTTCGGTGTGATGATGTTTAGTAGTCTTAAGAGGGAAACTGGAAGGGTTTAAATGCTAACTATTTTGCGGGTTAAGGAACCATTCAAGCACCGCTCTATAAACTACATTTGAAATATGCAGTAGACTTTGAATTGTACAATTATTGGAGTTTTACCAAGTATGAAGCATTTAATCTGCTATGACAACTCCCAACTTCATTATTGTTTTCAGTTGTCCACCCTTTCTAAACAAATTATTGTTTAAATTGTGTTAATTTCTTTCGTTTTACTTTTGTAATAAACAACCAAAATGATCATGTGGGACATACTGAATAAACCTGTTTTAAATAGGATCTGTAACCATGTTTCATATGACAGTGTTAGTCCTTCTGCTCCTGTTCTTCTGTTATGAGCTCATGCTTTTACAGAACAGATGCTTCATGTATGGGACATTTAAAAAACTTGCTTCTGATCCCAATTAAAAAAACAAACCAGCCATTCACAAACAAATTTGATGCTGATGCTGCCATGAAATTGTTCTTACGTTATCGGGCCACAGAAGCACGGCAACACATTAATTTAATTACGCAGAATATATTCTGGCCATTAAAAGCATTAGATGAAGCAGCTTTGCATTGCCCACGAGGTCAAATGCTAATGAGACGAGAGCCGGAGCCTTTGGTGTAACTGTGTGGTGGTGGTGGTGTAAAACATCCTGGGGGAATCAGTGGGGTCGAGCCGAGCGTCAATTAGATTCTCTGTCACCTTGACCTTGTTTTCAATGACAGAGCAGAGCAGGCTGATGGTCTTCACTGCTGCAGTATTGTCTATTTACTGCAAGTCTTGAATCATCCTTTAACCGTCGCATAGAGTAAACACTCAGAGAAAAATCAAGAAAAAGGATGTTGATCAATATGGCACAGCAATTATTGAGCCAGCTGCTGAGATTTCTGCCTTTCAAAGCCTCACGTTCCCGCTCCTAGCCTGTTTTGGAACGAAAACTCCCCAAACAGCACAACTTCAAAGCATTTACAACTGCTCAATAATGGAGGACGTTGCTACGTGTGAGAGACTGGAACTCAGCACATGAATGCTAACAAGCCTTATTCTCACACGGAAAAGGAGGAGTGTTTGTGCCTCAGTATTCAGTTTGAAGATACATCACCTCTTCACGCTACATATTTCTGCTGCATCCCTCTCTAATCTCATGTGACTTTCTGACTGTCAATGACAGGCTGCAGAGGAGGAAGAGGAAGTGGTGGCACATTTAGGCTGACATAGATACATCACTTTCCTTTGATAGCAACTTGAGTGACAAGTTTGGAACATTTCCTTTAGAAATTCAAAATGTTGATACCAGATCTGTATGATCTATGTTGTTGCAGATGTAAATATATATATATATATATAGACAAGAAAAGGTATTGTCCTGACTAGCTTGGCACACTCACCAGCCAATCAGGATTGGAGTAATGAGATTGATGCTTCTGGGGTATACGCATGGAGGCGCATCCCATAGTGAGACATCGAAGTGAATGGTATGAATGAGAACCCAAAAAGCATAATATGTCCGCTTAAAGTACATATAGTATGGCTGCTTATTTCAGGGTCATCTCCAGTCTGATATGATAAAGGCAATGGGGCAAATTATTGGATGAAAGCAATACATTTTTGGGCTTACTGCCTTTTTATTCCCAAAACTTGACAATTTCCAAAAATACTTTGTACACAAAATAACATTGAAAAACGTATATTTTTTAAATAAATAAATCTTGACTTAACAATGAACTTGGTCTGAGGGATAAATATCATAAAAGTACAGTAGAATCTTTTGTAAAAAGAAAAAAAAAGTATAAAATATTTGGAAGTTGTAAATCCATTCAGTACCTAAGAAGAAAGATACATTGATTCTTACGTAGATTTTTCCACACTGCCACAGACAATTTACTGGGATGAATGCGAAGGATATTCACTTTTGCTTCACAACCACTTTTGCTACAAATATTGAGCACGTCCTGCTGAACATGTGACAAGATATTGCTCATCCTAAAATATGGAAAAACAAACAGAATGCAATATAGCAATCTTGTCCCAACTCCTACCTGAATTAAGAGCTTGTACTTTTATTGCCCACGCTCCAACACATTGTACACGATAGGCTAAGGAAGGGGCATTTCTAAGCTGTTGAATAATCACCAGCTAGAGCTGACCAGCTAACCAATCAGAGCAGACTGGGCTCTGCTTCAAGACAGAGGGTGTAAGCAAGCCCCAAGGAAGTGGGCCAGATGGCGAAGCAAATGTCCGTAGGGGCCAAACGATGGTACTACAAATCCTGTGTCAGTCTGTGACATCATTGGGACTTTTTCCCGTTGACTCACATTGGGAAGAGGCGTCTATATACATGTATCAGCGCATCTTTTTTTTGGAACAAAATCAACTACCCAGCATGAACACTCTAATATCCCTGAATTAACCCTCCTGTTAACACACTTCAAAACAATCTGGAAACCGTAATACAAATTTACACAAATGAATCACATTACCAGTTTTGACCTTAACATCCTCCTGTAATACCAACACGGAAATGTGCCGAACCACGCGCCAATAAACCAAAGCAGAACATCACAGCGGCTCTCCCTGACAGCGGCCTTATCGATGCTTTAGCTAAGAGAAAAATGATTTGACTTTACGCCAATAATAATGAAGTAAACCTAACTCTGATTTATCTTACGAGTTTGTCATGCATTTTCTTTTTACAACACAACACATTTATTCATTTTATCTTCCAATAAAATACAAGAATGTTCAACTTGTGATTAATCATGAATAAATGCTAACAGTTAATGGTAAAACACATGGCACAAGGACAACAGGACCTAGACGTAACAGTCATGGCTGTCTATATTAACATACAGTATTCTGCTGCTCTTCTAATATTTCCCCCATGTGGCCTCAGTTTTTAATAACCTTTCATCTCCCTGAAGAGAGGGGTGATTAAACGAAGATAATTAAAAATACAGCAATGACTTTTTAAGGACGTTGATGGTGCTGCAGGAGCAGCAGATGGTGAGCTCAGCGTGTGACAAAAAGGCAACGCTGATTTAAAAAAAAGCCAGAGAGGGAGTACATGTCAGCAAGGATGAGTTTCCCCTCTAAATAAATATAGAATTCCTACACAACTCAAAGGAGACGTACGACAAGCTTTACATAAATAAAAGCCACAACAGTGAACGGTATAAAGAGTGGGAGCTTTAAACACATCCACTCCCTCCGAGTCAACTGTATTTGCATAGCCCTTTATCCTGGTTAAAGTCTCAAAGGGCTTCATTACGCCCACATTATGAGACAATAAATGAAAAGGACACTCTCCAACCTCGGATCTTCAGTGAGAAACAAAACCCTGCGAGAGCTTTCCATTTTGTTTCACCAAACAGCAATCAGGATCATTAAACCCCGTCAGAAAATAAATGTTCGCAACAATTAATCCACAAGAAAAAGATAAGGTTAACTACGGTTTCCCGATATGTTACAAATGGAGTGCTTTGTTTTTCATAGGGTACTATGATTGGTTATTATGAAGACGATAAAGGTTCACTTCCCTGTGAAGCGAAGCACTAAGTTAGCATGGCAAGGGATTCCTTCATCAAAATAGGATTGGATTTCCCCATTGGATGTCCGTATATGGAAGAAAATAAGCTCTGTGGCAAACACATGTTTATGATACTTAACACGTTATGTTCAGCTGGATAATCTTCACATATTAAGACTTTTTGAAGTGTAACGCAAATACATCATTGTGGCATGGCTACGCAACACCACCGCAAAGCTAAAGGTGGACTCATGTCGGCGTAATGACGTTTAGTAGTCCCATTTAGTCACTTGTTAGAAACCGCTGTTTTATGACCCATAGAAACTTCAGACATTAGTTATTTTATGTCAGAGAACAAATTCTTCAGCTTGTAGAATTTCCAATTTTTTTACAGGCTTCTAACCACAAACACGTTAAAAAAAACGTTGAATTGAGACGATGGAACCGGAAGTGGTCAAATGCTAAGTCGACATAAAGAATCTAATTAGGTATTGCTTGACATTTTTAGACAGTGGTGCCATTACAACAATTATATCCTGAATCCTTAAATGTTGATGTGTCAACAAGTGTAGATTTTTACCCATAATTAAGCTTTTCAGTGCATATTTTATAACGCATATTGAATAGAAGTCTAGGAGAAAATGAACATATTTCTCACTTGGATTTATCCTGCAAAAAATGTCCTTATGAGTTTGTGGTCCCAAGTAGTTTCAAGCCTTCTTCAATACAGCATGTTGTTATTTTTGTAAATGATGGTTCATTTGGAGTAAAAGCAATAAAGCAGGGTATGCTTTTGGAAATGGCTCAATTGTGACAGATAGCCACTAAAGGTTGGTTTGGTTTCAAACCATTCGATCGACGGTTAAGGTTTTTTAGTATCCTAAAATGTCTTGTCCAGCGTTTGGTTGCACTTAGCTCAACCTTCTCTGGTCATGTATGGTTCCAAAATAACAAACTAGAGGTTACAAACGCAAATCGAAACCAGTGGGTAACGTCATACTGACTACATATAGTCTATTTTCAATATGTTATTTCGTATAGTATCCAACTGTTTTATGTGTTATTTTAGATGGTTCAAGGTAAGATGGAGCTACGGGTTCAAGAGTGAAAGCTCAATAAATATTTGGATATATGATCAAACTTAGATTAAACTGCCACACGAAAGTAGGGTGTAAATCCCAGAATAGCAGACACATTCTTTACAGTTGTTTTCATTATGCAAGATATATATAAAATATTTGAGTTGATCAAATATCTGCGTGAAGACTGGAGGTCGAAAGCACCACTGGCAGCCAAACAAAGAATGTAAGAGAGTGCCAGTATTGCAAAAGCAACAGAGAATCTAAAGTATTAATGATGCTTTTTTTTACAACAAGTGGCTTAACATCTGACTGACAGCCGTGATTGTGGTGAGTGACAAGGCACTGGGGTTATTAGTCCCACTCCCAGTGAATAGAGTAAGGCGGTAACATTACCAGTGACAGAGGTCTTGCTTAAAATGCATCCACTCATGCTGCTGTAATGCACTCTGGACCGAAACATCCAGCAAATGGCTGCGCTCTTCCACTCCACAACGGCCCATCCTCAGGTATCCTCTCCCTATAATGCCTCCCTGTCCCTGGCCTCCATATTGAGAAAGGGTAGATGAACTATTTTTCACGGGCTGTGTTTATTTAGGTAGTTTTCACTGCGGGGAACTTTTATGAGCAGTCTATTATGTTCACACAAGACTTCAAATAATGCCTTGTGCAATCCTGCGAGCTCACACCAGACGGATATGGGAGATAGAAAAAAGCCTAGTTCTCTACAAAGCTTTTTTGACTAACACTGACAACAAGGGGAGCCGCAAACTCTCTAATAATAGTGAAGATGCAGAGAATCTCACATTTTCCAACACTTGGGAGTTTTGTACGGTGGATGAGAGGTGCAAACGCGCTATAGCGGCACAAAACACGCGCAGCACTTTCAAAGATGATGCAAATATACAAAACACAAATGTGCCAAAACACGTCCAAATGAGGGAGCATCTTCACCAACTTGAAAATGCATGCGCATATTTTACTAAAAGAACACTGCAAATAAACACACGCTGCACGTACCTCAAAACAAAATGGAAACGGAGACACTAAAAAGTGATGCACACAGTTGGGACCGGAGCGCTTGTTGACGTTTGGGCATTATAAAGTTGGCCAACTGTGACTGTGCCCTCAAATGTACATTTGATTGGCTTATTTTAAAAATGTGATTGCATAATTCATTCTTACATTATTGAATATCTGCTGTAAGCTAGCTAGCTTACGTAGCTAACCTAATCATTTCAAATATACTGACAAAACAGATAGAATTATGAAACAGACTGACTCTGCCAACAGTTACAATTTGCCAGCTTTATAATCCCTGAACGTCAACAAATGCTCCGGTCCCAGATGTGTGCATCACTTTGTAGTGTCCCTGTTTCCGTTGTGTTTTGAGTGTCTTGCAGCATTGTGTTTGCAATGTTTTTGATCCCAAATTATGTGTGACAAATAAACTCGTAAAAAAATCAAAATAACTTGGTAGGAATATATCAAACTTAAACTTGTAAATAGGACAGCAGGTAAATAGATACTCTGACCTAAATTGCAGAATGCCCTTCAGTTAATGACATATTTCCTTAATATAGACACGTTTTTTTGTCAAATGACCCAATGTCTTTGCAGCATGCTGCAGCCTTGCCTGACGCATTAAGGCACAATGTGTAGACAGCGACCTATATGAGTGTTAGCGGCAGAGAACATATTTCATTGTGTGTGCCCATCTCACTAAATCAGATTCGGGATGTATATCACATTTCTCAGAGCCAGAGTATTATGTATGGAGTTCAGTATAGACTAGGTTTAATGTGAGTGTGTCACATTTTCTTTAGGTCCAAACTATCAATAAAAAAGGATTATGCAGCCCTCTTACTGGGTTCACTCTACACAAATACACTTCACATTGAATTGGCAGAGAGTTTTATCCAAAGCAAGAGCACTAAATAACATAACAGACCTACATCGTGTCGTCATAACCTATGCGAAGTTTGTCTCGCTTAACTTCATATTGATTGGTTTGTTGAAAGGCTCTATTGTCCTATAAATCACCCTCTCTCTCATCCTGTTGGAAATTAATTTAAACGAGGGCACTATTATGCTCATTTTCAGGTTCATATTAGTATTTTGTGTCTCTACTGTGACATGTCTCCATGCTTTAATGTTCAAAAAGCTCTTTATTTTTCTCATACTGCCTGTGCTGCAGCACCTCTTTTCACCCTCTGTCTGAAACCAGAGCCCAGTCTAGCTTGCCTGCTCTGTTGTGACCGTTTAGAGATGAGAACAATTAAACACGTTTTCAACATTAAAGCATGTAAACATGTCACAGAGGCACAACATACAAATATGAACTTGAGAATTAGTATAATAGGGCCCCTTCAAAAGTAGTTGTTATGTGTAATGGGCCATTTCTGAATATATATCAAATCAAATCAAATCAAGTTTTATTTATATAGCACATTTATATAACGATTTTTGGTCGAGCCAAAGTGCTGTACATATAATAAAAAAGTACCCTACAGTAAATACATTTTACAGCAAATACAACAGCACAGTTTAGTGCAGAATAGCAGTATGAGAAAAATGACACCCTCTGTCCTTAGACCCTCACATCGTACAAGGAAAAACTTCCAGAGAAAAAACCCACAGTTTAAAGGGAAAAAATGGGAGAAACCTCAGGGAGAGCAACAGAGGAGGGATCCCTCACCCAGGACGGACAGACGTGCAATAGATGCATATGCAATATGAAATACCTGGATTGATACATTAATGTGCCTATCACATCTGTGAATGTATTTTGATCACACGTTTTTTGTATTAGATTAATAATCTGAACCTGTAAAGTAACTAAATCTACCAAATATACTGTATGTACTGGAGCAAAGGAACAAAATGACCTTGAAAATATAGAGTAGAAGTATAATGTTGCATAAAATGAAAATACTCACTGTGTACTAGTAACGCAAAATTGTACTGAAGTAGAGTACTTGGGATAATGTACTCTGTTATGATTGGTCAACCGCTTATGTGCCACCCCTTAGCCAATCACGTACAATGTGTTGGAGCGCCAAGAGGCATAGACACGCCAACCAGACAACATAAAAGAAGTGTTGAATTAAATAACAGCTAGAAAATAGGTAGACGTTTCTTCATAACAGCTTTAACTGGGAATGTTAGACAAGAAGATCTGACTAAGAGGAAGTGGAAAGCTTTAAAAAAAAAAAAAGAAAGACTGTATGGTTAAGGTAAGTGAAAATAATGTGTGAATAATCTTGAAAAAACAAGTTGTGATGTTAATCAACACCCCCTCGTCACTCTGAAGATACTGAGAACTCTGACGGAGACGATATAACGCTCTTTGTTAAGGAGCTTTTTTTTCCTAGGCTTGGATCTGCACACTTTCTACACATTTGTTGAAAGACAAGTCAAGTTCGGGTCTGGAAGTGTGATAATTGGAGAACGGCCGCTCCAAACATCAGGAACCATTGAAGGTAAAGCAGGCGAAGCAACGCTGTAAGCCTGACAGTCCTGACGGCTGCTGTAACAGGCCAACAAACAGAATTTAAAAACAGAGCGGATCAACTATTAAACCTTTAAAACACAGGCTATTTTTTCTCAGTTTATACAACTTGTATAACAAGCTTAAGCCATTGGCTCAACATGTTTTAGCAGAGTATGACATATATTTATTGATATATTCAGAATAATTAGGTCAGACATTCTTTGAAGTGAAAAGCAGGAGGGCAGATTAGAGAGTTAGCGAGTTATGTTGTGCAGAAAGCCATGGCAACTTATGCTGCAATTATACCTTGCTTGGACCAGGTTATGTTACATTTTTTGGAAGTAGCGTGCCTTTATAGTCAATCTATGAGGGGTACAGATTAGTATCAACTGAGGGAATACTTTATAAATGTAAACTGCAGCAGTCACGTTACATTAATGCCCAAGCTGTGCAGTTACATTAACACACACTGTATGTGTATCGCATTACTTTCTTTTCTCTGGGGCAATATTTGACCATACTTTTGGGTAGGTTGTGTATAAAATCAATGGATCATTTAAGTTCTTCACCATAATCATTCGTGATTCATTGTCTGTTTATATTATTGTACTTTGTAACAGAATCAAAATCTTCAAAGTAACTCATGTTATCAAATCAATGAGGTTCAAATCTTTGCCTCTGAAATGTAGTGAAGTTGAAGTATTAAGGAGCATGCAAGTCAGTACATCATTGTACAGTACTTCTATAGATGTACTTAATATAGAATAGTACTTAGAATATAAGTAATATGACAAATATGTATGAGGATTATTGTTATGTTGTGCATTTATTATTATAATTACAACTTTTAATAAATGTATTAAAACTTAAGAACAAAGTATTAAGTAAATATAACAATAATGAAAGTGAAATATGATGATGAAATATTCAAAACAGAAACATCCATACTTGTTTTATATGTATTTATATATTTAAAACAACAGTAAAAATAACAACAACAATTCTTACAATATGTATAATAAAGTGTAAAATAAAACTATACAATAAAAACAGTGCAAAAAACAGTGCAAAATATAACAAAGTGAAAAAGTTGCACCTGCTCACAACATTTGGTAATTTAAGGTGCACCCCCTCTCTTTTTTTTCCCATACCCTCATGGGACTGGGTCTCTGATTCTTTACAGTACCAATTGCCAAAGTACTGTAAGTGGGCTGGTGGCTTCCTGTCTTTGTTGCAGTTTTTGCAAATGATGGCGTCTGTCTTTTTGACATATTTTATTTTGCCTGATCCAGATTGCTCCCTCTCCTCTTTTTTTTTCCTGTACTGCTGTGTGGTGTACGGCACGTTACTCTGACTGGATGTTAGCGCCTGAGTGGCTGATGCCAATGGCATGTTGAGAAGCATCATCCGAGAGCTTCCAGGCACAACCTGTGAGGGTCCAGGCACTTGAAGAAGCTGCACAGATGGTACCATGTATGGTGTTGAGAAGGGTGGAGTCGGTGCAAGGAAGGTAAGAGCATAGTATGGAGGTGGTGGTGGGACCTGTGAGATGGCCACTGGTTGTGATCTCTTCTGGAGCTTTGCCTCACCAGCAGTGTTTGGTGGCAGAACAAAGGTGTGAGGCTCAGCCAAACTGCCAGGAAACAGAGATGTCCCTTTCTGCATTGCCACAAGAAGCTGCTCAGGTCCTGCCATGGGAGCGTCAGGAGCGGGGATACCCTGCTTCAGGATCTGCTGTTCCTGAGACCTGCAACGCCTGCTGAACCTGCGGAAACATGAAACAATCAATATTAATGAACAAAATTGAATATTTGTAATGAAAAAAAGTTGGGATTATTTTGAACAGTAAATCATTTTATTGGGTAAGTATTACAGTGTAAGTATACATGTTTTGCAGTATATGTAGTATGCTTATTTACTCACCATTGTGTGACAGTTGCAACATTCACTTCTGGGAGCTGGATGGTGGTCTCAGTCATCACCTTGGCGTTGGTGATCACGCACTCTCGGATGTGCTTATAAGCACGTATCACCATTGTGAACCGTGAGACCCTCTTTCCCTCGCAGCGCACAGTGTTTTTGTAGAGGCCACAGAGCCTTGTGAAGATGGCCTCCACCACTCTGTTGTAGTCTGGCCACTGTGCAGGACTGTGAGCCCCAATGAAGCACCTGTAAATTCAACAAAATACTTGTTATTATGAATTACTAAAGATTGAGATGTATTTGTACTTTTCTGTAATTGTACTTCCCTAAAGTTATGGGGGAAACCCAGAAAGTGTTGTTCTGCTTTATTCCATCTGACACACACACTTGCTTATTGTATGCCTCTTATGTAATTGTTTGTTTTGGACCCAAGAAAGGAAGATGGTGTTCAAGTTAATAAGGATCCTTTAATAAACTTGACTACACTTATTAAGGTGACGACAGTATTTCAGACAGTTTCAGTCATTTTAAAATGTTGTACTTAATGTAACAAACCTTTTAGTGCTCTCCACACCTGGTGCCACAATCTTTTTTGTTGCCCTGAATCGCCCCTGCTTCAGTGTGTTTTTGTGTCGGGGTGGATAGCTGGTCTTCCTTTTGTCGAAATCCCCCAGTGCCTGCCACAGAGTGATTATTTTGGCGCACTCGTCTCCACTTAAGGCCAGTAGGTGTTCTCGGAGACCAACCAAAAACTCTGCCAGCTCCTGGACGGCTCCATACCCCTCGATATTGTCAGGGCCAACACAATCCTAAAATGAAAGATAATTAAAACATATTTGATAGCAACAACAAATGCTATTAATTGTAGCTGACATAACCCAGATTGTGTTACAAGCATGTAAATAAACATAGGAAAGGTAAATTGGTCCTTACATCGACTGAGGTGGATTGTTGTGAGGACTGGGTGCTGGTGGATGGAGGTGACACTGTCGATGTAGGGACCACAGACAGGGAGGACAGGGTGCTGGTGGAAGACGAAGGAGGGACCACAGACAGGGAGGACAGGGTGCTGGTGGAAGACGAAGGAGGGACCACAGACAGGGAGGACAGGGTGCTGGTGGAAGACGAAGGAGGGACCACAGACAGGGAGGACAGGGTGCTGGTGGAAGACGAAGGAGGGACCACAGACAGGGAGGACAGGGTGCTGGTGGAAGACGAAGGAGGGACCACAGACAGGGAGGACAGGGTGCTAGTGGAAGACGAAGGAGGGACCACAGACAGGGAGGACAGGGTGCTAGTGGAAGACGAAGGAGGGACCACAGACAGGGAGGACAGGGTGCTGGTTAATGCAGATTATGCATTTAAATGTAATCAATCAATCGAAATGTATAAATAGCCTATATTGTGTATGAAAAACTCGACCTTCATACTAACTATTTAATAATTTCCTCTCAATTATAGTGTATTAAAGTACCTTACAATGGAAACAGGCCTGCCTACTCAAGTACAAGTATTTCATAATAAAAAGGTGGTGTTAACTGCATTGTAACTTCTCTTCACTGTCCCCCCCGGACTTTCATTGTTTACAAGTGAGGTTTAGTATTTAAATTAATGGTAAAATAAAAACAGGTGTCCGGTTACAGTCAAGGGCAAGATTTGTTTTGCTCTTGTTTTATTTGTATATCATGCTGTTAAAGCTCACTTAAAGACTAAATTCACTTTTAAAACACGTCGGTCGCTGCCACCGGTGACGGAGAAAAAAAAAGACAATAAAAGAAGCTCCGCTCGCTCCCGTCCGGTCCCGTCCGAGATTCTCTCTAGCTCGTAGTTATGTTAGTCCTTAACTTAAACTGGGTAATGTCATAAACAGGCATGTTATTTAGCCAGATAGGTCAACATTAAAGGGGACCTATCATGCTATATTTAAATAATATATAAGGTATATATATATATAAGGTATATTAATACGTTTTCATTTTCAAAATACGAAACAGATCATGCATTTTAGCCATGCCTCATTTTGCCTCACTCCAGCTCTGTCTTTGCAAGGTCTGATTCAGCTGACCACGCCCCCATGCGGAAGAGGGGGGCGTGACACGGCCCCGGCACGAGGGTCATGTTATCATGCTTGCTGTGATTACGAGTGGAGAGTCAACATGGCCCAACCTCTCATTCCCCTGATTGGTGGAGAGTTGACCAATCAGGCGGAGTGCACCTACATTACGTCAAAAAGGTGCAAATAAAAAATCCACCCGTATCAAATCCGTTGCAGCCCCGTTTTTAGAGATTTGGGTATGGAGGAAAAGAGAGAGGGTTGTGTTTTCTGACACTTTGTGAGTTCCCTGGAACACCGGGGACACATATGTATGTATAAAAGACATCACAAAGTGCATTTTGCATGATAGGTCCCCTTTAAATTGACGATACATGTACATAATAATCCGCTACCGGTAAACATCACATACATGTAACGGTTACGGCGGGACATGTCCGGTTCGCTAGTAGTCATTAGTAAAATGTCCCTATGCAACATGTTGTTTAGTTAAAATATATCTATACATCTAATATGACAGTTTATAAGCGTTGACAACATAGTTAAAGGATGATGTACTTACTTTCGTGATGTTGGAAAAAAGTGAATCTCTCGCTCGCGGCGTCCACAGAGTATAGCCCGCCTACGGAGACGCTGATTGCCAATTCTTGGTAGCAATACGGACGCTGATTGGCCAGAGCTCTCAATTCTTGGTAGAATCTTGGTAGCAGACGTGAACGTGATTGGCTGTCGCTACCAAGAATGAGCTCGACTCACAGGTGACGGGGAGAGCCACAGCCGCCCATTATAATATTTAAATGATGTGTCCCTTCTTGTTCTCTGGCCAACACACCGGCTCTAAACCACCTTTTTAAGTGGCATACATTTATAATCGACTATATTATTCATTAGTATGAAGTTTGCCTACATATGGAGGGAACTTTGGGATGTTAGCCTTTGCAGACCATTAACATGCACTAAAACCTATGTAACACACTACTGGTAAGGGAAAACCCCCAAAAGCATAATAATTCTCCTATAAATTAGTTATACAGCTCACTTTAATCCGTTAATTTAAAAAAGGTTATGTAGAACACAGAGTTGAACACCATCACTGAATGCTCAAATCTTCTTATGGAGTGGGTATTTGTATAGCAGACTAAAGAGGCTTTTAAGTTGTTTTTATGAATCTGTGCTAGATTAAAGATTTGTTTGTTTCCCTGGCACAGAAGGGGAATCAATAACAACAACAACATTTAGAGAAAAACATTGCCATCTTCCACATTTATATTCTCAACATTGATATTGGCTGCGAAATGTGCATTGGTGCAATCCTACAAATAAGTAAACGGGTCACAGAGGGTATAAACCAGGAAATGGAATCTAGAGCAGTCCAACTCAGACTGTAGAGAAAGCTGCAGCTAAAGGTTGGGCGGGCCCTAAAGCCAGATTTGAAGCCCAGCTGGGCGACGGCCACACAGAGGGCTCAGGAAACACAGTTGCTTTGTTATGAAACAGCGGCTTCTGTGCTTTTATTTTTTTTTCAGCAGAGGATTAGACCTTCATTAATGCATTCATGGATCAGTGGTGCACTGTGGTGCCTAAAAACATCCAAGTAAGCACAACACACTCATCCCTGTCTAACACTAAAAGCAGCTTGTTTATGTGGGTGTATGGGTCTCTCTCTAAGTGAGGGGTAACATTCTGTTTGGTCGTGTATCAAACGTGTCATGGTAAAGAGAGTTTGCTATTGATGCCAAAGTAGGTCTTCAGTTAGGAAAACAACATTTGACCCCTCGAGTAAGTCACACGTTGTCTCCCGCTTGTCTCTATATTATTAATTTGGATGCTACACTGCTGCACGTGCACGCGGAGTGTCTGACTCCTGACCTGGCTGGGTGTCAGCCCCGCCCCTCACAGCGCGCCTGGCAGCCACAGCGCGCCTGGCTAAAATGCTGGTCACATCCTTATATAAACGGCAATTTATCGAGCTCAGAAAAGTTATCGAGTCCATTTTTATTTATCGTACGATAAGTCCATTTATCGATTATCAGGCCGACTTCCTCCACTATTTATCCTATCTGATGTTTGGCATCAGTGACTAAAATGTCAGAGTTCTGGCAGACAGTGATAAGTTGTTTGTGGTCTTGGATCAGGGCAAACTGCTCTTGAATAGAAAATGAACAACACGATGTTGGACTGAATAAAAACCTGATAAGAAAATAAAAAGACAGATTTCCTGTGTCTCTGACAGTGAATTAATTAAAAATATTCCCAAACTTTTTTTCTATAAGAGAGCAATATTGGGTCAAAACTGTGAATGTCTGGATATCGTCATTACTTAGAAATGGAGCAGTGCTTCTCAAAGATAAAACCACCTTAGTATCGACAAAGACTCAAAGGAGGATTTTTGCCAGGAAATGATGAGAAATAACAGAGAGCTGAGAGAGCTGCTGCCTCCATCAGACCTGCTTTATTATTCTAGTCCACAGAAAGAGCTTGCCTTGCATTTTTATTGCTTGCCATACCATTTTATTTATTATCCTTACAGTGTTTGTAAAGCTATTTAGGCTCGACCGTGGACATTTGTATATACTGCAAATTAAGTTTACGTTTATTTTATGTTGGTTTATTTCTTTAAGGGGTGGGAAATCTCTAAGCAGTTGACCAATCACAACAGAGCTGTTCTGTGACTTCATATTCCTTTTTTTTTAACATGTCTTAAGGTCTTAGCTGCTTCAATGTGGTAAGCTTCAAGATCATAAAAGTGGTATATATATTTGGAGATTATCATGCTGAATAAAATGTGTGACTAAACTAAGCGTGTGTTTGCCGCAAAGCTTATTTGTTACAATATTCCAAAATCCATCGCAAAAAGAGATGAAAAAGATGTCATGACTGCACCACTCCATGCTCCAATAGCAGTATCATGATATACCCAGTGTCCACTCAATAAAGAATAACAAATAAGGCAATCAGGAGATGATGCAGCTTCAGCTCTTTGCTCTGTCCACAACCAATCAGAATAGAGTGACATATGAAGCGAGTCTCCTGCGGTGGGTACAAGCAGCAGGTGGTGTGTGTGTGTGTGTGTGTGTGTGTGTGTGTGTGTGTGTGTGTGTGTGTGTGTGTGTGTGTGTGTGTGTGTGTGTGTGTCTCGGCCAGGTAATGGAGACATCATGAGGCGGGGCACGGCTGTCCACTCTGAGCTGAGCACTGAGGACTTTAGAGGACAGGATACCTGAGCCCTACAGTAGTTTTCATTTCAACCCTCTCCGCTTCTTCCCATCAGGCTGCTACTTTGTATTAAGCTGCAGGATTTTATATTTCGGGAAATGTAAGTGCACCCATTCCAGGGTTTCTTTTGGGATGCTCCCACTCATTACTTGCTATTTTTACAGAAGCAATTTGCCTTTTGGGGGACAGCCATTTTCCGAAATTTTTTATGTTTTTAAGGCAGTGTTACATCGCTGATAACACAGATTTGAAATATAATTGAGTCAAAAGGTTGAAACACAGCATCGCAGCCATTTCAATTCATACTGATGGATTCTATCAGCATTCAAACCTGACCCATAAGCTCATTCAAAACCTGAAATTCCACATCATGATATTGAATGATAAGTCAATGGTCAATGTCACTGTCTCGACACAATGTTCATAATATGTCATCATAATAAATATCATCAAAAACACATAATGAACGCTATCAATAAATGTGTATCTAACAGGCTATTTATGATTTCAGTATCGATTTTTTTTCCTAATGGAAACATCACATCATATGTTGAGCCAGGGGCAATGAAACCATTTGGTAAATACTTGAAATGTCAAATGTAATGTTTGAAGAATAAAATATTGACAAAATCATAAGGAGCCAAAAAGCTACGTATCGTTACTGTTACATTTTTGGGTTTTAACATTAATGAACTTCATCCAATTGGTTTAACAGTTCTTACACAGGGATCCCATCTTTTTTTTGTGCAGTTACACAGATTTTTGAGGACGTGCACAGAATGACATTTCTTTCCCAGGCTTTCCTTGGAGCCCTGAGTGAACTCTGAATATAGTCCCGCTGTAAAAAGCTAATTATAATATCCAGCAGCGTAGTATTAGGCCTCAGTCCAGACAGGCTTCATGGGCTGAGGCCAATTCACTGCCTCCATTCACCTCTCACCATCCACAGCCTGAGAGAGAGATATCAACTCTGCACTCGGCGTACCCCAGCAGACCCGCTGCTACAACACCTGAGGTGCCAAATAAAGCTGTAACCTGCACTTTTAAATCCACTTTCAAAGCGTATAGTAGTCCGGTTCACAGAGGCAAGCCAGCTACCTCTGTGTTGGATAGAGTGGCACTAAGTCCTAAAACCTGGAGATGAGTTAGCTTGTTTCAACTTCTGGTTCCCTTGTCTCAAAGTAAACGGGTTAGACGACTTTAATACCTTCTGTTATACTTTCTTATTGGGTTTCCATTTCCTGTAGTGTGTTGTATAGGTTGTTGTGCATGTAAATGGTATGCAAAGGCTAACATCCCAAAGTTCCCTCCAGAGGGAGTTTTCAACTTTAAAGCATAACATGTCACATTAAAGCAGGGGTGGGGAACCTTTTTCCTCTCAAGGTCCATTTCAATTTTTTCTACATCTTCCAAGGGCCATACAAATTATTGACCTCTGCTTAAAGTTACTAAAATCACAGCCCATTCATTTGGCCTTTCTTTCATGCTGTGCAAAGAAAAAACAACCTCTTAATCCAGATATCTTACCATGACTCGCGTATGCATGCATGTGCACGGTTGTGGCATGACCACCAAAACAGAAAGATATGGACACAAGATGTGTGCAAAAGTATTTAGTTTCCTATCCATGTGGACATGATTTAAGTGGGGGGGGGACCTAACCTCCTCTAGGGGGGTCCGGGGGCATGCTCCCCCGGGAAGATTTGTTTTTAAATGTTGAAGTTAAAAGCATCAATCTGGTGCACTTTGAGAGCAACATTAGGAGATCTATGGATACCTCTCTCAACACCCATATGAAACAGAACTGTAAGCAGATTTTCTTTTTCTTCATGGATATTTTACAAATCACTCCCCTTTCAAACTGTATTCTTGTTTATTAATAACAACTTTTTTTTACTGTCATATAGTATTTTATACCCATTTACTTTATTCTCTTGTTTTTTTATAACTATAATGATCATATAAAGATGTGCCCAGGGTTGGGAGGGTTACTTTGTAAATGTAATCAGTTACTGATTACTGAATACATGGCTCTGAAAGTAATCCGAATACAGTTATATCTCTCACAGGCTCCGCCCTCTACTGGACTCTATGGGTACTACCTTATCCTGCGAGCATTCTCCTACTGAGACTTCTATAGACGTAGCTGGGGCGGGCCTACCTGAATGCGCGCGCATCTCACCGTATAAAAGGAGGCCTCGCCTCCTGACTATCATCCTTTTCTCTTCAGCAGCGGAAGTGAATCCACGGAGCTTTTTGAGACGAGAGAAAAGAGAGTAATGGAGTCAATTCTTGACCACAGGACCTGCCCGAAATGCCCGAACCTGATCGCGGGGGCTGATCCGCACCCCTTCTGCTTCCTCTGCATGGGGCCTGACCACACTGTGAGCGGTATGAGCCCGGCACCGGCCTGCTCAGCCTGCCAGATGATTCCGCGGCTTACGCGTGAGCATCGTGGGTAGCATTTCCTGACGAGAGGTGCACCGCAGGAGGAGCCAGAGGATCAGGATCTCGACGTCGTCGAGATGGGCGAGCCGGGAGACGAGGAAGTGCCGTTCCGGTTCTCCCTTCCGTGGGGCCAGATGACCCCGATTCCGGAGGAGGAGGAGGAGGAGGAGGACGAGGACGCCTCGCTGTCCGGAGGTCCGACTCTCAGGTCTGCGCGGCTGGACTTCCCAGCAGTGATGACCCTGGCGGCGGAGCGCGTAGACCTACCGCTCCCCCCACCGCTGCCACCGAGGCTTGTAAGCCGCCTGAGACAGGGGTTTTACGGCCCGATGCATCCGGCGCAGCCGATCACGTCTCGCCCCAGCTGCCAGACATATGGCAGTGTGTGGAGGCGACATGGCAGCAGCCATTTAAAACGAAGGCCCCAGTAGCCGCATCATCAAGGTGCAGGGCCGCTCGGACACGACATGTCCCGGTGTCCCCCCCCTCGATGAGAGCCTGGCGGCCCACCTGCTTCCGCGGGCGGCTGGTTGGGCGGAGGGTAAACGACCCCTGCCCCCGCTGCCCCGGGACCGAGACACCTTGGAATATCTCGACAAGATATTCAAGCTCGGTACACAGATGGCGGCTGCGGCCAATAATCTTGGCGTGTTGGGCGTCTCCCTGATCACCCCTCAGGCAGACACCCCCGCCCTCCCGCAGCAGGACTGGAGCGATTATCCGGACCGCGCTATTGGTCAGATGAATAATCTGATTCATGGCGTGGCCACCGCAGCAGGGCGGGTGATATCCTTGGCCACAGTGGCGTCTCATCACGTGTGGTTAGGACTCACTGCCCTATCCAAAAAGGACCGAGAAGATCTCCTCGGAGCCCCCGTGTCCACGGAGGGGCTCTTTGGGTCGATCTCCTCGGTCACCCAGTGCTTCAGCCGCCTGGAGGAGGAGAGAGTCCAGCTTAGCCGCATGCTACCGCTGGCCCCTCCCCAGGCCCCGCAACGCGCTCCTCCGCGGGTTTCCCTGCAGGTGAGGGAGCGCATTGCGACGATGAAACGGAGGGAGAGGCGCCGGCACGGGGCTTTCGTGGCCGTGGCGCCCTCCACCTCTACGGCCTATCCCGTGGAACCGGCGTACCGGCATTCACGGGGACGGGCTGCCCGACCTGGGCACAGGCACCTCAGCAGCAGAGAGCGGCCGGGTGGGGTGCTCCGTCTTCCCGGAGCTGACTGGCGGGGGGAGGAAGCGTCTCGGCAGGGGGAGAGAATCTCTCCGCCCGGGACGCGAGGGCGAATCCCGCCTCCTCCCTATTTGATGCACAGATTCAATTGAAATCTTTTCAAAATAAAGAAAAAGTTGATCTGTATCCAAGTTTAAGTGTCCTTTGTTTCCACAATGCTACACTTACACATAATGATGACTGTACAAATTCCCCACTCGCCGCCCCAGCCGTAGCTCCTGTAGGGGAGGTGGCTAGTGGGAGTGCGCAGATGAGAGTGATAAACCGCAGGCAGTGCTATCATGGTGGTGCTATGCGGGTACAGGGACATTATGGCCGGCGTATTACTGTCAGAGAACACACTACGCCTAGAGCAAAGACTCCAATTAATGCAGTTTACCGTAGTGGTAAGAGCTGCATTATGGCAGCGCCCGCACTCACACAAGAGCGCCTGGTGGTGCGTTCAGGGGCCTTAGTAGAACACACTACGCCTATAAAGACTCCGATTAATGCTGTTTACCGTAGTGGTGAAAACAGCGTTATGGTGGAGCGCGCGCTCACACAAGAGCGCGCGGCGGTGCGTTCAGGGTCCTCAGTAAATAATCGGCCCTTTCTGTGTCGACCCTCCATCGGCAGATCTTCCCTTCACGGGGAGTTTTGCGGCGGAACGGGTCGCCAGAGAGTACCACAGCTTCATAGCTGCAGCCCCACAGCTGAGGGCTTGTCCTTTAACACAATGTTATGGGGAATGGAAACTCAGCTGTGTACTATCAAAGTGGATGGACAGGACGCTGAAACGGGGCTATTCACTCCAGTTTTGCAGTGTCCCACCTCCTTTTATGGGCATGCGAGAGGTGAATCTGTCCTCTCAGGAGGAGATGGGTTTCCTCTCAGCAGAGATTCAGGCTCTGGTGCAGAAACAGGCTGTGTCTGTTGTGCACCCTCAGCACAGAGTAGGGCTGCAACAAACGACTAATTTGATAATCGATTAATCTATCGATTAATTAAACGATTAATCGACTATTCGGACTATTATGCCTTGCACAATTTCTCAAACGCTCTTATTTAGCCATCAACTTTTAAATTTAGCTTGAGGTTGTTTTAGGCATGTGGAAACTAACAATGAAGACAATAAAGATGAATACTTGATTCAAAAATACATATTTTATTAAATTAACTAAACAAATTGTGAACAAAATTAACATTGCTTTTTATTTAAATTAAATAAATAATATTTCACATCAAAAGAAACAACAATGTTTTAACAAATGGTATTAAATAGTGTGATAACAGAATTGTAGAGCTGAAACTTTAACAAAATAAATAACTCAGTTACGTCTAATCATTAACCCATGTTTGTATAATTTTGTTAACTCCGTGTGTTGCTGACGTGGGAAAGTTATTCGTGGATGGGGGGGCTACAGAGCTACTAGAAAGACAGTCGAACCCGGTGCATTTCTCCGTCTGAATGTGGTGCACTTTTGCTAAATGTTTAGACAAATTGCTCGTGTTGCCGCCCTTACATGCTAAACTCTTATTGCACTATTGGCAACGAGCATTGTCCACCTCAAGACGGGTAACATTTAACCACACCTTGGAGCGCATCTCCGCCATCCCCGCCGTGTATTGCATGCATGTAGCAGCCGCGTGTGTGTAAACTGCCCCGCCCCCTCGCACACAGACGGGGGAGAGAGATCTCGTCTGGATTGGAAAGATCGAAAATACACCATAGACGCATTTTTTTTTGTCTTTTTGCATATTAGAAACGAGTTGGCGACACTAAGACTGCGATATAATGTTTATGTAGCAATAACACATATGACATATTTTTTAAATGTCTCCAGTACCGATAAAAAGACCGATAACGTTGGAGCTTAACGGCGCCTAAAACACACGTGATGACATCACCAACGAATCGACGACTGAATTAGTTGGCAACTAATTTGGTCATCGATTTTAATCGATTAAGTCGATTAGTTGTTGCACCCCTAGCACAGAGAAAAGGGTCTTTATTCCATGTACTTCCTGGTTCTCAAGAAGACAGGGGAATTCAGACCTATTCTAGATCTCTGCGGCCTGAATCGCCACATTTCCTGCAGGAAATTATGCATGTTAACTGTGAAACAGTTACTGGGGCTTGTGCAGCCAGGCGATTGGTTCACCACCATCGACCT
The DNA here is from genome assembly GCA_031216635.1 of Dissostichus eleginoides. Lineage (NCBI taxonomy): Eukaryota > Metazoa > Chordata > Actinopteri > Perciformes > Nototheniidae > Dissostichus > Dissostichus eleginoides. The sequence continues at coordinate 32,600,632 of CM062269.1, forward strand.
GAAAGATGCGTACTTTCATTTAGAAATTGCTCCAGAGCACAGAAAGTATCTGCGTTTTGCCTTCCGATAGCCTACGAGTACAACAGGCTGCCGTTCGGCTATTCCCTATCCCCACGCACATTCAGCAAATGTGTGGCCACAGCGCTTCAACCGCTGCGCGCCCACGGCATGAGAGTTTTCTTTTATCTAGACGACCTCATAGTCATGGCTGGGTCCCGGGAACAGGCAATGTTTTGCATAGCACGATTGATCACACACCTAACCAAATTAGGCTTTGCGATCAATTGGAAAAAGAGCACCCCCACACCTCACCAACAGGCGTTGTATTTGGGAGTGGTGCTCGATGCAGACGCGCTACGCGCCACCCTGTCAGAGAGCAGAAGTGCGTCCCTTCTCCGGGCGTTGCACAGGCTGCGACAGGGGGCGACAGTGACAGCTTTAACTGTCATGCAGACTCTGGGTCTCATGGCGGCTGCTCACATGGTGGTCCCGCTGGGGTTACTACATATGCGCCGCCTGCAGAGGTGGTTCTCCAGCCTGCGTTTGGATCCCAAGAGAAACAATCGGCGGCTGGTGACCATCCCCCCCTCAGTGGAGGGCAACCTCCGGTTTTGGGGGTCCCCGGATCACCTCCGGAGGGGGTCTCCACTGGGACGGGTGACCTCCTACATCACAGTGTTCACGGTTGCATCCAGAACAGGATGGGGAGGGACCTGCCTGAAGAGGGCTATAGGTGGGCGCTGGGCTCTAACAGAGTCTCGACACAGCAACCTCCTAGAGCTACGGGCGGTAGTGTTAGTCCTCCGGCATTTCATGCCCCTAATTCAAAGGAGACATGTAATGGTCAGGAGCGACAACAGCACCACAGTGGCTTATATCAACAGGCAGGGCGGAGTCCGCTCCGCCGCCTTGTTGACCACAGCGGAGGAACTGTGGTTATGGGTTTCAAAGGTGGTGTTATCTCTGAGAGCCCTCCATATCCCGGGACTGGAGAACAGAGGGGCCGACCTCATGTCGAGGGGCGGCCCCCTGCCAGGCGAGTGGGTGCTTCACCCGGAGGTGGTGAAGCAGATCTGGGCCCAGTTCGGGAGAGCGGAAGTGGATCTGTTCGCCAGCCGGCGCAACAGCCACTGTGCCCTGTGGTTCTCCATGGCCCTGAGCGACGACCCGCACTTGGGGGTGGACGCGTTTGCACACGAGCCATGGCCAAGGAAGCTGCTATACGCCTTTCCACCGCTGCGTCTCATTCTCCCTCTCCTGGGGAGAGTGAGGCGAGAACGTCTGTCAGTCATCCTAGTGGCTCCGGACCGCGTCAGGGCGCCGTGGTACTCAGAGATGACACAGATGAAGGTGGGCCGCCCCAGTTCTGGGGGGCGATGTCTCAAGAGGCAGGTGCAATCGGGGCGTTACCCACTCTCGGCCAACCTCTCCAGGCTTGGCTCCTGAGAGGGACAGGCTGAGACTGTCTGACAGTGTTATTCAGTCTATCCAGGCAGCTAGAGCTGGATCCACCACAGCCTGTTACAGGCCAAAGTGGCTAGGATTCCAGCGATGGTGTGAGGAGCGGAGAATAGAGCCCCTATCTTGTGAGTTAGGCTCTATTTTATCCTTCTTACAGTCACTGGTGGACAGAGGGCTTGCTCATTCCACTGTGAAGGTGTATGCGGCAGCCATCTCGTCCTGCCATGAGGGATTTGGCGGCAGGTCAGCCTTTAGTCAACCACTGATATCGCGGTTTTTACAGGGGGTTAGGAGACTGCGCCCAGTAGTGCACTTCTCCACCCCGCAGTGGGACCTGCCCCTAGTGCTCGAGGCTCTGGCCTCAGAACCATTTGAACCTCTGGAGCTCTCCTCTCTAAAAGCATTGTCGTGGAAAACAGCTTTGCTTCTTGCCTTAACGTCGGCCAAAAGGGTGTCCGAGTTAACCGCTCTGTCGGTGCACCCGAGTTGTTTACTGATTCAGGGTGACCGGAGCGGCGCGACACTCAGACCGAACCCCTCCTTTGTGCCCAAGAGCCTAAGGAGTGCATTCAGGTCGAGGGCTATTCAGTTAGGGGGTTTTAGTCTTCCCCCCCATGGTGGGGCCAGGGAAGCTAGCATGTTATGTGGAGCACACGGCTGCCCTTAGACGCACCGAACAGCTGTTCGTGTGCTTCGGGGGCGGGGTGATCGGGAAAGCTCTGTCCAAGAAACGCCTGGCAGGCTGGCTCTGCGAGTGCATTACGGGCTGTAGCTGTGTCAACAGCCTTGTTCAACAGTGTGAGTGTGGAGGATATATGCACAGCGGCGTCTTGGTCGACGCCAGGCCCCTTCATAAGATTTTATCTCTTGGACACTTCTGGCTCTTTCTCCTCGTCTGTGCTTGCTGGGGCAACACAGGACTGGTGAGGAGGGGGGGGGCTGTGGGTCAGTGGGCGTCTGACCCCCTCCCCGGACATAATGCGCCTTCGCCGTTTCTCGGGCCCTCTGGGGGGTCCCGGGATAGACGAGGTGCGCGCTGGCCCAGTACGGGGCGGAGGGGCTCCCCAGCACTGTTTTTTGAGCACACTTTCTGCGGGGTAAGCGCAGCAGGGTGTGCTCTGTCAGCCGCAGCCCAGATTTCTCCACGGTCACAACCGGGCTAAAGGAGAATGTGGGGCAGCAGCTGCTGACCAGAAAAGCCGGTCAGGGACAGTAGGGTGGAATGCTATTGTTGGACGACAGTGCGCGTATACATCAGGGCTCCACCCACTGTACCCATAGAGTCCAGTAGAGGGCGGAGCCTGTGAGAGATATAACGCTGGGTTAAGTATTGTAACCCTTGTTATATTAACACAGGCGGAGCCCTCTACTCAGGGCACTGTCTGTCCTATTCCGCTCGCTGAAGAGAGGTGTAGGATGATAGTCAGGAGGCGAGGCCTCCTTTTATACGGTGAGATGCGCGCGCATTCAGGTAGGCCCGCCCCAAGGCCGGCTACGTCTATAGAAGTCTCAGTAGGAGAATGCTCGCAGGATAAGGTAGTACCCATAGAGTCCAGTAGAGGGCTCCGCCTGTGTTAATATAACACGTAACCCAGCGTTACAGTTACGTGTCTTAAAAAAGCACGCAAACCAGATTACTTTTAGATTACTTTTGGATTACTTCCTTTTCCCATAACAGATGGGTATGTTTTGGTGTACAGGAGACACAAAAAGCAAAAGGAAACTGAACGTGTGTTTACTGTTTTAATGGCTTATCAAGAGCACAACTGAAACATAACTTCTGAAACGATGTAACATAATAAACTTTTTGGGGAAGCAGCTTGGGATGTGAGGAGTGAGGGACACGGCTTAGAACGGACATGTCACCTTCTGTCCTGCCAGTGTTGGCAGGACATGAATTAAAATGTCGAACTCGGACTTCATTTTAAGGACATTTCGGCCAGGGGTGTAGAGCTATATTTGTTTAAGCACCGGATTGGCAAAACAGGAGAGGGTGTGCACCAGTCTGCCTTGATCTATGAATTCATGTCCGTGACACTCACAGTATCTGCTGCCCGCAGCTGTTTTATAGAAGGAAAACCTCCTTCTCTTCATGAAATCTCTGCAGCGCCAGGAGGCGGCGGGAGGGTTAACTCAGCCTCTGAGAAGAGGAGCGCGCAGTGCCTTGCACACACCGCCTTGCACACACCGCCTTCACTGTGTTTACCTTCAGAATCATTAGAAAGGCTAAAGAGCGACCGCAGGCTGATGTGTTTTAACCACACACACCTCTACACACACATACACGATTTAAACGCAGACTTTTGTTCCTCCATGTTTCGTTGTTATTGTTTCACTGAGCGGACCTGCACATTTTTTTCAAACGCTCCCTTTTTTGGTCCATCTGCGGCGGTAATAGGTTGTGTGCGCTGTGATGATTCGGCTGTACCTTTAGTAATGAATATTAAATGTTGTGAGGAAATCTTTCCACCAATAATTCCAATAAGTAATCCAAAATGTATTCACTTCAGGTTTACGAAAGTAACTGTAATCAGATTACTCGTTTTTCAAATGTAACGCGAGCTGAATACAGTTACTTGATTTTTGTATTCTGATTACGTAACGCCGTTACATGTATTCCGTTCCAACCCAACCCTGGATGTGCCTTTACCTCACTGGTTGTAGAAAAAGCTTCTTATATTCGTTAACATAGTTAGTTAACCAGATGCTAATAACAACAAAGTTATTGACTGTATGATCAGTTTACAGATGAACAGATCGCCACTGGGCTTACAACTAAAGACACAGCCACGCAAAAACTGCGGCATGTGTACGGCTCCTTATGGGTACTGCAATTTTTGGAAGTGCCAGAGCAGCGTTCTTGTGTTCTCCGGCATAACTGCACCCCTGTCAGACGAGACAAATACCACAAGATGACAGTTAGGCTCGTGTTGTGTTCAAGGACCCTGACCTTGGCCAGGAAAAACGGGCACTCGCTTGTTTAATTTTTTTGCAGTCTAGATTTCTTTAATTTTTTTTTTTTGCGTCTGTTTATAAATTACCTGAGGGCCGTACCAAATGGTCTCGCGGGCCGTATTCGGCCCGGGGGCCGGAGGTTCCCCACCCCTGCATTAAAGCATTAAATAAACATATGAACCCGAAAATGTGCATTTGGGGGCCACTTTTGAATTCGACCTGTGCATTTCTACACTTCTATAGTGCCTCTTTATTGACTGCAGCTGGTGGGGGGCAGTTGGAATATTCTCTCATTCTCCAACAGCCTGTTCCAGCATGAAAACTGTCATATTGAAGATGCCATTTCATTGTGTCTTAAAAATAACAACTCCACACTAGGTTTGCAAGGAGAAAAAACAGGTGTGTGCAAATCATAACCAGCTGTTCAGAGGTTCATACATTCTACCAATACGTGCCAGTGCATGCTTTCCTTCTCCTGAAATCTGTGTGAAAACACTCTTTAAGGCTAATAGCACACAAAAGAAAACAGTTTCCGATTTGCATTTTCTTTACACTAAGACATTGTTTTGATCCATAATCTGATCAATCTGAAAACGGTGGTCAAGTTTAAGTATTTTGAAAAAAAGGGCTGCTCTGGTAAAAGCTGAGCGATAGAAATGTTCAGAAAACCAACTTTCTGTTGCCCCCATTTTCTCTCTGTAATAACTTGTTTTTCAATTTCAAAGTAGCTGATCACAGAGCATTTCAAATGTTGTTGGTATCCTGCATTTATTTCATTTGTTAGAAAGCCTCAGAACAGAAAGAGAAACAAACACATGTCATGTCCGTGAAAAAGAATTGTGGATTTGGTACACAATGTTATTTTAAGGAAGGAAAATTCTTTACGTTTATTGAGTAGATTAACCTGGGAACATTACACGTGTTCTTGAGCTCAAACACTTGTCTTGTAAGCCTTGGCTGAATTTATATTTCCATACACAAATTAGGTGTTTGTCAACTGAAAAGAAAAAGAAAAATATGTTTTAGGGCCACATAACACATTGTCTGAGAACAAACATCTTTTTCCACGCCTCATGAACGTGCCTTACTTTTTTTGCGACCCCTTACAAATATTTAACTTTTTGTGCGCTGCTGACGTCACTGTAGAATTTGGAGGAGACGCTTGTTTATTACATTGGTCTTCAGACGCCAACTATCAAAACTAAGATTAAAAGCCCTTTTTTTTTTGTAAATCGGCCGACGGGCCTGAATGCGGATCGTCCCTCTTGCTCTAAGGCTGTGACATTGAGAGTTGTAGCTCATTGTAGCTCATTGATACAATATTTGGGAGCAAAAACCTTTTACTTTGTGTCCACAGTGAGGAACGATGTCAACAAAATACAAAAGTATCCCAAATAGATCGATAACAGTCAAGGAGGCAAAGCTAGTCGGTCTTATAAAAGCATTGGTAGGTTGTCAGGACATTGTGATTGAAATAAAGAGTTTTATGTTAACCTAACCTAAGAACTTCCTATCACCCTGCCAGAGCCTTTCTGCCAGAAAATGGCGCTGTCTAAACACACGGCCTTAGGCTATTTACTATTCTGTTTAGTATTCCGTTATACTATTTTTTATATGTTCAGTACGGACTGAGATCTAAAATCACTAGTGTGATAGTTTCAAGGAGCATTTTCTGATTTCGCTTTTTGCAGCAGGAGAGTCTAAAGCCACACTGTCGACCAATGGCTTTCATTAGTGTAGCTCAGGATGCACATTCTTCCTGAACTCCACCTCATCGCACTCACAGCTCACGTACTCCTTCAACACACTCCTGCTACCCAGTGCGGAAATAAAAAATATCACCTGATCTTTTAGCCAGCCCTATCACCTGCAGCACTCAAGCCGCACACGTGGCCTCAGTGTCAACTATCTGTTCAGTTTTATTGTCAAGACAGTTTCCTTTGTCCAGACTTCAAAGGTAAATTGGGTATTTGGGTGTCCAACTTAATTATGAGGACATCAATTGTTGGAATTTGTCTGGTCTGTTTGTGGTGTTTGACTCGTTGCATGAAGTCAAGCTTCAGAAAAGAGTACAAGTGTTTTCAGAGCAAGACTTCGTTAGGAACAGGAATAACAATAAAACTAAGTGAAAGGTAAAAAGAAAACGGTATGTTTCATTCTCTGTTGGGTCCCTAATGGTGTCCGAAATGTGTTCAAAACAGGCACTTTTAGGGGATGACAGACATATTTCCCAAAGGATGACATTGCCAAGAATTGTCGACCCCAGTTAGTTAAGATGCAAAGAATTTGGAAAATAGGTTTTTAAATCAATAGATTTAAACTCATATTGATCGTTGGTGTGGGCAGCCCAATAACCTGTAAGTCAAGATGTAATGGTGTTACATTTCATGAGGCTGTTTAACAGAAGCCTGAGACAAATCATCTTTGCAAAAGCATGTGATGTAAGATACCACTCACACTGTATTGGTATTATTAGACTAAATGGTGTTGTGCTTCAAAATAGGGTTGGGGATTGTGACAGTATATAACATGAGAAAATGTGTTGTATACTGTTTTGTGCCTTTTTCTCTTAAATCTCTCTGGATGTATAAGATCCATGTGGACAACACTGCCAGTCAATGAGCAGATGAGCCTGTTGGAAGAACATGATTGTTGCCTCAAGCAGCTGAATCGTCAGTTATTCAGTTTACTACACTAAATTAAAAGAGCCATTTTTATTTCATAAAGTTTCTGGAATTAATTCCCAGAAAAAAATGAAATCCCCCACCATAATTATACTCTGCAGCCTGACCAACATACCAATATCACAGTTTTAAAAGTTAGATCACAATTTTGTTTTACATTAAAGTCCGAACAAGCTCTTTTGATAAGGATTCTGATATTTGGTTATTCAAACTTGTGTAAATAAACGTGTCAGTGCGTTCGGGTGGTTTCAAAATGTTATCTTTATCTTCCATAGATGAAAGCAGCGCTATGTCACTGCCTAGCAGAATGTCAGCCCCGCCCTCTTTCCGGTGAAAACAAAGAATCGGCGGCAACTCGAAAGAAAATGTGTTATCCTGCTTAAAAGCTGCTGTGTCTTGTATTGCATGTCAAACAACAAAAATATCCAAAGTTCAGATTTTCCATACCTTTACTTCGAAGACAATATCCGTAGTATCATGCCATCTACAGAGACGACAAATATCCTCATATGGGGGTGGTTGGTGAATACATGTGTATGGGAAACACTTCCTCACAGCTAAATGATGATGCCAGTGAGGCTAACGTTAAATCGTCAAAGTAACATTATAAAAGTCAAAGTAGTGACTGTAGATGCTGCATTGAAATATAAAACACTGGGAAGCAAAGGAATCACCAGTTTTAGTGTTAGCACGCTGCCTGCCACGTGTCCACCGAGAGACTGACAGGAACGTTGATCCTCTATAGCAGGGGTTTTCAAAGTGTGGGAAGGTGAGCCTCCCCTCAGAGAACATAAGAACAGCCGCGCCCCCCCTCCCAATTATTATTGCTATTATTATTATTATTAATATTATTATTATTGTTGTTGTTGCTATAATGCGTATTCATTTGCATTTCAAAGAGGTCCAGGAAGAGAAAATGTAATTAAATGCTCTGTTTTCGCTGTCTACCTTTCTCTTTTTTGAGCACGCCATTTGAAATGACTCCGACTGTTTCTCTCTTCTTGTCTCGTCTCTCTGTGTGTTTGAATCTATCGTGCTGACTCACTGACTGCACCGATTTGATTGGCTGAGTAGCGTCACCTCCTTAAAACATTAAACAATAACTTTTTTAAACCTTTTTATCTTTATGTTTTTTTTAACATGTTTAACATTTTCAACATCGTGGATAAATCCTTATATACTCCCGGCAACATACTGAACGTCAACTTTGCCTCCTTATTACACTCACCCCTACTTTAGTGGGAACAATGAGTCTGCGTCTTTGATGCGCACAGGCCGATGATGCGGGGATACAATGTAGACAGGAATAAACGCAGATCATCCTCTGGCTGCAGCCTTGACCGGTAATTGCTTTTGATCAAAGTCAATGCAGAAAACCCGCACTCACACAGGTAGGTGGAGGTGAAGGGAATGAGCACTTTTACAGCCTTTTTGGCGAGTTGGGGGAACTCGGTCTCCACAGAGAGCCAAAAGTGCAAGTGACACACGTTTTCTTCCAGACACTGTCTCCTCTCTCACTTTAGGTAACTTCACAAAAAATCGATCAATGTTGCTGCTCGCATAAAGTTAGCTGAAGTTAACTAGCTAGATTTCACTGTTTCTCGTTATTTTTTTCTCACGCTGCGCCTCCCCTGGGGAGGCGCGCCTCACACTTTGAAAACCGCTGCTCTATAGCTTTTAATTTAACTATACATATGCACCGATCATCAATCTCCAATGACTTTGTTTCCCTGAATGACCATCTTAATTTGGCTCATTTTAGAAAAATGCACACTATTCTTTAAATGTTTGACGTAATTATTGAAAACTTAAGAATGTATGTAAATCTGTATTTACCGGCAGTCAATTCAGAGGGAATGTTTTCACCCAAAAAAGGGGCATGGCCATGACATAGAGGGAAAGTACCTGGATAGGTTGCTCTCATGTGCGTCTACTTAACATTTTCTCAAGCCAAAGAAATGTTGATTGCCTTGAGAGAGTGGAAAAGCTGAATATAATTTAGATTACAGTAAGAAAGTAAAACTCCCTACTGAGACCAGTAAAATGTTCTTTAAGTCAGCACCTCTTCAAAACAGTAACTGGATATTGCTAATACATTAAATTGCCAAAACGATCTGTAAAGTACAAAAGTTATTGCAGGTTTCTTAATAAAGTTAGATTCAGGGATTTGGCAGGAGAGATGATTGTGAATAAAAGGGCCACATTTGACTCAATACATCAGTGAAAACTGAGATCCATTCTTTATGCTTATGAGACTGTACAAGTTGTCCTTCACCTCGGAGGCCTGGCTGAATGCTACCGGAGCAGAAATGCCTTTGTGTGTATTCCCATCCCTGTGAATTTGCTCGCAAAGTGCTTTGCTTCCCTGTGGCTCTCTTTTTCAGCGAGCCTCAAACAAGCAGCACTCATGTTCCTCGAGCTGAACAGAACTTAAAAGAGATGAGAGGGATATCTTAGGGGAGTGACAGCGCCTGGTGCGGGGAATCTACAGTTTATCTGATTGTTGTATAGATATTGAAACCAACTGGTTGTCTGCTGATTGGTCATGACCAGGAATCTATTTCGACAGTTGTTGCTATTTGTCTATTTTACCACACCACAACCAGAATTGAACCGGAGTACTGATAATGTAGTTGCAACAAAACTGTAAAATGCTCAAACCTAATAAGACCTTAGCGTGGTTTCAAAGTCAGCACATAGTGATTAAAGTAGAGATTACCTGAGCTGCTTAAAGGAGTATTACCTGTTCATTTATTATTCAGAGCATTGGTAGTGTAGAGACTGCACCAGTGAATTCTCAACTGTTGCTAATGCCGAATATTAAAGCTTGACTGATCAATATTTTAAATTACTAATACATCAATGTCGTATGTGTTTTGTAAAAGAGGATATTCAAAATGACTAAGTCCCAGAGGATTATCCCTAACTCTGTAGTTGACTTCCTATCAGCTCTACGAGTTTTTCGGCATTGTTCAGCTTACTGTTTTGGCAGTTTTGTGTCGGCATGATGACGTTTTGTAGTCTCTTTTATTCAATTGTTAGCACCAGCCGTTTTTATGATAGATAGAAGCTTCGGACATTCACGAGTGGGATATTTACAGATGGATTGTATGTCAGAGAATAAAACTTTTAAATCTCTTCAGGTTGTGTTAACCACAGAACTTATTTCAGGCTTCTATCAACAAGCGCGTTCAAAAAACCGCTGAGTTCGAGACAACTGAACCGGGTTGGTAAATTCTCAGTCACTTTAGGGTTTTAAGTCATTTCCGTATCACTGTATACCTGTATACCTTCCTCGGGAGTCAGAGCTAAAAGAGAAAGATAATATTGGACTTAAATATATCAGGTTGACTTAAAGAGCCTGTGACAGCCTCCCAACAACTGTTGTGCAATGAAATATTGGGCTACTAGTAATCTCGAACCGTCAGCTTAAAAAAGAAGGTGCGATACCGTTCCGATAAATATCAATAATTTCGAACATCGCGGGGAAATTCCTTCGACTCTTTTTGAAGTTTTGGGGGAAGCCGGAAGTGACGTCAATGCGGGAATGCTTCACTGTGCGGCGAGAGAGCCAAACACGGACAAAGTGTGTTGTCATGCGTAGAAATGGTTCGACGATGCGTTGTGTCTGGGTGTTCCAATACAGCAAATGACGAACTAAACATCAGCGTCTATAGCTTTCCCACAGATGTCAAGGGTCAGCTCACATGGGAGAAAAACGTGCAGAACACAAGGGCCGAATGGTCTGTGAAGAACCCCCGAACGACCTACAGATGCAGCGCCCACTTTCTGCCCGAGAATTTCGAGAATGCACGGATTAGTCCCAGTCCGCCACTGGCTACATGACCGTATTATCGCCCATATTGACACACCTAATTCCTAAACTTCTAACAGATAAAACATAAACTGATTAGTGTCCACTGCCATTATTTTAAAACAGAATCGTTATTTAGTCAAACTCCGTAAATAAAATAGTTTACAAACCATTCCACATTGTTCAAGCGTTGTAGATCGAGAGGTATCTCACGATCGTCGGGCAGGTTGTCGTCTCCACTGTCCGACTCGGAGTTCGTTTCATCCGATTCAGACTCAGAGGCATAATGGTTCGAATCTGTAGGGCATACAGCCAATATCGTCTACGATGTCATGACTATCACTTTCCGATCCTTCAGCCTCATATGAGCTCTCAGACACGTTCAAAATTAAACTGTCATCGCTGTATGAGCTTGCTGCTGTGTGCGTTTACAGTACATGCAGATGCTGGGATCCGGAACGGTGCAGCTGGAGCTCTTGGCCCGCAATTACGTCACACATAATTTGGCGGAATTTTAAGAATCCCCGAGAAGATCCAGAATATGGTCAACATTGAAGGGCAGATTAATGGTTATCAAAGTACAAATATCCCAAATCAGTTCAGTAACGGTTTCAAGGGGACAATATTTACTAAAATGACGGGTTTGGATGATGGGGGAAACCCGTGTCACAGGCTCTTTAAGTTGAATATGGGAGGTTTGACAAAGAAAATGTTGGATTGGTGGATGCCTAAAGAAAAATGGCAGCATTAAACCAATTATTTATACATTACATAAATAAATGGTCAGTGGCGAGCCGTCAGGGACCTCTAGGCCCTCTCTGAGGGCCTAAGATATTCTAAAAAATAATATTTGAAAACATTAAAAAAAAACATTAAAATATTTTTTTTGTTATATTTTTCATTAGTTCTACCAAAATAACTTGATTTAATTGTATTTCAAATAACATTTCCAAAGAAATAAATCCTTCGAATCTGCCTGTTCAGTTTCTGTTGGAATGTGAAGGGTTAAATGAAAGAAGCTCCTTTAGCCGTCTCTGCAAGTTACTGTGAAGACAGGAGCTGATTGGTGGTCCTGCTGTAAATTCACAGAGGGCCAGCTATAGTAACTCAACGAGAGAGTAATGTCAAATGACAGTACAATTGACCAATCATATCTTCCCTCTAAATGGGTGGGCTTTATTTCCGCGGACTTTATGACAAGTTCCGCCCGCTGTGAAGTTTATGCATGTGTATAAAGTGGTGCAGTGACGCGTCCTAAAACCCGGAAGTAAGCTGCGCATGGGTTCCCTCGACACAAAAGCAATGGGATTTCTCCATAGGATTTTGGAAAATAGCTCGAAATAAGGTCTGTGGAAAACGAACCTGTTAGATTTATGATTAGCATAAGTTTGTTCATGATGGCTCATGTCAGTGATAGTGATGACATCGTTGCGAAATTATTAACCGAGTCATTTTCAAGATTGAGTTACAATGATAAATTGGAGTGGCAAAGGATCAGCTGCATGACCCGCCATCAAGTGCTTCATCCAAAAGGACAGGAGGATGGACTTTGTGTTTAAGTGATTTGATCATCAAAGGTAGGCCTAAGTCATTTTCGATGTGGGCTGCCGTGCCGACTTCATTCATTTGTAATTGTTACTTGGCTGTGGGTGCCTTGTCATGATAGGTGTTTATATACATGGTGTTGTTTTGTGTGGTAGAGGGTCGCTGTCATTGATGCGTTTTGCTCCCCGGGCCTTTGTTTTGATATTCCGCTGAAGTATACGCTGTGACGTAATAACTCTTCTTTTCTTTTCTTTTTTCGAGGGTCAGAGGGCCTAGGTATAAAAGTCACGGCTTGCCACTGCAAATGGTTATCTCTTACTGGGAAGATTCTTCTGCTAATTAATTCACTAAGCGCTCTTTAAACCGTCTTCACTGATCTGCAAAACATCAACTAAGATTTATCTGTTTTCAGTTCTGATATAGGAGGGAAAGCTTGAATATGAATTTGGGATTGTTCTGTGATCCAACAGCATGTCTTAAAGGGTAAAATGTAGCGTGTGAGCTCATGGCCCTATGATGGAAGTCCATGAGGGGTTTTGTAAACAAGTCCCAGTGCTGGCAGAAGCAGCCGACTGGCAGCGATCACATTTCCAACAACCAGAGGGCTGCAGGGTTTGTGTTTTCTGAGAACATCAAACAGCTCAGGAGAAGAGACATCCTCGGGGAAAAACACCGTGTCCCGGATGATGAGGTAGTTATTTCACATCAGATCTGATACCATCTATTCCGTCATCATATACAAGCTCTAAGTACGAGGCTACTTTCAGACGTTTAAAGTGCACGATGAGTTGAGCTCTCCAGGCTCTAAGGGTGGTTGAAATAAGAGGGAGGGTGGAGCTGAAATGAGAGAAGATGGAGGCGATGGCAGCAGGAACCTCTGCTCAGGTTTCACTGCCTTACCTCAACAGATCCGTTCAGTTACACTGAAGAGGTGCTATCGAAGCAAACGCAAGAGAGGATAAGTAAACAATATACTGATGCGGCTATCACTAAATATTTATATCCACTCATAATTAATGTGGGTGCGATGTTATATGTGGTCGATATTTCCCAGGTTTTTATACCACTATATGTAAATGTTGTTGTAAGGTCAATGCCAAAACAAGACATAAAGAAATCAAAAGGACGCCGGATGCAGTATGGGAGGCAGGCGTTTTTTGGAATACTGCTTTTGACATACTATGAATTAGTATACAGTAATTATTTTCCTAGCATACTTAATGGTACAGTAGAACTGGTATTGGAACTCACAGTCCGTGGAACACAATGGTCTTAATCCTGTGTCTGATGCATGAGATGATTATATTCCAAACTAAATAATGATAGAGGCCACACATATTTATTCAGTCTCAGCCAGGTAAAATCTCTTTGGTCAACACAGTTTGGACAGCTAAAAAAGACTGAAACTAAAATATATTCTATTGAAAATCATAAATAAATCAAAAGATATCAGCAAACCCTAACAGTTGAGAAGATAGAATCAGAACACATTTGCCATTAGTTTTGGGTAATTGATTTAAACATTAATGTATTATTTAAATATTGTATTTTAATTGTTCTGTTGTTTTACTTATCGTTTTATTAACCAACAGTTTGTTTGTTCCTGTTGTTTCTTAGTTCAAATATGGCAGTGAGGGACAGAAACTCCCTCTGGCATGGACTTTGAGATTTTAGCCTTTGCAGACCATTTACATGCAGCGCATAAGTCTGGTTATACCATGGTGAGTTTGACTTTCACATCATCCTCTAAATGTGTTTGGGTCTTCATGCTAAAAGGACAGAAACTATTTGGAGAATACTTATTTCTCATCATTAAGATTGAAGAGCAGCAACAGGGAATATCAAAGACGTCAAGATATCATGGGGGGGTGATGATGCTCCAGCGGACATGCTGTAGAATGACAAAGTGGGGGCTTGGGTTGTTTTCAGGCCAATTTCAGGTCAACTTCATAAATCCAGAAGTGTAACAAAGATGTAACTCTACAATGAAAAATGGCCTTATATCTTTATGCAATAGCCTAATCAATACTAAAAAAAAGGTATGTAAACCGATATAATTAAGCAATAGCTCAGGACAGGCTTCGCGTCGGGCCGAACCACGCTCCTTAGCTGTGATATAATGAGCATATACCACGGCCTGGACTGAGCTATTGCTTTTATAAAACGGTTACAAAGTGAGGCAATATGAAAGAAAATACACACTCTAATTTAAATAGTTTTTATTAGTAAATAATGATGTTCAAAATAAAATAGTCCCTCCGTTGCCTTCTGCACGAAACATCGTGCGAGGTGGTTGCTATGCAACAACATTAACAGCTAGCGAACATATTAGACAGAGAGCGTTGATCCATTATTTGACTATTCATTTACATTCATTTGTATGTTGCCGTTTATTGTGCACCCACTGAAAAACTTGGCTTGGCGTGGCGAGAATATTGCTCCACTTTCTCCGGTCCCCGAGATTCGGCTTCCAGTAGCTCAGGAGAGAGCTTTCGCACCTGTGGCCACTAACGGTCATCATTTCTCTGCTTTGTTTCAAGACCCGCATCAGAAAGCTTTTGAATGGGGGTACTTTTCCAGTTGGTCTACCTGCTCTTCATGTCGCTCTGCATGTCGTTGTTTAGGTGCTTTTTTTTCTGGAGATAGGCACTGCTCAATCCACTCCTCCATAGTAGGGCCACCCCGGAGGTCGAAGTTAACCTTAAATGTTTCCATCTTAAGCTTTGTTAGTTAGTTAGTTTCGTAACGGACGTAATGTAACAGCTGTAACGGTTGTAGCTTTTTCTCAGACGTGGAGGAAAAGTAACTACACTTGTGAAAAGTAACTACAATTCTACCCGTGATATACGCTCATTATATCACGGCTGAGAACCAATCAGATTGCTTGATTTGACTTGTCCGTTTTACAAAGTGTTATTATGTACCACATGCAAGATCATTTATTATCATGGTGATGAAATTAAGTTTTCATCGTCCATCTGTTATTTGTTTCCAACCTCACAGCTGGGGAACATCTGTCATCCTACAATTTAAAATGATCCAAATAACTGTTGAGTCATTTTCTGTCTACTGACAAATAGATTAATCATCAAGTATTTGTTCTGGTGCTACAGTTATCGGAATTACAATTACCTGCTCTGGACATCAAATGCTATCTCATATTTCTTATCGGCATCAGTAATCAATGCCACAATGTTTATAGGGGTTGAATTCCTGTCCCCTATCTACGACACAATAAAATATCCAGAAATGTACAAAAGCATATAATCCGTCATACGTCACTTAACGTAACGTTTCGAACTTGATGCACAAAACGTTAACAATTATGAATACAAACAAATGATACAATCACAAAAAGACAAGGCATGTCAACATTTCGATCAATTCAATTATTATATTGCAACTACACAGGGCTCCCTTGGCAAAATGCAATGGGATTTTTTTTTAATAGGATTTGCAAATATTGCAGACAAGTATTTTCTGTACATTACAATCTTTGGAGAACAAACGTTTAAGAAATTGCCTTTTGAAAACCCGTAAAGCTTCAGATGCAACCGGCAGAAGTAAGAAGCCAACGTTAGGCTATAAACAAACTATCACGGTCACAAGGCTTCGCGTTAAGCTTAAAGTAGCTAATGTTCCAGATGGTAATAAGTAGGCTCATTTAGCTACTTTGATCAACTTAATCAACAGAAAGGGTTGTGCAGCTTCATCTGACTTTGAGCTTCAACACGCTGGTACTACCCTCTGTCAGCATCTTTGCTGAGGATTTACTGTTAAGAAAACATTGGTGTATTCCTTACACACCGGACAGGACAACTCTAATTGAAAAGAAAATGTCACACACACACTTGATCCTTATTACCAAGTGCTGCTCCTGCATCCTCGTCAACACTTTTAGCTAAAGCCGGTCCCGAGGCTACCCGCCGACGAACATTAGGCTCTGGTTACCATTTCTATTTACATTCCTCGGCCTCAGAGGAGCCACCTGCTCCGGGATCTGGGGGCTAGGACTGCTTACCGAGCACACCGGGCTCCCACTGGAGGTTGGACTCTTCAGTGTTTATGAGGTTCAAAATATGAAACACTTTCACTCATTAAGCAGATGGGGGTGGGACCGTGGGAGGGTCTTGATGACACTACACCAGGGGACACATTATGTTATGGGACAATCTCTCTTGGACCATGCTGCCTTTTTGTCAACTAACCAACCGTCTTGAGAGTTGCTTTCATTTAATCTTCATGTAAAAAGTAAAAAGCATCCGAACTGAAATGTAAGTAGATGATATAGCAGTATCATTTTTGGACTATTTTAATACAAGCCAGGGCCGAGAAAATAACATGGTTTCCATTCACATCTGGGAAAAACATCAAAAGAAAGAAAAAATAAAAGTGGCCACAAAAAATGGCAGAGTGTAAATGAGATTTACACAGCTGTACAAATCCTATTACAGAGAAAGCAACTCCTCACAGTTACAGCAACCAGGTTCAGTCTCATATAGTCAGAGAACAATTACTGACTGCTGATTGTTTGTTTTTTTGTGGTTTCCCTTTCCTATAGTGTGTTATATAAGTCTTTGTGCATGATAATAGTTACATGCTAAAATCCCTATGTTCCCTCCAGAGGGAGTTTCTCTCCCATCCATTGGACTCCTTTGTTTACTATTGCTACATAATGACATCACTATGTAACACAGGTGCTTCTATTGGTTAGTGCTCCAACAAATTGTACGTGATAGGCTAAGTGGTGGGACATCTCTAATCAGTTGACTAATCACAACAGAGCCAGCCAGCCAACCAATCAGAGCATACTAGATAAAGCATTTTTGAAACATTAAAGCATGAAAACATGTTATGAAATATGTTTGCACAAAGTCCAATTATGAAACCTGAATATGCGAATAATAGGGCCCCTTTAACAATAAAAAGCCAAAGTTCTAAATGTAACATGTCTAAACACAAGCAGCCGAACAAATAATTTGTACAATAAAATAGACTCCTAACAAAAAAAACATAAGCTATCAGATCGAAGATTAATTACAAAACAATCAAGTGCACTTATCATAAAAACTGTGGGAAATTTATTTGGATAGTCTGTTGGGCTACCTGTAATAGCATATTTTGTGATGTTGTGATCATAATGTACAATCTTGTATATTTGTATATTTATTTTGTGTATTCAATAGATATACTGTATAGATATATCTTTCATTATCGACTACTCACGGTTTTGTTCACCTATTTTTTTTCTGCTGATATATCTTTACTGTTTTTTTATTGTATTTTATGTTATTATCATTATTATTATTTCACTTTTAATTCATGTGCAATGTCTTATCTGCATGCTGCTGTGACGGAGAGAAATCCCCAATTTGCAATCAATAAAGTATAATCGGTAAGGTATTTCTTTAAATGTTAAAAAGCCGCGTGTCAGCTCCACGCGGGGTGCACGGTCGAGATGCAGCCCTTTGAAAACTTGCCTTTTTTTGTTCATATCCTTATCAAGAGTGGACTTCAGTAAAACCACACATTTAAACACGCGAATAGAGCTAACACACATAGAGGCTGAAGTTAACCGAGCCGTGCGGGACGGTCAACAACACTGCAGCAGCACACCGGTTCATCCCTCTCTCCCTCCGCAGCGTAAACTGTCACAAAAAGCGGACACTTACCTTCACTGACAGTCCGCTCAGCACCGGGAATAGGAGGAGGAGGAGGAGTAGGCTCGGCGCTCAGTGTGTCCAAAAGCTTTCAGAAAACACTTTTTGTTGCCCGTTACAGAAATGAATTCCCGTACTTGTGTCAGTTTGTATCCGGTCTCACAACGTGGAGTGGAAGCGGCAACAACAGCGGCTGCTTACGGTCTCCGGCCAGCCTGCTGTCAGCGCTCATCCAACGCAGGGGGGAGCGGAGGTTGCGGCTGCGCATGCACCAACCAAATGAAATTGCGAAACAAAGATCGTCTAAAGAAAAGATGGACCAAGTAAAGCTTTTTAGAGACATGCCAACCTGAGGTCATGTCCTCATTAATATATTTGAGACCACAGTATATTGTTGTTTTTGTGTTTTTTCTTACTAGATTTCTAAGAATTCATTACCAAAATGCTATATTTGATAGATGAATTGAAAATAGCAAAACAGACATAATAGAGGAGATATAGCCTAATCTACAGAAAATATCATCAAAAAGTGAAATGCGTCTACCATGATATATTTATTTCACAACGCAACAAAACATAGAGAGATGGGAATTTCCTGCAGATGTGGCAGCGTGAGTAAAGATTTGTTTGATGAACTTATTGACATTGTGCTGAATATACGCACAATAATTATAACTTTAATGCAGCTACATCAAAAATGCTAGGTATGTCTCTGCTGAGCTCAAGATAAATGGATGATTATCCACAACTATTTTTACTCTGTATACAAGCTTTCTCCTTCAGCTGATTAAATGTCTGGAGCCAACTGGAGGTTGGTATGCATGTTCCATCTGTAGCCTCTAATTTGAACACTGCCGTGCCATTACCCCGTATGTCTGCATTCTGTTTACTTCATGTGCAGTGCAGCCAAAACCAGCACGCTGCAAAAGAACAACTCAAGCCTCTGAGGCTTCTCAAACTGGAACATTTATTGACGACTAAGAAAGTCAGTCACTGTACATAAAAATTAGCTGAATCACTGTGTTACAAAATTAAAATGTGCAACAATATTCAGAGAAAACTTGACTTATTCTGCAAACCTAAAGGGGCTGTATTATGCTCTTTGGGTTTTTTCCTTTCCTATAGTGTGTGTTTGTATGCATGTAAATGATCCAGAGTGAGTCCAATTGGCTAGCGCTCTAACACATTGTAAGTAATATGATTAGGGGCAGAGGGTGAAAAAAGCTGCTGCAGCACAGCCAGTATGAGAAAATTAAAGACCTTTTTGAACATTAGGCGTGGAAACATATCACAGTAGAGGAACAAAATACAAATATGAGCCTGAACCTGAGCATAATAGGGCTCCTTTTATCCACTTTGAAAGCAACATGCTGTGTTTTTCTACTACACAGTTGTTTTTACCTTGCACCACTTTAATTTGCACTGTGATTAAAGTCTGATAACAGTTATGCTACTGTCTTTTAAGGATTGTGCTTGTATACTGCCAGCGTGTGTTTGGTAAAGGTAAGGCAACTTTACACATTTGAACTAAAACATTAAATCAAAGCATGTCCTGTTAAATGTTCAATGTTGAACAAAAAACAATCAAAATGCTAATACGTATTTACAATGTAAATAATGCTTTGCGTCCATGTCTACACAACTAGCATACATGCTTGGTATACCCTAACTGACCTCATATACCCTGTGCACTATAAATAGGCACCCATGTTGTAAAATTTGCAGCATGTACATTACTGTCAGTATCCTGTTTCTCAGGAATGCTTTCTGAGTCAAACTCGATAACCATGCGAGGTAGCTCTTAATTGAAAAACCTAAAACGTTAATTTAAAATAACAATTCAACAAATTCCTCCAATATCAGTCCACTTG
Organism: Dissostichus eleginoides; assembly: GCA_031216635.1. Taxonomy (NCBI): domain Eukaryota; kingdom Metazoa; phylum Chordata; class Actinopteri; order Perciformes; family Nototheniidae; genus Dissostichus; species Dissostichus eleginoides. The sequence continues at coordinate 32,620,622 of CM062269.1, forward strand.
CATTTATCTATTTTAAACTGTTGTTGTAAAAGTCAGTTGTCTTAGGAAATCTAACTCTGTTTGGCTGCAGTAATGTGAAGATCATTTGAATACGAGAAAAAAAGGACAGTGAGATCTGTGTGAAAATTCACAGCCAAGGCGTGAAGATTGATGAAGTTTCATCTTCACAGTAATGCAACTAAAACTTTGATTTGTTATTTCTTTCAAAATGAAAACATTTATAAAAAACGTTCTGAACTTGAAGGTATGTAACAAAGTGAATAATTTACCGTTGATATTCTTAATACCTGTCCACATTGCACTAAAATGGCTCAAGGCAAGTTCAAAAAAATTGACTGGCAGCTCTTACAATTTTTTTCAGAGCTTTTAACTGCATCTTATGGTCTTCCTTAGTAGGGGACTTAGTAAGACTGAGGGTTAAGTTAATCTGAAGCTCCTTGAAATTCAGTTGAAAGCTCAAAAATGCAATTCATATTCAGTGTTAAAGGCACAGTTGACCTCAAAATCTAAAATAAATATATTTCCCGTTACATGTAATGCTATTTCAATGTCAAGATGTTTGGGTGTTTGTTGCAGGGTGTTGGCGATATCAGCCGTAAACATGTCTGCCTTCTCTCCAATGTAACGGAACTAGATGACACTCAGCTTTTGGTGGTGAAAGCGCCATCAAATACTTCTGAGAAGTAAAACAGCAATGTCTCTAAAGTAGTTTAACGTGTCTTTAAGTACAGTGAGTAAATGTACTTCCACCATTGGTTTACATAGATGAGGAAGTTATAACAGGCTTCAGTGGTGTTTATGGTTCCGGGGAAACAGCAGCAGAGTGACGCCTCTTCATTCATTTACTCCTCTCAGGTACAAAAACACAGTTGCTGTCCCCCAGCAGAGAGCAAAGCAATCCAGGTAATACTGAATTAATCCTGCTGGTGACTCACCACCACTGTGCACATTAACGCACTAAGAAGTGCATCATATCTAACATCACATATTAACCAAATGAGCCGAAGAGCGGATTAGCTCATGTCAGAAATCACAGTAATTGCAGCAAATTTGCACACTGAGTTGACTTTTTGTGTTAAGTAATGAATGAATAACCACAAACAGATTTAGCTGGAAGCTGCACTATAGTCTGATGAGATGAATTGTGACAGCTTATCTTTGAGAATCCTTTGTTTAGCTAAACACATTGTATGGACTGGTAGCAGGAGAGGTTACAGTATAGCTCCTTTGCTCTGCCAAAGTGTCCTTAAGCAAGACACCGAACCCACAACTGGGTGCTGAAACATGGCAGCCCCTTTGTTCTGACACTTCTACATAAAATGCATGTGTTGGTGCATGTTCGTATTTCTGGCTATTATGTATAGGTCACGTTTGTGCTTTGTGTAAATCAGGTGTGTTTTATATACTGTATGTCAAGTTTATTGCATGTGGGTATTTCAGGTGTACTGTATACTAACAGAGTGAAAACTGAATTCCCCCAGTTGGTATTAATAAAGTCTATTCTTCTTATCACCTCAGAATCAGAAACAGGTTTATTGCCAACTAGGTTCACACATACGAGGAATTTGACTTGATGTCATGGTGCAGACATAAAATATAAAACAAGAAATCTAATATAAAACAAAAAATCTTTAAGGAAACCGTAATAAAATATAGTTAAATAGCAATAAAATAAAGCAGTAATTTACATGGAAATAGAATGCTATGAATGTATAGGATATCAAATATGAAATATGAAACAAGAAATATGTGCAGTAAGCAGTATGAACATTGTGTGCATTAATGTAATGCATATAGAGACTACGTTGTGGCTGAGGTAAGTATCAGTGGGGGGGCCGGGCCTTGTTTAAGAGGCCGGTAGCGGATGGGAAGAAACTGTTCCTCTCACATGTTCTAAAATGTTACAACATAGAAACACACACATTTCACTCTTTTTTTGTGTTTTCTTTACCACACCACACCGCTCCTCCGCTCCCTTCACTGGCTTCCAGTAACTGCTAGAATCCACTTTAAGACACTGGTACTTGCGTACCATGCTGTGAATGAATCTGGCCCTTCCTACATCCAAGACATGGTTAAACCATACACCCCAGCACGTGCACTCCGCTCTGCATCAGGCAAACGGCTCGCTGCACCAGCACTGCGAGGGGGACCCAAGTTCCCATCAGCAAAAACACGTCGGTTTGCAATCCTGGCTCCAAAATGGTGGAATGAGCTCCCCATTGACATCAGGACTGCAGAAAGCCTACACATCTTCCGGCGCAGACTGAAAACTCATCTCTTTCGACTCCACTTCGAGCAATAAAATTACTAACAAAGCACTTATATACTAATAAAGGACTGGCTTATCTAAAGCCAGTTGAGTAGCACTTGAAATGTTTTGGCTCTATGAAACCTGATGTACTTATATGATTCTGTTTTCTTCAAGTTTGTACCTTCTTGGTCGAATGCACTTATTGTAAGTCGCTTTGGATAAAAGCGTCAGCTAAATGCAATGTAATGTAATGTAATGTGTTTCTGATTTCTCACATTCAAATTCAACTATGGCTCTCTCTCTTTCACACACACACAATCTCACTCTCTCTAACACACACACATAGAGAGCTGACGCTCTCCATCTGGTATGTGCTTAACACCACAGACGTCAGGTCCCCCACATATCTATACTGGCGAGCATCAGCAGCGTCTCAGCCTTTCAAGCAGCAAAGGAGGACGGCACTTATCTTATCTGTCATGTTGCACCACTCTGTGGCTCTGCATGCTCAAGTGACCCTGTTTAGATGGAGAGACACACTGGCTGTTATTCTGCTGCATCAGCAGAGTGCTGGGTTACAGGGGTGAGTGTGTGTGTGTGTGTGTGTGTGTGTGTGTGTGTGTGTGTGTGTGTGTGTGTGTGTGTGTGTGTGTGTGTGTGTGTGTGTGAGAGCTCTGTCTGCATCACTTAGCAGCAGGTGGACTGGAGAGTAAGAGAGCCTCTGCAGCGGCCCTCCTGCCTGCTTTCGTCCAAACACACACAAGTTTTGGTGATTTTAACACAAAGAATTTCTCTGGTTTCACACTTTTACCATCTTGCGAAGATAATAATACGTTCTCTGATAACCAAATTGTTTTGCAATTTGTTGGAAGGGCTCCTATAATGCTAATTTTCAGGTTCATATTTGTATGTTGTGCCTCTACTGTGAAATGTATCTATACTTTAATGTTTAAAAATTATCTTTATTTTTCTCATACTGCCTGTGCTGCAGCACCTCTTTTCACCCTCTGTCTGAAACCAGAGCCCAGTCTGCTATAATTGGTACGCTTCCCGGCTCTGGTGTGATTGGTCAACCGCTTATAGATGTCCCGCCCCTTAGTCTATCACATACAATGTGTTGCGCTAGCGAATAGAAGCGCAAGTGTTACATAGTGATGTCACTATGTTACGGAAGTAAACAAAGGAGTCCAATGGAGATGTTTCAGGCAGGGGGGGAGTGTGTGGGAGAGAAACTCCCTCTGGATGGAACACAGGGATAGTAGCCTTTGCAGACCATTAACATGCACAAAAATCTATATAACACGACAGGAAAGGGAAAACCCCAAAAAGTATTACAGGGCCCCTTTAATTGCAATTATGTTACCACTCCTTTATTCGTTGTGACTGACTTGTCTATATGGCTGTTTTCTGATCGATAACAGCAGACAAACAGCCTCCTTTGTCATTTTAATTTAGATTAATGATTTGGCATCGTGGGGATCTCAGTGCAGAGGGTCCTCTCGCTAATAAAGTTGCATTTGGCAAGCAAAGGTCACTGGATACTTTGATTGCAAAATAAAAACAATGAACTCTGGTTATAAGCAGTATATTTGGTTTGTAGTGTTTTCGAGTGGGATGCCAACAAAGAAAAAAATACCCAAGGTCTTCCATGAGTCTCTCTGTACGGTAGCCAACAGGTGCAAATGCGCTACAACAGCCCAAAACATTTAGGTGCTGTTTACACGAAAACGCAAACGGTTGTATCCGCTACTTTTCTCTTTCGTATAGCCCGTTCGTTCACACGAGGCCGTAACGGAAACGCGGAAACGGACCCCGCAAACGATAACGGGTCCCAAGGTGGATAGATCTGCAAACGGAATGCTCTGGGGGGCCAAACGGCTCCGTGTGTACGCCCTATACGATCATTTCCTGATAACGATGAAGCCAAAGCCCAGTGACCATCAACTGGCGGCCCGCGGGCCACATCCGGCCCGCCAGACATTCTCATCCGGCCCGCACGACGGGGGTGACTTTGGCGTTGGCGGAGTGGTTAGTGCGTTCGCCCCCCACTCATTTTTTTTTTTACAACGTCTCGTGAGTAATGTGCAGTACAGGAGTCCAACAGAGAGGCAGCAGCTGCGGGACAGTAGACTGCGCACTGCGTAGCCTTCCCTGCCTTGAAGAAGAAGTGATCCTTCGTTGTGAAGAGTCAGCTTTATGCGCTCCGCAGCAGTAGCCCCGCTGCGACAGAGTCCAACAGAGAGGCAGGAGCTGCGGGACAGTAGCCTCGAAGTGATCCTTCGTTAGCGTGAAGAGTCTGCTAAGCTTTATGCGCTCAGCAGTACCTGAGCGTGCTCCACTAGCACGCGAAAATGTCTATTGGATAAATGTTGGCCCTTGGACAAATGTAGTTGGTGTTCCCTGCCATAGCCCCACCTCTGCTGCTCACTGCTGTAGCTACAGATGTTAGTGCAAAATCTACAGCTCGACCATGCTACATATGTTAGTGCAAAATCTACAGCTCCTCTACCACAACCATCAGCAACAAGTGGACATGGAGAATTACATGAACTACATGTTGCTAAATCCACCGCGGGGCATAAACAGAAGGGCAACCATGGCAACCATGCTCGGGGGTCTTCTTTGCTGCTTTTGGTGTATTTTGTGGCGAAAGTACAGCGCCACTTACAGGCCCGGCATATGTACTACAGCGTCTCCAGCGCTTTCGAGCGGTCTCGTGCGGAAGTACAGCGCCACTTACAGGCCCGGCATATGTACTACAGCGTCTCCAGCGCTCCCGAGCGGTCTTGTGTGAATGGAATACTTTTTTGATATCGTATTCGGTTCGTTTGCGTTTCGTATGCGTTTGCGTTTGCGTGTAAATGGGGTCTTACATTAGGGGAGAAGTGCTGCACTTTGAAAAATGATGCAAATATAAAAACACAAAATGTGCCAAAACACATACAAATGAAACATCTTCACCAACTTGACAAAACATGCGCAGGGTTTACTATAACCGCTGCATCAACGAAAACGCTTCAAGCAAAAAACCCTTTAAACACAAAAGGCTGCAAGAAGCCTAAACAAACAGAAAGGGGGACATTATAAAGTGAAAAACTGTGATCAGAGCGCTTATTGACATATGGGGATAATAAAGTTGGCCAACAATCACTGTCACTGAGAACCTTCCGAATGTAAGTTTTATGGCTTATTTTAACAATGTGATTGCGTGATTCCTTTCTAAATGATTGGAGATCTGCTGTAAGTGAACCCAGTGAAAGCGACTGTTGGCCAATTTTATAATTCCATAACGTCAACATTGCTCTGGTCCCAGCTGTGTGCGTCAGTTTTTAATGTCCCCATTTCTTTTGTGTTTTGAGCTTTGGCAGCATTTTGTGTTTGCAGCGATTTAAGTAAACCCAGCGCATGTTTCGTCTAGTTGGTGAATGTTTTCTAACGCTGCGCAAGTGTTTTCAAGTTGGTGCAGATGTTTCTTTGTTTGCATGTGTTTTGGGAAATTTGGGTTTTTATATTTGCATTGGTTTTGAAAGTACAGAGCATTTCTCCTAAAGTAAGTGTTTTGGGCCGTTGTAGTGGGTACCACTTTACAATAAGACTACCCTTATAAAGTGTTTACGAATAGTTTGTAATTCATTTATTAATTAGGTTGTGAACACTTTATAAATCATTAATAAGCTTTTATAAGACATGAGATAAACAGGGCAACTGTGACCGGTTGGTTGCCAAATAGTGAGCCCACATTTATCTGTACTGTTAAGCCTTATATTGGCTACCTAGCTTACTTCATCTTCTTCATCAGCCAGCATCCTCGGTATCTGTTTTCACTGAGTTGATTCTCCCCCCATCCATCTTGATGTTTCTTGGCATCTCTTATGACCATTTATGAATGAGTTACTAACATTTCTAACTGCCAAAAGGGAGCCTTGTAAAGTGTAAAACCCATTCCCATTTATTAATGAGTTACAACCATTTATAATAGGTAAAAGGGAGCCTTATTGTAAAGTGTGAAACACATCACCATCTATTGATGAGTCACTAACATGTATAACTACTGAAAGGGTGCATTGTTTTTAAGTTTAATACACATGTCCATTTATGAATGAGTTATAACATTCACGCTTACCTAATACACATTTTTCACATGAAATGCAAAGTAAGATGCAACAGAAGAAAATTAAGAAAATCAGGACTCAAAGTAATGACTGTTTAGTATGACTGATACACATATTTAAACATAAAAGCTTTGAACATACCTGTTTATTAGGTGCATTGTATAACATAATTAAAGGATAATTATACAGTAATGGTCCATATTGATTTAAAAAAAATAAAATGTATTCTCTTCGTTCTTCAGATATGACTGTGACGTTAACGTATACACTCAATTATGAACTCCAGCTCAACCAACCATATTGTAATATCTAAGTAATCATCTTGAAATATGACATTATTATTTGTAATAAACACACATCTTATTGTGAGGTTAATTTCACATACACTACGCCGCTCAACACTACTTTTACGTTAGCTTGTCTAGATAATCGATCATAGCAAATTTAAATTAACCTTATCAATGCATAAGGTTACCTACCTAATAAAATATCTCTCTAACTTACAAGGATGACCTTATGACCCTAAGAATCCGTTTGTTCCACAGTATTATCCCACTTAATGCTTAACACTTCTCTATTACGTTTTAACTTGGAGGCTACGATTAGCATCGTTAGCACAGATGTAGCTACCACTTGCTTACATGCTAACCCAAGCCTTAACATTCATTAACGTTAGCTGACTAAAAACATAAGCAACACATAAATGAAGTACTCGAATTTCACTTACCGTAAAACTTCGTTCATGCACCGTCTGTTTTAAACGCGGAGCGAGTCACAATAGTCCGATATAAGCATGAAGAATAGTCCACAAGGCACCAGCACAACAAACACGGCCGAGTTCAAGTTATGTTCCCCGGATGAGCTGAACAGGCAGAGCCCCTGTATCTTCACGGAGCTGCTAGCAGAGCAGAAAGCTAACAGCAGCAGTCACTGGACAGAGCGTCAATGTGACCACGTCACCACGCCCTAATTTATGGATTACTTTAAGGCTTAATATAACTTAAACTAATTATAAATGTAAGTAACTCATAAATAAATGGTCATAAAGAGATGCCAAAAAACATCAAGATGGAAGTGGGGGAATCAACTCAGTGAACAACAGATACCAAGGATGTTGGCTGATGAAGAAGACGAAGTAAGCTAGGTAGCCAATATAAGGCTTAGTCCATCCATCCATCCATCTTCTCCCGCTTATCCACGGTCGGGTCGCGGAGGTAGCAGTTCCAGCAGAGAGCCCCAAACTTTCTTTTCCCTGGCCACATCAACCAGCTCTGACTGGGGGATCCCAAGGTGCTCCCAGGCCAGCGAAGAGATATAATCCCTCCACCTGGTCCTAGGTCTACCCCTTGGTCTCTTCCCAGCTGGACGTGCCTGGAACACCTCCCTAGGGAGGCGCCCAGGTGGCATCCTTACTAGGTGCCCGAACCACCTCAACTGGCTCCTTTCGACGCGAAGGAGGAACGGTTCAACTCTGAGTCCCTCCCGGATGACTGAACTTCTCACCTTATCCCTAAGGGAGACGCCCGCCACCCTGCGGAGAAAATCCATCTCGGCCGCTTGTATCCGCTATCTCGTTCTTTCGGTCATGACCCATCCTTCATGACCATAGGTGAGGGTAGGGACGAAAATGGCCCGGTAGACAGAGAGCTTTATCTTCTGGCTCAGCTCTCTTTTCGTCACAACGGTGCGGTAAAGCGACTGCAGTACTGCTCCCGCTGCTCCTATTCTCCGGCCCATCTCACGCTCCATTGTTCCCTCACTCGAGAACAAGACCCCGAGATACTTGAACTCCTTCACTTCGGGTAAGGACTCATTCCCTACTTGGAGTGGACAGTCCCTCGGTTTCCTGCTGAGAACCATGGCCTCAGATTTGGAGGTGCTGATCCTCATCCCAGCCGCTTCACACTCGGTTGCGAACCGATCCAGTGAGTGCTGAAGGTCGCAGACCGATGAAGCCATTAGAACCACATCATCTGCAAAAAGCAGTGGTGCAATCCTTAGTCCACCGAACTGCAGACCCCCCCCACGACTACGCCTCGAAATCCTATCCATGTATATTACAAACAGGATGGTGACAAAGCGCAGCCCTGGCGGAGGCCAACCCTCACCGGAAATGGGTCCGACTTACTGCCGAGGACCCGGACACAGCTCTCGCTTTGGGAGTACAGAGATTGGATGGCCCTGAGTAGAGACCCCCTCACCCCATACTCCTGCAGCACCTCCCACAGTAACTCCCTGGGAACTCGGTCATACGCCTTTTCCAAGTCTACAAAACACATTTAGACCGGATAAGCATACTCCCAGGCCCCCTCCAGGATCCTTGCGAGAGTAAAAAGCTGATCCGTCGTTCCACGACCAGGACGGAATCCGCATTGTTCCTCCTCAATCTGAGGTTCGACAATCGGCCTGACCCTCTTTTCGAGTACCTTAGAGTAAACTTTCCCGGGGAGGCTGAGTAGTGTGATGCCTCTGTAACTGGCACACACCCTCTGATCCCCCTTTTTGAAAAGGGGAACCACCACCCCGGTCTGCCACTCCTTCGGTACTGTAAGTATAAGTATAAGGCTTAGTCATCTTGCCAAATAGTGAGCCTGTGTTGATGTATGAAAATGTGTTAGAAGTGGTTTATAAATGGTTCTTAATGATTAATAAAGTGTTTACAACCTAATGAATAACCTAATTATAAACCCTTTATGAATCCTTTATAAGGGTAGTCTTATTGTAAAGTGGTACCGAGTATTTACTGACGTATATGATGTCATAAATTGTTTTTCAAAATCTCTTAAGCTTGATTATTATTCAAGGCACCTAAACAAAAACTGGTTAAAAAAAACGGTTAACTTGGAGATTAAGAAACTGAAAGTGGCAAAACTCACTTCGGGTTTCAGGACTCATTCCTGCACCTTTATGGCTTCATGTGCATTTTCACAGAGAATGGGACATTGTAGTTTGTTTGCGGTGTTTATAGTGTTACACCACAGGTTCATAATGTAGCTGCTGCTGTTTGATTATCAGTTGATGGAGATCCACACCTGCCAGAAGGTGTCATATAATGTTTAATATGGAAGGCCTTTAAAAGCTTAGTCGCACCGGCACAAAAATACTGCTGAATCATGCCTCAACGCTCACTCATGAATAACTAAATTGTTTAATAAAATGTGAAGCAACTTGTGGCTGATCAAGTGAAACCAGCTTTATTTAATGACTTTTGAAGACCCAGTGTCTTTAAAAACATGAATGGGTCATTGTACAAACCCAGAGCATGTGTCACCTGCACACACTTTGGATTAGTACATCTAAATGTATAAATGGAAAACAAACAAAAGACCAAATTAATGGGTTTATAATCCTGATAATTCAAATGCAAATTAGCAATTTGGCATTAAGTCTTCATTTGATGAGCACAAAGAATCAGGATGCAATTTGTATTCCATTGCAAAGGGCCAAAATGTTATTACGCCAGCAACCTTTCTCCTACACTCTGTAAGTCTCAAGAGAGTACTGATTTAATTGTACTCATTTCTAGAAACAAAGTGTTTGACTCATTTAATTTGCTTGCAATTCATTTTTTTACTACTTTGACTTGACCAGAGATGATTAGTGCAGATGCATAATGACTAATATTGGTCCAGGTAAAATGATTTCACAGTCTCAGCTGTTTGACCCTCATATTCAGTCAGATGATCGTGTTCACACCTCCTTCAGCACTGACCATGATTATGTACCTGGTGTACATTGTATCCTCATTTCTGCTCACAAAAAACACATGATTTTAGGAACAGCATCATCACCTCCCTCCTCCGCCTATCCGTTTCACACTTTCACTTCCACTGCCGCTCAAATGTTTACACTCTCTCAGTTCCTTCTTTTTGTCAGTCACCTTCACCCTCGCTGTTAATCACTCCTTTCACTTGAGGGACTCACTTCCTCTGTTTCTCCCACAACAGATCTGTTCATCGCCTCCATCTGCCCTTCACCTACACCGCTGAATTACAATCAAAGGGATCAGGATGGGGAAAAAAAGGAAAAGAAACAGCAGCCGTGCACAGTAGCGACATCAATCACTTGTGTGTGTCCGTGTGTGTGTGTGGGATGATGCAGTGTTAGAATAAATGGATACATGCTGGTTTTCATGCCTCTGAATTTGCTCCTAATACCTTATGACTATGATTATAAGCAACTCTGACATTAGCTCTCATGTAATGTATGTGCTGCACGTATAGAATAAAGTTGTGGGGGCATAACTGCGTATGTCGAGTAACAAATTTGATGCCAGATTATGACACAGAGCCCCTCGTTATATCAATATAGGTTGGCAGATAGGGGAAAACTTTCAGAAAACGATGCAAAATAATAGCTAGTGCTGGGCAACGATTAACCTTTTAATCGCGATTAATCGCATGATTTTCTGCGAGTAATCGTGCAAAACTCAATAATTAATTCAAAGTAGTGTATTGTGCACTTTTATTTTAAAGGTCACCTATTATGCAAAATCCACTTTTTCACGTCTTTTATACATAAACATGTGTCCCCCCTGATTCTGAAAGTTTCAGGAAAAAAGATTCCCTCACTTTTTGTCCTGATCCATTTATATAAAAACCTGTCTGAAAATGAGCTGATCAGATTTTGGCCACTTTATGATGTCATAACAATTTTTACCTTATCACCTGAATCTCCTCCTTTTTAACCAAATATCTCGCAGAGGGGCATGGGGAGTGGCTCCTTATTTTCATCTAAAGTAAAAGCCAGAGAATCAGCACTTTGAAACAGAGCTGAAACCAGGGGCGGACTGGGACTAAAAAACAGCCCGGGACTCTCAGAGACATGTTTTGTATATATCTGAGACCTATATTATATTGATGAAAAACAGTATATTAGGGGACCTTTAAAGTACTGCTATATGAACAGTAGTGCAATAACATTTGGTTTGCAAACACTTTAAACAAATAAGGTGCTTTTTAACAGCAGTATTCCCTTCACACAGTAGCAGTTCAAATTATTTGTACAATGTAATCAAATCAATTGTTATGTTTGTCATATATTATGAAGTTGGTCAACAATCACTGTCACTGGAAACTTACCTAACATGTACGTTTTATTGGCTTATTTTAACAAAGTGATAGCTAATGTAGCTATAGTCATTTCAAATAAACTGACAAACCACTTACAAGTATGAAACAGTCTAACTCTGCCAACATCCAACGTTTCCGTTGTTTTGAGCTTCTTGCATTTTTTTTATTTGCAGCATTTTGTATTTGCAGTGTTTCATTTATGTAGCACTTTTAGTAAACCCTGTGCATGTGTTGTCAAGTTGGTTAAGATGTTTCTTTCTTCGCATGTGTTTGGGCACGACTGTGTTTATATATATTTTTATATGCAGGACTGTGTAACAGCTCATTATGGGATGAACGGTGCTTTTCATGTGTTTATAGTGAGTGTGGACTGTTTTCCTCTTTTTTCTGCCAGCCTGCGGCCAACAGCCCGAGGAAGAAAGACCACATGAAGTCCTGAATTAGATGGAGCCGTAAATATTTGATGAGCTGCTGCGTGTTTCCAGCCGCTTAACGGGCGTCCAAGGTCAGAAGAATCTGCAGTCTCACACGCAAACACACAGGGACAAGCACAAGCATGTTCATGGGTATATATGTGCACGTGTGTTTACAATACATGCACACAGAGGAATGTGGACATATACAAACACATGGCTGTACAGAGTTGTTTGCTTCTATCTTTGTGAGGTCCCTTATTAAGAAATTGTGTTTTCTTGGCTTTCTAAAACTAAATTGGACCTTTGACCTAAAACCAAGTCCTTCCTCTCAAATATTTGTAAGTAATAATAGAAAAACAAACAAAAATAAGTGTGATAATCTTTCAGTTGTCTTCATTGACTGATAGAAATAAAATGGCCTAACTGACCCAAAATGTATTTACCTTACAAAAATGTCATCACTTAGGCCTGTTGAAGGCACACGCGCACACACACACACACACACCACACTCAACCACACACACACACACACACACACACACACACACACACACACACACCACACCACCACACAACCACACACCACACACACACACACCACACACACCACACTCAACCACACACACACACACACACACACACACACACATTTATATTTAAAGGTTTGCTCAGAGAGATGGAGCATAAAATAAAAATAGCTGCTCACTAAACACCCTGCCTCGTCTCTCTGCTGCTGGCGTCAGTCCAAACATGTCGCTGCATCGCATCCATCTGCCGCATGTTTGCTGAGACATCAGACAGATGATGGCAGTAATGATGCATTATTATAAGGCCACCAGGGGTCAGAAAATAGCAAAACTAGCTAAGGAACAAACAAGCCGGAGCCAGGGCATCACAAAGAGCAAAATATTTTTGTATATATAAGGCTGCATTATTTGGAAATTATAAGTTATTGGAAAAATATTTTACTGATATTGCAATTGTGATATGATTCACAGTATTGGAGAGTTAAATCATTTTGCATCATTATTCTCATTATTATTGAAAAATGACATAAAATGATCATGGTGTGAATTTTTTAAGAGGATCTGTACCAAACAAATATATTTTGTAGTAAAACATTTGTAGGCTGGGTAATCTCTGCATCTCCACAATACTTCATTCAAAATGGTCCTGACTCCAGCTCTTCATGTATTTGAGTCTGTGTGGGTAAATATTAATCATGTGGCTGCAAAATAACAAAGAAAGTTAAGGACAAAGTTAAAGACATAATCTATAAAGTGGTGCAGAAACAACTCCTAAATCTAAAAAGGGGCGCTGCAAAACACTCTGGGGGCCCAGGCAGAAGAGACCTGCCCCCCCAACACATCCACCACAACACACCCCTCTGGCGCCCCTGAAAATATGTCAGTAAATACCCCACTTGGAATGTCGGAAAACTTCTACGTGTCATAGAAACGACGATTTCTAACAAGTGACAAAAAGATGCTACAAAACGTCATTATGCCGACAAGAGACCACCTTTAGCTTAGCGGTGGTGATGGACAGCCATGACACCGTGATGTAGTCCGTTTATAGCCTAGCGTTAGCATTTTACTTCTGCCGATTGCATACGCTGAAAAAAAAAATCACAAATTGGCGTTAATATGTTATCCTGCTGAACAAAACGTGGTAAGTATCATCGTATCGTTGGCCACAGATCTTATTTTTTGCAATATACCAAGATCCAATGGAAAAATCCTATTGCTTTTTGTCAAGGGAGCCCTTTGAGATGCTAACTTCTGGGACGGCCTACAAAAATACGTCATCACTGCACCACTCTAATACAATTGTGTATTTATATATTGAAAGAGCCTCTGATAAGGCAGTATCATCCCTCGTTTTTTTCCTTATGACAAGAACCTTAGTTGACCAAGGATGGTTTGTGCACCTTGCAGGGAATGATCGGTCAGTTATCTGCAGTATTAGCTCTTCATCAAACTGATTATGTAGAGAAACCTTTTTAATCCAGCATCGACTCAAGAACACTTCTTTGTGTAAAACAAGTGAAGAGACCTTAGTGTGAATCTGCAGGAACACATTGTCTCTGATAGCAGGGGAGGGGAGCCTCACACATATCCTCTGTAGCCTACTTCTGTGTGTTAAGTCTTATTTTGGGCGGTGGTTAAGACAAGTAGCATCACTTGGGAATTAACTGAAAGCCTCGGAGCGGTGATAAATCACAGTCGGAGAGAAGTGGTCAGCACAAAGGGAGAGGGGGGCAAAATTAGTGTTTCTGCGAAGATCCAAAACAAGGCTCTCGAGGAAAGCAGCAGACTGGGCACGGATGGTAGTGAGATGAAAATAGTGACAAACTGTTCACACTGCAGGATGCTCACCCATCCTCTCCCCCTGTGTTTAAAAAAATAAATAATACATGGCCTGCACTGCAGCTTTTGTTAACTGTAATCAGATATGTTGCAGTAAAAAATACCAGCGTTCAACAGTCAGAGGAAAGTATCTGAGACAGTGACAGCGAAAAGAGCGAATCATCAATATATCAGTGCACACGATAACAAAAAGGAGGCCAGTGGCTTTATGCTGACATTTCTGTGTCGTTCTTCAGAATCAGATCTGTGTGTTCATTAAAGCTTCAGGGTACGACACACTGACAGATCTGGGCTGTGTGTGACTCCCAGTTTGGCTACAATATAAAGGATTGAATACACTCTTATAATATTGAACTGGATTAAAACAATAGAACCAAAGAAGTCAGGAACGACATAATCAATGCCGAAACAAATTAATCCTCGACTGAAAATAGTCCCAAACAAATTCCCTCTTGTTTGAGTTAGTCATCTTAATATGGCTTGAAAAATTAATAAAAGGTGTGTTACAAAAACCACTAATATGACCAAAAGAACAAGATTGTGAATACAACAGCGAAATGGGTTTCCTCTGGAGGGAGGCTGGCATCTCCCTTAGGGATAAGGTGAGAAGTTCAGTCATCTGGAGGGACTCGGAGTAGAGCCGCTGCTCCTTCGTGTTGAACAGAGCCAATTGAGGTGGTTATGGGAACCTGGTGCCACCATAGGGAGGTGTTCCAGGCACATCCAGCTGGGAGGACACCCGAGGCAGTACCAGGACCAGGTGGAGGGATTATATCTCCACGCTGGACTGGGAGCAACTTGGAATCCCCCAATTGGAGCTGTTCGATGTGGCCAGGGAAAGGGAAGTTCGGGGCCTTCTGTTGGAACTGCTGGAACTGCTGCCTCTGCGACCCGACTCTGGATAAGCGGTTGACAATGGATAGAAGGACAATCAGAAATAACAATTATAAAAAGAAGAGCAGAGTTTGGATCAGCCAATGAACAATGCTCACTTTTTTCTTTATAGAAGGTGCGTTTAACTAATTATAACAATCAGCTCATATTTAAAGCCTAGTTACCACTAAAATAATTTAGGAGCTACTGTGGTTCTTTAACAAGGCAAATAGGTGCTGATAATATTGGTGTGTCCTCTAATACATTTACCACCCAAACTAAAAGGCCCAGACAGACTTGGACGGGCATCTCTGAAACATTTTATTTAACAAAAAACGTTAATGGTAATGTCCATCTCAAAATATATTTTGTGTTTGTGCTTTTGTTGGAGATGTAAACAGTTTCTGAAAAGCCAGTCTTCTTAAAACAGCATGCTATTCAGTTGAAAGCAAAAGAACAAGTACAACGTCACTCCACAAAAGAAAGCAAAACATATATAATCCAAGGCAAACAAATCTTTGCAAAAATAAGAAAAACACTTAAAAAGGAAGTGACTCATTGGCTGCTGAGGAGGGGACACAAATATATAGTA
This sequence comes from Dissostichus eleginoides, assembly GCA_031216635.1. Classification (NCBI taxonomy): domain Eukaryota; kingdom Metazoa; phylum Chordata; class Actinopteri; order Perciformes; family Nototheniidae; genus Dissostichus; species Dissostichus eleginoides. The sequence goes on from CM062269.1 coordinate 32,636,310, forward strand.
ATGCTGGGCTTCTGCTGCTCCGTCCTCCCTGGTCCTCAGACTCCTTTTGTTTAAATGGTCCTGTAGCAGCCGGAGGTAACACCATCACTTGGAGCTAAATACTTCCAAATCTACCAGAATCTACCAAAATCTACAAATTCCCTCCAGCAACCTGCCCGGCTTGCACTTTTTCTTCCTCTTATGCCCCTTTCATACCAACGTTCTAGCTCCGTGCTAGAGCTTTTCTGGTTCGGAACCGGTTTTTCTTTTAAGCCCCCGTTTTGTTCACACCGCCCAGAGCCCGACTGGTGCTGCCGCTGCTGCGTCATGACGTCACCGTTTACGTCGCTGATTTTCTCCCCAACGGCGTCGGGTCGATGATCGTGTTGCTTTTAATCATACGAAGCCAGATTAAATTAAATAACTACTTCTCAACCCTTGTACTTTTCTCCAGAGTGCCGTGGTTCATTGTTTATTAATGTGCTAATAATTAATGCTCTTCAGCACTACTTTGACGTTAGCTTGTTTACATAATCGATCATAGCAAATTAAAATGTACCTTATCAATGCATAAAGTTACCTACCTAATAAAATATCTCTCTAACTTACAAGGATGACCTAATTTTACCAACCTCAAACAGAAGCCGTTTTTTCTACAGTATTATCCCACTTAATGCTTAACACTTCTCTATTACGTTTTAACTTGGAGGCTACGATTATCATCGTTAGCACCGATGTAGCTACCACTTGCTTACATGCTAACCCAAGCCTTAACATTCATTAACGTTAGCTGACTAAAAATATAAGCAACACATACATAAAGTACTTGAATTTCACTTACCGTAAAACTGCATTTATAACTGCACTTTTGGCAGTTATACATGTTAGTAACTCATAAATAAATGGTCATAAAGAGATGCCAAGAAACATCAAGATGGATGGGGGGGGAATCAACTCAGTGAACAACAAATACCAAGGATGCTGGCTGATGAAGAAGATGAAGTAAGCTAGGTAGCCAATATAAGGCTTAGTCATCTTGCCAAATAGTGAGCCTGTGTTGATGTATGAAAACTATGTTAGAACTGGTTTATAAATGGTTCTTAATGATTAAGTGTTTACAACCTAATTAATAACCTAACTATAAACTTTTTATGAATCCTTTATAAGGGTAGTCTTTAAAGTGGTACCAAAATGGGTGATGTTAGCATAGCAACCGAAGCTAAACTGACTATCTTGACTACTTGTTGCTATCCTATTGTGGCATAAGCCGGCACATTTTACCTGCGTATTTTTCATTATGATTCTACTTGTGATAGCATGTATAGCTGCTATAATACAAAACAAAACGTCTGCCTGCTCTCCACAATGATCAATGACAGCGAACGGATGGTCAAAGTAAGGTACAAATATACAGAATCACACGAAGCCTGGTTAGTGTTGCCTGACTTTATAAAGTGTGTTTTTTTTTAATAAGTGTGTGGTTGCGTTTAATACCTCATTCACACCAACGGTGTTTCAGGGCCGGTTCGGAGCTGGAGCTTGAAAAGCACCGGGTTTTCCTGTTCACACCGCAGCGGAGCAGCCTCTTAGCTCCGGAATCCGGTTCGTTTCAAGCACCAAAAAATTCTCCGGCTAGAGCAAAAGCACCGCATACGTCACGCTTACGTCGAGGCGGGGGCAGGGGCAGGGGCAGGGGCGGGATCAACTCCTGAACAACAACAAAAAGCCTGCGTTTTATCCAGTTTGTACACAACGATGGAGAAACTTAACAAGCAGCAGTGGTCCACTGAAGAGACCAGCTACCTACTGGGAATCTGGTCTTCCGAAGAGGTACAGAGGAAGCTGGAGGGGAGCACGCGGTCCAAAGCAATTCTCCAACAATTGCAGAAAGAGATGGCAACCGCTGGTTTTTACCAAAACCAAAACGAGTAGCGCTTCAACACAATCGGCCATTGTTGTTGTTGTCGGTTTGGCTTTATGAAGCAGGCACGCAAACGGTTACGTCATGACGCAAACGAGGACGCAATGACGCAGCACCAGTTGGGCTCTGAGCGGTGTGAAAAGAGCCGGAGCTAAACCGAAGAACCGGTTCTGAACCTGAAAAGCTCTAGCACGGAGCTTGAACCGGAGTTGCGTTGGTGTGAATGAGGTACTAGTCACTTTGGACAGCGCTACTGTTTGTTACAACTTTCATTTGCCATACTCGGCCAGATGGTGCCGTCACTTAGAGGGACACATTTTCTATTTGATCAACCAGATGCCCTGGTATTCTTCATGTTTATTTGTGGTAAAAGAGACCTTGACAACATCGTGGCACACGTCATGTTTCTTTACCGGCAGATGGCTCAGAGAGGAAGGCAATCCCCTCCAGCAAACACAAAATACTTTCAGGGACGCGTCCAAGTTTCGAGGAGAGTCTCCGGTGACTTCCCTCCTGAACAGATTTTAATCCTGAAACAGTGAAGTCCTCTGACGGTTTCGTCGTGCGGCACGTAACGTTTATTTCATTGTCTTATTCAGTGTCTGTGCCACTAAAAACAGCTGTATGGACACACTATGTCTGAATTTGGGATATTCCTTTGAAAGTCCTGGTTCTAATTGTTGTCAAATGATGTGTAAGAATACAGAAAAAATACCTTTTTACTCTATCTGCCAGGACAATTTCTTTAAAAAGAGAAAAAGCTAGTCTTTGTTTTGATATTTATTTTGGTAAAAGTTGAAAAAAATATAGGAAATAAAGATTGATTTGCTAAGCTGCACACTTTTTTTTAATAGAGATCTTGAGTTGATGCTGGTTTAAATCTATTGTTTCATTTTGAGACAAAAGTTTTGCAGAGGAAATATTGGATATCTACGGTGGCCGACCAGTGCAAACAAGCTACAATGACCCAAAACAACTATTAGGAGAACGCGCTGCACTTTCAAAAACGGTGTAGAAATAAAAACAACTTGAAAACAAAAAGCGCAAACTTTAATTTACCAGCTTTGGTGTGGTCTGCAGAGGAAGTGTTGAATGAAATTGATGACACTATAAAAATGTGTATATCTCCGTATGCCTTTAAAAAGCTATTAAAATAACACTTGTTAAGCAAATATGTCAGAGATGTAATATTCCGAATGGCTGTGGACTTCTACACAAGTTTACTTACTCTGATATGCATGTATATGTACCTGTTTGTCTATAACCTATTTTAAACAAATTATTAGACTGTTGAATCTAATATTTTAGACTATTAAGCAGTTAGGGTTAGAGTTGTTTGTAGATGTTGGTTATCGTGGGCTATTTTTGGGTTTCAGAATAACACATGAACTCGCTCAATTCTATATGTATTGACTATATATAAAGTAAATATTTATTGTCTGGCACCTGTTCGCAAGCTATAGCTTCTTGGGGTATCCCATTTCACATGTCTCCATCCTGTCTTATGGTTGCACTTGTATTTCATATTTTTTTAAACGTACATTTTTAGCTTAGTTCAGTGACAGTAACAGTTGGCCAAGTTTATAACCCCCGTTTTGAAAGTGCAGTTTATTTAATTGTTTTGGGCCGTTGTAATGCGTTTGCCACGTTCAGCCACCATATTTTTCACATTCTTAGAAAATGCTAATGAGTTTCTTCTCCACAAAAATGTGTTATGTTATATTTATTATATCCATATTTATTTAATTTCTTTTTAACAAATTATACTTTAAAAAAGTGTTGGGAACACAATCAGCCATTTCAAAAAGTGGTTGGGTCATGTCCCCAGTATTAATGACACCGACAGTAATCACTCTTCATGGCCACACTAGTCAGTTTATCAGTTTTTAAAGTAATGCCAATGTAAAAGATGGGCACAACATCAACAAAAACGTGCATTCATACTATAGCTCATATGGGGCTTCAGTAAATCTCCAAAAATCAGTGTTTTTGTATCAAATTTACAGTTAACCATTTTGTGTGAAAACACAGAAATGTTTGCAAAAATTCTTTACTGATGTAAAAGTAGAAATACCAAAATGCTAATCTTACTTTATAACAACGTATTGAGAGCTTTCATCCATGACATTCTCAGAATCACTTCCTGCTTTATTATGGACTTCTGCTGCCACCTAGTGGTCAAACATATCAGGATCATCCAATTTCAGTAAATAACAAGTAATCCAAATCTTTGTTTTAAATCTAATATTGGAATAAAAACATAGAGAGAAGGACTGGAACATCAAAAATAATCTACAGCAGCAGCTTTACAGTGCTGGAATGTAACCAAGTACATTTACTCAGTAATATAGTGCAATTTTGAGGCATTTTACTTGGGTTTTTACATTTTATTCTAGTAAAACATAACGTCCTCTCAACTACATCTCAGAGGTAAATATTACACCTTTTACTTCCCATTTTTTTTAAAATTAGATTCAACTGCAATTTCATATTATTAAAATAAAATACAAATCAGCTAGAAAATCATGATTATATAAATTGGGTTAAACTACCCAGCATAATAATAAAATATTATTAATTATAAAATAAAATGAGATCCATCAATAGGTCAAATACAATAATAATACATGTGTTAGAAAAATATCACTCGTCACCGGCTTGCTCTTCAATATCAGGATACATGTATTTATTATCCTTGCAAGAATGGAAGTAGTCATCACATACAGAGCTGCTGGGACAAATAGTTCCCAGAACAGTGTCCTTGACATGCTTATATAAAAGAGAGGTTGTTACACAGTCACAAGATGGAGGAATGCCGGTTCAAAGCAGTATTCAATGTTTAGTTCAGATTAGCTAAGGCCTGCGTAAGCAATAAACATGACAGTCATATGTCTATCTCCATAGAGGCTGAATCATCATGTTAATCACATAGCCATCATATGCCTAAAACAGTCCTGACGCTCTTCTAGGTAATCATACATCCTGTCATGTACACAGCTACGTAGGGCCTTTGTTATCATGTGCTACTCTGATATTGGAAGAGCACATTCAGTATTTTCCCAACAATATGTATATATATATATCAGTCCAAAAATGTATCATTTTGCATAATGAGTACTTTCTCAACTTTTGATGCTAATAATTTTCTACTTTTTATTTAAGTAAGGTTTTGAATGCACAACTTTAAGGGAGAGTATTTAAACACTATAATATTTTTATAATATTTAACTTTCCAATTCAATTACTAGGTTAGCTATGATAATAACAATGCATTTCATTTATATAGCACTTTTCAATATAAACAAAGACACTTTACAAAAGTCACACTTAAAGAAGACAGTCACACAAAAAACAGACAATGGTTTGTTATCTTGCTATAGCTTACGGCAGATCTGCAATAATTTTGGAAGGAATCACTGTTATAATAAGTCAATAAAACTTTTTAGGTAGGTTTTCAGTGACAGTATACACTCAGGAGACAATTGTTTAATTTGAAAAGTCAGATTTTGAAGAAAAAGAATATGGCTCAGTGTAAAATGTTGTTTTCATATTATAATGAGTTTTAAAGTTTTCTACAGTGGCCGACAGGTGCAAACGCGCTACAACGGCCAAAAACACTTACATTGGGAGCAACATGCTGCTCAAAACACAACGAAATCAGGGACACTAAAAAAGTGATGCACACAGCTGGGACTGAGCGCTTGTTGAAGTTCAGGGATTATGAAGTTGGCCAACTGTAAACTGTCAATGGAAGCTAACCTAAAATGTTAGTTTTATTTTAACAATTTGATCTCATGATGATCAATGATGAACCTAGCAATTTCAAATATACTGACAAAACACTTAACAAGTAATAAACAGACTCTGAGAGAGTCACAGTTGGACAACTTTATAATACCCGAAGGTCAACAGGCGGTTAAGGTCCCAGCTGTGTGTCTCACTTTTTAGTTGACCCGTTTCTGTTGTGTTTTGAGCTTCTTGCAACAGTTTGTTTATCCAGCGCTTTTAGTCAACGCTGAGCTTGATTCTTCAAGTTGGTGAATTCTTTCTAAATACTATGCCTGTGTTTTCAAGTTGGTGGAGATGTTTCTTCATTTGCATGTGTTTTGGCACATTTGTGTTGCATATTTACATCTTGTTGTGCAGCACGTTTACCCTAATGTAAGTGTATTGGGCCTGATGTGCGGTTTGTATGGGTCGGCCACCTTAAAATAATTGCCTTTTCTGCCCTTTAAGTGGAAATAAAAAAGCTGTCAAAACTCCACTGTGACTTCCTCCCAAATGACACATTTCCGCTGTGAAGTCAGAAAGGGACATGACTCCTGATGGCATCAACTTGACATGAAATGCACCCCGACTCTTCCGCTGTGTTCAGAGAACAGGAAGCAGAGTCACTCTGAAGGGTAAAGAGCACACGGCTCATTGTCACCCTGCAGCAAAACTGTTTTATATCACTAAATACACCAGGAAGTTGACATCTGAACCATGAACAAACGAAAACTGAGTAAGTTATATTTTCGTTCATCATATTGTTGTGTAATATTTCTGATGTGTTGTGTTTTTTTCCTTACATTTTTTCAACAAAGTCCCTATTGCACAAAAAGGACAAAATACAATACCTTCATAATATACCCTATACCCATGGTGCAATTGCTAGAGGGTAAATTAAGTTCTTTGGACGAAACAACAGGAAGTAGACTTTAATTTAGAGGGAATATTACAACTTTTTATGAGTTTTTTTATTTAATAAAATATTTTTAATTTAAAAGTACAACTCTTTTCATTCCAAATCTAACATAAGACTGAGTTAACGAAATGTATGGGGAATATTGAAACCAAATATTGTACCTTGAACAACATTTACATTTTATTTACTTATATATACAAGTGTATAAAGCACAATGCATAGTGAAGGATTCAACCATTGGTTCCAAACATTTTTGACAAAACACCACGTTTAATTTGGGTTCCTTTTCACATTTCAGATGTCTTTGAGTAGATAGCAGTTCCCTCCGTATATGGCTTAAACTTATTTTTTTCCTTCTTCCCTTTTTTGTTAACTTTGGACAACCTCTCCAATGTATCTGTGAGTCTTTGGAGGGGCCCAACCAGGTTGTAAACAACTGCAATAAACTAAGAAACTTTACATAAAGCTATCTCCACCCTGAGCGGCAGTAACAGTTAAATGCTGCTCTAACAATGTTGTGTCATTAACAGGAGTAAAATAACTTAGAGGGGACATTTTACTGCAGAACACATGTATTTCCTACTGGAAGTTGATATTTGCCAAAACTGGCACTTCAGCCTAAGAGTAAGGCACGAGACAGATAATCTGTGAAAAAAAGCATGTTCATGTGCCTCCTTTTAGTGCTCCTAACTGCGTAATGCTAGAACTACAACAAATACAAGGAGGAACAGAACCAAAGGAATACAACCAATCAGAGCTGAGTAGTCTCTTATGCAGAGTCAAATATGAATTTAGGACACTGTTACTGCACTGCCTAATTCTGCCCCAAATATTTGAGTGTAATATTTACCTGTCAAATGAGAGAGATTGCTCCAGCTTGTAGGAGAGCTTGGTTTTGACTGATCTGTTTTTCTATATAGCGGCCAGGTCATTTTATCTGCGCTGCCTAATCTGACAGTCGGAATTCACAAACAGTAACATTGCTTTAGAGACTCTTCAGCTGTGATTGGTTGGTTTCCTTCAGGCCCGATTTCATCTTGCAAATGCCTTTAGAGGCACTTGCAAAATGCACTACAGTCTATGTTTGAAAGACTATAGGATATCTTAGAGGGACAGTTTCAGAAAATATGGTAAAACAGCATTTTAGAGAAAGTTACCAACTGAACCTTTAAGTACATCTAGATGACAATACATATTTTTTCTACTTAAGTAGGGGTTTGAATGCAGGACATTTGTGTGTGTTGTGATGGAGTATTTTTACACTGTTGCATTGGAGCTTATGAAGGTTGGGTGTGATTAAGTGCCATCTAGCACTGAGGTTGCAGATTGGTTACTAAGGTTATTGAATATGTAATTGTATAGGAGGCTTTTGTTAACTCATGTTTACGAGACTTATACAAATGTATTTGTTTCCCTGCCACAAATGGGAAATAGATACAAAAAATGAACACCAAAACATTGGCATCTGTGTTGGATTTCAAAATGTTTCACACTTAACATCAGTCTATACTGATGTAAGAGTGAAAGAGTGTACTTTTTTCTAAAGAAGTAGAAAAGTGATGGAGACTGGAGTTTCCTCCCTATTTTTTAGCTGTCATATTGAAGAATAGATCCTGCTGAGTGTGAGCCAGCTCTCCTCTGAGAGACAGAAAGTGTGTTTCCGCTGCAGGAGGGTAGCCACGGCCCTGCAGAGCTGTCAACATCACACAACACCTCCTGCCAACGTGTTCCCAAAACCAGCTGAGCAGATTTGTTTGCTGAACTTAAACCGTCAGTTTTGTGAATTAAAGGGGCCCTATTATGCTTTTTGGGGTTTCCCCCTTCCTATTGTTATATAGGTTTTGTGCATGTAAAGACTGTAACATCACGCAAAAGTACTAAACAGTAGTAGTAATCGTTTCATGTGCAGTACTTGAGTTGGTCTACTTAGTGACTTTCCACCCAGGAAAATACATTCTAGTAGACACAGGAGGCTGATACAAGTTTATATATGTAATCCTTTAAAATAAAATGATCTATTGACACTTGTTTCACTGTGAATGAGTGTGTTTGTGTGCTGGCTGTTTGTCCCACTCACACACAGTTTTTGGTGCATTGTAAATGAAGCATAGATGTGTCTTTGTGCAGTTTGAATGGACAGCGTCTCAGCTGAGAGCAGAGTTAAAGCAAAGACAGCGAGTGTCTGCTGAAAGGACAGCTCTGTGCTTCTCTTCTTCTGCTGTTAGACTCTATAGTTGTTCACTAGTTGAAGTTGAATTTCACCCATGAGGGATCTGCCCCCACTGCGCCAGATTAATAGACACAGAAAAGTTTCGGGCATGTTGACGTCTTCACTTTTACATTTTCGTAATAAAGGGATAAAAATGTCCCTTGATAACAGCTTCTGATAATTTAAGGTTTGTTGTTTCCCACACAACAGATTCTATCTTGACACTGTACAGTTCAGTTTTGTTGTATCTGTGTTTTAATTTAAGAAACACATCAAGAATCAGAAACAGGTTTATTGCCAAGTAAGTTAACACATACGAGGAATTTTGAGAAGATTTGGAGAAATCCTGCTATACAGTGTGCTGTCCTTCTCAGAGTTTTCTGGATATTATTTTCACTTTTGTGAGTCCAGTACAGAGACATATCTAGAATGTATTTAGCCTAGCTTAGCACAAAGACCACAAGCAGAGTGAAACGACGAGCCTTCTCCATCAAAAGTGAAAAAAATAACCCCCAAAACAAAATGGGTTTTAAGTCAGTTGTAGCCTATTTGTTAAAACTTCAAACCTACTTCAAATGTTGAATAAAACATCTGGTCCGCTTCAACATTTTGGAATGCTAATTTGCTGTCTGGCAGAGTCGTTACATCAGATATGGATACCACTCTCATATTTTTCCATTATATGTAAAGCTAGTGTGCAACCAGCAGACAATTAGCTTAGCTTAGCATAAAGCTAGCTAAGGAACAGCTAGCCTTACTTTGTCAAATTAAAACATTATTTAGCCACTTGTTCAAGCCACTTTTTGTGCAGTCTGCAAAGGCTAAAATCTCAGAGTTTCTCTCCCACACACTCACCCTGTCCTCCATTGGACTTCTTTGTTTACTCCTGCAACATAGTGACATCACTCTGTAGCACTCGCGCTTCTTTTGGCTAGCGCTTCATCATATTGTTCATGATAAGCAAGAGGGCCGGAAATCTCTGAGCAGTTGACCAATCACAACAGATCTGACCAGCTAACCAACAGAGCAGAGCAGAGACAGCATCTCACTTTCTCTCGCCTCCACAAAATCTTCAGTCTATATATAGCTGAGGAAATAAATATCCGTCAGAGTCTAATAGGTCCCCGGGGCAGAAACATAATCAAATGCTGCTGAGAGCTGGAGCGATTATAATAGAAACTATGAGAGTTTCAGCAGATGAGGGTACAACAACATTCCTCTGATGTCTCCGTGGAAAAGAAAACATTTTTTTTTGTGTTTCACAGAAGAAAGAAAACATGTAATGTTTGCAGCTGCTGGTCCCATTTGTGACCTAAAGTCCAACACTATTCTTTAATTGTCTTTAAAAATGTACAAACACATCTCGCAAAGGCAATAGTGCTGTGACTCATTTGCAGGAACACTGGATGTAATAATGAATGTCAGAATGCTCAGATCTAAGGTTAACGTTCACAGTTTGAATTTCCCTGTGCTACTGAATACAACATGTCATATTTTAAAATAACCGTTATAATTTCCTCTATGTCCTCATCCAGTAGATTACAGTGTCTCAACATTAATGTTGAAACCTGTAGAGCAGTTGGTTATAAGCATGTATCACAGTTATTTTAACCTTTGTGTGTTTTTACTGCTTAGGATTCATATAGTATAAATATTTTTGGAGTTCACGGTCAATAGACCTTATTTCTTATAAACCATGGATGCTAGACATTTCGATGAAATACCTATAATGTCACAATGGCAATTTCATCACAGAGGTGTTTTGCCACGTATCATGTGAATGCAGCTTAACCTCCCCCTACTTTCCAGGTTTCAAATGGTTTGGGAGCCTCACTAATCTCTCCATCCGCCGCCCGTCAGAGAAGGCCAACATCAGGCAGGCCCAGAGCATGATGGGAGCCTTGGCGGTGCCAAATCAGCAGCAGGGGAACAATCAGTGGATGACATGGACGACTGCCTCCGCAGCCCCAGCTACGCCCGCTCCAGCGAGATGCACACACATGTGGGCACTGTGCCCCGCACCCAGAAATGGAAGAAGAGCTTGAAGGGGCTGAGGGAGGAGAAGAAGAAAGAGGAGGAGGGGGTGAGTGAAGGGCAGAGCCAGTGGAAGGCGGGGGACCGTGTCCGAGACTCCCCTCTGCTCAGTGCCCTGTCCAGCCTCAGTCTAACCAGCATGGACCGGCCGCTGCCAGCCACCCCGACTCCCAGCCGGGCTTCACCTCTGACCTTTGTACCTAAAGGCTGCGTCAATGATCCTTCAGTGGACCCCATTAAAAACCAAGGGTCACAGCAAAGGAGCACGGATAATTTCGAAACTAGTAGAGATGTAAGAGAACCTTTAAACGTGGCAACAAACGGCACCAAAACGGCTATGCACCAGGATGTTTACGTGCCGATGGACCCGATAGCAGAAGCAGCTCGCAGCCACGTGGGCGACCAAACAGAGACGCAGCTTGGTGTCACGTCAAGAACACAGGAAACCAAGAAGACTGTGAACGGCTCGCAGGAGGTGAAGTGCAGGTGAGAAAGTTAATTATTTATATTGACTTTTTCCGGAAACATATAGGGTCTCAACCCCAAATATAGTCTGTGGGGTTCACTTTTTTCAACCTGCTTTTAAACTTAATTTATAAGGTTTAAAGCAACACTGCAAAGTCATCTGCCACTACAGTGAGATTATATAAACCTGAATAATATATCAGTATTTTGATACAAGTCCAAATAAGCCAGATTGCTGCACCAGGATGAAATAAAATACACTTTTATATGTATTTTAAACGTTTTTTTATATTGGTTGAACATTTAATCAGATTTGAGCATTGGCATATCACTTTGTTTATGATTGGAAATAGGACCTACAACTAAAAAAAGGGGACAATTAATTTCTGTGACCTTAGCCTACAATTTTAAACTATTCTAGTAACACAAATTATAGCTACGATTTAAAATACAGTCTGCATTTTCAATATTCACAACAATGGCTTTTACCACCAAGAAAGATTTTTAAAAGCTAGAGTAGTATGTGCAGCAGCGGCGGACATGCGCAGTAGCTGCCTGCCTGCCGCTGTGGTTCAGCCCGTCAGATGGTTCGGCAGAGCGTGTCTCTCTGTGCGGGAGAAGATGTGTGAAGTCCGGGACGCTCTTTCTCGGTCAGTCCGTTGTGGAGAGCGAGAGAGAAGGTGAGGGAACAAAGTAATAACATAATTACTATTATTTATTTTAAATAACTACTATTAATCATAGCAAATCAGTGACTACACGTTTCTAAATAACTTTGCATGTAGTCTGTGTTTACTGTATTTAGGACCGCGAACACATCCGTTTTCGGTTAGTTTGGTGCCATTAAAAACTTATGGTCCTGACTAGTAAAACATTTGACTTTGAACTCAGTGTGTTACCAGCTGTGTGTCTGTGTTGGACATGGAGAAGTGCAGGCTGAAACTGGACGGGACTATATGTTACATAAGAGGAGGAATTTGATCCTGCTCTGCTTTCAGTCAGAATGGTGATAAGGCTTTGTTGGCAGAGATGCAGATCCCTGTTTCACTTGTTCCTGTCTATCTGTCTGCCTGTCTGTCCTATCTGCTTCAGTCTGACCTGATCTGGGATTTTTCTTCAGTAAAAGTAGCACCACACCTGAATGTAGTTCACTACCTGTACATTTAATTCAAGAGCATCTCAGCTAATATCAGAGGAAATTTGAATGGTAGAATGAGACGCAGTGCTTAATCACATATGCAAATACAGCATATGTGTAATTTAAATACTTGGAAAGGTGTGTTGTGTAAATGGCTTCTGAATATAAGTTTTTATTTTTTGTATCTTTTGTAAAAGATTGATTCTAATCCGTCAAATTCTTGCATCGTTGCACTATAAAAGTAATTTTATATTATTATTATTGTTATATTGTTGTGGAAATACCTTTTTTACATTCTTGTGGAAGTCCGGAAGTGAGAATAAAGGGGTTAAAAGTATGTTTTCAAGCATCTTGAATATTGCATATGACATTTCTATTGGAATTTAAGCTACTTAACCTACATGTGTAGTTCAAGATGAGCCGAAAACAATTAAAGTAAAGAACATGGCGCAAGTTATCCATACAAAAAAAGTACTAAGGATTTTCAATAGTGTGTTTTTGTAATTAATTCGAATTATGTCCAAAAACAATAAATCAATAATTTAAATCAAGTTGCAGAATTTACTAAACCAATAGAATGAATATTTGAAATTCAAAAAACGTATGTGTAATGTCATGAATTTCTTCTGACACGTAATCTCCTGTGGTTAGCAGATAAGGACAAAGTCACGTGTAGTGAGAGGTTCTACGTTGGCCGACAGGGGCAAACACACTACAGCCCTAAACGGCCAAAAACACTTGCATTAGAAAGAACGCGCTGCACTTGAAAAACACAAATAAAAATGTGCCAAAACACATGAAAATAAAGAAAACATTGTCACTGTTGGCAGAGCTGGCTGTTTCATAATTTTACGTTTTGACAGTATATTTTAAATGTTTTGTAAGCTACGTTAGCTAGTTAGCTTACACAGATCTGCAATAATATCGGAAGTAATCATGCAAGCACATTGTTAAAATATGCCAATAAAACGTACATTTAAGGTCTGCTTCCAGTGACAGGGATAGTTGTTGTCTTCTTGCAGCATTTTCTATTTGCACTGTGCAAACTGTGAAGTCCACTGAGACAAATGTAACAGTTGTGATATTGGGCTATATAAATAAACATTGATTGATTGATTGATTGATTTTGTTTGCTGCGTTTTATTTATGACACTTTGCATGTTTCAGCAAGTTGGTGAAGATGTTTCTTCATTTGCGGGTGTTTTGGCAGATGTATGTTTTTATATATTATATGCAGCGCGTTTCTCCTAATGGAAGTGTTTTGTGCCATTGTAGTGTGTTTGCCCCTGTCGGCCACCATAGGTTTCTGCCAAAAGATGGTTGAATGAACAAAGGCAGCTTTTTGCATCCCATCTCGTACCAACAGTCATTGTTTCTTTCAACAATGTCGACAGTCTTTCCTTTACTTTCCCAAGCATTTTATGGTTTGATTTATCAAAACATAAATCAGAGAGGTGCACCTGCTACAAAAGTTATCAACAGTGGAAATGGATGCTGTTAGTTAAGGGAATTTAAATGTAATGGCCCTATTCTTACTTCTAGTTGGGTAAGTTGGCTGTTATCATCTATTGGTAAGGTGGATCACTACGGGGACGTTTATGTAATTTTGTTGCCTAAACCTAGCTAAGTAGTTCTGTTTCATAAACCCAATCAAGAAGTTTAGTTTTCTTAACCTAACAAAGTTGTTTTAATGCAACTCACAATGTTGAAAACATGTGTAAGTTCTGTCCTTTTGTAGGTAAATGCAGTTTGCCCTGTCTGAGATATTATAATGCAGTGATAAGTAAGGTATAATGTGTCCGTTGAGCCCATCATTATTCAGAAAAACACCCAAACAAGCGCATTGAACATTATCCCGCTTATAACACGGCTGCTTACAAAATAAACAGACGAGTTGACTCAAAATATTGCTTTAAAAAAATGATTGTATTGCTTATGTTAAGGTTTTTTACCTCATAACCGTCGAATTCTCTTCACACTTTATTTTCCATTTACCAGTCTTTAAACAATGCGAAGGCTCAGTGTTCCCTTTAGTGTTTACCACGTGTATTTCTTCTTCTGCTGATTTCTCTGTCATCCTGCTCTCTGTGTCTTTCAACCTCTTTCATTCGCTTTCTCGTTATTGATTTATTTTGCTTTGATCTACTGGGGACAATTTAGCCGTCAGGAGTCAAAAGCACTCCTTAGGCTCTTGGGCACAAAGGAGGGGTTCGGCCTGAGTGTCGCCCCGCTCTGGTCACCCCGGATCAACAAGCAACTTGGGTGCACCGATAGAGCGGTTAACTCGGACACTCTCTTGGCTGACGTTAAGGCAAGTAGCAATGCTGTCTTCCACGACAGTGCTTTCAGGGAGGAGAGCTCCAGAGGCTCAAATGGTTCTGTGACCCAAGCCTCGAGCACCAACGGCAGGTCCCACTGCGGGGCGGAGGCGTGCACTACTGGGCGCAGCCTCCTGGGATCCACTGACAGACTGACAGAAGTTCTCGCCTCACTCTCCCCAGGAGAGGGAGAATGAGACGCAGCGGTGGAAAGGCGTAGAGCAGCTTTCTTGGCCATGGCTCGTGTGCGAACGCGTCCACCCCCAAGGGCGGATCGTCGCTCTGAGCCATGGAGAGAGAACCACCTCTGCTCTCCCGAACTGGGCCCAGATCTGCTTCACCACCTCCGGGTGAAGCGCCCACTCGCCTGGCAGGGGGCCGCCCCTCGACATGAGATCGCCCCCCCTGTTCTCCAGTCCCGAGATGTGGAGGGCTCTCAGAGACAACACCACCTCTGAAGCCCATAACCACAGTTTCTCCGCTGTGGTCAACAAGGCGGCGGAGCGGACTCCACCCTGCCTGTTGATGTGAGCCACTGTGGTGCTGTTGTCGCTCCTGACCAGTACATGTCTCCCCTGAATTAAGGGTTTGAAATGCTGGAGGACCAACACTACTGCCCGTAGCTCTAGGAGGTTGCTGTGCCATGTCTCTGTTAGAGACCAGCGCCCACCTATAGCTCTCTTCAGGCAGGTCCCTCCCCATCCTGTTCTGGATGCGTCCGTGAGCACTGTGATGTAGGAGGTCACCCGTCCCAGTGGAGACCCCCTCCGGAGGTGATCCGGGGACCCCCAGAACCGGAAGTTGCCTTCCACTGAGGGGGGGATGGTCACCAGACGTCGTTTGTGCCTCTTGGGATATAAACGCAGGCCGGAGAACCACCTCTGCAGGCGGCGCATATGCAGTAACCCGAGTGGGACCACAACGTGAGCAGCCGCCATGAGACCCAGGGTCTGCATGATAGTCAAAGCTGTCACTGTTGCCCCCTGTCGCAGTCTGCAAACTGCCCGAAGCAGGGACGCGCGTCTGCTCTCTGACAGGGTGGCGCGTAGCCCGCCTGCATCGAGCACCACTCCCAAAAACAACGCCTGTTGGTGAGGTATTGGGGTGCTCTTTTTCCAATTGAACGCAAAGCCCAACTTGGTTAGGTGTAGAATCAATTGGGCTGTGTAACACATTGCCTGTTCCCTGGACCTGGCCATGACTATGATGTCGTCCAGATAAAGAAAACTCTCATGCCACAGGCGCACAGCGGCTGGAGCGCTGTGGCCACACATTTGCTGAACATGTGTGTGTGTGTGTGTGGTGTGTGTGTCTGTGTGTGTGTGTGTGTGTGTGTGTGTGTGTGTGTGTGTGTGTGTGTGTGTTTATGGAAGTTAAGTGTGTTTAATGCAATGCAGTAAGGGTTGCTGGCCGGAAGAGCAGGAAGTGCTGTAAAATTTGATGCTGGTTTGGGGAGCGTAGCCCCCAGGCGGAGGGAGTTCCCCCTCACTGGGCTCTCAGAGCAGTTTCTTTAGACCATTACAGCGCTTTTGAAACACTTTTTAAAGCGGGGCGTTTCACTGTGCCTGATGTTTGCTGTCATCTTTGCACTGATATCTTGAGCTGTCCTTCATGAAACTCAAAATAATTAGAAGGTCATGGAGAGCCAGATTTTGCGACCAATGCCTTAAACAATACTTTTTGTTTCCGCCCCAGGATTTAGATCCACTCCAAATTGTAATGGGTTCCTCCTTGGCCCATGTTTCACCCATCCACCGAGTTTCATGAATGTAAAGTGTTAGAGAAATATCACTTGTCACCGGCTTGAGCTTCAATAATCAGGATACATGTATTTATTATCCTTGCAAGAATGGAACTAATTGTACCATATGCTCTGTATGTGATGACTACTTCCATTCTTGCAAGGATAATAAATACATGTATCCTGATATTGAAGCTCAAGCCGGTGACGCGTAATATTTATTTTTCGAACATAAAGACAGTAGTTTTCCGTAATGTTCCAATAACATATTTTTCCCCATTCTTACGATGCAACTTTCAGTAATGTCAACTAGTGGTGTCAAGATTTACCGGTACTGACAATAACCATTTATTGCAAAAGAAAAAGAAAATGTATATAATGATAACATGCACTTATGTTAACATGCTGTTATAATCCAGCACTTTTTTATATCATTTATGTGTATTGCTGTTCTTGCTTTGTCCCATTCCTTGCACGCCCACACACAAACTTGCATTTAGAGTGTATTTAATTTGCTGATGAGATAGCATTATTATTAAAAAAAACTTTTTATATGTGGTGTTAATATCATTACCGTGAATTATTGACACTGACAGCCCTCATATGACAACCGACACTCAGTCTCAGACCCCATTTACACAGGAACGCAAACGAAACGCAAACGCAAACAAACCGAATTCGATATCAAAAAAGTATTCCGTTCACACGGATACGGCTCAATAAACGTGTCCCTTCACACGAGACCACTCGACCTGCTGGAGACGCTGTAGTATTTGCCGGGCCTGTAAGTTACACTCCCATGTTGCTCACAGGGTTGCACTTTTAAAGCTGCAGGTCCATTTCCACACAGGTGTGTTCACTTAATTTGACAGACTTCTGCTCAGAATGCAGGACATGCTTAATTAACAGGCTCCTTGATGTCCTGTTGCAGTTGCACGTGTTAAGGACAGCAAAATCACACCTTCATATACTCTTATTGATATGTGGAATTTGGTCACTGGCAAAAGTAGAGTTTGCCAAAATGCCTTAAACACCTGTGCTGTCGTAGGGTTAAGGTTAGGGGGGGTTTATAAAGGTTTATAAATACAATTTAGCACCATCATGATTACTTGTCACTGCCTCCCATGTCTTTTAAAACATTAGCAAAAAACATCCAATCACAGAGCTAAAAAGTATGTTATAATTGCTAATGTAAGCTTCTGCAGTTTAAATTAATCAACTCTCACTTTTGGGTTAATTCAGTTACTTTGGTGCCTATGACTGGTGTTTTATCCATTGAAACAGCTACCGGGGCTCATTAAGTATTTAGTCTTGTACACCACACAAAGATCACATGATTTCTCAAAAAAAGTTGAAAATATTAAATCCTGGCTCCATAACATAAACCTTTAGACTGTGAGACCGTTTATGTTCCGTTAATGTTCCATATAATGTATGATATTGTTGGAAGGAAAATATTTTAATAGTGTGGACATTTTTTTTTAACAAGCAGTCACTGCTACTTCTGCTCCTACATAATCCCTCATGTACCGTCCTCTCCCTTTTTTTCTGTAAAAAAGGCATTATAAGAGACTTTTTAAAGAGCCTCATAATGTAAGACACTAAAGGCAAGCCCCCAGCAAGTTCACCAGGTGTTGGAGCAAATGTTCATAGTTGCCATATGGTGGTACTAAAACTTCTGTGTCAGTCACGTGATGCCATTGGGCACAGAAGGACTTTTTCTCTTTGACTTACAGTATACTGGAAGAGAAAAGTCTAGAAGTCCAAGTTCTTTGCTCATAGTTGAAGATAGAGTTATTTTCCTCCATTAATTTGACTGAGCCAAGATTTGACAAAAAGTTGTGTTCGAGAGGTGGGGTTTAGGGAAACCACGAGTACAGAAGTTCGCCGGAAGATCCAGGGAGATCTGAGTGTTTTTGTTCTTGAGAGTCAGGCCATTTCTCTTCATACAGCCATGGTTAGTGTGTAGGGGCAAGGCAAGGCAAGGCAAGGCAAGTTTATTTATATAGCACCTTTCAACACAAGGCAATCAAAGTGCTTTACAACAATGAAAGACATTAAGAAAATGGCATTTAAAAACAGTCATTAAAAAGCAAAGATAATAAAAGAAAGATTAAAAGAAAAAATACATGAATAAAAGTTACAGTGCAGTTTAAGATGTGAATAGTTCAATTAAAAGCAGCGGCAAAAAGAAAAGTCTTCAGCCTGGATTTAAAAGTAGTAAGAGTTGCAGCGGACCTGCAGGTTTCTGGGAGTTTGTTCCAGATATTTGGAGCATAATAACTGAACGCTGCTTCTCCATGTTTAGTTTTGACTCTGGGGACAGAAAGCTGACCAGTCCAGAAGACCTGAGAGTTCTGGATGGTTCATAATTTAGCAGTAGGTCAGAAATGTATTTTGGGCCTAAACCATTCAAAGCTTTATAAACCAGCAGCAATATTTTGAAATCAATTCTTTGACACACAGGAAGCCAGTGAAAAGCCTTCAGAACAGGAGTGATGTGATCCACTTTCTTAGTGTCAGTGAGGACTCGAGCAGCAGTGTTCGGAATTAGCTGCAGCTTTCTAATAGATTTTTTAGTGAGACCAGTAAAGTGTGTAGGGCGTGGTTTGGGATTGGGCCAAAGGCACCGGGTGAACAGACAGGAGGTTAAAACAGACCTAACAGGGGGTGAACACTTTTCAAAATAAAACAGGAAGCAGAAACAGATGTGACAGAAGGCTAGAGGATGAAAGACATTTTTTCTTGGTCATGTGTAAGTAGTTTTGTGATCACAATAAATCAAACTTCCGCAACTCTTCTTTAATGATCCATTTTATTTCTTCCATTTAAAAAAACATTTCATAATCACAGGAACAACATAACAAGATTTGTTTTGAGACAAGAAATGATCAGAAATAACTGAAGGCACTTCCTAAGACTGTAATCGTGAAGTAATTAAAAATAATTGTTTATCTGATATCGCTCGATAAACCTTCACAAGCAACCAACATCAACTACATAACGTTTGTGAATGTAGCTTCTGACTGTTTCTCATGAAATATGTTGTACTTGTGTGTTCACATCTGTGTGTGTGCGATTGTGTGTGCTCTCAGAGTTTGTGTTTGGGAACAAAAGGTCACCTCCCTTGACGTTACTCATGGAAATATGCGGCATGTTGAGGAAGAGTGGAGTGACCCAAGAGTTTCCCATTGCCAACGTGCAGTTTCACTGTCAGAGAGAAACTAGTTTGTTTTCCTCTTTTTCTAACATGAATTAAAAGAGTCTGTTCTCCATGAGTGGTGACTCCCAGAGCCTTCAGACCTGGTGAGAAGCCAGCTGGTATGATCCCTGGATTGACATCAGGGGACAAAAGAAGTTTCCTTTGCTTCCGTCCTAAAAAAACTGACTTTTGAGCAGATATGACGTTTCACACAGCAGCAGAAGTATTCCCCATCCTCCCTGGAGAAGTTTGTTGTGTGGCAAGTTGTTGCTGGGTGTGTTGCATTAACAGAGAGTTGTGCAACAGTCAGTCAGAAAACAGCATGTTCTGCCTTTTCTGTAATGCTACTGCTACTACAACTGCTATTTGTACTGCTTTCAAAGTACTTAGGGCTGGGTATTTTAAAGCTCAGTACTTCTTAGTAAGCATGAAAAAGTATAAGATTCACCAAAGTTCTGAAAGATGTCTTCAAATATTTGGTCGGATTTGTCATGTTGACATTTTCTCTGGTTGGGATTCAGATTACAATTGGGGCTGTCCTTAGTCGACAACCACTTTTAAATGTTTTGTCTTGATTAGGCAATTTATTTGACAGATCTGTAAATATATCAAGCAAAAATAACCTCATTATCTCTTGTGTTTACCAGAGATATGCTCATGTGATTATTGGTAATAAGTCATTCCGCATTCAAAAAGCATAAAGACATGAAATTTCGACTAAGATCAAAATGACTGGCTTAAGGGGCAGCCCTTATTAAAATGTTTTCATATTTGGTGTAAGTTATTTGAGAACTTTCCACACGCCAACCAGAGTTGAGCAGTAAAAAACTCAAATCTGTTCACAGTTTATGTTTTTTATGTTGCCATGGAGATGCCGTCATCAGTCAAATCTGATTAAACCCCACCCACACAATCCTGATACAGCAGATTATTGTTAAACTCCAAATCATTTGTCATACTCACTTACTGTACATTTGACTGTTGCCTTAATTCCAGATATCATCGAACCAAAATTAAAAGTTCCATTTCCTAAAAATGTATTAATATACTAAACAGTTCTGTATTTTGAAGAGTCTTTAGGTCAGTGCACACCACACCAATATTCAAGGAACAATTCATATTTATTTTGTTGTTTGGTTCAATCTGTTCACCTAAATAAATGTTTTCATTATAATGAATTCCAAATAACATACTGCTTTGGAGAAAACATACTAAGATATACATACTTTAGTATTTTAAGGCGTTATTTAATTTCAAGAAGTGGTAACAAGGTGCCCTAACAAGAGACCAAAAAAGTATGCATCAAATGAGAATTAAATAGAGACAACCTAATTCCCCCCTATCCCCCCCAGCTGTCTAAACCCTTTAGAAATATAAATGAGCAATCGCCAAAAGACACTTATAATAAAGCAAAACCTCGTATTTTTGATGTAAACTTCTCATGTGTTTCTGTCATTTTTCAGTCCGCGGGACAAGACAGACAGCAGTGGAGAGTATGTGAAGGTAAGCTTCCTCTTTACATGACTTCTAATCTATTTTCATCTAACAATCTTATCTTGTTTATATGTGGCTTCCTGTTGCAGTGATGCTTATTACCATTTCCTCTCCTCTGACTTGACACTTTCTGTTCCCAATGGTAGCACGATTCTCCGTTAATGTTAAAGAGGCCCTATTCTGCTTTTTAGGTTTCTTTTTCCTGTAGTGTGTTATGTAGGTTTTTGTGCAAGTAAATAGTCTGCAAAGGCTAATATCTGAAAGTTTCCTCGATTGTCTCTCCCGCACACTCCCCCCCCTGCCTGAAACGGATCCATTGGACTCCTTTGTTTACTTCCATAACATAATGACATCATTACAACACTCGGGCTACTATTGGCTAGCACTCTTACACATTTGGCGCTTTCACACCGGAGTACTTTCCCCAGTATAGTTCCGATAGTTCTTGAAATGTTGCGTTCACACCAAAAAAATCCGGAACTAGAACTTAGTTAATGAGAACCTTTTCACCCCCTATTTAGTCCCTGCTAGAGAGCAGGTACTTTCCTGGGAGAAATAGTTCCCATTTCTGATTGGCTGGGCGGATTGCAAACCACGCCCCAAAAACATGGCAGCGGTGGAGATGAGGAGGTGTCGGCGTTCTGACGATTTACTCGGAAGCTGCTGGGAGTCCCAGCAGCTTCTACTGAAGCCAGTCCCCAACTCCGGGGACTTCCGGCCGGGGACTTCGGGCGGCAGTATACGCAGTGAAGTGGTTTGCGGCCTGCCAGTAAACCCAAAGCAGAAGAAGATGAAGTGACGTCAGCGGCTTCATTTGTCTAATCTTCCCTCAGGGACTTATTCCGGTGTGAACGCGATCTGCTCTTTAGTTCATCAGAACTAAAGAGTTCTGATGAACTAAGTACTGGGAACTAAGTACGGCAAAGTACTTGGTGTGAAAGCGCCTATTGTATAAGACATGCTAAGGGGTGGGACATCTCTAAGCGGTTGTCCAATCACAACAGAGGCGGCCAGCAAACCAATCAGACCAACTGAAGCACAAAATACAAATATGAACCTGAAAATTAGCAAAATAGGGCCCCTTTAAATTAAAATTGCTGTGATCTTCTGCTTTAGGCACTCTAATTAAATTAGGATGGGTCACAGAAAAGGCTCGGGGAATGCGGTCCTTTGCGGATAAAAAACTTTGGAGCGGCTGCGGTTGCCCCTGGTAACCTCAACGGCCTCGATTCGCCCGGCAGCTCTGCCTGGAAAAAGGTCGAAAGAAACACACAGAGAGAATTTCCAGCTCATTGACTTATAATTGGATACTTGAGAAACACACTTGTCTAAAAGGGACAAGCTGGCAATGAATGATATAGCTAATGAAATTAAAGCAATTCATTAGTGGCTCCCAGGTCTTTCCCCCCCTCCAAAACACACTCACAGATAAACACACACAAACCGTATATGCACACATTCTTCTATGTTGTTTTGAAGTGGACCTGGCCCGGTGCCCAGCCCTTGATTCACACTCTAGTGGGACAAACCATTCTGGCAAAAACAAGGGAGGGGTGGGAGGTGTCGAAGAGAAGAAAAACATGCCACCTATAAAACGGTGTATTGACAGTAAGTGGTGTGTGTGTGTATGTGTCTGTATGTGTGGTGTATGTGTGTGTGTGTTTATCTCCCTAAACAAAAGCATTCCCGGCCTGCTGCTGGCGTAACCTCTTGATATACAGTATCTTCATTTTTTTTCCTATTTGTATAAAGACGCGTCTGACAAAGCGCCACTGAGTGATGACCCCCATCGCACAATGACGTTGCCACAGCGACCGGGCCAAGACTCCAGCACGGGTCTGGGTCTTGGGCCCCTGGTGTCGCCAGTGTTGATGCCAGTGTGGGAATGCCAGAGCTGTCCTTCCTCCTACCTCACCCCCCTCTGTGCTCCCTGTTAACACACACACAAACTCACACAACAACAGAGCTGATAAAGGCTGCGGTTTGACTAGATTTACCCACAATTCTTGTTCTCGCAAAGGATGAACATTTCAAGAAGCCACAGAAATGCAACAGTAGAGATCGCCTCTGTTGGGATTTGTGAACCCAAATCGGGAAGATGCCACATGAAGGCTCTAGTGTTTGCTCTTTGATTTGTTGGGTTTTTGTGTCTGATTGTGCCCCTGTGATGCCCTTCAAGTTCTCCAAAGACCAGTTCTGGTTGGAGCCTCCGTCGGAGAAGCTGAGGAAGCAGCTGGAGGAGGAGCTGAAACTGAGCGGCAGCAACCTGAAGAGCCATGCCTGGTACCATGGACCAATCCCCTTGGAGGTAGGCCTCAAACACACACACACACACACAAACACACACGCACACACACACACACACACACACACACACACACACACACACACACACACACACACGTATGACAGATGAGCTTAAGATGGTGTTTCCTAAGAGGTTTGGATGCTGGGAGATTTGATTTTGTGGTTTCACTCCATCTACAGAGCTTCGTAAGTTGTGTTATGAAATAGTGTTTCCTTAATACTGTTCTTTAGTGATAAAGTAATATTCTATTGATATTATCCATTTTTTAAATCAAGGTAGCGGTGGCCGAGCAAATGCGCTACAACGGCCCAAAACATTTCCATTAGGAGGAACGCGTCGAGTTTCAAAAACGATACAATAAAAAAACACAAATTAGCCAAAACAGATGCAAATGAAAACACTTCTTCACCAACTTGATAAAACAATGCAAAGCATTTATTAAAAAGTGCTGCATAAACAAAACAAATAAAAAAAGCTGTATCAGTTAAATTCACAACGGAGAAACGGGGACACTTAAAAGTGATGCACACAGCTGGGGCAGGAACGCTTGTTGATGTTTAGGGATTATAAAATTGGCCAACTGTTTATCTTTGCAGTGTTTTGTATTTGCAGCGCTCTGTGTATGCAGTGCTTTCGGAAAACGCTGCCAAATCGACTTATTATAAACTAATGACGAGAAAAGGATTTGGATAATATCTTATTTTCTCGGTATTTTGAAATAGGCAGGTTGGTGAACATTTTTACAATTACAGGTTCTTGAAAGCAATCTTTCAATATCCCCCCCAAGTCTTTTTTGCTTTATATGAATTCCAAAAGGCATCTATGCGGGAGTCAACATTTATCTATGGAGTTGGTGTCACACTGTATTTATCCCTGCTATAATACATTATTGTCATTCATTTAAACTGAATTACAAGTGGATTTTCATTTGTGGTATTTGTATCGGTGAGTTGTAAACATGAATGATTTATCTTCTTGTTGACCTACAAAAACATAAAAAAGTAGTAGCGGCAGCATTTTTATATACAGGACATTCGAAATTCGAAACAAGTTGCTATAATGTTGCCAAAAGTCATGACCAGAACCATTATGCTGTTTGAATTATCTGTGAAAAATGTTTATTTGTATTTAAAAAAAAAAGAAGAAAAAAAGATGCTGATTGAATTAATATTTCTGCTCAGGTGTCTGAGAGTCTGGTGGTCAACCACGGCGACTTCCTCCTCAGAGACTCTCAGTCCTGTCAGGGCGACTTCTTGCTCACGTGCCACTGGGAGCAGAAAACCCTTCACTTTGTCATCAGGAAGACGCTGGTTCAGTCCAGTGAGACGTACACCCGGGTGCAGTACAGCCTGGAGGACGAAGCGTTTGACTCTTTGCCGGCTCTTGTTCACTTCTACGTGGGCAGCAAGGCGGCTCTGACCGGGTGGAGCGAGGCTCAGATTCATCAGCCACTGAACAGGACTCTGCCTCTCAGCTACCTGCAGACCGCCTTCTGCACTGCTGTCAGCCCCCCGTCAAGCCACCGAGAGGGGAGGGTCGGTCCGAAAAGGTAACATTTCACTGATATACATCACTTTTTTTTCATATGGCCTCATATCCAAAATAAGCAATTCAGGAAAGAATTAAATGGGCCCTATATGCTCAATACAGGTTTCATATTAGTATTTGTTCCTCTACTGTGACATGTCTCCATGCTTTAATGTTCAAACAGCTCTTTATTTTTCTCATACTGCCTGTGCTGCAGCACCTCTTTTCACCCTCTGTCTGAAACCAGAGCCCAGTCTGCTCTGATTGTTAAGCTAGCTCTGTTGTGTTTGGTCAACTGCTAAGAGAAATCCCACCCCTTAGCCTATTACGTACAATATGTTGGAGCGTTACATAGTGATGTCATTACTGTATGTTACGGAAGTAAATCCAATCGATGCGTTTCAGGCAGGGGGGGGGGATTTGGGAGAGAAAACTCCCTCTGGAACTTTGGGGGACCATTTACATGCGCAAAAAGCCATATAAAACACTACAGGAAAGGGAAAACCCAAAAATACCCTTTAATGTTTGTGTCTTGGTTAGTGTAGAAAAGTTTCAACACGTTGCGACAAAGCGTCATTAAAGCATAATAATACACAAACATAAGTCCATTTGAATAATATTGTATTAGTCAGAAACAGGACAAAAAATCTAAATGAACATGTTCCTGTATGGTGATAACCATCTACCATCTGTGTGTCTCTCTCTCTCTCTCTTTGTGTCTCCATGCAGTCCTTCCTCTCTCCACCACAGGGAGTCAGATGTACACGGGGAGCAGGACGACCGTCCTCTGCTGACTGCTGCAGAATTCTCCACTGTCTACAACAGTGAGTCTCATACCATACTAAACTCTTTTTTCATCTTTGTTGCCATGCTCACAGAAGAGACACAAACCATAAAATAGTTAAATCATAAATGACCATATGACTGAAAATTCCCCAGGGCCAACATCAAATCATAAAAGTGCCCTTTGTCAGTTTGACTTTTGCCCAGATAAACTTCCGCCAAACTAATGAAACTCAATGAACAGATCAAATAACACCATGCAATCTTGTAATGTTTACTTGTGGCGTTAGCCTGTGTTATGGTAGCCACAGAAAGTGTCCTGATCTGGCGGGGAGTAGGGGCAGGCCTCCAGTGTTTCCCACTCCAAAGTGCTTCACACAGCTGCATTCAACTTAAACTGTGTGTAATAATAACAGTGACAGCAGACATGCAGATGACTCCGACTGAAACATGAATTACAAATGTGTGTCATTGAGCAAGTCTCAATTGTATCATAAATGTATTTATAAAAGGTATTATGGTTAGGTTTTAGTAGTAGTGATGCTAGCCAAACTGTGGTGCTAACGTATAAGCCAAGTGGCTGTGCTCAACTCTTGATTTGCTCGAGCAGTTGTGGGGCGTGGCCTTAATATCGGTTCATCATCCCCCTACAGCTACCCGATCTACAGTATAAAGTGTATTTTCTGCCACTTTAATTAAATCCAATATAAAAATGTACAATGGATGTATTACAGTATCAGGGTATATGCAGGAATCCTGAAGTCAAATGTAATACCTTTTAAGACCTTTTTTAAGACCCTTTCCATACATTTTAAGACCTCATCGCAACTTCGAGTTCTAACCGGTTACATTGGCGACACACTTTACCTCACATTTACTATATACAGTATTGCTTGTCAGATAGCACAACTAAACAGTTTGTGATAACTCCTTATCATAATTCAGATAGAACAAAGCACAAGAGAATTAATTGTGTGACCAACCCAATGCAAGGTTTATTAGAAAAAGAAACCATTAGAAAGTAGTAGGAGAGCCTCCTCTCCACATGAACTTCAACCTCTCTGTCAAGGTCAGGTTTAATGCAGTATGCTGCTTTTTTGCTTCTGTAGACACACGTTGTGCTCTTTCATTCCAGTCAAACTCCTCAGAAACCAGTATTTGACCAATAAACAAAACAATTGACAGAACTTTGAACTATGAAATATATTAAACTTTGGTGAGCTTCAGCCGGGTAATGCCATATAGGAGCTCCCTCACAAATACCCAGGGGTTAAATTGGGCCGGGGCTGTCCGGGGCTAAGCCCTGGCACATAGGACGATGCTCTGACGTCATCACCCTCGCACATTTGTCATATGTTTACAAAAAATGGTATATATGTTAAGACTTTTCTCGTTCTTAATATAGACTATATTTAGGGTTGATATGTGTTGACTTTACTTTAAAATAGCAGATCTCTGTGACCGGATATAGTTTTTCTGGCTTAGTGAACGTGTGTCTCTTCCTGGGAGGAGCAGCATCGCCCGGACTCCGCTGCTGCTCCGTGGCTCCTCCCTGCAGAGAGTCTGCACTGCAGCGGTGTTTGTAAGCAACGTGCAGTCAGGGGAGGCACGGATTGGCCATCAGGAGAGTCGGGACTTAAACGCCGCGACTTTCTGGCTAGCACTTAGCATGTGGGATCGGACAGCTCTGATCCCCCATCAGTGGCGCCCCAACACACTACCCCGCGGACACCCTGAGTATTGATAAACCCTTGGATCGACGCTACTTCTTAGTCCTCAGAACTGAGGGCATACTGGACGTCACAGTGAGACACTAAGGCCTCTAAAATAAAAAGTGGTATTACATGACAGATTGCACCAAGCTCTGCTAAGCATGCTAATATTAGTAGATTTATTTGATTATAGTTTTCAACATAACGTCAGCTTTCTAACATATTACATACATGATAGTGTGGGACATTTTTTAAACCAAAATGCTGGCCTTATCTTACACATTGTACATTTAAGCTTCAATGGTGCTAACCAAATAACCAAAAGGTCCCAGGTTTGGCTGGGGACCTTTACTGCACCTTTGTTGTCCTACCCCTCAGTCTTCATGTCTCCCTGCACGACTCTTAGCTCTCAAATATAGGCAACATGCCACAAATGATCATAAAAAAGACAACAGGATAATGTGAAATACTGGATGAGTGTGAGAAATAAACAGAAACTGATATACACATAGATCCGTGGAACAATCACAGAACAACATCATATCAAAACTAAAAATCATGATAAAATCAAAAATCAAGTAGTCCTTCCCCCAGTCTTATTGACAGACAATCGTAATATACAGCTATTTGTGAAATTAATACAAAAAAGATTATACCAACAACATTTTCTAAAACCTGGATACACACACTAAAGCATGTTAGGATAACAATGTAAGACATGCTCATAATACATCTTAATACAGTTCAGACTAGTTACCAAGTATAAATGTTTAAAAAAATGTACGACTGTGTATGTAGCAGTATATTCATTATTCACTTTTGACCTTGCTTCTAGAAAACAAACATTTCCACATAACTTTAACTGCAACAAGAAAAACTGTTAATACTAGCAACATAACTGCCAGTAGAAACGCTACCACATCGATCGAATGGTACTGGATCTTGGACATCTTGTAAGACTCTGTCCTTAGATGTGCTGCTCCCTTGTTCCTCATCACAAACTCGATCCAGAACATGGCCTTGTCCAGTGGTTTCATGGGCTGGTCTCTGTGCAGGTTAGACAGCACCCTCATCTTCTCCCTGTAGGTTGGGTCATAGAGTACCTCCTTCAGCACCTCCAGGAAGTTGTCTTTGTTCACAGTTGCAATGTCCAGGACTTGGGCCACACCTCTTGCTTTCATCCTGAAGAAGTTGTCAGGCTGGTCAAACATGAGGGGCAGGCCCACAAGGGGTACACCGTGGTAGATGGCCTCCTGGATTCCATTGGTGCCTCCGTGGGCCACAAACAATTTGGTCTTTGGGTGACCCAGGAGTTCGTTTTGAGGCAGCCAGTCCAACAGTAAGGTGTTGTTGCCGAGGGTTGATGGCCTTTTGCCTTTGTGCCTCCAGATCACCTTCTGAGGAAGTTGGGCAAAAGCAGCAGCAATTTCCTCAGTAATGTCTTCAGGAAGTGCTGCTACCAGGGTTCCCAAAGTCATAACAATAACACCATGTTCACCAGAGCTCTGGACAAAGTCTTCTAATTCTTTAGACAGGGGCTTGGAGGGTTTGCACTGAAATCCTGACATGTAGACAATGTTTGGCATTGTAGGTCTTGGGAACTCAAAGGTAAAATCGTTCCTCATTAGCCAGATGTCTGCTGCCTGAAAAAGCTCCATGTAATGAACATCATTTCCAAAGTAACGCTGGACAAATGGTGTGTAGTTTGAATATGTGATATGCCAGATTAGAAACCGTGTTAAGACATACATAAGTAAGTTCTTGACCCGTTGAGGAAAAGTCATCTTGTCAGTCATCTCTGTCCCTGATATTGGGACATATGACAATGGGGAAGGGGCAATTGCATCATGACCATCCCCCTGAACAGTCCACCTCACATTGAAGACAAGTGGAAGACCCAAACGGTGACCAAGAAACACCCCTCCACCGAGTCCAGGGTCTGTCAAAACCAAATCATACTTGGCATCATTCAGGCTCTGCATCAGTTGGGTATTCTCAAAAATGTCCCCTACCATCTCAACCTGATTTTTGTGCATCTGAGAAAACTGCTTCCCCATTTCATACTCCAGAGATATACGAGACCAAAGTGAAGCTCCTCTCCGCCGCATGTTTATCATTGTGGTTGTAAATGACCCAAAGATTTCCTTATTAAAACCAGCAGAGGAATCCATAGTGATGGACTCATAGTAAGGAGACTCTTGCTTGATGTACATGCTGTCTGATGACCTCAACACTGTGATTTTATGACCTCTGGAGTGAAGTTCCTCAACAAGAACTTTCATGTTGATCCAGTGGCTTCCATCCAAGGGGACCACCAACACTTTACCTCCATGGACAAAGGGTGAAGAGCAGAGCAGCACTGCAAGTGCCACCAAGGCCGGTCGGTACATCACTGAAAGAGATGTTGACAAGAGATACAAGAATCAAGGTTAACAGTTTCCTGAGGTCAACCATGTGCACCTACCTAACCAGGGCTGCCACTGGCCAACTTGTGGCCCCAAACAAAGGTGTTTCATGAGGCCCTCCTTATGTGTCTTGCGTGGGGCCCACGCAAGATGAGGCCCCACGTAGTCTGCGTGATCTACATGTAGGGAGGGGCGGCCCTGAACCTAACCAACAACTGAACAAAGAGAATTTTTTTAAAAAAGAACACCATTTCAGCTACTTCATTAGTTTTAGAAAGGTTTGTGCCACCTATGAACATTTTTATATAGTGTAACAGCTCAAAAGTGAACATTGTTAAAGTTATAGGAGCCCAAATGATAGTTTACTATTTTGATTATTTAATTGTTTAATTATGCCTAAAATATTGAATATTGGTTATGGATTGGAATAGGTTGTCAATTAATTATGATCCGCACATGCGGTTAAACGAAACAGCTGATTGTCACTGCGATTGCCTCAGCTGGTACAAAAGAGTCCTGCTGACGATACTCTGCGTTCATTTTGGTTGTGAAGCTGCACTGCAGAGAAATTATGAGTTTAATTTGTTTATTTTATGTGACGTAACTGTCTCCATCATCATCTGGTAAGACACTTTTATTTGTGTTAAAAGAAGAGAACAGTGAAGAAAAGACATGTAAAGGATAACATGGAAATACATGTACCGAAACAAACAAACAATATCTCTCTGTGTGATGTGTGAGCGCGTCGGCCAGGCGCAAAACCAAAGGACAGAAAGGAACAAAAACGAAGTGGGAAAGATTGCTTTTTTATTCGTCAAAAAACCTTGCTTAATGAGCGCTGGTCCGTGGAAATGTTTGTTTTGAAACCAAGAACTCAACTCATAACAGTATGCCAAACACTCGCCTTCGTTTTGCTACGGCTTCTGCTTCCGGGAACAGCGGTGTTGTGAATGACTAAATGCAACGATCGCTCCTCCTCCAATTACGTATGTAACGCGTCACTGCTGTGGAGCGTTCAAAGACGGAAAAGCTGTTGGAAACATCTCAACTCGCGGAAAACAGTACAAAATGCAATGGAAATGAAAGCAAGACAATGCAAGTCCATAAACAATTAAGTACAATTCAAAAGGAATAAATGTGTTGTCTTGAACAAAAAACAAAAAAATTGCAAGCTTGGAAAGTGACATTGACTCTGTGTATATGGAAAGGCTCAAGCGACTGAAATCATCAAGGAGTGCAAAATTGGGTGCATTGATAAGGAAAATAAATGAAATAAGACAATTAATGGAAAATGTCTGCAATGTGGAACTGGTTAAGTCAAAAATGGAAAGAGAATTTATACAACTACGCAAGGAAATGGAAGAGTTCAAAGATTCTGTTCGAGCTTTAATGTCCATTCAGGAGGATAAAGAGGTGGAAATGTATCAAGATGAATGGTACAACCCCAAAGCAGCTGCCTTGGAAGAGTTTACTCGGGAGGTCTCAAACTGGATCGCTGATGCTCCTGTGTCCAATGTGGTCCAGACAAACATAAAATAATATTTTGAGTTCCACCTCAGCACAGTATTTCAAATGTAAGGAGTGTTCATTCACAAAGTTCCAGGAAATCCTCTCTGTCTTCTATCACCTCTGCTAAAATAAAATTGGAAAGTCAAAAGGCAGAATTGTTAGCACGAGCAGCTAGGTTGACTCAGAAGCAAGCATTGGAAAAGGAGGAAGCTGTTTTGAAGGCCAGAAAGGAACAGCTGGAACTTGAAACAGAAATTGCAGCAAACACTGCAAAATTGAGTATAATTAAAGGAATGGCGGAATCGCATGCAATCGTGTGCCAAGCAGGAGACTGAATGAACGAATATTTGGATAACTCAGTGTTTGTGAGTACAGCCTTAGAGCAAGAAAATGCTCATTTAAATGTGGACAAGCATAAACCAAACCTCAATAAAACTGCAAATGCCGTTGATAGTGAAACACAATTCATATCAGAACGTCACGAAAGTTCAACTTCATCCAGCACGTCTTCTAGCACGGGAGAGGACAATATAAACAACTTAATAAACATCACGGAAAAACAGACTGTAATAACAGAAACAAGGGTAAAGCAGCAAAAACGTTCTTCTTTACCCCCGCTCAACATTCCCACCTTCAAAGTAAACCCTTTGGATTATCAGTCCTTCATAAGAGCATTTGAGCATGGTATTGAAGAGAAAACTGAAAACAGTAAGGACAGGCTTTACTTTTTGGAGCAATGCACCATCAAGAGAGCTTGTGCGCATGTGCCAATATATGCAATCTGACAAAGGATACACAGAAGCAAAAAGGTTGTTAAAGCATCATTATGGAGATGAATATTTAATCATATTAAACCTGAAGATCCACAAGCTTTAAAAACCTTTGCCGTGTTTCTAAATGGATGTCTCAATACAATGGATAGTGTAGGCTACATGGAGGAAATTGATCACTCAGTCAACATGCGAGCTGTTCCCATATAAACTGAGAACAAACTGGAGGGTTAAAGCTTGCAATATACAAGATAGAAACAACAGAAGAGCTTGTGCCCTTATCAGCCTGTGCTAAAAACCGAATGCAACTATTTAGTATATGTTAATTTATTTGTCATCTATCCGTCATTATACATGTGTGTTTACACTGCTTCGTTGTCCATTGACTTCCGGTAAAAGTTCCTTCAAAATAAGGGTCCCGATCTTATTACTATCAAAATAAAAGTGCAAAACGAAAACTTTACCATAGGAAAATATTGGCATACAAATATAGGTAATTCATTTTAAATAAAGTTAGACATATTAAAGGTCATTTATTATAATAATAATAATAATAATAATAATAATATTAATATTAATATTAATATTAGTAATAAGCTTTGTATAGCACCTTTTATACAAAAATTGTAGCCAAACTCGCTTCACAGCAGTTCAATAGACAAATGAGTATAAAGTGACAGGATAAAAGCAATGTAGAGGAGCTACAGCTACATTTCAACAAATATATCCACTAAGATTAATACATGAAGACTTGTGACTCGGACTTGACTTGGACTCTTCTTGGGTGACTCGGACTCGAACACAGGTAATGATGACTCGGACTCGACTCGGACACTCCTTGGGTGACTCGGACTTGGACTCGGACTCGACTCCAACTCTCCCTAGGTGACTCGGACTTGGACTCGGACTCGAAAAGTGGGGACTCGAGAGTGACTTGGACTTGTGAATTGGTGACTTGACTACAACACTAGGCGATCATAAAGGGTCGACCCATAACGACTGTTTCCAACGACTCTGGAGATTTAGAGCCCCTCACTCCAAATCATCTTTTGCTGCTCAAATCAAAACCATTTCTACCGCCTGGTGTCTTCAATCCGATTCAGTACATGGCCAACTTCTTTTGGAAGTGATGGACCAAAGAATACCTTCCGGAACTCAAAATAAGGCAAAAGTGGAACAAGAAAAGGAGGAATTTCGGAACCGGGGACATTGTCCTTATCATCGACGAAAATGCTCCAAGAAATTCCTGGCTTATGGGACGAATAACGCAAGTCTTGCCAGACTCGAGAGGTTTTGTACGACAAGTGGAAGTACAGACAAAAACCAGCACACTCCGTCGTCCCATCACAAAGCTGGTACTGCTGGTCGTATCCCAAAACGAGCTCTAGCCCCCTTCCCCTCTTGCACCACAAGCACATTTACACATATGAACTCATGTGTTATTCAGAGGTGGCGCTAGACTTTTTCACTGCCCGTCATTTTGACGGACAGGATCGTAAACATTTTCGTCAAAATTCATTATTACCCGTCGGTCTACTCTGTACACAACTCTGACGGGGGGGGACGCACGCTCCGGTGTTATGCCGTGTTATGCATGCCCACTGCACCTCGCGAGAGCGCGCACAGCGTAAAGCAAAAACTCCCAGACATTTCAATGATTTGTACGGCAAAGTTAGGTTTGGAAACTATATCATTTCCTTTTTGGCGGGCATGCATAACACGGGATAACACCGGAGCCTCGCTGCGGGGAAGCTTTGGCGCTGTTCCGAGTTTGTTCTAATCTGTCAAAAATGACGGACTGCTTCAGATTTTTCCGTCATTGTTAAAAAAAATCCGTCATAGACGGAAAATATTCGGTTAACGCGACCTCTGGTGTTATTACACATTCGCCCCACAAAGGGTCAGAAGCCCCGAAGATGGACACTATAGTGCAGTGGACTTTATATGAATTATAGTTATTAACAAACAAATGTTTTGTATTGGCTCTCCATTTTATGTTTATTAATAATTGTCATGTGTGATTCCATAACAATAAGGGGCTGGAGTTTAGAAGCCAACATGTTGATTTACTATTTTGATTATTTAATAGTTTAATTATGCGTAAAATAATTCATAAGAAATTATGAGTTTAAGTTGTTTATTTTATGTGACGTAACTGTCTCCATCATCATCTGGTAAGACACTTTTATTTGTGTTAAAAGAAGAGAACAGTGAAGAAAATACATGTAAAGGATAACCTGGAAATAAATGTACCGTATTTTTTTGATAGTCATTGATAACTTCAGTTGATTTTAACGCCTGACACATTTTAAGGGACTCACTCCAGTCTTAGTAGCTCGACTGATGTTTCTGTGTTTGTACAATACTTTATAGGCTATCGCCAAAGTATATTTTCAAATACAGTGAGCTATATTTATATATAGTACTGTGCAGTATTGTAGTATATTTGAATAATACATAGCGCAGAATTTCAATTGTACGGTAGAGTGAAAGCTTTTGAAACAGCTGTACGGATTTTTCAAAGAGAAAATACAGGATTGAGTGAAGCTGTACATATCAATGCTATAAATTATTGTATATTATTTTTTCAGTTAGATTTTAAATGCAATGGAAATTAAGAATAGAAAGTCAATTGTAATAATCACCCACTTGTAGTGATCAATTTGACACAGACAAATATGTTCACTATAAGAGGTTTCCACTGTTTATGTTCCACTCTTTTTATTTTCACATTATGTGCAATGCCTTTTAACATGCTGCTGTGAAGAAATACATTCCCAATTTGGGATCAATAAAGTGAATCTTATCTTTATCTTATTTTGTAAGGTTGATCCCTTGTTAGTTTTTTCAAGCAGAGAAGACAACTTTAAAAGGAATAGTCTAACAAATGATAAGATTTTTGATACTAAATGGGACAAAGATTACAACATAATTTGCTTCTTGTGTAAACTTTGTTGAGAAGGTATTCATTTAATAACGTTTTTATTGTGGTTGTTTTTTGCAATATATATTTCTACCTAACATTTTGATTAATTATGTTTGAATACTACATGGTCAAGTGTATACATGACTGTGTATAATGCATGGGCGTCGCAGCCATTATATGAGGTTGACAAGTGCCCCCCACCTTTTAAAATGATTCGTTTAGACCCCCCAACTTTGACCATGTCGAATACTACTAATTTTAAATAAATAATGAGTGTTTTTTGTATTAAAGACGGCTCTGAATTAATAATCAAATATGTTTCTTTACTAGTGGATGAAATTACAAAATGTACCCATCATTTTCCTCATGCTAGTATAGCCACATAAAAGTATAAAACCACCTGTCAAAATGAACCAGAACACAGGAAATGACATCTACCCACATCCCTGTCAAATTGTCCCACCCACATTGAGGATGCTTCCCACGCTCATGGTATAATGTATGTACAAACGAGGAAGAAGCTAGGATGTAATTTGTTTCAATATATATATATTTCCAGAGTGGTGGCGTGTGATGATTAATTTATTAAAATCCTTGTAAGTAAGGAAAAGTACATATAAAATAACTAATCCTCTGTAAAGTTATATGTCACTTCT
Organism: Dissostichus eleginoides; assembly: GCA_031216635.1. Taxonomy (NCBI): domain Eukaryota; kingdom Metazoa; phylum Chordata; class Actinopteri; order Perciformes; family Nototheniidae; genus Dissostichus; species Dissostichus eleginoides. The sequence goes on from CM062269.1 coordinate 32,672,094, forward strand.
GTGCAATACATCGGACTAAACCTGTAATATGTGTAAAATAGAAATTCAATACATTTTTTTTGCCAGTTTTTATTTACAGCCTGAAATCATGATTTTGAAAACATAAATTGATTTGAACAATTTACATTAAAACATTGGATCATTACTAAAACTCATGAGGAATGTTAAATCATTGCCCAGCCACAGATGATAGACAAAAAAATAAAAAATATGAACGTTTTTATAAATATAGTCTTATATCATTTAATTTAATTTAAAAAATGCAGTAGTTTATAAAAATAATTTTTGTATTTTAAAAAAACCTGCAAGAATTATTTCAAATAATCTGTGCAGACAATCGAATGAAAAAATCACATAAACATAACTTCTTTGGCATAATTCAGGTTAGACTTCTAGTACTAAACACTGAGAAACAGACTTCCCAAATTTAAAAAAATAAATCAGGACAAAGAAATATTGTCAGACAAACATCCTGCAGCACATTAATCATTCCTTTTTGACTTTGTTTCTGGAAAAAAATATTTGCCACAAAACCTTAACTGCATAAATAAAAACTGCAAAAACTAGAAAAACGACTGCAAGCAAAAAGGCCACCACATCGATCGAATGGTACTGGATCTTGGACATCTTGTAAGACTCTGTCCTTAGATGTGCTGCTCCCTTGTTCCTCATCACAAACTCGATCCAGAACATGGCCTTGTCCAGTGGTTTCATGGGCTGGTCTCTGTGCAGGTTAGACAGCACCCTCATCTTCTCCCTGTAGGTTGGGTCATAGAGTACCTCCTTCAGCACCTCCAGGAAGTTGTCTTTGTTCACAGTTGCAATGTCCAGGACTTGGGCCACACCTCTTGCTTTCATCCTGAAGAAGTTGTCAGGCTGGTCAAACATGAGGGGCAGGCCACAAGGGGTACACCGTGGTAGATGGCCTCCTGGATTCCATTGGTGCCTCCGTGGGCCACAAACAATTTGGTCTTGGGGTGACCCAGGAGGTCGTTTTGAGGCAGCCAGTCCAACAGTAAGGTGTTGTTGCCGAGGGTTGATGGCCTTTTGCCTTTGTGCCTCCAGATCACTTTCTGAGGAAGTTGGGCAAAAGCAGCAGCAATGTCCTCAGTAATGTCCTCAGGAAGTTTTGCCACCAGGGTTCCCAAAGTCATAACGATAACACCATGTTCACCAGAGCTCTGGACAAAGTCTTCTAATTCTTTAGACAGGGGCTTGGAGGGTTTGCACTGAAATCCTGACATGTAGACAATGTTTGGCATTGTAGGTCTTGGGAACTCAAAGGTAAAATCGTTCCTCATTAGCCAGATGTCCGCTGCCTGAAAAAGCTCCATGTAATGAACATCATTTCCAAAGTAACGCTGGACAAATGGTTTGTAGTTGGAATCTGTTACATACCAAGTTTGAAAACAAGTAAAGAAAAAGTATGTTAAGTTCTTAACCCGCTGGAGGAAATTCATCTTGTCAGTCAGCTCTGCCCCTGGTATTGGGACATATGAAAATGGGGAAGGTGCAATTGCATGATGTGCCTCACCCTGAACAGTCCACCTCACATTGAGGACAAGTGGAAGACCCAAACGATGACCAATAAGCACCCCTGCACCGATCGCAGGGTCTGTCAGAACTAATTCATACTTGGAATCATTCAGGCTCTGCATCAGTTGGGTATTCTCAAACATCTCCCCTACCATTGCAATCATTTGCTTGTTCAACTGATAGAACTGTTCCACCAGTTCATACTCCAGGGATAAACGCGCCGAAAGTGAAGCACCTTCCCGACGCATGCTCAGCATTTTGGTTACAAATATCCCAAAGCCTTCCTCATCAAAGCCAGCAGCAGAATTTATTGTGATGGACTTGTAGTAAGGGGACTCTGTCTTGATGTACCAGCTGTCTGATGGCCGTATAACTGTGATGTCGTGACCTCTGGAGTGAAGCTCTTCGACGAGGACTTTCATGTTGATCCAATGGCTTCCATCCACAGGGACAACCAAGATTTTCCCTGAATTTACCAAGGGTGATGAGCAGAGCAGCACTGCAAGTGCCGTCAAGATTGGTCGGTACATCTCTGAAAGAAAATCGGACAAGAGATGTGATAATGTTAGATCTTCCAGATTTCAAAAGGCTTTGCATTTCTGAATATCCAACTTATGCTTCAGCTTAACAAATAATTGAACATAAATCTGGTTTCTGAGCTAATTTGCAAACTATGGCTAGTGGTTTATAAGAGGACACGACTTACCTTGTTACAGAGGTTCTGAACCTAATGATGAACTAAAACTGTATATAAGATATTGGTTAGATAAAGATGTACAATATTTGTTACAAGGTTAAGGATCTTTAAGAGACTGCAAGCAGTGTCATCATCAAAACTGCTAAGCAAAGTAGGAGTTGTGAGTAATCTAGCTTCCAGACAACAGGCTCAATTGACTTGGTTATTTTAGCTATAATTCAGAGAAACTTCAAAAATAACAAGATAATTACTGTAAATTTGGCATATGTGTGTGTAAGGTTTTTTTTTAACCTCAGTTATTTCCAACTAATTGTTGGGACATTTCAGTTTGCAAAAGGGCACCTTGTTCTTGTGTTTGTTTGACAATTAAAGGCTCTGATGATTTAGTCAAAGGAAAGGGGCATTCAATTATAAGATTTTGATACAAAACTGGTCAAAGATTACAACATAAATGTCTTGTTGTGTACAAATATATGTTTTCAATTACCCCTGTAAAATGTAGGAAAACGTTTTTAAACAGGAAGTACAAACTTAAAATCTGTTATATAGCACATGCTTTCTTCAAGGCTGTACATCTGATTAGTTACATTTGTATTAGTGGAAAATATCAGAAAGTATCTGAATTCACACCTGCATGAAAAAACAATCATAATATATAGGGTTGGAAAATAAAGTTATAGTCATTTTTATTATATTAACAAAGATATGTGGATGAGTCCACGAATGCACAGATGGCTTTATCACCATTTCAGATGTCCACACAGGTGCACACGGACCTTCGCAGGCAGGGGCAGCAGCAACCTTGCCCCTCTGCAAATGAATATGCAAATGCTTAACCACTTATTTCTTTTCAATCATCGATTTCTAATTTTAATTGTAATCGATTAAGCTAAAAGCCAACTGCATTCTAAGTCTTGCCAGCTCAAGTAAACATGATTATTGACACAACGGCAACCTTTTCCAGCTCTGAGGATCAACAACACTAACAGTTAAGTTATGGAGTGTGGACTGGTACTTGCAGAGGTCCCAGTTCACCTCCTGAGCCCTGCCGTGGTGCCCTTGAGCAAGGCACCGGACATCCCCCCACCCCCCCACTCCCCATTGCTCCCCGGGCGCTGTACAATAGCTGCCCACTGCTCCTAGTACTAGGATGGGTAAACAGCAGAGAACAAATGTCACTGTGTGTGCTGTGTGCATGAACATGTGTGACCATTAAAGAGGGTTTCATCCCTCCAATTCTATCTATCTATCTAAGAGCACAGTGTGTTTTTTAGTAGTTTCAGAAGTGCAGAAAAAACAAAGCTGAAGCACACCACTACAAGGCTTTCTATGAAGGATTTGCAGCAAACTGAAGCACACTGCTTCAAGTCTTACATAACTTCCTGATTCCCTGATTATACAACACAAGCACAATGTGTGGGAATTCCTGACGCTTATTCCCAGGAGTTTTACAAAAGCTGTTTTGATGTGGTAAATGTTCTCTCTCTCTCTCTCAGGTTTCACAGCTTTGTGTGTCAGTAATAATAGGTTTTAAACTAGGAACGGTATATAAAAGCAGCTGCCTTTTGTACTTACAAGGAAAAATGTCAATCAAGCTTATTGCATTATGTTGCAAAGAAGCACAACTGTTAGATTTATCTTAAGTAATTATTTTTTTCAGTTTCATTTGTCTCAAAGACCATACTTATGTACTACTACTGATAATAATAATAATAATAATAATAATAATAATAGTAATAATAATAAAATATAATAAAAACAAATAATAATAATAATGGCATATAAATATGGTACATTTGATTATAAAAATACAAAATTATATATGAGTAAAGGCTTACACTTTATGATGTGTGCTCTTTATAGCAACAATACAACTTTTCATAACTATTGAAGAACGTAGAGTTTAGAGCAATTCATTTAAAGGCCCAATAAGGAAAGAAAAGGTCCTGGCTCTGACATTACTGCCAACAGGAAACGTGAGACAATTGCAAGAGCTGATAGGCATCTGTTTTAAATACAAGTACTAAGAACACTAAGTTATTTGAATCTGGGTCTCATTGTGCTTTCCCGTTGCTTCGACTGTGCTCATCTATAACTATAAACTTAGATTTTCTTTCATGGTTTATAAGCTAAACCTTAAAAATACTATAGTTCAAGGTATGTTGTTCAAAGCATTCTAAAAGTGCTGTTCGGCTCCTGTCAAGAGAAAACATCTGGAAGTCTTTGTACCTGACCGTAGCATTCATCTGCTAGTACTCAGGGTTTAGGTGCATACTCTTTGTAAGCACATATACATCACAGTAATACTCACACCATGCTACTCACAAATGAAAACGTACTGAAATCATTAGCAAAAAGTAATATACCTATTCTAGCCCCAAACACTTACCGAGAGCGTCCCGGTCAACGGAGTTCACGAGCTTGTTTGTGCGTTCCTCCTTCAAAGCAAACGGATGGCCGACTGTTCTCCAGCTCTGTGAGATACTGCAGCTCGGAGGGTGTGGGCACTGAACAGGACTAAAGTTCAGAGAGTGTGTGGTGTGCTCCAGTAGCAGTTTAGTTACACAAAGGAGAGCTAAATCTACGGCAGTCTCATGTAACAAACTCAGACTTTGACCATAAAGATGTAGTACTGAGATAACTCTGTGGAGGGAAGGTTGATATAGTACAGTGGCAAATAAATATGATAAACTAAATTAAACTGTGTTTCCTACACCTTATCCATTCTGTAAACACTGCATTTTTGGGGATTACCTCGAAGTACCTCGATTATGCCTTTCTTTTTGTCTGCAGGATTCATTAGTTATTTTATGATTAAAGGGGCCCTATCATGCTCCATCATTGTTTTTTGTGCCTCTCCTGGGACTCTACTGGAAGGACTACAATGGAGGTGTTTCAGGCAGGGGGGGGAGTGTGTGTGAGAGAAACTCCCTCTGGATAGAACTTTGGGATTTTAGCCTTTGCAGATCATTTATATGCACAAAAACCTACATAACACACTACAGGGAAGGTAAATGCCCAAAAAAGCATAATAGGGCCTCTTTGAAGAAAATGAAAAACTCAGAGGAAGAAATAATAAACATTGAATTGTGTAGATAAAATACAACTAAGGGTCAAGGTGTTTTATTATTTTTGTTTCAAAATAAGTATTGGATAAAAAAATAAGTAACAAAAGAACCTTACAACAGCACAAACCGGTTAAAAAAGGAAACAAAAAATCCCCAAAAGTAAAATGCAAATCTGGAAAGAATGAACATACATACAGTACATAGATTAGTTACATACATACATAGATTAGTTTTAGTCAAGTTATGCAATCTGGGTTATTAGCCTGTAACCAAACAGTGTGGTAATACATGAACTACATAACCTTGTTGGTTGACTTTAAATTTTACCCTTGGACTAAATGTGAACTACAATGCAGCTTCATTTAAAGCTGAATGTATTTGTCCATTCTGACACTCTACACTAAAATGATTGTTGTTTGAAGAAAAAGAGCTTTCTATTTCTACATGAAACAAATGCATGAAAAAAAAGAGTGGTGCCCCTTGCTTATCAGTGAGGATGATAACGTAAAAGATGATAGTGATGAGCCATGATAGCCTGTAGTGTACACTATCAATGATTCGAAAGTGTACGCTAAAGCTAACACTGGGAGTTAATTTTGCAGTTAGCCAGCTAAACATTTGATTAAATAGTATTAATAATATTAAAAAACTTAACTAACATTCCTTCTGAACTCTCTCTGTAGAGTAAAGACTAGGTTACTGGTGGTGCCTCATTTAACTCACAGCATTTTCTTAATTATTTCTCTTCTGTAACTTATTCAAAAGCATTAAAATAACAGATCACTTTGATTGATGTTATATGGACCCAATTGAAGAAGTGAAATGCTTAAAGGTCCCATGTCATGGCCATTTCTACTGATCATAATTCCATTGTTGAGGTCTACTAAAATAGATTTATATTGTGCAATTTTCCAAACTCACATTGGTTTCTCATACAGCATCTCTGTATAGTATGTGTATTCACTCTCTGTCCTAAACGGCTTGTTGGAGCTCCTGCCCCCCCCCTCCCTGTGAGCCCAGTGGCCGTCTGCGAGACAGCGAGACACAGCGAAACCCAGCCCGAAACCAGCCCGAACACACACACACACCCGCAGCCTGGCTGGGAGTTTGTGTGTGTGCTCACACACCGACTCTCAGCCTCGCCGCGTCCCGCCGTCTCAGGGATGAGAAATCGGCGGAGCTGCAGCTGAGAAAAGATTGAGTGTGTGTGTGTGAGGAAGTCCGCGGATTGGTCCATTTGGACCAATCCACGGACTTAACCTAACGGCTCCACGGACGTCACGTAACGGCTCCACGGATTGGTCCATTAGGACCAATGGGTCCATTTGGGTATGGGCACGTCACTGTACCCAGGAAGAAAAAGAGAAATGTCCAACGAGGCGTTCTGGGGCAGCATAGACAGGTATTTTCTGTGTTAGTGTTTTACTCGCTACAGGGTGTACTTTGAGGGTTTGTGACTTTGCAGACCGTTTACATGCATAAAAACCTTCATAACACACAAGGGGACGGGTAATAACCGGAAAAGCATGACATGGGACCCTTAATGTTCATGTTGTTTTGGAACAGGTGGCTCAGATCAACATATTGCACCTTTTAAATAAGAACCAATTGACTTATCCTTTCCTATTAAACTTGCTGATACCTTATCATTTGATAGGCTGAAAATTAGACTCACACACATTGGCACAAGTTCATAATCATTCCTCCTTTTCCTCTCTTCTTCTTCTATCTCCAGCCCCACAGACTAGAAGTCCTGGCAGTAGCCGGGCAGCCAGCATGGCGCCACCCCCGTCCCTCTCCAGGGGCTCTGAGACTGCCGGAACCCTGCTTTCTCCCAACAGCACCCTGAACACACCGTGTAATGACAGATCCCAACCTCATCTGAACCTGGACCCCCTGTCTACTGATGAAGATGGAAGCTGCTACACCGAGCTGTACCCCGGCCCCCAGAGCTACGTGGAGAGGCTGCGGGTGGAGGAAGGGTCATTGGGCATTGATCCACTGAGGGCCGAGGACAGGGGCTTTTACTTCTCGCCATCGGTGGAGACGGTATCTTCTTTTAAACCGAACAGGTACCAGTCGCCACTGATGCCTAAGGAGAATAAGCCTTTGGAGGTGGGCATCCTGCGGAGGGTGAAGGAGCTGCTGTCGGAGGTCGACCCCAGGACAGCGGCCAAACATATCACCAAGGCTGACTGCATGGTACTGATGGAAATCAATACTTTAGTTCAACAGTGGCTAACATTGCTATTTTAATGTGAAAAGAGTTGAAGGCAGCTGTTTTACATGATGCTCTCAGATAAATCACCAACCAAAAATGACCCTCATACAGGAGTGTGTACATTTGTCTGTGTTTTCGCAGGTAGCAAGAATTCTGGAGGTGACTCCAGAGGTGCAAAGGATGATGGGAGTTAGTTCAGGGATGGAGTTTCTAACGTTGCCACATGGCCAACAGATGAGGCTGGATCTTTTGGAGAGGTGAGTAAGGATTCATAAATCCTGGACCCTTCTTTCTCCAGTCAACCTCATCCAACAAGTACTTGGGTCCAGCAGAGGATACACTATACTATTTGACCAAGTATAGAAAGAGCCTGTAAACATTCATTAAAAGTCACTTGTACAAGACATCTAGTGGGGAGATTTCAGATTGCAACCAACTGAACACCCTTTGGTGCACCCTTCCTCTGTGGAAGTCAATCCCCCAGGAAGTGCGGCAGATGTTGAAGCAAATTTTCGACTTATGTGTCAGCCTGTAACATTATTGTGCCCAAACTTTTTTCAATTGACTTACATTGTTAAACCAACAATTGTATAGCCCTTAATTATATGGCGACCACCACCATTTTCCCAAGAACCATACTCTAGCGCTATTTCGACATACTTGTTCTTTATCTTTTAATCTTCTTTAAATGTCACCTATTATGCCAAATCCACGTTTTCATGTCTTTTATACATAAACACGTGTCCCCTCTGTGTAAAGAGATTCTGAAAGTTTCAGGAAAAAAGATTCTCTCACTTTTTGTCCTGATCCATTTATATAAAAACCTGTCTGAAATGAGCTGATCAGATTTTGGCCACTTTATGATGTCATAACGATTTTTTGGCTTGTGTAATCCAATCAACCAAGGTAACCTCCCCCCCCCCACCTTATCACCTGAATCTCCTCCTAGAGCACCATTGTGTTCTTTTTTAGCCAAATATCTCTCAGAGGGGCGCAGGGAGTGGATCAATATTTTCATCTAAAGCAGGGGTGGGGAACCTCCGATCCCCGGGCCGTATACGAGACAATTTGATACGGCCCTCGAGGTAATTTATAAACACACGCAAAAAAGAAATCTAGACCGCAAAAGAATTAAACAAGCGAGTGCCTGTTTTTCCTGGCCAAGGTCAGGGTCCTTGAACACAACACGAGCCTAATGTGTCATCACGTGGTATATGTCTCGTGTGACAGGGGTGCAGTTCTGACGGAGAGCACCAGAACACGGCACCGGCACTTCAGATAAGGAGCTGTACACATGCCGCAGTTTCCACGTGGCTGTGTCTTTAGTTGAAAGCCCAGTGGCGATCTGTTCATCTGTCATACTGATCATACAGTCAATAACTTTGTTGTTATTAGCATCTGGTTAGCTAGCTATGCTAACGAATATAAGAAGCTTTTTCTACAACCAGTGAGGTAAAGGCACATCTTTATATGATCATTATAGTTATAAAAAAATAAGAGAATAAAGCAAACAGGTATAAAATAATATATGACGGTAAAAAAAAGTTGTTATTAATAAACAAGAATACAGTTTAAAAGGGGAGTGATTTGTAAAATATCCATAAAGAAAAATAAAATCTGTTTACAGTTCTGTTTCATATGGGTGTTGAGAGATGTATCCATAGACTGATGCTTTTAACTTCAACATTTAAAGACCGGGGGGGCATGCCCCCGGACCCCCCTAGAGGAGGTTAGGTCCCCCCCCCCCCCACTTAAATCATGTTCACATGGATATGAAACTAAATACATTTGCACACATCTTGTGCCCATATCTTTCTGTTTTGTTGGTCATGCCACAACCGTGCACGTGCATGCATACGTGAGTCATGGTAAGATATCTGGATTAAGAGGTTGCTTTTTCTTTGCACAGCATGAAAGAAAGGCCAAATTAATGGGCTGTGATTTTAGTAATTTTAAGCAGAGGTCAATAATTTGTACGGCCCTCGGAGGATGTTGAAAAAATTGAAATGGCCCTTGAGAGGAAAAAGGTTCCCCACCCCTGATCTAAAGTAACAGACAGAGAATCAGCACTTTTGAAACAGGGCTGAAACAGAGGGGATTATGGGATGCTGCAATGATCTGTTTGGTATTACGAGCCAAGCACTTCAGAGACATGTTTGTATATATCTGAGAACTATAATATATTGATGAAAAACAGTATAATAGGGACCTTTAAAAGTGTACTTCACTGCATTTTGCAGGCAAGTGATGTATGTTTAACACCACCAAATGTTTTTAACACTCATAGTGGTATGCTTTTAGGAAATTATGCAGTACTGTACTACTATTTCTACCAACTATCTCAAATTGGCTCAGTATTCGATATTCGATACATTAAGCTAATAATACTTCTGTATCTTTACTTTGCATTCAGGACTTTACTTGTTATAGAGTATCAATCAATCAATCAATGTTTATTTATATAGCCCAATATCACAAATGTTACTTTTGTCCCAGTGGACTTCACAGTTTGTACAGAATATCAGTAGACAATACGACACCCTCTGTCCTTAGACCCTCACATCGTACAAGGAAAAACTTCCAGAAAAAGGAAAAACCCCACAGTTTAAAGGGGAAAAAAATGGGAGAAACCTCAGGGAGAGCAACAGAGGAGGGATCCCTCTCCCAGGACGGACAGACGTGCAATAGATGCCGTGTGTAAATTGAGAAGATAATACATTTACAACATAGGTAGTCCAAATGTTTGGAAATGCATGTGTCTATAATAAGAAGATGAATCCCCGAGGATATCCATCCAGGACTTATGATCCAGGACCACAGCAACAGGCACAGCCATGACTCAAGATCCAGGGCTCGCGATCCAGGACTCAGGACCACAGCAACAGGATCAGCCACGACTCAGGGTCCCGGCGTAGATAGACACCAAAAAGAAATTTGGGGAAGCTGGGTTATTCGGAACATGAGAGTACACAGGTACAGACAGAGAGAAGGAAGAAGTAAAGTAAAGTGTCCCCCGACAAACTAAGCCTATAGCAGCTAAACTAGGGGCTGAATCTAATCAGCCCTAACTATAAGCTTTATCAAAAAGGAAGGTCTTAAGCGCACTCTTAAAAACGGATAGGGTGTCTGCCGCCCGAACACAAACTGGAAGCTGATTCCACAAATGTGGAGCTTGATATGAAAAGGCTCTGGCTCCCATTGTACTTTTAGAGACTCTAGGAACAACCAACAACCCTGCATTCTTGGAACGCAATGCCCTAGTAGGACAGTAGGGTATAATGAGTTCTTTAAGGTAAGATGGCGCCTGCCCATTAAGGGCTTTGTAGGCGAGAAGAAGAATTTTAAATTCTATCCTATGTTCTATAGGGAGCCAGTGTAAGGCAGCCAGAACAGGAGTAATGTGGTCCCTTTTCCTAACTCTGGTTAGTACACGTGCTGCAGCATTTTGAATCAGCTGAAGCGACTTAACTGACTTCTTGGTACACCCTGATAATAGAGAGTTACAATAATCTAGCCTTGAAGTAACAAATGCATGGACTAGTTTCTCTGCATCGTTTTGAGGCAAGATATGCCTGATTTTTGCAATGTTACGTAGATGGAAGTAGGCGGTCCTTGAAATAGATTTTATGTGGGCGTTAAAGGATAAATCCTGATCAAATATAACACCAAGATTCCTTACAGTCTCACTGGAGGCCAAATTAATGCCATCCATAGTTAGTATATCTTTAGATAATTTGTTTCGTAGATTCTTTGGGCCGAGTACAATAACTTCAGTTTTGGCCGTGTTTAACATCAAAAAGTTTAAAGTCATCCACGTTTTTAAGTCCTTAAGGCAGTCTTGAATTTTATTTAGATGATTAATTTCATCAGGCTTGATTGATAAATATAGTTGAGTATCATCCGCATAACAATGAAACTGTACAGAATGATTCCTTATAATATTGCCTAACGGAAGCATATATAATGTGAACAAAATAGGTCCAAGCACTGAGCCCTGTGGCACTCCATGGCTAACTTTGGTTTGCATGGAAGATTTATCGTTGACACATACAAACTGAGAGCGTTCAGATAGATAGGACCTAAACCAGCCTAAAGCAGTTCCCTTTATGCCAACTAAGTGCTCTAGTCTTTGCAATAGGATATCATGGTCGATAGTATCAAATGCAGCACTGAGATCGAGTAAGACAAGAATAGAGACAAGTCCTTTGTCTGAGGCTATTAGAAGGTCATTTGTGACTTTAACCAGAGCTGTCTCTGTGCTATGATGTGTTCTAAAGCCAGACTGAAAATCTTCAAATAAATCATTGTTTTCTAAGTAATCACACAACTGTTTTGCGACCGCTTTCTCAAGAATTTTTGAGAGGAACGGAAGATTAGAAATAGGTCTATAGTTGGCTAAAACCTCTGGATCGAGGTTGTGCTTTTTAAGAAGCGGTTTTATCACTGCTACTTTAAATGATTGTGGAACATAGCCCGATAATAAAGACATATTCATAATATTTAATAAACAGGTGCTAATTAATGGAAAAACTTCCTTTAACAGCTTAGTTGGAATCGGGTCTAAGATACACGTTGATGGTTTAGAAGAAAGAATCATTGAATTCAATTGTTCAAGGTTTATGGCTGAAAAGCATTCTAATTTACTATCTAGTGTAATATTAGAACTTACGTTTCCGGGAGCTGTTGATAACACTATACTGGTCGAAGGCAAGAGGTCATTCATTTTGTTTCTAAGAGTAACAATTTTATCGTTAAAAAAGCACATAAAATCATTACTACTGAGTGCTATGGGAATACAAGGCTCAGTAGAGCTGTGGCTCTCTGTCAGCCTGGCTACAGTGCTGAAAAGAAATCTTGCATTATTCTTATTCTCATCTATTAATGAAGAGTAGTAAGCTGCTCTCGCTTTACGCAGTGCTTTCTTATATTCAGTGAGAGTAATATGCCAAATTAAACGAGATTCTTCGAGTTTAGTGGAACGCCATATCCTTTCAAGTTGTCTCGACTTTTGTAGTATTTGAAGATACTTTTATTTCTACTTCTTTTTAGTAAAGGAGTACTTCATCCACCTCTATATTTACCTCCCAAAGCCATTTATGATTTGGTGTCATGCTCCTCCCTGGTGAAATATGGCTGATGTGACCCTATTAATGTGATTTTCACTAAATGTTAGAAACTCCCCCTGTCTGCAGGTTGCAAACCATGTCCATCATGTTGGCTGTGGATGTGTTGGGCTGCACAGGGACGACTGAGGAGAGGGCGGGCCTGCTGCATAAAATCATCCAAATAGCAGCTGAGCTCAAGAGCACCATGGGCAACATGTTTGGCTTCACCGCCGTCATGAGAGCTTTAGAGCTGCCGCAGGTAAACACACATCATATAACCTAGATAGTCATCTGGAAAACAATTCAAGCAATTAGCCATCAGAGCCTGTAAGTTACAGTGATTTACAACAGTTAAGGGCCGTTGTTAAGCATAAAGCGCAGTGGAGTACATATACTTAGCAATATTTCTTAAGGGTCCCTAGTATGCTCCTTTACAGGTTCATATTTGTATTTAGTGTCTCTACTGTGACATGTTTCCATGCTTTAATGTTCATTTTTTCTTTATTTTTCTCATACTGCCTGTATACTTCATTTCACCCTCTCTCTGAAACCAAAGCTTCAGAACCAGAACTGCTTAGAGATGTGCTGGAGCACTAGCCAATAGAACCGTTAGTGTTACATAGTGACATCACTATGTTACAGAAGTAAACAAAGGAGTCCAATGGAGGCGTTTCAGACAGGGGGGGGGAAGTGTGTGGGAGTGTGTGTTTTATTGATCTGCGGGGCATTATAGGTGAAGTTGATTGTTATCAGGACACAGAGTTCCCTGCTATTCAAATATAAATCCCTGTATCTATTTGTTCTATGTGTTTCTTTCGCCCGCATTTGGGTTTTTTAGGGACAAAAATGATGCAGGGATACCAGTATCACTGTCGCAGCTTCTTTTTTAAACATGTTTGAAAGCTAAAGGACAAGAACCATGTGTTTTATAACTTGAAGTATAACTTGTTACCCACTGGAGATAACAAATAAAAAGCACTGCTGTACTTTGATAATACTGCAATATGACCTTTGATTGCCTATTAACCCTAACTGTGTCCTTCATGTCAAGTTAGCTATCTACGATCCCTTATCTTTATAGCAGCAGAGGAAGTAACTGTCCGTAATTGGATATGTCATTAGGTGTTTTTAATCAAGCTTGTATTGTGCACTGAGCTGTATGATGCCCCCTTTAAAAAAACATTTTTTGAGATAACATAGCAATGTTGTGCAAAATTACATACACTTATCCCATGTCAGAATTAACACTTCTAAAAAAAGAAAATATATACTTTTTAATACTGAAAACCTTCTTATACTTTCTCACTAAAATCACACTAGCATCACATGTAAAATCCCTGTTCAAAGGTTTTTTTTCCTTGAGATTAACCAACACATTTTATGTACCAAATACTACTATACTATTATAAAAACACTATAGAAGTAAGATATTATTTTTAATTTCGCTCAAATACCAGTGTGAGCTAAATTAGATTCAATATTGAACTGTCCTTTTTCTTAACTTTTCTGTTGTCTTCCCTTCGCATCTTTTGTCCTGGTTTGACCTGTTTGTATAGAGTATAGAATATAGCATAAAATCACCCAAATCTGGGTTATACCTTTTAATCCAATTTAATTCTTTGCCACAAGTTGTACTTATCTTCTTGGCATTTATGGTCAATCGACCTAATTTTCACAGAGTTAAACCTTTTTAGAGTTTAAAAAGGCAAACATTTGAATTAATTTGACTACTACTACTACTACTAATACTACTACTTGAGAGGAAAGGAACATAGAGAATGTCACTAGTATAGTACTATTATGCTCATTTGCAGGTTTAATATTTGTATATTGTGCCTCTACTGTGACATGTCTCCATGCTTTAATGTTCAGAAAGCTCTTTATTTTTCTCATACTGCCTGTGCTGCAGCACCTCTTTTCACCCTCTGTCTGAAACCAGAGCCCAGTCTGCTCTGATTGGTTAGCTGGCCGGCTCTGTTGTGAGTGATCAACAGCTTTGATATGTCCCGCCCCTTAGCCCATCACGTACAATGTGTTGGAGCGCTAGCCAATAGAAGCACAAGTGTTAACTGGTTATGTAATTATGTTACCGAAGTAAACAAAAGACTACAATCCAACTGTTCAGGCAGGGAGAGAGTGTGTGGGAGAGAAACTCCCTCGGGTGTGAACTTTGGGAAATGCAGACCAAACCTATAACACACTACAGGAAAGATGAAACCCCCAAAAAGCACAATAGGGCCCCTTTAAGTTTGATACTTCTAAGGCCTCAGTTTGAATCTTTGGTTCCCCTGCATGTGGATGCACTGATACCAGGTTTTAATGGAGGCGTTTTTCTGTCTCTCAGGTGTGCCGTCTGGAGCAGACCTGGACGGCGTTACGGCAGCGCCACACAGAGGGCGCTATTCTCTACGAGAAAACTCTAAGGCCCTTTATGAAGAGTCTGAATGACGGGAGAGGTAGGGGTCCCATTTAACAAAAAACACGTACTATTATTCAATAATTGAAATATGATTTATATACCCAAATGTCACAAATTACAAATTTGTCTGATCTGGCTTTACAGTGTGTACAGCATTACTAGGGGCTGGTTGAAGGTAAGCCTGAGCCAGCCCAAACTATATGCTTTATCAAAAAGGAAACCATTAAAGACCCAGTGAAGTGTGCGCCGGTGCATGATCTGTTATGCTAATACGTATAGTAATGACCAAAATTGTCCATTGGAACCCATATAAAAGATGTTGGAATAGCAACGAATTTGACGAGTTGGAATTTTCCGCTGGGAAACCTCCGCCTTCGTGGGCGTGGCTTGCGATCTACTGCGTGACGTCAGAAGATGGGCTCAGCCGA
Source organism: Dissostichus eleginoides (assembly GCA_031216635.1). NCBI lineage: Eukaryota > Metazoa > Chordata > Actinopteri > Perciformes > Nototheniidae > Dissostichus > Dissostichus eleginoides. The sequence goes on from CM062269.1 coordinate 32,687,568, forward strand.
AGTGTTTACATTCACCACCGTTCATTTTGTCTCTGTTTCAAAGTGGAATTTACCAACGTTTTTGAGCGAGTATTTTATTGGAAAGTGTTTCGCAGTCGACTGGAAGTGATTGCCAATCGAGGAAACCTGACAATGGAGGCGACAGTGAAGAAAAAGGGAGGAAAAACACACGGGAAGCGATGCATTGCCGCTGGCTGTGGTAATGTCAATTCTGCCGAAGTGGCGATGTTTCTGTTACCAAAAGATGAAGGTGAGTGGCTGGTGTTATTGTTTCGTAGATTCGTAGATTGTTTATGAAAAATAAAGGCCACTGTGTTTGTGTCTACTAACAAGACTATCATGGCGGCGGCAGAGCTCAAGTCGAGTTTCTCCGCCTGGAGATATTCTCACTATTTCACTTTTGTCGAGCACAAAGAAAAGAACGTTTTAGTTAAATGTAAGTTGTGTCTTGGCGGGTCAAAGATCCTATCGACTGCCCAAAACAGCAATTAAAATCTGTTGAAACATCTGCAGAAACAACATGCTGGGACGAAGCTAGTAGCTAAGACCACAGACCCAGACTCATCCGACGCCACTCCACCTCCACCTAAGCAACAGCGGCTGGATTGGCACTTTGAAACATATCTTTGTGTTTGTGTTTGTATAGATCACATTGCTTAGCAGAGTTCAGTGATGCAAATGCATGTCAAGTTGATCAACAGGTTGTATTATTCTCCGATGCAATAACAGTACTGAAATGAAGGCTACAGTATAAGGGCATTAATGGGTGCCCTTTTTTAAGTAACTAAAAAGTTACTTTTCACAGTAACGCATTACTTTTTGGTGTAAGTAGTGAACTAACTAGTAATTGTAACTAGTTACTGGTTTTCAGTAACTAGCACAACACTGCATGTGAACATGAATGTTGCATCATGCTATGAACAGATGAATGTATGATCAGGTGATGGCCAATCCTGTGTGTAGATCTACTCTAGATCTATGACAAAATATTGTCCTCAACTAAATTGACTTCCATGGCCACTTTCCTCATCTATCCTGTCCGAAAAGCTGTCAAAATCACTCATTTCTCTCGCACCAGTATCACTTTCCGAAGTCTCCGCCATGTTTACAATCACAACTGGGCCCATCTTGTGACGTCACAGCCGCTATCGTCTGCAGCAGCGGTAGGCTCAGACTCTGAAAAATTTGCGATGTTTATCTCGTCCCTCGCACTTCCTAAAAAATTATTTTAGCCATGAACAGGTACAATTATATGTAAGAAATGAAACTGCCATTTCATTTTGGCGCAAAAAAATGCACTTCACTGGCACTTTAAGGGCGTTAAAGGCTAAGAGAAGAATTTGAAATTGTATTCTGTATTTTATAAGGAGCATGTGCAATGCAGCTAATGCAGCAGTAATATGATCTTGTTTCCCAGTGTTTGTCAATACACATGCGCAGCAGTAGACTTTTTGATACAGCCGGAAAATCCAGCCTTGAAGTAAAACATGCAAAGTCTAGTTTTTTTCAGCAAATGTTTTGTGTGGCCTGATTTTTGCAATGTTAACTCTATATATGTCTGTCCTCCAGAAAGCTGTCCGCTGTCCAACACCAGCTTCCCCCACGTCCTACCCCTCCTTTCTCTGCTGGAGAAGAGCATGGCGGTGGGTGAGGGGACAGAGCCGTGGGAGGTGGCGGAAGCCGGGGTGGATGTGGTCATGTTCCACCTGGGGGCGGCGAGGACCATCGCTCAGCTCGGGGGAATGTACCGCTCCAACGCTGAGAGCAAACTACAAGGTAAGAGAGTAGAGAGAGATGCGCTGTTGATCAAAACTTCTCAGAATTCAAGACATTGCTGAATAGCAGACATTTTGCAAATACTTTGAAGACTTTGAACTTTCTGACTTTGGTCGCTAATGGTGCTGATAACAAAAAATATATAGTTTCCTTATGCAACATAGTGACATCACTATGTTACATTTCTATTGGCTAGCACTTTTACACATTGTACATGACACGCGGTTGGCCAATCACAACAGAGCTGGCCAGCTAATCAATCAGAGCATACTGGGCTCTGGTTTCAGACAGAGGGTGAAAAGAGGTGCTGCAGCACAGGCCGTATGAGAAAAATAAAGAGCTTTTTGAACATTAAAGCTTGGAGACATGTCGCAGTAGAGGCACAACATACAAATATGAACCTCAAAGTGAGCATAATAAAGCCCCTTTAATACTTTTTATTTAACTGAATTATATCGCTTTTAACGTAATAATACAATTATGTCAACTCTGATGACAAAATAAATTGAATTGAAGTCAACTTGTCTCGGTACTGTTTTTTTGTTTTGTTTTTTTATTAAACATTTACACAGCCAGAGGAGTGAGATGTCTGTTTCCAAGTTGTGTTTCTCCTGAATTTAGTTTTAAAATAATGTATTTATTTTCTAAATAAGGTTAAAACTTATAAACTAAGAAAATCAGTTATTGAAATCAAATAGTGAACTCTGCAGTCGATGCATTGATGGTAACCGCTTCTTGATTGATTGCAGGTTTTCAGGGTCAGGCGGAGGTCCTGGAACTCTTCCTGACCGATTTCCAGATGAGGCTGCTTTGGGGGAGCAGGGGAGCCGAGGAGAGCCAAGTTCTGCGATATGCCAAGTTTGACCAGGTGCTAACCGCCTTGTCCAACAGGCTAGAGCCACCTGTCAGACCACGCTGACCCCAGACCTGTTTTTGAATAACTGTTTTATCCGGGATGAGTGCTTTGTGTTCTTACAAAATCACTTTATTCTCATTTACCATTCAGCTTATTTACCAATTTTGATTTAGATCCCGCTATGTCCCAATATGTCAAAGCCAGAGAACTTCATCTAGCCCATATGGAACCAAAATGTGAAGGGAATATATCAGTGTAAATATGTGCAACTGTGTCGAGTTATTTTGCTTTTCTTCTGCAGAAGAAACAGGAAGTCGTGGTAAATAGTTTCTGAAATGAGGCTGTGCCTTGGTCTGTTAGCTTAATGTATAGCAATGTTTTTATGTCTTCCTGAAGGCTGGACCTTCCTTAACAAAAAGACCATACAAAGTGTGTGTCATATTGTACAACGCAATAACAGAATAACATTTTATCTCCATTTTCAATATTATGTTCATCATCATGTGTTTATCATAAGGATATTCTAATGTGAAGTAAATACATAATGTGATGTGATTAGTGGTATTGTAACCAGTGCTAGGGTCAGTTCACAACTCTTTTGTTTAAAATTCCCTTTTCTTACTCATTACTCTTACTTCTTTTAATACCACTATATGAATTGGAAGTGATTGAACTGACTCTAACCACACACGCACAGTACACAGGTACAGATCATGTCCATAACCTTATTAATAATGTCTAATATTTATCTGAAATGTAAATAAACATGTTTACCTCACTGTTTGGCTAATACTGTCACATTGTCTGTCAGTTACAAGTGAGAATAAATGTGGGGTTTTTAATGTTCTTTGAGGTGATGAAATTGAGGTTGCAAATTGATCTGTATTGTTGCTAGATTTTGTGTGTATTTGGAATAAAGCACAAGGGGAATATATCACAACAACCTTTCCAAAATCAGGCCAAGTTTTTCAGATCAGTTTTTCCAGTCGGGCCAATTTAATGAATATATTAAATTCATTAAAGGTCCCATGCCATGGCCATTTCTACTGATCATAATTCCATTGTTGAGGTATACTAGAATAGATTTTTCTCATACAGCATCTCTATAGTATGTGTATTCACTCTCTGTCCTACAAGCCTTGTTGGAGCTCCTATGAGCCCACTGTGCTCTGATTGGTCAGCTTGCCCACTCTGTTCTGATGAGTCCACCACCGTTACAGCGGAACATCTGTGATTATGTGTTACAATGGCGTTTGTTAGAAACCAGAAAATGACACCAGTAATGACAAACAGATGAGAGCGCTGCGTGGGGTCTGGGTGCCGTGTTGGCGGGACGTTGCGGGGCTCGCTGCTCCGCCCTTTGAGGCTCGAGGAGCGGACAGTGACGGCCCGTCCACACGGCGGCGTGCGTTGAAGCTTCAACGCTTCTGCCCATTCACTTTGAATGGGGTGACGTCACGCTTTGCCGAACTGCATTGTGGGAGCGTTGCTTCGCTTTGCTGGCGTTGGTCGCTTCAACAGTTGAGCAATGTTCAACTTTTGAAGCTTCGGCGGAAGCGTCAGCCAATCAAATCATATGCCAGTACAAGCTCTAGCCAATCAAACCGCGTGCTTGTGTGTCCGGGGCGGGAGATTCATGTGATTGGTTGTTGGTCGAGTTTCAGACAAGCTCACCGGCAAGCTTCAACGCACGCCGCCGTGTGGACGCTGCGTGAGAGCTGGATTACTGGTGTCGTTTCCTGGTTGCTGCGTGGGGTCTGCGAGACAGCGAGACACCACGGAACGCAGCCTGAGCACACACACGATTGTGTGTGCAGAGATCCGCGGAGCCGCGGCTGAGAAAAGATAAGGCTGAGTGAGTGTGTGTGTGCGGAGCTCCGCGGATTGGTCCATTTGGTCGGCGTTACGTCACTATGGACAGGAAGAAAAAAATGGAAAAATAAATCTCCAACGAGGCGTTCTGGGGCAGCATAGACAGGTATTTTCTGTGTTAGAGTTTTACTCGCTACAGGGTGTACTTTGAGGGTTTGTGACTTTGCAGACTGTTTACATGCATAAAAACTTTCATAACACACAAGGGGACGGGTAATAACCGGAAAAGCATAACATGGGACCTTTAAACACCACTATGGCTCCATAAAAGATCATTTTTACATTAATAGCGCCCTCTACTGCACATGTGTCAAACTCAAGGCCCGGGGGCCAAATCAGGCCGTGGTGGATTTCATTTCGGCCCACAGGATCATTTCTAATTTCTATTAGATCTGGCCCGCCAGTATATTGCACACACACCTTCACTCAATCCTGAGGGTTCCTCAGCTCAGAGCCTGACCCCAAACATTGATGAACTTGCACCCAAGATGAGATGCCAAGTATCTGGCTTGAACTAGCATCACAGAGCAGCAAACTGAGTTTCAATGGATGTTTCCTTCTGCACTTTTTTTCTCACGACAACAGGGCATGTTTGTTTTTTTCGTTGAGGGAAATAGTTTTTTTGAAGCTGTTGTTCGCCTGTGGAAATATGTAATCATAAGAAATGACTCGGGAAAAGCTGCAGATAGAGCCATACGAAATTAATGCAACTGATTATTTAATGTTTAATGTTGTTTTTATAGGCAATAATTGAAGCTTTGTTAGTTCCAGGTTTAATAAGTGCAATGAGTTAATTTCAATACGTTTTGCAATAAACATTGAACCAGTCCGGCCCTCTACTAGTACATATTTTTTAATCTTGGCCCATTGTGTATTTGAGTTTGACACCCCTGCTCTACTGTATAAATTACCTTTTTCGATAAGGTTTTATTTTTAGGGTGCATTATTTCTATAAAACATTACAGTTTATTATAAAAATAACTGTCTAATTTTGTGGTTTAATTATTTATTGCTTATCTGATATTACAACAACGCTTCAATATTTTACCATAATGTCCAACATCATCTCATACATAATATTTGTTATATCACTTGTGTAATAAAATACTGCACATAAAGTGATAAGTATAGTGAGTTTTTTCCAGATGTTGTGTTTATCCGCTGTGCATTTTGGACTGTGACTGTAATCCTCCAACGTGGCCTACACACGATACGACCGGTTCCAGATGCTTTCTGGGAAATGAAGTCGTTACTGTCATTTCTGTTACGTGTTTCTGGACGTCTTCCTCGAAATTAAGAAACTACAAAACTAACCGGTTTTCATTAGCAGAAGGTCTATTCCGGTTTCCTGTCTGCCAGTAGGCAGCCAAAATGTTGGCCATCCTGCCTGTGCTGCTTTTATACCTTTTTAACCCCGTTGTTGGTGTTTGGTATCAGAAAGTCTACTGCAGCATATCAGAAAGCTGTGAGTGCGACTTTAAGCCACATATCAGAGGTAAGACCAGATATGTATGTCGTAGCTTGCTCATGTTAAGTAACGGGTGCTGCTTTCTGTCAGTCAGCTGGCTTAGTTTAACATGTAAAGTATCTATAGGGAGGTTGTTTCACCAGTAATTGTGTCATACATTATATATTTTGTTCGTGTACTGAAACTGTAAAATAACTGAGGTTGTCACGAAGAGCTACCTTATACTGTAGTCACGTTAGCTGTTGTACTAGCTAGCATAACACAGGATGTGTTCTCTCATATTTAACATTGCAGATACTGTTTAAATAGATTGGAACAAATCATTGTTTTGCAAGTAGCTAAGTCTTATCTGTAGCTGAATTGTGTTATTATACTGTTGAAATTTGACACTTAAACAGTATTTGTTGAGAAAATCTAATTCAATTTGGTAATCTAGACATACGAAGTCCAATTCAAAGCAACAGATATCCTGAGCTTGAAAATGATCTTTTTGGATTTTGTTTAGAGGGTTATAAATGACCAAATTCATGGGACAGAAGCCGTAAGGATCGTCATTTTATGTAACATTCAGCCATAAGGAATTCCCCCAAAAAGTCAATGTAGTAGTGTTTTCCTGTCTTTAAAGGTATTTTAGCTCCGGGTAAAGACAAATAAGTGTTGAGATTAACTTAACCAATAATTTAACAATAACATCAAACAAATCTTTATTCCCTTAATTTCAGATCTGGAGTGGGACCTTTACAAGAATGTTTATGGACAACATCTGGCTCAGGACATAGTGTCAGAGGAGGTGGCGAAGTTCCTTCAGAATAAAAGCCCCGAGCGGCCCCTGGTGCTGTCTTTCCATGGCTCCTCTGGGACGGGGAAGACCATGGTCAGCTCCATGCTGGGAAATCATCTGTACAGCTCTGCGATGAGCAGCCTGTACGTCCATCAGTTTGTTCCCACGCTGCACTTCCCCTTACCTGACCGAGTCAAGGAATACAGGGTAGGTCAGAGGTCATTAGGCAGTGTTAATCTTTATCTCATCATCATCACCAATCATCATGAGTATAATCAAAGATAAGAAACAATAAAGTGTGTCTTTATTAGTGGTGGGAATTGATTAAAGAATGCAATGGCGTTAATCACAATAATGATCTGTGATTAATCATGATTCATTGTTTGCAGGAGGAGTTGAAGAGTTGGGTGCAGGGGAACCTGACGGAGTGCGCTCGCTCCGTCTTCTTTTTTGACGAGATGGAGAAGATGCCTCCAGGTCTCATCGATGTTTTGGAGCCTTTCCTTGGTCCCTCCCACGTTGTGTTTCGCACGAACTACCGGAAGGCCATCTACGTCTTCATTGGGTACACCCCCCCCCCCCCCCCCCCCCCCCACCACACACACACACACACACACCACACACACACACACACACACACACACACACACACTATGGGTGTAACAGTACACAGAAGTCACTGTTCAGTGCAAGTTTGTTACAGAAGGAAAAATAAATGCATGAGGATACATTTATTTTAAACAGACAGCTGTTCAAGGTTAAATGTACGGCGGCCGACAGGTGCATACTGCCAAAAAACACTTCCTTAGGAGAAATGCACTGCACTTAAAAAACAATGTAAATATAAAAACACAAATGTGCCAAAACACATGCAAATGAAAAAATACTATTTTGCTCAAATCTGATAATGATGGACTACAGAAATAAGAGTTCACAGTGACTGAACTGTCACCTCCATGAGAGAGACGAGCTGTTAAAATGTCCTATGACTTCCAACAGAAAATAGTTCCCTAATTATAAAACGTGAAAAATGTTTGTGACTCAGTGTGTTGTGTGTGTGTTCCCGCAGGACCACCGGAGAGGAGGTGATTAACAGAGTGGCTTTAGAGAACCGGCAGGCGGGGAAGGAGAGGGAGGACATCCAGCTGGACCACCTGCAGGAAGCCATCGCACAGGCGGTCTACAACAGCACAACAAGTGAGTGTCCTTTGATATTTAACTGTAAAATATTCAGAGAGGTATACGGACTGAAGAGTTGCTATATGTAAATGTGTATCCTAATAAGAAGCCTTCTCAGTGAAATGCACAATAATGAGCTAAATGTTGGAAACACTGATACCCTTTTTCCAAGAGGCAGTTCTTACCATACTTTGAGTCACAACCCCTTTGTTATCATTGTAATAGCAACAAGTCCTTACTACCTACTTATACAAAAGCAATTTATGGTGAATAATTAATATTCCATAGGTTTCCCAGTTAATATCCTGTTAATAATACAAGAATCATTTTGTTTGTATCCTCTAAATCTTGCTATCGATTAGTCAGACTGGCTTGGGTTTGCTATGCTAACATGAAGAGCGAAACTTCACATGACACTCCTTTATTTTAGCTTTTCTCGTTAAATTTCCCCTTCATTCTCTTTTACCGAACTGTAAAAATATTAATTAAAGCGACAAAGGCACTGGTGGACCAGAGTGAGTGACTAGTTTCATGCGGCAGCTGGCGCGAGGACACGCTAAGCTATATGCGGGTTGAGGTTGTAGCCACGTCTCTCTGAAATCAGTATAAATAATTTCTTGCAATTCAATCTACCTTCTTAAGTTTAATAGTACCTTAAGTTGTAGTCTAAGTAGTCTGCCACTTTTGTTCTTGTGAGAGATATTCAGTGTGGGGGAGAGAGAATTCCTTCTGGAGGGAAGTTTGGGATTTTAGCCTTTGCAGACCATTTACATGCACAACATACCTACAAATTACAGCATAGGGAAGGGGGCCTCTTTAAGTGTATCACAAGTTGAAAAAACTGCTGACCAAACTAGCCCCAGCACAGAACTAGAATGGAATTAATTCCGGTGGAAAAGGGCTCTCCTGAACCACGCTAGGTGTCTGTCAGTTGAAGGAAACTAAAGTGAGCTTCTCTCTCCAGGCGGCTTCTTCCAGTCCAGCGTGATCCAGCAGAAGCTCATCAGCTTCGTCCCCTTCCTGCCGCTGAGCCGACGCCACGTGGAGCGCTGCGTCCGCTCGCAGCTCTGCCAGCGGGGCAGCTGCGGCCGCACGGACGTGGTAGAGGCAGTAGGGGGCGACATGCTCTACACCCCCGCCCAGGGACAGTACTTCTCCACCACCGGCTGTAAGGCAGTCCCCGCCAAAATCAACTTCTTTCTGTGAGCCAAGGTGCAATCTGATTGTTGATTTCTAAGGAGTGAAAGGCTTTGAGGTGAGTCAGTGAAGAGGAACAGAGTCTGTCCCTCACATGGAGGTCAGAGCAGCGTCTCCGGAGCAGCGTCGAGGAGTCCTCCTGCACAGGGGAATTTAAATCACAGCTTCCTGTATTCAAAGCATGCTAAGGTTCCTAGAAAGCGTTGTTGGTACACGTCAAACTCTGAACATTACAAAACCAGGATTTCTGCCACGCTCTACCTCAAACAATTCCTTTAATTGATGAACTCTAAAGGTGGTCCAGGTTTCAGCTGCAGTTGGGTTAACATCAGTTATGTCTTAAAGACTATTTATTCAGTATTTATTTCACTTTTACCAATGCCCTCCTTTCACTTTTATACAGACGCACACATTTCACTCTCACTTCCCCTGCAGGATCCCCCCCCGCAGCAGCTGGAGGCTAAGTGCCTTCTGGGAGTTTTACTAAAATGGATCAAAAGGCTCAGAAAAGGGTTGTTCAATTAAAAACTTCTGAATGTGTTATAGAAAATATATTTTCATGAGCTGAGACAATTTACTACTTACTACTCTACTACTTTGATTACTACAACTCACTTTGCAACACATGTGAGTAGTGGGTTGCAATTCCATGAGACAAAATCAAAACCAGAGTTTTAGGCAATATGTTCAGAAAATGTTTTAGCTATCATTGGTGCTGAATCAAATCTAATAAATGTTATTAGAAATATACAATAATTATAAGGTTATCCACCAATATATTACCTTAAATAAGAACCCATTATCATTGAAATAGCAGCTGCTTTTTAATAAATGTCAGTTAGATTGGATTTCTTCCATCTGGAATTAAGAGTGTCATGTCTATTTTTAAAGACATCAACAAGGAGGAAGAAATCTAAAGACCTAAGAAGGGCTTTACTTGATATAGTGTTGTTGTGGATGTTGTAGTTTTAGAGATCATCATTTCTGCCACCAGAGGGCAGTAAAAACTTCCTTTTGCCAAGAGTGTGAAGCAGAGTTCACAAAAAAATTGAAATGATGTGTAGTTGAATTAATGTAAAATGTATTGTAAGGATGTGGCCTGTGTGTTTAATCACACTCAAAATGCACTTTACTTCTATGAAGGATACAATGGATCCGACATGGAGCCTGGAAACTAACCAGCCTCCATGCAAAAATCAGTCGTTTTTTTGTATCTATTTTACTCTGCCTCTGAAGCCCAGACGGTAAGAGTATACTATTAGTGGAATGTAGTTTATTTTATTTTTTTAACCCTGCCAATAAATGACATTCTCTCGTTTTAAGTCTCACAATGAGGAGCAGACATTGTTTACAGGGTTGTTACATAAACACTGAGTAACCAGTTTCAGCCGCTGAAGTGCCTGGATGCTGGTAACTAAAGCCAAATGCAAATTTATGGTACTATAGTGTAATGAAAAAATAAAATCTCCAAACGCCCAGCAAAACAATGTTCTGTTTTCTTTCTGACATTCAAACAACATTTCCATTTAACACACTGCATGTTTGTCTAATGTCATTTTTAGGTAGTCCTACAGTACGGCTGCTGACAGGCCCAAAGCAACTCCATCAGGAGAAACGCGCTCCAGTTTCAAAAATGATGCAAATATAAAAACACGACTGTGCCAAAACACATGCAAACGAAAAAACATCTTCACCAACTTGACAAAACATGCACAGCGTTTAATGAAAGCACTACATAAAGGAAACGCTGCTAATATAAATGCTGCAAGAAGCTCAAAACATGATTCGAGTGCGCTAGAATTTGAAAATACACAACGTAAAAAATCTGCCACTTCCTTACAGAGCCCCTCCTCCAACACACACGAACGCGCACATGACCAATGAGGGCACGAGATAAGTTTGTGCACAGATGGAAGGCTGACAGGCAGGTAGGCCATCCAGTTATTTTAGCTGGGCCGGCTAAAATGATTGGTCGTGCTTTTTATGGCGCGTTTCCACTACAGCGCGGAGCCCGGTTTAAGAGGGCTGTGACGTCAGCGGCCCGACTTTGGTTGCGTTTCCACTTGGCCTAGTACCGGCCGGCGGGCCCTAATTCACAGTTTTTCTGGCCTCATAAAATCGTGGTTCTAGGGCCAGGAACAACCAGGCTGAGTTGTGACGTCAACACTCTCGACTGCTGATTGGTCAGAGAGAATCGTCACAATCGGCGCGCGAGATAATCCCTAGCGTCGCATATATATATAGCGAAGCTTGCAGCATTTTTATAAACAACATTTTTTGTCAACAGAGGAGCTAAAATGGAAAAGAAAAGCACGCCGTGGTTGGTCGAGGAAGTGACGACGTTCCTACATTACATTGCAGATGATAAGATCCAGCGGGAGCTCGACGGGACAACTCGCAATATTAAAGTATTTCAGGAGGTCTCTACACAGATGTCCACAGGCGGCTACTCGAGGACTGTCGTGCAGTGTAGGGAAAAACTCAAAAAGATGAAGAGTGAATATCGCTTGGTCAAAGATAATAACAACAGGAGTGGTGCCAGTAGGAAAAACTGGAAGTGGTTTGAGCTAATGGACACCATTTACGGCCATAGACCGGCTAGCGTTGGGAGGGATGGAGGCCTGGACTCTGCAACGGCGTTACTGGAGTCTCTGCATGGTACGTTTTTTCTAACGCTCTGTTATTTGCTTGAAAGCGTTGTGTCCCTATCTGTTCTAAAGCTCACTTCTAACAAATAAGTCGTCACGGCAGTTTTAAGCAGCGTGACTCCGCCGAAAAAGCCGATTGCTCCGCCTACACTGCGTTACTATAGTTACTGCCCCAGTTCCTAAACTGTAATGGAAACGCGCCATCAAGTGAGCTGGTCCTAACAAGGCCTAACGAGGCCGAGCGAGGCCGAGCGAGGCCGGGCTCCGCGCTGTAGTGGAAACGCGCCATTACAGTACTACGGCTTCCACAGATGACATTTTTTTTAATAGATTTGTTGTCAAAGCACTATATATTCAACGCTTATTCAACGATATTCATTGCTATCGGGATGTTAAGAGCATTCCGTGGAATATAACAAAAAGTGTATCTCGAGCCGGTTTCTCAAACTTACCTACCCCACCTTTAATAGATCCCAATTTGGGAAATGTTTGCGTTGCAGCAGCATAAAAAGACAAGGCATTGTACATTAGAGAAATGAAAAGACTAGAAATAAACAATCCAAAATGTAAACATCTGAAATAGAAATACAATTGCATTAAATAAGTAGGAAATATACATGTTGAAATACAAATATACAGTAACAAAATATAAAGCAGGATATTATATATAGGTTAAGTGTGTAAGGAATCGAATATTAAATTGAATTGAAAAGGGACATTAGTGTATGTTGATGCATGTTGCTCTTCGCCACCTGTCTCTGATGGTGAGGAGTGGAGCTGCTGTTTGTCACAGCTGAACAGGAAGCAGAGGAGATGTGATCTCTCTATCTCCTTCAGCAGGAAATTAATAGTTTCTCCATCGGAAATGAACAGGTGTCAGAGGTCTTTCAGGTGTGTGTGTGTGTGTGTGTGTGTTTGTGTGTGTATCTTTTCCTATTAACTTCTAATGTTGACCATAGGGGTGGTCAATTGTCACTGATGATTGATTTGATTGGTAAAAACAAATAAATGATGATTACTCAAATGTTTTTAAGATAAAAAATGCATCCTTAAGGTCGAATCCTGCAGGAAAAGCAACACAGGAAGTAAGATGTCTGTCGTGAGGACGTGATTAAAAAAATGTTTATGGAATTGTTTTGAGCCGTTGTAATGTGTTTGCACCTGTCGGCCACCATATATAAGTGTTTAGAACAATTTTTGGCGCGTTGTTCAAGTTTTATGACGCACTGCCAGAAGACTGCATAATCTACACAAATCGAGATGGTATGATGCCTTGTATGCAGGTAACCTGGTGACTGTTGTGTTCTAATATACTCCTGCCAATAGGGGGCGCAGTGTAACCAGAGTAACATACAATGTTGAGAGAAGAAGTGTAAGCCCGGGAGTTGATGCTGTGGCAGTTAAGCATGAAGAACAGTAAAGAGTTGAGTACCCGTATCCTCTGTCCCTTGTTTCATTAATTTCTTTCTACTAATACACAACAAATTGGCGACGAGGATGGCCGTGGCTTCTACTCCTTTACCTCCCACCTTTCTTCAGTGTCCGGGAGAACCTACTATGCCATTTGGAACATGGCTAAATGTGTTCGAAAACTATCTGCTAGTGATCGACGTGGAAGGAGCCAAGTGGCCGGATACCCGTATACGTGCAACGCTGCTACACAGCGTCGGAACCGAAGCACAGAGGATTTTCTACACAGTGACTGAAACGGGAACTACATACAACCATGCCGTGACTGCACTACGGGCGCATTTCGTGCCGAAGGTAAACGTAATTGAGGAGAGACACAGGTTCTGCCAACGAGCCCAGAGACATGATGAAACAATTGCACAGTACGTCTCTGCGCTACGTGAAATGCTCGTTTTTTGTGAATTTGGAAATGCAGAACAGGATATGCTGCGTGATCAGATTGTGGAAAAAGCCTACAGTGGACGCATACGTGAACGCTTGCTGCTAGAAGACAAACTGACACTGGATAAAGCCATTCAGATTGCAAATCAGGTGGAAACGGCGGCGCGCAACGTGGCCGAGTTCTCCAACAGTGAAGTGCCTGTGAGAGAGATCAGCGCGCCAAAATGGGAACAAAAACGTCCCGCTGCAAGTAAACAAAGGCAAGGTGAGAGAAAGTCTGAGCAAGCACGAAGATGTTACAGATTTGATTCAGATAAACATATGGCCAATTCCACACAATGCCCTGCTACAAACAAAATATGCAAATCCTGTGGAAAAACTGGGCATTTTGCCAAAGTGTGTCGTTCAGAACAAAAACGTGAAGTGAGGGAGCTCGTTATTCCAGAACTGACTGTTTTATTGCTGAATAATTCTGCCCCAAAAGAGAAGAAAATAATGTGCACTGTAGATTTGGGACTTTCTCCTGCTAACCAGTCATTTGAGATGATAGTATACTGGTTCTTCAGTGTCACTGCTGCCGGCTCATGTGTACAAGACCTATTTCAGTCACATACCACTGAAACCTACAAAGGTTCCTCTAGTCACATACTCAAGACAGAGAATCCCAGTACTAGGGAAACTGCATTTACGTGCATTCCATGACGGAAATACTGCCTCAGCTACCCTTTTCATTGTGAAGTCAGGTTCAATACTGCTGGGCCTGGACCTGTTTGAGGCACTGGAAATGGTCATCATGAGAAACAGAGTGGTACTGAAGTCAGAGCAGCACAGTCAGAGAGATAACAACCCCACCTGCAACTCCTACTACACCGACACCTACTGCATCTGCACCTGTTAATACAGCTTTACCTATGGGCTGTGTTAGGAACGTTGTACACAAAGTAAAAGTGAAAGATGAGGTGAAGCCTGTGCAGCAGAAATTGAGAAGGCTTCCATTCTCAGTCAGAGATGCTGTTTCTGCAGATTTAAAGCTTCTTCTTGATGCTGACATCATTGAAAAAATAGATGCCTCTCCCTGGGTATCACCGATCGTTGTGACTCAACGAAAGAACTCATCTAAAATAAGGATGTGTACAGACCTCAGGGAGCCTAACAAGGCCGTCATAATGGATTGCTACCCCATTCCACACATGGAGGAGCTCTTCTCAGAACTCAGAGGCTACCATATTCTCAACCCTCGACCTGGCTAATGCATACTACCAGCTTCCACTGCATGAGGACAGCAGAGATCTGACTGCTTTCATTACTCACAGGGACTTTTCAGGTACAAGCGAGTTTGCTATGGGCTAGCATCAGCACCCTCAGCGTTTCAGAAGATGATGTCCATGGTGCTGAAAGATTTACCTGGAGTGCAGGCATATCTGGATGATATCATCATTTACTCCTCATGCCGTGCTGAGCATGAAACCCGCCTGAAAGCAGTACTGTACCGACTGCAGGAAGCTGGACTAAGTCTCAACACAGATAAATGCAAATTCTACCAGGACAAACTAACGTATCTAGGACACAGCATAAGCAAGGAAGGTCTGCTGCCAAATGATGACCACATTGCAGCTATTCGGGATGCTCCATCACCCAGTGATCCAGTGACTCTCAGGTCTTTTCTTGGCCTAACATCGTGGTACTCCAAGTTCATACAGAACTATGCAACTGTGGTGGAACCAATGAGAGATGTGCTACGCAGAGCTACATTCACATGGACTGATGAGGCACAGAGTAGTTTTCAGCAGGTTAAACTACTCATCACAGACAGTTCATCACTCGCTCTTTTTGACCCGTCACGGCCCACCATAGTGTCTACCAAGGGCGCCGGAAGCAGGGGGGCCAGGGGGCCATTGGCCCCCCCACTTTACAGCCCTGCCCCACATTTTCGCAGCAGCGGATGCCGCGGAACACTGTACACATCCCGTTTCAATAATTCCCCTCTACTCTAAAGTCGCATCTAAAAAGAACGCGATCTGATCTAGCTGTATATTTTGTTATTTTTGATTGTTATGTTCAATCTCATTAGCTACAGGCATTTTTGAAGCTTGTAAAGGGAAGATGACAGCTCTCACTCGCCACTCTGCTCTTCCACAGCGCCGCTTCCCCTCCCTCCGCTGAAATTATGAATGTAAGGCGTATAGTAATCATAGATAACACGGCAGGGTCCGTTACAGTTTGTTTTAATCTGATTTCAAATAAACAAAGTCTTGGCTTTTAGAATATTAAACTTGTTTCGGCAGATTCAAATGATAAATGCAGCTTTGAAGCTTGTAACGGCATAATTACAAGCGGAGAACGGAGTAACTTGACGTCACAGTAGGCATAACAACAGCCGGTGTTTCTCGTGAGTGTTTTTCCCGGAAACAAACACAATACACACAAACACAAAAATACACAAACACACACACGTATACACACACACACTCGCAAGCTCCCCCCAGACCAGCAATCCAAACGAAAATATTTTCCCTCCGTTACTACTTTGATCATTTGCTCCGCTAATAATCAATCAGACGATCCAGAGAAGAGGAAACTATAAAGGCCTTTTTCTCAAAATGATGACTCGGTGACAGTCATTATAATGTTATGCTTAATATTTGGAGTACAAAAACAATCCTGATATCATTAGAAAGCTAGGAATCTCCTCTTTCCAACATTGTATACAACTCAAAATGTGTCTTCGGGTCAATGCGACTGATTTCGATGGAGCAGGTCCAGAGTTCGCGTTAACCGAATATTTTCCGTCTATGACGGATTTTTTTTAACAATGACGGAAAATCTGAAAGCAGTCCGTCATTTTGACAGATTAGAACAAACTCTGAACAGCGCCAAAGTTTCCCCGCAGCGAGGCTCCGGTGTTATGCCGTGTTATGCATGCCCGCCAAAAAGGAAATGATACCGTTTCCAAACCTAACTTTGCCGTACAAATCATTGAAATGTCTGTGAGTTTTGGCTTTACGCTGTGAGCGCTCCCGCGAAGTGCAGTGGGCATGCATAACACAGTTCACTTCACCCCACCCCCGTTGACAGTTCACGAGCGTACCCTCTCTCTCCTCCCCTCGTCAGAGTTGTGTAAAGGCCGACGGGTAGTAGCCTACTGGATTTTGACGGAAATGTTTCGATCCTGTCCGTCAAAATGACGGGCAGCGAAAAAGTCTAGCGCAACCTCTGAGCAGGTCACTTTGCATTAGGTAAAATAAAGCAGGCAGACATAACAGGAAGAATATGTACATTTTAATCCAATCAAATAGGACATTGTCACACCATTCAAATGTATCCATGTACATTACAATCAATAAAAAAGCTTAGATTTGTTTATTTGTTACGTTGTTTACGTTATTTGTTACGTTGTTCTGTGTGTGTCAGCCGTTAACCTAGATAGATAAACTTGCAAATATGTCAGAAGAACCGGCGCATAAGAAAACAAAATACAGTCAAACTAAACTGAAATTCAACAACTTGAATGTCACATCCCTGACATCCACAACTCCGGAGCCTGGCCCTTCAACCATAGAACCAGCGCAGCCAGATGAACCCCAAAGCAGCAGCTCTGCGGCCGCAGAGACTGTCAAAACCGCCGCCGCCGGCATCGTTGAACCGAAACAGGCTGGTTCCGACTGCATGGAGGTTTGTTATCGGGACATTGAGACGGGCAAATAAAAGCTTATTTGGGCAAAGATGAAGGTACTTCAATGCAGAATGGTACAAAAACAGAGAGTGGTTAATTCTTTGCAAAACCACTAAACGAGCCTTCTGTGAAATATGCAGATTTGCTGCTGTTAAACGGCTTGTAACTTTCTCCAAATGTGGAGATGACAGCTTTGTAAATACCGGAGTTAATAACTGGAGCTTTTCACAGAGTGTGTTCAAAAAAAGTGCGCTTACTTCAGTCAAACACCAGTCAACATTCAGCTTGTCAAACAAGAGCGTATTGAGCAGGAAAAAAGAAGAGATGGAATGATGGAGCAACTGCGCTGTCATATGTGTGGGCTGGACCTGTATAGTCTAATTTACAGGAAAGGAGTGAGCAGAGGGTAGAGTGGTCCATTCTTGTTCTGTTTTCTGTGACTATCTTCCTCATGCTGAACACCCTCTCAGACTTTCAGTTGCGCGCGCTACTAAAGAGACGCGTTACCATGGAAACCAAACAATGGTGTAGCTGTATTGAAGTCCGAGTGGAAACAGTAACATTTGGAGCGTTATGTTAGAATGAAACAGGTCGTGACTCACAAATCATATTTAGTCAGAAATCGGGAGAAATGCGGGATAAATATGACCCCGGGAGGAAATCGGGAGTCTCCCGCGAAAATCGGGAGGGTTGGTAAGTATGTCACATACACACACACTTTTTGGCCCCCCCACTTCTGAAATGAATCCGGCGCCGCTGGTGTCTACAGATGCCTCAGACTATGGCATAGGTGGGGTGCTGACACAGATACATCCTGACAACACTGAAAGAACAGTGGCATTTGCTTCCCGCTCTCTTAGTGCTGCAGAGAGAAAGTACTCTGTGGTAGAAAAAGAAGCTTTGGCCTGTGTGTGGGCTGCAGAGCGTTGGAGAACCTACTTGTGGGGAACAAAGTTCACCTTAAGGACTGATCACCAAGCTTTGACCACACTCTTGGCTACAAAAGGCATAGGGAGAGCTGGTATGAGAGTAGCACGCTGGTCTGCCAGGCTACTCTGCTTCAACTATGATATTGTCTACAGACCCGGTGCTCACAACCATGCAGCAGATTGCCTTTCCCGCCTGCCACTGCCACACGGACAGGACTGCACCTCAGACACGGAACCAGAGACGGTTGCTGCTGTCTCTGCCCTGCTGACTGCTGTTCCCTCGTCTGACTTCACAGATGCCTGCACTTCCTGTCCAGAGTTACGTCAGCTACGCAACTACATGACAGACGGGTGGCCAGCTTCATCCAAAGGCCTGCCTGCTAACATGTTGCCGTACTACCAGGTGAGAAATGAACTTTCTGCACATGAACAACTCATTCTGAGAGGGAGTCACAGGTTAGTTGTTCCAGTAAAGCTACACTCACACATGGTATCCTTAGCACACGAGAGCCACCAAGGCATTGTACGCACAAAACAGAGACTCAGAGACTTGTATTGGTGGCCTAAAATGGATGCACTGGTACAATCGGTTATCGCCGCCTGTGTGTCCTGCCAGATGAATGATAAAACAGCTAAAACTAACCCTGCACCTATGACACCAGTCCCTCTGCCTCAGGGGCCATGGCAAAAGCTTGCACTCGACATCGTGGGCCCATTTGAGACTGGTCCGGTGGACTGTAAGTTTGCTATTACTATGACTGACTACTATTCAAAATGGCCAGAAGTGTGTTTTGCCCCAAGATGCACTACTGCAACAGCGATCACCTTCATGAGATCAGTGTTCAGCCAAAAAGGGAACCCTGTGTCTGTGGTGACAGATAACGGTCCACAATTCACATCCTCAGAACTCGCCTCTTTCCTAGAAGAAAGAGGTCTCCAACACATCAGGACTACAATCTACCATCCAGAAGGAAATGGAGCTGTGGAGAGGCTAAATAGACTGCTGAAGGAAAGCATTCTCACGGCACAGAGAGAGAACGCTCCGTGGAAAGCTCACGTTGCTGAGTTTCTTCAGGTCTACAGAGCTACACCTCACGCCACTACAGGGACATCTCCGTTCCAGCTCATGTATGGAAGAAAAATGCGAACCAAACTTTCAATCCTGCCACAGCTTACGGATACTCAGGATCAGGAACTGAGAGACAGAGTGGAAAAGAAACAGTGGCACACGAAAACATATTCTGATGCAAAAAGAAATGCCAAGATTCCCAAAATACATCCGGGAAGCCTGGTGCGTGTGAGAAACCCGCTGCATGTCAAAAAGGGAAAGCCAAAGTTCAGTGAGCCTCTGAAAGTGACCAAGCAGAAAGGACCTCACAGTTACACACTTGATAATGGAAAAACCTGGGATGCTTCACACCTGTCGGTGCTTCCAGAAACATTCACTCCTCCATCAGAAGAAGTGAGGCCTGCTGAGCCAGCTACAGTGCATGGTGCTCAGAGCAGGAACCAGCGAATCAGAAAGCAGCCTGTTTGGATTGAGGACTATTACCTCATTCACACCGACGCAACTCCGGTTCAAGCTCCGTGCTACAGCTTTTCAGGTTCAGAACCGGTTCTTCGGTTTAGCTCCGGCTCTTTTCACACCGCTCAGAGCCCGACTGGTGCTGCGTCATTGCGTCATCGTTTGCGTCATGACGTAACCGTTTGCGTGCCTGCTTCATAAAGCCAAACCGCGCGGAAACCCCTCACAGCTCACATCGACAACAAAAACAATGGCCAATTGTGTTGAAGCGCTACTCGTTTTGGTTTTGGTAAAAACCAGCGGTTGCCATCTCTTTCTGCAATTGTTGGAGAATTGCTTTGGACCGCGTGCTCCCCTCCAGCTTCCTCTGTACCTCTTCGGAAGACCAGATTCCCAGTAGGTAGCTGGTCTCTTCAGTGGACCACTGCTGCTTGTTAAGTTTCTCCATCGTTGTGTACAAACTGGATAAAACGCGGACTTTTTGTTGTTGTTCAGGAGTTGATCCCGCCCCTGCTCCCGCCTCGACGTAAGCGTGACGTATGCGGTGCTTTTGCTCTAGCCGGAGAATTTTGTTCAAGTGGAGAAGTAACTCTTTTTAAGAAGGGGGGAAATGTTGTATTCTAATATACCCCTGCCAATAGGGGGTGCAGTGTAACCAGAGTAACATACAATGTTGAGAGAAGAAGTGTAAGCCCGGGAGTTGATGCTGTGGCAGTTAAGCATGAAGAACAGTAAAGAGTTGAGTACCCGTATCCTCTGTCCCTTGTTTCATTAATTTCTTTCTACTAATACACAACAGTGACCATATCATGGTAATATCTGCTTTGCCCATCACTCCTCCTCAATTGGTGTCATCAAACTTTCTGCCACCTTTATGTTCCCCTCTAAAACACATTGGTTTGGTTCTTTTAAATTCAAGTCTTTCCCTAAAATCCAAGAGGAATATACAAAAATAAATGGGATTATTTTACACTTATAGGGATTTTATTGTGAAAGGAAAGAGCAGAAGGAGTGGATCTGTTATGCTCTGCCTTTATTGGTGTAAAAGTAAAGTTTGCCATCTTGGTTACTGAGCCACCGGTTTGGGATAATCATAAATATAAGGAACAACACAACATTATTGGTTATGGACTTTATTTGTTTTGCAAAAGCTCGGAAAAATGTAACTGTTACCAAGTCGTAATGCCTAGTATTCGCTTTCTGTGTGAAAATATTGAATGATTAAAAGAAAAACAAGGTGTTTCTCACTTTGAACACCTCTTTAGATCACTACCTCACAACAGCCCTGACTTTGTTTCTACGGAAACTCTTCCGACGTCTGAATGTTATCTGGTCACCTGCTGGAGCTGACCGTCCCGCCAACATTTCGGAAGCATCTCCTCGTCCTGCGACAGCACCCGTGGCCTCATATATATGCCACTTCTTTCCTTGATCCTGCGTTGATGACTTCATTAACCCCCCCCACCAACCACCACGCAGGCTGTGTGAGGAATAGGGAGGGGTTCGAAGGTCAGCTCAGAGGCCTCTTCACCCCAGCTGCTGTATCGCCATCTCCATCCTTCTGGACAATGAGACACACACACATACATAATAATGTGGGAATGACCACCACACACATATATATATACACACCTCTCTGACCTCTGAGCCTATTTTCACACGCTCCCTGCAGAACAGCCGGACCAGCCTCTCCAGCGGTAGTTGCAGAAAGGGGGACAGTCGAGGGAGGATATCAGAAAGAGAAGCTGGTCAGCTGTCAGCTCTGTCCACTTTCTTCTATCCTTTTACTTTCTTCTTCTTCTTCTACTTCCACTTTCCCCTTCCTTAATCTCCCCTTTTCTCTACTTTTGCCCTCTATGCTACGTCATGACAAATCGGGTGTAAAAAGCCCCTCTCACCTCCTACTTTACCTCCTCACCCCTTCCCAACCCTCCCCTTCTCCCTCCCCTCCATCAGGGTTGGGGGGGGGGGGGTGGAACAATGGGATACTGCTCCTTCCTCCCCCCTTCCCCACCCACCTCCACATCTGTGAGTGCCCCTCTGTCTCCTCATTCTTCTCCCTAACCGCTCCATTATTGGGCCTCTTTCACTTGTAAATGTGGCCAGCGATACTTCTGATGGGTCTTTTATGCACACGGCCGGGGTCAGGAGAAAGGTAGGGGCAGCAGAGGAGGGGGGTAGGATACAATGAGGGGGTGGGTCAGGGTTGAGGGTGGCACTGGGAGGGAGGGGGCTTTGGTTTAGGGAGTCTTGTGCTGTTTTTTTCTTGCCGGCCAGAGTGAGGGGACAATCATGACAAAGAGGTAAATCCTTTTTTTTGTGTGCAGTCATTTGGGACGGTTGGGACCCAGACTTGCATTCCTGCAGCCGGGCGGCCGGCCCCCGGCAGGACGGAGAGAGCGGGACGGGACGGAAGTGGATGAAAGTCCAGAGCGAATGCGAATGCTCAAAGTTGTGTAGGAGGACGTGTGCAGAGGCCCTCAGACTAGAATTACTGAGCATAACTGTCATCATCACATGTAGCATAGAAAAGTGCGGGAATGAGTCCTCAAACCCAGAATGTACTCAGCTACTCAACGCATCAGCTATGGTTAAATAACGTGTTGCCAGCTGAAATACATTATAACTGCACTAATTATCCAATGGAAGACTCAGATTGGCTTTGTAAAATCCAGTTTGTTTGGACGGGCAGTGTATATTCACATCAACTATTTATACTGTATTAGTTTCAGTCGTATATTAATAGACCTGGTAAGAGCAGCAACAAGCTTTTTTCCAATCTTCATCTGAAAGTTCAGTCGGGAGGTTGTCCTTCCATGCATTTAACCTATGAATTCTCAAATGAGAAAGATGAGAGCATATTGTAAAACTCTGATATCATATCCTTTCTCAGGCTGTCCTTTATCATCCTTTTCTCCAAAGATGACTGTTGGGGTCTCGAAAGTGCATCATTTTGATTAGCTTTAACAAAGCTTCTAAGCTGGAGGTATTTAAAGAAATGTTTTTTATCAAGATTGAATTTAGAACTCATCTCATCAAAGGACATCATGACATCCCACTGTCTGCCAAATAAAGGTCCTGTATCAGTTTTAGTCCTTTTGACTCCAATCATTTGAAAGTTGTGTCTGCTCTTCCTGGCACAAAACTATTATTACCCCATACTTGCATATAGACTCTTATTGCACTATTTCACTATCTTTTTGTATTTACTATTTACTTGCACTATATTTTTCTGTTTATCTGTGTTATTGTGTTGCACTGTTGGAGAAGCCTGTGACCTTAGATTTTCATCGGCATACTACACTGTAGCTATGTTCGTATCACAACAATAAAGAACCTTGAACCTACTGGACTGTCTGTTGATAATGAGTGTGATTCTTTTTAATATCTTTTCACATCATACCAGATCTTCATCATGTGTTTCACAATTAGATTTTTTGGTTGTTTGCTTATTGTTTTTTTGGCAGAATCCTAAAGCATTAGTCCTGCTTTAGTTTCCATGAGTAAATGTTTTTTGCAAAGGCTTGGTATTAACTGAAACGCACGACTCAGCGAAAGGTCAGCTGAACTGAAATAATGTTAGTGTGTTGGCAACTGGCTAAGTAAGCATTGGGGAAACCGCTGCAGACAGGAAGCCATGTCCAAACAGGACGGAGGATCTTACATGGATCTGAGGGGGGGCTGGATATATACTGGGGAAGCTGGTTAGGATTCAGATGAGGATCAGGTGTGTGGAGAGCAGGGAACGCCAGGTGTTTCTCATTTTCAGTGATCCAAATTCTAGTCCTTCCTTCAGAGCCCATTTACTGGTATTTGTTGTTTGTTTTAATAAATAGATAAGTTACTGTTTAAGCACAGCCTGCCCTGACTAACAGATCTACTGACCAAATCAAAATCTTGTGTTGGGAAATCGGTGCTTCTTTTGATTTTGATTTGCATTATTAAAAACATTTCTAAAATAGTTGCTGCAGAAAAAGACATCCACATGCAGGAAATTAACATTAACACAGGCATATATTTAAACATTGTGTTTAATGAATTAGTGCCTCTGCCCCACCTTAGCATCCTAAAAAACCTATAATTATATACGCACAAAAATCTCGCATACGCAAATATGCAAGAACGTTTTTACTTCGGTAGCACTCCAATTTCTTAATCTTAGTAGTAAAGTAGAAGTAGGCTACAAAGTAGTATAACATTTAAATGCTCAAGTAAAGTACAAGTACCTCAAAATTGTACTTAAGTACTTGAGTAAATGCGCTTAGTTACTCCCTGTCGGCGCAGCTCCAAGAGCAGGAGAATACACTTTTTCTGTAAAAAGCAGGCACTGAGGTTTTTTTTGCTTCAATATATTACATTTACAGTCAATACTGACTGGATATGTAAAGGTGGTACTATAAAGGTGAGGCCACAGCCCTGACAAAGACCTACAGTGGTTGACACATATTGACTTTATAACGATTTTGCCACTTCAATAAAGGTGTTTATAATATTTATACCTCCCTTTATTTTGACAGCTCTGTCAAGTCATATGAAGTTATTTGAAATGACGTGTGTGATGCGATGTGACAGTTTGTTGTGTTGTGAGGTTATAATGCTCATTTCTGTGATGTTACATTTGTTGTCGCTGAGTGGCCTCCATGTCATGGCCTGACCAGTGTTCTGTGGGATTATATGTTATTCTAGCTTCTGTCCTGACCTCTGCCACACACACACACACACACACACACACACACACACACACACACACACACACACACACACACACACACACACACACACACAAACATACACACACACACACACACACACAGAGTAGAGAGGGTGGTCTCGGTGGCAATCGAGTCTCCAGGACAACAGGTGGACAAAGGGGACGCGGCGGGGGGAATGTGAGGCGAGGAACGAGGTTGGTTGGGGGGGTAATGGGTTGGCTCCTGGAGAGGGGCTGATGTGGGAGAAGGTGGCGGAGGGGGTCAGGCTGACCTTGGCCTCTGAGCGGTGGTCAGATGGGGTGCAAAGGCCACCGGCCGTGAAGGAGGAAGATGAAGAGCGGAGGAGGATAAAGCCTGTGACGCCTCTCACTCTCTGAAGGTGATTAATGACAAAACACACACACACACACACACACACACACACACACACACACACACACACACACACACAGAGCACCCCGGCTGACCTCTCTGAGCCCGCTGCTCAAACAGTGGCCCCGGGTTCTTTGGCGTGGTCACTTTCCCAACACTTCTGATTGATGAGCGATTCCTTTCCCACCACAAATTATGGTAATATTCCTGAAAGAGGCGAGGAGCTGCAACTCTGCAGCTGCCCTGCACGACTCTAATCACACCGACCAGCAGGATTACAACCTTATGTCTGTACTTCTTAATAAATGGTTATAATTTAAGGCAGTTCTTTTTGCTTGGTGAGCCAGCAGCATGCTTTTACATGCAGCATTTTCTTCTTAGATGTTTTAAAGTCAAAACAAATATGTAAAATCTAGATACTTTCATTGAAAGAAGTATCTCAGGTTATCATCACATCTGTAGCACTTTGGATGTACTGTAGTCAAGTGAATACCTTCGGTGTAATTAAATCCGCAAATAAATGTTTGTCCAGCTTCCAGAAGACACAAAAAGTTTTAGGTAGTGGGAAGCAAATTGGTATTGTTTTTGGTAATATTGGACTACTTCAGTATCTTTTCTGTTATCTTTCTGTCCTTTATCTACGGTGGCCGACAGGGGCAAATATGTTACCACGGCCAAAAACATTTCATTAGGAGAAACGCGCTGAGTTTCAAAAACAATGCAAAAAAAAAACAACAGAAATGCACCAAAACCAAACACATGCAAATAAAGAAACATCTTCATCAAATAGACAACACATGTGCAGCGTTTACTAAAAGCGCCCTATTAATAAAACGCTGTAAATACAAATCACTACTAGGAGCTCAAAACACAACGGAAACATGGACACTAAAAACTGATGTACACAGCTGGGACCGGAGCGTTTGTTGGATTAAAGTTGGCCAACTTTTTTTCTTTGCAGTGTTTTGTATTTGCAGCGCTCTGTGTATGCAGTTCTTTTAGTAAACGCTGCGCTTCATTAGCATGTGTATTGGCACATCTGTTTTTATATTTGCATTGTTTTTTAAACTGCAGCACGTTTCTCCTAATGGAAATGTGTTGGGCCATTGTACCCCATTTGCCCCTGTCGGCCACCGTACTTATCATAAATAAAATGAAGGAATTTTCACATTTTCCTACTCATAAGGACCTATTTTTTAAATGCAATCAAGCTGACTCTTCTGTTTGGCTTTAGCCCAAACCCACAAAATCAATATAGGAATGTTAAATGTATGTTGCTGTGTTAAACAACAAACAATTTATTTAGTTATTTAGACATGCAAAATCTCTTTGAAGTTGTAAATGATATCTCCAATGAAATGTATGGGTGTAATACTCATGGACGTTAAACTTTACATGTCCTATTTTTATATAATCTCTACTCCTCGCTGCAGAAAATGTGGACGACAACTCAGACAGGACAACTTCCAGCAAGTGTTGCTTAAAATAAACAAAACAGATGATTGGTTGAGAAGAGGTGGTGATGTCAGAGCTGTTGGGTACAAAATAAGGGATGATGGGGGGGGGGGGGGGGTTGATGGCGACTAGGTCAGGGACGTCTCCAGCTGGTGTCGTAATTGCGGCCCAAAAAAAGCATGCTAACATTTTAAGTCGGGTGTGAGCTCAAATGTCGTAAAAATACATTCAACATCTTGAGCATCAAACATGGCCGCCTGTTCTTGTCGCAGAACAAAGTGGCTAGCGAATACAGCAACATTTTACAGGAGGTGATGTGCTCCTGATGATGTTGTGATTTGGGGGTGCAAGTGTTTATGTGTGTGTGTGTGTGTGTGTGTGTGTGTGTGTGTGTGTGTGTGTGTGTGTGTGTGTGTGTGTGTGTGTGTGTGTGTGTGTGTGTGGAGATGGGTAAGTGGGTGGCAGAGCAGGACAAGGGGAAGTGCTGCATCATATCACATTAACCTATGTTAGCCTTGCAAGCCCCACACACACACACACACACACACACACACAACACACACACACACACATAATACAAATGGCGTCCTTTCTCGACGCAACAACAAAAAAAGACATCACATTCCGCACCGAGTCCGGAGGTCATCATTTCTGTGTGTGTGTGTGTGTGTGTGTGTGTGTTTGTGTGTGTGTGTGTGTGTGTGTGTGTGTGTGTGTCTGTGATGGGAAAGAGCAAAGAAGGGATGCTGGGAAGGAGGTTGTGATGTGACGTCACACCCCTGTGATGCTAACTGCCCCCCACCCCTCACCACCCCCTCCTCCTCCTCCACATCCGGTCCCCTCCCTTCGTGTCCTTCTCCATCCTCCCTGCCTTTTTTTTATTATTCTGCGGCGGTGTGTGTGTGTCTCAGTGATGTCACAGGCCGAGTCATCTGACCGTGGAAGCGTCGGATGGGGAGGGCGGGGGGAGGGGGAGGTCATGGAGGCGGAAGTGAGCGACCCGGTGCAGAATACACAGACCCTCCGAGATGGAGGCCGAAACCGGAAGAGGGAGCGTTTCCCGAAAAGTTTTGAAAACCCAGCATCAACGTTTCCCCCCCCTCTCAACCGACACACACTGAAAAAACTGAAGCATTGACTTTAATTAAATGAATTATGTCAACGGATTTCACATAACTGTATTAGGTTAGTTGAATATTAGGTTCAACTTAATATTATTGCTTGCAACTAACCTAATACAGTTATGTGAAAATTGTTGACATAATACATTTAATTAAAGCCAACATGGAGATGAAGGCAGAGATTAACCTGCTTTTTTTTTGCCGCAAAGGAGAGGACTGTTAGCAGCCAAAATGTTCATAAACACACCAAATTGAATACATCAACAAAGGTTCGTTTCACTGTCTGTGATGCTGCAGATGTTTCTAAAAGTATTCAACAGGGAGAAAAGTGGCTTCACAGGAGGTGATTTTAAGAGATTCAGAAAGAAATTAACTTTATGGCGACAGTAAAGCAGGGGGTGGAGAGGTTAGATCATAATACAGCGTACACAAGGAGGCCCAGCCATCAGTCTATACCTCATCAGCAGATGCCAGCGAGGTTAAATGGCTCTAATGATCTCTCTAATCATTACACCGCTCTCCTAATTGTTTCCTCAAGATATCTTTATCATCAATATCGCTGCCGATACTGATCAATTCCTCGTTGAGGCGCTCAGCTTCAAGTGAACCTGAAGTAACCCTGACTGCCAGAGGAAAGATTCTGCGGCATCAGCACCATGCTGCTCAGGTTTGATCATGTTTGGAGGTGAAAAATGAGAATGTTTTGCGTGGGAAATTAACAGAGGGTTTGGTTTTATATTTGAATCTTGATCCAGGCTGAACCAAACTTGTTCTCTTCAAACAATTTAGAGATTAGTCTGAACATTCAGATCTGTTTAAATGAAAGAGATGCAATGACAGCGGTTGCTAACTTGTGGATCGGGACACCCAGAAGGACTCACAGGATACAATTAAATCTAATATTTCTACTACATAAAATGTATTGGTTTTATTTTCAGTCTTTCCTCTTATCGTAGCCCCTTTTTTGTGAGTGACTGATTACTTTGAATTCTTCGGGCCTCTAAAAAGAAAATCTATTTTTGGTCGCAGCTGACAGACAGATATTGTTTTAAAGCCAAACAAGTGGTCAATAAAATTAAGAATTAAAAAAACTAAGAGCATTATCAGATTTGGTTGAATTTACTGAAGCGAAACCAAACAGGTTTCATTCCTTCAATTAACGTTGGCGTCAAACTGTAATAATAAGCTTTTCTTGAGCAAATACAATTGCAAAGTCACCTGAACCTTTTTATTTTTTTTATTTTTGGACTCAAATATAAAATAGAAGCTGAGACTCAAAATGCTATCCCTTTTTGTCCCCACTGAACCAAATTCAAAACTCAAGGCTATGATCAGCTTGTTGCAGACTTCAATCAAAAGCCCCAATTTACTCATGAACTCAAAGTGATCTGATGGGGACATGAGGAGGGTCTCCTCTCTGATGGGGCGTTCAGATGCACTCAGTCAATAGCCAACCTGTGTGTTTTCCCCCCCCAACTTGGGTGGTGGTATTTGGACTCGGCACACACACCTCCCCGGGTTTTTAATCCACTGATCTGAGGAAGAGCTCCAGAGCTGCTCTGCTCCTCAGGGCAACACGCTGGGAGCGGATTACAGCAGCAAATTAGTCTGAGGAGAGCGGCCGCATCCGAGCCGAGGTGATGCTGTGGTGTGAAAATCAAACAGACCCCTGTCTCAAGATTTCAAGGAGGCCAAAGTCAAACTGAGCATTTGGTTTACTCTGCTGCTGACAGCAGTTTGGATGCCTGTCATGTCACAGCCTTCCCATTTTGGCAGAGGATGTAACGTCTAATATATTCTGCATATTGTTTCCATAAAAACTGAGATAACATTTAGAAATGTAATCTTATTCTGAAAAAATATTCAAATATTTCTACTTTTGAATACGTTTTTTATATTTATCATAATGTATATATCATTTTTTTTACAATTTTCTGGAATAAAACTGGGTTTTTCCTAAAACAGAAAAAGAAATAAATTACAGAAAATAAACCAAAAAATAATAATATGTTCATACACTTGATTCCTAAAGAATAATGTCAGGATTATATTACTGAAATTAGAAAATTAGAGATCATCAAACAAATCAAGCAATGATTTATCTTTTTAGAGCACAAAATACGACATTTCCACCTATAATTATAGAGAAAATGTGTTTATTTTGAAACCTATTAACTTTAAGTTGTCCCTATATTAATACGATTTAAATACAAATATTAAATATGTAAAGAAACCTGGATGCACGTGAGAAGGATGAACAGAAGAAGAACAAAAAGAAAATGTGATGCTTCCAATGATCCTTCATTCTTTATTATTCACCAATAGTAGAAACAGTACAAACGAATTCCGTCTTTATTGGCTTGTAATGGCATCCTTTATCAACAGGATAAAGGGCTTGGAAAAGGTCACGGTTTGTTAAACAAAATTAAAATGATACATTCCTGAAGAATTATGCTAATTATAATCCCCAAAACGCCAACAAAAGGCGGGAACAAAAGCTCACCAGTGGAGCGACAATAAACCTTCCCTGCGAGGTTTAGCAGGAAAAAGTGCGAATAAAGAGAGAAGCTGCCTGCCTGGGAATATTAGTATCACTTCAAAAACTTAGAAAAAATGTTCCCTCTTGTAAAATACTTAATTATCACTCTTTTAGTTTTTTGCTTGACCTTATTCTCTTGTGGGCCTGTAATGACAGTAAATGTGGACATTACGGACTTCGGTTCATTAGATAAAGGAGCCGAAATAAAAGAAAGTGAGTCAAATGAAGGTAGCAGGAGAAGACTCTGTGGCCCTCTAAAGGCCCCGAGACAGGACAACCCCCACGATACATCAGAGAGAAATGTGATTTTTTGACAAAATAAAATAGATCGAATGAGAAACGTTAGGGGAAAAAACGTGTATGTGTTACGATGAAGAGGGGTCAGAAGTGCACGAGCGTCAAGCAACAGATGTCCATGCACAATTCTCGGGTTGGATTAAAAATGCAACAAGAATTGCGTTTGGACAATCAGCAGCTAGAGCTCAAAATACGAATCACCTTTAAAGCAGACATGAAAATAAAATAATCAGAATCAAACATTTTGTTTCGTTTTAAGGCCTGAAAAGAGCCGTCTACAAGTAAATGTTCTTCGTCACGATTCACATTGAAGTCCCCAGCAGCGTGTTCACACTCACACAGTGCCCACACTTCAGAGGCCACAGCAGCCATATTATCCAATTACAGCCGCTAATTAGCCAATCTCCAATTTATCAGAAATAATCCCGAAAGCAACAGCAGAGAGAAGAATATCAGCTTCCATCTGTAAACATCACACGGACACTAACTTTGAGATAATATGCAGGGGAATAAGAAAAAAATATCCCGGAAATCAAAAACCCCAAAACTCCTCTCCGCCATATCTGCACCTGTTAAGACTCATCTCTCCTCCATCCCCTGGTAGTTTCCCGAAAAACTACCATCTACCAGCTGCACAAATCTGCAAAGAAAGAAAAAAGACGGTGCTGCAGGTGCACCTGCTCCACCGCGTGTAGTTCCAGGAGAGATACTGGGGGCAGTTTAGTCTACTCCGGGGAAAGAAAAGGCTCGTGATGGAGGGAGGGAAGCGGGCAGGAGGCTGGAGGCTGGAGGCTTCCCCGCGGATGGTGGCAGGGAGGACGGGGTGCGAGCGCAAGGCACACCGCCACAGCCACCAGCACTACCGCCACCGCCGGCTGCTTCTGTCGCTGCTGACCTCCACCTCCTTCTCCTCCTCCTTTGCTGACCGAATTGGGGGGCTTTTTCTGGGGCTCCTTCAACAATAAGCCCCGGTGCGTCCGTGTCACCGAGAGAGAGCTCGGGAGTGGGGCCGGTCCGCTCTTGGTACAGAGATTTGAATAAACACACACATTCACACACACCGCGGGGGTGATGATAAATGCCCATTGTGCACAGAGGAGGAGAAGAAGAAGAAGAAGTAATGAATCTGAGAGAGAGAGAGAGAGAGAGAGAGAGAAAGAGATGGAGAGAGAGAGAGAGGGAGAGAGAGAGACAGAGAGCAGCTGCGAATAAGGGCAGCAAACCTCTTAAAGACAACGCTCTCATTTTTCCTTCTTTTCTTCTTTTCTCTCTTTTTCTTTATTTCCAATGACAATCAAAACGCTGTTAACCCTACATAAACCCGGGATTGTAACATTCACACACAGACACATATACACACACACACACACACACACACACACACACACACAGACACATACATTACAAGATGACGTTTCCCTTTTTGCTGGTCTTGTAAGAGCTCAAAGGCTTCCCTCACTGATGATGTGACGGAGGAGAAAACAACAATAACAACAGTAAACAAAAAGCTACACATGGTGTTTTTAGACTCAACTCAACGAAATGAATTTAAAACATAGAAATGTGTGCATCATTACAGAGCCAAACACATATTTTATTTTGAGGAAAATAAAAATGAAATACGCATTTTATTCCAAGATTTTCATGAATTTGATAAATACAGTATTTTTCTTCAAGTCATTTCGATCCTATAGGATATTATTTCGTTTTAACATAATTGTACTTAAGTTTAGATCCACATTTTAGACATTTTTAAATTACATTTAAGTGTTTAAATTAAAATGTTTGATAGTACTTGACATTTCAGAAAAAAAGATCTATATTGCATATTGAAAGCTCCAGCAAAGCTGGGGATTGAGGTTGCCAACCAAATGGAGGTGAATCATTTATTTTCTTGAGCATATTGCAAGATAATAGGCTTGTTTTTGTATGACAACTAGAATGTAAACAGTAAATATACAGCCTTAATAATAAAATAATTTAAAAAAATGTATGCCTTATTGGACCATTTCAGAAAAGATATTGAGTAATGAATGCACTTAAATACCTTATTTTAATGAAAAAACACAAACTTACAATTAACATCTTACCTATTCATAATCTTAAAGATTGTAAACTTTTATTGAAATAAAAGAGTGTTAACTGACCCATAGCAATCGAAATTTAATCCAATGGAGCAAAAAATGAAAAAGCTGCATTTTGAAGGAAAACAACATGGATAATAATGAAAACAAAATGTAACAAACTTTTTGATAGGCTAATGTGATAATCACAAACATCGAAAAAGTCATCAGCCGAGTGATGAGGTGAGTCTAGGGTCAAAGCCAATATCCTCTATTGATTTCCCTTCTGAAATCAATACTGATCAACAAGAGGTCATTGCAGATGTAGCAGTGTTGACATGAAGGTATCAAAAAACTGTTACTATTTTGATAACATGCATCGAAAATGTGGAGAAAGAACACACATATTTAATAATTTATCTGACTTTTAGTACTACAAACTTCCACACCATGTTAAGAATGTACTGTTCCTGTGTCTTTATGACCAGACCCTGAGTTACTCATATTCTGCTCACAAATAAGAAGCTAATATTTGGAAATCATAACCCGCCGATTGACAAATGCACAGGTTCTGACAATATATCGATGATAATTATTCAAGTATTGCCTCCGGGTCTTAAAAAACAATGTCAAGGGGGCCTTACACCTGCATTGTGTCTAAAAGACAGCAACAGGCGACTCCACTAGTTGCTAAAAGAACTCCAGCTGTATAGAAGTCTATGAGAAAATGACCAAATTCTCACTTGATTTATTACCTCAGTAAAGATTTAACTGACAAGTTTATGGTACTAAATTGCTAGTTTCAGATTTGCTTTAACCTGTTAAGCCCTGAGCCTGTTTTTCAGGTTTCAGGCTCGAAAATGACATTCCCAGAACAAATGACTATATCTTCACTTCTAAAAGGGGTAAATTAATAATCTTTTTTCTCAAAGCAATGATACACCTGTGAGTTGGATGTAGAAAAGTCAGAATCAATATAGATGTTTTTATTTTAAATTAAAATTCAGATTGAACATAGCAAAGAAATGTAAATTCAGTTTCCGTCCAAAAGAAAAACATTACTTATAGTGAAAACCACCCTTGAATGATGGGA
Organism: Dissostichus eleginoides; assembly: GCA_031216635.1. Taxonomy (NCBI): domain Eukaryota; kingdom Metazoa; phylum Chordata; class Actinopteri; order Perciformes; family Nototheniidae; genus Dissostichus; species Dissostichus eleginoides. The sequence continues at coordinate 32,720,975 of CM062269.1, forward strand.
TAGTAGACAAAAAGCTTTAGGAATCCAAACTATAACATATAATAAGTACCCTGTATCAAGATTGATGCAAAACAAGTGACATTTGACCTTTTTAGAGAGGTTTAGAAAAAAAAACCCACCTCTGGGGTAATTTGGTGTGTATTTGCCATTTCTCTGGAACCCATTGGTCGATTTTGGTGATTGACACCTCTTTTTAACCGTTAGAGCCAATAGAATCAAGGGGAAGTTCCTAAATCCATCTAAACATTACCATTGAGGATTGAGAGTGATGCGCATGCAGTTTGCCCAAAACCTGAAGCTCCGTCACACTCTATATGAAAAATACGATTATTGCCATAAATATGATGATGGATTATCAGTCATCATTTCAAAGTGACACAGAGACATTGGATTAACCTTCAGCAGCGTTTTTATGCGTTTTAATGCCATTGAACACAACTTTGATCAGCAAACAGCAAAGGTAAGACGAATTTGCGTTTTGGCTACGTAAAGCTAAATTGTGTGTTGTCTGGTTTGCCTTGCTGCCGCTCTCAGCTTTCATATGATATCTTGTTTGTGCAGATCCGATGAAGTATACAATAGGCGCTTTCACACCAAGTACTTTGCCGTACTTAGTTCATCAGAACTTAGTTCATCAGAACTCTTTAGTTCTGATGAATGCAAATGCAGATCGCATTCACACCGGAATAAGTCCTTGAGGGAGGATTAGACAAATGAAGCCGCTGACGTCACTTCTTCTTCTTCTGCTTTGGGTTTACTGGCAGGCCACAAACAACTTCACGGCGTATACTGCCACCCGAAGTCCCCGGCCGGAAGTCCGGCCGGGACTGGCTTCAGTAGAAGCTGCTGGGACTCCCAGCAGCTTCTACTGAAGCCTTCCGAGTAAATCGCCAGAACGCCGACATCTCCTCATCACTCCACTCCCATGTTTTATTTTGTGTTGCCATAAATTAGTCTCTCTCCGTTGGTGCGCTGGGCTAATGCTAATGCTAATGATGTTAATGCGAGCAAATAAAATGGCGGCTTCACAAAACTCTTTTGGAGTTTTACGGGGCGTGGTTTGCAATCCGCCCAGCCAATCAGAAATGGGAACCTTTTTCTCCCATGAAAGTACCTGCTCTCTAGCAGGCACTGAAAAGGGGGTGGAAAGGTTCTCATGAACTAAGTTCTAGTTCCGGATTTTTTTGGTGTGAACGCAAATTTATGTTATGTGCTAAGTGCGTTAGCACTCTTTCGCTTAGTGCTCATTTAGAGGCTCGACGTTAGACTTGTGTTTTGTTTCAGTAAAAATGGTTCATATCGTCAGGTAGCTGAGTTTTCTTCCCGTTAAGTGGGTATGACACATTCATAGTTTGTTAAATGTTAAGAAGCCCTCAGACGCTGTTTCTTGCAAGATGTTGTGGGAGCCCCCGCCCCCTTAACAGGTTAATACAGCATGATGTTAAGTTTGTAAAGTAGGTTCCAATTTAGAGTGAAATAGAAAGTGAAGCAGGGTATGCTTTAGGGCGGGATTACCTTACGATTGACGGGTCCCTACCATGGTGTATCACTGCTTTGGGAGCCCCATTCATTAACTTTCACAATGTGTTGCCAGTTTATGAAAGTATATATGTACCATTTCGGTCATGGGAAAATTTGTTTTTCATTTTTACCAATCTGTACCCTCTTGGGTCACTGCTGGTTAGGGTTAGGGTTGGGGTTAGGGTTGGTGACGGCCTTAATGCCAGACTCAATAAAAAGTAGTCCACAAACCTTTGGGAGACCTCCTGGTGACTACAGTCTATGAAATTATGAATGAAAACCAAATGAATATTACAGATGAGAATGTCATCTGTAATATTTTGTCGATATTTGTCAGTATTGCAACTTCACATGACTTCATTTCACTGCTCATGAACAAATACAGAGATTTGTTTGAAGGTAATCAAAATAAGCCTCAGATTTGGTAACTTTCAAAATCGCACTTACGTTTGGCCAGCAGCCAGCTGTTAAGAGCCGCAAAACATTTTTTCAAATTATATTTCAATGATATATATAAATATATATGGTCGAATCATAATTATGTGTGGTTTGTTTTCAGCATACAGAATCCTTATGTAAGTGGTTAAATGACACAGGCATGGCCGTCTCAAGATAAAAAAAAAACAAGAGTCCCTTTGACCTCCAGTTCTGCCGTGGAAAATTATTCTTGTACAGATACTGAATACTTGTGATTTGGGGTCTAGAACTGCAAGCAACCCATTGGACGAAAAATATTTGGCATTGAACAATTCTGCAAAACATTGTTCCTTCAACAATAGCTGTGCAATACTCATTCTTAAAGATGCAGCGAAACGTAAAACCAAAATATATTAATCTTCATTTATCTCAATATTGTTGTCAGTATTGGTCTGTAGATCAGCTTCTCACCATGAAATACATTCTTAGGTCTGGGTTTCACTTCACCTCAAAGCTTTTTACCCTCAAATGAACAATGAATAGGAACAAAAACTCAATATGATTGCGTTGTATTGGCTTCTAAAGAAAACCTATATCTTAGATCCCAGGGTGATAATCCAACATGTGAATATCCCTTTTTATTGTTGCACCCCGCTCTGTACAAAAACATCAGCGTAAAGGCAAATGTAAACAGTCAGTCAAGGGGTTAAAGGACAAATTACACAGCAGGCTTTGCCTTTAAGGTTATGGTGGACCCTTGCTTTCCCTCTCATCAGACATGTCAGTGGATTCCTCTGCTCTGCTGTGTACGGTGAGTGAACATTTCCGTTGCTGGGAACATCTTTGCACGTTGGATGCTCATTTGCCTCTTAAAGGGCCCCGCTGCTGCCTTTTCATGGCAGTGTAAGAATAATTTAGTGCGGGAGATCACTGGAGATTACAGCTATGAAAGGGGAGAAGGACGCGTTATTAATGCATGCTCATCAGAAAGAGACGATAGAGAAAAGGATCCCCAACGGGCCTGGATTCACTGTAACACACGGCTCTGCCATGGGAAACCATCACGGCTTCAGAGTGTACTATAAAAAGAAATTGTATTGATGCTGAAAGACACTAAAGGTCCCTACTGGAACATTACAGTACTACAGCAAGAGATCAAATACATTAAGGTCACTAAAGACTGCTATTCAGTCCCTGGAGAAATATTATTGGGTAATATATAGGTTATTATCATGAGGGTAACCTACACTGATGGGGATAAAATAAGCACAGTAAGCACAATATAGCTTAATATATATATATGTATACCTGTATAATGACAATAAAGGATTCTATTCTATTCTATATATCTATATTGCATTATAATGCTGCAGAAATAAGAAAACAGCCCTATTTCTACTGTATGTACTTGGAAATGATGACAGTCATAAGACAATAGATTCTCTACAGTATATCAAAGGAACAGGCCAACAATGTAAAAAAAAACTGATTGTATACACATCGCAATATACTTATAAAGACCACTACGAGTGTGAAGTCCTGGGATATTACTCTCTGCTCCACTTTCATGGGGCCCCTACTGGTGCCTGCAACTCAGCTGGAGACTGCTGATGTCCACACTTCAAACTCCTCACACCAAGAATAAGAGTCACTCTTGTTGTCCTTTATGTTGACACTTCTGAAGCCACATGCCTCTGCAGCAGGCTGGGGGTGCTACAGGTTGCCAAGGTAATAGGGTCGGTATGAACAACTGTGTCTTTTAGAGTGGCCATTCATCGAGAATGAGTTTTCTTGTTGATACATCACCAGGGACAACATGTTTGCATCTTTACATCTGTTTAATAATGTTTTTCCATCTTAGTGTATGATATTAGCATGCAAACAATTTGTAATTAACATTTAACACAATTAAGTATAGCTGAGGCTGGTGCAGGTCCTGGATCATAAACAGATGTAACCAACTAAGATATTTGAACCTGATGGTGGCGCTAGTTGGTAGTTTAGGTGTCAAATTCTTCCTCTTTGTATGATCTACCAACTTGTACCAAATTTAAAGCCAGTACATAATAGTTGCTGAGATATCTGAAAGTAAAATACTAATAATCAGTCAATCTGATGGCAGCGGTGGCCCAACGATATCCATGCAACATTTGCTACCAATCCAACAAGTACATTTAAAAATATTTGATTGAATACAGTCGTGCAGTAATGAGCCTAAAACCCGGAAAATATTTAGAATTTCACCACTTCCGGTTCCAACACCTTGAAGTCAACGTTTTCTTGAAGGTGTTTGTGGTGAGAAGTCTGAAATAAGGTATGTGGTTAACTGAAGCTGAAGACTTTTGTTCTACGACATAACATACGGCAGCAAAAACTGCACAAGTCCGCCGTTAGCTTAGTGGGGGTGATGAGAAGCCATTGACCGTGATGTAGTTATTTTATATCGCAGCGTTAGCTTTTTACTTCTGGTGATTGCATTTCTGGCAATTGAATGGGGCATCCCATTACTTTTTATCGAAGGACCCCTTGCGATGCTAACTTCCGATTCTGGCTCACTGCACCACTCTATAGGTGACACCTTTTTACCTTTTTGGAAAATTCAATATAATATATCTTCTGGGGAACACCAAGACAAGTCAACACATCAAGGACAAATTCAATGGAAACCCCTCAAAAAGTTGTTAATATAAATACACAAATGTCAACACTGGTGCGAAAGGAAAGGTCCTCAAAGGATCAGACTGCATCAAAATTCATGGCATTCCATTCGATAGTTGTCAAGGTATTTCAGTCAGGACAACATTTTCTATTCTATATAATTCTTAAACTGGAGTATCAGAAGCAAATCGATGGCAATCCTACAAATAGTTGTTGAGATATTTAAATTAAATTAAAAAGTCAACAGTGAGATAGTAAGAGTCCTCAAAGGATCAGACTGCACCCAAGTTCATGGCAATCCATCCAATAGTTGTGGAGGTATTTCAGTCAGGACCAAAGTGTTGGACTGACCAACCTTCATCTCCATCCTTTGAGCTGCAAGCATGGCTAAAATGTACAATTTCAACTTTAAAAGATAGTAAATGAGAATATTTTCTATTCTATGTAGTTCTACTTAATTAGTTTCATCAGTTTAAAGCTGGCCTGTATGTTTCTGAAAGGTTAGCACATCTGTGGGAAGACCTCCCACCGGGCCACTGTTAGCCCTGCTACGCCTGACTGTAGAGCATGGGGGAAGGTTTGGGGTCCCATTCCTGAATACGTTTAGGGTCTCTTCTAAAGACCCAGGTGTCCAGACCCACTGCTGACCTCTGGCCCTTTCAGAAGAAACGTTATTGAAGGCACTGGTGAAGCCTCCTAAAGCTGACCAGCGAGGAGGGGCTGGGAAAGTGGCCTGATGGAGGCGGAGGGTGGCTCAACGGGGTCACAGCAAAGAAAGACGGGGGGTTTTAGCAGGGTGAGGGGTGTTCAGTGTGTGTGTGGAAGAAGTTTCCTTTGAGCCCCCCCCCCCCTTCTCCTCATGTCCACAAGTGTGTCCCTGCAGCTATTGTGACTCTGAGCTACAGCAGGACAGAAGGCCTCAAACAAACCGGCTCTAAACAATGTTTGGCCCCTTTTGTTTCTCGCCTGCCTTTCTTCTTTAGCCCTCCATCGCAATCTACTGGCCCCCTTTGTATTGATTTCCCTCATTCAGCAGCTCGTCGGCCTCTTTCCGCTGTTTTATATGCTCTTTTCTGGCTTTTTTTGTCCGCCACCTCCCCCCACCGAAAGCCTCCCTCCTCCGGCATTCTCTACAGTGTGAGAACGCCGTGCGCCTCTTGACTGGATGCAACTCATTAAAGGCATCTAATTGATGAAGAGTGTAATTAGTGTGACAATCGCAAAGGGGAAATCAATATGTTTTAGCCCAAAGAGCCACATCAGGGAGGACAAGATGGAAGAGGGCAGCATGAGAGGAGAAGCGTATGTTCGGCTGACAGCATGAGGAGGCTCGCTGACACTTTTACATGCAAAAGAGGAGAAAAAGAGCTTTTTGTTTTCTTCCAGTGCAATTCTTGACTTTCCATTTCTAAGAGCCGCACCACTTGGTAGTCTATTAACTTAAATACCATCACACATGAGAAATACACAAATGAGACCATGCTTACAGTATGCTTAAATTATTTATCTTTTATGTCAGATACAATAAGATATTTCCAGTGCTCACACTACAGAGGAGCAAAATATAATATGCAAAAATATGAGGTTCTGAAAGAAAACAGCAAAAAAGTCCAGCTTCGGTCAGCAGCAGGATTCCTCAAGTAGAGAATTAACTCTGCAAAGATCCATTTCGCATCAATACATCTGTTTTTTACATCTGTTAGTTTCCTTCTAGATACATCAGCTGATAGCAGTTCATCAAAAATGCATCAGTAATCAATTTTCCTTTAGTGCCAGATTATTTTCTGCATTTATATACCTTTAAATCCACCTTGCAGATAACCATTTATGACTACATTTATTTTTTTGTTACTAATATGAAAGTGATTTCCAAAATAATGGTAGCATAAACACTTGAAATGTCATATGTATCTCCAAAAGTAAAATGTATTACTTTAAGGACAATAAATGTATATAAATCTTACTTTTTTGAATCTGTATTAGCTTTAGAATAGACACCGTGCAGGCAACAATGGTATGAATGTTCCCGATAAATGTTTTCTGCCAGTCAAGTTTAATATTTAAAAATGTAACGATATAGATCATATTTTCCTGACTCCACATCAAAAACATAAGCTCTGCTTTTTTTAGCTATCAATGTCAATCAATAATCACACCAAAATAAGGAAAAACACAACCTCCTTATCCATAGCAACCAATACTTTTGATATTCTTTTTCGCTCATTTTCCAAAATGTGATAAAGTAAATTATAATCTTTAAATAAAACCACACATAATCAGTTGCAGCTCTGCTTTAAGGAGGCTGTGGCATCCATCCACACACTCCTGTTACCAAGAAGAAGGATCAAGTCTATTGTTTTGAGCAGTTATCATGCTCGGTAGAAATGTGTCTCCTTTGGCTCATTTATCTCAGGACAGAGAATAAATACATTCACAGTAAAGATCCTCTCTCTGTCAGGGTTCATGTTTTTGAGTTAGGTTCAGCTGTGAGCGGCAGGGGAGTCTTCTGTGCTGCTTGTCTGCCCCCTGCTGGGGAGGAGGGGGACGGGGAGTCCTGCAGGGAGAGTTGGGAGAGGAGGATGTCCACACTTTGGACCAGAACAGAGTTCAGAACCTTCTTCTCCTCGGTTGAGAATCGGCCCAGGACGTGGCGCTCCACCGTTTTCCCCTCCGGTCGGCCGATCCCCACCCGAAGTCTAGGCATCACCTGCGGGAGAGACAAGAGGATGAGACCACTAACACACTCACACGATCAAGCTCCGGTCTATTGTTTTGAGCTTGATTTCATTTATTTTTAAAAGACCAGTATATTTTTTTATACATTAAAATGTTTGTCTATTTTTTTCCCAACATTTTTTACAGTAAAAGTTTCAGCAAAAAGCACACGTAAAGTTCCTTCAGATGAAATTGGTAATCCAGAGCGAGTTTCTTTACGCTTTTATATATATTTTTGTATATTTGATTTTACTGTACGCATTTTACCAGCATACATTAGGATATTATTATACTAACTTTATTGAGCGTCATTGGCAAAGATTGTCTTCTCGATAAACTAAGTTATATCTAATGTAATTGTTCCTTTGTCTTAATGTCCTGTCTTTCTGTAACTTTGTCGTATTGCTGTTGTGTTTTAAAAACAGAGAAAAGCCTATTGAGGATGAGACTTAATGAGATTATCTGCATGACTGCTATGGAAATATGTCTGAGCTGTTACCATGAGTTTAACCAGCAGATTTACATTTATAAAAGTAATCAAACATAGAAATACAAAAAAATACTATAATATCCAAGAATAAAACTAAATCCAAATAAGAGGAGCAGGTTGTCCCTAATAAATACAAATAATCGTGAGAACATTTGTGCAGTGACACTTACATCTGTATGAAGACAATCTACACAGGAGCGGACTCCATTATGACCTCTGTGAACAAGAAGATTTGGGGTCAAAGTTAATTTGGCATTTTCACTGTAATTTGAACACAGGTCATCAAACTGTCATTTCCACAAACACATTACAGGGAGCCTCAATATTTGCTATAACACTGATTCAAGTGAATCTGTGACAAAAATGTCACTGTAGCAGAAAAATCATGTTGTTTTTAGTTTTAGTTTATTTCATAGTACAAAGAACAATCGTTTCACCTATTCTCATGCCCTGTGGCTTTTCCAGATAAGAACCCATTTGCCCTTTCTAGTGATCCAATCCCACCTCCACCTGTCTCCAATAAACACCTAATTACCCTATGCCCAAATCACTGGGTGCCCAAAGCTGCATTTAAAATAAAAGCAAGAAAATAAACGTTTGATTATTAAATAATACAAAATCAATGAATAGCTCCAACAATCACAGTATTATAAGAAAGGATCTGTGTAATTATGTCTTGCACCAGCAGTGAGGTCTGATTCTTGCATAGTGGTCGAACAGGTATTTTTAGCATGACACATTAAAGGTTATAATTTTCCAGACCTTCAGAACCACTAAAGACAACCTGAGATCTTGAGAAGGTTACGAATGAAAACCAACCTGGCACTTCCTCCATGTTTTATTGCGATTTTCCCCAGAGGTTTGTCCAGTTCATCGTGGACCAGCAGGATGTGTTCAGGCTTGATGCCATATTTAGCAGCTACAGAGGACAAAAAGACACTTTATATCATCCATATTGAATATTCAAGAACATGTAACCAGGAATCTTTCCCTTAATGACAACCATATCGTTTTATATAAGAATAATTCAGGAAATTAAATTTGTACAAAAAAAGAAAGAAAGAAAACCCTGACTGTTGCATAAATGAAAGCAGTAGACTTTGGCTAAGTGCCTTTTATTAAATCAGAAACTTAAAAAGCTGACATAATGTAGCAGAGAATAAGCACTTCGGCTTATTGACTAATGTACTGTCATAATTTTTGCTTTTTTCAAATCTAGGATCTTTGTAAAATGTTAATTAGTTCATCATCCCTTCACACAAACACCCTCCTGTTTTGCAACACGCACGCACGCACGCACGCGCACACAGACACAGACACACACACACACACACACACACACACACACACAACACACACACACACACACACACACAGATGGTGACCTCACCTGCTTTGGCCACTGACACTCCGTTGATGTTCATCAGCAGCCGGGGCCGCAGCAGCACCACGTGTGTTTGTGCGACCTCTGACAGGATGACCTCACCGGACACGTGCTTGTCGCCACGCCAACGGTCGGCCACGCCGAGCCGGGCGGCGAGCGCGCCGAGCACCGACATGCCGACGTTGTGTCTGGTACCCTCCATCCCTGTGTTACCCAGCCCCACCACCTGTCACACACACACACACACACACACACGTATAAACAAACACATCATTTCATACCTTATCTTTGATTTTTTACTAGAATATGATTTTTTTTTTTTCTAAATAGATAGATATTAAATAAAATGGCTGGGGATTTTTTTAATATATTTATACATGGAACAAATTACTGGATAATTTAAAGGTTTGTACACATTTAAGAGCAAAATTCCGATATTGTAATTTTCTTCTTCATTTATTTCATTTTTTTCCTCATGGTTGTCCCATAAGTTTGTAAATAGGTTTACTGTCTTTTTTAAACTCACACATGATGTATGTGTATTAAAGTAAGTGCATAAGAATGGTATTATATACATAAATGTACCAGCAGATTTAATTTAAAGTCGAAAACTAACAATGAATTTCTTCTACTAACAAGTACTGTGCGTTTACAAAGCCTTTGTTAACAGCGTTGAATCAGATGATTGAGAAACATCCAATGAAAGGGTTAAAACCCCTAAAGGAGATTTGGTAAATGTACTGTTTCCAGAGAGAAAGCCAGCTGAGAGGGCTGACATAAACACACAGGACACATACACAGCCACTGCCTTGCACTGATGGTACTGTTCCATTGGCAGCAGCAGCAGTTTTTTTAAGAGTTACAATATAGACTACATTGTATTAGACTCTATGGGCAGCTGACACACTGCACACATTGTGTTCTGTCTCAACACACTAAGTTCTTATTTTCTTTTACCCGAACAGTACTCAGGGAAAACGATGAACGAATAAAGAGAATGTACAATAAAGAGTTTTCTTTTATTGAAACATAAATTACTCATGATTGTCCTTATCATGGTACAATAAGAATTAAACTTATATATCATAGTATAGTTACAATGCCTGTTTTGTGTCTTTCAGTCTCCATCAAACCCATTTTTGTGGCTAAGTTCCTTATGACTAGTCTCTGACAAAACAGGTGGAAGAAGTACTCAGATCTTGTAAAAGTAGAAGTACATGTAGCAGAGAGAAGGAATACTTTGTTATAAATGATATGATTTCATTGTTATTATTGATGCATTATAGTGTTATCAAAGCTGGTAAAGGTGCAGCTAGTTTTAATGACTTTGTATACTGCAGGGTAGCTTGGGAATTTATTCCAGGTTTAACAAAAGTTGTATTTAAGTGTTGATTTTATTTCACATCATTATTCCAAATCTGAAAAGTAACTAAAGGAAAAAAATTAATGTAGTGGAGTGAAAGTACACGATCTAGCTCTAAATTGTAGTAGAGTAGAAGTATAAAGTAGCAAAAATATTGAAATACTCAAGTAAAGTACAAGTCCCCTTGAAAGTTCAGTACAGAGTAAATGTAGGCTACTTTACACCACTGCATCTCAGTCACCAAACTCCATTCTAAAATCTATCAATTAAAGATAGCTTGCATTAGTAACAACAACAACATGGCTGAAGCTGTCACGTTTCTGTATTAGATATTTACCAAGAATGTAGCACTTTAATATCGAATAATAAAGTGGCCTGGGTTGATCCAGAACATGTATTTAAACGTGAAATATGGGATGGATATGGCAACGTTGTCCCAACAGTGCTTAATTCCCTGATTTCCTGAATGGTTTTTGGTGGGATTTATGAAGTCCAGTAATCCAGTTTGACAGGTGATTAATGGTTTAGAAAATATATGGTAGACAAAGTCTGCTTTTCTTATAGTAGACAGTATGTAACATATTTGAGGTTAAACACTTACCATCCTCCGTTGGCCTTGTGTATGTATTTCTGCTTCAATGCCCATGGCCGGTTTCAACGGCCCACACAACAAAACTCGATTTATGACTCTTGTTAAAAGTCGATGCATTGTGACAAAGTTCAACAGCTTCTTACAAAAGAGTGAAAAATACCAACACAATGTACCAAAAACGCTGACTTTTTTCAATCGGCTCATAAAGGAAAACGGTCAGTCAAATTTCATTCGTTTTTATAAAGTAATGAGCCAAAAATTCCCATTAGAATACCCTGTATGTTTATTGATTAATAAGATGTATTTCTCAATGGGATTCAATATATCTGAAATGTATTTTTACTTTTTATTTATTTGTCTTTAATGTATTAGATAAGCTTAATCATTAAACCCTTCGGGGAAAAGTTATTACATCGTATTTATCTCACAACTGTGTGATTTTTAACATGTATTGTTAGCGTTAGCTTGCTAAGGTTAGCTTACAGTAATTGTTAGCTCGAGACAGCTTTACCTCAACAGGCACACTTAAGAGCCACACACTGCGGTTGAACAAGTAAGGCAAACGCACAGTTTAGGCTAATCACACATTGAGAACTAATTCAATTTTAAGATATTCTCTAGTCTCATTTGAGGTTACATTAGTTAACACTAACAGCACGACATGCAATGCCTCTCCTCCCAAACAAGTCAACGAGCTCCACAAAGACAACATGGGAGAACAGGCTGTTCATTCTCTGTTGGGCTACAGCACCATCTAGCATGGTGACTGAGAATTACAATGGGCCTATATTTCAATCAACACAAGCAATATTATATAATGTACATTTTATCAGAGGGAGAGTTACTTTAAAAATGTAATCCGTTACAATTACTAGTTACTTCTAAGTATCTAAATATCAAAATATAAAATTCGTTTTGGATTATCTCAATATCAAATGCAATGCATTTAAAACTAAGAGAAAATAAATAACAATAACATGTTTTTTACTTAAGTGTATTATGTAAGACCACATAACAATGAAACCTTAGAATAGAAGAAACCAAGATCTTTAGGATCAAACATTATGTATTGATGGGAAAACCTGCCTTTCATTAAGAATATTGTGTGAGTAGCCTATACACTAACAATGAAAGACATGAGCACATACTACAGTTTCAAAAAGCAGAAATAAAATCTGAGCTGACAGAAAATGCTCCGTTTTAATTTACACACAGTTGGGTTCACACACACTTTGTAATGAACATTTAGGTTCACCTACTGAATTAAGTAAGGAAAAATGTACCAAAGAGAGATAAAACCATAAGGCAGATTCAGGCAGTAGGCGTATTGATCCACAGTTAAAGTATTAGCCTACAGAACAGTACAGTTTACAGAGAAGATATAACATCTTATCATTTTACAACAAACACTATATATTTGTTATTTTACTGACATTGGAATCCTGCTAGTAATCCAGCAAAGTAATAACTGAGTGGGTGGCAGGCACACTTCAACTAATGAGGAGTTCATCAGTGAAAATCACCTGCTTTATTTATCAGGGCGTGACCTACTAATGATAAACCGGAAGAATGTGAAAATAATCTCATTATCTCTATTGAAAAAACAACAACAAAACAACTATGCAACAATTATTTATTGGATTATATAGGGATTCAAAATAATTCTACAAATGTAACAAACTTATATGTAGGCTACATAAGATATTATTAAATCATTTTGACTTGCTTCTTAGGGGGAAAATTGAAGATAAATTAGATTTAGCCCACCTTTACCCAATGCATATTAAAGTGATGTACATATCGATACAGTATTATGTAACACAGACATTTTATATTCTGCTTAAAATAGTACTTATTGGGTAAGTATATTTTTAAAGTTCAAACTTTGCTACTTTTCTTTAATTTAAATGTATTTTTGAAGTAAAATATAGACACAGTGGACTTTTGAGTTGGTGGCAATTTAGATGTCTTAAAGCTTTTATATTTAATTATATATCAACTTCTAGTCCTGTATTAACAAACACCAATGCATTTAATTACATCTCACAAATGTATTGCCACTTTGTGAACCTGGAGCCTGAAGATCTGTGGCCTTGGTGGTGGCCTGTCCAAACTATAATCATTTTATGTTGTGGCTATTTATTTTTTTAATCCCTGATTTTGAAAGGTTCTTATAAGTGTACTTTAATTTACCATACAATGTATTTACTACATTTGCCATATCTTTAAACTTATCAAATGTACTTCAAGAATTTAAGGAATCCCCTTTCTAATAGAGGCTAAACTGGCTCCAAAATAATCTTTAAAAATAGATATTTAATAAATTGTACATTCTTGTAACTGGACAAGTAGTATTCAAAAATAACTCATCTGAAAATGACTTCAAGGGTCAGGTTGGTGATAGTAACTGGCTTTTAATATCTTACTTGAAAGAAAACAAAAAACTGAGTCCTTGACATTTTTTATTGTAATCTATTTGGAAACATTTTTCTTTACATTTGCCTTTTAATACAACACACTGATCATCAGTCTTGAGTTGGGGAGCAGGGAACAGCGTCAATGACCGGCTGACATCTCTCCACGACAGCATTGATTTCTCCAACCGTCACGCCGTCGTAGATTCCAGTGATGTACGTCCAGTGGGTGTCCCCGTTGTGGTTGGTCCTGCTCAGCCTGCCAGTGAAGGGAATGTCGGCCGTCATCTTTCTGCCATCCATCCTCACGGTGCAGGAGTGGTTGGGTGGGACCACCAGCTCGATAGAGACGGAGTGACTGATGGCCTCCACCGTTTTGGTTCCCTCTGAAAAGGTGACCGAATGTTCCTTGCTGAGGTCCACAGTCCCTGGGCCAAGGATGGGCACTTTGGCCTTCATGGTGGAGATGGATCCATTGCGGGTCTCTCTGCCAATGTCCCAGGACTTCTCCACAGAACTTGTCTTTTCCAGTTTCACTGTCTTCTCCACATTTCTGCACTCTAGGTTGGTGACTTTGGCGAGCTGCAGGGCCTCCGGAGGATAGTGGAAGAGCTCCATCTGGTCGATGCCATACTCCACATGAGAGATGTGCTGGCTGTAGCTGTCTCTGTTGATCGCAAGAACCTGGTAACTCTTGTACCAATACTCATCGCCCTCCCAGGGAAGGAAGAAGGCCTCATGTTGGGTCACCACTTTGCCGAGACCATACTTGTTTTTGCCCACAAAGATATCTGAGTCAGGGCAGGTTCTGATGGCATAACCTGGGACTGATCCATACGATTCTTCAACCCACTCCAGGAACTCAAAGTGGTCAACGTTAATCAGCATTTCAAACTTTGTGGATGCGTACTCTTTGTCGGCGTACGGGTACTGGCAGAAGTTCCCTTTACTGGGAGAATAGAAGCCGGCTTCACAGTTGACTTTGCACACGTAGTCGGTGCGTTCGGTGTAGCCGTTGAAGATAGCGACGGCACCGCTTGGGAGGAAGCCGCTCCACGTCACCCACTTGAGGTTGGTGTGCTCAGCAAACATGGGGTAGGAGTGTGTGGTCGTCTCAGTTTCTAGAATCTCTCTCATTTCAGCAGCTTGGGTCACTTCCCGGGATGGGACAACATCTTCCAGCGTGGGGTTGAGCCATGCCTCTGAAAGAGAATACAGGATGAATCAAATCAATTGCCATAATTTCAAAAAAGATGACTGAATCAAGTCTCAATCAAAGGTAAACCAACGCATATTTCTCATAAGCAAACAATATTTTTCACTCCCTTGCCTGCGTATTTTGTTTGAATGTTAAAAGTGTTTCCTCCATGGAAAACATTTACTTAATTGCTTCTGCGAGACTTGTAGTGTTAATTTTCGAGGACGCATACAGCTGACCGATCAACATCTCTTCATACAAAACGACAAAATAGGTAGATTGCCCGCCATCACATGGCCTTTCTATTAAACGTCGTAAAAAGAGATAGGTTAAGACAAATAGAATATTTGGTTAGGTTTAGGAAAAGATTGTGGTTTGGGTCAAATTGAGTACCTGATGTAGTTATTACATACATATTTGATAAAGAGGGTTCCACTGACTTTGCTAGATACTAATGTTGTAATGTATTTCTTCCGTAACTTAAATAAAAAACGTGTTGAATTTTGATTACACCTGGGACGCAAACTATGGTCTTTTGGGAGAAAATTCTATGAATGCAACATGAAAACATTTCCCAATTTGGGATCAAGAAAGTATATCTTATATTGTATGTAATGCAACATGTAAACATAATAAAAAATGGCAAATGGGAAACTCTGTATTGTTAAGACTTACTGCGGAGTTGTTCTTTCCCTTCATGCATCTGGGAGATGTAGAGCAGCGGGTCAGTCTGCAGCGCCGGGCTGCAGAGCTGCAACACTGCCAACACAACAGCAACACACCACTTCATCTGGACCAACAGAGAAAAACAAAACCCAAATGTCAGCATTGAAAGTCTGTAGCAAAAAAGGAAAACTGATCAAACCAACCAATTATAAACCCTGGGTTAAAGTTCGGTATGTGTACTTGACAGACTAGTTTTGTGCCAACCGATAATACTTGAAATGATAATGAATTTAATGAAAGAGACAAGTTAAGTACTTGATATGACATGTTCCTTTTCACACATTTCAGGTTTGAAATTGGATGGAAAAGGGTGAGTAAAATAGACCCATACTGCTTGAGGTTTCAGACACTAATATGTCCATGTTTTACTTCACATGTTGATTTTCTTTCTGAATAGATGATTAATCCATTTCAGCAATTATTACAATGCAACAATTAATATAGTTTTCATATACAACCATGTTTTTCAACTCAAAAAGGTTGGCCATTGTCATTAATCCTTCCTGATCAATAGTTGAAGTTCAGTTGAAGGGCAGTGCAACTACCCTGATAAATAACATACTAAATAGTGCATATTTAAAAAGCTTCCCCTCTCATTAAAAAATAATTTGTCATTTATGTCTCCGCTGGAGGAGATAGGGTGGTATACATAAAGCAGAAATCTATATTATGTTGATGATGTTGAAGCATAGATGTTAAGACTGTAATTTTGAGTTTCTTTTTTTAATAGCATGTGAAAAACTTTTTTTTCTTATGTCAATCTGCATTTATGGTTAAGAGGCATTACCTAAATTGGCATTCATTTTGCCAGGTAATTTTTAGTATAATTGTTAGATTTAGGATTATTTAAATTAACAAAATACTAAATAATAAGGGAAATGCCTTGCCTTGCCTTGCCTTGCCTTGCCTTGCCTTGCCTTGCCTTGCCTTGCCTTGCCTTGCCTTGCCTTGCCTTGCCTTGCCTTGCCTTGCCTTGCCTTGCCTTGCAAGTTCTGATTGTCTACCAATATCATGCACTATAGGAAAAGAATAAGACAGTCAAATTAAGTATTTTGTTTTAAATCAGTACTTCATTCAGGTATAGAGAAGCCGTTTTACCTTGACAGGTTCCTCCTGCAGTGACGCTGCCGGCAGTATGTGCTGAGTTTTAAAACCTCTCTGCAGACTTATTGCCTGCAATAAACAGGACGGAGAGCTGCAGCAGACGCAAAGTTTACTCCCTCTTGCTGCTCAGTTTAATGTATTAGTGTTAGAAAATACTCACATGAAGCTTTGGCAATGTATTTTTCCCAAATAACTAGTTACAGTTCGTATAAGGGAAGTAGGATGTGTGACTGAGCATGTTTTGCTGGTTTACATCATTAGACATCTGAAGGGCTTAATAGGAACAAGGCATGATAAGCTTATTTTCAGGTTTCATATTTGTATTCTGTGCCTCTACTGTGACCTGTTTAAATGTTTTAATGTTAAAAGGTCTTTATTTTTCTGCTGCAGCACCTCTTTTCACCCTCTGTCTGAAACCAGAGCCCAGTCTGCTCTGATTGGTTAGCTGGCCGGCTCGGTTGTGATTGGTCAACCTCTTAGAGATATCCCACCTCTTAGCCTATCAGGTACAATGTGTTGGAGAGCAAGCCAATTGAAGCAAGGGTGTAACACAGTGATGTCACATTGTCAAGGAAGTAAACAAAGGACTTGGGGATTTTAGCCTTTGAGGACCATTTACATGCACAACAACCTACATAACACACTACAGGAAAAGGGATCCATTAAAACCATAATACGGCCCCCTTTAAGGTATATTTAAAAAAAAAATAAAACATTACAAGCCACCTGCGGTATTCTGCAATTTTTTTATTTGTATATGCTTATTCTTTGTGTTGCATCTTTTTCTTTTGCCAAGTCAAAATGTAAATGTACACAGTGTTTGATTTTCATGCAGTCAGATTGTTTTAAGGAATATCATGGATTTAGAAAATACTGTACAGTATGTGTGTGTGGTCTGGTACATTATGTTAGTTTTCATGCATAGAAAAGGTGGCTGAACATACAAAGTGAATATTTCAACATGTCTCCTCATACATAGTGAGAGTGATATCTTCCGAAAAAGTACATTTTCAAGCATTTTCTCAAGATTATCCAACAAAACATGTTACATTTCGCTTATTACGTCCATTCTTTTTAAAATAACCTCCAATCTTCACAGTAAATAACTTGGCTAGGATAAGGCAACAAAACTGCTTGGTTAGGTTAAGGAAATATTGAGGTTTGGGTTATGATAACAACGCAAGTGTAAGTTCGTAAGTTGTCAAATAAGTCCAAGACGATGTCCGGTATAACAAAAATGTTCTCTGTCTGGTGTTTTGGCCTCAACCATCCACTGGATTACTTCCTATGCAGACATTTGCGCGGTTATACTTACATACAAATTGTTTTAATTAGATATACAAATTACAGTGCATTACTTTTTGTGTGTTTGTTTAGTTCATTGCCTTATTTATTGTTTTGTTAGCCAGTTGTCTTAGTAAACAGTTACAGATATACAAAGGACCATCATGCTGTTCTGTCTTACTTTGTCCTTGAATACAAAACATGTAGCTCAAGCTCTCAAGGAGTGTAAAAAGACCATCCATGCTGATAATGATTACAGGATGATTTATTGATCCTTGTTTGGAAAACAGCACTCAAATTTGCCTGGATTTAACATCCCATATCTACTAGGCCATATAGACGATTGCATGAGGTCCAAAGTGCTGTGGCGCTCTTTCTCCATTGATGACGAGATACTGTGTGTCTAGATAAGCTCAGGCTAGGAACAAAATGATTAGATCCCCTGTAATAGAGGGTTGTTGATTAAGAAGGTCCTTGTTACGTAATGTTGCCTGCTGCCAAGATTAAACTGGAGGGGGAGCCGCTCAACCCTGACATTGTCCTGCATGTACAGCCCTATCATTGAAAATCGCTGATGTCATGCCCATTGGTATACGTCCTTGAGACAGAAACTGATTATCAATGTATTTAGTTAATTCTGAATGAGGTCTTTGTGTGAAATAAGCTGTGTAAAGGTCATTTACATTGACAAACTGCACTGTCAGGGCCCTCATTGTGTTCATTGTATTACTCAACTGCGTATGTTAAGTTGACCAGTAATGACCATCTTATTCTCACACAATGGGAGCTAATAGTATTTGAAACAAGGCAGGTTTTTCTATTTGCGGTGCATAGAAATGTCATACTGTACTGTCATGAATGGATGTCTCTCAAAGAGACAGTAGCAACCAAGAAGACACTCAAAATGTCCACAAAGAAACATGAAATTAATAGAAAGAGACCCACAATGACTATGAAAAGGTTCAAAGATTGACAGAGACAAAAAATAACTAAAATAAGACCCAAAAGAAATACAAAGTGACACAATGATAAGTCTGTGTTCTGCTCCTTTGTAGGAGAGGTGGTGGGGCCTTTTCTAAGTATGTGCCCAGGGGCCCACTGTTTTGTTATCCGCCCATGACTGTACTTATTGTCTAAGCTGAATATTAAAAACCAAATGTGTGTCTGGGTAAAGAAAAATAGGCTGTACAAATTAATAGTACCAATGCTTTATGATTCATTTCAAGATTCAAGACTTTATTGTCATGTGCACAGTAGCTACAGTGTAGATATGGCAATGACAAACTTAAGTCACAGGCTCCTCCAACAATGCAAAATGAATATATATAGGACATAAACAAATACAATAATTGAGATGTGCAAATAAAATAGAATAGAAATAGTGCAAGAGAGTCTATATGTGGACATTGCTATAGATTAAGCAAAAAGACAGTAATTTTGTATGGAAGCTGGTGACATAAAGCTTTGAGTCAAGGATTGTCCCTCTTACCTGACCTTTCAGTGCTCCAATGATGCTGTTTCCGTTTAAAAAAGGTTGTTGCAATCAGCAGTGCCTCTTTACTACATAAGTTAAAAGAGTTAGGTGCTGTTTACACGGGAACGAAACGGGTTGTATCCGCTATTTTTCTCTTTCGTATAGCCTGTTCGTTCACACGAGGCCGTAACAGAACCGCGGAAACGGACCCCTAAAACGATAACGGGTCCCAAGGTGGATAGATCTGCGGACAGAACGCTCTGGGGGGCCGAACGGCTCCGTGTGTACGTCCTATACCAGTGATTCTCAAATGGGGGTACGCGGACCCCTAGGGGTACGTTGGGGTACTGCAGGGGGTACGTGAGATAAAACAAAAAAAAGGTTAATTAAAAAAATACCATGCATGATTACAAAAATAATCATAGTACAATAAGTTAAATAGAAAACACAATTGTATATAAAATATTCCTAGAACCACCAAGGGTTCAAGATCCGTTCTTGTGCTTCTCTGGTTCTTCTCTGTTTTTACAAGTGTGTGGTCACGTAGTCACTTTGCTCAGCGCTACTGCTTGTTACAACTTGTATTTGCCGTACTCGCCATTAACTGTTATTGCTCAGGTTAATCTCGCCCCCCTCCGACGTAAGCGTGATGTATTGGTTCTTGGTTTTCGTTACTGAGAGCCGGCTCCGCTGCGGTGGAAACAGGAAGAACCAGATCTAAATCAGGCTCTAGCCCGGAACCACGCCGAGCGGGAAGCCAGTTGCAATATTAGATTATAACAAATAGATATTGAAATGGAATCGTGGTTAAAACGCAACCTACAGCAGGGAACGTGGACAACGGAGAAAAAAAGAAAACCAAAACTGAGCCAACAAAATGCCGTCAATATCAGGAGGCGTATGCTTTGATGGGATTCACGTCAACAAACGGCAACCCGCCCCAGGCATTGTGTTTTTTCTGTGGGGATAAACTAGCCAACAGCTCGATGAAACCAATGCACCTCCAGAGACATCTCAGCTCCAAACACCTGTGTCATGTTGGTAAGCCACCGGAGTTTTTCAAGAGAAAACTTGCTGAGTACAGATCCTCGCAAGAGATGATGCGAAAAGCCTCCACAACATCAGCCAAAGCACTGGAGGCATTGCTGTGTCACTGCTCATCGCTAAAGCCAAAAAGCAGTGCACGATCGCTGAGGACCTAAAACTCCTAAATAGTGTCATTGCAGTGTTAGTTTGCTTATAATTGCACATTTTTTTCAGTTCCAACGTTCTTTAAAAAAAAAAAAAACCTTTCATGCATTGTGGTCACTACATTAGAGACTGCTAATGTAATAATAATAATAATAATAATGCATTTTATTTATGAGCGCCTTTCAAAGCTCTCAAGGACACCTTACAGAATCAGTTTAGCAGAATTAAGGTATTGAATACGCCAGTTTAAAAAGGTGTGTTTTCAGACTGCATTTGAAGGTTGAGAGTGAGTCCATATTGCGGATGTCTTGTGGGAGAGAGTTCCAGAGACGGGGGCAGAGTGGCTGAAGGCTCTTGACCCCATGGTGGTCAGGCGGGCAGAAGGTACAGTGAGTTGGAAGGCAGAAGAGGATCGGAGAGCACGAGAGGGAGTGTAGATGTGAAGGAGCTCAGAGAGATATGGGGGTGCAAGAGTGTGAAGGGCCTTGAAGGTAAGGAGCAACACTTTAAAATCTATGCGGTATTTAATGGGGAGCCAATGGAGTTGTTGGAGAACCGGAGTGATAAGATTAATGGAAGGAGTTCTGGTAATGATACGAGCGGCTGAGTTTTGGACCAGTTGGAGCTTACGCAGGGATTTGTGAGGAAGACCAGAGAGGATGGAGTTGCAATATTCAATACGGGATGTAACGAGGGCGTGGATGAGGATGGCGGTGCTGTTGGGTGTGAGTGACGGACGGAGGCGGTTAATATTGCGAAGGTGGAAGTAGGCAGATCGAGTAATGTTGTTGATGTGAGCTTCAAATGATAAGGTGCTGTCAAGGATGACAGCACCTTATGCTGTCATCCTTGACAGCACCTGCTGTAATGCTGTTTTCTTGTATATGCATGGGGTTTCGGATGGTATAGTTGCACATCAGGCATCACAGTGGATTTTATTTTAATATTTATGTATTGTATTTTATAGTTTTTGCATAATATATCCTTTTGTTCATTGGTTTGTTAAACATATATTAATCTGTTTTTAAAAAATGTCGTTATGTTCTTTATTTTCATACATACAGATGAAAATATCCTTAGTTTGTTGTAATTCATGCATGAAGGAGTTAATAAATCACACACTGATGGAACATCACCATATTGTAATTATTTATATAGGCTTTTTTTATCAAAAATGTTCGGGGTCGGTCAGGGGGTACATGGCTGAGAAAATGTTTCAAAGGGGGTACATTACTGAAAAAAGTTTGAGAAGCACTGTCCTATACGATCATTTTCCTGATAACGATGAAGCCATAGCCCCGCCTCTCCCCACCTCTGCTGCTCACTGCTGTAGCATGGTCAGTAGCTACTGTCAGTAGCTACTGCTACTGCTACTGACCATGCTACAGATGTTAGTGCAAAATCTACAGCTCCTCTACCACAACCATCAGCAACAAGTGGACACGGAGAACTACATGAACTACATGTTGCTAAATCCACCGCGGAGAATAAACAGAAGGGCAACCAGGCAACCATGGCAACCATGCTCGGGGGTCTTCTTCGCTGCTTTTGGTATATTTTGTGGCGGAAGTACAGCGCCACTTACAGGCCCAGCATATGTACTACAGTGTCTCCAGTGGGTCGAGCGGTCTCGTGTGAAGGGACACGTTTATTGAGCCGTATCCGTGTGAACGGAATACTTTTTTGATATCGAATTTGGTTTGTTTGCGTTTCGTTTGCGTTCCCGTGTAAATGGGGCCTTATGGCTCATTACCACCGCAGGCCTCACTCGATTTAGTACGGTTTTGTTAGGCCTTGTTAAGCCTTGTTAGGCCCGGCTCACTTTAATGCTGCGCTTCCATTACAGTTTAGGAACTGGGGTAGTATCTATACAGTAACGCAGTGTAGGCGGAGCCATGACGTCATCTTCAGAAAAACAACATCAGCCGTTAGCTGTTAGCACTCAAGCTCACAGCTCCTCATATCTGTTCAGAAACTAGACAAAAGTTAAACAAGTACAAACCACAGACTGTCTGTGTCATGGCGAATACAGTCGCTGGTTTATTTATGTCTGTATAGGCCGTTGTTGTGAGTGTGGACGGTCGGAGCATATAGTGCGTTAGCTTAGCCGATCTCCATTTAGACAACACGCATTTTAAAAGGTTTTTTGCCTGCCGTCTGTCTGCAGACTTGTCAAAGCATTAATTCATGGTTTTTACTAACCGGTATCAGTATGATGTTGCTTCGGCATCATTTTGAAACGTGCATTACAATTAAATCACGGTCAAATATGTTCATCTTGTTGTAGTTGTAGCCCCCTTGCCAGCGATTCTCTCACTAGTTTAGCATATTCAGCCCGGTTGTTGGCCCGCTTGTTGGCCCCGATAGAACCACGATTTTGTCGGGACAGAAAAAAGGTGAAAAAGTAACCCCGGGCCGGAACTAGGCCTAGTGGAAACGCAACCAAAAACGGGCCCGGCAGGACACGGCACGCTTAAACCGCGCCATGGTGGAAATGTGCCATTACGGCCATTAGAGTTAGGAGTGTAGCTCTGTAAGTGTGTACTCGGACACTGATGCTTTAAGCTATAAGCTATCATGCTCACAATAGTAATTCTAACATACTGATGTGATGTAGATTAAGTGTTTACCATGTTGATATTGTTGTATTTTAGCATGCTAACAATAGATAATTAGCAAAAGGCAGCTAAGGCATTGCATGTAAGTGCAGCAGCCAGCTGCCATGAACTTTACAAGTTCTATTTTTATCTTATTTTTTACTGGAGCATGTTCGGCATATGACAGAGATACACAGAGAGGGAAGAGGCCCGAGAGGGGAGCTAAGCGAACCCAGCTAACACCTACAGTATAAGGCTGTTACACAGTCAAGCCTGCTACTGTCTAATTTACGATTGAGGAAAATATGGCTCGG
Organism: Dissostichus eleginoides; assembly: GCA_031216635.1. NCBI lineage: Eukaryota > Metazoa > Chordata > Actinopteri > Perciformes > Nototheniidae > Dissostichus > Dissostichus eleginoides. Next base: position 32,744,417 of record CM062269.1, read on the forward strand.
GCTAACCCAACAACAGGACAGCGTGGCTTCCTCTGTGTTACATCAATGATGGTTGGTGCTCAAACGCCATAGTTGACTAGTTAACGGACAATATTTTCCTGATGTCAAATTAACAGCCATATAATTTCCCCCTAGAATTAACTATTCTGCTCTTGCAAATGTATCTAAAAATATAATTTTGAGAATGCCCTTCTCCTGTTTTTGTTCTGTTTTGTCATGTCCAACCCTAACACTTAGTTACAAATGTATTTTATTGAGCATTCCAGTTGCATAATAACAATAAATGGTCCATTAATCCCTAAATCCTAGCTTTTGTTTTGCAAGTATTTGGTTACTAACCAAAGTATTAAGATAATATGCTGATGACACTCAACTATATGTCCTCCAGGACTGCTGCATCTACTCCAAGGTCAACTTTTGCTTAATGGACATTAAAACATAGATGCAAAAAAACATTATAAAACTTGATTGCAATAAGTCGGACATCTTTATCATTGGTCTAGACGTCCTTAGCTACCCCATTTACTTTCATTTCATTTCAAACCTTTATTTATCCAGGTGTATCCCATTGAGATCGTTGATCTCTTTTTCAAGGGAGACCTGCTCAAGTAGGTTCCACATGAAACATAAAAACATAAAACAACAGAACAACAAAAAGGACATCATACAGCATCATTACAGGGATTACAATTTACATAACTATCCACATGAACAGGTACCAACAGCATCCGATTGAGTAGCATCCAACCGAGCTTTAAAAACAATTAGTGGCACCAGATTGCTCAGTTTCCATTTCAATTGCAGACTATTCCAAGACAGAGGAGCTGCGCATCTAAAAGCTATCTTCCCTAAGACAGTCCTAGCAGCTGGCACATTTAATAAAACCACAGCATGCGATCTCAGGCAGTAGCCACTTACAATTCGCCGTGAGATCAGGGAGCAGATGTAGGATGGAAGTTTCCCTAACATGGCTTTGTATATAAAAATGTACCAGTGACTGAGCCTCCGTACAGTTAGCGAAGGCAAACCAGCCCTTGCATACAGGGTACAGTGATGGGTTAATACTTTACAGTTTGTCACAAATCTCAGTGCACTGTGATACGCAGCATCTAACTTGTTCAGGTAATGGGCAGGTGCATTCATATAAATCAAATCACCATAGTCCAGCACAGGTAAAAAGGTAACAGTGACTAGCCTTTTCCTGGCCTCAAGCGAGAAACAGGACTTGTTCCTGTAAAAGAAACCTAGCCTAACCCTCAGTTTTTTAAGCAGGTTATTGACATGAAGTTTAAAAGAGAGACAATCATCAAGCCAGATACCAAGGTATTTGTAACAGGTAACCACTTCAAGTTTTATTCCTTGCGTAGTTACAATATCTAAAACAGGCTCTGGTGTCTTTTTAGCTTTTGAAAAGAGCATTACCTTGGTTTTATCAACATTTAAAAGAAGCTTTAGTTCAGAGAGCTGAGTCTGAATAATGTTAAAAACAGCTTGCAATTCAACAACAGCCTCCTTAATGGAGGGACCTGCACAGTACATCACGGTATCGTCCGCATAAAAATGTAAGGTTGCTCCATCGACATTTTCACCTAAACTATTGATGTAGATGGAAAAAAAGTGGACCTAAAACAGAACCTTGTGGTACACCATTAGTAATGTTTAAGTGAGCCCATCAAACTGAACACATTGGGACCTTTCAGAGAGGTAGTTCACAAACCACCCCACTGCATGACTGGATATGCCAATACTGACTAGCCTCTGCTTCAAGATGCGATGATCGACGGTATCAAACGCTTTGGACAGGTCAACAAATAGAGCTGCACAACTCTGCTTATTATCTAAAATACTCGCCATATCATTCACCACTTTCATTGTCGCAGTGATGGTGCTATGTTGCTTTCTGAAGCCTGACTGATGTTTAGACAGGATGTCATTTGTACATAAAAACTCCTTTACCTGTTCACTCACTAGGCTTTCAAGAACCTTGGGCCAGAACTGACAATTTAGAGATAGGCCTATAATTATTTAATAAGGTGGCTTCCCCTCCTTTTAGTAAAGGCAGGACATAAGCTGACTTCCATACTTTTGGAATTGTGTTCGTGCTGAGGGAGAGGTTAAAAAGAGTAGTGAGAGGTGGAGCAATAACATCTGCAGCTATCTTTAAAAAGAAAGGTTCTACGTTGTCCGGGCCAACCGGTTTCTTAGGATCTAACTTGGTTAAGGCTTCACGAACAACATCAACAGTAAAAGGAGTAAAACTGAAAGGGTTTCTTCAAACCACGTTGTTCAGAGTAACGGACTGTGGTGTTCACAGAAGCAGAGTTAGTGACAGAATCAACCAGAGAGCCACAGGACACAAAATGCTCATTAAAACAATTTAACATAGTAGCCCTGTCCGATATAGTGCCAGATGCTGTGGTAAGGCACGGAGGTAGCTCATTACGGATTTCACCGGTGGATATCGATTTTATGGCTTTCCAACATTTTTCAGGATTATTCAGGTTCTTTGTGGTAACTGACAGATAATACTTAGACTTAGCACTTTTTATTTGTAATGTGAAGCTATTTCTTAGCTGCCTAAAGCGTAGCCATTCTACCTCTGAGCCTGATTTCCTAGCCTTTGCCCAGGCCTTGTTTCTCTCATGAAGGAGACTAGATAATTCAGCAGAAAACCAAGGATTGTCTCGTCCCTTCACTCTAAATTTATGCAGAGTGCATGTCTATCTATAATTTCCATAAAACCAAGATAAAAATAAGACCATGCAGTTTCTACATCAGCACACAGATCGATTTTACAATCAATATCGATGGCTCAATTGTCTCTCCTTCCTCCCAAATCCACAATCTTGGAGTCATCCTTGACCCCATGCGCCAAATGCAGGGTTCTGTAGAACTCATTGCCAAACTTTTATCAAACATTTGCCCACATTCTCATCATTCAGAAAAGCCCACAAAACCCTCTCTTCAGACTTGCCTTCACCCATCTTATAATTCCTAGTTAACACAAATTATTATGATATTTTTATTTCATTTGAAGTTTATTTCACCTAGCTATATTAAAATGTTTTTTGTTGATTTATCCCACAATATGTAAAGCATCTTTGAAATGATAAAAAGCAAAAAGGTCGGATGTATTATTAATTATTGAGATATCTCAGAACAGGCCAAATGGGTTAATAGATTTAATGTGTGTAATCAAAGTAAAATAATTATTCATTAGTGTACGACAAAAAGTATAATGCCACATATTTACACTTTCAATAGATATCACAGTTCCATTCATCAAATAAAGTAACACCAAACTATTAATAAAGTCGTTTTAAAGTTCAATTTCTCATAACTTTGATTATGAAATAAATAAAAGCCTTACAAAGTAAATTAGCAGAAGTACATAATTAAGGAACTGTATAGCTCTCGTGTTTGTGTATGTAGCAAATCTTAAATGAACAATAATATCTGATCAGTTTAATTGTGTAGAGAATGGAAATGAAGAAAAAGTTAAAGTTCCATATTATTTTATTTAACATTTTTGACATGTAGAATCTTATTTTAGAGCAACATGACACAAAGGACATTTTCCAATTATACATGTGTGGCATTTTTGCTTATTCAGACAAATAATTTGCATCCAAAATCACAAACATCAGATGTCTGTCAGTCTTTCAGGGGCATGGCTTGGCATCAGCAACAGGTTCGCAGCGGTCCACTACAGCTCTGACTTCTCCAATCTGGACTCCGTCATATGTGCCAGAGATGGACGTCCACTGGCTCTCTCCGTTACGGTAGGTTCGGCTGAGACGGGCTGTGTAGGGAATGTCCGCTTTGATCTTGCGTCCCTCCATACGGACTCTGCAGGAGTGGTTAGGGGGGACGGTGAGCGCCACAGACACTGAATGGCTCATGGACTCCACCACGGTGGTTCCTCTGGAGAACTGCAGGGTCTTTTCACCGCCCAGCTCAATGCCACCGGAGCCGATGAAGGGGATTTTAGCTGTGATGCTGCCAGTGATACCGAGCATGGTGGATCGGCCGATGTTCCAGGTTGTCTCCAGCTCTGTGGTCTTTGAAATGGTGACTGTCTTCTTCACCGTCTGGCACTCGTTGTTGGTGACCCCGGAGATGCGCATGGTTTCAGGAGGATACTGGAAAATTGCGACCTCATCAATGCCGTACTTGACGTCAGAAATGTGCTGGGTGTAGGCATCCCTGTTGATGGCCAGGACCTGGTAACTCTTGTACCAGTACTCATCACCTTCCCAAGGCAGGAAGAAGGCTTCGAACTGAGGCACAACCTTCCCAAGACCATACTTGTTCTTCCCAACGTAGATGCCAACACCTGGGCATGTTCTAACCGAATGTTGGGCCACTGAACCATAGGAACCTTCCTTCCACTCCAGGAACTCAAAGTTGTCTTTGTTGGTCAGGATCTCAAACTCGGGGGCGTAGTACTCACTATTTCCGTAGGGGTAGCGGCAGTAGGGGCCCAGAATGGGGTTGTAGAAGCCAGCCTCACATTTGTACTTGCAGACGTAGTCGGTGCGTTCGGTGTAGCCATTGTAGATTGCAACTGCGCCATTGGGCACAGAGCCGCTCCAGGTCAGCCACTCCAGGTTAACGTTACTACCGAAAATGAAAGAGGAAGGTAGATCCTGCTGTTCCTCTAGGTCGGCAGGAGCCAGAGGGCCCAACACTTTGTTACGAGTTGGTTCAGGCACCTGACCCTCCAGCTCTGGGTTCAGGAAAGAAACTGTATAAAAGAGACAGACAGAACGTTTACATATTTAACCATATAGTTTCTGTTTTAAGGAAAAAACAAATGGACCGAACGTTTGGCAAAGCAAGATTCAAAGGACCTCACACCAGGGACCCCAAAGACTTTCTACAAAACATCTGCTTCAGAGTTGCTTTAGCCTGCATGGTTATATCACGTCTGTCCGTCCTGGGAGAGGGATCCCTCCTCTGTTGCTCTCCCTGAGGTTTCTCCCATTTTTTCCCTTTAAACTGTGGGTTTTTTCTCTGGAAGTTTTTCCTTGTACGATGTGAGGGTCTAAGGACAGAGGGTGTCATTTTTCTCATACTGCTATTCTGCACTAAACTGTGCTGTTGTATTTGCTGTAAAATGTTTTTACTGTAGGGTCCTTTTTTATTATATGTACAGCACTTTGGCTCGACCAAAAATCGTTAAATAATGTGCTATATAAATAAAACTTGATTTGATATACCACAGGTGTCATGCAAACTATATATTATTAGGTCAGAACAATACCTTTTCTGTGTAGTGAGCTCTTTTTCACAATGTCCTGCAGACTGGCTGAGGACAGACCCAGCAGGGCCAGCAGCAAAAACACTGACAGCGTCATCTGGAGAAGAAGCACAAAATATTCTCCATCAAAAGCCTTTAAACATCCACAACATCAACATCTAATATATGTTTATTATGCAAGGAACATTTTCGTTGATACGTTTTTTTCCTTTGGGCTGATCACTAGAGAAAAAACACCTTCGTCTTAACAACGAATGGGTTCAAATCTTTTGGGACATTATCAATATTTTCCTTTGGTAAGGATGATATAGGTCTTTCAACATGTAACATGTTATCTGTGCAAGGTACATTACTAGACATCCGTGTTAAATAACACTAAATTACCAAATTTACCAATAAACCTAAAATTTTTTTTCAGCAAGACCTAGGAGCATCCCACTTCGCATTTCACAACAGATATGACTTGTGTATATCAGAAATAATGTTTAGAATATTTTAAGAATTAGGGTTGTGGTATTGAAGATAACCGTCAAATATATAAGTTAAATATTAATACCCTGGTAATAATACACATATTATAATAATGCAGTGCCTCTTAAATGTATTTGCCAAAAAAAACCTGCACAGTAACTAACAAGCTAAATAGGAATTTGCATGATTATTCTTTTTCCCGAATTTACAGTAGATATAACCAAAACACAATAATTGTGTAGTGAAAGTATGATATCACATTGATTAAAAATTAGAAGATAATAAAAACTTTAGTAGGAGACACATCTTTTCCCTCTGAAATGGTATCACATATGTAATCATTATTAATATTATATTATATTTTATCATTTGATCAATTATTTCAGTTCAATTTAATTAAAATCAAGAACTTAATCATTCCCAGTGGGTCAATTAGGAAATGTTTAGCAGTGCACGTATTTAAGTCAAATTCATTGTATTTATTTAAATTATAAAGTGTATGGTAGTTTGACAAAGCAAAGTCTTTACGCTATCAGAAACGAGTTCCATGAAATCAATACAAATGCATTACTCTTGATCAGTTGCAAAGTGATTATTCTAAGTCTGGTTGACCGAAGGTGAAAAGAGACTGAACAGCACTCACCCTTACAGTCGCTCCCTACTGATACACTGCCAGTTCCACCTCCAGGTTTATATGAACTGGTTTATGGCTGAACCATAAAGTAGTCTGTGCACTTTCACTCCATCTGACATTGACCCAAACAGATACAGCTGTCAGTGTCTCTCTCAGACTTAGATGGGATTGACTGTGGCTGTGAGGTAGTGAGGTAGTGGTGGTTGTTTTTCAATCGGAAGGTTGTGGCTTTAACATGTTGTTGTATCCTTTGGCAAGATACTTATCAACGATGGGTGAATGTTTGTGAATGTTAGCTTACTTGAACAAGGCCCATTGCTCTGTATGAATGTGGTGTGAATGGTGACTTTGTATTCCTAGTCTATTCCCTTTTCTGCAAAAATGTATTTATGGTTATCCATTGCATTTTTGCATGAATTACACTTTGGCCATTAAATGAACATGAGCATTAATAATTTCTGTCAATACACAATTACTATCTAAGTCTGTCCACCATAAGTAATACACTTAAAGCCTCAAATCCATTCAATTTTTGTATTATAACACTTTGGACATCCAAATACAATTCCCATTCCAATTGCAATGCTATCTTCCGGGTCGGCCTTAATAAATATGCTATCACTGCACCACTCTATGGCATAAGGACAAGATCAAGGGGTTGTCAAAAGTGTAAGCCCATCCAATACAGAGAAACAAGGTTTGGGAACTCCTCATTTTTAAGGTCTCCATGTATGGGTAATCCTTTTCCTTGAAGAAACATGAGCCAAGTCTTGTCCAGGATAAATTTTACCTCCTGTGTTCACATCCATCTTTCAGAGTGTCTACCTTAAACAGATAGTTCAAGAAGTAATAAGATAAGATAAGACAAGATAGTACTTTATTGATCCCAATTTGGGAAATGTTTGCGTTGCATCAGTATAAAAAAGACATGGCATTGTACAATAAAAATTCAAAGACTAGAAATAAAATATCTGTCTGTCCAGCTGCAGGTGGAGAGGGGGGGTGGGGTTATCTGTCTGTCCAGCTGCAGGTGGAGAGGATGGGTGGGGTTATCCATGATGGACAACAGCCTGTTCAGTGTCCTCCTCTCCACCACAGCTTCAAAGGGGTCCAGCTTGATGCCGATGACAGACCCAGCTTTCCTGATCAGTTTATTGATTCTGCTGGTGTCACCGGCTCTGATGCTGCGGTTTTTACAGTAGGCACCATTTTTAACATTAACTTCCCACAAATGCTAAACCATATTAAACATCTCAAGTTTAAGGAGCAATTTTCAACTGCACACTTTATTAATCTGACATTGTCTTATTGGTTTGAACTTCGTAACAATCCCTTTTTAGACCCATTTTACAACCTAACAAGTCATTTGGACTGAATTATTTTTGAATCACAAATGGTTTAAAACCACTGCTGCTTTAGTATCTGGTATAGATAATAGCAGGTGTCAATGAGCAAGGTAGCTGCAACTGCTCCTGTTGAAATAAATAAGATCTGAATGGCAGCACAGGAGGGAGAACAAACCATGTTGGTATAACAGATTATAACATCCAAAATAAAAGTGATAAAAGGCACACCTAAAGTAGTTTCTCTAAAATGTACAACTGGCATGTTGTTGTGTTCATGCTGTTCTCACGACCAGTTATAAACCAGCGTAGGATAAGATCCAGGATTATTAATGAGTAAAGAACAGTTTGATAAGGCAGTACCTTATCACTTAGTTCTGGCCTCCAAACTATCATACTGTATCAATGTCCTTCAGTGTATCAGACGACATCTAATAAAGTTTGAGAAATCTAAATCACCCCGCACGACCGTACTAAAGATTTAGTCACCGTGACCGTGCTTTCAGTGTGGCACACTATACAGTGATGCAAGAATGACTCCTAAACCCTGGAATGAGTTAACACTTTACCACTTACGCTTCCCTCGTCAAGGTTTTTTTTTATATGTTTTGGTTGAGACACCTAAAATAAGGTCTGAGAGGGGATTTCACGGTATGTTCTACGACATAAAATATGTCAGTAAAGACTCCTCTCGTGAATCTCAAATCAGAAAATGAATTTTAATTATTTTCCTCAAGGTCTTTATTTGGCAAAGATCTGTATAAAAAGTCAACCATACAGTCCATGGTCTCAACCCAACACTTGCTGAACTTATGAGCCATGATGAAGCATTGCAATGGTCATCTTATACTTTAATAATACAGTTTTTAGCCCTAACTTTCTAATTGAATAGGTGCCTAACCAAAACACAATGTTTATCACGGATTTATGACAAGGAAAACTTTACAACTTAACCACATCTCAAATTAATGTTCAGGTTTCCAGCTTTCAAATGATTTATGCCACTTCTGTCTTGCATAAACTGTTGACCTGTTTTTCTCCACTTGAAGATCCCATGTCCCCGATAAAAAAAGACAAAAAGGTGTTTTTATGGGTCTTTAAGAGTAAAATGACTTTTGTGGATAAGCTTTGCTTATAGATGACTTAATGTGTTATAATTCATCTATAGAGTGGTGCAGGGATGACATATTTTTGTAGGCCAACCAGGAAGTTAGAATCCCAATGAATTCCTCGACAAAAAACAATGGGATCTTCCCATTGGATTGAGCATTGAGTGTTGCAGTGTCAGCAAAACAAGAGAGACAGAGAGACTCCTTCTCCTCCAGCCTTCCTTGACTATTAGAGATTAGAGAAGTCAGGAGGTGATTAAGAGCGCCTGAGCTAAGGGAGCAAAGAGGAGAGGAGAGGGAGAACACAAGGGGGAGCACATATCAATTTTAAAATATCAACTATGCACATACACCGCACTGAGGCTGACCAGGAACAATGGGAAGTACCAGCCAAAGTTTAAAAACTTAGATTCTCTACTCTCAAGAAAGTAATCCTTAAGCACTAACAGCATGCAATCCAGCTGCTAGTTTTTTCTGTCTTTTATGTGCATTTTACATTTGCTTTAAGCGCGGCCCACTTCTTGAGGTTAACAAAATAAGGCATTAGCATGACTGCATCCAGCTTGCTTTCTGGTATCCGAGGAAAGCCTTTATTTACTCTGATTGCTAGTTCACATGGATTAGATAAAAAAAAAGGCGCCATCTTTCCAATCAGTTGATAGAGTTAGGCAAAGCAATGGGATTTTTACCACTGGATTTCAGTATACTGCAGAAAATAATCTCTGCCGCAAATACACATTTAAGATACTTAACAGGTTTTGTCCAGGATGGTGTTTTCCACATTTTACCACCACTGTGGTTTTTACACACTCATTTTGTTGTCGACACAAAATGTGAAAATCTGTTCAGCTTTTGTTAACCTCAGACCTATTTTTTGCACTATTTATTGTTATTTATTTTTTGTCTTATGTCCTATATATAATATGTTACATTTTTGGAGGAGCGCGGGACCTAAGAATTTATTTGCCATAACACTGTAGCTACTGCGCAATGCGCACATATGATAATAAAACCATTGAATCTTGAATTTCAGGCGTCTAACCAAAAACATAGCTGACTTCGAGAAGAAGGAACTGGAAGTTTATCATTTGAACTCATGAGTTTTAGCACTCATTCCTGCACCACTCTATTTGATCAATGTTAAATGTACTAAGCCTGATCATAAGTGCACTGCTATATTATATAATGAGCTGTAGACTGGCAGTCCATCTACAACGACTGGTTAGCCATTTCAGATTTTTCACTGCCACCTGCTGGATTTATATAAGATTTTTGTTCAGGTCTTTTTTTTATTTGACCTTATAATCTTGATAGGGGTTATTCCTCTCTTTTAATTTAATTAAAGGGAGTTTTTCTTTTGCAGAAATATTGAAAATTCTGACAAAAGTAACGTAATTCATGTTTGGGAAAAAAGTATTATTTCAAAGCTACTGGAAACTACCGTTTGCTGGAACAACTAATACCTGCTATTATTATATTTGACATAATCTCTAACAAACCACACACATTCTGTGTTGAAATGCTTCACAATAAACGGTTCCCTCTAAACCCTTATTGTATACTTCCTCATGTTTTTCACAGAAAAAGGCATTGTCACCAAATCAATTCCCAAAGGTGGATGACCCTGAGTGCATAAGCATAAGAAATGCATGCATAAGCATATTCATAAGTACAATAACTTCAATTCGAATACTACAGGATTTATGCCTACAACTTTCATTGCATGAAAAACATTGTCATGATTATTGGGTTTGTTGATAGTTTCCAGTTTTATTTTCAAATGTATTTTCACCTCCCCTTTCCAGCTGTTTCTTGTCTCTGTGATTAGTCTTGTGTGTATTTAAGTTCTGCCTTCCCTCATGTTCTGTGTGTTGTCTATGTTTTCTGCCTGTTCCTGTCTGCGTTTCTGCTCCTGTTCCTTGTGTCTTCTGGGTGGTACTCGTGACATTTTTCTTGGTTTTTGTATTACCTGGTCTGGTTAATAAAAGCTCACCTTTTCTTTATATTCCTATATCCGCCTGCCCTGTGTTTGCATTGCGTTTGGGTTCGGCAGCCTAACCCTCAACGTGACAAACATTACGTGTATTTCCTGATGCCTTTACAGAGATCGCTCAAGGAGAAAACCTATTATACGTGGAAACCATTAGCAACATCTCCAAAGCCCACTTCAACCACAAACAGGGAACAAGGTTATATCACTTATCAAACGAGTTTCCTTTGTCTAATTTAACTCTTTTCCTACAAATATACTTCCATGAACACATAATATCTGGCTATGACATCATGTGTATTTCCGGATGCCTTTACAGAAATCGCTGAAGAAGACATCATATTCACGAAGAAACCATCAGCGACATCTTCGGAGACAAAAACAAACAAACAAGGGGACACTAGTTTACATCACTTCACAACAATTGAATTACATTTCTCTACTTTAACACTTTTAACAGAAATATAATTCCATGTACAAAAATTGCCTGGCTAAAACATCATGTGTATTTCCTGATGCCTTTACAGAAATCCCTGATGGAGAAGACCTGATAAACGAGGACACCATCATCAACATATCTGAAGACAGCAGTTAAACATTGCACATTCAACAGATTTAATTGTTTTACCTTTTTTAGAATAGCCATTGTTTAAAACTATTTTCTACTGTTATCATTATTCTTTCATTAACTATACTATATTCAGTGGCGTTTTTATATGAACACAACTGGTGGGGCACGAACAACTTAAATGTTTATATATAAGCTTCTGGTGCTTTTTTAAACACGTAAACAAATTGCTGTGGCTATCCATGGTCCCGATAGAGAGAGGGGGGGAGCAACACTGTCAGCGCATACATTTACGTACACAGCGTGGGGATGTCTTATTGTAATGCTCCTTAATACATGGAGTAAAGGGCACCGTCACAAAGCAATACTTAACAATAACAACAACCGTAATGCTTCAGCATTAAAACACCATAGACTGTAAATATAAGGAAAACACAGCCACTCATCACCGAGGTCACAATATCAATCGCTCCAGCAGAGCAATAGCCTATAGGCAAAACACAGAAGATCAACAAAAGATATGACATAAAATGAACTTACCAAAGCTGAAGTAGATGTTCAACTTCATTCATTTTCTTTCCGTTTTACTGATTTTAATCGCTATAAGCTGCTCTCTCGCTCCTCTTCACAACTACACTTTTCGCGGCACACATACTTACAGCCAATCAGCTCTCTGAATTATGAGATGAGCTTTTGGTGGGGTTGCCAGCAATGTGCCCCACTTGTGATTATTTTTTTGCCGCACACATTGAATACAAAAAGACTCTGAGCATGCGCAGTGTAGTTTTTACAGCACCCATTAATTTTGACAACGAGAGAGAGGGGCAGCCCGGAGCTTGCCCCACATCGCTCAACACGGCTCAATAGGCACACTGTAGACACTAACTAGAAGAACGCAGACTAAAACAGCAATGTAGAGACGAATCAGAAGACTAAACATGATCTTAAAATATATTTTAACATATATTTTATACACATTTTTGGAATTATTATATTAATTAATTTCTGCTGACAGTAAGTGGCTATTATTGTGCCCCACCTGCCCCTAATGACGAGTCACCACAGACTATATTAATATTTTATATGTTTTGCTTATTATAGCTACATTTACTGTTTATTAGCGGTGGCCGGAAGTAGCTGATTTGCGCACATGCACAGAAGAGATAGGGTTATCGATACGGATCGGTTAGTGACAATAGTTTTTCAGTGTTGCGTCCATAGGGATCCTGGAAGTGCCCCGACATGCGTTGACTTGCGAAGGCCAGTTCATCGCTGCTTGCTGCTTTAATTATCATTAATATTGTTACCTTCAGATTTTAAATGGTTGATAGGCAAAGGCTGAAGTCTAGTTGATACTACAGGTGTTGCTGCAGTATTATCTTTTTAGACATTTCCTTGTACCTGTACCTTGGGAGTAGGTTAATATGTGCCAGAAATCGCTCACCTGCTTCTACATCACAGACATGTTTCTGTTTCCCCTGTTAAACATTATGGTAAAACATACAGTAGGGTTCCTTAACTTATTAGTTACAATATTAAAAAAACAAGGATATTCAATAAAGAGAAGCTTTGTTCGACTAACTAATAAATCAATGATGTACCAACCTGCTTTCAACATAAGTGGTCAGTAGTTACAGAAGCCGATTTTCCTTTTTAAGATGATGTCCTTTTCTGGATTCCACAAGATTTTTATTGCTGATGCATCAGCTCCAAAACTGATGTTCTGATCTCACCATGGAATAAGCTAACCTTTTCAATGTTTATGTTTGACTAAATGCTGTATTTCAGCAGCAAGGGCCTATGAGCGAGTGTTCAAGTATTGGCCAATTGTGGTTCCATACAAAGTCTATTAAAAGATACGATTTGATATGAATTGAAATTATTTAAACTTGTTTTAAGCTTTCACAATGTGTTTCATAAAAGGTGCAGCCATGGAAGAAAAAAAGAGGTTCTGGGGTGTGTTTGCCAAAGTATTAGATCAATTTTGTATTCTCCCTTTACCATACACAGGACCGCAGTCATGGGACCGCATTCCTAGGACCCTAGCTAAATTGTTCAATTTAAGTGCTATATGAGGTATGATGCCTTCTTTCTTTGAACAATAGTGAATAAACAAAAACTTTTCTCCACTTAACAAACATTGGATTTGGATTGGAGTGAATATTTCTCTAAGAAAGCTTCTAAAACAGAGTTTATTGTATATGCTCACTATATGCTGCTTATTTATTCTAATATTCTCATGTCACTTTGTGCCTCTCATGTGTTCTTCCGATTCACTTTAGTTTAAGTGGCTGATTATGTTAATGGTATTTAGTGATACAAATATAATTTTATAGCAAAACTGACTAATAGCAATAGTGGTGATGACAAAATAATAACTATATGATTAAATGTACGAGTAAGACTCAAATATATGAACTAATTTGACAGATGTTTTAAAAGGTGAGTTTTTAAAAGCTTCTTGAAAATACAAAGGCTGTCGCTGGAACGGACAGCACTACGTAGTTCATCCAACACGAATGAAAAAGGTTTTCCCTTAGCATACAGGGAACTATTATTATCATCTGCACTGACCTCACCACCTTCAAAACAACTTACAAAAACTCACCTCTTCAATCTGGTTTTTAATGTGTGATTGTTTTTGTATTGCTTGATTTTAATTTGACTTTAACTATATTTATTTGTTGTTCTTTTCTTTTCACTATCTCTGTAAAGCGACTTTGACTTTGAGCACCTGAAAAAGCGCTAACAAAATAAATCTATGATTTTTATTATTATTATTATCTAATCAGATAAATCCATTTCTTGTCTCAGTTTTTAACCCCAAGTATTAATCATGTGCTTTAATCTGTGAGATCTGTGTGATGCATTTTATTATTGCCAAACGACCCCAGTTCTAGTGTGTAATCTCATATATTATTGTTGTTATCACAACTATTGTTGTTCTATAAATGTAAGTTTGTATTGATATTCTAGAGTTAATTATGGTTGTTTTAGTGGTTTAAGTTGTTGTATTGCTTTGGATAAAAGCGTATGCTAAATACAATAACCATAACAATCTACTTCCCCACTGAAAGACTATCTATCCATTGTGTGTATGTATATATTCAATACAATGTATGTTATTATGTGTTTGCACGACAATAACAAAACATATTAGAACATATTTTATTTTTTATTTTTCGTTAATGTTTGTTTGTAGCCTTTATTTAACCAGGTGAAAGCCCCTTGAGATCAAAAGATCTCTTTTTCAAGGGTGACCTTGGTACTTGTTAACAGGGGCGGACTGGGACTACAAATCAGCCCGGGACTCTCGACCGGACCACTTCGGTACCGCCGGCCCACCTCGGTACCGCAAGAAAATACCGCTAGTAACTCGTAGGGGGGGGGGGGGGTGCTAGTGACTTATCCGACCGGCCCACATCGTCCGACGGCCCACTTCAGTTCACACTTCACTTCCGGCCCATCGGGATTCGTCCCGAACGTCCCGATGGCCAGTCCGCCCCTGCTTGTTAATAACAAGTATATTAACAAGTATTACAATGTCTAAACAGACTCGCTGTGTAGTAGACTCAATACTCGCTGGTTGTACTTGTGTGGGCATCCAATTCCCTAGGTGGCGATGTTGCAAAAACAACTAGGGTCCATAACAATGAGGTCCCACGACTGCGGTCCTGAATCTACTGCAGCTTCCGGCATTGCAGGAACATAATATTGGAGTCACAAGCTTAAGAGCTGCTGGCTGTGGGGCAGGGGCATATACAAAAGCATGTCGAAAGTGTTTTTATAATCACTCTCATCTAAGGGTAAACACGTGGTCTGCCCTGGAAGTAAGGTAGGTGGATAGCTATAGAGATAGCTAGTTTGTTAAATGGATAATGTAAGGTAACTAGCTTATTAGATACTTTCATGATACCGTTCTAGCCAACAAGCTAGCTAGCATTTACTGGCTAGTTAGTTAGGTGGAAAGCTAACAATAGATAGCTCGTTTGTTAGATGAATAACGCAAACTAGGTAGCTTGTTTGATAGATCAACCCAGTCTCACGGAAGTTCGTTACATGGTCACGTAATTTAATCGATTGAATCGTGCTCAGGGACACGTAATTCACGTTTTTTTCGTGTCAGAAAGGTCGATTTTCAAAGTAATGCATTTAAATTGGAAGAATTGTTCGTGTCTCGGGAAGCCGGAAGCTGTATTATTTTCTAATGCTTTTTTAAAGTTTTTTTTTTTAACCATAACGGGTACTTTACACAACATTGAGTCAAACTCATCCTTATTTTAAGGATAATTACGAAACAGGAAACACGTAAATGAATTCACCCTGACTGTCTGAAGTAGTTAAACGGTCACAATGTGCATTTAAAAAAGCTAGTTTTCACTACATAATTCACTTTTTCTGTTCTCTCCTGCAGCTCCTGTAGCCCACAAACCCATACACTGGTCTACACGTACACATTCATAAAACCAACGGCACTTTTAACAGCCAAACTCAGGCTATCTCCCTATCTAGCTCTCTTATAACTATTATCTTGATCTATTTCTTTATTAACCCTTCTATCTATTCTGTGTACTTGTCTATATTAACCTATATTATTCTGTTTGTCAGTCTGTCTGTCTGTAATCCCTTTTTCCATCATGCCACATGGGTCTACAAAAAAGACATGTCCCTTCTGTGTCTGGGCATTTTATTTTGTGCTCAGAAGATCTGTGCACATTGCCTTAAGGAGCAGCCGAAAAAGCAGCGCCTTGAGAAGAAGCTCAAGAGGTTTGATGAGAAGCGAGAGGATTGGGTGTCAGGGCGGAAGAAGAACAACAACATTGGGTCCATCAAGGATGAAGCCATTGTCTTGGTATGTACAATTTTTACTGTACGTTAGATGTGGTACAATTTGAGATAAAGTAAGCATTCTAATGCAAAGTTAGAAATAACCCTTTTGCCAATATATTGGGCCAGGATAAAGTTGAATGTTGTTTTTATATACATTTATTTCTTAATGATGTCTGTATCTTAGAAAACCAATATACACTTTAATATCAACTTCGAATACAGATATTATTGCAAAGTTTTCTTTTCTTTCAGTTTTAAAACTACTCTTATCTTAACTTTCACACCCGAGGGACAATATTTTAATTGAACTTTCACGTTTAAATAAACAGAGCACTTCCTTCACTTCCATGTTGTGTCCCATTCTTGCTTATGTACACATTTGTAGACCTTAATAAGACTACATCATTGTATGTTACTACTCTATATTACTCTTACGACTGCAGCCACAACATACGGGAACGTTTTACAGCGGAGCACCCGGGCGCTGTACAATAACTGCCCACTGCTCCTAGTACTAGACTCCTGGTACAAGGATGGGTTAAATGCAGAGAACAAATGTCACTGTGTGTGCTGTGTGCTCTGCATGTGTGACCATTAAAGAGGGTTTCATCCCTCCCAATTCTATTCTATTCTGTTTAAATTTCAGTATCGCTGTTGATTATGTTCATTCAACAGTGGCAAGCTAAAACTTGGATTGTGTTTAATATTTAATTGTACAATACTAATTTTAAGTGTTAACTGTTCATTGTTGAGTGGTCACACATTTGTATCTAACTAATTGCCTTACATATGCTACAAATGTCAAACTTCTATTGTACTTTAACTTTAAGATTTTAAGGGTTTGAACAGGGACTCGGATACTGATTTATTTTTATTTGTGTTTGTCTAGAAAATATTTTTCTGCTTCTACTGTGTAACCCTTCCTGGTACATTCATGGTTCTGCAAAAGCTAAACTCAGCATCTAGGTTTATGAATGGTATACACCTAGATGCTGTTATCATCTAGTATCTATAATGTTATAGTTTTCTCAATAATTCATATGCTGAGTTGTTGTTGATGTTGCATTTCCATTTCTTTAAACAGTAAATATATTATTTTGTCATTACAGCTTGAGAAACTCCATGCCATTGGCTTTAAACCAGTGCTGCTTCTTTGCAAGGAAACCAAGAAGAAGGGAAAAAAATGTGAAATACTAACCCCTCGCTGCACACTGACCGCCTATGCCCAGGACTACCTTGAGAAGATAGGCACTTTTTATGAGTTCCTTTGTAAAGGTGAGATTTTTGCACTATATCTTCACAGTTCACAGAAAGTGTTGTGTACACAAAATCTTTGTATCAATGTTAAACTCTTCTAGGGATGGTTCACCCCTAAAACTTAAGTTCAGTCAACAACTCCTCCCCTCCCTGACAATATAAACGTTGGAGAGCTTAACATTTCCTTATAACCAACACAGTTATATGGGATGAGTTTGGATCAACATCCATTGCTCAGGTCAATCAAGTCACAAGTCAAGTCATACAAAATTCTGATGAATAACCCCAGTTTCCGCATTTAAATCAGTTAAAAATATTGTGGTTATGAAAAGTTTAGTTTTATTTTCAACATAAACAGCACTGGAGAGTGGGGCGCTGAAATGATAACCCTATAAGTTCTAAAAGGGCTCTAAAGTGATAACTGGAGTACAACACAAATATTATACATCAACATGTTAAGCCTCCTGACCTGGCTCCCCTTCAGCAGGGTCACAGCATTTCTCCATGGTCTGTCTAAGGTGCTCCCATATGACACTGTCTCATTGTTTTCCTAACTGTCTGCGCACAAAGAAATATTGCATCAAAGCCAATACAACGGAATAGTGTATGTACCAGGGCGCATGATATGTGTGTGTGTTTGTGTGCAGACAGTGCGACATTAAGATTAAACACATTTCTTTCATTTGGGAACACCCACATATACATATGGAGTTGGCCAGATGTGTGGAAATTACTGTTCATGGTAATTTGAAAACAAATGCCGTTGTCGGACACACACAAACACACCGAACACACAGACACACGCAGAGCTGAGCAGAGCACAAACACACACACATATCATGTGCCTTAGCGACCGGACATCTCCTTCATAAAACGAGTAATAGGGGGATTCATCGGGCAGTTCGATGTGTGTAGAGGTGTGTGTGGTTAACACGTAGCAGCATGCGGTCGCTCTTCAGCTGTTCTAATGAAAGTAAACACAGTGAAGGCGTTGCGTAAAAGGCACAGCTCTTTGCGCGCTGGTGCTGCACTTCTCAGAGGCGGAGTTACACGTCCCGCTGCCTCCTGGTGCTGTAGCCATTTCATGAAGTGAATGAGAGTCCGAGTTCGAAATATATCTAAAATAATGTATGCACTGCCATTTCCCCACATAAACATTACAGTCTGCAATGAAACGGCTGTCTGCTGTGTGCTCCACTTCCTACTGGGCGCTCCGGTTACTTTCTCGTGCGGAGATACAGAATCTTTTCGTTTTTTCATTGCCCTTTAGGGGCTCCGTACAATACAAAAACAAATGCAAATATTTAATTAAAAAAAGTAAAGTCCTTTCGAGTCATCTGTCTCAAGTCAAGTCATGAATACCAAGTCAAGTCAAGTCTTTTATCAATGTTAGTCAAGCAAGTTTCAAGTCCAAAATATGCGACTCGAGTCTGACTCGAGTCCCCACCTCTGCTGTTAACTGTCACTATTTTTAGCTGCAAAGTATTACAAAAGTTGACAGTAATTGCAAAAGATTTGGGGATATGGAGAGTGTTTGACTGTTTATTTTTATAGCAAACTACATACAATAAATACATTTTTAAACTGAGTATGTAGCCTAATGAGACATGGCTTACTCTGCAGAGGGGACTTATGGACATTTAACTGTTATTTATCAGGAAATAGGTAGCCAAGTTTACTTCAATTTGAAAAACAATGTTGGGGTATTGTGCACTTGCGCATTCATTGTATACAAAGAGAAAGGTCTAAAGCTGTTAATGTCAAGGTAGGTAGGTTTGATGTCGGAAATGTAGCTCTAGGGTTGAGCCATCCCTTAAGTGATTTCCTTTTAGCAATCCGTTCCTAAACTGTTTCCTTTATCAATGCCCAAAAGGGAGGAAGGTTTTGAGGTTAATGGTAAGAGCACAATACATGAAGACGATCCCAGTTGACCAGATATTCAGTTTGGCAGTTCTGTATTAATGTCATGTTTCTCGGGTTATAAACAAAAAGCAGTTATCCAGTTATCCTTTACATTACATTTAGCAGAAGTTTTATCCAAAGCAACTTGCTACTTATTTGATTGCACTTATGCAAAACACGTTTGCGTCAGTCTCATAAATTCTGAACAAAATGTGTGGATGTAAATAATGTAAGGGAACATACATGCACACGTCAATAGGCGCTTTCACACCGGAGTACTTTTCCCAGGAATAGTTCCGATAGTTCCTGGGATTTTGCGTTCACACCAAAAAAATCTGGAACTAGAACTTTTTTTTGCAAACCTTTTCACCCCTTTTTAGTCCCTTCTAGAGAGCAGGGACTTTCCTGGGGAGAAAAAAGGTTCCAATTTCTGATTGGCTGGGCGATTTGCAAACCACGGCCCGTAAAATTCTGAAAGGTTTTTGTGAAGCCGCCATTTTCTTTGCTCGCATCAGCATTATTAGCATTAGCCCAGCGCACCAACGGAGAGAGACTAACTTATGGCAACACAAAAGAAAACATGGGAGCGGTGGAGATGAGGAGGTGTCGGCGTTCTGGCGATTTACTCGGAAGGCTTCAGTAGAAGCTGCTGGGAGTCCCAGCAGCTTCTACTGAAGCCAGTCCCCAACTCCGGGGACTTCCGGCCGGGAACTTCGGGTGGCAGTATACGCCGTGAAGTTGTTTGCGGCCTGCCAGTAAACCCAAAGCAGAAGAAGAAGAAGAAGTGACGTCAGCGGCTCCCTCAGGGACTTATTCCGGTGTGAACGCGATTTACTAGATAGTTCCGGGAACTATTCCTGGGAAAAGTACTTGGTGTGAAAGCGCCTTATATGTTGTCTACCGACAAATTGACATGTCACATCACATGTAATGTAGACGCAAATGGGAAGAATAATATCGCAAAAACGAAACCATCAATGGTTGACTGGAATCATACCACTATTACTCTGCTATTAGCTTTGAGTGCACACAGTCCTATGACATGACAAGTACATTTTTGACCCTGTCTGGAAACATACCTTAAGCACGTTGTATTTCTTATTTCTAGATATATGAGTTAACCTCTTTGTCTTAAGCAAGTCAAGACCAACATTTGTTTAACGTGCACAGGTTGGACACAGGACTCCACTGGCCAGGGGGTTAAGGAAGATCCTGATGAAGAGAGAGTCACGCTGAACCTCACACCCTGTGACCCATCGGATCCAACAAACAACTGGCAGGAGGCAGGGACCTCTGAGAGCCAGGTGCTGGAGACGAGCACCGTGCAGGTGGAGGTGCTAAAGACTCCCCCCGTGAAGCAGTGCACCACCACAGAGGTGGGGCAGGAGGAGCAGTCCCAGCAGGATATGGAGGTTGAGCAAGCTACAGAAAATGTGACACAGGCTACCACCACGGAGGGGCCAGGTAATAAGGAGAGATTTGCAGATTTTATATTTTTAAAAGTCAAAAGTGTTTTCCGATTTTTCCTAAAAAAATATTGTAGGTCACTTGTTGACAAGTCATGCTTCTACAATATCTAAAAACACCTAATTGCACTTCTCTTAACAAGTGCTGAAACATGTGACTGCCTATCAGTGAATACTAGAAGTGATTTTTGGGAATAATGATTGTTCCAATAGGTAAATTAATTATAAAAACAATAGCTTAATCTAAACAATTCTAAATAACAATTTAAACTTCAACTTCATGAATAGGAAAGGAAAATGGGATACTTGGGTATGTGTATATCCTTAGGTACTCAGATATAAATAAATATTAAACATTTAGAAATATACAGTCTTTCCTTCCTGAACAGACATGTGGTTACTATATGGTTATACCTTTTTCACCCAAAAATGCAAAGCAACAGAAGGCTTACTGTACATTTGAGAAATCACAAAATAAAATGTGATTTTATGTCATTTGGTGTTATGTCATTTGGTTTTATGTCATTTGGTTTACACACAGAAAGGGTCTCGCATTGTAGCGTTGGGCAGTAGGTCGATAATATAAAAATGATTTGGCTCATGTCCATTAACTGTACGAGAGGTTGATATCATTAATATTGTGGTCTACCTAAAGCAATCCCTGACCATAGGGGTAAACTTCGAAGCAACTCGTGCAAAAACGTGATGCAGCATATTTAAACTTTATACTCAAGAACTGCATTTAAATACGACACTGTCCCGTAATGAAGATACTTTAGCAAGTGCATGTTAACGCAGTGATTAATGCTTCTTCAGTGAGTTAACAATGCTATATTGTGACTACTTATAACTGATGCATTATCCAGAAATCCAAAGGGCTTTAATTGTCTAATTAGACTAAAATACATACAGTCATAGTTGACAAGGTGGATATCAGAATGCAATGCAGTGCAGTATTTTCTTTTGTCATCTCAGGCTCAGCAGTGGTATGGCCATTCAAACAAGCATCCCATGTTAGGACTGAGAGCAGCTTGGTTCCATTTCAATGATGTTTCCACTTTGACCAGTGATGACAGTGTCGTCACTTTTCATCGTGTAAGTGTGGTTGCTACTTAAGTGTTCATAGTTGTATTTATTTTATTTCTAATATGACTAATACTGTATGTGGAACCTGCTTTGATGTTCACAGATTGCTCCTACCACACTCACCTAGAAGCTTTCCCCATCAGGAGTGTAATAAGAGAAAGAATGAGAAAGGTTTGACAGGAATACAAGTAATGCATAGGGTGCTTTATGATTTACAAACTTCCACCACAATTGTTTGCTAAATATTTAATATGTGTTTGGTCTTTCCGAAATTAGAGATTTGTTTTCTTCTCTTGATAGGGAGAAGCAGAAATGTTGGTGGAGTGGGAGCCCTGTCCAGTATGGTATATATCTTCCAGTTACTTGGCTTCATGTCATCTGATGTAGTCCCATGTTGGAGAACAAACACATGATATTTAACAAATGCAAAACATCCAAATCTACCACCAGTCCTCTTATATATTTCACTGTTATTCTGAATCAGCTAAAGCAGTGTAGGAACAAATGATTGGTTAACTTCATTGTTGTTAATGTATGTATGTATTTTTGTTTGTTTGTTTTTATTGTTTGTTTGAAAATGTGTTTTAATTTCTACGTTCACTTTTTCTAAATGGTGGTGGTCGTTAATAAATGGAAAATGAAACATTTACTTATATAAATTGAGTTATAAGATGATGTGTGCTTCACACATGGTTTCTGCTTTTTGGAAAGACGAAACAAGGACCTGTAACCAACATTATTCCATTCTGTTTTCAGTGGCAAGGAGTGGGCCCATTCCTGGCAGTTGAAGAATTCTCCGGGATAATGCAAACAAATAAAATCTATTATTTGAACTCCACTTTTGTTTTTGTACGTTTATTCTCTTGTTTATATGCTCCATTTGAGTCATATTTAATATTTTTCTATTAGAAATAAGATGAAAACCTCCACCAAAATGCATTTGACTTCTCAGGAAATTACAGTTGAAATACTACATGATTTCATTTTCAGTGATAGGAACACCACAACCTACATTAAGCATATTCATGTGTGAAATCTGTTACTTTGCCTTCCACTGCCTTATCTAATTTGTATAACTTACGAAGTATAACGCTTTGGAGGTAGGCTTGCATAGAATTTAATTACAGGCCTATTAAGATGATCCTGATGTGGATCACTGTGGGTTTGCTACTACATTTGAAAGCTTTTGGGGACAGATTTAAATGCTTGAGAAATTAAAATGGTAGTGATTACTTTGAATTTTCTTTTTCACTTATTGAAACCCACAACTTGAGTATCAGGATGGTCTTTATCTGGAAAGTTATCCACATCTCATCACCACGTTGTCACGGCGACGCTTTGTCACTTCACAGATACGGTACCCGAACTGAGATCGCCACCCGGATCTCAGGGCAAAAGTACAAATTCATATTGTATATTTTTTTTAAACACACGCGCACAGCCCCACGTAGTGTCAGCAGAAAGTAATGCAAATAATAATTCCCAAAAAAAATACAAAATATATTTTAAGATCATGATTAGTCATCTGATTTGTCTGTACATTACTGTTTTAGTCTGCGTTCTTCTAATTAGTGTCTACAGTGTGCCTATTGAGCCGTGTTGAGCCATGTGGGGCAAGCCCCTCTCTGCTGTTAAAATGAACGTGTACTGTAAAAACTACACTGCGCATGCTCAGAGTATTTTTCTATTCAATGTGTGCGGCAAAAAAATAATCACCATAGGGGCACTGCTGCAATACCCACCAAACGTCATCTCATAATTCAGAGAGCTGATTGGCTGTAAGTACGTGTGCCGCGAAGAGTTTAGATGTGAAGAGGAGACGAGAGAGAGCAGTTTATAGCGAGTAAAATCAGTAAAACGGAAAGAAAAATGAATGAAGTTGACCATCTACTTCAGCTTTGGTAAGTTCATTTTATGTCATATCTTTTGTTGATCTTCTGTGTTTTGCCTATAGACTATTGCTCTGCAAATTCAAGTTAAAGTAATTCCCCAACAACAGTCCCCTCATATATGACCTCATTTCATGCTGGAGGCTGCGAGGTGATCAGGGGTCTTTGATGGCAGCACGACTGTAACAAATGCACACTTATAAAAAATTAAGTAAAAGAAAAATAGTTTCTTTTTTTATATGAAATAACAGTCCATTCTAAGCACACACACACACACACACACACACACACACACACACACACACACACACACTAGATGTGTTTCCCCCCTTTATGTGCCCATCCCCCCATGTGAATCACACCTGGCACACATACACACACAACAATTTGATACATTTCCCACTCTTATGTGCCCATCCCCCCACATGGATCACACCTGGCACACGCAATACATGTTCAGTGTCTATTCTTTGTATATTTACTGCAGTTTCTCATGTATACCAGTAGTTTGATACTATATTTACAGTTTGAAAGGGTGTTAAATGAAATTTGGTGATGATTAATGGTTTTTGTGTTAATGTAATAGCAGTTAAAACAGGACCGGTCAAATTTGACCGCGAACACCAAAGTAAGGGGGGGGGGAAACTAACACAACAGGAGGGTTTTAATGTAACAATTGCTTATGACAGTGATGATATGTTAAATCATAAAACATATTCCCCAAAATGTGGAAGCTCTGGGTGCCATACAAATTAATAATTTAATGTATTTAGGCCACAACTTGGCAATAGAGCACCTAGTGTTATCAAACACATTTCAATGGTGAAACTATCAGAAAATATTGCATATGACAATATTTTCCACTACGATGAAAGGCGTGTAAGCCAACAAACCTTATTCTGGTTCTATAAACTAACAACCAGTTTTCCAGATGAGGATCATCTCTTTAAAAATAATCAAGTACTGTCCCATATTGTTACTTCTAAATGAATTTATTTTCAAACGCATTATAATGCAGTGTGATGTAAGTATGCTTAATTTATACTTATTCATCAATTATCAACCACATGTCTTGACTCTAGAGCGTTGGGGTTAGTTTAACATGAAAAGCATGGACAACAGAACATAAAATCAAGTTATGCAAACGGTTATAATATAAGGAGATGTTTCTACACGGACCCTCACTATTGCGGTAAGCGTGTTGTCACTTCCGGTTGTTGTTGTCATCTCCGGGTATCCTGTGTGCCTGTTCTGCTGCTGATAGCTTATATTATCTTAAATCGATCGTTTTAAAATTCTTGATCACGGCAGCTACCTGACGTTGTAATCACACGTTACTACAGCTTAAGCACTCACAACTCTCCTTCTCTTAGCGACTGTAACTCCACAGTTGCTTACACTCCTTTCGGGTTTGCTAAACGGTAGCTACTTTAGCTTGATAGCTAGCCATGGCTCTTTCCCCACCCTCTGGTGCTATTTCCTGCTCTACCTGTCTCATGTTTGGTTACTTCCCTTCCTACAGGGCAAACATGTGCTGGTGAGGAGCGACAACCGCACCACAGTGGCTTACATCAACAGGCAGGACGGAGTCAGCTCCGCCGCCTTGTTTAGCGCAGCGGAGAACCAGTGGTTGTGGGCCACAGAGAATATTTTATCTCTAAAGGCCCCCCACATTCCGGGACTGGAGAACAGGGGGGCCGGCCTCATGTCAAGAGGCGAGCCCCTGGTGGTGGTTCACCCTGGCTCGGCAGGACAATCCACCCTGGGGGGTGGACACATTTGCACACGAGCCATGGCCAAGATAACTGCTCTACGCCTTTCCACCGCAGGTGCAATAGGGGCGTTACCCACTCTGGGCCAACCTCTCCAGGCTTGGCTCCTGAGAGGGACAGGCCGAGAAGGGGTGGACTGTCTGACAATGTTATACAGACTATCCAGGCAGCAGGAGTGGGATCCATCACAGCCTGTTACAGGACGAAGTGGTTGGGATTCCAACGTTGGTGCGAGGAGGAGAGTCTAGAGCCTCTGTCCAGTACATTGGGCTCTATTCTGTCCTATTTACAGATACTGGTGGACAGGGGGCTTGCTCATTCCACAATTAAGGTGTATGCAGCAGCCATCTCGTCCTGCCATGAGGGATTTGGCGGCAGGTCAGCCTTTAGTCAACCGCTTATGGCGCGTTTTTTGCAGGGGCTCAGGAGGTAGCGCCCAGTGGTGCATGTCTCCACCCCACAATGGGATCTGCCGTTGGTGCTCGAGGCTCTGGTCACAGAACCATTTGAGCCTCTGGAGCTCTCCTCCCTGAAGGCACTATCATTGAAAACAGCTTTGCAGAGTGTAGGAGCTGACCGCTCTGTCGGTACACCCGAGTTGCCTTTTGATTCGGGGTGACCGTAGCGGGGCGACACTCAGACCGAACCCCTCCTTTGTTCCCAAGAACCTAAGGAGTTTGTTCAGGTCGAGGGCTATTCAGTTAGGTGGCTTTAATCTTCCACCCCATATTGGGGACAGGGAGGCTAAATTGCACCTCCTCTGCCCGGTGAGTGCGCTGGCATGTTATGTAGGGCGCACGGCTTCCATTAGGTGCACTGAACAGCTGTTTGTGTGCTTTGGGGATGGTCTGGCCGGTAAGCTCTGTCCAAGAAACGCCTGACAGGATGGCTCTGCGAGGAGAGCCTTCCCCATTGGGGTCCATGCACACTCTACACGTGGTATGGCTGTATCAACAGCCTTGTTCAATGGCGTGAGTGTGGAGGACATATGCACGGCGGCGTCTTGGTCTACGCCAGGCCCCTTCATAAGGTTTTATCTCTTGGACATGTCTGGCTCCTTTTCATCGTCTGTGCGTGCTGGGGCAACACAGGACTGGTGAGGGGGAGGGGGGGGCTGTGGGTCAGTAGGTAGCTGACCCCCCCCCCTGGACATAATGCACTTATATTTTCCCATGCTTCTTAGGGACCCGGGAAACATGGTGCGCAGTAAGCCTCATACAGGGCTTGAGGACTCTCCCCGTCTGCTTCTCCCCGTACATATGTTTTTATAAAACAGTGCGCACGCCAGAGTCCTGCACGGGTCTGATTTTCAAGATCCGCTCCCGCCCAGTACCCGCGACGTGCAATACCGAACCCGCCCCGCCCCGCCCCGCCACCCGCACATATTGCCAATTAGTTCCGCAAACCGACCCGACCCGTCGGCACAAGATCTGCAAACCGAACCGAACCCGGATATCCTAGGAGCAGTGAAAACATTCAATTATTAACACACGCAGTTGCGTATTTGGCTCAAAAGCGTGGGATGTTGGTTATTTTCTCCATCTAGGATATCACCAAAAGCCTCCCAGACGCTGGATTTCGCTCTTGAGGAAGAGTTATTTACAATGCTGTATTCTCCGCTAGAGAGCTTCACCTCAGCCATTTCGAATGTGGCGCGCTCAGCAGCAGATTGATGCGGTGCAGAGGTTATGATTATGCGCGGTCCCGCGGGGGAGAGGTCTGAGGAATCTTTAAACATTAAATTAAATTATTATTATTTAAATATATTTATTATGCAACACCCACGACTGGCCCGCATCTTCTTTGTTTTACCCAGAACCGAACCCGGATTTTTTTTTTTTCAGTTGGTAAAGACTTCTAAAAGAGGTCTAAAAATGATTAGCTTCTCCCTGTAAAATTGTGGGTGATCCAGGTGTGGGTGTAGAGAATTAAAAATACATTTCAAGAAAACATTTCAGGGGATTGGTAAAGTTAATAGCTTAGCCTTGTTTGGCGACATGAATGTCTGAATACAATTTCATAGCACTACTTTCACTAAAAAACAAAACTGTCGACCTCATCAAGACACTATAATAAAAGTCATGGGATCAATAACTGCATTAGGATTCTTCTGAGGACAAACATTTTTGTTCTGTGTTAAAGAAATCACTGTTGTTGTCTATGCTTTTCCCTTTTCTCATCCAGTGTCATTCATGAACTCAGATCAACCTCACCTGACTGGTACTAAGTTGAGGCAGAAGAGGCAGGTTCGGTCTTCGTCTTCGGTCTCTGCCAATGGCTCGAACCTGGAGTGGGTGACCTGGAACAACTCTGTCCTAAACAATTCTGTTTCAATTTACAATAGTGAATTCAAACGCACAGATTACATCTGCAAACACAGATGTAGTGCTGGCTTTTATACCCCCGGCCAGGGTCCTCATTGCCACTATGCTACTGCAAAGAAGGCATATTCTGGTTCTCCGTTTGCGCTCCTGGTGAATAAAAACAACTTTGAGATCCTGGAGTGGAAGGAGGATTCACATGGTTCAGTGCCCAAGAGTTCAGTCAAAACCTGCCCTGGGGGAGACATTTACGTAGGAAAAAACCAATATGGACTTGGAAAAGTTGCTACTAAAGCTAAGAGCTTCTACCTGCCTTGGAAAGGTAAAGTATATAAGTATAGCAAGTACCAGGTTCTGACCATCACTGAGGATATAATCAGCCAGGAGATCTACGACGTCAAGTACCATAAGGATGAGTCTAAAATGGTCAACTTTCCTCCAGAGATCATTGGGAAAACATCCATCACTCACAAGGAACACAACTCAGTGGTAAAAAAGGATACCTTCTCAAATAATATATCAGACTCAAAAAAGGTGGGATCACGCAATCTCTGTTAAACTTTGTGTTATAACGACCATCGAAGCCGGCATACCTTTCCTTGTTGACGTAAAAATTGAGACCAGCTATGAAGTGGCATACCAGCACAACTGGGGAACAAAATAAAATTGATTTGCCATGAAGGCTAAAAATGGTGTATTATTTCAGTTGACAAACTTTGAGATCTTATTTATATTGAAACATATTTTTAAATAAATTGTACAGTACATTTTGCTTTGGTAATCCACTGGAAATCCACCCCTCTGGTGGGATCAACATAATCCAGTTTTTTTGGATCAAACTGATCCCAATCCTGTGTTGTCGGTTTGAACTACCCGTTTTGAAGATTTGATCCAGATTAAAGCTTCGATTTGATTTCCTGATCTGATCGGATATCAAAGTGATCCTAATCCTGTTTTTTGGTTTTGAACTACCCAAAATCCAAATCTGATCCGATCAGATAGGGATTAAAAGTTTTGAACTACTGGGCCCAGGAGATCACAGCCCCGCCAAACCACTTCTGCAGTGTGAACATCGCGCGCTATAAGAACAAAGTTGACATCCCTTCCACAGCACTCCTCAGACGCACCTACAGTATGCAAACGGAGAGATCCACATAACGGACCTATAACAGCGTTGGTGTTGCTGAAGTGCGGGCTGTGGTCGACCGATGTGAACCTTTAGAGTAGACAATTCCAAGTCCTCTGCACATACCATATCTTCAGGTTTGATGCATTTTGTTCTGCTTTTGATTATATCAAGTTTGTTTTCTGATTGAATTTCTAATACGCTTATTGTACCCTTTTGAAATAAGCCAAATTAATGTAGTGCAAATAATTGAAAATGGCTCAAAACTCGTATTTCTTTCTTGTTTTTTTAAGAAATTGGACTTAAAGTGCCAGTGAAGTGCATTTTTTTGCGCCAAAATGAAATGGCAGTTTCATTTCTTACATATAATTGTACCTGTTCATGGCTAAAATAATTTTTTAGGAAGTGCGAGGGACGAGATAAACATCGCAAATTTTTCATCCCGTGAACGGCCGTCTGAGCCTACCGCTGCTGCAGACGATAGCGGCTGTGACGTCACAAGATGGGCCCAGTTGTGATTGTAAACATGGCGGAGACTTCGGAAAGTGATACTGGTGCGAGAGAATGAGTGATTTTGACAGCTTTTCGGACAGGATAGATGAGGAAAGTGGCCATGGAAGTCAATTTAGTTGAGGACAATATTTTGTCATAGATCTAGAGTAGATCTACACACAGGATTGGCCATCACCTGATCATACATTCATCTGTTCATAGCATGATGCAACATTCATGTTCACATGCAGTGTTGTGCTAGTTACTGAAAACCAGTAACTAGTTACAATTACTAGTTACTTCACTACTTACACCAAAAAGTAATGCGTTACTGTGAAAAGTAACTTTTTAGTTACTTAAAAAAGGGCACCCATTAATGCCCTTATACTGTAGCCTTCATTTCAGTACTGTTATTGCATCGGAGAATAATACAACCTGTTGATCAACTTGACATGCATTTGCATCACTGAACTCTGCTAAGCAATGTGGTCTATACAAACACAAACACAAAGATATGTTTCAAAGTGCCAATACAGCCGCTGTTGCTTAGGTGGAGGTGGAGTGGCGTCGGATGAGTCTGGGTCTGTGGTCTTAGCTACTAGCTTCGTCCCAGCATGTTGTTTCTGCAGATGTTTCAACAGATTTTAATTGCTGTTTTGGGCAGTCGATAGGATCT
This sequence comes from Dissostichus eleginoides, assembly GCA_031216635.1. Lineage (NCBI taxonomy): Eukaryota > Metazoa > Chordata > Actinopteri > Perciformes > Nototheniidae > Dissostichus > Dissostichus eleginoides. Next base: position 32,774,612 of record CM062269.1, read on the forward strand.
TTGACCCGCCAAGACACAACTTACATTTAACTAAAACGTTCTTTTCTTTGTGCTCGACAAAAGTGAAATAGTGAGAATATCTCCAGGCGGAGAAACTCGACTTGAGCTCTGCCGCCGCCATGATAGTCTTGTTAGTAAACACAAACACAGTGGCCTTTATTTTTCATAAACAATCTACGAATCTACGAAACAATGACACCAGCCACTCACCTTCATCTTTTGGGAACAGAAACATCGCCACTTCGGCAGAATTGACATTACCACAGCCAGCGGCAATGCATCGCTTCCCGTGTGTTTTTCCTCCCTTTTTCTTCACTGTCGCTTCCATTGTCAGGTTTCCTCGATTGGCAATCACTTCCAGTCGACTGCGAAACACTTTCCAATAAAATACTCGCTCAAAAACGTTGGTAAATTCCACTTTGAAACAGAGACAAAATGAACGGTGGTGAATGTAAACACTTCGGCTGAGCCCATCTTCTGACGTCACGCAGTAGATCGCAAGCCACGCCCACGAAGGCGGATTTCCCAGCGGAAAATTCCAACTCGTCAAATTCGTTGCTGTTCCAACATCTTTTATATGGGTTCCAATGGACAATTTTGGTCATTACTATACGTATTAGCATAACAGATATGCACCGGCGCACACTTCACTGGGTCTTTAAATAAATTGTTTAATAAATTATGAAGCTTCATTGTTTTTTTGGTGCCCCATTTCAATTTCAAAATGATTTATTATAATGTATTATTGCTTCACTTATAAGTTATGACACACAGAATGTTTGATCTTCAGTGTGTAAACTTGAACTTGAGTGGACGACCAGAAAAATATGTATTTAGCCTATAGCTGATTTCTATCATATAACATTATTTCACATTGCATTGTGTATTCCATATTCCAAACACCCAAGTATAGATACATTCTTTGATTAATTAAGTGTTGACAATTACATTTTTTGTTATTTTGTCAATAGCAATATGTGATTTATCACAAGTTTAAAATACTAGTATTTACTTGTATTATTATTATTATTATTATTTTGATGATTCCTGAATGATTAGCATGAAGCTCGACAATTTTCCGACACACAGGGACAAGATACAGGAGAGGGAGAAGGTCTGGAGACAAAGGCAGGCGTCGTACTGGAGGAATATTAAATCAAAAGTTAAACAACATAATTTCCTGGAGATGTGAAGATGTAAAGTTTTAAAGCAGAGATAGTTAAATTGACGGCAGCTGGAAGCCTGGTTCACACACACGATTCTCCACTTCTTCAATCACGCACACACATACATGTGTGTGTGTGTATGTGCACATACACACACACACACACACACACACACACACACACACACACACAGAGTTGAGGCCATGGTCTTTTCCAGAATGATATGTCCAAAATTAAGAACAGCTGTTGCCAATCTGCCTTGCTTTACTTCTTTCTTTTTTTAAAGCAGAACAGTGAAAGTGAAAATAGAGTGTCAGCTTTTCCCCATGAAGAAACTACAGTTCTTAAACTTGAAGGAGATTATTATAACATCTCAGCTTGGTTTTTATGATATCTAAATGATTGGCATGAAGTCCAACATTTTTTGAAAATGATTATCCTACCAGTTTCAATGGTAGGTTTTCAGGTCCTCTGCTCCAACTTTGTCTAAAATGCATTGTCACTTCATCTGGGATTCCACTTTGATTATTAAATATTGGAGTAAAAGAACAACTTAATCAATAACATCTTTAACAAATAATAAGTTGTCTCTCACTGGATAATTTCTCCTTTGTTACATACACCCTCTTTTCAGTCCCAAACGTTACATAATATTACATAGTTTCCTGTTATGTTACTATGGTTTTGTTTATCAGATGTGAGAGGGTCATTGGACCCCTCCCTGTCCTAATAATCCTAATTATTCAGGGGTTCTTGGACGCAATTCTTGTGCTGCACTTGCATTTGGTACTGAATTGAAGTGCATATTGAGAGTACTGAGATATGTGTTGTTAAATCAATAAGAACTCTCTGAAATAATTTCAAAATATACCCCCCCTCTTGGTAATGTTTTTGAGATGAAGTGTAGGGGCTATAGAAACAGGCTTTTATGTATTCCTAGAGCCTATTGATAAGACATGATTAGAAGAAGGCGATGAAACTATGCGACGAGAGGGAACAAGGAAATGTGGAGAAATTAGACGTCCTTCCTTTCCTCTGAACCGTCACAAGCAATGTCTGTTTCTGACCAAAGCTGATCACTTGCCAGTCCCTGTAGAGACTTTGGAAAGAGTTTGAGGTTTTTCACATGTCCACTGTTCTAATTGGCCTTCTAATAAATCCACACATTTATCATCAGAGCAGTAGCAGCAGCAGTCAGATGTTTGACTGACACCTTCACATGAGTAACACCCTGCAGTCTGTCTTCACACTGTGTCTTAGAGGCATGGGAACCATTTACTTACAGAATGTATTCATATGAGCCTACTTATATATTATTTTCCTCCGCATGCCTTGATATTCTGATATTCTTGATATTCTGTGAAATCATTATTTATTAACACAGAATATAATTGTGGTGTCTTTGATCATTGGAAATTACTCTTACTAAATTAATATTAATGTGTCAGGAAAAGTGAAAATTGTAAAACTGCTTTCCAAACCCGACGCTCAGGAATGATCTATTTTTAAAAAATGTGCTAATAGTCAATCTCTCCCACTCTCTGAATTACTGTAAATTGACGTGAAACAAATCTCATCTAATTTTTTAATTCCCCCTCTAAAATGTGTTTTTTCTTGTTGTTACTTCACTTGTAACTCCACACAATGTTTGAGCTTCACTGTGCAGAGCTGATGAATATACTAGGAAATACATATATTTAGTACAGATGATTTTCTATCATTATTTACACATTGCCGAATGCATCTCATAATTAATTAACAAGTATTGACAATGTTTTACAATTCATTACAGTAATATTATGCATTTCAGTATTGCAGTGTTCAGACAGCAGAGGGCAGCAACGGACTGACATTACATTTTTGATCAATTCTCTTCACTTCCTATTTGTATGTAAGTGTGTGGATACATATCTAACTTTATTTCATTGGCTTAGGGTAGATTTCTGTTTGGTTAATCATTGTAATTCCAAGAACAAAATAAACGTCAATTAAGGATTACATGAAGAGGGTTTTATTCCTGACATACTATATATTTGCACTGAATATAAATGATTTCAATAGAGTGCCACAGTGACGCGTCCTAAAACCCGGAAGTAAGCTGCGCATGGGTTCCTTCCATGGATGTATAATAGAGTTCCACAGTGACGCGTCCTAAAACTAAACTCTTTCCGGTTCCTTCGACAAAAACCAATGCAATTTCTCCATAGGATTTTGGAAAATAGCTCGAAATAAGGTCTGTGGTTGACACAAATTGAAGAGACAGATCACGTTTTGTTCATTCGGATAATCTCCACATGTTTTAGGACGCGTCACTGTGGCACTCTATAAGAACTGGATACAGCGTGGGAGGCGGGGTCTCGTTCTTTCCTATGAGAGCTGCTCATTGGCGCATGAAGTCAAAATGGCCCAACTTTTGAGAGAGCGAAACGTCACAGATTACCCGTCATGCCTGGCTGCCAGAGCAGAAGAACCCGTATGTGCGCTCACAGAGCATGCGCCCCTTAAGCCCCGCCTCCCGAGCTCCCACTCTCGGCTCACTAGATTGAATGGAGAGAGAAAATAAATCTAGATTCGGCTTTTAGTGCATTTTACAACTTTAAGGACCGAATGATTCTAATAAGGGCTATATAATAGTTAATACTGGGTAGTTTATTTAGTTAAAACAAATTATCCACCGATTTACAGACGTCTCTTTCCCCATGTTAGTCAATGGGAAAAAGTTGTTTTGGGCCGGGTGACGCCATGGACTGATACGGAAGTTGCAGTACCGCCGTTTGGACACAACGAATGTTGGGCACAGAGTCCGGCGCACTTCCTGGGGGCTTGGTTCCTTCGACAAAAAAAAAATGCAATTTCTCCATAGGATTTTGGGAAATAGCTCGAAATAAGGTCTGTTGTTGACACACATTTAAACGATGGCCAGTCAGGCAAATAATTACATTAAATCATTTGAAATCGACAATCGATAGCCTATATGGTTAAATTAAAATCAGTAGGCGAGGCTGTAATTTTCGCCGGCTGTTACTCTCTCATGAGCGAGGCGGAAAATAATTGTTTTATCATGCGAAAAAGCTGCTGTGTCGTTTATTGCACCTCAAACATTAAAACAAATCCGGAGTTCAGTGTTTCTGTACTTCCTCTAAGAAAAAAGGACAGTAACGGCCCGTCCACACAGCGTCGTGCGTTGAAGCTTCAACGCTTCTGCCCATTCACTTTGAATGGGGTGACGTCACGCTTCGCCGAACTGCATTGTGGGAGTGAAGCGTAGCTTTGCTCGCGTTGCTGGCTGCAAAAGTTGAGCAATGTTCAACTTTTGAAGCTTCGGCGGAAGCGTCAGCCAATCGAATCATATGCCAGTACAAGCTCTAGCGAATCAAACCGCGTGCTTGTGTGTCCGGGGCGGGAGATTCATGTGATTGGTTATAGGTCGAGTTTCAGCCCCCCCCGCCGGCAAGCTTCAACGCACGCCGCTGTGTGGACGGGCCGTAAAAGAAGAGCTCTGTGGTTTCAGGCTTGATCACCATTCAAATGACAGCATTGGTTTCCCCCAAAAGAGGGCGGGGCCGTAAAGTGACGTAGATGTTACTCTCATCTATGGACATCGATCGCCTACTGCTATATTTAACCATATATCGAGCCCGATCTTGGATTTCCAATGATTTAATGTAATTGTTTGCCTGTCTGGCCATTGTAATCGGGCTCTTTGAAGATCCACGGTTTTCTTAAATTTCTGATCGGATTGGCAAAAACTTCAGAATTTGTATTGACCGCCATTCAAATGACAGCGTTGTTTTCCCCCAAAAGTGGGCGGAGCCGTACTTTTTGCCCGGAAGTGACGCATGTGTTACTCTCATGTATAGAGAGGCGAAGTCCCTCCCTTTCCGGGGGAGCTCCATGGCCATGGGACCTTATTTCGGAAAAAGTATGTATTGAAGTCAATGGCGAGAGAAAGATTATCTTTCGATCCCGTTTGAATTGTGCCATGAATTACACATATGATGTTTGTCAATTTAAAAGATCATTTTGCAAGTCAAAATAATAAAAATGTGTCGTAAAACTGTGAAGTAACACTTTTTTTTGTGTGAAACCGCTCAATGAACTACATCTCCCGTCTCGCACCACACACCAAGACGGCCGTCACGTTGGCACATTTCACTTCTTTCTTTCAGAATTAGGCGGAAAGTATTAAAAGAGGTGAAAATCACTACAAGTCTGGGCATGTTGAGAGGTGTACATACACAAAAGGGGAATTAGTCGGTTCCGTAAGAGCCAGCATGCAGGACCGGGATTCTGGGATTTGTAGTCTTTCTAGTTGCGTATTTTTCATAGTCTTATATTTCAACAGTTTTACGACAAACTGTGACTTTTTTGACATGGAAATTATTTTTTAAGATTGACAAACATCATATGTGTAATTCGTGGCACAATTCAAACGGGATCGAAAGATACGTTTTCTCTCTCCATTGACTTCAATACATACTTTTTCCGAAATAAGGTCCCATGGAGGTCCCCGGAAGGGGAGGGACTTCGCCTCTCTATTACAGCCCGTCCACACAGCAGCGTGCGTTGAAGCTTGCCGGCGGGGGGGGCTGAAACTCGACCAACAACCAATCACATGAATCTCCCGCCCCGGACATACAAGCACGCGGTTTGATTGGCTAGAGCTTGTACTGGCATATGATTCGATTGGCTGACGCTTCCGCCGAAGCTTCAAAAGTTGAACATTGCTCAACTTTTGCAGCCAGCAACGCCAGCAACGCCAGCAACGCCAGCAAAGCTACGCTTCACTCCCACAATGCAGTTCGGGCGAAGCGTGACGTCACCCCATTCAAAGTGAATGGGCAGAAGCGTTGAAGCTTCAACGCACGCCGCTGTGTGGACGGGCCGTTAGGGTATCATGTTAGAAATGTTTTATTAACTAACATTCCTCGGGTTGTTGATTACTTACAGCAATTGTATTAATAGTGCACTGAAGCACTCAATCACAGAAATGCTTGTTTTTTGGATTTTTTGTTATAATTGAACAAAAATAAAACCATCCATTGGTCTGGGATCTTAAACTGGATGCTCTTTTGTTCCAGTGAAATGGTTTCACCCAGCAGCTTTCACTGGCACTTACCTAGAGATAAATAAAACATACACTCCCATCTATCTATATCTCCCTTTCTTTTTGTGTCACACACACACACACACACACACACACACACATACACACACACACACACACACACACACACACACTGTATACACTCAGCTTTGTTTCTATTCACCTTAAAACACAACTACTCATTCTCTCTGCTTTTCCCAGCCTCTTTTGGCTTTCAGCTGCTCAATATTGCATAAAATGGTTCATTTATTAGCATGACTTGAATATGTTCATGCAGGATAAAGAAAAGGTTGCATTACTGATAATAAAATAACACATTAGTCATTTACTTAAGTATGAATTTGAGGCGCTAGTAATGTTTGCATGGTATGCAACTTTAACTTCTACTCGATTAGAATTCAGAGGATATTATTGTTATTTTTATTGCACTACCTTCCAGTAATGGGAAGTACATTTACTCAAGTATTGTAGTCAAGTACTTTTTTGACATATCTGTTTTTTTACTTTAGTATTTCACTTGCCACTTGAGAGGCAAACATCATACTCATCATACTCCACCACATTTATTTTAACACTCACAGTTACTGGTTACTTTTTTTTACATATAAAAACATGTGATATATACTGATATGGTATAATGCAGTACTGTACTACTAATCTACACAGTATTTGCATTTCAATTTGGTCCACATTCACTACAACACTCAAATAATCTTATATTCTAAAAACAGGATAATATAATAACCATAATAAAATAATACTGTGAAAAGATCCATTGTGTATAATAAAGTACATTTATCAGATGATACTTCTGTACTTTATATTATTCTGAATGGGCCATTGAGCAGAATGAGTACTTGTTTTAAAGTACAATTTTATGCTTATACTTCTGTACTTTCTTAAATAATCAGGTCTCTTACTTGTAGTGGAGTATTTTAAGACCATAGTAAAGGTTCTGAGTATTTCTTCCAATACTGTTACATTCATTTTATAGCTTTAGTTCCTTTTAGATTATATTTATTAAGCTCTCAGAGAGCAACTAATCTGAACGCAATGTGCAAACACTGAGACACAATACAGAAACCAGTGTCGTAGTCAGTCACCAATTCTCTGGGCTGCAATTCTTTTGAAAGATGCTAAACAAATATAAAGCTTAATTTTAATATTATTATTGTAAAGGTTGAGTCGAGTTCCAAGATTGCCTCCGACGCTCCACTCAGGCACCTCCAAAGAGCTGTTTTACAAATAAAAACGGTCTACATTAAACACAATGACCCACTGTCACCATTTCAGGTTTATTTTCAGTTAACTTAAAAGAAACTGAGAGGACATTGACATTATCATTCCATTGACTTAATCACTGTACTGAATGCCTTTTATTTTATTAGGGATGGGTTCATAAACATGAATAAATAATAGTAATCATTCTTGGGTATCAAAGTCAACTTTTATAATGTGGTTGTTTTCATTTATTTTTAGCAATTTTCAATGTTCAAACAGTCACCAGCAAACAGTGAACTTCTGCTGATGGAATTCCAAGTTGTCCCAGTCTTTTCCTCAATCTTCCTTTAAAATAAAGAGCATTTTGTGCTGCTCTAAAATGTAAACATGAACTGGCCTTGCAGGTGAAAACACAGGGTAAATATTAGCAAAAAACTGAACAGGAGCAAAAAGTCGCCATACCGTAGTGTTATCAAGTGTGGAAACAGGATGAACTGGCAAAGACTGGAGATGAGGACCCGGGCTTATGTACAGGTGCAGGTGAGTAGTGGCCATCAGGAAGATGGAGCAGCAGCTGAGCAGGTGTGGAGGCGGGAAGGAGGGTGTATGTCCGCCAGGCCCAGCCATCTAACTGGTAATGGGTTGGATATTTGCATACATGCTCCAAAATCTTTAAAACATGTCCCGAAACATGGGACCCTCAATTGCTCCGAGTCGCCACGGAGCAGTTGGGGGTTTGGTGCCGTGCTCAAGGGCACCTCGGCAGTGCCCAGGAGGTGAACTGGCACCACTCCAGCTACCAGTCCGCACTCTGATTAGGTCTTATTCCAAGCGACCCAAGCCAAATCCCTACAGTCTGAGCTACTTATGGCGCATTTCCACCATGGCGCGGAGCGCGGTTTAAGCGGAGCGTGTCGTGCCGGGCAAAACCGTACTAAGTCGAGTGAGGCCTGCGGTGGAAATGAGCCATTAAAGTCTCTCCCTCGGTGTGATTAATTCAGTCACTGTTGTAGTAGGATATGTTGTATGAAATATAATGTTATACAATGTAGTAGTAAGGGACTAATGGGATCATTATGGTAATTGTGGTTAAGAGCATATTGTGTGTGAACTAGGTTAAATAAACAATGTTGGTCAATGTAGTGCAGGGAACGCGACCATGGACATGTGTACGGAAACGGATGTGAAAAAGGTTTAGAACAAAGAATAGGGGAGGTGGTTTATCATCCCTCACTTAGGTACACCAATAACAAACATTAAGGCTTTAACTATAAAAAGAATATTGCAACTTTTGTTCCACAGTATGGTCCCGTGGTCTGCTCAGACTTTGTTTTCTATCTTTGACAGAATAAAGTTATTCTGCATTGTACTTTGTCTGCCTCCAGCGAAACAATTAAAAAAGTTAAAGTGTTGAGATGAGGTCGGGACTCTTCAACTGGCCCAGGCAAGGATTTCTTCCAACACTAGCTGAACTTAAACACACAAACATCAGGGATGAATGTCCTGAAAGAACAGTCACAGGTTATGCTCTTTGCATACTGGGATGACATTATGTCGCGTTGAAGGTCAGACGGAGAGAGCGGCGTGAGTTTTAGGCGAGCCTGCACTTTGCTCTGCCCTTGAAGGTCCCGTCAGGCTTCATTTCGTCTGAGTGAGCTGATCTGTTTCAGGGTTGTTAGAGAGATGGCTGCCTGTGTTGAGGGTGACAGCGATCAGGCTCACAGCTCATTAGAGGCAGCTGAACTACCAGGCCGTTCCTGTTTTAATGAGATACTTAGAGAAGCAAGTAGCTTCCTGCCTGAAGCCAATGTTCTCCAAGGTTTAGTTCTTATCTGTCACTCACACAGATATACTGTACAGTATATCTCATTTGTAATGGTTTTAATACTTGCTCCGAAATCTTCAAAACATATCCCGACATTTAAAAAAAAAAAGCCAGTAATACACCAGCTATAAACAGCAGTAATAATAAAATATTTTCTATATGGTTGCATTATTATATATATTATAAATGATCTATTTTTTTCTCTCTTTATGCGGTACTATTACCACATATTTGTGTTTTAGAAATACTAGCTTTAAAATAATGACTACATTTTCCTTTCATTTTATTTGTTTTTATCCTATTTATTTTTTAATTTTAATTTAAAATGTTTGCATTTAATTTGTATTCATTTATTATTATTATTGTCATTATGTTTTATTTTTCCCATATTTGTATTTATCCAATATTACCCAATATTATGATCCTCCTATTTTTAGCAACATTTCATTATTATTTATTTTGTCATTATTATATAACCTTGCATGTAGCTTCATGTGCGGTCTAGTGAGGTGTGATTGGTGGAGGCCGTCGGGGGCGTCCACTGCCTGAGAGGCTAAACACAGGGCAACAAACTCCCAATTGACACTGTGTCAGGAAAGCTACTCCAAGAGTAAATCCATATGTCATTATCATAGACTGTAGGTTATTATACATGTGTTGCATTGTGTGTCTCTGCAGAGATTGCTTCATGCTAATTAAGTAATCTACAGCTTTTTTCTTCTCCAACATGTACATGCCTGAGGCACTGCGGTGGCTAAATGGTGTGCATGTTTTTCCTGCATTTCTTAATTGCACTCTCAGACAAAAACCCCACACTTTGTTTAATAAGATACTGAGGATCACAGCTGTAGGCACAGTCAGCCTTCAGCATTCATCACAGAAATGTAATATAGAGTGCATTATTACCCACCCTAAAGTAGATTTCTTTGCAAGCCTTACACAGAGTCCATCTGAAGCTGGTTGCAGGCTCAGTGTGAACTGTCAAAACAAAGTGAAAAATATGCAATACATAACATTAAGGTCTATACGTGTATCTTTGAGTGATAATATAGAATGAATCATCTTCTTAATAATAGGTATATTATGTTCCCTGCAGGCATAGCTGAATCAGTTCCAGAGAACGAGGTTCAGATTGCATTCGTGCCCATGGTTGCACGCCCAGATGAGCACACAGGACGATAAGCGCTCATTGTCATATCAGAGGAGAAAAGCTGCAGTGTCCACCATGAAAAATGTATGGGCTTTATCTTTGAGCACATTTGCATTTGAGAGCCTCATCTCACCTGGCATCTCACGGCAGCGTGCACGTGCACCATGACATTATTCCTGAAAAAAGCATGGGTAAGATTCAGGGAACATTGAGCTTAAAGGGGCCCTATTGTGCTTTTTTCGGATATCCCCTTTCCTGTAGTGTGTTCTTTAGGTTTTTGTGCATGTAAATGGTCTGCAAAGGCTAAAATCTCAAAATTCCCTCCAGAGGGAGTTTTTCTCCCACACCCAACCATCCTGCCTGAAACGCCTCCATTGGACTCCTTTGTCTACTTCAATAACAGGGTGAAAGAAAGATATATGGGGACCCGGCCCGTCAATACATGTACGTTTGCGGGAAACACTTCATTACAGCTACATGTTGATGGGAACATCTGGGAAAGTACATTTTCATCATCACATTGTGTTGAGTTCAATGCTGGTGAAATGTGATCATATGCTCTGTACATAGGGTTGGAAGGGGATTTGTTTACATTTACTAGTTACCTGTAGAAAAAGGTTATCATTAACCTGATCTGAGTATCAAAATAAAAAAAAGCAATGCAAATAAATCCAACAGAAATATCAATAAGACAAAAGAACAATGTGACCTTAGAAAAGAAGAAACCAAGATAATTAGTATCAAAAATGATTATATTTGTAGTAAAACCTGGCTTTCATTAAGCATATTGAGTCAGTAGCCTATACACCAGGGGTCTCCAACACGCCGATCGCGAGCTACCGGTAGCTCGCAAGCCCTCAATAAGTAGCTCCCAAGCAAATCCAAAATGTAAAAAATACACACAAAAAAAAAGGAAATGTAATTAAAAGAATCTACCCTATGCATAAACAAAACCTCAATCATAGCAAACTCTATCTACTTACTACAACTCTATATCTATCTAACACCCCTCCTCCCCCCACCCCCACAATGAATATCGACCAATCACGTTCTTGCTTGATTTGCGGGACCAGTGTTGCAGTCGGGAAGAAAAGCAATGTGGAGCGGCACCTCACCGCTTCATAAGGAGTTTGACCTTTCCTTCTGGCAGAATCTACACATCACATCAGCCCCATTGAACAGCCTAGTCATGCCAGCCTATACAGCACATGAGGGACAGAGCTTTACTGTGTGTGTGTTGCAACTTGCATATATATTTATTGCACACACAAGCATGGCGTAATTTCCACTGGGGACAGGGGGGACATGTCCCCCCCACTTTTCGAAATCCTGTTTCCCCTACTTTACAAATATGTTTATTATTTATTTTTTGCGCAAGCCGTCATCGCCACGGAGGAGCACACAGTCTCTGTGAGCGAGCGAGAGAGAGGGAGAGAGAGACAGAGATCTAGAGAGAGCACACCTTTATCTATTTAAAATAGTTGTAAAGTAAGAAATCATTCCAATGTGTACTATAAAAAAAACAAAAAACAGTTTAAAAAGGGAGTGATTAGTAAAATATGCATAAATAAAAAGAAAGAATGCTAACTAGGTAACATAAGATAAGAATAAACAAGTTTAAATGATTTTTTATTGGTTGTGATCATATTCTAAAGATGTTTGGATTATTGAAAAGTATACAGCTCCCTTTCATCTGAGTGTTGAGAGCTGTATCCATAAATTCATTTTGTGCTCAAAGTGCACCAGATTGATGCATTTCACTTCAACATTTAAAAAAAAAATCTTCCCGGGGGTGCATGCCCCCGGACCCCCCTAGAGGATGTGAGGTCCACCCCCAAATAAAGCAGGTTAAAATAATTAAATTGCATACATTTTCTTTTAGTAAACACTGAAAACGGGTCCCACAGACCCAAACAGCACACAAAGGTTAAAGGTCAGCATATCATAATGTTAAAATGTGCTAAATATATACACTGCAGAAAACAAAAAAAAGAGGAGTAAAAGTAGCTCACGACTTGTTTTATTTTTTGAAAGTAGCTTTCATCCTAAAAAAGGTTGGAGACCCCTGCTATACACCAACAATGAAACACATGAGCACATACTACAAAGCAGAGATACAATCTGAGCTGACATCTGACAATTCATCTACTGAATTAAAAAAGAAATAATTAACCAAAGAAAGTGAAAACAGATTCAGGCAGCAGGTGTAGAGATTCCGTTTATTTTTAATCTTTTTAAACATTGTACTCCTGCTCTAATGTCAATTGTGTTTAAATGTAGCATTTATCTGACTGTGTCTTATTTTATGTAACTGTAAGGGAATACAGTTACCTTTTTTGTATCCTGATAACATAATCCCGTTACATGTAATCTGTTACTCCCCAAGCCTGTGTGTACATTCACTGAGACAATTTGTATGAAGCGTGGTGATCTGCCACTAACACAGAGGTTACATTTTGCTGACCTGTGTAGGACACCTCTCCACCTGCTCCACTCTGCAGAGACTCAACTTTAATGTCATTGTTGTATTGTATCCTTTGCTGCTACCTCTCCCTGTCTGGGCTCTTTGTGTCTTCAGTGACCCGTCCTGCTCCTGAAAGTAATGAATGCAGACCTGCTGTTCCCTCTGGCCTTTTCTGCCCACTCTTTCTCTGTGTGCCCTCTGATTCATCTGCTCCCCTCACACTGATGTTTATGTCACTGACTATGCTAATATCCTGAATAATATGCTAAAAAGATCCATTGAATATTCATTAACTTATTTTAATACATCCAGAATGACAGTTGGGGAGCTAAGACTCGATGTCATTGTCAAAGGTATGACTTAACTTTGTGCTTACTGTTCTGACTAGACTTCATGTCAGAAGGATTCAGATGATGACGTTTTTGGTTTGAATTTTAGATAAGAAATTAGGTTCCTTTGGGTGGTGATTACCAGCCTTTTTGGTTTTTGACCTTTTAAAGAGAAGTGGTCATTTTCATATTTATATTTTGTTCCTCTACTCCTGGGACATGTCTCCATGCTTTAATGTTCAAAAAGCCCTTTATTTTTCTCATACTGCCTGTGCTGCAGCACCTCTTTTCCCCCTCTGTCTGAAACCAGAGCCCAGTCTGCTCTGATTGGTTAGCTGGCCGGCTCTGTTGTGATTGGTCAACGGCTTAGAGATGCCCATAACGTATGTGTTGGAGCGCTAGCCAATAGAAGCGCTAGTGTTACATAGTGATGTCACTATGTTACAAAAGTAACCAAAGGAGTCCAATCGTGGCGCAAAAACCTTTATAACACACTTCAGGAGAATACAAATAAAAAAAACATAATAGTGCCCCTAAAATATATATGTACACTTCAAACTGCTGGTGTTTAGCAATGCTAGTTATATAGCTTTCGGCATGGCAAGATCTGTTTGCGATCCAGACCATTTTCCATTCTAAACAGCTACAGGATGAAATTGTGAAACAACACTCATGGTCTTATCCTTCTCAGTTTGGTGATAGCCTGTTTTTTTCCCCCATAAGGTTGACATTTGTAGTTTTTGGTTAAATGTTTCTTTACTTTTTCTGTCTCCACTATCAGGTCTAAACTTCATTTTGTCTAATACTTTATGACCACATATCAGCAGAACCAGTGGCGGCTCTAGACCAATTTGACTGGGGGGGCCAGGCTGGGGCCAGTTATTTTCTGAGGGGGGCACATTAATAAATGCAGAACGAAAAAGACAAAGACAGTATGAAGTAATTGCGCATAAGAAAACAATGCAATACAGTTATTGGTATTTGTTTCAGTACACATTTATTTCAGATAGATCTTATAGTTACAGTTTTTAGTTTCAGTAACAGAACCATTCCAATGACAGTATTTGTTTCAGCAACTTTGTTACAATTTAACATTCAATAACACAAAATAAAACACATTACTGTTAGCTTCAGATTAAGTTATAGTACAATTTTTGCACTAACACCATATAATATTTATATCAAAATAAAGGCAATGAACAGTTACATCTCTACTTTACATAAGGGTGTCTGCATCCCAGGCTGTAGTTTCCTTCCCAAAATGTCACATTACAGCAACAAAATCCTGTGGTTTTTGTGATTTTTGGCAAACCGATCAACAAGTCAAGATTCAAAGCCTTTGACCTCCGTGACTCAATACTAAGCACACCCAGATTGCTCAGTCTCTCATCAGTTATGGTGGATCTGAGAAAAGTTTTGACCAGCTTCAATGTAGAAAAACTACGCTCACAGGAAGCAGAACTGACTGGGATTGCGACTGCTATTTTGCAGAGTCTGAAGAGCTCAAAAAACACTTCTTTATAAGGCTCAATGAACTGAACAAGCTCAACTGTACTATCAGGTCTCTGCATCCCAGTCTTTATTTTCCTATCTAAAATTCTGCTGAACTGATGTAGTTCATGCCCCAAGTCCTCAATATTTGCATCATACAACTGAGCAAATGAAAACAGAGTTGTCTCCTTCAAAAATGCTTTGCTTTTGGGGTTAAGAGCTTGGATGCTATTCATCATGTCACAGTTTGTGTTTGAAAACCGTCTATTAAGCTCATTGAGCATCTGATCAATGACAGGGTAGAAAAAGGCTGTACGAAACCCGTGTTTATCTTGTTCTGTCTCTCTCTGTCCAACAGTAGTCAGTACGAAGCTTTCAGCAAGTTTAGAGCTCAGTCTTTTTTGTCGTTTTGCTGCTGGCTGTATTGCAGTATCACATTGCTCAGAAATGTTCAACACTTCATCCCACAAGTTATCAAAAAATGACTCCTGCCTGAAGTCATTCAATGTCTGAACTAAAGATCCAACTAAGTCAACAGCCTCAGGTTCTGCAACATGTCAGAGAGATCCTGCACTTCCTGCTGTGTCTGACTCTCTGTGTTACTGTCTGCCTCATCATTTATTTATTTTGGGGCGAAAAAGGAAATAATGTCCTGTTTTCGCTTCATTTTGAAGAACTATAGAGCAAACACAAAGGGGGAGGACAACACTTCAGTATATATATGTATATAAAATATATATAAATATAATGTATAACCGCTAGTTACATTTCACAACTATATAGCTAGGGTGACCAGGTGTCCCGCTTAAAATAGAACGAAATGGCGGGATAAACTTTTGGTGGTGTAAAATGGAGCCTGGGACAAAGAAAATGCAGCTACAACAAAGCCTGGGAAGGTACTTATTATTGGGTGAAACCGGTGGAGGGAGATTCCCAGAGCGTGTTCTGGCTCGGTTCGCTGACGGCCGGCACCACCCTTTATTATTTATTTATTTTAAACTGAATCATTTAAGGTGCGCTGACAGGCGACAGATGATGAAAGCAAACTGTTTGCTGTCGCTGATTACGTCGCCCACTAAGTTATCTAACGTTAGTCAACAACAACACTTACTTACCTAAAGTCTTACCTTGTAACAATTACAATAGTTTAACTCACCTTCAATTATCGTGGTACTGGTAGGTTTCAATCTCGATGCAACAGCCTCTGATCCGAGATGAAAAGTGTTTGTTTTTCGCACGCTTCAGCCGGACAGTGAAAGTGAGTGCACCGCTCTAATGGGTCCGACTAGAATGACGAATAACGTTAGTTCCGCCTATTCCGTCATTGAATAAATCGTGTAATAAATCATAAACTTTTCATTTTTTTCACTTTTCATTTTCAGGGGGGCCACAGGGGGGTCAGAGGTCAGTGTTAGGGGGGCACTGGCCCCCCCTGCCCCCCCCCCTAGAACCGCCCCTGAGCAGAACAGATGTCATTCCCATCAGACTCAGTTGTATTTTGAGTTAACGGCATATTAATGTCAAAAATGCAATATCTATTGATTGAATCTACTGATAGTTTGCTTTTGGAATAAAATAAAAATAATACTTATCTAAATATAAATAAAACAATTCTGACCCCTGATTTTAACATGGTTTTATTTTGAAATACCTTTTAGTTAAGTAACTCTCAGAATAAGAGCTAGCTCACAGTGTGAATAACAATGTGAAACAGAGTTGCTGATAAAGAACATATGTTGTCAAAAAGTGCAGTTGTTTGTTTGACCTTTAGTTTTGTAAGGTTCTTTAAAATCATCCCACACACATTAATTTATTTTGTTTCCACCTGGAGCTCATCTGCACGTCTAAATAGCTTGACCTTGCCTGTGGCAAAGTTTTTAACCTTCATTGATTTACAGTATGGAAGGCTTTTTTAGCCTTCTTCATATGCTTGCTAGGGGTGCAAGTTTAATCTAGTATTTCCAACTTGTGATTTATCATGATTAAACACAGAGTATTTTGATTGAGGCGATTGCATTTTTTAAATCAATTTGAAATCACTACAAATATTAGATTATGAAATAATTGTTTTTTGAGTTTCTTGAGTTTTTGACTTTGGAAATCAGGACCCAAAAGCAGCACAAAAGAGGGGAGTGATTTCTACATGCAGTATTTCTATGTTGACATTAATAACTAGAGTGGCCTTACTTGCCATCGTTTCTCCCGCAGGCATCTATGCCATCTGTAAAAAAAAACAAAAGAGGATGGGCCTGGTGAGATGTTGCTTTTTATTCTCATAAATAAATAAAAGGCATCAGTGTGTGCTTCACTTTTACTTCACCCCCTCGGATTGTTTTACAACATGGCAACCGTTCAACCATGTCCTTACCTCACTTCCCCTAAAACAAATTAAGTCGGAGCACCTAAAGAGATTTAGTTTGAGTAGAAGAAGTAACCCCCCCCCTCCCCTGATTCTGATATTTGCATGTTTGAACCGTCTCCTGCAGAGTTAGTGGGACAGAAGAGGCTGAGATGGCGTTGCAGGTGCTCTCAGTCTCCATTTCCTATAAAAGCCTCTTCAAACGGAGATGCTCTCCACACGCTTCAGTGGAGACGAGCCGGAATATTCTTTGAAAAAACCTTTTTCATTTTCTAAAAGTGGGATCAGCGCGTCAGAGAGAGGACCAAACCATCAAATAGAAATCTTTGTGTTTTATTATTAATAATGCTGTTTGTACTGAAGGAGCGGGAGGAGGTGTCTTGGTAACCAGTTATATGTTCTCACATTTTTGAGAAACACGAAAACAAGAAAATCCTCATACTTGAAAATAGCAATGACATTCTTATTCAAAAAATTATAGATGATCAATTAACATCTAATATGAGTAACTCATTGGACTAGTTATAGCTCAAGTGTATATTTCTACTGCTACACATTGTGCAATGGCAACCCAAAATGTTAATATAAGTGTTCAGTTACAGGTTTTGTGCACAGGAAGTTAGTATGTGAACAGTTACGAATGTTTGAGACATTATTTTATTAGATTAAATTCTGATTATAAGAGCATACAAGTCCTGGTTAGAACAAAAGTGGCACAGCCATTCATCAATGCAACCCATCAAAATAAGTGTTGCAGATGCTAGCTGAGAGTTAGAACACGCTAACTGAAGTCAGTCACAAAATGTCTTCAATCTAGCTAGCTCACTAGCACCGTAACTTTCATGATATGCATTTTTCGGTCAGGATCGGTTGTTTCTGTCATTACATTACATTACATGTTACTTGTTAGATGCTTTTATCCAAAGCGACTTACATTCTCAATACTGTGGGCAATCCCCACAGGAGCAATATGGGGTGAAGTGTCTTGCCCAGGGACACAACGACATGCTGACTGCAGTGGGGTTTGAACCTGTGACACCCTGGTCCCAACACCAAGGCTCTATCCACTGCGCCACACGCCTCCCATGGTTTTGGATTGTTGTTTTCATTTTCCACCTTTTATTTTGAAATGTTTTCCTCCTTGTGTCTTGTCTGGTCCTACTTCCTGTGTTTGCCTTCCTGTCTTTAGTTTCCCTGGTGTGTCTGATTGTCTCATTGTGTTCACCTGTTGCCCTTGTGTTTCTGCCTCCCTTACCCAGCTGTTTCTTGTCCCCTGATTACCCCTCTCTGTATTTAGTCTTGTCTTTCCCTGTGTTCCCCTGTCGGTTCATTGTTTGTCTTTCCTGTCTCCCTCCATGTTGGTCACGGTCAGTTTTGTTTGTTAATGCTACCTTGTGCTACTTATGTTTTTTCTTGCCATGTTTATGTTCATCAGCTTTTAAATAAAGCTCGCATTTGTTTCTAGACCTTAACAGAGATCATAACAGAATGAACCGACCAATTATGGACCCAGCGGATTTTGATGATTTTGAGTTGGATCTGTTCGATCTGGATTTCTCCCTTCAATGTTATCATGCCGAGTGGAGTGGAACCTCGTCTAGAACGGACAAAGAGGCCATCCTCAAAAAGGCACAAATGGAGGTGGCCAACATGCCTTGGTTGAGGAGCTCGTTGCCTGAATGGCTCAGAGTTTTTTCTCGTAGCCCTGAGAGCCAGTCTCAATTTTCTGACCCTTTTTTGGGATCACGCCTGGCGTTTGGAGGTCCACGGAGCCTCCAAAAGACCTCTAAAAAACGCAAGGTCAGGAAGCCAGCTCGTACTCCAGTACTGGCCCACACAGCCATGGTTCCGTACTCCAGTACCGGTCCACACAGCCTTGGTTCCGTGCTCCAGTGCCGGCCCACACAGTCATGGTACTGTGCTCCAGTACCATCCCACACAGCCATGGTTCCGTGTTCCGGTTCCGTGCCCAGCAGCCATGGTCCCTGCTCCAGTACCAGCCCACACAGCCATGTTTCCGGCTCCAGAACCGGCCCATACAGCCATGGTTCCGGCTCCAGAACCGGCCCATACAGCCATGATCCAGGCTTCTGTTCCGATCCCAGCAGCCATGGTTCCTGCTCCAGTACCGGCCCATACAGCCATGGTTCCGGCTCCAGAACCGGCCCACACAGCCATGGTCCAGGCTTCTGTTCCGGTCCCAGCAGCCATGGTCCCAGCTTCAGTTCCGGTGCCAGCAGCCATGGTTCCGGCTCCAGTTCCAGCCATGGTTCCGGCTCAAGTACCGGGCTCAGCAGCCATGGTCCCAACTCCGGCTCCTCGTCTCCTGTTGACTCTCCGGCCGACGCCAGCTCCCCGTGTCCTGTCGGCGTACCGGCCGACTCCAGCACCTCGTCTCCTGTTGGCGTACCGGCCGACTCCAGCTCCCCGTGTCATTCTCGAGTCTCCTCTCGAGTTCATTCTCGAGTCTCTTCTCGAGTCTCTTCTCGAGTCCTCTCTCGAGTCCCTTCTCGAGTCCCTTCTCGAGTCCCCTCTCGAGTCTCTTCTCGAGTCCACTCTTGAGTCCCCTCTCAAGTTCCTTCTCAGGTCCCCTCTCGAGTCTCTTCTCGAGTCCCCTCTCAAGTCTCCTCTCGAGTCTCCTCTCGAGTTCATTCTCAAGTCTCTTCTCGAGTCCCTTCTCGAGTCGCCTCTCGAGTCTCTTTTCGAGTCCCCTCTCGAGTCTCTTCTCGAGTTCCTACTCAAGTCCCTACTCTATGTCCTGTGCCGTTGGGGGTCCCGCCGACTACTGTTCTGCTGGGGGTCCTGCAACCCCATGTCCTGTTCTGTTGGGGGTCCCGCCGACTACTGTTCTGCCGGGGGTCCTGCCAACCCCATGCCCTGTTTCGTTGGGGGTCCCGCCGACTACTGTTCTGCCGGGGATCCTGCCAACCCTATGTCCTGTGCAGTTGGGGGTCCAGCCGACACCTGTTTCGTCGGGGGTCCTGCCAACTCCATGTCCTGTCCCGTTGGGGGTCCCGCCGACTACTGTTCTGCCGGGGGTCCTGCCAACCCCATGTCCTGTTTCGTTGGGGGTCCCGCCGACTACTGTTCTGCCGGGGGTCCTGCCAACCCTATGTCCTGTGCCGTTGCAGGTCCAGTCGACACCTGTCTCGCCGGGGGTCCTGCCAACTCTATGTCCTGTCCCGTTGGGGGTCCCGCCGACTACTGTTCTGCCGGGGGTCCTGCCAACCCAATGTCCTGTGCCGTTGGGGGTCCAGCCGACACCTGTTTCGTCGGGGGTCCTGCCAACTCCGTGTCGTTGGGGGTTCCGCTGAGGGTCCTGCCAACTCCATGTCCTGTTTCATTGGGGGTTCCACCGGATTTCCTGCCAACACCTGATCCTGTCCTGTAGGGGGTCCCGCCGACACGTGCTCCGCCGGGTTTCCTGCCAACACCATATCCTGTCCTGTTGGGGTTCCCGCCGACACGTGCTACGCCGAGGGTCCTGTAGACACCAGCCCTTGCTCCGTCGGGGGTCCCACTGACACCAGCCCATGTTCCGTCCAGAGTCCCGTCTATGCCTGTCCCGCCAGGGGTCCCACCAGCTCCTGCTCTCGATCCCAGTGCTCCGGCGATCCAGCTGACACTGGAGGGGTCCCATTGCGGCGTACGTCGTCCTCCGGAGCTGTCCCGTCGCCGCCTTCTTGCCCGGCCCCCTGAGTTCCCCAGTCGTGGTCTTCGCCCTCGAGCCCGGCCCCCTGACTTTTCCAGCCGCTGCCTTCGCCCTCATGCCCGGCCCCCTGAGTTCGCCCGCTTTGGCCTTCGCCCCTTTTTGAACTCTGCCTTGCCCCCGGGCCGTCCGCCCGAGAACCCCACCATTTACTCTGCCTTGCCCCCGGGCCGTCCGCCCGAGAACCCCACCATGAACTCTGCTTTGCCCCCGGGCCGTCCGCCCGAGACCACCTCCTGTTCCTCTGCCTTGCCTCTGGGCTGTCGACCCAGACCCGTCCTCCGGACCCCCTCCACCCGCCCTTTTGGGAATGTTGGACTTTGTGTTGGACGTCTGGAATCCGTCCCTTGAGGGGGGGGGTTTTGTCATGGTTTTGGATTGTTGTTTTCATTTTCCACCTTTTATTTTGAAATGTTTTCCTCCTTGTGTCTTGTCTGGTCCTACTTCCTGTGTTTGCCTTCCTGTCTTTAGTTTCCCTGGTGTGTCTGATTGTCTCATTGTGTTCACCTGTTGCCCTTGTGTTTCTGCCTCCCTTACCCAGCTGTTTCTTGTCCCGTGATTACCCCTCTCTGTATTTAGTCTTGTCTTTCCCTGTGTTCCCTTGTCGGTTCATTGTTTGTCTTTCCTGTCTCCCTCCATGTTGGTCACGGTCAGTTTTGTTTGTTAATGCTTCCTTGTGCTACTTATGTTTTTTTCTTGCCATGTTTATGTTCATCAGCTTTTAAATAAAGCTCGCTTTTTTTTCTAGACCTTTTACCTTTTTTGTAGTCTGCATTTGGGTCCTACCTTTTCCGCGATCTTAACAGAGATCATAACAGTTTCTGTGAATGGCCGAATGATGTGTCACGGTAAATGTTGCGGCTGCAAGGAATTGTGGGACAGCATTTTCTCCTTTCCTTTTAGTAAAGGAAAGACCAGTGTTTCCTAAAATAAAGGAGATTATAAAGGAAGTTTCTAAACCAATTCCTATAATCTAGAGAATTCAAAGAGCTGTTATCATTCCCGTTAGGAACGTTCCTAAACTAAACTGACAATTTGAACGCAACCAGGATCTGAAAGGAGAGAAAACGTATTGATATGCAAAACAACTTAGATAATGTAGGACTTGTGACAACAGTATCTGAAGTTATACGACATTCATGTATAAAGAGCCTTACGAGAACTTTACAAAAAAGAAATAAATCCTGACCTGTCAGCTAAACGCCTACAGAGTTAACCTGAGCCTGAGGGTGGTAATTATTTCTTATTAAATTAAACACCTTTAACCACTGGAAACAAGTCAAATAAAGTAAGAACAGAAGGTTGTATCTGAAGACAGGAGGAAAACCAGGTTCTTTCCTGTGTTTTGTCTGAAGATGCATGAGGGCCTGTTTGTGCAGCGTTGGAACAGACCGCGTCTGAATGGATCCAGACTGCGATCTCTGCTGCCCTGCCTGGCCGATGACGCAGGGAGAGACATCACAGGCTGTAACATGAGGATACCTCTATATATTTCATAAACATTGGGTTTTGGTGGGAAAGCCAGGGAGGGCCAATTCGCCTCTTCATGCAAACATCACATTTCCCTCACCTGTGGCATTTTAATGAGATCTAGCTAAGCCCTGTAGTTCACCACGACACTGAGGGCCTTCACACCACAGTAGGAAGCCGTCCAGGAGTCTGACCTTTCAAAGACAACCTGCAGGCTGATGAAATGATAATAAAGCTGCTGGGTGCCAGAGGCTCCTTCCCTGCTCTCCTCAGACATTTCACAAGCACACTCTCACACTGGAATCCCTAGACTAAATAAAAGTTGAAACAGTAGACACCTGTATGCTGAAGGGACGGATCAAAAGAGGAAATCTGCTCTGACGTTCACACAGATGGAGGAGACATCATGGTGTCTACCTTCTTTTTTTTATACTATCAGCAGCTTTTGTACTTCCTAAATTAAATTAAAATATTTCAACTGCATTTTTATCATTCAACTTTAATTTGACTTCTATAGTTTGTGTTGAAATTACTGACTACAACTTGATACAAATCTGTAGGTTTGCATTATGTATTAAGTACATGCACATTATCCAGCTAATTCTATCAATGACAGGATTCACGATATTGATTAAAAGATATTTGATTAAAAGATATTTGATTGATGTTAAAATGATTGCTTCCGCTAATTAAAAAAATGGTCTGTTCCACTTCGTATCAACAGCTGGAGAAACGTAACTCATCAAGGTTTTATGTAACTGTCCAACTCTGTTCAAATTTTCTTTTCCATTAACCGGTAAACACTGCCAGAGCCCATACCGTGTTCCTGTTAGTGTTTACTTCCTTTCTGTCTTCCTCTTTTGTTCCCTATATTGTTTACTTCCTGTTTGTCTTCTTCTGCTGTTCCCTTTCGTTATTACTTCCTGTCTGTCTTCTTCTGTTGATTTCTCTGACGTCCAGCGCTCTGTCTTTTAATCTCTTTCCTTCTTTTGCGCTCTTTTTCGTTATTTTACTGAGAACAGTTTAGCCATCATAAATCCAAAGTTTTGTACCCTCCACACATATCAAAATGAATATGCAAAAAGTATTCCAGAGTGTTTTCTGATGGAGAAAACAAATGTGTGTTGTCCACAGCTGATGTTAAATGTACCGGACTTCTTTCTGCGGATTTATATGCCTGCACATAGTCCCTTGATCATCCTTAGCAACTGTCTGCTCTCCTTAGCAGCCGTGTGTTAGAAATAATTTACAACCTCTGGAAAGTCCAAATTGACCAGTCAGAATTGAGTTTTCAACTAAGCCGTGAAATAGGTTTGTAACAACGGACCTATGAATTGTTATAGGGTGAGAGAGCTTGCACCTGCATTTCGGAAAAAAATGTTTCTCCAAAATCAAGGATTTCCAAACTAAAAGCAACCGTTCTGTAAACAAAGACTAACAACGACTTTGTAATGTCAAAGTCACGTTTCTAGGCAACCCAGTCTCACGGCATTTCGTGTTATAGTCACAACATTTAATCTATTGATTCGTGTACACCAACACGATTTTCCCCTTTTTTTTGTGTCACACAGAACGATTTTAAAAGCAATGTATTTCTATTGGTAGTATGTTTCGTGCCTGCACCACGTATTTTTGTCCGGTCGGGTCTTGGAAGACCGGAAGCTGTGTGGTTCATAAAAACATGTTCTTACTCAATATCAAGCCACGGTTATTGTTTTTATTTTAAATCGTATAATGTCAGACTTTTTTTGCTGTCCGTGAGGAAAAGAAATGTGGCTCAGAGCCTCATAATACTGAACTCTGTATTTTTAAAACCTTTTTTTCCTTCTAATTTGTTATTCTTTTCTAAATAACACACTGTTATTTACTCAACAATAACACACAATTATCCTTGTTTTTATTTATTTGTTTAATTCTATAATATCGGGCTTTTTTGCTGTCCGTCAGGAACTGAATTTCAAAATAAAGTCTCCGGAAACAGACGCAGGCGATACACACCCACTGAACTGATTACCCAAGATCCTCAGCTGGTTGAAGCCTGGTGATTGGATGTTTTAGCCGCAATGCACGTTGGGATATAGTGTTAATGCGATATGATATAACTATCAACAGAATTGTGTTGCCAGGCAACAGTATTTCCGGTCTCAAAGTTTGCATAGTAATCTGCAGTACTCATCAACTAAAAACATCAGATTATCCTTGTTAATTACACAACATTGATTGGTTTAAACAGTGTACAATGCTTTTGTGTTTTCCCCCTTCGATTCGGAGAAACAAATAGTTTTTTGGGAGTTTAGGATGGCCGAAGACACTACACTATCCATAATCCTCAGCTAGCGTTTGGGACTACAGTCCCTTTGCTTGACAAACCCCGTGATTAATCTTCAAGCTCTGTGATTGGATGTTGGAGTGGCAGTGTGCCAAGGTTACGCCGAGCGTCAAACAGCTCTATGAAATGGAATGAAACCACGGCAGACTATCCCCCCCCCCCTACACATACTGGCTATAGAGTGCCACAGTGACGCGTCCTAAAACCCGGAAGTAAACTCCTTCCGGTTCCTTCGACAAAAAAGCAATGCAATTTCTCCATAGGATTTTGGAAAATAGCTATGGAGAAATTGCATTGCTTTTTGGCGAAGGAATCGGAAGTGGTAAAATGCTAACTTACTTCCGGGTTTTAGGACGCGTCACTGTGGCACTCTATTGTGTTTCGCAACATGTTCTATGGCACGTCTCTACTGGGAATTGTAGTTTTAAAAGACGTTTTCGTTTTTCCCACAATTAGAAGTTGCCTAGAGACCGCTTTGAGAGGGTTGAGGATGCCATCCAAAGACAGGAGGTCACGATAGCTACCTTAGCTACCGAGACCCACCAGGCAACCTCAACCCAGGGACAAACGCTGGCTTACCTGACCTCCCAGATGCAGCAGATGGCCGCCACGGTACAACATCTAGCCGCTACCTTTGCTGCTACCGCCCCCCCGCCCGCAGCTCCGATATTCGCTCCAGCCCCTGGCCCGACTGGATACGCTCCGGAGCCTCGTGTGGGAACGCCGGAACGTTACGCTGGTGAGCCTGAGGGATGCAGCCCCTTTCTCACAAACTGTTCCATATTATTTGCACTGCAGCCACACACTTTCGCCTCCGAGGCGGCTCGTGTAGCGTTCGCTGTGAATCATCTGACGGAGAGCCCGTTTATGGGGAACTGCAGAGTGGGAGCAGCAGACTCCAGCCTGCGTCTCTTTTGCTGCATTTTCCGCGGAGATGCGGAAGGTGTTCGGTTCCGTTCGTCTGTGTCCCGACGCTGCCGGAGGTCTGTTGAGCCTGAGCCAGGGTCCCAGCACGGTGGTAGATTACGCCATAGACTTCCGCACCAGCAGCCGCCGCAGCGGCTGGAACGAGCCGGCGCAGTGTGACGCATATCTGAGAGGATTAGCAGATTATATGAGAGATGAGCTGGTTTCCTATGATCTCCCTGCTTCCTTGGATGGGTTGATCGAGCTCACCTCTTGGATTGACAGGCGAATCCAGACCCGGAGAGGAGAGCAGCAGACGCGAGCGGCGGACCGCGCTCGCGACAACAACTTCCGGTTTCCGGGAGATTTCGACTTCCGGTTTCGGCAGAGAATTCCCATCCCTACTCTGGCTCATCAGTAATGGGGAGTATACTGGTGGGCCAAACCTCTGAGCTGATCCTCAATCTAAGACCCTTGTGCCATGCTCGACTCCTTCTGACAGGCAAATCTCAGGCCCTGGCTGTCTTTATCGACTCCGGGTCAGATATCAGTATCATTGACGGCATCCAACAGGTTCGGCTGCCCCAGCCGGTACCGGCTAATGCTTTGGATGGTCACTTGCTGGGAACGGTGACACACCAAACGACACCGGTCCATATGCTCATGTCGGGGAACCACCATGAGACAATCCAATTTCATATGCTACGGTCCCCCCAAATTCCTCTGATTTTGGGTTATCTGTGGCTCCGCCGCCACAACCCGAACATTGACTGGGCGACGGGGTCCATCTTAGGTTGGAGTTCCTCCTGTCATCAGGTTTGCCTCAGGCAGGCCACCGCACCTCAACTATCTGTGGATATGAACCTGGTTCCGGATGTCATAGGGGTTCCGGCAGAATATTTGGACTTTAAGGAGGTTTTTAGCAAGACTAAGGCGACATCTCTGCCACCTCATCGGCCCTATGACTGCGCCATTGAGCTACATCCAGGCGCAGTCCCACCTAAAGCCTGGTTGTACTCGCTTTCGGCACCGGAGAGGAAATCCATGGAGACTTACGTCAATGACTCTCTGGCTGCGGGAATTATTCGTCCTTCCACTTCACCCGCAGGAGCAGGGGTTTTTTTTGTGGCGAAGAAGGACAAGACCCTGAGGCCCTGCATTGACTATCGGGGTCTGAACGACGTCACTGTGAAGAATCGATATCCCCTGCCACTCATCTCGTCAGCGTTCGAGTTACTACAAGGGGCTACAATCTTCACTAAGCTGGATTTACGGAACGCTTATCACCTGGTACGAATCCGAGAGGGGGACGAATGGAAGACCGCCTTCAACACCTCTTCGGGACATTATGAGTACCTGGTGATGCCATTTGGACTTACCAACGCCCCTGCGGTTTTCCAAGCGTTGGTGAACGACGTACTCCGGGACATGTTGGATCGTTATGTTTTTGTTTATCTGGACGATATTTTGATTTTTTCAAAGAATCTCAAGGAACACATCCACCACGTCCAGACAGTTCTTCAGAGACTTCTGGAGAACTCGCTGTTCGTCAAGACGGAGAAGTGCGAGTTTCACACTTCTTCGGTCGCCTTTCTAGGCTACATCGTGGGTCAAGGAAGTGTGGAGATGGACCCCTCCAAAGTTTCAGCGGTTACCTCGTGGCGGGTTCCTGATTCCCGGAAGGAGCTGCAGCGTTTCCTGGGATTCGCTAACTTTTACAGACGGTTCATCCGTGGCTACAGCACCGTGGCCGCCCCGCTCACCGCCCTGACCTCGTCCAAGGTGACGTTCCGATGGTCCCCTGCAGCCGAGGAGGCTTTTCAGGACCTCAAGGGCCGGTTTACGTCAGCTCCTATCCTACAAGTACCAGACCCCGCTGGTCAGTTGGTGGTGGAGGTGGATGCTTCTGACGTAGGGGTGGGGGCCATCCTGTCGCAACGTTCTGGTAAGAACCAGAAGCTCCACCCCTGTGCTTTCTTTTCGAGAAGATTGAGTCCGGCGGAGAGAAACTATGACGTGGGGAACCGGGAGCTTCTAGCAGTCAAGTTGGCGTTGGAGGAGTGGCGACACTGGCTTGAGGGGACAGAACAACCATTTCAGGTTTGGACTGACCATAAGAACCTGGAATATATCAGGTCGGCACAAAGACTTAATTCCCGGCAAGCCAGGTGGTCGTTATTTTTCACCCGGTTTAATTTTTTCCTCTCCTACCGCCCGGGCTCCCGCAACGTGAAGGCCGACGCTCTGTCCCGGCAGTTCGGGAGGGGGGGAGACACCTGCGGTATCCCGGACACTATTCTCCCTGCTCCTCGAGTGATCGGCGTCCTCGCTTGGGAGATTGAGGAGAGGGTTAAGACCGCTTTGGTGGACCAACCCGGTCCTAGTTCTTGTCCTCTCAACCGGTTGTTTGTGCCTCAAGTTTTGAGGGCTGAGGTGCTTCAGTGGGCTCACAGCTCCAGACTTTCCTGCCACCCTGGGATACAACGTACCCGAGGGATGGTCCTGCAACGGTTCTGGTGGGCCACGCTGGAGGCTGACACCCGGGAGTTTGTGAACGCCTGTCCTGTGTGCAATCGGCACAAACCCTCTCACCAAGCGCCTGCTGGCCTCCTTCATCCATTACCAGTCCCACGTCGCCCTTGGTCACATATTTCTTTGGACTTTGTGACTGGTCTACCACCGTCCCACGGACATACTGCCATCTTGACGGTGGTAGATTGGTTTAGTAAATTGGCTAATTTCATACCCCTGCCTAAGATCCCGTCAGCTAAGGAAACGGCGGAACTTATTCTTCTCCACGGACTGGCGACTGATGTGGTTTCCGACCGGGGGCCCCAGTTCACCTCTGTGTTTTGGAGGGAATTTTGTGAACTGATCGGGGCGACGGTCAGTCTCACTTCCGGTTTCCACCCACAGGCCAATGGCCAGACGAAACGGAAGAATCAGGAGATGGAGACCACTCTCCGCTGCATGGTGTCCGATCATCCAACGGCCTGGTCCTTTCCAGTGTGCCTACGGTTTTCAACCCCATTGTTCTCTGCATTAGAGAGGGAGGTTACCTTCCGTCTGTCCAGGCTTTCATCAGATGTTGTCGGAGGACTTGGAGGCAGGCCCGAACAACCCTGTTTCAGTCTGCTAACCGGTACGCCACATCAGCGAACCGCCGACGCACCAAGGCACCTGTGTACCAGGTAGGCCAGAAGGTGTGGCTTTCCACTCAGAACATTCCCCTTCGGGTGGAGTCGATTTAGTTAGCGCCCAGGTTTATTGGACCCTTCGAGATTGTCAAGGTTATTAACCCTGCAGCGGTCCGACTGAGTTTGCCCCGGAACATGAAGATCCATCCCACCTTCCACGTCTCCAGGATTAAACCTGTCCAGGAGAGTCCTATGATCCCTGCCGCCCCTCCACCACCACCCCCTAGGATGATCGATGGGGGTCCTACTTACACCCTTCGTCGCCTGCTCCGTTCCCGTCGCAGAGGAAGAGGGGTACAATATTTGGTGGAGTGGGAGGGCTATGGTCTGAGGAGCAGGGGCGGCTCTAGGGGGGGCCAGGGGGGGCCAGTGCCCCCCTAACACTGACTTTGGACCCCCCTGTGGCCCCCCCTGAAAATGAAAAGAAAAGAAAAAAAGGTTTATGATTAAACGATCGGAATAGGCTAACTAACGCTATTTGTCATTCTAGTCGAACCCATAAGAGCAGGGGTCTCCAACACGTCGATCGCGAGCTACCGGTAGCTCGCAAGCCCTCAATAAGAAGTTCGCCAAGCAAATCCAAAATGTAAAAAATACACACAAAAAAAAGGGAATGTAATTAAAGAATCTACCCTATGCATAAACAAAACCTCAATCATAGCGAACTCTATCTACTTACTACAACTCTATATCTATCTAACACCCCTCCTCCCCCCTCCCCCCACAATGAATATCGACCAATCACGTTCTTGCAACAGTTTAAAAGGGGAGTGATTAGTAAAATATGCATAAATAAGATAATTTATAAGATAAGAATAAACAAGTTGAAATGATTTGTTATTGGTTGTGATCATATTCTAAAGATGTTTGGATCATTGAAAAGTATTCATCTCCCTTTCATCTGAGTGTTGAGAGCTGTATCCATAAATTCATTTGGTGCTCAAAGTGCACCAGATTGATGCATTTCACTTCAACATTTTAAAAAAATATTTCCCGGGGGTGCATGCCCCCGGACCCCCCTAGAGGATGTGAGGTCCACCCCCAAATAAAGCAGGTTAAAATAATTAAATTGCATACATGTTCTTTTAGTAAACACTGAAAACGGGTCCCACAGACCCAAACAGCACACAAAGTATAATGTTCAAATGTGCTAAATATATACACTGCAAAAAACAAAAAAAAAGAGGAGTAAAAGCAGCTCACGACTTGTTTTATTTTTTGAAAGTAGCTCTCATCCTAAAAAAGGTTGGAGACCCCTGCATTAGAGCGTAAAAACTTTAACTATAAGTATCTGAAATAAATATGTGTAATGAAATAAATACCAAGAACTGTATTGCATTGTTTTCTTATGCGCATCACTTCATACTGTCTTTGTCTTTTTCGTCCTGCATTTGTTGTGCCCCCTCAGAAAATAACTGGCCCCAGCCTGGCCCCCCCAGTCAAATTGGTCTAGAACCGCCACTGCTGAGGAGAGGTAGTGGATTCCTGCTCGTCACATCCTAAACCCACAACTCATCCGAGACTTCCACCTGCGATATCCGGAGCAGCCTTCTAGGACCCACGCCCAACCAGGCGTTAAGCCAGGGGGTACTCGTCCGCTACAGACCAGGGGCTTCGTCAAGGAGGAGGGTGAGGCGTCATCGGTCGAGGAGGACGAGGACTTCCAGGAGAGGGAGGCCGAGAGAGCATCTTCAGATGAGTATTAACCCTCCCCATACCCCCACCTCCCACCCTGTGTCTGTAGGTTTTTTTGTTTAGTTTTTTTTTTGTTTTTTTTGTTTTGGGGTTAGTTGTCATTTTTCATAGACTTTTCATAGACTTTTCTTAGACGTCAGGAGCCGTCCATTTAAGTGGGGGGGGGTTCTGTCACAGTCTGCTTCCTCACTCACCTATTTTCTGCATTAGCATTCCTTAGTCACCTGGTAGTCACACCCTGTTTCTCTCTCACACTCTGTTACACCCATTCAGCTCCATTAGTATATAGGCCCACTTCACTCTCACCTCAGTGCCAGATCGTACTTCGCAGCATGCCAGTCTTTCCCGCATTACCTTCCAGATTGCTCTCCCGGTTTCAACCTTGTCTGCCCCCTGACCAGCCTGTTTCCTGACCCTGCCTTTCCCTGGACTATTCTGCCTCGCCTGCTCCCTGACCCTGCCTGTACCTGCGTCTCCCGTCTTGCTTACTCCTGGAACCCTCGCCTGTCCCCGACCAGCCCTTTCCCTACTGTCTGCCGGTTTGTTCCCGACCAGCCCTTTGTTTATAATAAAGCTGGTTACCGACTATCCTTGGTTTCCCGTGTGTTGCATTTTTGGTTCTCAGCTCGTTTGTGACAACTAATAGTTAATTAAAGACTGTATATAATGGCTATTTTGCACATCACTTTCAAGATTTCAAGATTTTCTAAGGTTTATTGACATATACACAACTACGGTGTAGTTATGCAATGATGAAAAACTTGGGTCACAGGTTCCTCAACAGTGCATTACAAGACATCTATCAATATGTGTGTATACCTCCATCATTAAACTGTCATATTCTGCACATTTATACTATCTACATACATCTTATAAGAGTATAATTAATATGTATAATATCAGTTCAAATAAGTGCTTCAACATAGTTAACATTGCAGGAAAGCAATATATTAGACGTTAAGTACTTTGTCAGTCTTAATATTTATCTGTAGATACCCCCAAAGCTTTTTTCTTATTTAAAAGAAGACCTTAACCTAAAGTATTCTTTAATGTTTAAATAAAGGTTAATTAGTTTTTCTGTTTTGCACATCCTCATATTAATATCTTTGAACATCCTGCATTAAACTGTTTTATTGTAGAGATCACTTACAATATCTTCTTGATATTTTATATTCTATATTTCTATCATTGACCTTCTACTTTCCCCCTATTTTGTATGTACCCTTAATATTTTTTCATCAAATATAACATATTCAACAAAAAAATTCAATAACGTGCTTTAACCACTAGGCAGTGCGGGTTAAAAAACTGTCAAGTTTAAAGTGTTAACACAACAAATTATACTTTGTATTATTAGTGTAGGACACTTATGTATGTATAACATCTGAAGATGTGTAGTTTTATTCATGTTTTCACATAATTTTACAGGATATTGATATATTATTTGACATGTTTTACTTCTACACATTAATATCTGATTTGTAAAACATCACAGACAGAAAGGTATATCCGTCATTTAATGGTAAGCTTTTGACATTCTGAATCCTTTCCATTTCTCTGTTTGCAGGCAGCCCACGGAGGTGACAGACAGGTGTGATGGGAGATAATGAACATCATATAACAGTTTGTCTCAGGTAACTTTCAAAAACAGCAATTCACTTATTATCAGGGCCTGAAGTGGGCCATTACTTAACCGTTTGCAATAACTGCACTTAAACATTCAACTCTTTGTTAGACAAACAAAGATTTAGAACCATATCTGTTATCCAAATCCATATCATATTCTGATTCTGATTCTGATCTAATCCAGAGGTCCCCATAATATGAAACCCAGAGCCCCCTCTTAGAATAACTGTGGCTAAAATATCCTGAGCAAACTCTGTAGGCCTTTCTCTCAGAATCACGTCTTGGTAACAGTAATCATGTTATGTAAATTATTTTGCTGAATATTTGGATGCAAAAACAATAAGGATATAATTGGAAAGCCTAGCATCTTATCAACAGTCTATATAGCTCAACATTTGTTTCAGGTCAATGGGGCCCTTTTACTCTACTCCAATGGATGTAAGAAAATGTTTGCGGACGATTCAGTGATTGTCAGTTTTTTTCCCACACACTCTGCCTGAAACGCCTCCATTGGACTCCTTTGTTTACTTCTGTTACATAATGACATCACTATGTAACACTTGGCTTCTATAGCACTACTGGTGGGACATCTCTAAGCAGTAAACCAATCACATCACAGCTGGCCAGCTAACCAATCATAGCAGACTGGGTTCTAGTTTCAGACAGAGGGTGAAAATAGGTGCTGCAGAAAAATAAAGACCTTTTTGAACATTAAAGCATGTAAACATGTCACAGTAGAGGCACAAAATACAACTATAATCCTGAAAAGGAGCAGAATAGGGCCACTCAGGAATTATAATTTTCTTTATTCCCCTCTCCACAAATTCAATTGGAACTATACTTACTTCAAATATAACGTAATATGTAATGAAAGATGATTTAATTCATCAAACTGTTTCACCAAAAATCCAACAGGACTTTTTCCCCATAGTTTACTGGGAGGGAAAGTTTTACTGTCAGTTTGTAGCTGTGATTCAGACATGCAGGCCAGTTTGTCAGGAGTGACATAAGTTAGACTGAATGCCAGAAGCTGGAGGAGTCATTTCTGCTCAAAATCAGCCAGTTTTAATGAGACGTTTCTGTGTTGTACTTCATGTTTTATGTCACTGATTCACTGCACAGGGGGAGACTGAAAGCTCCATGTGTATATTTTATGTTTAGTCTATCATGTGCTACACTATCCATCTGAATGAACACCGTGTGAAACGTTCATGCCTTTGGCCTTTTTGGCCATTCATCTCTGAACCGTTTGTGTGTGAATTAATACAATTATATAACAATTAGTGCTGTCAATCGAATACAAAAATCTAAACACAATATTAATGAGTGATTGATCAGGATTTATCACAAGTTTAGAATGCCAGTATTCACTTGTATATTGGGGAGAGATAAAACAAATACAAGTGTTGTAATAAAGAAATGCACAACAAACTGGTGAAAGAAATCAGAGTTTTTTGCTTTATTATGACATGATTTATGACTTTCTGGCTTGATAGTCCGACAATTTTCTGACACTCAGCTAAAGCATCGACAAACTGCAATCACTACCTGTTCCTACAGTGGTGACCCTGTCCAATATCTCCCAGTCCTGTGAAACTTCAAGAAACGTGCACATGGTTTGGAAAAAACGGCTTTCCTCAATTTACTCCGTACCTAAATAACGGGGGCAGATTTGCCGTGACGACAAGGTAGTGACTGTTATTACTGGTCCAGTGGTCCCCTGTCAGTGCAATGATCTGTGCCGATTCCTACGCTTTATTTGCCTATTCACTGCCCTGCAATTCATTTCATAGCCCTGTGATTCAACCTTGACACTGCGCATGTCAAGGTTTTAGCATGAAGTTGGACCCAAAAGCAGTTAAAGAGGGAGGCAGGTATAACCAAAAGCGAGCTTTTAATGAATAAAGCTGATACAAAAACAGGGGGATCAGACGAGGCAAAACAAAACAACGAAAATAATTAAATTAACTGAATTAGTAAAAGACCGTAGGGCACGAGGAACAAGAGCAGAAACCAGACAGGTTTATAGACGACAAACTGACAGAGAACACTGGGACGTTACACAGCTGGGGAGGCCATGCAAAGCACAAGGGCAGCAGGTGAACCAATCAGACAATCTCACGGGCGGAAAACACAGAGACAGGAAGTAAAAACAGACAAGGAGAAAAGGCATTTCAAAATAAAACATTAAACACAAAAGACAAGATCGTCCCGTGTTACTGGAGCAACCTTGGGTCGAACCTGGTAATGTGATAAATTAGCAAACTAAATGTTAATGCGTTAAGGTTATTGCAAGCCTTAAAGGGGACCCATCATGCAAAATCCACTTTTTAATGTCCTTTATATAAATATGTGTCCCCGGTGTGTCAGGGAACTCACGCAGCGCCAGAAAAAAAAAACCTTCTCTCTTTTCCTCCGTACCCAAATCTCTAAAAACGGGGGTACAACGAAGCTGATCCAGATTTGCGTCCGATATGACGTAATATCGGAAATGTGGACCCACAGCACTATCAGAAAGTTGCTATCAGAAACAATGCCCGACTGTGTTGGACGTAATATGGTCTTTGTTTACATTAGCAAGCATCGCTAACACACATCGTTAACCTGTACTGGAGACTGGAGAGAGCATGTGTGAAGAAGCAGGAAATAAAAAGGAACTCACCTTGTGGTAAACCGGCAAGAGAGAAAGCCTTTGAGCTCCATACTGTTTCAGAAATAATCTTTGATGTGGTTTTGACGTTTCATCACGGCAGTATCTGCCGGTAGAATCTCCCACATGAGCATTTTTTTTTTAAAGCGTTATACCCAGAATCAGCACTTTTGTAACAGGAAGTGAAATAGAGGGATATGAGGCATGGTTAGAATGGTGGATCTGTTTGGTATTTTTAGCAAAACACTTCATAGACATGTTTTTTATATATCTGAGACCTATGCTATTGCCTAAAAATAACATGATAGGTGACCTTTAGTTGAAACCCCATATCCTTTTAATCAGAGGGACACTTTAAATAATTTAATGAAGAGTGCATTAGACTCTTTGTCAGGGTTGAGCGAAGCAGACAGGACCCAAATGCAGAAACAGATCGTACAGAGCAGAACTCTCTCCCTTGTGAACACATTCAAAAAAACAACAAGGATCTCACAAAGACTAACAGAAACAGCAGAACCTAAATGCACACAGGACTAATCAAACAAACAAGACACAGGTGAGGAGGGAGGCGAAAACACAGGGGCACAAGGTGAACACAACCGGGTAATCAGGCAGGAGGGGACAGAGACAGGAAGCAACAGACAAGACGGGGGGGTGAACACTTTTGAAAATAAAACAGGAAACCAAAGACAGATCTAGACAGGACAAAATAAAACACTCCAACGGAGTTGGCGGGACAGGTGTCGGTGGGACCCCCAACGGAACAGAACAAGGAGTTTGCAGGAGCCCCGGTGGGACAGTAGTCGGCGGGACCGGGTGGACAGCCCGGGGGCAAGGCAGAGGCCGAGAAGGGGGACTCGGGCGGACGGCCCGGGGGCAAGGCAGAGGCCGAGAATGGGGACTCGGGCGGACGGCCCGGGGGCAAAAGGGCAGGGAAGTCCGCGGCGAGGAAACTCAGGGGGCCGAAGACAGGGGTGAAGGCCTCGACGGGGTAACATAGGGGGCCGGGCTCGAGGGCCAAGGCAGCAGCTTGGAAACTTAGGGGGCCAGGCTCGAGGGCCAAGGCAGCGGCTGTGAAAGTCAGGGGGCCGGGCTCGAAGGCGAAGGCCGCGGCTGGGGAACTTAGGGGGCCGACGGAGCAAGGGCTGGTGTCGATGGGACCCCAGACGGAACAAGGGCTGGTGTCGACGGGACCGCCGGCAGAACAGGACATGGTGTAGGCGGGACACCCGGCAGAACAGGATCTGGTGGCAGCGGGACCTCCGACTGAACAGGATTCGGAGCCGGCTGGACCTCCAACAGAACAGGTGTCGGCGGGACCCCCGACAGGACACGGAGTTGGCGGGACAGGTGTCGGTGGGACCCGAACGGAACAGGACAAGGAGTTGGCAGGACCCCCGGTGAGACAGATGTCGGCGGGACCCCCAACGGAACAGGACAAGGAGTTGGCAGGACCCCCGGCGGGACAGGTGTCGGCGGGCCCCCCAACGGAACAGGACATGGGGTTGGCAGGACCCCCGGCAGGACAGGAGTCGACAGGACCCCCAACGGGACAGGACATGGTGTTGGCAGGACCCCCGGCGGAACAGGTGTCGGCGGGACCCCCAACAGGACACGGGGAGCCAGAATGGGCCGCAACACCGACAGGACACGAGGGGCCGGAGTGGGCCGGAACGCCGACAGGACACGAGGCGCCGGATTTCGCCGGTGAGCCGGAACTGGAGCTGGAACTGGAGCCGGAATGGGAGCCGGAACTGGAGCCGGAACCGGGGCCTGAACCATGGCTGCTGGGGCCGGGACCATGGCTGCTGGGGCCGGTACTGGAGCCGGAACCATGGCTACTGGGGCCGGAACTATGGCTGCTGGGGCTGGTACTGGAGCCGGGACCATGGCTGCTGGGGCTGGTACTAGAGCCGGGACCATGGCTGCTGGGGCTGGTACTGGAGCCGGAATCATGGCTGCTGGGGCCGGTGCCATGGCTGCTGGGGCCGCTACTGGAGCCGGCACCATGGCTACTGGGGCCGGAACCATGGCTGCAGGGGCCGGAACCATGGCTGCAGGGGCCCGGGCTGGAATCCTGGGGTGCGTTTCACTTCGGTTAAATGGATTCCTTGCGTCCCTCACTTGCGGCGTTTCCCTGCGACTAGTCCCTCCCACCAGGGAAGCATGGAGAGACGCAAGGAAACCACGAGAAGCAGGGAAATGAGTTTTAAGAGCAATGGGACGTCCTTTCCTCCGGAGCGTCACGTGAAGCGACGTCCGTTTGTGATGACTCCGCACAGCTGATCGTCTGACAGCAGCCAGCTGTGTCCCCGTTATTTTCACAAACACCCCCGCCTCTGTTAGTACACATTTACTGACATAAACATTTGTATCATCTGTTGTAGACCCAAATAAATAAAATAAAATAAAATAAGAACTCATTCTCAAAAAAGATAAACGCCATTCTTAAAATGTATAAACGAACAATAGTTTGATTAATATTGATTAGAGTGCACAATAGAAATAAAATAATTCAGAGAAGAAAAAGAGATATTATCTATCAAAACCCAGTTAGATTAACATTCATTGGATTGCACACTTTGTTTTCTTTGTGTGGATATGTAGCAAATTAACATGTTAAATAGCACTTAATGACTGACTGAATGGAAATGACAATAAATGAAAATGTAAAACGAAAAAAGCGATCATGAAAATGTTTCCAATAAATAAATTAAAAAAATGATTTTTGACCACTTTGTTGTTCAGATATATCACATATTTGTAACTAAATGATACATTAATTGAAACAAAACACAGTATAAACTGAGGAGTGAGTCCCATGAGTTTCATGTGTTTTCTTCACTCCGCTGTTAAACTGCTCTCTTGTCAAGAAGCAACAGATCAGAGCATGCGCTGCATCGTCCAATCAGTGAGCGATACACAGTAAGGGGGCAGGGCGAGTGTCTGAGGATTTCACCGGAGGATGGTCTGTAGGTTCCTCGGTTATCGCTCCTCCGTTATCACTCCTCGATCCTTCGGCAAAAATAAGGCCACTGGGACGGTACTCAAGATGGCGCAGACAAATCAACTTCCGGTGATACAGAGCCCGAGGAGCGAGGAAATCAAAAATAACCGAAGTGAGACGCAGCCCTGGCCTTGTTTTCCTGCCATACTGCCTTAAAGCCTTGTGGAGGATCAGAGGTCTCCAAAGGCCAGACGAGACCCAGCGAAAGGGTCCTCGAAAGGAGCCTTGTTTGAAACTGTGGCAGGCAGGGGGCTAGCATGCCTGGAGCTAGCAGGCCGGGAAACAGGTTTGACCTCAAAGCTACCAAAAAAGTCCTCCACCCACTCGGGTAGTAAGTCCCTTAACCAGGGCCTCGAGGTTACTTCTTGGCGTGCTGTAGAGATGATAGACTGCCTCTCCTCTCTACTGGAGGCGTATCGACAGTCATTTTTTAAGCAAATTAAATGTTATGTCACCTCGTACTCTGCTGGGTCCATTCTTGGTGAGATCCTTCTGTCAGGGTTGAGCGAAGCAGACAGGACCCAAATGCAGAAACAGATCGAGGTTTAACTGAAAAACTACCTTTATTTCAAGGATACAACTAGACATACAGAGCAGAACTCTCTCCCCTGTGAACACATTCAAAAAACAACAAGGATCTCACAAAGACTAACAGAAACAGCAGAACCTAAATGCACACAGGACTAATCAAATAAACAAGACACAGGTGAGGAGGGAGGAGAAAACACAGGGGCACAAGGTGAACACAATCGGGTAATCAGTTAGGAGGGAACACAGAGACAGGAAGCAACAGACAAGACGGGGGGGTGAACACTTTTCAAACTAAAACAGGAAACCAAAGACAGATCTAGACAGGGCAAAATAAAACATAGACAGATCGTGACACTCTTACTGCATAAAGGGATTCTGCCTGAACCTAAACTAAAATAAGTTTGACAGTGATCCAAGGCAGTAAAGCTAAAAGGGGCTACTGTGAGAACATCTTTCAGTTTGATCGACTGGTTCATTTGATTGGACCTTTAAGATGAAATATTTACAGCTGTGTCTGATGAATATCCTATGATCACCAATAATCAATCTATCAAAGTGTTATTAAAAGTATGAATGAAGTTAAAAGATGCAAACTTGGAAGAAAAGATAAAACAGTGATGATCTCTTAAAGAGCCTTGCAGCTGTCTCCGGGCAGCAGCCTCTTTCTGATGATCTGAACCCTGAGTAAGTTGTATGGCTCCCAGCGTCCAGGGGCTCAGCCCTGCAGCACCAAATCAACAGCTTCTGGCCGGGGAGGTTAGTGGTCCATCACGGTGTATTGAGCTGTAGTTTCTATCCTCGACTATCTCTTCTGATGGATCACACATAAACTGTTATTGCTGTGATTATGGGAGCGAAGCCCTGAAGCAACGTCAGAGGCCGAGTCAGAGTCTCTGCAGCAGTGCCAGCCTGCATCAACAAATACAGTTAACAGACAAAATATGGGTCTTGGATATTAAAAAAATGTTTTCCCAAAAAATTAACTTTTTAGAGCCAAGTAGTTTCCGATTAGACTGTTCTTTGTCTACTCATTTAACCTGTTGACAGGGGCCAACAGAGGCCCAAAACACGCTTCAGTATCAAAAACGCAAATAAAATAAAAAACCCACAAATGAGCCAAAACACATGCGAATGGAGGAACGTCTTCACCAACTTGGCAACACGTGGAGCATTTGGAAAACATTCACCAACTTGACGAAACATGCCCACATTAAGCACTGCATAAATAAAACACTGCAAACACCGGGTCTCGGGCCGTTGTAACGAGTTTGCCCCTGTCAGCCACTGTACTTGTGTACAATAAACGTAAGAGTACTTAGATTATAGGACTACTTGTTGCTGTGGTGTGTTAGAGATACGCCATTTAGCTCCTCTCTGGCTCACAAGCGAACACAAATAAGACACAGAAGAACCAAGCATTAAAATGACAGAATACATTGTGGTCATAAAAAGTAAAAGTACTTGTGGGTTAGCTGTCGCCACTTTTTAATAGCGGGTAGCTTGCTCCTCCAAATGAACTTTTTAATTTCTCAAAATAATAAAAATGAATCCTAGGGGTTAGGGTTATTTAGAGAGCCTGAAAAAAACTAAAAAAAGTGCGTATTTAGAGTCTGAAAAAAAAATGAAAAAAGTGGCGACAGATAACCCACAAGTATCAAAAGTAAAATACACTTCTAAAAAAGCATTTGAAATCCATTATTGTGCATGTTTTTCATGCACTTTGTCTGATTAAAAGTATAAAACTCCATCTTGTTTTGTAAAGGTGGAGTTCGACAATGACAATCCTACCAATTATAACTTCAAATTCATGTTTTATGATAGGTTAGGCTGCTGGGTTGTATAAGTGGTGAAAGTGTACCGTAGCTTTTTGTGGAGTGGCTTCAGTCGTACACAGACTTTGTGTGCAAAGCCATAGGGAGGAGGAAACATCCTGTCAACACGCTGGCTCGCTATGTGGCGGCCATGTTCTGGATGATGTTATGACTGAAAGAACAAGAGTTCAGATCAGTCAGAGCGAGGCAGTGTGTTCAATGCGGGACTTGTCAGTATGGTGGGTATCATGACGCTGTGTCACATTAAGGATTCTGCAGCTCCTCTGTGCCAGTCAGGCTTCTGAAGTGAAGTGGAACCAATGCTGGATGACACAGATCCTTGTCTGCTTAAGAAGAGGAGAAAAGCAAGAGGAAAGAGACTAAAGGGGAGAGACATCTACATAGGCATTTAAACATACTTGTAGAAAAGGCCCCCAAAGTTATAGTCATTCATATATATATATATATATTAGTTTATTATACAGAGTTGATACCTGTTAAATGATGTCTTCATAGT
Source organism: Dissostichus eleginoides (assembly GCA_031216635.1). Classification (NCBI taxonomy): domain Eukaryota; kingdom Metazoa; phylum Chordata; class Actinopteri; order Perciformes; family Nototheniidae; genus Dissostichus; species Dissostichus eleginoides. The sequence continues at coordinate 32,815,172 of CM062269.1, forward strand.
GGGGAGGGGCTAACCCACTTGTTTTGGGTGACGTCATACAGCAGAGGGTGCTTCAGCAGTTGCACCAAAAAGTTATACCGTCTTAAGTGTTCATATTGTGTGCGTAAATGAAGGTGAGCATTTGTCCACAGTGCTGCCCGTTATGTTCTACACTCTATTATTAATGTTGTGATAACTTCTGTGCCGATGTGACTTAATGTAGTCTCTGTGCTCTTGTGATCTGTGTACGTATATATTATGACGGGTCATTACGCCACTCGTCAAGTGAGTCGGCACTCCCGTCTCAAAGTCCGGGATATATACCGTGTTGAGTGGCACAGATATATTATTGCTGTAATAAGATGTAGTTTAGGTGGATATATGTTTATGTGGCGTTAAAGGTTAGATATTGTGCATTTGTAGTTCATTTAGTGCTCCGCCGATCGGCTACCGGAAGTAGCATGTCTGTAGCTTCGCACAACAATAGCATCGGTTGCCGCCTTCCACAGACCGGAAGTGGAAGGTTAGCACTAGCGGTAGCTTAACTCCGAATCTCCGTGTGTCCCTGTTATGAGCGTTTGACATTACGCCAGATGTGTTTATTATTATAATGGGTGAAGGGAGATATGTTGTCTTGTAGCTTGTATTGATTGTATTTTGTTTATTTCCTTTATAGAAAAAACCACACTCACACACTCAAATGTCTGTGTCTTAATTAAAGAAGAAGTCAAACGTCATCTCAGCTCCTCATTCTCACTCACTATTCTGGACCTTTGGCCTTAAGTGGTGTTCTGGCCGACACTCCTGGGTGAATCTAGTGATAAACAGACAACTAGTGCCAACACTGAACTATATATATAATCCTCCACTACATTAATGGTCCTTCGAGCCGGATATCACAAGGTTTACGTCAGAGATGGAACAATTACCAGAGTATGAGGCCTATGGTGCACGACCTAGAAGGCAAACCCACCTTCCAACGCGATATGCAGACTATGATGTGGATCGTCTAGGATACATTAGTCAGAGACACCGACAGGAAGAAGAGACTTCTCATCTGGAGGGTAAGGCCAGGATGACCCCCCTCACCTCCCTCAATGACTCTCCCCCACCAAGGCACCTCAACAGGCGTGAAGCTAATTTCCAGGAGATGGACTTTAGCTATGGGGCTGGCAGCCAGCAGCTGTTTCCAGAGAGAGAGCCAAGGGATCGGTTTCGAGAATACTCTACTCACCTGCCTACATCGCCGCACCACAGACCTCCGCGTGAGGATGACAGAGTAGAGCTAGAGAATATTCGTCAAGAAAGGCTTCTACTTCAGCAGACACAGAGACGTATGTCATCAGATATAGATGAGCTCAAAGCACTGCGAGCAGACATGAGACAGTTGGTGGATACTGTCCGTAACCTTCAGAGCCCATCACGACATAGCAACAAGGCAGAGTTAACGGTGATGCAGCCACCAGCACCGTTTGTAGGCGAACCTGATAGTGAGGATGAGGATGATTGGCCTGCACCACCACCATGGCCTGACCCAGTAAGTGGAGAGCTACTGCCTGCCGACTATCTAACACCTCATCACCCCAACGGGAGACCAGATGAGCTTCCACCGAAGGAAGAAGAGTTCGTTCCAGCTCCAGTGACTCAGCCGTCTGTGCGTCAGCAACATGCACAGCACTCAGCACATGGTGCCCTTCCTGCTACGCGGTCAATGGAGAACTACGCTGGTTATTCAACTCCCTGGTACCAGGCTGCTCAGCCGTCACCGCGACCATCCAGTTTGGCTCCAACTGAGCCCAAGTACCAAGTCTATGGTGGTCACAGGAGTGAGCCTAGCACCAACCCAGTTCCCCCGCCGCAGCCTCATCCACATAGGTCATGGACACAGCCACTGCCCCCCAGACCTGCCCTCATATCAGAGCCAGGTTACCATGGGCCACGCCCAACAATCCGTAACTTCTCAAGTCGAGACCCAAGTGAGTTTGCACGGCTCAAGATCTCCTTAGAGAACCTCTTACCGCCCAGTGCAACAGAGCTGTTCAAGTATCAGGTGTTGGTGGATCACCTGCAACTAGAAGACGCCAGGTTAATAGCAGACGCTTACCTCAACTCTCCAACCCCCTTCTCAGACACTATGGCTGCCCTGAACGATAAGTTTGGCCAACCACATCAGATAGCGCTGAAGCGTATTGCTGCTGTGATGGACTCACCGGACATTAAGCGGGGAGACGTTGCTGCCTTCGAGAAGTTCGCTCTTCAGATCCAGTCATTAGTGGGAATGCTGAGAACCATAGGGTCTGAGGGAGAAGTGGAGCTACAGTGTGGTTCACATGTTGCTCGTCTGCTGAGTAAGCTGCCACCTGAACAAAGAGCAGATTTCCGCCGCTGCATGCTCCGTCAGGGTTCAAGGACTTACAACCTTATAGATCTCGCAGACTGGCTGAAATATGAGTCCTGGTGCCAGGACTCCGAAGGACAGTTAGCTGTGAAGGGATCGTGGGAGTCATCATCCAGACCTGAGGGACGGCAGGGCAAGCACCACACCACTGTGCTCCATGGTGCCAAAGACACTTGGAAGAACCCAGACTTTAAAGTTCCAGGTAACTCCTTCAATGGGAATAAGAGTAAGCCATACTGTCCGTACTGTAATAATGAGGACCACTACCTCAGCCAGTGTACAGCAGTAACCAAGCTGAACAAAGAACAGCTGACAGCATGGATAAGAACCAATAAGAGGTGTTGGCGCTGTGCACGGCCGCACCAGGCAGCGCAGTGCAACTTAAAGAAGACATGTGGCCTCTGCCAAGGGAAACATCTACAGGTGCTGCATGATGTGAACTTAAGGCCACCTAAGGAGACAGCCTCAGCACCAACCTCGCAGAACCCTGGCATGAGGGCCACGACTGAGGTACTGTACCTGGACAGACCCGCTGAAGGCAGTCAAGTCCTTCTGAAAGTCGTCAAAGTTCGCATCCATTATAAGGATCGATTCATCAACACCTATGCCATACTGGATGACGGTTCGGAGAGAACTATGCTGCTGCCAGAGGCTGTAGAGAAGTTAGGTGTGCAAGGGACCCCAGAGGACTTGCCACTACGCACAATCAGACAGGATGTGCAGACCCTTCGCGGTGCATCAGTCTCCTTCTTCATTTCCTCTCCTGCCAAGCCGAAGACCAGGTTCAAGATTACAGGTGCTTTCACCACCGCTCACATTGGACTAGCAGATCATACCTACCCTATGGAGCAACTCCGGGAGAAGTATAAGCACCTCATTGGCCTCCCCATCCAGACCCTCACAAATGCGAAGCCTCTGCTTCTCCTTGGAAGTGACCACCCACATCTCGTCACCCCCATTGAACCAGTCAGGTTAGGCCCTAAAGGAGGACCGGCTGCCATTCACACGAGGCTAGGCTGGACGCTGCAAGGCCCAGCCAGTGTTGTCTATCATCTCGCACAACCACAAGTGCCTTTTCACATCAGTAACACCACAAGTGAGCGAGTTGATGAAACATGTCGAGATGTTGTGGCAGGTCGACACTCTTCCTTTCAGAAGCGAGAAACTAGTCACACGTTCGAAGGAGGACCAAGAGGCCATCGGTATCCTGGAGACCAAAACCATCAGAGTAGAGGTTAACAGCATACTCCGTTATGCCACCCCGCTGCTACGCCGGAAAGACATGCCACTCCTTCAAGCTACTAAAGAAGCCTCATGCACAGTCTACGGAGTATAGAAAGGAGATTGGCCAAGAACCCTACGCAAGCTGAAGCTTACAAAGTGGAAATGGAAAAGCTGATCAAGGCAGGCTCTGTCATCAAGTGTGACCCTGAAGTACCAGTAGAGGAAGGTCGTGAGTCGTGGTACATTCCTCACCACATGGTAAGCCATAATGGCAAGAACAGACTGGTGTTCAACTGCTCATTCCAGTATCGAGGGCAAAATCTCAATGACTATCTGTTGCCTGGGCCGACCTTAGGAGCATCTCTCCTGGGAGTCCTGCTACGCTTCCGAGAGCATGCAGTAGCAATCAGTGGAGATATCAAGGGCATGTTCCACCAGGTTCGACTCCTCCCAGAAGATCGAGACCTGCTCAGATTTGTTCGGCGAGACAGCAGTTAAGATCCTCCTGCGGTGTACGAGTGGCAAGTATTACCTTTTGGAACGACGTGTAGCCCCTGCTGTGCTACGTTTGCCCTTCAGCGCCACGTTATCGACCATAGTCAGCCAGATGAAGAGGTGAGGAGTTCAGTCGAGAAGTGCTTTTATGTAGACAACTGCCTACAGAGCGTCCCCACCATTTCTGAGGCGAAGCACCTGGTCGACAAGTTCATCAGAGGTCATCAGTCACCTACCAGAAGAGAGTCGCTCCACCAGTGTTGAGCTATGGCTAGCTCAGAACAAGACAGATGTCCCAGAATCCACTCTAGGACTGAGCTGGCTCTTCCAAAGGGATGTCCTGGGCTACAAGCATCGTCCTGTTGATTATGGTGAAATCACGATGCGCAACATCTACAAAGTGCTGGCAAGTCAGTACGATCCCCTAGGGTTCATCTTACCCTACACAACCAGAGCAAAAATACTCGTCAGGCACCTTCGGGATAAACATCGTGGATGGGATGACCCACTGCTACCTCAAGAGCTTCTACAGCAGTGGAAAGTCTGGGAGGAAGAACTACAAGTCCTGCCTCAGGTCAACCTGCCCCGGCCATACATTCCAAAGGAGGTGGACATCTCCGCTCTACAGAGAGAGGTGCACATATTCTGTGATGCCTCTGAAGAAGCTTACGGCTCGGTGGCGTACCTTCGAACTACTGACCGACATGGTGTTGTGTACCTGTCGTTCCTGATGGCCCGCTCCAGAGTCGCTCCTAAGCGCTTCCACTCCATGCCCCGACTGGAACTCTGTGCTGCACTCACTGGTGCACAGCTGTCGCAGGTGCTGGCAAGGGAACTCACCATCAACATCGACCGGACGATCTTGTGGTCTGATTCCACAACAGTGTTGACGTGGTTGAAGTCCGAGTCCTGTCGGTTCAAGGTCTTCGTTGGCGCCCGCGTAGCCGAGATACAAGAGCTGACTGACAGGAATGATTGGAGGTACGTTGATTCCGCAAGGAACTCAGCAGATGACGTGACACGTGGTAAGAAGCTGAAGGAGCTCATAGAGACCAATAGATGGAGCCAGGGACCCCCCTTTCTCCTGCTGAGTCCAGACTTGTGGCCAGAGGACCCAGCCGTTCGCCAAACAGAAGATGCCTCAGAGCTGCGCAAGTCTACTTTCTGTGGAGTCACCGCAGTAGTATCAAGTCAGCCTAATGCAGACCCCAGTTATCCCAACTCCTGGAAGGACTTGCTGGAGGTGACAGCGCTGGAGCTGCATGGGGCGGCCAAATCCAACCACCCCCCTTACTGCTGAAGACTTCCGTCAAGCTGAGCGGTTGATCCTCCAGAGGGCTCAGAGAGATAGCTTCCCACAAGAGCGCAGCCTACTGAAAGCTGGTAAGCCAGTTCTTCGAAGCAGTCGACTCCTTACTCTTTCTCCGGAGTTAGATGAGAGTGGAGAACTCATCCATGTTGGAGGAAGACTACGTCAGGCAGAAGACCTGGAACTGACAGCTCTTCACCCTATCATCCTAGACCCAGGTCATTGGATGACTAAACTGCTGATTCAAGACTTTGACAGCCGTTTACACCATCCCGGCCCAGAGCGGGTGTTCGCTGAGATACGACGCTCCTTCTGGATCTTGAGAGGGCGTGAGGCAGTTCGGCGCTACCAGCACTCCTGTGCTGACTGTCAGCGATGGAGGGCTAGACCAGCGGTACCCAAAATGGCTGACCTTCCAGCAGCCCGTCTGCGCCTATTCAAGCCTCCTTTCTTTTCCACAGGGATGGACTGCTTTGGGCCTTTCCAGGTCAAGGTGGGTCGGCGCTTAGAGAAGAGATGGGGGATCATCTTCAAGTGCCTCACCACCAGAGCGGTGTACTTGGACCTCCTCGCCGCCATTAGTTCTGAAGCCTTCCTGATGGCCCTTCGTCGGTTTATTGCCCGCAGAGGTACACCTGCGGAGCTGTTCTCGGACCAGGGGACAAACTTCAAAGGAGGTGAGAGAGAACTAAGCGAGGCCTTCAAGGAAATGGCTCCCGACCTACAGCAGTTTCTTGCACCACAGAAGATTGCCTTTCACTTTAACCCCCCAGCAGCTCCCCATTTCGGAGGTGTGTGGGAAAGAGAGATACGCTCGGTTAAGAGTGCCCTGTATGCAACGGTCGGTGCTCAACCGGTCCCAGAAGAAGTGCTTAGCACTGTACTCACTGAGGTGGAGGGGATCCTCAACAGTAAGCCCTTGGGATATGTGTCTTCAGATGCCAGCGACCCAGATCCAGTGACTCCTAATGTTCTTCTGATGGGGCGGCCAGATGGTTCACTACCCCAGGTAGTCTATCCGGAAAGCGAGCTCATAAGTCGCCGCCGTTGGAAACACTCCCAAGTTCTGGCTGACCACTTCTGGGCTCGATTCATGAGGCTCTACTTGCCGAGTCTGCAAGCTCGTCAGAAGTGGCAAGCTACACCTGCTGACATCAAAGAGGACGCCGTGGTGATGATCGCTGATCCGCATCTTCCAAGAGCCCTATGGCCCATAGGGACAGTTGTCAAAACGCATCCAAGCAGCGACGGACATATAAGGTCTGCCGATGTGAAGGTCAAGGAGAGAGTCTACACCCGGCCAGTTGCCAAACTAGTGGTCCTCCCTGCACTTCCATCTGGAGAAGATGAGGACAGTTCTACTCCTGCCATCACATCCAAGCCTTAGGACTTTGTTGCCTTTTATTGATGAGCAAATGTATTATATACATTTGGGGGCGGCTGTAGAAAAGGCCCCCAAAGTTATAGTCATTCATATATATATATATTAGTTTATTATACAGAGTTGATACCTGTTAAATGATGTCTTCATAGTGGGGAGGGGCTAACCCACTTGTTTTGGGTGACGTCATACAGCAGAGGGTGCTTCAGCAGTTGCACCAAAAAGTTATACCGTCTTAAGTGTTCATATTGTGTGCGTAAATGAAGGTGAGCATTACTGACCAGTGGAATAGAAACTGGTGCTTCAAAAACTGAAAAATAAATGGTGTTGGGATCGTTTGGCCCCAACTCGACTCACTTTTGGAACCGGGGTCATTTGCAACAAAATGTCTCACGCCTGCTCGATTGTAGCTTGGCCTTCTAAGCCTGACCTGAAAGCCTTTAGCTATCAAGCTTCTATCCATATTTATGAGTTTGCTTTGGACTTTTTTCTTTGATAAAGCTTATAGTTAGGGCTGGCTCAGGCTAGTTGTGCTGCTATAGGCTTAGACCGCCAAGGGACTTTCAGCTCTCTCCATAATGTCCGGACCGTAGGAATTATTTCCTAAAAATCTATCTTACTGCATCAGAACTGCACAGAATGCACCACAGAGTCGTGTCAAATGCAGCAATTTTACAAAAAAAATGTATTATTAAAAATGATTAATGCACTTTTTCAATTCTGTTTGATGTCATCTTGAATTTTGATATAAGTGTGATTAGCATACAGTCCAGCCTCCTCCTCTGCACCTGGGGGTCAGGGAATGTGATTTTGAGACAGCGCTGATAAAATATGACTGAAATCTATTTTTGAGATCTGTTTTGGCTTCAAATATGATCAGATACATCATCCAAAATGTCTACAGACACCTGTTTTTCTTACGTTTCTAACTCATCTGCCGGGTCATACTGTAAAACATATATTGATCCTCTCATTACATTGTTGGAAGTTTGCCTTCTATAATTTGAAGAAAACACTACGAACCTTTTTCCTCAGAGAAGCACAGTGTGATTTAATAAAAATCGGTTGGTCAGTTGAATAAGTCGTTCCTCTCTGTAAAAGCTCTGTTTGACAGGGAATGCTTCGTCTGTAGGAGACTCTGCCTCATCAGTGCTGACCTGTCATCTGACCTTGCCAGGTGTAGACAGTTCCCACTGTAAGCTTATCCATCGGTCTGATGTGGAATCAATGCTAAGTGGATGAGTTACACTGAGACCCTGTTTGTCTTATTGAGCGATGTCATTGGACGGGCATTGAGAGGAGGATGAGTGAAAGGAGGAAGGGTGAGGATGAGAACAACTAGCTGCTGATGCTTTCTTATATTTATTTACCATTTGCAATTTGATGAATGTGTGGACCACAGCTTCCACTTTTCAAAATGTACATTTCAATTGAACTTGCCAAGTTGAGTTTTACATTTGTACTTTGTGCCTCTACTGTGACATGTCTCCATGCTTTAATGTTCAAAAAGCTCTTTATTTTTCTCATACTGCCTGTGCTGCAGCACCTCTTTTCACCCTCTGTCTGAAACCAGAGCCCAGTCTGCTCTGATTGGTTAGCTGGCCGACTCTGTTGTGATTGGCCGACCGCTTAGAGATGTGTTGGAGCACTAGCCATTAGAGTGGTGCAGTGGTGAGGTTTTTTTGAAGGCTGACCCGGAAGTTGCCAATGGGTCCGTCAATGAAATCCAATGTGATTTCCCCATTGGATTTCGGTATGTTGTGGAAAATAAGCTCTGTGACCAAGAAACATTTACTGTATGATACTTACGCATTTTGTTCAGGAGGATAAACTCCACATATAAACTTCACTTTGGGATTTTCTAAGCATAAATGCAATCACAAGAAGGGAAAAAAAACATTTTAACATAAGCGTTTTTTATGACACATAGAAGCTTTCACGATTGGGGTAATTACTTAAGTATTTTATGCTGTGGAACAAAAGGTGAAAATATTCTAAGCATGTAACCACAGACCTTGTTTAACAATTGACTTTGTGACGAAGTAACCGGAAGTCGTAAAATGTATTTTCTGGGTTTTAGGACTCATGTTAAAATAGTACAACTATGTTACTGAAGTAAACAAAGGAGTCCAATGGAGGCATTTCAGGCAGGGGGAAGGAACTTTGGGATTTTTTAGCCTTTGCAGAGCATTTACATGCACAAAAACCTATAGAACACACTACAGGAAAGGGAAAACCCCAAAAGCACAATAGGGCATTTTAAAGACAACATCTACCAATTTCCAGTTTTAAATATTTGTTTTTATTAATAATAATAATAATAATAATAATAATAATAACAATAATAATAATGCATTTTATTTATGGGCGCCTTTCAAAGCTCTTAAGGACACCTTACAGAGCATAATTAAGTACAAGCAACAAAGAAGGTCAAACAGTAATTTGAGACTTAAAAACAACAATCAGTTTAGAGGAATTATGATATAGAATACGCCAGTTTAAAAAGGTGGGTTTTCAGGCAGGATTTGAAGGTTGAGAGTGAGTCCATATTGCAGATGTCTTGTGGGAGAGAGTTCCAGAGACAGTGGGCAGAGTGGCTGAAGGTTCTTGACCCCATGGTGGTCAGGCGGGCAGAAGGTACAGTGAGTTGGAAGGCAGATGAGGATTGGAGAGCACGAGAGGGAGTGTAGGTGTGAAGGAGTTCAGAGAGATATGGAGGTGCAAGAGTGTGAAGGGCCTTGAAGGTGAGAAGCAGGGGCGGACTGGGACTAAACATCAGCCCGGGACTCTCGAACGGCCCACTTCGGTACCGCCGGCCCACCTCGGTACTGCAAGTAAATACCGCTAGTACATTGTTAACGGGGGGGGGGGTTGCTAGTGACTTATCCGACCAGCCCATCTCGATACCGCAAGTAAATACCGCTAGTAAATTGTCGACGGGGGGGGGGGTGCTAGTGACTTATCCGACCGGCCCACATCGTCCGACCGGCTCACTTCAGTACCGGCCCATCGGGATTCGTCCCGAACGTCCCGATGGCCAGTCCGCCACTGGTGAAGAGCAACATTTTGAAGTCGATGCGGTATTTAACGGGGAGCCAGTGGAGTTGTTGAAGAACCGGAGTGATATGATCAATGGAAGGAGTTCTGGTCATGATACGGGCGGCTGAGCTTTGGACCAGTTGGAGCTTACTCAGAGTTTTGTGAGGAAGAGCAGAGAGGATGGAGTTGCAATAATCAATATGGGATGTAACGAGGGCGTGGATGAGAATGGCGGTGCTGTTGGGTGTGAGTGACGGGCGGAGACGGTTAATATTGCGGAGGTGGAAGTAGAAAGATTGAGTAATGTTGTTGATGTGAGCTTCAAAAGATAGGGTGCTTAATCTAGATCGAAGAGTGGTTTTAGTATGCTGTGAGCTCACCAGACCCCTGTAGCCGTTCTGCTAATGTCTGCTGTAGGCTAGATGCTCCAGGCTACATTAACTGATACGAGCATTGCACTTCCAAATACCCGACCGAACTGTCAGCAGTCAAGTTGAATTGCGCGTTATTCAGAAGCCAGGTTTTTGACAAAAAAGAAGAACGCTTGTAATAAAAGAGATGTTATCTTGATCTGCTGCATCGATTGTTACCCTTTTCAAAATAAATAATGTATTTTTTGAATCCAATAAAGTCAAACACTGTTCTTTTCAGTCTGTTTATGTACAACCTTTTATCATTTTTGGGTAGTTTTTTGCTCAATGTCCAAACACAGACCACAACGTTGACTTCTTTAGACTTTGTCCTACTGTGAAGCTGTCCAGATATTTTCAGTTAGAGTAAGAAAGTCAAAGTGTTACATGGTGTCAGTGAAGTTCTGCAGGTTTGACCTGAAAATCTGTATTTTTCGGCTTCCGTGGGAGCGGCTAGATGCCAAAGAGTTACAGAATAGCAGGAGAAAAAATAAATAACCTCTAACGTCTCCACTCATTAATATTACACATACTCATCTGTACAATACCATGGAATCTCAGCCTGCTTTAACCTCTAAATTATTTACTCAGTAAAATCTTTTCTTTCTCGGACTCACTCAAACTCATCTTTTCTCGGAATTGCTCAAAGTGGAGCAATGAAAGGAAGAGACTGTGAACAGAAAGAGCATCTCAACTGTCAACCAATACTTATTTTATTGATTCAGTTTGAATCTGGAATCCAATGCTTCTAAAGTTGTGTCGTTTCATAACTGATGTTTATTCTGCAATCCCATTCATTTCAGTGCCCAAGAAATGGTTTACTTCATTCAGAATTAATAAGGAAACAAAGTAAACGTACTTTTCAACACTAACTATTACTGTAGCTATTACTGTTGTTAATCATTAAAAAACCCTTCACTTGTGGTCAGGACCAAGCAATATTCTGCCATAAATAAGATATAACTGAAAAAATATAATGCAGACTTTATCTGACCAAGGAGATATGCTTGTTTTGTTTTGTTACAGTTCACATTCTCCCTATTGCCGAGCAGTGTTGGGCAATCTACCCGCACAATTTCTCTCTGGTGTCGGAATCTCTCGCGATGTTGGTGAATTCTTAAAAAACAAAACACCACTTAATTTCGGGTTAAAATGTGTTGTAATGTGCGTTACTGAGAATTGTAACAGGTATCATATTACCCAAATTTCATTAGTAATGCGTTATATTACTGCGTTACAGCAAAAGGTAATACATTACTGTAACTCCGTTACTTTTGTAATGCGTTACACCAGTGGCGTAACTATCGACGGTGCAGCCGGTGCAACGCACCGGGGCCCAGAACTTTGATTTTTGGGGCCCCAATGGCATTGACCGGTTCACGCAGTCTTCAAATAAACCAAGCAACCTAAATTAATGTGTAATTTGTCTGTCCAATGACCTTGCTCCCTTTCATGTCATGTGATACCTTGCGTGCCGAGCGAACCGTTTAATCAACCTGAACTGTACTGTAGCTAGCAGCAGCAAGTTAGGCAGCATTATAAAAAATGTAATAGCTTGCATTTATAATGTACAGTAAACCAAAGCACAAGAGCGGCACTCAAAACAGAGAGAGGACAAGAGAGAACAAGGATATGTAACAGCTAAACTGACGAAATTAGAGTTTTTGTCATACATCGTCCTCGAAATCGAGCGCTAACGGTAGCAATGTTGACGTGCAGCGGCAGCCGGAGCCGGAGGCTAACGATAGCTCACCTGCCTCACCACCATCATTGCCATCTAGCTCTACAAGTGAAGCTGTATCCGTGGCCGTGCAATCTTCTTCTCCAGCTAGCAAGGAGGAGAGGCATTTGGCTGTGCCCGGCGGTGGTCCCACAGTTCCCCCAAGGGCCCCAACCGATAGGGACTCTATGGCGCTATTGAGACCCCTGACGCCAAGATCAAAAGCTATATTATAGCAACCGGTCCATGTAGGCCTACCGGCCCATTCCCCAGAGACAAACATCAAGGAAACAGGTGTAATCCTCTTCTTAGTTCGCCAGGGGGGCGCTAGGGGGTGCTGAAGCTCCCCCTAGGATAGCCATAGCACCCCCCAAGCACCCCCAAGAAATGTAAGTCTTTTTTTATTTTTACGTGTGAAATTCATAATTTGAAAAATAATTGATTTAAAAATAATATGCCACAGTACAGAACAAGTACTTCTGGGTCTCTGTGTTTCATTCAAGCTCGGCTCTGTGTGTGTGTGTGTGTGGCAGGCGCGCATTTAGTGTGATTAAGCGAGCGAGAGAGAGAGAGCGCACAGGTGCCAGGGACCGTGTTGTTAGCATCTGTTTAGCTAGCTGCACTAACGGATATAAGGAGCTGTTTCTACAACAAGGTGAAGGGAATGTCCTCTCCTGTCAGACTGAGGGACTCAGGTGAGCTAAAGGATTCTCTGAGTGTTAGGATAGTTAACTTTAGTCTAAGTTATCTCGGTGGGTCTCAAACGGTTTGGTCACAATTTATGTAAACAATTATTTCCGAGTTACACCTTCATATAACTTCCTAAAACTGAATGAAGGAAAAACAGAAGAAATGGTTTTTGGTAGCACCACTGGCACCACTTCTGTAGACCTGGGTTCCCTGGCTCAGTACACCAAGCCCACCATTACGAACCTTGGCATTAAAATGGACCGTGAACTAAAACTTGAGTCAGATTAAATCTGTGGTAAAAACAAGCTTTTATCACCTGAGGCAGCTAGCCAAAGTAAAACCTTTTCTCTCCAGACAGCAGTTTGAGACAGTAATCCACACCTTTGTCACCACTCGGCTGGATTACTGTAACTCTCTCTACATGGGGGTCAGTGGGTCCTCCCTCGCTCGTCTGCAGCGGGTGCAAAATGCCGCAGCACGGCTTTTAACTGGCACGCGTAAATATGACCACATTTCCCCCATTTTGGCTTCGCTCCACTGGCTGCCAATACATTTTAGGATTCATTTCAAAATCCTTTTGTTTACTTTTAAATCCCTAAATGGCATGACCCCACCATATCTTTCTGAGCTGCTACACCCTTACATCCCAACCGCCCTCTCAGGTCAGCGGATCAACTGCTCCTGAATGTGCCCAGAACCAAGTCAAAGCCCAGAGGGGGCTGTTGCTTCCAGCCTGTCCTCCTACAAAAAAGACCATATAGGTCGATTGTTCAAGCCCTTATTACGACCCAGAGACACGTTTTAAAGTGTATGTTGTTTCTTACACAACGTGTAAGATAGTCGTGATAGTCGTGTAAGAAACAACATGCTCCCGTTGATTGCAAACGCTCGGGAGGGTCGTTTATTCACAAATAACCCTCTCTGGAAAATCCTAAATTGTGGAATAATTTGGCCATTAAAATGCTTTTTGATTCGATTTCGAGCGAGAAGTGTATATTGTACTCTAAGAATCCACGTCCAGTCGATGTGTAGGATCTATAGTTTGATAGATATTACGAAGATGATTTGAGGTCTCGCCAGGATAACGTGTATATGCGGCAGCTTCCATGTAAAGTTAGCGTCAACCCTCACGGGGTGAAAACAGTTTTTCCGGTCTCGAAGTTTTCATAATAAAACCGGATGTATTCCCCTCACTGTCAAATGATTACACAGTGATATCTGCATTACTCATCCACTAAAAAACATCAGTTTATCCTTGTTAATTACACAATATTGATTGGTTTAAATTGTGTACAATGCTTTTGTGTTTTTAACCTTCGATTCGGAGAAATAAATAGTTTTTTCGGAGTTTAGACACTACAGTTTCCGAAGACACTACACTACCCAGAATCCCCAGCTATCGTTTGGGACTACAACATCCGCCTTGCTTTACAAACCCCGTGATTAGTCCTCAAGCCCTGTGATTGGATGTTGGACTGGCAGTGCGACAAGGTTACGCCGAGCGTCAAACAGCTCTTTGAAATGGAATGGAACCACGGCAGACTATCCAAAACTGGAATTGGACGGGTCCAGCCCAGCCCCCCCCCCCCATAATTACACATGCTGGCTATTGTGTGTTTCGCAACATGTTCTATGGCACGTCTCTACTGGGAATTGTAGTTTTATAAGACGTTTTCGTATTTCCCACAATTAGAAGTTGCCAGTATTAAACTGTGTACACCCTGGAGGTTTAGGGGGTACGAAAGACAGTGGTGTTATCAAATTTAAAACATATAATTAATAAATGGGTGAAAATTGCTTGTGTCCATAATGGGCAGCATTAATTTACCCACATGACAGCTAAGGTCAGAAGAGCTTTATTTAACAGCTGGTCTTATGTCTGTGACCCCTCCTGTTGTTAATTGATAAGCCTGAAACATGCACTTGTCAAGGTTCGGAGGCAAATTTTGCAAATATGGCAGTAGCCATCGATCACCTCTTTAGCCCCACGGACCCGCCGAAGGGGCCGAAATCACAACATCTGCAAGCAAAAGTGTCTCAGGGCTTCTTAAGATTTAATCAACTATGAATGTTTCATATCTATGTAACGGGAAGAAACTCAGCTCGCTGATCTTTTTTTTTTTAAATAAACCTCAAAGCTAACGCTGAGCCTCTGAATTAGCCACGGGCAAAAAAAATCTTAAGGCCGTTAGCACAGAACTCTAGCTATACCGATCGATATACTTATTGGATCTGCACAAACAAGCTTAGCTAAAATCCTGAGATTCCACAGATTATAGAAATAGAAGGATCATCACTGAGCGATCAGAACTCGTGACAGGGCAAGCAAATACAGACAACACACGATGTAGCTTTAGGTAGCAAAAAACGGAGATATGCTCACCTTAGCTGTTATTCTGATCAAAAGTCGTGTTCAATGGCATTAAAACGAGAAAAAACGCGGCTGAAGGTTAATCCATAGGTTCATCCAATGTATCTGTCACTTTGAAAAAATTATTGATAATCCATAAAACCATTTTTATGCAAAAAACGGAGAATCAAAATGAGCTACTAATGGTAGCCACCAGAGGCTAGCGCAGCTTCCGGTTTTTCTACGCGTCACTATCACTCCTTATTTGGTAACCTGTGTGTGTATGTGGAACTTTCCCTCGATTCCATTGGCTCTGACGGTTAGAAAGAGATGTCAATCATCAAAATCGACCAAGGGGGGCCAGAGATATGGAAAATCCACCCAAATGACCCCAGAAGTGTTTTTTTTTGCTAAATCTCTCTAAAAAGGTCAAATGTCACTTGTTTTGCATCAATCTTGATACAGGGTACTTATTATATGTTGTACTTTGGATTCCTAAAGCTTTTAGTCGTCTAACCCATCATCCAAGGGTAGTTTTCACTATAAGTAAAAAATAATTTTTTGGACGGACACTATCATTTACAGTTTTTTACCATGTTCAATCTGAATTTTCTTTAAAATAAAAAACATCTATATTGATTTTGACTTTTCTACATCCAACTCAAAGGTTTATCATTACTTTGAGAAAAAAGATTATAAATTCACCTGGTATTTTGGTTACTCCACTACATTTATTTTAGTTACTTACTTACTCAGCAGATTCTGATTAATGATGTGAAATATAAACAACCCTTAAATCAGACTTTAGTTACACCTGAGTCAAATTCAGGGAAGGTGATTGTACTTTGTCAGACTTAATATTTATCTGTGGATACCCCCAACGTTTTTTTCTTATTCAAAAGAAGACCTTAACTTAAAGTATTCTTTAATGTTTAAATAAAGCCTTATTAGTTTGTCTGTTTTGCACATCCTCCTATTAATATCTTTGGAAGTCCTGCACTAAACTGTTTTATTGTAGAGATCACTACAGTATCTTCTTGATATTTTCTATTCTATATTTCTATCATTGACTTTCTACTTTCCCCCTATGAAAGTATGTACTCTTCATATTTTTTTCATGAAATATAACATAATTTCAACAAAATATAACATAATTTCAACAAAATATAACATAATTGCAACAAAAAAATTCAATAACGTTTTTTAACCACTAGGTGTCCCTTTCTATCAGCTGTGCACCGTTATGGTGTAAATATAACCTATCTACCAATTGGATCAAATATAAAAGTCAGCCGAATTAATGTTGATACTGCAAGTAGACGTATTTTGTGAAAATAAATGTAAGATGTTGTGTATTTGCTGATATATTTATGATTCACGTCACATATTCAGTTTCGGCGGCACTTCTTCCTGTTTGTCCAGAAGTCTTCTCATCAGGGCTATAAATAAAGAACTTCGGCAGATGTGTAATATTTATTGCAGCCGAACCGTGTATTACAATGCCGTTATGTGATGACTTCCAAAGAGAAAAGCAAGAACACTCGGAATAAAGTTTTTTTTTAAAAAGTTTTCGGATTTCACATTGCATAAACATCATATCCCAACCTGCATTGCGGCTAAACAATCCAATCACCGAGCTGAGGATCTTTCCTACGTCTGTTTCCGGTATTGTTCCTGTAATGAGAGTTCACATTTATGCTACATTGAAGGGTGGAATTGACTACACATCTTCAGAAACATAATTTGCTTCAGATATAACTCATAGCAATATTGTAACCATTAAGAAAAGCCAACTGCATTAAAAACCCAGTTAACAAACACTAGGTCAAGTATTTTTCCTTCAGTAATGAAGATGTAATTCCAATGTAGACACACCTGGGGTCACTGTTCTGTCTGTTACGCTGAGCCATGCATTGTCTGGAACGTAAAAGGGACGAAGAAGACAAAGTGAAGTGACGTACTTCCGGTTCAACATGAAAACATTCCCAGTTAAACATGCAAAAACAAATCGCTAAATAAAAAGATAAAACACTGCCATGTAATTAACGTTAGAATAAATAGAATGGTTTTGAATAATAGATGAGAGTAAAATCTACGTCACTTTACATCCCCGCCCACTTTTGGGGAAACCAACGCTGTCATTTGAACGGCGATCAAGCCTGAAGCCACAGAGCTCTTCTTTTACTGTCCTTTCTTCTTAGAGGAAGTACAGAAAAACGTAACTCTGGATTTGTTTTAATGTTTGAGGTGCAATAAACGACACAGCAGCTTTTTGGCGTGATACAACTATTATTTTCTGCCTCACTCATGAGAGTAACAGCTGGCGAAATTACAGCCTCGCCTACTGATTTTAATTTAACCATATATCGAGCCCAATTGTCGATTTCAAATGTGTGATCTAAAATTATATTTGTTAAATGATTATTATCATTATTATAAGCAAGACAATAAATGGCAAAGATATGTAGAAAATAACCGTATTTAAGATACTGTAACGGACTGGTTATAATATTGATGTTTGATGTGTTTGTTGTTCAGAGTTTGTTTGCATTTTACAGAGTGTCAGTGAACGTGCCACTGTTTTGATGGACGGTTCTTGTGACCTGTAGCTGTGGGTTTGGGTGGGAGAGTGTTGTCTGGTTGGTTGGGGCTGGAGGAGGGAGGTTCCTGGAGGGAGAGACACGGAATGCTAGGGGTATGTGACGGAGAGTGAGAATACGACAGGGTTAGTGGATTGTTTTGGCATGGTTACGGCCAACAGTAACCTGTGATCTGTATAATAAACTCCCGGATAAAGGACAAACAAAGCCTCCCTGTGTTCCTGTAGCGAGACGCTACATTTGGTGTCAGAAGTGGGATCCCATAAGACCCGCACCACACCCCTTCACCCACAGAGCGACGGCCTTGTAGAAAGGTTCAACCACACACTGGCTCAACAGCTTGCCATAGTGACGGCGAAACACCAAAGAGACTGGGACGCCCATGTCCCCCTCGTGCTGATGGCGTACCGGTCTGCGAACCAAGATTCCACTTCCTGCTCCCCTGCCCTCCTCATGTTAGGAAGGGAGATGCGCACGCCGGGTGAGATGATGATGGGCTTGCCCCCCGACGCTCCTGTGGACCCCCAGGATTTGAATATGCCAGGAAACTCCAGGAATGGTTGCAGTCTGCTCACGACTTTGCCAGGCGCCAGCTACAGAGTGCAGGGGCGAGGCAGAAGAGGAACTACAACATGCATGCTAGAGGACGGCTTTTCAGTGCAAGCGAGTTGGTCTGGGTGTATAACCCACAGAGGAAGAAGGGCAGATGCCCAAAGCTGGACAGCAACTGGGAAGGGCCCTGCAGGGTTCTGGAGAGACTGAGTGAGGTCGTCTACAGGGTCCAACTGCAGCGGAGAGGGAGAATAGTTGCTCTTCACCGGGACAGGTTGGCACCATTCAACGGCATAAGAGAGGCAAATCTATCATCCCAGGAGGAGATAGGTTTCCTTTCGGCAGAGATTCAGGCCCTGTTGCAAAAACAGGCGGTGTCTGTTGTGCACCCTCAGCACAGAGAGATGGGGCTTTATTCCATGTACTTCCTGGTTCCCAAGAAGACAGGGGAATTCAGACCCATTCTAGATCTCCGCAGCCTGAATCAGCATATTGCCTGCAAAAAATTACATATGTTAACTATAAAACAGTTATTGGAACTAGTGCAGCCGGGCGATTGGTTCACAACCATCGACCTGAAGGATGCTTACTTTCATGTCGAAATTGCTCCAGAGCACAGAAAGTATTTGCATTTTGCCTTCCAGGGGATAGCCTACGAGTACAACAGACTACCGTTCGGCTATTCCCTATCCCCACGCACGTTCAGCAAATGTGTGGCCACAGCGCTTCAGCCGCTTCGCGACCATGGTATGAGGGTTTTCTTTTATCTGGACGACCTCATAGTCATGGCCAGGTCCAGGGAATGGGCAATGTTTCACACAGCCCAATTGATCCTACACCTAACCAAGTTGGGTTTTGCGGTCGATTGGAAGAAGAGCAATCCCATACCTCACCAACAGGTGCAGTATCTGGGGATGTTGCTCGATGCAGGCAGGCTACGCGCCACCCTGTCAGAGAGCAGACAGGCATCCCTGCTTCGGGCAGTTTGCAGACTGCAACAGGGGGCAACGGTGACGGCTTTGACCATCATGCAGACTCTGGGTCTCATGGCGGCTACTCACTTCGTGGTAGAGGTGGTTTGCCGGCCTTCGTTTAGATCCCAAGAGGCACAAACTGGTGACGTCTGGTGACCATCCCCCCCTCAGTGGGGGGCAACCTCCAATACTGGAGGTCCCCAGAGCATCTCCGGAGGGGAACTCCACTGGGGCGAGTGACCTCCTACATCACGGTGTTCACAGACGCATCCGTGACAGGATGGGGGGGACCTGCCTAGAGAGAGCTATAGGTGGTCGCTGGTCTCTGACAGAGACTCGGCACAGCACCTTCTAGAGCTACGGGCAGTGGTGTTGGTCCTCCAGCATTTCAAACCCTTAATACAGGGCAAACATGTGCTGGTGAGGAGCGACAACCGCAACCACAGTGGCGTACATCAACAGGCAGGGCGGAGTCCGCTCCGCCGCCTTGTTGACCACAGTGGAGAACCTGTGGTTGTGGGCTTCAGAGATTGTGTTGTCTCTGAGAGTCCTCCACATCCCGGGACTGGAGAACAGGGGGGCCGACCTCATGTCAAGAGGCGGGCCCCTGCCAGGCGAGTGGGTGCTTCACCCGGAGGTGGTGAAGCAGATCTGGGCCCAGTTCGGGAGAGCGGAGGTGGACCTGTTCGCCAGCAGGCGCAACAGCCACTGTACCCTGTGGTTTTCCATGGCTCGGCGAGACAATCCGCCCTTGGGGGTGGAAGCGTTTGCACACGAGCCATGGCCAAGCTGTCTTGGCCATGGCTCGTGCTCTACGCCTTTCCACCGCTGCGTCTCATTCTCCCCCTCCTGGAGAGGGTGAGACGAGAACGTCTGTCAGTCATCCTAGTGGCCCCAGATCGCCGTGGGGCGCCGTGGTTCGCAGAGGTGACACAGATGATGGTGGGCCAGCCCTGGGCGATTCCCCAGGTCTGGGGGGCGATGTCTCAGGAAGCAGGTGCAATAGGCGCATTACCCTTTCTGGGCCAACCTCTCCAGGCTTGGCTCCTGAGAGGGACAGGCTGAGACAGGGGGGACTGTCTGACAAAGTTATTCAGACTATCCAGGCAGCAAGAGCAGGATCCACCACAGCCTGTTACAGGCCAAAGTGGTTGGGATTCCAGCGATGGTGTGAAGAGGGGAGTCTAGAGCCCCTATCTTGTACGCTGGGCTCTATTCTGTCCTACTTACAGTTACTGGTGGACAGGGGGCTTGCTCATTCCACAGGTAAAGTGTATGCAGCAGCCATTTCGTAGTGCCATGAGGGATTTGGCGGCAGGTCAGCCTTCAGTCAGCCGCTTATGACGCGGTTTTTGCAGGGGGTCAGGAGGCAGCGCCCAGTAGTGCATGCCTCCTCCCCGCAATGGGACCTGCCGTTGGTGCTCGAGGCTCTGGTCACAGAACCATTTGAGCCTCTGGAGCTCTCATCCCTGAAAGCACTGTCTTGGAAGACAGCGTTGCTACTTGCCTTGACTTCGGCCAAGAGAGTGTCTGAGCTGACCGCTCTGTCGGTGCACCCAAGTTGCTTGTTGATCCGGGGTGACCGTAGCGGGGCGACACTCAGACCGAACCCTTCCTTTGTTCCCAAGAACCTAAGGAGTTTGTTCAGGTCAAGGGCTATACAGCTGGCGGCTTTAGTCTTCCACCCCATATTGGGGACAGGGAGGCTAAACTGCACCTCCTCTGCCCGGTGCGTGCGTTAGCATGTTATGTGGAGCGCAAGGCTTCCATTCGGCGCACTGAACAGCTGTTTGTGTGCTTTGGGGATGGTGTGGCCGGTAAAGCTCTGTCCAAGCAACGCCTGGCAGGATGGCTCTGCGAGTGCATTTCACATGCCTACAGACAGGCGGGGAGGGCCTTCCCCACGGGGGTCAGTGCACACTCTACACAGGGTTTGGCTGTGTCAACAGCCTTATTCAACGGCGTGAGTGTGGAGGACATATGCACGGCGTCTTGGTCGACGCCAGGCCCCTTCATAAGGTTTTATCTCTTGGACATGTCTGGCTCCTTCTCATCGTCTATGCTTGCTGGGGCAACACAGAACTGGTGAGGGGGGGGCTGTGGGTCAGTAGGTATCTGACCCCCCCCTGGACATAATGCACTTATGTTTTCCCATGCTCCTTGGGGACCCGGGGAACATGGGTTGCAGTAAGCCCCATGCAGGGCTGGAGAGCCCTCCTCACTATTTTTCATGCACACTCTTCACGAGGTAAGCGTGTCTGAGTGTGCTCTACCCAGCCAAGTAAGCTGCGGCCCCGACTTCTCCACGGTCACAACCGGAGGAGAAGAAGTTGCGGTGCAGTGGCTGTTAACCAAAAGCCGGTCAGGGGCAGTGTGATGGGTCGATGTTGTTGGACGACAGGGCGTTTATGCATCAGGGCTCCACCCACTGTACCCATAGAGTCCAGTAGAGGGCGGAGCCTGTGTAAGATATAACGGGGGGTTACGTATTGTAACCCTAGTTATATAAGCACAGGCGGAGCCCTCTACTCGGGGCCCTGTCTGTCCTATGCCGCTTGCTGAAGAGGGTGTAGGATGACAGTCAGGAGACGTGGCCGCCTTATATACGGTGGGCTTGCGCACGCATTCAGGTAGGCCCGCCCCGAGGGGCCGGCTACGTTTATAGATATCTCAGTAGGTGAATGCTTGCATAGTATGGTCGAGAGGTAGTACCCATAGAGTCCAGTAGAGGGCTCCGCCTGTGCTTATATAACTAGGGTTACAATACGTAACCCCCCATTTTAACTACATCATAACTAACTTATAATGCATCCATAACTGTACAATCCTGTTGTAATTGTATTGCACACGTGCAGGGGTGTGTTCAGGTTCAAGTGTTAGTGTACATATTCTTTGTGAAAGGTCGAGTTCACGTGGGGAAGGGGGCCAGAGGGATGGGGGACCAGGTGCATGTTGCGAAAAAATTATTGTTACAGTGGATGAAGGGGGTGGGGGAGGGGTGTCTAAAGTCAAAGATGAATCTTGATTGGGCCAAATTTGACCCCGAGTCACCCACAACAATTCTGCTGGGTCTTCCCAGACCCGAACACCAAATGATACACTTTTTTATTTAGAGACCTTCAGACTTGGCTAAAATTGTCAAAATCTGTTTTGTAGTGTTTATATAGCTGTTGTGGAGGATATCATGAAGCCTTGTTCCGATAAAAAAAAAACTAGAGCGTAGTTATTATATAATTTTAACTTGAAACGGGTCACGGGCAGAGTTGGGTGTAACGCGTTACAAAGTAACCGTTACACCGTTACTGTAATAATATTACTTTTGTCGGTAACGGAGTAGTGTAACGCGTTACTTTTATCATTCAGTAATCACACTAAAGTTAGTAACATTGCCCCGACACGCGTTACTTCGTTACTTTTATAAAATCAGTCATAATCACACTGACAGACAAGAGGGGTTTCCGCCGCAGGTTTATATGTACGTAATCTGCGCGACTTGCGCCACATCTCCACGTGCAGTGCTGCATAAACATGGCTGAGTCAGTGATAACTTTCGAGGGGTGGAGGTATGCCCATTATTTTGAGTTCGTCCGAAGAATAGACAGGAATGTGACGGTGAGGTGCAAACTGTGTCCAGGCCAGAAGCTGTTATCCACTGCTGTAAACATCACGTCAAACCCCAACAAACACCTGCAAAGAACACATGCTAAGGTGAAGCTAATAGCTAAGGACCCCCGAACCCAGAGTGAGGATGTTGTGAGTGCGCCGCCGCCGACTCGAAGCAGCAACAATTAGAATTTGGAGGGCCGGTAACCAAAGCAGAGATGGACAGGCTTGTAGCATCCTTCATAGTAGAGGAAATGTTGCCCATTTGCACAGTGGAATCACCATCGTTCAGAGATATACTGAGATCACGAGAGGGAGTGTGGTAATAGGCCTATGTTCACAGCCAATGCCACTTTGGCCTATTTTCGCTTTTGATTGTTGTTAATGATGTTAAAAGGCCATGTTGACTATATTGTATATCTTTTAGCTTACTGTTCAATTAATGAAGCTCATGCTTTAGGTTGTGTTCTTTTTCATTAGCCTTTAGGCTATTTAATGCTGATAGGCCTTTTTTTTGTTGAGGCAATCAATATTTGTGTATTTAATGTGTTATCAAGGCCAACCTCTTATTTTGTTTTATACAGGCTATTTATTTGTAAAGTATTTGTTTATTTTGCCAGTGTCACATCACATTGATATGGCCCACTTGTTTCGTTATTACAATTTTTCTCTTGAAATGCTCTTTACGTTTCACAGACTGTTAGCTTGTTGTAGGCTGGTAGCCTATTTTATTAAAGAGCATATAAAAAGAAAGACTTTTGTTATGTCTTCCTTATTGCAATAGTAATTGGGGGTGCAAGTAGAGTCTCGCAGAGGCAAAACTGTGGCGCGCTTACACTGTAGGTGCGCCGCAGTCTGCGTGATCTGCCTGTAGGGAGGGGCGGGCCGGCCCTGCGAGTAAAAGTAACGAGTAAAGTAACGAGTAAAGTAACGAGTTACTTTATGTAGAGAGTAACGAAGTAGTGTAATATATTACTTTTTTTTAAAGTAATATGTAATATATTACTTTTTTTTAGTAACGACCCCATCTCTGGTCACGGGAGACCCGAACACAACATAAGGGTTACAATAATTATAAAACATATCATATACATTATTCTGAAATGGACCAATCTGCACAATGACTACTTTTACTTTTGGTACTTTAAGTATATTTTGATGATAATACTTTGTACTTTTACTTGAGTAACATATTGAATGCAGGACTTTTACTTGTAACAGAGTACGCTGGTACTTCTACTTTTACTCAAGTAAAAGATCTGAGTACTTCTCAGCTCTGTGAAGAACATATCCCACATTAGATCTTGTGAATACACACACAATAGTAAACACTGAAAGTCACCCGGAACAGTTTGTATGTAATTTGAACAAGCAATTCAGAGCTAAAAAGTTTAATTAATTTCCCTAAACGTTAAGAAATCGCCCATAAAATGTAGACTTTCTTCCATTGTAGAATCAAAACATGTGTTTATTTGTTTTTGTTTTCCCCCTGAAAACCAGATGGAATTACGCAGATAAATCCACCACCAACAGGATGATATCAGTAGATTCAATAAAGCGAGATTTGAGGAGACCTGGATGCATCCTTCAAGTATTTTCTGCAGCGCGCGCTGCTGTGACGCACCCAGGCAGGTCAGCATCGGAAATTAATGCGCTGCAACACAGATAGGACGAGATCGGATCTAGTGTGCAGAACCTACATCCAGCAAATAATTTTAAGCGGACCAGAGATCTCCCATTAACAGCTCGATTTCCTGTGGTACCCCTGTGTGTGTTTGGATCATGTCTTGTTTTTTTACAACGTTTTGTAGGGACTAAAGCAAAAAGAAAAAGCTGTGGATCTTGAGAGGAAATATTTCTGAATTCGGGATTTAATCTGCAACAACCGATAGACTCAGTTACATGAATGAAACATTCATAACAGAAACAGTTCCTCATTAGGTAATAGAACTTTGTCTTTTGCCAACTACCCTGCCGCATTTCAAAGTCTCCTGCTGCGGGACAAAGCACGGGTTCTGAAGTTACGGAAGAAATGTGAAGACAAGTTTGCCTCTTTGACGCACCGAGACACATCTCTGCTCCTCGTCCTCTAAGGTCAGATGAATGTGTGGATGTAAAACGCTGCTGTTAGCTGAGAGTTCCAGGTTTGGTTACACCTCTCCCTGCTGAAACTCGACCCTCCTACCCGTCACCTCTGCCCGCAAACCGGGGCGCCTGGAGCTGGAGGTGCCGCGGGGGACGGCATGGGACGATCCAAATACTAATGTGATGGGTAAGATGATCAGATGTTTATTTGTGGTTCTTGCGGTGCACTGAGCAAAATGGGTGTAACTTTAAAAAGTACCAGGAATCGGTCGTTAAGAGCCATATACATATTAGAAACCTGCGCACAAAAGGCGTAAAGTGGGCGCAAATCCTGCAGAAAAAAGGTTTATGAATCATTATAGGGATTAGTAAACTTTTAACATTTAAAAGGAACGTTATTACGTAATGTTAAATTGTCTAGATTGCGTTATTGGTCGCGTGTAATTGTGTCTAATTACAAGCTTTTACGCACGCAATTCTATCAACAAAAATGGACAATAATATTAGAAATAATCGCTAATGTTTGAATCCACATGTCCCTGAAACGTGACTATAAAAATCTGTATGAGTTTTTGAACAAAAAGAGCGATCCTGTTTTTTAGAGACATTTATGAGCGTAAATTTGCCTTGCATGACTGAGCTCATGTATTAAGAAACAAGAATAAATGATATTCCTACAGGCATTTATAATATAATGATCAACATTTCGACCCAAATTAATAAAACATGAATCTAAACATTAAATCACATTTAATTTAAAGTTTTTATTGGCCTATAAGTAGCCACATTAAATATATTTATTTTTAATTTAAATACTTGTATATCTCAGTTTCATGACTATGGCCCTGATCATTTATAGTCCCCTTACTGTATATAACATAATACTCCTGTAAGTACTCCTGACATGATGTACTGCAATTTAATGTGGGTATTAGTTGTCTGGCCTGTATTATTAGCATAAAGATAAATGTTTACACATTTCATTAAAAGTCCAAAACCAACAATGTGTTACTCCATTTCAAAATAATATTAAACTCACTGTGTGATGCTCTCCGTCCAAGCCCATTGGTTCCATCGGAAATCTCCAGAATATATAGTTTTGTTTTCTTCAAAAGGGGCTTGTTGATTTCCTTAAACAGCTGTTCACTGTAGTTTATATAATTGAACTAGCAGAAACAAATGGTTCATTGGTTTGAGACTATTGTCAGTGCCAGATAAACCCTGATCACAATACGGCTTCAGATTCACAGACATGAATTGTTAGTATCATCAATGCATTGCTGGTTTTGGTATTTAAATCGAATTTGTTTATATTAAAAAGAACCAAGGACGTCACCAGACATATATCTAAACTCATTCTGTCAATGGGATGCTTTGAATCAGGATGGAAAGGCAAACAAAAAGCAGGAGCTGCTGTCTCACTGCATAATAAAACCTGCATCAGCAATGAAAAAATAGTGACCTTGATCTCAAACAACCATCAATGTTGCTACAATTTTAATAACATGTATTGGTGCTACACAGTTTCTCTCTGTGTGTCTCCACAGCAGAAAAAGCACCTTTCGTCAAGCAGTTCATCCGCAAATTCAGAAGGGCTGATAACTGAACTTCGACATCTTCCTTTAAAAATTGATCTTATATCATTAAAAATAATACATAAATATCTGAGATTTATTTAGGTCTCAAAAGAAACATAAGTTCTGTTTAATGGGTTGGAGGTGCAGCAACAACTGAAGGATGTATCTATTTATGGATTGATGATAGTGATGAGTGATGGATGATATATGGATTGATATGAGAAGGGCTGTATGATGGATGTGTATAAAAATGGATTGATTGATGGGTGGGTGGGTGGGTGGGTGGGTGGATGAAAGGATGGATGGGTGGATAGATGGATATTATAGGTAGGAATGTAAATGGAAGGTTGGATTCATGATGGAAAGAGTGATGAATGGATGAATGTTGGATGTATGGAAGAAGTGATGAAAGATAGATGGACAGATGTATTGTTGGATTGATAAAGGATCGACTATGGATAGAAGAAGGGATGGATGGATAGGTGGAATGGTGGATAACGACTGATGGATGGATGGTGGGTTGTTGGATGGATGGTGGATGGACTATGGCTAGAAGAAGGGATGGATAAATAGGTGGATGAATTATGGATGATAGATGGATGGTGGGTCGGGTGGACGTGTGGATGATGGATGGGTGATGGATGGATTGGTGGATGATTGATGGTTGGGTGGATGCATGGATGGATGTATGATGGAGGATTGGATTGATATAGGCTGGAATTACAGATTGATTAATGGATGGATGTTAGATGGTTGGGTAGATGGATGGATTGGTGGGTGAAAAAAAGGATAGATGGATGGATCGATAGTCAATGGATGGATGATGGTTGTACAATGGATGGTTAATGGATTTGTGAATAAATGGGTGAAAGTATGGACAGTAGATGGATGGATGCTGAACTTTAAGTGTCTGGACGGTGATTTCTATGTGTTGGCTGGCTGTTTGGGTGTAAATGACCCCTGACCCTCTTTGATGCTGTCAGCAGGGTCAAGGTCTCTTTAGCCATGGAAACATCATTTCCAGCCCAATGTGGAGCTCCAGTAATCTCTTCCACTCTTTAGCTTTGTTCAAGTCATCACAGAAATGATGCTAGGAGTTCAGGTGAATTATTGTGACTGAATATGATAACCATCAAGACGATGTCCACTTCATATAAACAGTCTATGTTGGTTTATAATCTGAAACTTTGAACATCATATCTTATAGCAGCGTATTTGCTCAGTTTCTCGTTATAACAGCAATATCCCGTTCACATCCTAAATACATATTTTTCATGTTATTGAATTTGACAAGAAACTGATCCTAACAGGGTGCAGGAATCAGTCCTTGATTTTAGCACCTTAGGGCTCCCTTGTCTCAAAATCATTGTATTTTGTAATGGGTTTTTGGTTTGATTCCCAAAGTAAGGTCTGTAGTTAACTAGATTTTCACGTTTTGTTCTAGGACATAATTATAATATGTCTCTAAATCCCCCGCCGGTCAATGTCTCAAGCATTAACGTGTCTTACAGTAAATACAGCAGTTGCTAAAAGTGACTAAATGAGACCACTACACGTCATCAGGTCAAACACCTTTAGCTAAGCAGTAATGACACGCGACTATCGTTAGGTTAATCTAAAGCATTACGCTAGCTATTTACTTTTGTTCGCTTGCATTAACGTTTCAAAAAATCACAAACTGGTGTCAATATGTAGAGATTATCCTGCATTACATTTCATTATACATTACATGACGGATTCAAATACACTCAATAATGTAGACAGGCCTATGGGAGCATTTGTACACTGAAAAAACTGAAAGGTTGACTTTAATTAAATGTACTATGTCAACACATTTCTAAACTTGTAATTTTTATGTACACATAATATTATTGCTTTCAACTTACCTAATACAGTTATGTTAAATCTGTTGACATAATACAATTAATTTAAGTCAACATTTCAATTTTTTCAGTGTATCTTGCCCAAGGATACTTTGGCGTGTTGACTGCAAGGGGTGGGATCAAATTGCTCGCCTAGTTTAGAGATCAGTGCCCATGCTAAAAGAAATGTGTAAGTATTATACTGTAAATGTGTGTTTGCCACAGATCTTATTTTCTGCATTTAACTAAAATCCAATTTAAAAATCCCATTGCTTTTTGTCCAGGGACTCGTTCCCCCAGCCTACAAAAATACTTAATCCTTCCACCCCTCTATGATAACGATATATAAATTGTGATTTACCAAAACCAAACCTCTATGCTTTGAATGTTAGTAATAAGGCCTTGGGTAATTGTGCACATGAATCAGCCTGTGGATTTGTCTCGTATGTAATATCTCTGAGTCCATTATCTGTTCCGGATTTAAAGGTCCCCTTTCTATTATACTGTTTTTCATCAATATATTATAGGTCTCAGATATATACAAAACATGTCTCTGAAGTGTTTGTCTGAAACACCAAACAGATCATTGTAGCATCCCATAATCCCCTCTGTTTCAGCCCTGTTTCAAAAGTGCTGATTCTCTGTCTGTTAGGAGCCACTCCCCACGCCCCTCAGAGAGATATTTGGTTAAAAAGAACACAATGGTGCTCTAGGTGGAGATTCACCAATAACCAACCAATACCTTGGTTGGTTATTGGTGACCTTTAACAGAGAAATGTTCCTCTTGACTATTTTTGGCGTGTTGGGTGTCGTATTGGTCGTGTAGCTTCACATGCATCATAGTGTGACGCTGCCCTGGACGACACACTCCTGCTTACCCTCACACCCCTACAGGAAGCAGAGGAAATGAGATGATGATGATGACTTTGCTTTAGTCACATCTCCTCTCATGTAACTCTGCATCCGCATGTCGGTGTTTGACTATTCCATTTTTTTAAACATTGCTTTGAATCCTGGTGTGCTGTATAAAACATGAGGGAAAGCTGAATATCAAGGATTCATAAATGAAATTCAGCAGATCAGGGATGAGTGATTTCCATCTCCAGGAGGATGTTGGATGAGCACTGTAGCGCAGAAGCCCTCAGGGGAAACTGGTTACTTTTCTGTCTGTGTTCATATTAAATGTTAGACGTTATACAAATGAACATATGCTGGTGTCCCTTTAGTGTTTCCCTTATTTACACTTTTTGCTTTGTCTAGTTCTGGTTTTGGACGAGATATATTTCACAAAACACAAATGGAAAGTGAATATTGAAATGCATAATGCAATTCTCTATCTCTCGTGTAATTTCAAGGAGATTCAAAACAGACTCTTGTCTTAAAAAATGGGGGAAGACCATTCCTTGTGTTACCTTTTCCCTGAATTATTAATCTGTTCCTTGTTTGCTCTCTAAAAACATTTTGTCCATAGGCAATTACATATTATCCAGAATTTCTTTGGTTATAATTTCACCTAATAACTTTCAAAGTAGAATAATTTTTCTATGTCGCTGTCAGTCTGTCTGTTGTCACACCTCTTTTTGAGTTGATAGCGTCTAGACCAGCGGTTTTCAAAGTGTGAGGCGCGCCTCCCCGGGGGGGTGCCAGAGAACTTCAGGGGAGGCGCAGCGTGAGAAGAAAATAACGACAAACAGTGAAATCTAGCTAGTTAACTTCAGCTAACTTTATGCGAGCGGCAACATGAATCGATTTTTAGTGAAGTTACCTAAAGTGAGAGAGGAGAGCGTTTGGCAGAAAACGTCACTTGCACACTTTTGGCTGTCTGTGGAGACCGAGTTCCCCCACCTCGCCAAAAAGGCTGTAAAAGTGCTCATTCCCTTCACCTCCGCCTACCTGTGTGAGTGCGGTTTTTTCCGCATTGACTTTGATCAAAAGCAAGTACCGGTCAAGCAGGGGCGGATCTACCGGGGTGGCATGGGGTGGCAACAGCCACCCTAAAAATAGCCTTGCCACCCCAGCTGCCACCCCAGTTGGCAGCTCTGTTTTGAAATAAAAGTTGTGGCTCATCGGACATTTATGAGAGAAAATCCCTAATGTCCGAGTGCAAGTGAATGCAGCACAAGACGCGAGCCTTGTAACCCCTCACCCGGCCCTGGCGCGAGCGAGGAAATGTGATTGGCGGCGATTTAATTTGAACGGGATGGCGCAAAACGAGAAGCATTCGGACCCAAGTAGACGGAAGGAATGAGGTATTTGCGGTCTACAATGACAGAGAAGAGACTGTCAAGTTTGGCTGTACTCAGCATTGAATCAAAACGCACTAAAGCTTTGGATCTTAATAAGTTTGTGAGGGTTTTGCTGAACAAGATGGTAATCGCCGCATTCAGCTGTTATAGGCATGCCAACTTGATGCCCTGCTCACGGATGACTCGATGAGCATAAAAAACTGTTAAGATGATGACCTTACGCGTGTAAATATATTTTTTTCTTTGTGGGGGTCTGCCCCCAAAAAACGGTTTTAAGTCCTGAGAAAGTCAAATAAGACGGTGTGTAAAACTACACTACCCAGCCAAAAAAAAGTAACCACTTTGATTTAACTAGACCAGGTAAGAGCATTCCACTGGATAATAATACCCCTGCATTATAGCAACAACAACAATAATAATAATAATAATAATAATAGCAATAATAATTGGGAGGGGGAGCGCGGCTGTTCTTAAGTTCTCTGAGGGGAGGCTCACCCTCCCACACTTTGAAAACCCCTGGTCAAGACTATTATATTTTTTTGTATCCATTATGTGCATGAAGACAAACAATAAGTTAAACGGTCCTGGAGGCTGAAGCTGTGTGGGATGGAGAGTGCTTCTTTGTTATCGGAAGTCTCTGCTCTTTTGACCGCCTTTAATTGTCAAGTTGCTTTGGGAGCACTCAGCTAAATGCCAAAAACTTTAAAAATGCAAGATGTTTAATGGTAGGCAGACGGCACATGAAATGCTTAACATAAGCTAGAAGCGCATTTAAATGTTCATCTTGTTGAAAACATGTCGGAACCTTGAGGTTGCTTTTCTCTCACTTACTTTAACATGAATAACTTGAACCAGATTGAGGCTATTTTTAAATTGTCATAAATATATTCAGGTCTAAATACACAAATATCAATATACTTTTTTGACCAATCACAACAGAGATTGCCAGCTGACCAATCAGAGCAGACTGGGCTCTGGTTTCAGACAGAGGGTGAAAAGAGGTGCTGCAGAACAGGCAGTATGAGAAAAATAAAGAACTTTTTGAACATTAAAGCATGGAGACATGTCACAGTAGAGGCCCAACATACAACATACAAAGTATTTCCATTTGTTTCGCACCTTTGATGCTTGAACACATGCAGGGATTTGTTTTGCCCTTGATGTTAACATCTTGGGTAGATCTTACTTTAAGGCTGCTTTGAAGTTTCACCTCAAAGTGAAATTGTAGTCTAATACAATTTGGTTTGTTGTTTACCTGACAAGCCCCTCTAGTGGTTGCCCTCTTAAAACGTTTTCAGCTGGAAGTTTTATTTTGGTTCCCAGAATGTTCTTCTGAAAGGTAGGATAACATTCTCCAAAAACATTCTTAAAATGTTTTGTGATAACCTTTTTTAAATGTTTTTGATAACATTGTTAGAACATTATGCCCTACTATTCTTAAAACGTTTTCTTTAAAACATTATTAGAACCTGTAGGTAACGTTAGCCAAAGTTGTGAGAACGTTCCCTGGCTGGGTGGATGTATAGCCGGTATTCAGGAAGTAGTGTGACTGATTTTGACGTAGCAAGGCACTTTTTAACATCTCTAGGAGACAAACTAGGCTTTCTAAAAACTCCAACGTAAGCCGTTCCACATCGTTAAAGGACTTTCAGAGCAGCTGTCAAAAAGGACTTTCACCCAGGAGATTTCTGTTTGTGTCCTGTTTGAAACTAAATTAGCATTGACGTATTGTTCCTTACCATTGAAACGTTCTCAACTAATGCCAGTTAATTCTGAATTCCTTCTCGTCCTCCTCTTCACTCTTCTCCTCTTTTGCGCTACCCTCTTGTTTACTTTCTCCATTGTTTCCTTCTGATCTTCCTTCCATCGTCCCACCTCTGTCCTCCTCTTCCTCCCTGCAGGCTGTTGATGGAGAGGATTTCGAATGTCAGCCGGGACAGTGGTCATCGCAGGAGGAATTCTGGCTACAGTGATCTTACTGACCATCGTTGCTGTACTGTGTTTATGTAGGTTACAGGTATGACTGTTTTACTACCCACTAATGTTGAACAGAAAAAGAACCAGAACTCATTTGCAAATGCAGAGTCTTTTTAAAAATAATCCAAGTTCATCAAGATTCAAAGCATTTAACTGAAACCCTAATAAGATGAGTCTACAGTAATGTTTAGTTACCACAGCAATGCTTTGAGCCTAATATTATCATGCTAATGTTCAGCAAATATAATGTTTACCAGCTTAATTTATCATGTTAACATTTGAAGAATAACTGACAGCTGAGGTTGATTATTTGATCATGAGCCCAAGAATTGGACAAATTAAATTATGGCCTGTTGATTGCGCTAGCTAAAAAGTCAGGATCCTAGTTTTACAGTTTACTGAGACAAACATTGACACAAATGTTGTGATGCTCCATATAATAGTTGCTTCAATCAAAATGACACATGTTACGCTCATGATGGCACTATAAGGATTACCAAAGCAACAATGCTTAAACATGCATTCATCTAATGGGAAGCGGGGCCAGTCTATGAAAAAATGACCCCTATTACTTGATTTATTACTTACTTACTTATTTAGTACTTTATTACTAATTAACATTTTCCTGATACGTTTATGGTCCCAATTGCTGGTTTCAAGTCTTCTTATATGCCACATAATGTTTACTTTGTAATCAAGGTCCTACACCAGTAAGCAGGGTAAGCTTTAGGCCCTACCTTGAAATTGACAGCTCACTACCACAGTGTTATCAAGTCTGAGTGATGTATGGTCTTCGTTTTAGAACTTAAGCCTTTTCACAACGTGTTTGTATTTTATGTATTTGTCTTATATATGTCTCTTGTTCAGCATTCGGTTCTACTTTGCTTTGACCTCGCGTGTGACTTCTGGTTCCAAAAGACCAAGATGGCGACGGCGAAAACGCCAAATAAAACAAAGTCCACAAATCACTAGGGGCATTATAGTAACAACGTTGACGTTTTGTATAACATTTATGGGATCACTAAAAACAGAGAGTTCATCCTGAGGGGATTGTTTTAATAAAAAGTATGTACAAACATGAACATGAACAATCTATCCAATACATTCTGACATAATAACTCAGCCTAGAAGGTGGATCGATGAATTCAGCTCTAGTGTTGTTTCGTTTAGTAGCATGACTTCTTATTGTTAGCCTCTGCATGATTAACATTTAATTACATTGACTCTGACTTGTATCCATTCCCTGTTTGTACCCATTCCAGTACTACTGTTGTAAGAGGGAGGAGTCTGAGAAGGGGGAAGAGGAAGAACCAGAGCTCGCCTCTATGTCGCCTTGTCCGCCCCTGGCTCTGTCCGCACCCCCTACGCCTCCGACGCCGGAGCACTTTAGCGACGTACCGGAAAACTACCCCCCTACCTTCCTTACTGAGGCCAATGGTCCTGCCAGCTACTCCTCCACACCGCCATCGCGCAGATGCCATCGCTCACATGCCTTCTGCCCGACCTGCACCCGCTGCACCCTGCCCTTCTACCTGCAGCACCCGGAGAGGCTGTGCAACGGCGGTCGCAGGATCAGCTACAGGACTGTGCAGCAGCAGGACCTTGAACTGCCCATAGACTTGGCCAGGTTCTACCAGAACCTTATTCGCTCGGTCACCATGAAGGAGGTGGTCACCCAAAGCATTAGCACTGATGTCTAGGAGCAGACAGGATGGAAGCAGTAACATCCTTCTGGCCTGGTGAAAAGGTGCACTGACTCAGTGCTGTGTGCAAACACACTAAATTAACATGTCATATAAGTGTTGTGATGTGGGTGTTGTGCTGACGTATAACAACACTGAGGGCTTTTGGGCAATTTCACACCTTTCCTGGCAGCCAAAATGGAGTTGTGCAGCTCTGGAACAAATGCGTACAGCTGAAAACATTCAGTCAGTTTTGACTTGAAGGTGCAATCTGTAAGATATGGCCTGGAATTTAGTTTTAACTTATGTTATCAATGGAATATGAAGAGGTTAATTTGTTGATTATATGTCAGACACATCTATGTATTGAGTTGCAGAAATCTTCACTCAAATAGGCTCACTAACTGACAAGCCCCTGCCCATCCTGTCTAATATCACTTGTACCTCCAGAAACGTCTGCCAGCAGTCCAACATGAGAGGACAGAGAAGTAACGCTGCCTAAGGGCTTGTCAATCACGTGTTGATCAATTCATGATGCTACAACCGCTAACTTAAGGTTAGCTCTGTGAGCTGCGCCACGCTCTCCTCCAAGCTAAGACATTTCCTGGCGGCTGGGACGACAAGACAAAGGTGCCGTTCATGTTTCTGCCATCTTGGATTTAATCAAATAAAAACATGTTTAGGGGTAAACACAAATGAACTTTTGTAAACTATAAGCTAATACTACACATGCGTTAGCTTTATCAATTTAGACCAGCTCTCAGTTTCAGCAGCTTGGTTGAGTTTTGACTATGATTTCCCTGCTGTTAGTTATAAGGCTCCTTTCCACTTCTTTCGTGGCTGATGACAGAAAATGTAGATTGTATGGACCCATTAGTAGAGGTAAAACGGTGCCCCCCTCTTAGTTTGAAGCAGGTGACCAAGTATTACACATTTCACCTTTACATTACATTACATGTCACTTGTTAGACTTAAATACTCAATACTGTGGACAATCCCCACAGGAGCAATTTGGGGTGAAGTGTCTTGCCCAGTGACACAACGACATGCTGACTGCAGTGGGGTTTGAACCTGTGACCCCCTGATCCGAACACAAACGCACAACCCACTGCACCACACGCACCTCACCTTTGATTCTTTGTGAGTATGGATTATTTTGTGTTTTGAAAATTAGCTTGTTTGCTAAATAGCTAGTTAGGTGGCTGACCAATGTTTGTGTATAAAAAAGACAATTTCCAATTTGTCGGTTCATTCAACACAGGCTTTGTTTATTTGAATGCACCACACCGAGGAAGACATGGAGGTCAAATCCCTAACAATGTCCATTTGACCTTTCTCCAAGGAAACTGATGGACAGTTAGCTAGCCAGCTAACAGTTTGTTCAAGCTAACAAGGTTTCTTTCAAAGGCTGAACTCTGGTGTTATTGTCAACCAATCCAGTGTGGAGACCAAAAACAACTGTGAATGTACCTATAACAAGTATCCTTTAAAGATAGTGAGCCACACTGTTGTACATCAAATATTATTTTACTACCATGAACACACACATTTTACTTTATTTTGACTCAATCCTATAATCACCATCATGTTGCCACAACTAGTAACTAAAGAGCCACATACGGATTAATCAGCACTGAAAAGAGTAACCAAGAAATTCACCTTGATGTAAAATACAGTGACAATCTGTATAAGAATGTTTTAAAAGATGTATGTTTTTATTAGGACAAAATGGACATGGGGCTGAGAGCCACAGACATGAAGTAAATAATTATTGAGGGATAGACATTGTTTGTTTTGGTCTTTTTATGGGATTTGTTTGAAGAAAAAGATAGACATTTCTCATTTAGAGGTGTTTCATAAACATTTTTAACTTACAAATCAAACTGTTACTGACTTCACTAACAGTCAGTGTTTATTGTTTCTCCCCCAGTTTATAGAAAGCCATTATTTGTGCACATTGTGATCCCAAACACACCAGTTTCGGCTGTAGTAATGAACATAAAGTATGTGTACTTTATTTCCACTTGACTGTGATTCATTTATGCAATGGAAATATATACTAGTGGATAATGCCACACACAAAATGCTTGTGTAGCAATGACTGTACAGTTTTACATTTGACCTTTATTTATTTTCCAGAGGACTTCACCTAACACCTCCAAAGGTCCAAAAAGTATCTTTGTATACTTTTTTATAGTTTATTATCTCTTCAGGCTGAAGCAAAGGTGTTTTCACAAATTCTGTCTGATTACATCTTCTCAAAGAGTGAGGTTTAATCAGCCAAATGAAAACACCTGTGCTTAAAATCAATGCTGTGAATATAGGCAGCCATCACAACTTTCAATACGTTGTCCTTCAATTTCCCTGAGGCTGATTTATGGTATAGAGTAAAAAAAAGAAAATAAATAATAATAATTAATTAATTATTAAGGGAAATAGTGACTTGTAATAATATATTTTTTTATTAAATTGTAACATCAAAAATCTTCTCCAATATCAATTGAAATGTTTAAGTTCAGGATAATAATCTAAAATATCATAAATGAGATTTTTTTATCAGATCAAATTTGCATTTTGGTTAGTTGAAAAAGAACATTCCAAAATATGTTTGAGTTTCAACATTCTTCATGTCAAATTAATAATAAATACATTTAAAAAAAAAATGAAAGCTGGCTAATCTAACTCAAATTCAGCTATTTAGCAAAACAAGAAAGTCAGGATTTTCTTATACCAATATTCTAAATAAAAAAGTCAAAACTTTGAATTTAATTAGAATTGGTTTAAAATAAAAGCTAAGATATTGTTGACATAACATGGAGCTTCAGACTGACCCATGTTGATCTCCACTGTAGATTTCTCAGCACCGCGTTGTGTTTTTTGTCTGTTTTTAGTTATTTCTCACTCAACAGAGAGCAGCTCGTCATTCTATCAGTATGTGAGCGTTTTACTGTGTGAATTCAAATCACAATTTTAAGGGCTTTTCTGAAGCATTCAAATATCCTATGGCTGTGATTCTTGAAGATATGTATTCCCTGTTAAACACATCCTACTGTAGATAGATGCTGTGATGTAGGCCTGGTTTTTCCACCAACATTAGCATTTAAGAAAAGATTGATCGCACATTTTGGTATTTCTTAATGATAGTAAAGTAGATGACTGTTTGGTTCACACCAGTAGAGAAAACAGCCCGACTCCAGAAGCTGTAGATAAATCCCTCATTTATCCTAAGATGATATGGAATTAAAAAAAAAATTATTTAGCCAACTAACACTGTAATATAAAATAAAAATGTAAGATAAAAGCAAGCTGCTAAAAAAGAGCTTTGGAGCTCTGTTTATTCTGGTAGACACAGAAAATGTGAGTTTGTTTTTGTGTCATGTATGATCTTGTCTTGTGTTTTTCATACAAGTGTGTCAACACGACATCTGTGTGATTCAATCT
Organism: Dissostichus eleginoides; assembly: GCA_031216635.1. Classification (NCBI taxonomy): domain Eukaryota; kingdom Metazoa; phylum Chordata; class Actinopteri; order Perciformes; family Nototheniidae; genus Dissostichus; species Dissostichus eleginoides. The sequence goes on from CM062269.1 coordinate 32,852,766, forward strand.
GTATTCACATGATGCTTGATTTTCTCACCACTAGTTGGGAACAGATCGGTGCGGTAAGCTGGTTTCATTGTTATGGTTATGTCCCCTGCTAACTTGCACTGCTACATACAGCTGTCATCTGATTGGTTGTGCGTCGAAAGGTCAGCAGTAAACAAGGTCAAAGTTGAAATAATTTGAACTTCAGCACAGTGCTTGGCTACAATTAAAACCCGGAAATAACTAAGCCACTTTTACCACTTCCGGTTCCCCGTTTTCTTTTGCAATATACCAAATATCAATGGGCAAATCCCATTGCTTTTTGTCGAAGGACCCCTTTGCAATGCTAACTTCCGGGTCTGCCTACAAAATACGTCATCACTACACCAGTCTATACTACAACAGGACAAAAACGTTTCATAAATGTCACCAAATTGCCAATAGCAAGGTATCTTTAAAAATAAAAATGTCTATTCTTAAATATTGTGTGCTTTACCTAAGAATATTGAGTATTAATATTATTTGTAAATCTAGGGTTACCATATAGTCACAACTTTTTTTTCTGTCTGTATTTAAAATGTCCAACAGCCTGTGGCTAAATAAACACAAATCCATGCTGCATAAAGTTTACACCTAAGGGATAATTTACAGCGAGAGCAAAAAATGTTTTTTTTCGCATAATGACCCGCTTGCCGTGAAACAGATCATTTGACACAACAAAATATTGATTGCTTTTGTTATCAAGTATTCAATAAAGCTATGTAATGAACACATTTGAAGTTTAGTTATTTATGTCTCTGAGATGTTTCGAGTGTACTGCAACATTAAGAAACCAAATTCTCGCTTGTCCTGACCTTCAACCACTTGGACTCTGCATGCAGCCATAGAGGAAGACATCCTGGTAGTCTCCAGTCTCTGTTGAAGAAAATCCCCCCCCTTGTCAATCAAAAAAGGCCTCAGACATGAATCCATTCAGGGAGTTTTGGGGGCAAAGCTGCAGCTTCCACACTTTATTTTGAAGTTCCTTTAGAGGAAAACTAATTTCATTTTTCCGTAGCTTTTTCTTTCTTTATTTTTACATTGCATTTTTAAAAGACTGGAACTGTTGGATTTGTTTCCTCTCTACTTCAGTAGTTGATGTGTTTTTTTATTATCCTGCAGTATAGTAGATGAGGTTTGATGCTGACCAGCAGGGGTGTACGCTGCTGTCAAACTTGCATTTACTGCTGATACTTTGTGTGAAAGTGACATCAATTACAATGTTATAAATACAAATAATGCAAAACGTGTTGGTATGTGTTTCCTTGCCTCTGTGTAAATATTGTTGCAGAACAGCAGAATTTGGTTTTGTGGCTTTTTATCAGTTTGGATCTGCATTGTCATTCGTACTAGTGGAGCCTCGCAGATGGGGGGGCTGCGGCCCCCTCAGCACCCCCCCTTCCCGCGTCCATTTGCGATGTCTCGCTGTCTCGCAGATCCCACGCAGCAAGCAGGAAATGAACCCAGCTCACAGTGGCTGCTCCTCGCAGCAGCGAGCCCCGCAACGTCCCGCCAACATGGCACCCAGACCCCACGCAGCATTCTCATCTGTTTGTCATTACTAGTCTCATTTTCTGATTGCTAACGCCATTGTAACACATAATCAATGATGTTCCGCTGTAACGGTGGTGGACTCATCAGAACAGAGTGGGCGAGCTGACCAATCAGAGCACAGTGGGCTCACAGGGAGGGGGGGGCAGGAGCTCCAACAAGCCGTTTAAGACAGAGAGTGAATACTAAAGTAACCTGTATATCCTATATAACCTGTTTCAATAATTATAACCTGTTTTAATAATTATAACTTTGTCTGTGTAAAATGTATACTTATGAAACTAGACCAAGTGTTCTTATTTTGTTTTGTTTGATGTGGTCAATTGTGTGTGCGTTGACTTAGGAATGTAGAGGATCCAGTTGCCCCCCCAGGTTTTTAATGGGCCGGATAGGAGCATGGGGGGGTTGCAGGAGAAAGGTAATAAAACTGACACCATTGAGTCTATGCAGAGATTGTACTGAGAGAAAGATTGGGATGCGGAGTGGTACGGCCAGGTGCTGAGGATAAACGAAGATAAGGATTGGTACCTCACCCCCGTTCAACCCAGAATTGTTTATTTTATGGCTGCCATAAAAGATGACCTGGGACTGATCGGCGGCGCAGGAGATCCAAACTTCCCACACCTATGGCTGACTCACTCTGATTCGCTGTTTAGACCTCGTCAATGGCTGACTCACTCTGATTCGCCCAGGAGTGAGTCCACCAATGGATGAACACCTAGGGAGGAGCAACCGACACAACTCCTCCCACACCTCTCCGTTTGTGGGCATAAATATTATGAATTCTGTACACTCGGGGCCTCTGTTCTGTCTGACTGTCTGATACGTACATCGCACGGTAGTAAGAACCAAGGCCCGAAGTACTTCGTTATATTGTACTGTTGTTTTTACCATTAAATCAGGGTTAAACCTCATATCTCTGCGTCTGAGCCCTTCCTTTTCATAGCAGACCACTCATCAAACGAACGGCGCGGAGCGGGCTCGAACCTTCAACCACTGAAGGGTGCTTCAACCCAACAATACACATACTATACAGAGATGCTGTATGACAAACCAATGTGAGTTTGGAAAATTGCACAATATAAATCTATTTTAGTAGACCTCAACAATGGAATTATGATCAGTAGAAATGGCCATGACATGGGACCTTTAAAGGGGGTTGGGTTTGAGTGTGGCAACTGGCAAAGCCAAGCCCACAAACTGTTTTCAAAGTAAAACCCCCCAACATAGGCATATGTGTCATGTGGAGATGTACAAAAAGAGACATCCAACCGGAAGTCTGCCATTTTGAATTGCATGTGCAGTTTTTTGTTTTCGGCTTTCGTAGGTGCCTTACTATAACAAACTTCTACAGATTTAGTCCAATCATCTTCATTTCATCAAGACTATCTAAAGACCTTGGTTTTTTTGTTACTTTATTTGCTAAAAGAATGATGCAAAGTGCAAAGTCCTTGAACCATCATCAAATTAAAATAAAAACGACAAAGATACTGTGGGGGGAAACTTCTGAAGCAATTGGAAACAGGACTCAGATACCTCATTCACACCAACGGTGTTTCAGGGCCGGTTCGGAGCTGGAGCTTGAAAAGCACCGGGTTTTCCTGTTCACACCGCAGCGGAGCAGCCTCTTAGCTCCGGAATCCGGTTCGTTTCAAGCACCAAAAAATTCTCCGGCTAGAGCAAAAGCACCGCATACGTCACGCTTACGTCTTACGTACCTAAGCAAATTATTCGCCAACAGATAAAAGTATGTTTATTCAAACTGTCCTTTAATTGAAATACAAGTCGATACCATTAGGTTTTCAGTTTATTATTAACAGTCCATACTCTTTGTACAAAGAGGTATCAGTTATATATAAACACAGTACACAATAGTTAAAAATGAGACATACATGTACACGTCTGAATACATTTCAACCATACTTCAAGTGTCAGGATTTTTCTGTGTTTGTATAACCTCTCCTCTGTCACACACACAGATCAGAACTGGCATCCGTTGACCCGATGAGTAACCACTGGCTGACATCGGGATTGTCATGATAAATGAAAATGTGCTATGACTAATAAATATGCTTCCATATCCTGCAGGCTTCCCGGCACAGCGCCAAGCGGGCAGAGGGTGGAATGGAAATATAAACTTTTTACATGCCAGACACCAAACTGAAACACAATTAAATAATATTCCATAAACAGTATCTGCATTAAATATTCTAGCCATGCAGTATATGAAGTTTGGAAATAATTTAACAGATCTTCACCTTGCAGCGACGAGCACAACGGAAGCTGACTGCTATCTGATTATGGAGGTTTGGGAAATAGCAGCTGATAAAAACATCTAGTTTAAAATACAGTATAATGATAATAAGAATTCTGATGATCAACATTAACTGTCTGTTCTTTGAGTTCATAATAACGGGGATTTTAAATACATTTTTGCAGAATATCTGGACTTCCAGCTTTTTCTCATTGTCCACAGTAACTGAAGTGTCCTTACAATTGTTTCCATTCCATTCCTCATGCTGGATTTGGAGTGGGGTTGGAGCAAGGTGGTGGTGTCCTGGACTAGGAGGTTGGAGGTCGTAGGGCCCGGCAGGAGTGGCAGCAGGCCTTGCTGTAGTACCAGTGGCTGCACAGATTGACCTTCAGCGCCAGCAGGCAGTTGGTGGAGGGACGATCCTGGCAGCTTTCATCTGGAAAACAGTTCACACATGTCAGCTATTACATTTAAAGGTCATCTATTATGCAAAATCTTCTTTATCAATTATGTTATACATAAACATGTTTCCCCTCTGTGTAAAGAGATTCTGAAAGTTTCAGGAAAAAAGATTAGCTTAGATTTTGGCCACTTTATGATGTCATAACAACTTTTTGGCTTGTGTAACCATTAGCCAATCACCAACCAAGGTAACCCCCGCCCACCTTATCACCTGAATCTCCTCCTAGAGCACCATTGTGTTCTTTTTAATCAAATATCTCTCAGAGGGGCGTGGGGAGTGGCTCCTTATTTTCATCTAAAGTAACAGACAGAGAATCAGCACTTTTGAAACAGGGCTGAAACAGAGGGGATTATGGGATGCTACAATGCATGATCTGTTTGGTATTTCGAGCCAAACACTTCAGAGGCATGTTTTGTATATATCTGAGACCTATAATATATTGATGAAAAACAGTATAATAGGGGACCTTTAAAGGTGCCCTATTTTGCTTTTGGGGGTTTTCCCTTCCCTGTGGTGTGTTATATAGGATTTTGTGCATGTAAATGGTCTGCAAGGGCTTAAATCCCTGTTCCCTCCAGAGGGAGTTTCTCTCCCACACACTCCCCCCCTCGCTGAAATGCCTCCATAGTGGTCCTTTGTTTACTCCCGTAACATAGTGATATCACTATGTAACACTCACTTCTATTAGCTAGCCCTCCAACACATTGTACGTGATAAGGTGCCAAGAGGCAAACTCACTCAATAGAGTTTAGCAGTGATGACGCATTTTTGGACCGGACCCGGAAGTAAAATCAATGGGGTTTCTCCATTGCAATTTGGTATATTGAAGAAAATAAGCTTTGTAACAACCAAGTTTATACTTACATGTTTTGTTCAGCAGGATAATCTCCACATATTGACACCACTTTGTGATTGTGAAGGCTAACTGCAATCGCCAGAGGTAAAAGGCACATTTTAGGCTATAAACAAAGTACATCATTTCCTTTCATTTAGTCACTTATTAGCAACCGCGCTATTTATGACACAGTAGCTACTGACGTATTTTATCTGGAAGAACAAAAAGTGCAAATCTCATCAGCTTCTGTTAACTACAGACCTTATTTCAGACTTCTACCAACAAACATGTTCAAAAAACATTGACTTCAAGACAAGGGAACAGGAAGTCATGAAATGCTACGTTTATTCCGGGTTTTGGGACTTATTAATGCAGCACTGGACCAATTTGGGCTGGTTTTGATTGGGCAGGTTTTTTGTCACAAAAACACGTGCATATTTAGCCTCTATTACGAACCAGATATGGTCTCAATTTAGCATGTATGTGTCATGCCACTGTACAGATTTGGGAAAACATGACTGAAAGTAGCACAAGCCTGCTTAAGCTTCCCAAATAAACTTTAATTTGACCTAATTTATTGACTTGATCAAAATATACACAGGAATTAGCTTCCTGGATTAGCTTGTCTAGCTCACGAGCTTGCGAGGGATATACTTCCAGGGCAACTTGCTGGAAACTTGTGAATTGCACATACTGGGTTTTTAAATATATTATTTGGGCCAGGGAGTGCCTTTATTTAGAGATACTGTGTTTAAATGGGGGGGGAAAGGGGGTGGACAGTGCCTTAAAGGTCTGCTATTATGCTATTTTTAGGCATATATTATGGGTCTCAGATATATAAAAATATATAAAACATGTCTATGATGTGTTTTGCTCAAAATACCAAACAGATCATGCATTTTAGACATCCCTAAAAGGGGGAGCTTGTGCCTGCTCAGAATTCTAAATTAGATTATATTACATGTTACTTGTTAGACGCTTTTATCCAAAGCGACTTACATACTCAATACTGTGGGCAATCCCCACAGGAGCCATTTGAGGTGAAGTGTCTTGCCCAGGGACACAACGACATGCTGACTGCAGTGGGGTTTGAACCTGTGACCCCCTGATCCGAACACCAAGGCTCTATCCACTGCGCCACACGCCTCCGGCGGATAGTTAAATGCTGCCGTGATTAAACGCCATATCATGTTCCAAACCACATCAAGGATTATTTCTGAAACAGTATGGAGCTCAAATGCTTTTTCTCTTGCGGGTTTACCACAAGGTGAGTTCCTTTTTTTATTTCCTGCTTTTTTACACATGTACCCTCTCCAGTACAGGTTAGCTCTGAGTGTTAGCGATGCTTGCTAATGTAAACAAAGACCATATTACATCCAAAACACGTCAGGCATTGTTTCTGATAGCAACTTTGCCGTGGGTCCACGTCATATCGGACGCAAATCTGGATCAGCTCCGTTGTACCCCCGTTTTTAGAGATTTGGGTACGGAGGAAAAGAGAGAGGGTTTTGTTTTCTGACACTTTGTGAGATCCCTGACACCCCGGGGACCAGGATTGAATTTTCGTCATTTTAGGGACAAGGCCATTTGGCCTTTGGTGTCACCCATTTTTCAGGGCGGAGAGGCCACATGCCAGGGCACAAAGGCCATTGAGGGAAAAATTAGGATTTGGAGCTTACAAATAAATAACTTCACTTTCTGATAAGAAAAACACACGAATGACATGGAAAACAAATCACTTTTTTAATATCAATAATGTCAAACATTATATCATCATATAGGCCTATGCCTCCTTAGTATTACCGTATATAAAATGAAATACTTTACTTTGAATAATTAGTGTTTGGTATGTTTTCCATCTACTACTTCTCCCATTCACAAATCCGCAATCAAATCAAAAAATCAAAAATTCTATTAATATGTAACAAATATATTCCATTTCAGAGGAGAAGAAACAGCCTTCAAGGGTCAAACTCTGCACATACACCATTCAGCAGTGCACAGTGAAGCTGCAACATTCAACTGTATGAACAAGCAATACTTTGAAATGCAAAAGTGTGTGTGTGTGGTGTGTGTGTGTGTGTGTGTGTGTGTGTGTGTGTGTGTGTGTGTGTGTGTGTGTGTGTGTGTGTGTGTACGAGAGTCTCTTTAATCAACTCCTCACAGCTCCTCATATCTGTTCAGAAACTAGACAAAAGTTAAACATGTACAAACCACAGACTGTCTGTGTCATGGCGAATACAGTCGCTGCTTTAATTCTGTCTCTAGGACGTTGTTGTGAGTTTGGACCCTGGACGGAGCAGCTACAACGTTAGTTTAGCCTGATCGATCCGATCTCCATTCAGAAAACACGCATTTTAAAAGGTTTTTCGCCTGCCGTCTTGTCTGCACACTTGTCAAAGCATTAAAGCATGGTTTTTACTAACCTTTATCAGTATTTAGTTACTTCGGCATCATTTTGAAACGTGTATTACAATTAAATCACGGTAAAATAGGTTAATTTTGTCGTAGTTGGTTTCCACCACAGTATTTACATGGATATAAGCCCCGCCCCCTCTCCAGTGCGTCCTGTTTGAACGACAGGAGTAAACACAGCTGACAGCCGCAGTGAAACTCCAGCGGTTAGAGCAATGCGAATATTCGCATCGCGTCCGTTGTGAGCGCAGCATAATGCAGTTCAGAAACCACTGTTCTGACGCTTTTAAAGCAACTTCGAGATTTTAACAGTGTGAGGGGCCCAAAGGCCATCGTGGCCGTAGGACGTACAATTATTTGTGGGGCCATGGCCGTCATGGCCGCCGTGAAAATCCCACCCTGCCGGGGACACATATTTATTACATTACATTAGATTACATTACATTACATTACAATTCATTTGGCAGACGCTTTTATACAAAGCGACTTACAATAAGTGCATTCAACCAGGACGGTATATTTATGTATAAAAGACATCAACAAGTGCATTTTGCATGATAGGTCCCTTTTAAAGTTCCGCTAGTTGGACTCAGAGCTGCGTGCTGGTCAGCGGATTCCGCATGTGGGCCGCCAGATCAAACCTTGGAGCTTTCCGTAGGCCCTTGTTTTTTTAAAGTTTAGATGAAAAGGTAGGTTGGGTTCCCTGAAGTGTTACCTGGGGGCTCAGTGGGGCAGGGCTGCAGAGTGCAGGTCTGTTTGGCCACAGGTTTGGTGAGGGGGTCACAGCCGCGGACCAGCTCCCTGCCCTGGTAACACTTGACGTCCCTCATCCTCACACCCACACCACATGTCTTAGTGCACTGAGGACACACAGGAACACAGCCGTTATACACCGATGATAAACCCTTCATATCAGAGGTGGTGTGTGTGGGTGCAGACCTCACCTCAGACCAGGGGGTGGTGTACCATTTGAAGCACGGCCTCTCAAAGCAGGTGTTTTCCTCTTCGGGCTTCTCGCTTCCCCCACACGCCTCATCATCAAAGGTCTGGAACTTTCCACCACTGATGCCGACGCACAGGACAAGTCTTCGCTTCACGCCACGACCGCAGGTTGTGTTACACTACAGACAAAAGGTTATCCATATCTGACTTTGTTGTTCTCTTCAAGACATTCAAACGGACTTCTTTTGAAAGAGGTCAACCATTGTGCCTCACTTTTAACACATAACTACCAAATCATTATTCCTTTCGAGAATCTTAACCCTTAAAAGGTCCCTATTATACTGTTCTTCATCAATATATTATAGGTCTCAGATATATACAAAACATGTCTCTGAATTGTTTGACTCGAAATACCAAACAGATACTTGTAGCATCCCATAATCCCCTCTGTTTCAGCCCTGTTTCAAAAGTGCTGATTCTCTGTCTGTTACTTTAGATGAAAATAAAGAGCCACTCCCCACGCCCCTCTGAGAGATATTTGATTAAAAAGAATACAATGGTGCTCTAGGAGGAGATTCAGGTGATAAGGTGGGGGGGTGTTACCTTGGTTGGTGATTGGCTAATGGTTACACAAGCCAGAAAATCGTTATGACATCATAAAGTGGCCAAAATCTGATCAGCTCATTTTCAGACAGGTTTTTATATAAATGGATCAGGACAAAAAGAGAGAGAATCTTTTTTCCTGAAACTTTCAGAATCTCTTTACACAGAGGGGACACATGTTTATGTATAAAAGACATGAAAAAGTGGATTTTGCATAATAGGTGACCTTTAAAATACCAGTTCGATTACATCATTCCAATGTTGTTATGAGAAATAATTCACAGTTTCAGGTCTAATAATAAACAGAAGTTGTGACTGTGTGTCTCACCCTCTCCCAGTCTTGGCTCAGCCAGTGTGGAGCACAGTCTCTCTCCCCACAGGGATGGATGGCCAGCGGCTTGTCCTCCGCAGAGCACTGGTTCTCAGGAACCACGCGACCCTCCGGAGCCTTACAGTACACGTGACGCACCGTCTTCCCCTGGCCACACGACCCCGAGCACTGCAACGAGTGTCAGGGGTCAAACTAGATGATTCATTATCCAGAGAATGCATTCCTGCTGCCATCATGGCCTTCCTGAGCCATGTCTTTTAATAAAGCTCGGGGTCAAACGCTGCTTGTCACATTAAGTCAGATCACCTCACATCATATTTAATACAAATGTAGCATTGCATGAAGATAAATGGCATCACGTCACATCACACCACATCAGAGGAGAGAATCAACTGCATCAGGCCATGTCACATCAGATAAAGTCATGTTAACACTTATTTATTGTAAGTAAAGTATCTAACAAGATCTCATGTTCTATGAATTTAACAGAGGTATGACACACTGTCTTGTTTACACCAGGGAAAAGCTAATCGCGCTAAAGCAGGAATAGCAGTCGGAACAAAGACTATCCCCACTGAAATCTGAGGGACACAGGGGATGCAGGGTAAACCGAAGAGACGAAGAGCGAGAGTTGGGTCCACATTTATAGAGAAAAGGAGATATAAGCCTTGGCTCCCTCCTCTCCTCAGAGGCAACGTAAGATCACTGACTGGGAATGGAAGAGCTAATTGCTTCCGCTAGGAGTCAGATGGAATATCCGGAATGTAGTTTAATGTGCTTTTTTTCTGATTGGTTCTGTGAATGGCACAGGTGTACATAATACAATTGTCTGGTGAAAGAATGTGTCCACAGACAGACATATAAAAGCCATGATGACACAAGGTGAAAACAAGTCCTGGCTGGTAAATATTATATTGACAGCAGCAAGCAGATCAGCAGCATGGTGGTAAAAGGAAAAACACACATCCAGCTCTGGTAAAAATAAGATAAAATTGCAACCGTATCTGGTTTTGCATTAGAATCATAATCATAAATCCTTTATTTGTCACATTTTTGCATCGGTCTCTTCATTTTTTCCAGAGCTGTATATCTTGTCAGACAGTATATCTGTGTAGATGCAGAGTAAGACACTCACAGGCCCCCACTCTGACACGGTCCAGTGGCGCTCGCAGGATGGCCCGGTGCAGTTTTTGATGTTTGGTGGTTTGGTCATCAGGTCACATGGTCGGGTCTCATCAGAGCAGCGGACATCACGGGTCACCTGAGCTTTGCGGCCACATTTAGCAAGGCACTAGAACAAGAAGGGGTACACAGACACACATGTTTCTAAGTTATTACTTCTGTCTGGGCAAGAAAGTCAAATATCAATTTTATTTTACCAAAGATTTCAATATCCATACTGGCACGATATTGTGGGGTTAACTATTGGTGCTTTCACAGAATATTAACACAAAAAGATTTTTGATAAATAATTATCAGAAATGTTGTTAAAAGGGCTGAAAAAGCAAATAATAGAACAGTTCACTGAAGAAAAGGATTCTGACACTTGATTAAATGTATCTTATTTTTATAAATTCATTTTTTAAATAAATCCTTCTTATCTTTTTTAATTAATCTTGTATTAACCGCGTTTAAAAAAAGTATGTTAAATTCAATGAAAAGTTGGCAAAAATACGTTAATGATGCTTACGGTTGTTCAGCAGGATAATCTGCACATATTTACTCCAATTTTATAATTTTTGAAGAGTAAATACAAACTCCAGATGTAAAATGCTACATGATGGTCGCTAAGCCAAATGTGGCTAATGTTTGGCGTGATGACATTTAGTAATCTCATAATAGTCACGCGTGTGCAATCGCTGTTTTAAAAGGCACATAGAAGCTTCGAGAATGCACATTTGGGGTACTGTGGTATTTTATGTAGAACAATACGTGGAAAATGAACGGATCCAACCAAAAACACATTTAAAAAAAAACAAATATTGTCAGAAAATTGAAAATGCTAAGTATATCCGGGTTTTAGGACTCATTCCTGCACCACACAAACACCTCTTTGTTAATGTTCTCCTCATATTTCAAGCGCTTTCGCAGCAGGGGAATCATTACAGTCTTATCTGGTACCTCTGTCCACTCGGCCACCTCCCACTGTGGCCCACAGGCGGGGCTCTTGCAGGTCCGTCTCTCCACAGGTCTCTCCAGGTCGGCCATGGTGCAGAGGTCGCTGTAGACCGAGCTGTCCAGGCCCGGCGAGAGCATCTTCCAACAGCGAACCTGGCGAAACTGGAAACCCTCCCCGCAAGTCCTCGAGCACTCACTCCAGCTGCTCGCCTCCCATCTGAAACATCACATTCATCCTATCTCATCAAGGCTCTGTACAGTTACATTCAGATTGTATGATTGCAAGAAATATATTTGGCACAATAAAATGTTTAATTGCACCTGGGCGGACATTCCCTCCCAATACAGAAGTCGTGGACCGGCTCCGGTTTAGTCAAAGCGTCACAGTACATGTCGTGCACCTCAATGCCATCATAGCGGATACATGTGACGAAGGATGTTGACACTCCTGGATTGTGAGCAAAAAAAAAGGATTTGTATAGCACATTTTAATCACAAGAAAACTAAATTCTACATGTGATGTTCATGTAAAGGATAATATGCAGCGAGCCTGTCAATAAAGTTAAAGGGAACCCGACAGGGTGAGCAGGACCCTGACGCAAAGGTATGGGATCTTGAATCTCCCTGAAAGGATCAGGGTTCACTCTGTTTACATTTTCCTGTTAACACGATTCCTCTAGTGTTACTTAACTGTCTGTTTTCTTCTGCGGATTTCTCTGGATGTTTGTTAACCACTTTCCTTCTCTTGCACTTGTTTTTCTTTTTTTCTCTACTAGGGACAGTTTAGCCTTCCACAAATACTCCACAAATCCACAAGTATTCCATGGCAAGGCAAGACATTAAAAGAAAAAATACAAGAATAAAAGTTACAGTGCAGTTTAAGATATGAATAGTTCAATTAAAAGCAGCGGCAAAAATAAAAGTCTTCAGCCTGGATTTAAAAGTAATAAGAGTTGCAGCGGACCTGCAGGTTTCTGGTAGTTTGTTCCAGATATTTGGAGCATAATAACTGAAAGCTGCTTCTCCATGTTTAGTTCTGACTCTGGGGACAGAAAGCAGACCCGTCCCAGAAGACCTAAGAGATCTGGATGGTTCATAATTTAGCAGTAGATCAGAAATGTAGGGGGGGGGGGGCGCGCTAGTGGAGCACGCTCAGGTACTGCGGAGCGCATAAAGCTTAGCAGACTCTTCACGCTAACGAAGGATCACTTCTAGGCTACTGTCCCGCAGCTCCTGCCTCTCTGTTGGACGCTGTCGCAGCGGGGCTACTGCTGCGGAGCGCATAAAGCAGACTTTTCACACCGAAGGATCACTTCTTCTTCAAGGCAGGGAAGGCTACGCAGTACGCAGTCTACTGTCCCGCAGCTGCTGCCTCTCTGTTGGACTCCGGTTCTACACATTACTCACGAGACGTTGTATACAAAAAAAATGAGTGGGGGGCGAACGCACTAACCACTCCGCCAACGCCACAATCACCCCCGTCGTGCGGACCGGATGAGAATGTCTGGCGGGCCGGATGTGGCCCGCGGGCCGCCAGTTGATGGTCACTGATGTAGATTTCAAGGAAAGAGGACCCAGGATGGAGCCTTGAGGAACCCCACATGTCATATTTGTCAACTCAGATATGTATTTATTAGGGCTGTCAAGTTGCGTTAACGCGTTAATAACGCAAAAAAATAATTAACGCCACTAATTATTTTAACGCGATTAACGCATGTGTATTTTTTGTCCTCGGCCGCCCCGTAGTTTCAGAGCGCATCGAGTTTAAAATATCATCTACAAGCTGAGGCTGACAGCCCCGCTCCTGCCGCCCGCTTGCGGCAGACCACACTTCCACGCTCACCGGCAGGCCCAGACTGGCCATCGGGAGGACCGGGAGGGTGTGTGTATGTGTGGCGCGAGCGAGCGAGAGAGAGAGAATGCGCACACCTTACGTGTATTGTTGTTGTTAGCATCTGGTGCTAGCTAGCTGCGCTAACGGATATAAGGAGCTGTTTCAATGAAAACAGAGGAGCGACATTTCGCCGACAACTGCGCCGAGCACTTGACTTTATGCAGGTAGCCAGACAGTGGGACATTGTACGAAAAGTCAGCACACTCAGCACGGATAGTGCGCGCAACATGATTGCAGCGTCCAGGCAGCTCCCATTCGAGCATTATGCCTTGAGTTGCACATAGCTTCAACGATCCATCAGTGTCTCTCCACACACACACCTACACACACACCTACACACACACACACAAACACAAAGACACACACACACACAAACACACACACACACACGCACACACACACACGCACACACACACACACACACACACTTTGTATTGTACGAGAGAGGTTCCAGGTTGAATTGAGGCGAATATTTGTAATGTTCAGAGGTTGTTGTGTTTAATATTCATGAGAATATTTGTCATTGTTCAAATGATAATAAACAAACATGTGCATAAAGCATATTTGTCCACTCATATGTTGAGAAGAGTATTAAAAACTTGAAAAATATCCCTCTAAGGTACATTTAGAACAGACAAAAAATGTGCGATTAATTTGCGATTAATCGCGATTAACTATGGACAATCATGTGATTAATCGCGATTAAATATTTGTAATCGACTGACAGCCCTAGTATTTATCTATAGAAACAACGTTTTTTCTGTCCTTTAAGTAGGATTCAAACCAATTTAGAACTGTTGCCGAAAGTCCCACCCAGTTTTCCAGTCTGTCTAGTAATATGTTGTGGTCAACAGTGTCAAATGCAGCGCTGAAAACTAAAAATACTAACACTGAAGTTCTGCCACTGTCTGTGTTTAAGTGGATGTCATTGGAGACTTTAACAAGAGCAGTCTCAGTGCTGTGGTTTGGTCGAAAGCCTGATTGGAAAACATAGAAACAGTTATTTAAATGCAAGAAATTACTCAACTGTTGAAAAACTACTTTTTCAATGATTTTATAGAAATGGGAGATTTGATATGGGCCTGTTATTGTTCATTAGTGAAGCATCTAGATTATTCTTTTTTAAGAGCGGTTTAAAGACTGCCGTTTTCAGGGCCTGTGAAGAGACTTGTTTACTATATGAAGTAGATCTGAGGCCATGCAATTAAACATTTTTTTGAAAAAGCCTGTTGGTATTATATCAAGGCGCCCGTTGACCAGTGACCCAAGACACTCTGGGGTGACTACCAGTGGCGAACCGTGTCTATCACAACTGGACCTTCTGTAGACACACACACCCGCCGCCGCGTTCCAGGGTTCCAGGGTATTCTCTGAACCTTTAAGGCCCTGACGGTTCACCACTGGTGACTACATATACAGAGTCTATGGCAGCGAGGCAGGGAATTGCTTTTGGCAAACACAGTTCTTCATCTGACGGAATAAAGTGAATTATATTAAAAGGTCCCATCATATGCTTTTCCGGTTATTACCCGTCCTTTTGTGTGTTATGCATAGACTGTATGGACGTAGTGTCACCCATAGGTTTCTGAGTTGCTGAGAAGCCCTTAGTAAGCGGAGTCAGCCTCTGCCGTCTCGACAGTGACGTCAGAGTCTAACTCCCGCCTGCTCCAGCCTGATCCAAATAAGGGCAAAGAAGCGGAGCCGAGGCGGGACCTGCTGCCACCGAGCTGGAAGCTCCAGCGCTAGCTGAGGCTAACAAGCTAAGCTAACATGCTCAGCAGTACAGCTCTGTGATGCTGGCCGGCTAACCTAAGTCTGTTGCTCCCGGTCTGCACATTTTACGTTGCTTAAGGTAAGTGAACATGAAACTATTAAGCAAAACTTTCAATAATAATCTAAGGTATTGAGATTTGGGATAATACTTGCATACAAATCTTAAAATGCCTTCAGGTTTCTAAAATATATAATATGTGGTAAATTCAACAGTGGATCCAGCAAAGATTCAAATGTTCTTTTAATAAATTCAAGTCAAGCTTAGTAACATGTGATGGTAGCTAGTTAGTGCTCTTACCTGTGGGCCTCCTCCACAACCAGACTGTATTCAAACTCTTAAGTACCAGTTCTATCTACTTTACTTTAAACAACTTTACAAGGCAAAATCCACAAAATGTATTGAAATAACAATCTTCATTTTAGGTGCCTCTTCTTTTAAATTAAACTTTCAGACATGAGATATTGAAATACAGTAATAGTATTGTTTATTTAAAAACTGAGCCACAGTTTCATAAGGAAACATATTTCTTATTGTCTAAAGCATTTATTACACACATTTTCCCCTCTCATATTCACATTGTGGATCAATTGAGACAGGGTGGTGTCCAGGGAGCTGCAGAGACTTTGGGAGAAACCTCAGTGTGACGGATGTCCTGTCTGCGGGTTTGGTTGGAGAGGACTGAGGTAGAGCGGTCTTTCTCTGGGAGGAGGACCAGGCCTGATGGAGGAGGACCAGGCCTGATGGAGGAGGACCAGGCCTGACGAAGAAACCACCAAACTGCATCTGTGAGCCCAGCTGGGCACAGCTGTCACAAACAAATGATGGTCCTGTTAGACTACACACTATTCAGTGTGCAGATCTCTGTGTTCACAATACAAGTGAATGTCCTGTATTGGTCTTTAATCTCATATCAGCTTTTCATTTTCTTCTTGCCCCGCGGAGAAAACGGTGAGGCAGTTGTGTCCTTCAGGTATGTCCTTTCCTAACAGAAATGACAAGAAACATAAAACATATGACATTATTGCAGAGTAAGTGTGTTATTTATGAAAGAGGTGCGTTAGAGGGCTGTAGAAATAAATACAAAATTATTTGAATGTGTTTTTGAAATTCATCACTTTGTACTACAAAGATAATCAGATTATGAATGAACAGTCTGCAGTTAATCAACATTCAAATATATGTTATTATTAAAATAATATTCAACTGTTATCAGAACTTATTGCAAAGTTGTAGTATCATGCTGTTCGGTTGTCTCACTGCAAGAACCACTTTTACCTTTTATAGACCATATGTAGAGACAAATGGTAGTAATTTTCACAAAGTAAAGTTTAGTCATGTTTAATGGAATGTATATCAGTGTAGTATAGTTGTTACTTTATCTATTTAAACCAAAACGTTTCTCGATTCTTTGTACAGTATGAAAGAGTCTTTGTACCTTTTACTCCATGCTGAAATTCACCGCTGTTAAGAATCTAGGTCTGTCTCTCGTGTTCAGCCTCCTCTGGTCTGTCTGCATCACCTGGAAACTTTAAACAAACAGATAGTAAAGTAACATGTGTTGGTCACAGACTTTTTTTACATGTAAACGTTAGGGCTGTCCCGAATACAATTTTTCGGACTCCGGATATTCGTTAGTAATCAGCAGCGAATATTCGGATATTCGGTGCGCGGGGGGGGGACCTTCATTTTTCAGAAGGTTCGGTTTGCGTTTACACAGGTACAATTCAAACAGACTATACACTTTAAACACAAGTCATGTGCACGGAAATGCTGTTCAACAATTGGTCAGACATTAAGGGGGGGTAAAAAGGCAAATCCCGGCAACTTCTACCGTAACCTCCGCCATGGAGCATCGGCAGGTTATTTTCATGCTGCTGTTAATCTGGACAGCATATCAACAGACTAGTGGACGGGGTGTATGATTATACAATCAGACAACGTGCGATAAAAAACATAACCCATATGAGAGACGTTCTGCAGTAAGGAGGGGCGTTTCAGCGACGACAGGTGGCTCTGACTTTTATGTATTGTTGACGGAGCATTTTTACTTTACACGACACTCTTCATTCTGCTTCACTCTTTCGCTAAAGATTTTGAAGACATCCGCGTTCTTGTGACCCATAAATACTACGCTTCCTGTGTTTTGGTACGGACTGCGTTCACGCCAGAGATGAACCGCTCCAGAGTTCACTTGCAAGCGGTCCGAGACCACCTCTTTTAAGCGGGCCAGAGTCCGGTTGTTTAGTAGTGATGGGAATTCCGGCTCTTTTTCACCCAATGAATGCACTGACTTGCTTGTAGAACCACGCTACACAAAGCAGATAGCAACACCTAAACTTAAGCATAGACATTTAAAAAAAGGACAGCTACTTTATCGACATTTTAAAATTGTATTTAAAGAAAAAGCCCTAACAAAACAGCAGAACTCTATTTCAGTATTAACTAAAGAAAAAAAGACAGCAGCAGCTAAAGATAATCATAAATAAATATATTGCAATGCTCAAAACAGCAGCATCCAACCGTCTCTAATCATAAACAAAACATAATAAAAATAAATGTATTGCAATGTGCAAAACAGCAGCATCCAACAGTCTTTAATCCTTGGATATTACATGTCACGCGGGTACCCGACGGGTGACCCACAAAAAAAGTGATTTGCGGGTGGTATTTTTTCAAACATTTTTTTTGGGTTCGGTTCTGGGTAACCTCTGGGTGTTGCATAATAAATATATTAAAATGATAATAATTTCATTTAATGTTTAAATCCTCACACCTCTCCCCCACGGGACCGCGCATAATCCTAACCTCTGCACCGCATGAAACTGCTGCTGAGCGCGCCACATTCGAAATGGCTGAGGTGAAGCTTTCTAGTGGAGGATACAGCATTGTCAATAACTCTTCCTCAAGAGCGAAATCCAACGTCTGGGAGGCTTTTGGTGATATCCTAGATGGAGAAAATAATTAACATTCCACGCATTTAGAGCCAAATACACAACTGCGTGTGTTAATAATTGTATGTTTTCACTGCTCATAAATTATGCGGGTTCGGTTTGCGGATCTTGTGCCGACGGGTCGGTTTGCGGAACTAATTGTCAATATGTGCGGGTGGCGGGGCGGGTTCGGTATTGCACGTCGCGGGTACGGGGCGGGTTCGGTATTGCACGTCGCGGGTACGGGGCTTGAAAATCAGACCCGTGCAGGACTCTGCACTGCATGCATGCACGGAGCACCCGTAGCGCGGAGATCATCATATCATTCTGTCTTGTATTACTTAACAAAAAAAACGGCTTGTTCGCGGGCGCGAGCCGGCTCCCGTCGTTCACTTAAAAGAGCCGGCTCTTCGAGCATCACTATTGTATAGTTCACTTCAGAGGTCTCGGACTGTGTTCACACCGAACCAAACGAACCGCACCAAGCGGATAAACGCACCAGGGTTCGATTCAACCGGACTATACAAGGCTGGTGTGAATGCGACCTAAGTCTATAATGTTTAAAAAAAAAAAACGAATATCCGAATAACAAAATTGAAACCCGAATAGTAGGCCAACGACCGAATATTCGGATATTCGGGTACAGCCCTAGTAAACGTCATGTGATAATCTTTTTGATTATCCTTTAAAAAAAAGTGCTGGATATCACAGCCCTTACTGTATCTTATCAGTTGGATTGTGTATTATTGTATAGTTGGGGTCCTTTTTATTTTACTGTTACTTTGGAATAGTTTTTCATGAGACAGTCAAATTAAATATATGTCCTATTCCATATTCACATGCATTTGTAACACACACGTAAGGGTAAAAGACAAACATCTTTAACAAATGTAATGCAATGAATAAGCTTAATTGTCAAAGAAGCACACATAACGTCATGTCTAATATTTAAACAAATAATTTCCTTGTCCCTAAAGCATTGACTACACTATTTTTCGTCCTTAAATGCAGGCATTAAGTTACATGTTCACGGTCTGCTGCCACAATAAGTCGGTTTCTCCAGTGTAATGATAATAAAATGCTTAGTAAGTATTGGTAATAATATTAATAAAAACAACAACGTTTGGGTTCGTTCGTTTATTATGATGGTAACGTTAACCAGTAAGCTTCAATAATCAACTCCAGTTAAACAAACCATATTGCAATATCTACATTAACGTTATTTCTGGAACCATCTGGAAATGTGAGATTTATATTTTTCAGATACACAGATCTTATAGTGAGGTTAATCTCATGTACAGTACGCTGCTCTTCAACACTACTGTGACGTTAGCTGTCTGCATCGTCGAGCATAGCGAATTTAAATTAACAATAACAATGCATACAGTTACCTAACTAGCAAACTAACTAATGTACGAGGATGACCTTATTTTACCAACCTCACACAGAAGCCTTTTGTTCTACAGTATAATCCTTCTTAATGTTTTACACTTCTCTATTATGTTTTAACTTGTATGCTACGGATAGCATTGTTAGCACAGATGTAGCTTCCACTCCCTCGTTAGCTGAATAAAAAGACCAGTAAGAAATAAAGTGCTTGAATTTCACTTACCGAAGAAACTGCATTCAGGGACGGTCTGTTTTAACCGCAGAGCCATAAGATAATTCAGATATTTAAATGAAGAATACTCCACCAGGCACCAACACAACGAACACGTCCGAGTTCAAGTTGTGTTCCCCGGATCAGCCGAGCATCTGAGCCCCTGCAGCATCCTGGAGCTAACAGAGCTAACGGAGATAGCAGAGGGACAGAAAGCTAAAAGCAGCAGTCACCGCAGAGACCTGTCACTCAAGGTGACCACGCCCTAATTCATGCAAAACTTTAAGACCTAATATAACTAAAAGGGATGCGTTATAAAAACAACTCACTCACCAATCCATTATCATGAAGGTGGAATCTAACTATATCCAGAATAAGTTTTATTGCATCCAGGGGTAGAAACATGTTTATTTCTACTGTAAAATTGGGCATTTTAACATGGGGGTCTATGGAAATTGCTCCTTTCTGCAGCCTGCTCCTACCGGCCACTAGATGAACTGCAGTTTGTGGCACTTTATGGGCTTCCCGGCTCTGCCCCAGAGTTTGCCGCTTGTTGTTATGTAGCTTTTTCTGTATGTAAATGGTCTGCAAAGTCACAAACCCTCAAAGTACACCCTCTAGCGCAGGGATGGGCAAATGGCGGCCCGGGGGCCTGTGACGCGTTTGTGTTTATTGTGTTTGTTTCCCAGGGAAACACTCTCAAGAAACACCGGCTGTTGTTATGCCTGCTGTGACGGTAAATTGCCGCTTATAATTATGCCTTTACAAGCTTAAAAGTTGTATTTATCATCTGAATTTGGCGAAACAAGTTTAATATTCTAAAAACTAAGACTTTGTTTATTTGAAATCAGATGAAAACAAACTGTCACGGACCCTGCCGTGTTATCTATGATTACTATACGCTTTTCATTCATAATTTCAGCGGGAGTGAGGGGGAGCGGCGCTGAGGAACAGCAGAGTGCGGGTTGACAGGTGTCTGTGTTGACATACCCCTTATTGTGCGTCAGCAGAGACAGGCTACAAGTGTCCTAGCTAGGTTCAAGTTAGACAACTAATGTCTGGGTTAGTGTTCATGACTTCATGTTTATGTCATCTTAATGGTTAATCTCAATGCACACACATTTTCCGTGCTTTCCAATAGTTTAAAATAGTTTTATTCCACTGTTAAATAACCTGTTCAATACAAACATGCCACTTGTAAAAATTAAATAACATTTCTGTGAACTGATATTTGTTTAGTGAACTTATTAACAGGGTGTTCCCTGAAAGATTGTAAAATGTCAATGAAGATGTCAGACTTAGTATATTTGTGACTTGCTCCATCGAAATCAGTCGCATTGACCCGAAGACACATTTTGAGTTGTATACACTGTTGGAAAGAGGAGATTCCTAGCTTTCTAATGATATCAGGATTGTTTTTGTACTCCTAATATTAAGCGAAATATGTCACATTATATAATGACTGTCACCGAGTCATCACTTTGAGAAAAAGGCCCTTAAAGTTTCCTCTTCTCTGGAATCCATCGATCTGATTGATTATTACCGGAGCAAATGATCAAAATACTACGGAGGGAAGATATTTTCGTTTGGATTACTGGTCTGGGGGAAGCTCGCGAGTGTGTGTGTGTGTATACGTGTTTGTGTAATTTTGCGTTTGTGTGTATTGTGTTTTTTTCCCGGGGAAAACACTCACGAGAAACACCGGCTGTTGTTATGCCTGCTGTGACGTCAAGTTACTCCGTTCTCCGCTTGTAATAATGCCGTTACAAGCTTCAACGTTGTATTTATCATCTGAATTTGCCGAAACAAGTTTAATATTCTGAAAGCCAAGACTTTGTTTAATTGAAATCAGATGAAAACAAACTGTAACGGACCCTGCCGTGTTATCTATGATTACTATACGCCTTACATAGATAATTTCAACCGGAGGGAGGGGGGGCGGTGCTGCGGAACAGCAGAGTGGCGAGTGAGAGCTGTCATCTTCCCTTTACAAGCTTCAAACATGTATTTATCGTGTGATTTTGGAAATAAAAGTTTCATATTCTGAAAGCCAAGACTTTGTTTATTTAAAATCAAACAAAACACCCGAACCCCGAAAAAACTATTTTTTTACGCAAATCCACGTTTATTTTGAAATGAGCCGTTGCGACTTCCGACTGATTTCGATAGAGCCGCTCACATTTGTTAATAATTACATACAATACATGGAATTTGTGTGTGTGTGTGTTCCAAGTGAATCTGCGGCCCCCTGGTGGCCAGTACATACATTATGTGGCCCCCACCACCATCCAAGTTGCCCATCCCTGCTCTAGCGAGTACAACTCTAACACAGAAAAGACGTGTCCATGCTGCCCCAGAACGCCTCGTCGTAGATTTGTCTTTTTCCATGTTTTCCTTCCGGGGGCTATTGACGTCACTAAATCTGGAGACAAATTGGCAAGTTGGCACGCCCATAGCTATAGAACAATAGGCACACCCTCTGCCAGCTAAGCATTTACTGTTGGAAGGTTCAGTTCAAAATTGTATCCAGTCATGTCAAGAAAGTACTGTGCCCTGAAATGTGAGGGGAAATGACACCAGTGAACCCACCCCACACTGTCCGCTCTTCATGCCTCACAGGGCGGACTCGTGAGCTCCGTAATGTCCCGCTAACATGGTAATTACACTTTATGCAGCATTCTCATCTGTTTGTCATTACTGGTGTCATTTCCTGGTTGCTAACCGACGCCATTGTAAAACAGAAAAACGGATGTTCAGCTGTAACGGGAAGGCTGGGAAAGCACTCTGTTAGACAGGGGCGGAGCAGAAACTCTATACCTAAGTGATAGGGCAACTGGTTCTGCAGTCTGTTGGGTTCAAAGTTTGATAAGATGTCATGGATTTGCAACTTGTGTTTGTGTGTTCAAATGTACCTATAGAACAGGTCATGCTGCAGGGCTCCTGAGAGGAGAGCTTCCAGCGGTACATATCAGCTGCACTCAGCTTCAGGTTCTTCTGGAAGATCCTTTGATTCCCCCTGTCAAACACAGACACAAACACACACACACACACATGTTTCTATATATTTGTATTATTTTTGTTTTGGTAATAAGATAAATTATAAATGCACTTAATCCCCAATCCTTTTCAAAACCAGCGATTTTGAAACAAATCTATTTTCAGTGATATATTATTATTCATTTAAGGATACTCAGTCGTGCAGACCCTCAAACACACTCATACGCTGAGACTGACAGCTGATTCACAGTCTGCATCCTAGCAGACGCACTTTGTTTTTTTCATCCCGTCACATAAAAGTCACATGCACATTCTTGTCATAACACCGGTCGATCCCTCCGCCTCCGCCAGACGTTTATTTGAAAATCACATTGAGTTATTCCTCGCCGGCATCCCTCCATGTAAGCCAGACTGATTCCTGCACATTATTTTCTCCCCAGAGGTTACTACAGCCTGACAGCACACTTTCCTCCCCTTTGCATCATATTTTTCACTTCTTCAATTTGTTTTCTAAGTGTAGCTGTAGCTGTACTCCCCTTCCTCACCCTCCTTCTCTCCTCTGTGCTCCTCTGCTCTGCTCGTTTCCTCTCCTCTCCGAGTCTCAGAGGGCAGGGTGTGTCATCCCCTGTTTTATAGCTGCTGGCGAGCCTATGTGAGTTATGAATATGATTAATCGAAGACCTGTCTGTTTGTCTGTCCTTCTGTCCGTCTGCCCTACATCCTGTATATTTACCTGCCGCTCTTACATCCTTTGATTTATGTCTCCGTCTGTCCCTTTTACAGTCTGTTTATTTACCTGTCTACCCGTATATTAGCCTATCTGTCTGCTCTACTGTCTGTTGTGTTACTGCTCTTTCTACCCAGCTCCCTGACTGTCTAACCCTAACCATTGTATATCTATAAGCTTACCTGCTTAACTGTCTGTCTGTTTGTTTCCATCCCCTTACATCGGCGTTGCGGAACATTAGACTACCTGTTTCACTCCTTTACTACCTTTCCATCTGCTTGTCTCCCAGCTTTGTCTAGTGCACCAACCCAGTCTCACGGCATTTCGTGTATAGTCACGACATTCATCTATTGATTCGTGTTCACCAACACGATTTCCCCATTTTTTTCATGTCACACAGAATGATTTTAAAAGCAATGTAAATAATAACAAATTAGAAGGAAAAAAAGATTTAAAAAATACAGATTTCAGTATTCTGACACAGAACGATTTTAGAAGCAATGTATTTCTATTGGTAGTATGTTTCGTGCCTGCACCAAATGATAACAAATTAGAAAGAAAAAAAGATTTAAAAAATACAGATTTCAGTATTCTGAGGCTCTGAGCCCCATTTATTTCCCTCGCGGATGGCAAAAAAAGTCAGACATTATACAATTTAAAATAAAAACAATAATCGTGGCTTGATATTGAGTAAGAAAATGTTTTTATGAACCCCACAGCTTCCGGTCTGTCCGACCGGACAAAAAGACGTGGTGCAGGCACGAAACAGTACCAATAGAAATACATTGCTTTTAAAATTGTTCTGTGTGACACGAAAACATTTTAATCTGTAATCAAATAATTATAGTGTAATCAAATAAATGTAATCTATTGATTCGTGTTCACCAACACGAATCAATAGATTACATTTATTTCGTGACTATAACACGAAATGCCGTGAGACTGGGTTGAATGCACATGTGCCAACGGAGCATGCAGCCTGTTGCTGTTGCTCCTGCTTGATTTGTACTATTTCCAACTTTCTTATTTGATGTTACTTGTTATCTTTATATCAGTAACTTCTATTAGTATATTATAAAGCTTCTCTAAACTCTCTTTTAGAGAGAGAATTTTTTTCTTTTTTCCGCTGTTGAGTTGCTGCTATTAGACGCTTTCACACCGGAGTACTTTTCCCAGTATAGTTCCGATAGTTCTTGAAATTTTGCGTTCACAACAAAAAAATCCGGAACTAGAACTTAGTTCATGAGAACCTTTTCACCCCCTTTAGTCCCTGCTAGAGAGCAGGTACTGTCATAGGAGAAAAAGGTTCCCATTTCTGATTGGCTGGGCGAATTGCAAATCACCCCCCGTAAAACTCGGAAAAGTATGCTGCAGCTTCTACTGAAGCCAGTCCCCAACTCCGGGGCTTCCGGACGGGGACTTCGGGTGGCAGTATACGCCGTCAAGTTGAAAATGAGCGCCACAAACAACCGCGTTTTTCGTTGCAGATGCGGCAGTGAAGTCCTGTCTTTTCGCCTGCACAAAACGCACCCAGGAACGAAAGCTAGCTCCGGTCCTTTTCCTGTTAGGGAAACTGTGGACTCGATGTCATGACAGGCTGGAGTTTGTGCAACCTGCACAAACACAATAGCTCACCATGATTAAAAATGGTGAAATGCAATGTCAAATTTCCGAAAAATACCAGCTCACTAAATCACAACCGCTCAAACCAACTACCAACTACTACCGCAAATTGGGCAGAGAAGGAGTCCGAGAAAGTTGCTCCCCTATGTGAAGTAATATGACGCGTTTGACGTTAAAAAAAACAGTTTTTAGTAGCAGAGCTCAAAACGGCTACTTTCCCCTCTGAATTCCTGCCCTTATGTCTCGTAAAACATATCAAATCCTGCATTAACTTTTTTAATTGTAATTTTCAGACAAGGTTAAGCATAGATTTAGTAAAAAAAACAACATGCAAGTTGCTCTTTAATGTACTTTATGAAAACATGGCTGCACCAAGACCTATCTATTAACAACGTTTCCATCAATGACCAATGCTTCCAACGTTTCCTTTGCTTGCTTCCGGACTGTTCGGGTCGACAAGGATTCCACTTAGAGCTTCACCATGTCTTCCATATGGTCTGAGTCTTCAGAGGGGTCTGTTCTGTGGGGGATGTCAGGCCTTGTTCCTTTGTCCCAGCTGCTAAAAGTTCTCTTATGGCACGTTTTACTTGTGTTTATATCAACTCACTCTCTTCAGTCTGCGTACAAATGACACGACTTTACACATTGGAAATGCGTGCAATAGGTACGCACAAGTCAGATTTTGCGTGCATATGATACGCCAACTATTCCCATTGAGTTCTGAGTCCTGCACCCGGTCGGGTCTTGGAAGACCGGAAGCTGTGTGGTTCATAAAAACATTTTCTTACTCAATATCAAGCCACGATTATTGTTTTTATTTTAAATCGTATAATGTCTGATTTTTTTTGTCGTCCTTGAGGAAAATAAATGGGCCTCAGAATACTGAAATCTGTATTTTTAAAATCTTTTTTTCCTTCTAATTTGTTATTCTTTTCTAAATAACACACTCTTATTTACTCAACAATAACACACAATTATCCTTGTTTTTATTTATTTGTTTGATTCTATAATATCTGGCTTTCCTGCCGTCCGTCAGGAACTGAATTTCAAAATAAAATAACCGGAAACAGATACACACCCACTGAACTGATTACCCAAGATCCTCAGCTATGGTTGAAGCTCGGTGATTGGATGTTTTAGCCGCAATGCACGTTGGGATATGGTGTTTATGCGATATGAAATCCGAAAACATAAAAAATAATAATAATAATACTTTAATCCGAGTGTACTTGCTTTTCTCTTTGAAAGTCATCACATAAATGCATTGTAATACACGATTCGGCTGCATATTAAATATTACACATCTGCCATAGTTCTTTATTTATAGAGCCCTGATTAGAAGACTTCTGGACAAACTGGAAGAACTGCCACCGAAACTGAATACGTGACGTGGATCATAAATATATCAGCAATTAAACAACATCTTCAATTTCTCTTCACACAATACGTCTCCTTGCAGTATCAACACTAATTCGGCTGACTTTTATATTTGATCAAATTGGTAGATAGGTAGCTGTTAGACAGGGACTTGTAGTTTTTAAAGATATTATTGATTTTCTTTGAATTAAAGAATGTAAATACTGAGTTGAGAGAATAGTCAGGGGTTTTGGGTGATGGGAGACACATCTATGGAATCAGAATTTCAATAGCTTAACATTAAATGACGGGTATACCTTTCTGTCTGTGATGTTTTACAAATCAGATATTAATGTGTAGAAGTAAAACATGTCAAATAATATAGCAATATCCTGTAAAATTATATGAAAACATGAATAAAACTACACATATTCAGATGTTATACATACATAAGTGTCCTACACTAATAATAACAAGTATCATTTATTGTGTTAACACTTTAAACTTGATTGTTTTTTAACCCGCACTGCCTAGTGGTTAAAGCACGTTATTTAATTTTTTTGTTGAATATGTTATATATATAAAAAATATTAAGAGTACATACAAAATAGGGGGAAAGTAGAAGGTCAATGATAGAAATATAGAATATAAAATATCAAGAAGATACTGTAAGTGATCTCTACAATAAAACAGTTTAGTGCCGGATGTTCAAAGATATTAATAGAAGGATGTGCAAAACAGAAAAACTAATTAACCTTTATTTAAACATTAAAGAATAATTTAGGTTAAGGTCTTCTTTTAAATAAGAAAAAAGCTTTGGGGGTATCTACAGATAAATATTAAGCCTGACAAAGTACTTAACGTCTAATATATTGCTTTCCTGCAATGTTAACTATGTTGAAGCACTTATTTTAACTGATATTATACATATTAATTATACTCTTATAAGATGTATGTAGATACAGATGTAGCACTCCAGATAGGACTCCACCCAGCGGATTCCAACCGAAAACCCAGCGGATCCCAGTGGCTGGGAGATTAAAGCCCTCCCACTATTTCCTAAGAGGGCGTTGCCAAATTTCCCCATTTGTTCAATTTCAGGATTTAACCATGAGATGGTGCTTCATTCACAAATACACAAAGACAACTGGGTGTTGTAGACCTTAGTTTGTTTGCTATGTTTGCAGCTCTGCAGTTGTGTTTGCTGAATACTGTAGCATTTAATCACTTATTTGTTATGGTTTTCACAGGTTTTCAAATAAAGTATATCTAATCTTATTATCTTAATTGTAATTCAATAATATATAGTCTTTATATATTAAATAATCATAATAATAATGTAAATGTTTACACTTCTTTATTTTTTATGCTCATACTTTTACCTTTACAATAGTTTGCTTTAATGTGCAGTATATTTTTTGTAATATTGTTGTGGTGTACACAGTACAGTAGATCGAAGTAAATCAACTTATACTTTAAGATAAGATAAGATGGACCTTTATTAATCCCCGTGGGGAAATTCAGTAGTTCAAACAGCAACAGGGTGAGAGTGAAAAACAGGATAGCACAGATTCACACAAATAAAAAATAAGATCAGCGATAAAAGTAAAAATAATAATAATGAGAAACTATGAAATAAGAAATGAATACAATTAAAATTAAATTATCATATCATATATTATATAATGTATTGTATTATTAAGTAATATCATACATTAACCCCATTATAGCAGATGCCACATTGAATGGATGAACACATTTATGCATCAATAATTACGACGGAGTATTTCTAAATACAAGTTGTAAAATACTTATATGTATTTAATACTAATAACATAATGATTCATTTTACTTTAAGATGAATATATTTTCACTTGGGCAATTGACAATTTTGAATGCAGGACATTTACTTCTAATACGTACTTTTACCTAGGTAAATAATCTGAATACTTCTTCCACCTCTCAGTTTGGTCCCCGTCACAGTTTTTAAAACTTTAATGAAATGTTTGATATTTCCAGAGACCCTTTCAGACCACTGCAGGAGAACAGAGGGGGGATGGGAGAGTTTTGTCACATTCAAATGGGCCATTACTTTTGAAACAAAGACAGTCACAGCCCTGCGTTGATTTAAGGGAGCTGTCGGGGGGTGGGGGGTGGTCAACGGTACATGGTCAATGTTTGTTTAAAAATGTTTGCAGTAGCGAAAGCTAGTCTAAGCCAATCGGACATGGACAAAAAAAAGGATCAGTCTATGTGTCGAGGGGGAACTAGAGACACCCCTATGCCTTTACAGCCATGGTCCGGTCTGACAGCGCTTAGCTCTCTGCTGCAGAGAGGAAGAGAAGTTCACTGCTCTAAACAAAGTAAAAAATCGTACATCCAAACGGAATATAATTCATTAATTATTATTAATACGTTAAGTCTTGTTCATTGTTTTTCACTTTTATTAAATGTTTGATATTTCCGGCAGACCCTTTCATACCGGCAATGCGCGATAGAAACAACAGGAACTGCGACAGCATAAATATGCGAACACAAACCTACAGCGTTACTGCTGGAGAAGAGAGATCACAGGGGGGTTGGGAGATCACAGGAGGGGTGGGAGAGATGTGGCTGATTGGCCATTAGATGTGTAAACAAAGAGAGTCACACACAGCCCCCGCTGATCAGCTGATCACCTGAGAGCTGCGGAGTTTCATTCAGACTATTTAAAAAAACAACGGTCTAATTTTATCATTGCACTCACGTGGATTAAACCACATTTATTTCGTTAAATAGAAACGAAATACGATTTTTTTTAAATGATTAAATGTATCTTATTCAATGCAGAATAGGATTATATCCGTGACAGTGGAAATAAAAAACGATATGCTACAGTATAGTAATAAAAGATAAATCCCCCTTGTTGTAGCCTACCTGGCAGAGCAAGAAACACACACTAAATATGTGTGTCCCGGGCATAAATGTAACGTATGCTGTCAGTTTTCAGATAAAGCCACGGCATCACAATTCTTCTGTATTCTACAATATAGTTATTTTCACCTCCCGTATTGCTTTTTCAACCCACCAGCTTTTATGGAGAAAATAAGTTATATAATTATTCATCAGAGGCATGTTTCTCACTATTTTATGCAAAGAAACAACAGACTACTGTGTGTGTGAGGAATCAGCTGTTTATTTCATATGAGTTCACCTGAGAGCTGCCGTTTTCATTCAGACAACGGTCTGATTTGAACATTGCACAACAATGAACTCAATGTGTGATTGTTATAGCAGTAATATTAAACACTAATAATACAGTAAACTATTAACACTGTATATTCTTGTTTGCCCGTGGGGAGATGACGAGGCTCCATTAAAAATAAACCTATTTTTAGTGAATTACTGAGTTTAGGAACGTTAATAAAGTTTTAATGAAGTTGACTACGGCAAATTCATGATTTTTAGTGCGTTCATGTCAATTCGGCGAACATATGATACATTAAATGATCGTGAGGATGATGATTAAAAATAGTTTGTTTGAGCCGGGCTGCATTTCCTGATGAAAAAACCAACCGATGGTTTGGTAGTTGTAGTACGCCAATGTGGATTAAACAACATTATATTGTTAAATAAAAACATGGTGATGTTTTGTAAATTATTACATGTCTCTTATTTAGCACAGAATATGATCCTATCCGTGACAAATGGATCTTAACAAATATCCGCTATATCAGATACCTCTACTGTAGCAGCTTTTTAATCACTGCTCCCCCTGGTGGATCCATGATCCATTGCAGCTGGTTTCATTATAATTTAATTTATTTATCAAGGGGGCGTATCAAGTCATGCGGGGTGTTTTCCTTTGCGAGGGCACACCCCGTGCCGATCACGGGCCCACATGGGTAGGGGCGTCCGAAATGAGGTGCTACATCTGTAGTATAAGAAATGTGCAGAATATGACAGTTTAATGGTGGAGGTATACACGCATATTGATAGATGTCTTGTAATGCACTGTTGAGGAACCTGCGACCCAAGTTTTTCATCATTGCATAACTACACCGTAGTTGTGTATATGAAGTCTATAAACCTTAGAACATCTTGAAATCTTGAAAGGGATGTGCAAAATATCCATTATATACAGTCTTTAATGAACTATTAGTAGAGAATAACGAGTAATGAATATGCTTTATAGCAGGGGTGTCAAACTCAAATACACAGTGTGCACTACTAATGGGTACTAGTCGAGGGCCGGACTGGTTCAATGTTTATTGCGAAACGTATTGAAATGAACTTATTGCACATATTAAACCTGGAACTAACAAAGCTTAAATTATTGCCTATAAAAACAACATTAAACATTAAATAATCAGTTGCATTCATTTCGTATGGCTCTATCTGCAGCTTTTCCGGAGTCATTTCTTGTGATTTCATTTTTCCACAGGCCAACAACAGCTTCAACAAAACAATTTCCCTCAAAGAAAAAAACAAACATGCCCTGTTGTCGCAAGAAAAAAAGTGCAAAAGGAAACATCCATTGAAACTCAGTTTGCTGCTCTGTGATGCTAGTTCAAGCTAGATACTTGGCTTTTCATCTTGTGTGCAAGTTCATCAATGTTTGGGGTCAGGCTCTGAGCTGAGGAAATCCTCAGGATTGAGTGAAGGTGTGTGTGCAATATACCGGCGGGCCAGATTTAATAGTAATTAGAAATTATCCTGCGGGCCAAAATTAAATCCACCAAGGGCCTGATTTGGAACCCGGGCCTTGAGTTTGTGCTTTATAGGGATCTGCAGATAAATGTTTAGTCTTTTCAAGCATCAACTATCAAATATCTCGCCTGATTGTTGGCACTTGACAATCACCTTCCCTGAATTTTACTCAGGTGTAACTAAAGTCTGATTTAAGGGTTGTTTATATTTCACATCATTAATCAGAATCTGCGGGGGCGGCACTGGACCCGTTCGAGTCCAGTTTTGGATAGTCTGCCGTGGTTTCATTCCATTTCATAGAGCTGTTTGGCGCTCGGCGTAACCTTGGCACACTGCCACTCCAACATCCAATCACAGAGCTTGAAGATTATTCACAGGGTTTGTCAAGAAAAGGGACTGTAGTCCCAAACGATAGCTGAGGATTATGGGTAGTGTAGTGTCTTCGGCCATCCTAAACTCAGAAAAAAACATTTGTTTCTCCGAATCGAAGGGGGAAAACACAAAAGCATTGTACACAATTTAAACCAATCAATGTTGTGTAATTAACAAGGATAATCTGATGTTTTTAGTTGATGAGTACTGCAGATTACTATGCAAACTTTGAGACCGGAAATACTGTTTTCACCCCAAGCTGTTGCCTGGCAACGCAATTCTGTTGATAGTTATTTCATATCGCATTAACACCATATCCCAACGTGCATTGCGGCTAAAACATCCAATCACCGAGCTTCAACCATAGCTGAGGATCTTGGGTTCAGTGGGTTCAGTGGGTGTGTATCGTCTGTTTCCGGTGACTTTATTTTGAAATTCAGTTCCTGACGGACGGCAAAAAAGCCCGATATTATAGAATTAAACAAATAAATAAAAACAAGGATAACTGTGTGTTATTGTGAGTAAATAACAGTGTGTTATTTAGAAAAGAATAACAAATTAGAAGGAAAAAAAGATTTAAAAAGTAAATATTTCAGTATTCTGAGGCCCATTTATTTTCCTCACGGACGGCAAAAAAAGTGCGACATTATACAATTTAAAATAAAAACAATAATCGTGGCTTGATATTGAGTAAGACAATGTTTTTATGAACCACACAGCTTCCGGTCTTCCAAGACCCGACCGGGTGCAGGCACGAAACGTGGCGTATCATATGCACGCAAAACTCGGACTCAGAACTCAATGGGAATGGTTGGCGTATCATATGCACGCAAAATCTGACTTGTGCGTACCTATTGCACGCATTTCCAATGTGTAAAGTCGTGTAATTTGTACGCAGACTGAAGAGAGTGGGTTGGTTTATATAATTATAAAAAAATGGTATCCTAATATGGTGCAACTATCAGGAAACCAAAGTTCCCCCTGGGATTAATACAGTATTTTTATTGATTGATTGTAGTCAGTCCACCTGTCTATAAAACTACCTTTCTGCGCTGTCTGTCTGTCCACCTGTCCACCTGTCTTACTTATTTTTTTATTCCTGCCTGCACTAATTGTTTTCCACTTGGGCCGAACTGTGTACTTTCCCCCTTTTTCCGTATCCCCTTTGCCTGTTTCACTGCATGGTTTTGCTGCACAATTTCTTGTGTTGCTTGACAGTGTCTGAACAATCAGGCCCGGTGTGACCCAGACCTGAACACCAGAGGTCCAGACATCAGCCTAAACATGGAACTCTGCTGTGGATCATCTTAAAACTCAATTAAAATGTTAAGTATTCTGTAAATAGCTGTTCCCAGTCTTTGCGACCCCTCAAAGCACTTTAACATTTACAAGTCAGCATTCACCCATACAAAGGCTGCCAAGTGGACTTACATTCACATATTTTCAAACACAACGTTAGCCATGCTACAGGTAGCAATTTGAGGTTAAGTATCTTGCCCAAGGACATATCGACATGTTGACTGCAGGGACAAACTACTAACCTCACAGCTGCCCCACAATATCTACTTGATGCTCCTTTACCTGTGTTCTGTTGGATTACCTCGTTCTGTTGGAGCGGCTGGAGGTCCTCCCATTACTCTGCACTGTTTTGTTCTGGAAGGAACTGTCTACGCTCTCATTGCGTTTGCGACCCAGAGTAAACTCCAGTGTCTCGTTGACACCAAAAGGGCCATCATGCTCCAGGCTTATCAGGTCCTCCTCCGCTGGTCCCACCTCTGACGAGAACAAACTGTCTCCCTCCATCAGCAGCTGATTGGTTGAGATGTTGATGAGTAGCTCATCGGGGCCAATCCGGCCGTCCAGCAGCACCCTCCAGATGAGGTTTGGGGAGTCTGTCCCCGTGTCCAGGGGCCCACCAGCAGGTGCAGGTTTGGCAGTGCCACCTGTGTGACTGCTGTTTCCTTCTGATGATACAAATAGGGAGAATTCAGCCATGTTTTAAGAACAAATCAAGTTGTGTGTATTGTTGCAATTGAGTAATTAGTTTACAAATTTGGCTCGGATTGAAATACTTTTCTTGAAGATATTTTAAAGTGCATGAAAGGGACCGTAACCTAAGACCTTTCTCATTTCTAATTTCCCCCTCCTCGACTACTCTGCTCGACTCCCATCCTCGCTTGTTAGTCCCGCCCACAGGAGATGCGAGCGGAGGAGTCGAGGAGGGGAAGCGAGGAGAGAGGAGTGGAAGTAGCAGGCGTTTAGAGAAAGGAGAAATCCTCTCCTCTGAGCGGTCATTTTAAAGAGACGTCCATTAATGATGACAGGAGGCACAGCAGCACTCTGTCTGATGGACAGAACTGTGTTCATGATGAGTTATATATTTACTTTTAATTCATTCACAGTGTGGTATAATGAGACAATAACAGGCTACAGATGCGGACATATATACACACACACACACATATATATTTATATATATATATATTTATATAAATATATATATATACGATTTCAGAATCAAACAAGTATCAGAGCGCTCTCATGATAACATAACACTATCAGAGACTGGATATATCCCCCCCCCCCCTCTCTGGTCGCTACAATGGGGAAATGAAATTACAGGCTAAAAGTTGTATTTACAATTATTAAAAGTATGCAGAGGAAACCAAACCAACTGAGACCCGTCTGTCCGCCGCATCTACGCACACACACACCTACACACTTTACAACACACACTGTACAACACACACCTACACACTGTACAACACACACCTACACACTTTACAACACACATCTACACACTGTACAACACACAGCTACAGCTCCTAAAGCATCAGGTTACAGCCGTTGTATATTTTATTATGTGAAGCACTATATGGTTTATGGTTCTTGTTGTAAATTCCCCTTGTTTTTCCTTAATCTGTGTTAAATTATTTATATTTTAATCAGGCACATTTAGGGACAGCTAAAGTAGTGCAGCTGCGGGTCCTCGCTCTGTTTACACATGTGCGTTCATGTCAGGACATTATCGCGGTCGCAACGCCATATGCATATTATTATCATCATAGAGAATGCGTTCGTGAAGAATAAACCATTCTCTACTCTACATTCTCATTATCATTCTTTAATCATCATCCACATTCGACATCCTGTATGTGATTCTACATCAGAATTGATGTGTTCTGTATTGATGATCAGCACTTGATGATCTAAGGGTGAAGGCCGAAGCTCAACGACTGTCCGAAAGGATGGCACAGCGCCATCGAAGTGAAGGTACACAGCCCCCTAAAAGAGACAAGCAATTTCCTGCACCAAGGCCTCGCAACCATCAGGTCTCAGTTTACCATGGTTCTGACAAGTCTGAAGCTGAAAACCGTCATCTTTCAGAGACGACTCGGCCAGAGGCCAAGCAGCAGGAATTCAAGAGGATGTGTCTCTTCTGTAAGAGTGATGAGCATTACCTGTCACAGTGTTCAAACATCATCCAGTGCTTTCCGGAGAGGGTTGAAAAATGGATAGTAGACGGCAAACGTTGTCGTAACTGCGGTCGCACCAACCACCGGCAAGAAGCTTGTAACTTGAAGAAAGCATGCGGTGAGTGGCAGGAAATCCACCTCAGAGTTCTCCATTGTGTTGCTAAGCCAAGTCCACGTGTCTACCTCATCATGCCAAAGAATTGTGCTGTGCTCTCCAACTCCAAACAAGGAGGGAAGGTCTACCTCAAGGTGGTGCCAGTCATCATCAGCCATGGGGACAAGTCCCTTAACACCTACGCGATCCTGGACGATGGAGCTGAACGGACGATGATACTGCCAGCTGCAGTTCAACACCTGGAACTCAAAGGTGAAGCTGAGTCTCTCTTCCTGCAGACCATCTGCCAAGATGTGGCCAGCCTCACTGCTGAGTCTGTTGACTTCCATGTGGCCTCTCTGACACAGCCTCCTAAGCAGCATTTCATTACGGGTGCCTTCACAGCGGGTCAGATAGCCTTATCAGAGCAGTCCTACCCTGTGACAGCACTCCAGAGGCGTTATCGGCACTTGAAGGGGCTTCCGCTGAAGAACTTTAGTAAGGTTCATCCGCTACTGCTAATTGGCTCAGATTGCACCCACCTGATCACAGCCAGGGAGCCAGTCAAGGGCGGCCCCAAAGGTGGACCCACAGCCATCAATACAGCACTCGGCTGGGCACTTCAGGGTCCAGATGGGCTAACATCTCAGTCGACTTCATGCTACTTCACATCGGTCAAGCCAGCAGCAGATGACCTCTACCAACATGTTGAACGTCTCAGGCAGTCCTCCCGTTCAAGAGTGAAAGGAGCGCTGTGCACTGAGTGAATGAAAACAGAGAGGGAAGTTGAGAAGATGAAGTCAGAGCTCAGCTCAGTGTTCTGTACTATGCTGTAGGCCAGGCATCCTCAAAGTCCGGACTCCGGTCCGGATCCGGACCGAACCACAACTGTCTCTGGACTCTGAGCAAATTATACTTTTCATATGTATTATCTGTATTATCTGTATTATCTGTGTTATCTGCGAGACATCGCCACAACGCAACGAGTCAAAATTCTCCGCTATGTCCATTGCAAACAGCGCTCTGCATGTCCGACTGTTCCAATGTCTGTGTGTGTCTATCAACGCATTGGTCCAATCACACTCAGCATCCCGTCAGCGTTTTTGTCCCCACCAACAGTCTGCGAATCAGAGGCAGAGTAGGGGGGTCTTGCGGAATGCGGGTGGGAAAAATGCGTGTCTCGTCTCTCCCCAGCTGCCACCCCAGTTGGCAGCATTTGTTTTGAAAGAAAAGTTGTGGCTCATCGGACATTTATGAGAGAAAGTCTCTAATGTCCGAGTGCAAGTGAATGCAGCACAAGACCCACGTCTTGTAACCCCTCCCCCGGCCCTGGCGCGAGCGTGGAAATATGATTGGCGGCGATTTAATTTGAACGGGACGGTGCAAAACGAGAAGCATTCGGACCCAAGTACTGAAGGAATGAGTTATTTGCGGTCTACAATAACAGAGAAGAGACTGTCAAGTTTGGCTGTACTCAGCATTGAATCAAAACGCACTAAAGCTGTTGATCTTAATAAGTTTGTGAGGCGTTTCGCTGAACAAAATGGTAATCGCCGCATTCAGCTGTAATAGACATGTCAACTTGATGCTCTGCTCACGGATGAGCATACAAAACTGTTAAGATGATGACCTTACGTGTGTAAATATATTTTTTTCTCTGTGGGGGTCTGCCCCCAAAAAACAGTTTTAAGTCCTGAGAAAGTCAAATAAGACGGTGTGTAAAACTACACTGCCCAGCCAAAAAAAAGTAACCACTTTGATTTAACTAGGCCAGTAGGTAAGGACATTCCACTGGATAATAACTGAAGTATAAAAGAATGCATGACTGAAGTGTTTGAAGGCAAACAAAAAGAGGAAATAACAGGTAAAATCAAGCAAATCCCCCTCTCAGATTCCACAGCAACCAGAAGAACATAAATACTGGCTGGTGATTTGATTAATCAGCTTTGTGATGGAATAAAAAATGCATAGTGCATTTCCTTAGCTGTGGATGAGTCTACTGACACCACTGACAATGCTCAGTTGCTGGTGTTTGTGAGTTTTTATGATGAGGCAAAGGGGGAGTTAGTTGAAGATGTGTTGGGCCTGACGAACCTCTGGACACACAAGGGGGCAAGACATTTATAAAGCAATAATGGGAATGCTGAATGAAAGAGGGTGCAGCTGCCTTTATTCATAACTGTGCAGCTCTTACACTGCGACTCTGAGGGATCAAGCACAGACACAATAACAATGAAAACTGCTGCATACAGATTATTTTTGTTTTTGCAACCTCGTGTTAAGAATCTTGTTGCAATTGTTTGAATGACCGTAATAAACGGACCTTTGTCTTATTGAAAAATTTCTTTGGACCTTTAAGATTTGTATTTGAGTACCCATGCTGTAGGCCTTTCATCCTCCTCCCCATCTCGTCTCACCGCCCGCAGCGGTGGTGTAATGGCCTTGGCAGTCAGCTAAACAAGCTGAGAGCCCCAAGAAGGCCATTACCGCTCATGTTTGTGATGCAACCGATTTTAAAAGGGAAAAAATACACCATGAAACTCTGAATTTTTCATCTGCTGCTGATCCATTTTATGTGTCTTTATCATCAATATTGCAGAGCTCCAAAGGGCTATCACACACGCACACACAAAAAGACGGAATATCAGTTGTAAAATCTGACCTATTTTGTCATATCTGCCAGTGAACTACTTTCTGATTTATTTTTCTATTTTTGCATTCTCTTCCTTTCAGTTCTTCTTTTCCTTTTTCACAGACAATATATCGGCATGGACATTATTGTCTTATCACAGATATATTGGTTTTGGCCTTCCATGCAAAGGTTTTTTTTTTTATCATAGTAGGCATCAATCATTTAAGACTCTAACCTCAAAGTGCTATTTGCAGTGGTGGAAAGTAACTAAATGCATTTACTCAGGTACTTAAGTACACATTTGAGGTATTTGTACTACACTTGAATTTTTTCTTTTGATGCATTCTTTTACTTTTACTTCTACACATTCCTGTGACCGCTGGCATACTAAAAAAGCTAAGATGGATAATATGATGCGTTTGTTTCAAATAAACTACAGTTCACACAAAACAAGACAAACCTATTAATGTATTGATAAGTAGATTGACAGAAAATGCATTGATTCCAAACTATTTTGATAATTTAAGTTACTTTCATGCAATAACAATCCAGATTGATTCATTTTGCCATTTTTCCACTGAATAACAGGACAAAAGGTATTAAGTATGATGGCCGACAGGCGCAAAGCACTTCAATGCCCAAAAACATTTTCATTGGGAGAGACGCACTACAGTTTAAAAAAAGATACGTATATAAGAACACGAATGTGCCAAAACACATGAACATGAAGAAACATCTTCACCAACTTGACCAACATGTGCATCATAAACTAAAGTGTAGTGTTGATAGAATAGGGGGGATTGGGGTGCCATAAGAATTTTTTGTAGAGCTCATTCACCCGAATATGTGTGCCAAGTTTCGAGTCCATCGGACTTACCTGGAGAGAGTGACGGCCTTTCAAAACTCGTTTTAAGAAGGGGGGCACTAGAGCGCACGGTGGAGAAATCAGAAAACTGATCCTCGAAATGTTTGCGTTTAAAGCGCAGTATAATAATAATCTGCGCAAAAACAGTAGGTTTTCTCGAAACGCTTTAGTGCTCGGGCCCTAATTAAAAGTTCAAAATGAGCTTTACTTGAATCAGAACTAAATACTACACTAAATAACACAGAGATCCAATCTGATAACAGTCCTTACCTGTCAGTTTTGGGCCAGCTGCTCCATCCTGGTCGCAGTCAATGGATGCTGTCTCCTCATACACCTCGTTGGTCTCTTGGCCCTTCTGCCCGTCGGCACCTCCTGGCTCCAATTGGCTTTCAGGGGCCGCTTGGTCATAATTACTGGTGTTAGGGGAAAGCAGACCCCCCGTCTCCACAGAAACCTCTCCGGCAGAAGTGTCTGATCCGGTGTAGACGGGAGGAGGCGGGACGGGGGGCAGGGAGTTTCGGAGGACGGTGTATTCGTATGTGATGTACGGTGTGCGGCCATTCTGATTCCACACCTGAGTGACGACAGGGAAATGTCAGTTTAGTTTACACTGGTGTCAACAAGTTAACAAGAACAGCTGATAACAAAACTAGGAGCAAAGCTACACATACTGATTTCACAATAGGAGCTTTACAAAACACATATGTTGTTCCTGTTCAAATGTTGGGCTTAGTCCATTGTTTTTTAAACCTCCGGAACTCCTGAACTGCCATCCGTTTTAACGTGTTTCAGAATATCTTATAATATAATACCTAATAAAAGTTTGTGAAAAAGGTTTACTTTATTTATAGTATGAATGAACTCTGAAAGAGGTTTGAGCATATTTTGTTAAAGATGATGTTTCCGCGGGACAACGTGCAGCGCAGACTTGCGGGATGGATTGCACAGTTGTTAAAGGTGATTTAATGGAAAAATGTGTAGAATAATCATAAGGTAACAATGGGGTCTCGGTAACAGAATCTGGATTAATATTTGATCAGCACGGCCAATATTGACAATTTAATCAAAGTTCTTAAGCAATGAAGGCACATGGTTGACACTGTAATACAGACTCCTCTGTTCTGATTGGTTTTTGGTCGGTGGGCTGGAATGCTATAAGGAAAACTAGAGGAGAAAAAAGAGACTGATTGTTTTTCCACAGATTACCCGTTTTATGGTGCTCCTATCCTAAAACCCTGAAGTAACTTTGCATTGTACTACTTTCCAATTCAACAGTAAAAAAAAAAAGGAAGCCTAAAAAAAAGGTTTGTGGTTAACACAAGCCTAAGAGATTTTCACGTTTCGTTCTCCAACATAAAATTCGTCATCATACAGACACAAGATTGCGTTTAGCTTAGCAGTGATGGGAGGCCATGCGTTAGCTTTTAAATCCTGCCGATTTCATTTATACTTCAACATCGGGTCCCTTTGATTATGATATAACAGATAGAGAGGCTTGAGTGTTGAGTGTACCAGAATATTGATGGCCTGGTCGATGGGGCCTTTGGCGACGATGTATTCGATTCCGGTTTCGTACACATCCATAGGCCGGCGGTATTTAAAGACGGCGCCTGCTGCATGGAAGTTCTGGGGACTGTCTACCTTGTAGGCTCCATTAAAGAAGAAGTTACCGGCCTGGTCAGTCACAGCTGGGGGACAAGATAAATGGAAAACACTGAGATTCAAGTAAGACATTTCTCTCGACCAGGTTCAAAATTTGACTTAAATTCCATTGAACATTTCAAAGACAGTCAAGCTTTTGTGCGTAAGTTCGTGTGTGAAATCAGGAAATATATATTGTTTGTGTGGAGCAGGAAAAGAGGAAGTGCCCACCGAGAACATCGGCCGACTTCTTCCTTTCAATGATCTGGATGTCCCAGGATCCTTCAGGGATTTGAGTGATAAACGAGTAACCTTGACGAAAGGCAATCGAAAGTGGTCAGTATCATTTCAGTCTTTTTCATTTTATATTGTTTATTTAACAAAGAAGACTTTTTCTGGTTGAACTAAGGGCGCTATATAAAAAAAACATCTGTAGGAGGATAGCCTGGGATACTTAAACTCCAACTCACCGAGAGTCGTGGCCCCACGGCGGAAGTTTCCATTGACTCTGCTGCAGCTGCTGCCGTCCCCTTGACAGACACCACACTTATCCAAGGTCTTGGAGGAGAACAGTACTCCGTCACATCCGATTGGCTGAATGGGAAAGCAGGAAGTCAAAGAAGATAGGATTAAAATCATAAAATATCTTCCTTAAATCATTATACAATTAATTAAACATCAGTTACAACATGGTTATGATTCAGAAGGTGGCAAATATTTATTATCATGAGATTTAATTATTATTTTTAATGTGTGTACTTTTATTGACTAGTTATTGCTATTAGTCTCATGTAAAGTGCCTTTGAGTTCTGAGCGCTGGTCAAAATAAATGTATTATTAATGTTATTGTAATTAGTGATGCATTAGAGATGCAAAATAACTACTATTAGCAATTAATTCAATTATTAAGGAGGAAAATACTCATTACATTCACTTATTTGTGTTATCTGTTATTGAGTTTTTTAAAACATTTGAGAAATGTTTTGAGTTGATCAATAACTGATGCAAGACGCTTTGCACATTTCGACAGTGGAGCTTAACATTTTTCATTCATTTAATCTTGTTTTTTCTCCTTTCTTTTCAAAAATGACATGTAGGAGAGCTGAACTCTTAATGACACAACTTGTATCGTATCTTGTCACTATGTTATTGCAGTGACTGCATCCCAAATTGCATCCCAATTGTAAATGCGCTTCAGACACCATCAATTCTCATAAAAGACACTTATTATTTCACTCTAAATGCTTGTAACTATAACAACTGATCTTTGTCTCTTTTGCATACATATGGGCTTTTTTTGGTCTCATTTGTAAATCTTCCTAAACGCCATGTAAGCCTTTTGTGAATTTATTTGTTTTGGGTTCTGCCTGTCGTTGATCACTCATAGCCAAGTTGTGGGATGCCAAAAAAAAGGAGTTGTTTAAATTCAAATCTCAACTAGGGCTGCCCTCAAATAGTCGACCAAACATTAGTCGGCTAGAAAAGTCCTATGGTGCGTTCACACAAATCGCATCGCGATTACATGTAAAGTTAAATCTAAAGACACGGATAGATGCAAATTCGTTCTGGCTGCGTGAATGATGCGATTGACGCGACTCAAGCGTCAAATTTGCTTGACGCGTTTGCTGACGACACAACCGTCATCGGCCAGATCATCGGCAAGATCATCGGCCAGATCACCGACGGCGACAAGACGGCGTACAGAGATGAGGTCGAAACCTTGATATCTTGGTGCCAGGATAACAACCTCCATCTCAACGTCAGCAAAACCAAGGAGCTGATTGTGGAATACAGGAAGCAGCAGGGAGCGGAACACGCCCCCATCGCCATCAATGGGACTACGGTGGAGAGAGTCAGCAGCTTCAGGTTCCTCGGTGTCCACATCACTGAGGACCTGACATGGACTCGTCACACTAACAGCATCACCAAAACAGCTCGACAGCGGCTCTTCTTCCTCCGCAGGCTGAGGAGGTTCAACATGGACTCCAGGATACTCTGCAACTTCTACAGGTGCACCATAGATAGTATCCTGACCTTCTACAGGTGCACCATAGAGAGGATCCTGACCTTCTACAGGTGCACCATAGAGAGCATCCTGACCTTCTACAGGTGCACCATAGAGAGCATCCTGACCTTCTACAGGTGCACCATAGAGAGCATCCTGACCTTCTACAGGTGCACCATAGAGAGCATCCTGACCTTCTACAGGTGCACCATAGAGAGCATCCTGACTGGCTGCATCACGGCCTGGTACGGCAGCTGCACCGCCCTCAACCATAACACTTTACAGAGGGTGGTGAAAACTGCACAGAACATCACCAGGACGGAGCTGCCATCCATGGAGGACCTCTACTCCCAGCGGCTCAGGAAAAAAGCCCTCAGGATTATAAAAGACCCCCATCACCCCAGCCACAAACTGATCTGTCTGCTGCCGTCAGACAGGCGGTACCGCAGCATCAGGACTAACCCCACCAGACTCAGGGACAGTTTCATCTCACAGGCTGCTTCCACTCCTACTGCTATTTATTAAATGTTTTACTTTATTATTTGCCCCTTTTGTTTGTTTGTTTGTTCACCATGTAAAGCGGCCTTGGGTCCCTTGAAAGGCGCTATAAAAATGTCATCTATTATTATTATTATTATTATAAGAGTGTTAAACACCGGAACTTTT
The DNA here is from genome assembly GCA_031216635.1 of Dissostichus eleginoides. Taxonomy (NCBI): domain Eukaryota; kingdom Metazoa; phylum Chordata; class Actinopteri; order Perciformes; family Nototheniidae; genus Dissostichus; species Dissostichus eleginoides. The sequence continues at coordinate 32,895,634 of CM062269.1, forward strand.
GAAAGAACATACATAACATTCATCTGTTTGCCATTTATATATATCAATATTCCAATTACTTGTATAAAGACTGTTCTGCATTATTTCTATTATATTCTATTTGATTTTATTAACTTGCACTATTTTATCTGTTGTATTGTGTTGCACAGTTGACCTAAGATTTTCATTGTCATAACTACACTGTAGCTATGTACAAATAACAATAAAAGCCTTGAATCTTGAATCCTTGAATCTTGAATAATAACGTTATTTCTCAGCCTTGAAGCCAAAATAAATTAATATTAATAATCATAAACGTATAACGACTATTCAACAAATTGACAGAATTGACAGCAAATGGTTGACTAGAAAAATCTTAAGTTGAGGACAGCCCGTATTTTAGCACTTCGAGAAAGCTTTGCATAGAAAAAACACAGACCTGATGTGGTGCTTCGGATTGAGAGGAAGTTAAACAACTACAAAGTAAAGAAGAAGCTGGACTCACCTCACACTTACCGTCCACGCAGACGCCGCGGTAACTGCTGTACTTGCAGGACGTGCCGTCTCGTGCCGTCTCCATCAGCTGCCTCTGCCCGTCGGCCGTGGTGCAGTGGAGGTCACAGGGGTTGCTGGAGATGTGAACGTAGTCGTCTGTGTGAGGAACACAGGGTGAAAGTCACTGTCTTTAGAGGCAATAAAAGAATATTTACTTTTACCGACATACGGCTAATTACTGCTGTTTGAATGCTAGATGTTACATATTCTTCCCCAGCTGGCTGCTATGTTCCTGTGTCTGTCTTTAGTGCAGGTTTGCTTAAAACACTCTCCAACCATTGCTGCCAACAGAAAATCTGACACCAAAACCTAAAAAGGGTTAAAACTCTGAGAATGTATCCTTTGATTGACTGACTGCCAAATTCAATGCAGGAACCATGGGAAAGGAACATTGACCTTTAGTTTAAACCCATTTTTTGCCACAGACTATATTAATATAGTAAGAAAAGTTACAGATCTGGTATCGAACAGGTCCACTTTGACATTTTTAGATTACATGAAAAATCACATTTGTGAACAGGCAAAGTCAAGATTTCTTTTTCAATTTAGGAAAAAACTGTGACTAATTGTTCAAATTATTACATTTTTTATTTGTCATATACATACTTGATTCTTCTTCCTCTAGAGATAGAGCCATTTTCCAATAATACATTCAGTCTTTTGGTACACAGAACTACAGTTTTTCCTGACATACAGTATAATCAAATAGATATATGGAAATGTTATGAAAAACTCAGCCAAACGGAGATAGATTTTGAAAATGTATTCAGATTTCCACTGTTGTTAAAAGAAATCCTATTTTCTGCTTTTACCAGAGTTAATTACGGTGGCCGACAGGTGCAAACGCGATTCAACGGCCCAAAAAACTTCCATTAGGAGACACGCGATGCAGTTTCAGAAACGATGCAGATATAAAAACACAAATGTGTCCAAACAAATGCAAATCAAGAAACATCTTCACCAAATTGACAACAAATGTGGAGCATTTAGAAAGCATTCACCAACTTGACGAAACATGACAGTTCGCCAACTTTATAATCCCTGAACGTCAACAAGCGCTCCGGTCCCAGCTGTGTGCGTCACTTTTTAGTGTTCCTGTTTCAGTTGTTTGTTAAGCTTCTTGCAACGTTTCTAATTTGCGGCGTTTCATTTATGCAGTGATTTTAGTAAACACTGGACATGTTGATGAAGGTTTTCTAAATTCTGCGCATGTGTTGTCAAGTTGGCGAAGATGTTTATTTTATTTGCATGTGTTTTGCCATATTTGCGTTTTTTTATTTGCATAGTTTTTTTAAACTGCCGCGCGTTTCTCCTAATGGAAATGTTTTGGACTGTTGTAGCGCGTTTACACCTGTTAGCCACCGTAGATAATCATTTCTTGAGAACAACAAAGTGGTTCAATAAGAAACACTTCCAAATCAAAATGAGAAGCATGTTTTAGACATTGTATTTTTTAAGAAGTCATACACGCTGCTACTGTTTTGGATGCAGGGCATGTTGAAGACTAGCAGCTCAGACAGCAAATACCACAGTCACCTATGGTCTGTTTAATATGATAAAGTGAGGTTGTCAAGGTGTTTTCTGGGTGTTAATACCAGGATACAGGGGTTTCCATTGGTAGTTTTTCCCATTGTAAAGCTGCGAGTTGAAGGACCAGCACTGCTCCTCTCTGAAGCTCCTCCCAGTGGCAGGACATTCCTGCAGTGCAGAGACAGCACAGACCATTAAAACAGGTCTGTTTCACACTTGTTAAGACTCGGTTTAACAGTATTTAATACAAATAAAGAAAATGTAAGCGCTTATTTGTGCAGGGATAGTTTTCTGAGCCCCGCCCAGCTTCACTTTCAAACAGCTACATACAGTCACGCCTGAAGGCCGCCAGCACCAATCACAGGGCTTTACTGTCAGCCAGTCAGAAGGACTGTGCTTGTTTTGATAATGATGTGAAATACAGTAATGAAAAATTAACTGGAAGCCTGTGACTCACATCAGTGTTGCAGAGGTGATATTTCTTTGCGGTTCCTGTACAGGTCATGTTGTCTTTCCCAGCAGCAACTTTCTTTCTTTGGAAAAAAACCAAACATTTGGAGAAATTACATGAAATTAAAAAAAGATTTGACGAAACCATAATGAATAAAACATCAGTTTTAGGCTGTCAGCTGTTCTTATATTAGTTGCCCTATTCTGCTAATTTTCACATTTAATATTTGTATGTTGTGCTTCTACTGTGACATGTCTCCATGCTTTAATGTTCAAAAAGCTCTTTATTTTTCTCAAACTGCCTGTGCTGCAGCACCTCTTTTCACCCTCTGTCTGAAACCAGAGCCCAGTCTACTCTGATTTGTTGACTGACCGACCTATGTTGTGATAGGTCCACCACTTAGAGATGTTCCGCCACTAAGCCTATCACGTACAGTGTGTTGAAAAGATATCAAATAGGAGCGCAAGTGTTACATAGTGACAGGGGCGCGGGAAGGGGGGTGCTGAGGGCGCTGCAGCACCCCTAGCGGCAGGCAGGCGGTGCGGAGCTCCCCTGTCAGGAAATTTAATTTATTTTATTTTTATTTTATATATATATTTAATGTCATTGTGCCTGAGATTATATTTTATATTATATGTTATTATTCAAATGATAATTTAAAACTATATAATAAATAATTTTGCTGTAGGGAAGAAAAATAAAAAAGATGTGGAAAAAAAGTTTTTTGTTAGTTTTTAGTCGGCTACTTTTAACGTGACGCACAACAACACAAGTAACTGACATGGCGCAAAAACGTATCTCGGAATTTTTTCTCTCTAAAAACGCTAAATCTGCAAAATCATGTGCATAATCTGTATACTGGTCAATATCATGTTTGTGGTATTTTAATTATTATTTTATGGTTATTGCTGCTGCAGCCGTGCATAATCTATGTAATATGTAGCCAATAAATTCCACATTTTTGGTAAAATAATATTTTACATCTTCGTGTGTCTGCTAGTGCTTTTGTGCGTGCTCTAATAGTGCCAATAGTGTTCACTGGAGTCCATTGTTATGCTGTGTGTGTGTGGTTTTTCCACCCCCCCCCGTTGGTGCGTAATTAGCACATCGGACAGCACCTCAGCACACCCCCACCCAAATTACCTTCCCGCGCCTCTGCATAGTGATGTCACTAATGTTACGGAAGTAAACAAAAGAGTCTAATGGAGTAAACAAAAGAGTGTAATGGAGGCATTCCAGGCGTGTGGGAGTGTGTGGGAGAGAAACTCCCTCTGGAGGGAACACAGGGATATGCTTCATGTTGTTGGGACAGAAGTCTGTTCAGTCACATTGCGAGAACTTAGTTTTATGAGAGGACTGACCTCTGTTTGAGGCAGTGTCTCTCCTGTGACATCACTCCCCCTCCACAGGCACGAGTGCAGGCTGTCCACTTAGCCCACTCCCCCCACCAATACGTGGTTACCTCCAGCTCGTCCTCCAGACTGTTGGACACCACGCCATCCTCCTGTAAACATACAAACACACACACATGCAGATAATTGTAATTGATTCTTGTAGCAGTAATCATATTAACACAATCGAAACCTGGAAGCAGCTTTTGACAAAATACTTAAATAAATAAGGTGTGTAATATTCCATTTTATCCAGTGGGGGACCCAGGCTGTCTGAGGGGTAAGGGCAGAAAAGATAAGAGGACGCAAGCTGAGTGCATCAGTAACCAGCAAGCACATATTTTCGCGCGTGTAGGGCAGCCTATGTCATTAACCGATCCGTACCGGAAACCCGATCGGTTCTACGCACGTCCTGGGATTTAAATAAAATTATGTTATGTCTTGTTTGATGAGTTATAAAATAGAAGACTTAAATTACCGTATTTTCCGGACTATAAGTCGCGCTTTTTTTAGCTGTCTGGCTGGTCCTGCGACCTATACTCCGAAGCGACTTATATATTGTATTTTGTCTGACTACGTTCAAGCTCCGGCCAATAGATGGCACTGTATACAATCGTGACAACTGAAAACTGCTGTACCACCGAAAGAAGAAAAAAGTCACGGCAACTGGGAGGATGCGTCACGTAATGTGTAATTTAGGATGTTGTGGGATGGATCGACACAGCATGGGCTTCAGTGAAGACCGACACCATCCTGTCGGGCTTCAGTGAAGACCGACACCATCCTGTCGGGATTCAGAAGTCCGGTTCAATCGGAGCTGATTCTGATGGTGAGTCTGAGGACAGCCCGGAGCAGGACATGCTGCTTCATCGACATGGAAGTGTTTAACAGCGACACAGAGGATGAAGACTTCAGTGGATAAATGTGACTTATACACCGAAGCGACTTATATATGTTTTTTTTCTCTTAACGGCAATTTTTTTTACAAGAGCGAATTATACACAGGTGCAACTTATAGTCCGGAAAATACGGTAGTCCTTATTAAAATTAAATACTTTCTTTCCTTTTTTGGTAAAGAATGTCAAAATATGGAGCTAATTTCATCATGCATTAACAAAGAAAAGCTAGTTAAATGCTTGCATAGCTTAAATAAAGTCATTGTTAAAGTCATTCAATTATGAACAATGAAATATATATCAAGGTATACTATATTTATTCAGTGTTGGAAGAAGTGAAAGAAAGAGCATTTAAGCATTGTAGTCTGACAACGTGGACCAAATGTAGATACTACAAATTCTATGTAGATAACTGGTACAGTACTGCAATATATCATAACAGCATATCAAGTTTTTTATATGTGCAATGTAACTAGTAATTGTGAGTGTTAAAATAAATGTAGTGGAGTAAAAAGTAAAATATTTGCCTTGAAATTTAGTTCAGTGGAAGTACTGTATAGAGACGCAATAAAATGAAAATACTTAAGTAAAGTACAAATATATCAAAAAAGTACTTAAATACAATACTTACATATGCTCAATTACACCACTGTACTTATTTGAAGTTAAGATAATAAAAAAATATATATTTCGAAGTAGACCACTGGATTTTGGCATTGAGTGTATCAATGTGTATTTCTAAAGATGTGTTATCAAGATAAAGTTATCTTTTTTCTTTGTATATAATGCCCTCAGTTCGGTATTATATTATTTTTGGATGTTGTTGTTGAAATAGTTGTTCAATAACGTTATTTTTAAAACTCTGAGACTTTCTCAACAACGCCGTAAATCTATATTTGCGCACATGCACAGAACCGATCGGGTTTCCGGTACAGATCGGGTAGTGAAAGGCTATACTGCACTGCATTCTGTCTTCTTAATTTAAAGCTCCTCTAGGGCGCTTCATTCAGTTTTCTCCACTGAAAGGCACCCTAGAGGTCAAATGATCACATTTTGTCCACTGGAAGGGCACTCGGAGAGCATTTCTTCACATTTTCTCGACTGGAAGGGCCCTCAGAGGAACAATGTTATGACCTCCACTGGAATGGAAGTTCTTTACATAACTTTACTGTGAAAGTTTTTTCCACTTCTGATTTAAAATAGAATTGTGTCTGCCATTGAGCTATTGTGATATAAAAACATAAAACTAGTATTTGTTATAGTTTAAGAAACAGATGCGGTACTTTCAACAATGTTAAAACCACTGTACAGTTGATTGGACAGTCAGAACAGGGGAGTGCGTCACATCCAAATAGAATCCCAATAAATGATTGTCACAGTGTTTTGTTCTGGGCCACCGACGTGTGAAGACGCTCAGCATTTCACAAATTCCTGATGTGCCTACTAAGCAGCATTCATTTAGGCCAATGGCTGCGTCCCTTTATTCAGAGAGATTCATCAGGGTGACCGCTGGAATGTTCACTGAGCTCCTTGTAAAGGTGTGAGACAGAGCAGCTGTGAGGAAGGGCGAGAGACACTGAAAACACCAGACAGACCAGTAAGTGAGAGAGAGACAGGCAGATAAGATGGTTACAGAGAGAATTGATAGGAAAGAGAAAGGCACATCCTGATAATGCTGCTGTAGTAGGACCTTTGAGGTGACTCTATGAAGGAGTTACAGTACATCTCAATGAACTAACAATAGAGGTATCAGCAGGACGTTTTTATAAAAAATGATAACCTCCTGTGAATATTGCATCAGAGATCAGTTTAATACAATTATCTGTATTAAGTGTATGAATTTGCAAGAATGATCAAGTATTGTATTATGATGTTACTTAATCATGATGTGACTGAACCTGAACTTAGTTACCATCTGGCAGAGGTGAAATAAATATTTGTACTTAAGGAGACCCTCTGGTTAACAAGGGTCAACATTTTAACAGAGATATCCCCATGAAAGTAGTTATTGCTCACAATAAAACAAGTTATCGGCTACTTTACCTGAACATTGGATAAATCCAGGTTCAAAATCTTTGTTTGACTTCGTTGATGTGTTAGAGTCAAAGGTGTTTCAGAGGGAATATTAGATATCTCTTAGTATCACTCAATCGAAACGTAATGTCAACAGCCATAACGAAGACAAACTTTTCCGCATGATTTTAAAGAATGAAGAAGATGGGCTGATATAAACTAAGCCTACGCTTCACTTAACAAGATAGCAGTGATATTGTGACCGGCACTCAGAGTTTTTAGTTTCATCGCATGTTGCATAGTCTTGCCGTGCTGTTAGAAAGCAGCTTTGGAGAATATATGGCTAAGTTTTACACATTGTTCCTTTTTAAGATACTAAAAGTAAAACAGCAAATGTCAAAAATTCTCCAAAAATTAAGAGGTTGAACTATATCCATTCAGGATTGATGGGTAGTTCCTAAAACCTCTAGATATTAAATATTTCCTTAATCTGGTAGAAACTTTTCAGATGTCTTTTCTACCTGATTTAACATTTAGCCAAATGTTTTTACTTTTCAGATTTGGTATTTTGTAACCTATTCTTTTGACTTGCAAATCATCAATAATTAGACTGCAAACTAACAGATTTCCAAACATTTCAGAATATGTCGAAGTAGGCTAATGTGTGATGCGTACCTGCAGCATCCTGGTGGACGGGATCCCCACTGACACTGCCAGCGTCAGAAAGCCAAGAAGTACCACGCCCGTCTCCCTACACTGTTCCCACGACAACACCCTCATCCTGGTGAATCAGAGACACAGACAAAAATAAATACAGGTTTGATATGTGGACCTTACTGGTACTAAAAGTTTCCATGAGAAAGACATTAGACCATCTCCTCCAGGCACTTTTCCTTTGTGTGTAAAGAATATATAGTTGTTTCCTTTTGGACATGTAAGATGAGCAAAACTTGCCTGGGAACTAAAAGAATCAGACGAATCTGCGAGCTCATGTTTTATTTGCGCTGGCAGATGCGTCTGGCCCCCTTCCACTTGAACAAATCCCAGCGTCATTTTCTAAAAGAATAAAGATAACTGCAGCTGATGTGGACATTTAGCTAAGGATCGGTTTCACAGACTACATATGTGACCTGCTCTATCAAATTCAGTCACACCAACCCCGTAACATATTTTGAGTTATGTACACTGTTGGTAAGAGGAGATGGGATTCTTAGTTTTACTATGATATCCTTATTGTTTTTGTACTCCAAATATTCAGCAAAATATTTCACATAAAATGATGACTGTTACCAAGACACAATATTGTTAAAATTATTTTTTTATTTTGTGATATAGCAATTACAGGGCATACAAGTACAGTGGCACAAATACACACAAGAGAAGAACTAGAATGCACAAGTAAAGACAACTAACAAATGACAAAATACACATGGAGACCAGAAAAAAAAAACGCTGTAATTGTGTGTGTGTGTGTGTGTGTGTGTGTGTGTGTGTGTGTGTTGTGTGTGTGAGATTGAAAGATGAGAGAAAAAAAGAATAATAATGAAAGAACTATAATAATGCAAATAATATGAGTGACTATAATAGCCGTTTAGTGTAAATATACATGTGAAAAAAAAAAATATTAATAATTATAACGGTAATAATAGTAATATGAATGATAATAACAATAACAAGAATAATAATAACAACAATAGAAACCCATGGATTATTTTACAAGTGGATTGTTGTTTGGTGTGTGCACTGGTTTGGAGCATTGGCTGTATGTAGAATTTCGGGGGGGGGGGGTGGGGGCAGGCCCGGATCAGAACTTAAGGGAGCCAGCCCAAAGTGCAGGCCATGGGGCGCAGTGACAGGGAGGCAAAAATTCCCCCCGTACCAGACCTTGTTAAGTGGAGGCTGATCTGTTCGAGGGTTTGCTCAGACACGATTCTGAAAAAGCCCTTCAGAGTTTGCTGACAATATTTTAGCTTTAATTATTTCAAGAGGGGGCTCAAGGCTGTATTTTGGGGGCATCGTACCTCTTGCCCCCCATTAGGACCACCACTGGATTAGCTTTGATTCTGAAATCTGATTTGTCTATAACAAAATGTGTTTGCAGGCTGCCCCTCTCATAATATTCAACAGTCAGCAGCCCATTTTGCACGCAGATTTTTATTTATTTTTTAATTGGATCAGGGAAGTGCGGACGAAAGTTAGTGGGTGTGCGTTTGTGTTATTAAGTGTGTATTATCCAAGGAAACACACACCACACACACCGCCTGTTGTAAAGTTTATACCGTGAGAATCTCTGTTTGCCGCTCGTCACTATATATTTTCAAGCTTCAACGCTGTATTTATAATTTGGAAATAATATTATAAGATTCTGAAAGCCAATAATCAGATGAAAACCCCCTGTCGCGTACCCTGCTGTGTTACTATCATTCATTCATTATTTTTGTGAGACGTCTGGAGTGAATGAGATGGTGATCGCTGAAGTTGACACTCAGTCTTGACAAGCTTCAAAAATATATTTATTGTCTCAATATGGCAATGCAAGTGTGATATTCTGAAAGCCAAGACTTTGATTGCTTGGAATCAGCCAAAACCCTAAAATTACCAAAACATGAGTTTTTCACATAAATCGAGTTTAACTCGGAATGACTGATTTCATTAGAGTGGGTCAGATATCACAGTGGTTTGTAGACTACAAGTTGAGGTTACTGAGTTCTACTGCCAATCAAAGGGTAGCCCCCCAGCTAGCGGGGACGTTCTCACAACTTTGGCTAACATTACCTACAGGTTCTAATAATGTTTTAAAGAAACATTTTAATCTGATGTTCAAAGAACCTTTTTAGGATGTTGATTATTTCAAATAATGTTCCTATAAGGTTTAAGGTTAACTAAGACATAACGTTTTAACTAAGACATTCAGAGGATGTTTTGAGGATGTTATTAAGGCATGAGATGACAGAATGTTTTTTTATAAAACGTTCCTTTAATGTGATATGTTAATAAAGGTGGAACGTTTTGCCTGCAACATTCTAAGGATGTGTTTTGGACGTTGTTGGGGTAACACATTAAAGATGTTCTTTATAAAACGTTCCCTCAATGTTACATGATAACAAAGAAGAACATTCTCCAAGCAACATTCTGAAAATGTTTTCAGGATGTTATTGAGGCCTGAGATGACAGAAAGTGTTTTATAAAATGTTCCTTTAATGCAGTGGTTCTCAAACTTCTTCTGTCAGGCCCCCCCTTTGGAGAAAAAAAAAAGTCGGGCCCCCCAACAAAAATAGTCACATAATGGGCCAAGTTAACATTTATTAAAATACATCAATATGAACGTGAGCATTCCTTTGCTAGAACAGTGATAATAAAACAATGCTGCATAAGTCTGTTTGGTCAAAAAAAAAAAAATACATAATACAATTGTGCAATCCCTTTGCTAGAACAATAAGTTATAATACTTTGCCACTCAGAAAATGCTGATATTTGGCAAAAAAGTGTGTCTTATCACAGCATTAGTGGCTGCAATGAGCCTGCTTGGCACTGCATATTTCTTCAAAACGGGTTTGCAGAGATTTCTTTTGGGGGTGCTGTGGGGTAGCTTGACGTTTCATAGAGGGTGCTCAAACATTTAGGGTTTCCCATTAATGTCCCGGTCGCTACAGTTGAATTTTGTACTGCAACACCCCTAACGCACATACAAAGTGTACCCGAGACAGTTACAATGAAGGCTCGATAATCAGCTCACGGCATATAGGTGTAAGCAGGGGTAAAGTGCTATTTTTATAAGTGGGGAGTGGACCTAACATAGGGGGGTCCGGGGACATGCTCCCCGGGGGAGATTTTTTTTAAATATTGAAGTTAAAAGCATCATTCTGGTGCACTTTGAGAGCAAAATGAAGAGATCTATGGATACATCTCTCAACACCCATATGAAACAGAACTGTAAACAGATGTTCTTTTTCTTTATGTATATTTTACAAATCACTCCCCTTTTAAACTTTATTCTTGTTTTACTGTCATATAGTATTTCATACCTGTTTTTAATTTATTCTCTTATTTTTTTATAACTATAATGATCATATAAACGTGTGCCTCGGAAATAATTGTTTACATTAATCGTGACCAAAACTTTTGAGACCCGGCCACTAGCTCACTAGCACCAGAAGCTAACAACAACGATCTCCGGTACCGGTGCTCTCTCTCTCTCTCTCTCTCTCTCTCTCTCTCTCTCTCTCTCTCTCTCTCTCACGCACACAAAATGGCTCGTTCCACACACACAGAGACCCAGACGTACTTGTACTGTATCATATTATTTTCAAATCAATAATTTCTCAAATTATAATTTTTTTTTTTTTCAAAACCATTTTTCCTCCTGGTCTCTCGCGCCCCCCCTGTCATGCCTCTGCGCCCCCCCACTTTGAGAAACACTGCTTTAATGTGATATGTTAACAAAGGTGGAACGTTTTGCCTGCAACATTCTAAGGATGTGTTTTGGACGTTGTTGGGGTAACACATTAAAGATGTTCTTTATAAAACGTTCCCTCAATGTTACATGATAACAAATGAAGAACATTCTCCAAGCAACATTCTGAAATGTTTTCAGGAGGTTATTTTTTTTTATAAAACGTTCCTGTGATGGCAAATATTAACACGGTCATGGTCAACGTCAGATTTATTTCTAGAGCGCTTTAAAAACAAACTTGTTGCATTTGTTTGAAAAGGATGTTTTAAAAAATCTGATGTCACCATATTTTCCTTTTGAAAAAAACAAACAAGCACGTAATTCATGATAAGCTGTAAGCAGATATTGCATGTTTGCGGTGGCATGTGTGAGTTCCCAGCTAGACATTTTTGGTTCTCAAAAAATTCTGAGAATGTTACCATTCATTGTTCTAGGAATGTTTTCAGCGGGACGTTTATTTTGGTTCCCAGAATGTTCTTCTGAAAGGTAGGATAACGTTCTTTAAAAACATTCTTGAAATGTTTGGTGATAACCTTCTTAAGATGTTTTTGATAACCTTCTTAAGATGTTTTTGATAACATTGTTAGAACATTATGCCCTACTGTTCTTAAAACGTTTTCAGCGGGACGTTTTATTTTGGTTCCCAGAATGTTCTTCTGAAAGGTAGGATAACGTTCTCTAAAAACATTCTTAACATTTTTGGTGATAACTTTCTTAAGATGTATGAGCGCATTGAGACAATGAATAGGACGTATGAAAACGAATTTATGCCAATATTCACTCACATGCACTTATAATCACACTAAGGTATGTAGGCCCACAGTATTCATAATATCATGTGTAAAATATCAGAAAATAATCACACTTTTTTCTGACTATAAAGGTTGTGTCTCGTATGTAGGTTCTAACTGTTAGATAAGCTATCTGGCCGTGTGTGGTTTGTGAGGGCTGCGTATAAACAGTGTCCGCTGTTTATGATTGGAAAAAATCGTTATTGCACCCTTTAGATTTGAGACCGACAGACATATAGAAGAACGGACCGACTGTCACTGCCCGTCCCTGAAACCCCTGTTAGTGTTTGTATGTGTTTGTTTCTACTGTGTGTCTCTCTCTCTCCCCCCCCCTGCCTGCTGGTCTGCTCTACACGGCTGGGAGCAATCTCCAATCAACCACACCTGCAACCTGCTCATCAGCCACACTATGAAAGCCTGCAGCCTGCACTCATTCCCTGCCGGATTGTTGCCGTGAACGGTTTGTTGCGTGCTGCTCTAGCTTTTTACCAGCATATTCTTTGACAACTTTGCCTGCTTTTGCCTCACACTCTTTTTATGTCTCTCCCAGGAGGAATCCAAGGCCTTCCACACTCCCAAGACCAGCCAGGCCTCTCTGCCCACCCTGGAACAACTGTTTCCCACTGCCGTCATAACCAACCTCCACTCCCAGCTCCCCTTTTCTAATAAACAAATGTTACTTTCACCAGCTGATTCCGAGTCTGATTCTGGGTCCCCTCCAGTACATGTGACACCGACAGTGACTTGTACTAGCTGCTGGTCGCATTTAAAAAAAAAAAAGAAAAGACTTCTGATAAATCGGAACGATAAAGCACGTTATCCTACTCTAAAATAATAACATTCTGGCAACATTCAACGTTTTAAGAATAGTAGGGCATAACGTTCTAACAATGTTATCAAAAATATTTAAAAAAAGGTTATTACCAAGCATTTTAAGAATGTTTTTAGAGAACGTTATCCTACCTTTCAGAAGAACATTCTGGGAACCAAAATAAAACGTCCGCTGAAAACGTTTTAAGAATAGTAGGGCATAATGTTCTAACAATGTTATCAAAAACATCTTAAGAAGATCACCAAACATTTTAAGAATGTTTTTAGAGAACGTTATCCTACCTTTCAGAAGAACATTCTGGGAACCAAAAAAAACGTCCAGCTGAAAACGTTTTAAGAATAGTAGGGCATAATGTTCGAACAATGTTATCAAAAACATCTTAAGAAGGTTATCAAAAACATCTTAAGACGGTTATCACCAAACATTTTAAGAATGTTTTTAGAGAACGTTATCCTACCTTGCAGAAGAACATTCTGGGAACCAAAATAAAACGTCCAGCTGAAAACGTTTTAAGAATAGTAGGGCATAATGTTCTAACAATATTATCAAAAACACCTTAAGAAGATCACCATAAATGTTAAGAATGTTTTTCGAGAACGTTATCCTACCTTTCAGAAGAACATTCTGGGAACCAAAATAAAACGTCCAGCTGAAAACGTTTTAAGAATAGTAGGGCATAATGTTCGAACAATGTTATCAAAAACATCTTAAGAAGGTCATCAAAAACATCTTAAGACGGTTATCACCAAACATTTTAAGAATGTTTTTAGAGAACGTTATCCTACCTTTCAGAAGAACATTCTGGGAACCAAAAGAAAACTTCCCGCTGAAAACATTCCTAGAACAGTGAATGGTAACATTCTCAGAATGTTTTTAGAACCAAAAATGTCTAGCTGGGCCAGCACTAAAGAATATTACAATTCACTGAAAGAACATCATGCTGTATTGAAGAAGATAGGGATTAAGACTAGGAAATGTTCTCATAGGCCATCAGAAATAATGCAGGTTAAAGGTACTACAGCATTTGCTTCAGATTTCAGCCCTGCAGGTTTTAGCTTGGTCAGTTTTGAAAGAACTGAACGATATATTTTCGTTAACAGAGAGACAACGATTGGCTAGTATAACTGTACTCTGATTGGTTATCTAGACGTGGCGGATGTATTTACTAGTCTACATCGCATGATGAAAAAAGTGAACTGAGAGGTTCCAGACTAATAGCAAAGCCCCTTTACTGTCTTAGGAAAACATACTATAACTGAGATGTCTGATGATTAAAGTAGCAAAAATACCAAGGGCTTTCAACATTGTTACACTGTACATTGACATATTTATGTCTGAATCTGCTTTCTCCTGTTCATGATGAAAGATAATCTACTGCCAAAAAATCTGAAACCTCGAAAGAGCTCCAATCTCATATGATTAATGAAGAGAATATGGCATGAAACCTGTCTGTGTTTCCAGATGGAAGCACCCGATGATTCTTGAACAGAGGCTAAAGGATAGGAAGGGAAATATCAGGACCACTAATGAGTTCTCGTGGCATTCAAATCCCACGTCTAGGCACTTATGTGAGTTTTGGATAAAAAAATACTGCTGAGACTTGTGGGTGTTTCTTCCCTCTCTAAATTGAGGCTTCTCAGCTTCCAAGCCCGCAGAAGGGCCTGGAGTTAGATTTTTTTTTACACCACGAGAACACATTTGTGGTCCTAATATTTCCTTTCTGACTCTGAAACCCCTCACCTCCAAGTACATCTGTGGTTGTTTAGCAGGGGATACCTGAATTGCTGCTGCTGCTGCTGCTGCTGCTGCTGCTGCTGCTGCTGTATTTTACCCTTGCACAGTGTTAATCCCAGGACAAGTCTTTATTGTTAATCCCAGGACAAGTAACCAATCAGTCATAAATAGACACAACCAAGATAAAGTGGCTTTACCTCACAAAATACAAATAAAAACGAATGTAAGTATATATTTTAAATCATTTGATTCAAGGAAATCCTCTGATTTCAAATTTCAACAACAACGTGAACTTGAAGCCACTGCTAGATATATTCAACATGTTAGGAAATACACCTTTTGCTTTCTCTTTGAGTTAAATGAGAAGATGGTTATCACTCTCATGTCATTTCACTCGCCGGTAAAAACAAAGAGTCAGCGCTAAGCGGAACATTTACATTTTTCATGCCTAAAAGCTACGTCGTGTATTGCACCTAAAAAAAAGGATCCAAAGTTCAGATTTTCTATACTTTTCCTTTTAAAATAAAACTATAAAATAAAATGTCTGTGGATCCACAGAGAAGAGAGTTGACAGAAGCAGCATGGCCTTTTCGATGGCTGCAAAATTCCGGAAACATTTGTTAAACTCCACAGGAAGAGATGCGATGGCTAATCTATATTTGAATGAAAAGCACTAAAATAAATGCCATGAATTATTATTAAGTGTCTTTTGAAAAGTTGCAGCTTGGTACCAAAGGCCTTGATGCGTGCATACAGCTGGCTCACCACAAAGTCTTGCTCTTGCAGGCTTAAGTTCAGCACATTCAGATGTGATTCACAACCAAAAGAGCCAAATCTGCTGCCATACGGTATCTGACAGTTCTTCCATCAGTTGTCCTTTTGAGACAAAAAATGTCCAATCTCCTCCAATTGAACAATCGATGCAGTGCGGACCCCCGACTGAGCCACCTCACATCATTGTGATACACAACGTCTCCGTCTTCAGACTGGATTTCGAGCAGAAACTGCTGAAACTGCCAATGGTTCAGGGCTTTAGACCGAATGAAATGATTTGCCTTTACCACTGATTTCATAACAATATCGATTTTAGATGTTTGGCGAAGAGAATCTGCTGGGGAATGGCGCTACCTCCTTCTTCACTGAATTTGTTACAGATCAAAGCAGACAATCAACTTCATTCACCAGCCGTGACTGACACGAATAAATCTGAACCTCTTGTTTGGCCTGTCGAGCTTTGTTTGATTTGACTTTTTTTTTATATTTTACATGCAAAGAAAGGAGCAGGAGAAAGCTGCCTTTAAAGAGTGTGATGATTGGAAAGGAAAATCTGAAAATTCCCAGACAGCACTCTAAAAGCAGCAAAGAAAAGTGACAGTTCAAAACACCTCCACGAGACAGGAAAGTTAGAGAGAACAGAGAAAGACAAGATGAAAAGCTCTAAGTAGTTTGAGCACAACTGTTAAACATTTCCCAATTTGGGATCAATGAAGTACCTTTTATTTTTATCTTAAATGAGCACTGATGAAAACGATCAGGCCCTTGAAGTCCAGAGGCGAGGAGATGCAGAAACGAAAGCTGAAGGAACAACTCTGAGGAAAAGGAAGGATCTCACTGCGGAGTTGACTAAATAGAAGAGTTGCAAACATCTACAGAGATCGATTAGAGACAAAGATCGGGACCTAGCAGATTTAAAGAAAGAAAAAAACGATGAATAGATGATTGGTGTAAAATAAAAGGACAAGAACAGTATACGTTCT
Source organism: Dissostichus eleginoides (assembly GCA_031216635.1). Classification (NCBI taxonomy): domain Eukaryota; kingdom Metazoa; phylum Chordata; class Actinopteri; order Perciformes; family Nototheniidae; genus Dissostichus; species Dissostichus eleginoides. The sequence goes on from CM062269.1 coordinate 32,912,016, forward strand.
GCATTTTCTTCACAAAATAAAATGTATTTTGGCTTGTACATTCTCTTAATATACATCGATGGCCTACAGAGTTGACAATAACAACATGATTTCTCCTGGGAGAGCCAAAGTCCTGGATGGGTCCCAGGGCCTGCCCTTGACACTGGATCTAGATTTCTCTTACTAGTTTGTCATGCATTTCTTTATTACAACTCCACACAGATTTTTCTTTTTTGTTTGCCCAAAATACAAGTGAATACTAGTATGTTTTACTTTTGATTAATCATGTTAATCACACATTATCATTGTGATAAAATGTTTTTATTGACTGACACCACAACTTTAAATGCAACCCAGTAAGCAGACTTCAAAACACGTCTGAGAAACAATGAGATGGCAAATGTAGGCCATTTCTCACACAATGCATGCTCACGTCAAAGGCAGTGTGTCGGCTGCAGGTTTGAAAGTGCTGGCAATCTGTGGGAGGCTGGCGCTGGCAGGTGGAGGGCGATGCAGGAGGGCTCCTGAGAGGCCACCGGTGTTGGAGACTGGAGTTGGACAGTTGAGGGGCCCGTGTAAAAGTTAAACAAGCCCCAATGTGCTGGACGGACCAAGGTAAGTTTCCTAGGACTTTACATAGGTAGGCCTTTGTTTGGCTCTTCAGACTATAAGGAAATGTAGATGTCTGTAATGTAAAGGCTAACATGAACAGGCGCAGCCACACAGGAAAAGGAGGGTATTTGAGCGGCTCTGGAGTTGTATATACGAGTTAAATGACTCAATGAAGTCTTTCATTTGTTAAAACCCATGTTAGTCTGCATAGTCTGCACATTTTCTCAGACCATTCTTGCACCATAATCCAATTATATGTTTTCACTTTGTCTGATCAGTATGTGCAAAAGAAAAAAATACTGGATTAATAAACCATATATTGATGTGCCTTTTCAATCCTGAACCTCTTTGCAAATCTGCTAAATCTCAAATACTTAAAATCCATTAAAATATTCAACGAAAAACTTTTGGTTGCGTTTAATTTAGCAAACGTTGACTGAGCTCAATATATTCTTGAGCCTGCACTTTCACACACGTACTTGAACACAGAACACACACACATACATAGACAGAGCTTCTAGGAAAGGGTTCATAGTACATCCCGTGTCCTCAGGTCCAGTTAGGCAGTCTTGTTAAATAAGCAAACAGCTCGTCTCGCCCTGTTTGCAGTCTGGCTTTCTCTGGCACTAAATATTGGTGACAGGTGTCTTACAGCAAGCGCAGCAGCACCTGGACTTCATTATCCAACCAGACACAGCTGGAGCGCGGCCAGCTGCCAAATACACACACACACACACAGCCAGTGGCGTAACGGAGCACACACACATACACACAGATGTAGACCACCGTGCACGGTAATGTTCAAGCTTGAGCCATGTGCACATACAGGTATGCAAATACCCCAGCACGAATGTACAAACTCACAGTCACACACTTTCTCTCCCTCTATGCTGCTTACACACATACACGTTTGTGCAACTATACTTGAGGGTACCACCAATCCCCACCCAATAACCAGGCTTGGGGAGTAACGTAATACATGTAACAGTGTTACGTAATCAGGATACACATTTCTTAAAACTGTAATCCTTTACAGTTACAGAAAAAAAAATATCAGATTACAATTAGATTTTGAAAACTGGGAGTTACTACCAGGATAACAACGTTACAATGTAGTTTAAAATTCATAAGGATATATTAAGAGGCTCATGCGCACACAGTACAAAACTTCACGAGTCTGACGACACCAAGTGACCGGAGAAAACCACCCGGAAGTTTCAAAATGCTTCCACTGGGGGGGGAAAAAAAAGAAAAAAGCTAACAGGGGAGAGGGGAAACAAGACCACCGTTAAGGGCAAGCTTTGGCTGCTAGCTGTGAAATACTGTCTTTATCTAAGGGGTCTAAGTATCATTTGAAGAAGCATTTAGGGGTAAGAACAACGCTAACTGCTAATGTTAGCTAACTAACGTCAACTAACCTGTCGACTACTACTACTGATTTTTCATTTAGCAGTAGGAAATGTTTAGTTTGCATGAGCAGTGACTCCACCACACCAGTGACAAGCAGTTTGTCATACCATAAATATCATTTTTGCAATACTTTTGTCAATGGGCTAGAGGTTTGATCTCACTCTCTCCTGTATTAACTAATTTGAAAATAGTGACCAGTGACAGATAGATGTTTCATACCTCCTATTTTATTATTTCTGTCTAATTTTGTAATGCAGCAACACCTGAATTTACCTTGTGGCGATGATGAATAAAGTTTTCGTCACCATTTCGTCACCTTGTTGAAACATTTGTTTTAACGTCGTTACTTTACAAATTCCCTAATTTGCAGGTTCTTCTTCCTTCTTCCTTCCCTTTGCTGTCTTTTCCCAGAGACCCGGGCAGGGTAAACACACAGGACAAAAGTCCCCCTCATCCCCCCATATCTCCCCCTACCTCACCCCTGTGCCGTCCCCACCCTGACGGCACCCTGGGGCCCCTCGACTCGCTGTTTTGTTTTTGTAGGACTGGCCGCCTCAGCAGACAGACAGACAGCAGACGTCTGTCCCCTGGGAGGATGGACTGAAGCAGAGCTCACAGACAGATATATATACAGTCTAATACTGCCAGTTTATCAAACTAAACCCTAACACTCTGTGCCACTTGTAATATGATTGCAAAAACAAATGCAAACTGATGAATTTAAATCTTTGCCAGAAGGTAATTGTTAATTGAATATTTTTTGGCTTTGTGTTGCTGATGGGACAAAAGCAAGAAAACTGAAAACTTCACATTGGGCTCTGGCAGATTGTGAAACTTAATTAAATAAGAACGATTGACTGACTACTTTTATTCGCTCATTCCCTTACGTCAGATCGCAGCAAGCGACCATGTAGGGCACTGGTCTGATCCCCCGCTGTTTACATTTTGAGATGCCTTCACGTGTTTCAAAGACCACAGTCATTTCATGTACAATGAAACAATAGCTGTTAACCCCCAACCTGTCAAATATAGCAGCGTGTTTAATGGTCCTAGTCTTCAAACTACAGTATGATGCTCTACACACCCCTCTAGCGTCATATTTGCACATATCAATTTCCACTAGTTATATGCGTGCAGTGTTTTGACGGTAAAACTTCTGTGTTCACACAAAACGGTTTCGTTAGGTTTAGACAACAAAACTACTTGTTTAGGAAAAAACTGGTTTGGGTTATGTTTGTAACGTTAAGTAAAATCACTCAAAGATGACTTGTGGTTAACACTCAACACAAACTTTGGTCTGCTGGGTAGAAGCCCTGTGTTATTTGACCAATCCATCTGACCAGACATCTATTAACTACATCGTCGTACCGTGTCCTTTTCTCCCGCCATATCTATGCCCACATAGAGCATTTTTTTGTTGGACTCATATGTAGCGCAGCCGACCAAGATTTTTCTATGTGAAGACTTGGGATTGAGAACGGGCTTGCTCATACTTGTCCAAGTGATGAACATCAGTAACACAATTTCAACAGCATTTTCTGTACCTGAACAGACAACCACTAAAGAGAGGCAGTTCGCAATCAGGAACACAATACTCAAGGCCAGCTTTAAACCCAGGACATTGAAGTCACATAGTGGTAATAGAAAGTTGCAATAATAGAATTGATTTTATTTGAGAGATTGATGGTTAGATGGTTGAGACAATGTAGATTATCTTGTTTGCGTGAAAGCAAATGCATAGTTTGAAAGTTTGTGATATAATAACCTGGTGTGATATATTGGTGACTAGGCAAATTCCAGCCAACAAATTCTCACCGTCTGCCTTTCAAAGCCTATACCAGTCAAACATGGGGACAAGTGCAAACCCTAACACTAATAACCCTGTGAGCCTGCAGACTCATCCCTGGTGCCTTTTGCTCCATTAGCCAAACTCTTCTCGTTTCCTTTGTCGCGATTCTTTCTCAAGTACACATGCAAAGTGAAAAATGTATTTAGGCTCAACTCTGCCTCTTGTATACAAAAATAAATACCAAGAGAGCCAACAGACAGACAGACAAATGGGCAGATAGACAAATAGATGGGGAGGAAGGATGATTGAAAAGAGACAAAAACAAGGAAAGACATAGAGGATTAAGGAGTAAGGAAATCAGTCTGAGAAGTTGAGGAGAAGTCCCCAGAGTTTAGTTGCCCCTAGGGCAAACAGAGGTTAAGCTAGATTGCTCACACTTGAACTCTGACCTTTTTATTGACTCTCTCTTCAGGGCTGACTTTCCCAGGAGAACAGACAGACTCAGTTCATCTGTATTACATTCACTAACAAAGAAACTAAAAAAGTTACTCTTGAGCAGGCATTGACATTATATCAATCAAGACTACAGATGACAGACGCCACCTGCAGAAATGTAAACTTTAGCAACAGAAAAACGACTTTGATTACTGCTTTAACTATATTTAGGATCGATACAGACACCATTATCTGTATCTGTGAACATACAAAATTAAGTCTTTCTTGTTTTTGGATAAAGTACTGGAAGTGGTGTGGTGTATATAATGTACATTTCCCAGCTGTGGGACTAATAAAGGATTTCTAATTCTGATATGAAATAACGTTTATTATTGGCATATAATTAGTTATAACATATATTTATAACTGTATTATTTATCCCTCTCTCCGTCTTACTTTTAATGCAAGAGCAAAAATTATAAAATAGCTAGCTAGCGCAAAAAGGACTGTTCAGACCCAGAGCTGTCAGTGCCCCTGTGCTACCTGTTCCACTCATTTTCTGTAACCAGTGCGGCATCAAGGCAAGACGGAATTGGCTGGCTAACTTACTAGCCAGTTGCTAAGAGTAAAATGTAACAACTTGCTTCATCCAGACACAATTGTCAAATTCCGGGAAAGCATATCACACGTGTTGAGGAAACTGTTGAGTCTTACATAGAACAAACTAAATTACCAATTTTCCAAATTACATTTCCATTAAATCATTTTTGTTTTACAATTTCTGAACCAGTTGAGTGTTGCCTTTGTGAAAGCAGACCCGACCAAATTAAAACAATGTATCATGCCCGGAATAGTTAGATTCAAGAACCAGACTAATTATTCATCGAAAATATCTGAAGTACAAGCAGCATAAGATGATAAAAAGCAAGTCTCTTGCACGTGTTGACCAAAATACAACATATATGCTTAAAAAGTATGCTAGCAAACTAAAAATCTGAATATGCTCAGGTACGAGATACGTATCATCCTAATTGAGTCCTAGCTTTATTACTGTGCCAAAATGGGCTTGGTGTTTTTTTATTTTAAAACAATTTAGAGAAAATGTGTAAGTTTGTAAGTGAACCTTGACGAAACTTTCTATTGTATTTACCAATTTAGAGCCACAAAAACAATTCCAGAGTTGGACTAGTAGTGCTGGCCAAAATGTAAGCCTCTACCTCACCAGTTTACACACACACACACACACTCCCAACAGCTGACAAGTTTCCAGACTGACTCTGGCCTCTCCAAGCACACATACATACGCATGCATGCCTGCACGGAAAACACACTCAATTCCTGAAAGAGAGTCAGCATTATTTTGTGGATTTGTTTTGGTCTGGTGCAAAACACAAGTCTCATTGGCTCTGCTGTACCTCGTAAACACATTTACACACACACATACAGAGACCAGATGCAAACCAACCAGCACATGCAGTCATGCCAGCAGCAAACAAACACACACACACACACACACACACACAAGTTTCCAACATTTACCCACTCACCTAGCCTGCAGCAGTCCAGGGGCGTCTCTGTCTGTTTTGAGGATGCCGCTCAGTGTGTGTGTGTATCTGAGTGTGTGTGTGTTTATGTGTGTGTGTGCATGTGTGTGTCAGCGTGCCAGGGACAGAGGTGGTGTGTCGGTGAATGCTGCTGTTGCTGTGGAGTGAACAGGGAGAGACAGACAGAGGGAGGAAGAAAGAGGGGAAGGGAGGTAGGGAGGTAAGGTGTGCTCTCCCTGCATCCCTCTTCCTCCTCCTCCTCCTCCTCCTCCTCCTCCTCCTCCTCCTCCTCCTCCTCTTCCTCCTCCCCAGCTAGCAGGAGCAGCAGAGTGGCACAAGAGGCAGAAGGTGGGAGGATCAGAGGACTTAGAAGAAGAAAAAACTCAACAGGAGCTACCCTGAATGGCTAATTTGCTTACATTCTTTCAGACCCTTTGTTTTCCAAATCAGTTTATTAGCATGTCTACTTAAAGTGTACATGTTTTATATAATTTCCAACTATACTTTAACTTTACACCCTCCTATTGTCCGTCTCAATACTTCGTATGAATGCGTTTTTAAGATGAAAAGCATCACAAGGCAGACCAATGGACAGAGATGGGCACAGACAGACAGACAGACAGACAGATTGAAGACAGAGGGGAACTCCGTATTTCCCACAGTGCACTTGTCCCCGGGGTGTAACAATCAGTGTCCACAAAATACTTTCTCATATTTTTTTAATTCAAATTTGTTGAGTGTTTTTGTGCAGCAACAATTTAGTACATTTTGCCAAACTACTCTTCTGTTGACATTGGATTTTCAATGAATTTTGAGAAAAATATGTACTGTGAGCAGGACATATTAGGACAATATATAGCGTCAATGTGGGTAGAGTTTTATTGTGACAAATATGACCATATTTGGAAAAAGAAAATTAAGAGGAGAGAGATCAGGTGGGGCTGGATAACATCGGGTTTAAACTAAAATTACAAGATAAATCACTAGATTAGTTCGCAAGGTGCTTCTGTAGTTCTTGTTGACTGTGATAATAACTGGGATGCTAATTTTGGCTAATATGATGGCAGGTTTATAATATACTGACCAGAAAAAAAAGAAAAGCAGACTCCTTGCAGTGTTGTTTAGGACAAAAAGCTAAGCTAACGAGCTGGCGGACAGCAGACAGCTAGCGGCTAGCCAACTGTGACATACCCCACCTGTCACTCAAAGCAGCCACACTTAATTATGCATTACTAAAAGCTTTAATATATTCCCCGGAATTTATGATGAAGCGCAAGAAAATGTTTTGTAACAGACTGTAAATATTTTTTTGTTAATGCTAAAGAACTGTAGCTTGATATCTGTCAATGTCCCATGTTTCTATGTGTCGTAAAAAACAGCGGTTGCTAACAAGTGACTAAATATGACTACTTAACGTCAAGCCGAACATTAGCCACCTTTAGCTTAGCGGTAGTGATGCGCAGTCATCCGACCGTGATGTAGTTTGTTTATTATGTTAGCTTTGTACTTCTAGCGATTGCATTTTCCCTTCAAAAATCGTAAAAGTCGTTTTCATATGTGGAGATTATCCCACTGAACTGAAAAACTGAACAGGATTATTTTTTGTGCAATATTACAAAATCCACTGGATCCCATTACTTTTGTTGAAGGACACATGGCGATGCTCACTTCAGTGTTAGCCTACAAAAATACGTCATCACTAAAGTCGAAAGGCTACTATAGAATATTTGGCCAATGATGCTAAAAATAAACTGCGCAAACCAGTTGTCACTATTTAGGCTTAAATCATGACTCCAATTAGGGATGTCCAAATGCTTTATTCGGTAACCCGTTGCAGAGAATGTACCACTTCGCATCTAACGTTAGAAATATGAAATCAGTGAGGGTTTAGTTCTGGCTCTTAATATCTAACAAATCCCCTGAGTGGTTTGGAAATGTCACCGGAATTTATTTGTGTTTTGATTTTGTTTAATGATAAACTTAGATTTTCTTTTCTAAATGCTCCTTTAAGTGACGGGATTTCCTCCTTTTCCGAAACACACTGAGAAACAGACTGGAAGCCAAAACCAGATGGGAGGACGGCGATTCAGACGGAGGAATGAGAGGCGAGGAGAGAGGAGTGAATGATGAGAGGAGGACGAGCAGACGTCTGAGGACCACCATGTCTGCCCACCATGTCGCCCTCCTCTCCTTTTCCTCATCTGTCTGTCTGTCTCCCTCCCACTTTAATACAATTTCAACTCTTCTCTCTAATGTTTTTCTCTATCTTTTTCTGCTGTTATTTCACACCCCTCCCTCTCTTCCTCTGGGTGTGTTTTTTTCTCTCTACTTTCAGTCACACTCCTTTCTTCACTTCTCTCTGTTTCTACAGCTGTCTCTTTGCACTTGTTCTCTCGATGCTTGATCACTTATTTTAATCCGTTCATGAACTGCTTAACCGATTTCAGTAAATGTTTATTTGTGTGAAAACTGTGGGACCTGAGTTTGCGTTACCACATGTATTGACCACTGGGGTTTGCAAACACGCCTTAAACAGTTTTGCCTACACATTTGTAATCTCTTTGTATGTATCTCATCTTCCATCCTCTCAGTACTTCTTCTCCTCCTCTATCAATTTCTCTCATTCTTCTATGTCTGCTGCAAGTGTGTCTGTTGGCTACATTAGTTGACGCTCTGCTCCATTGGCTGATTTGTAAACTGATAGGCAAAGTTCAGGGAGGCTGCCAGACCAGAGGAATAAGCCCCACCCACCAACTCCCCCAATAGAAGCCCACCACCCTCTACACAACTAATGAATAGAAGAATGTTGCACAAGGGCTTTCAACAGTCCCCTGGGTGTGTGTTTGTGTGTGCCCATTTTCAGAAAGTCTGCAGTCATTAGGGTTGGCGCATGCAGACAAAAAGAGCAATTAAAGGCCTTATAAACACAACCGCAGAAAGAGTGAAAAAAAAAGTGTTGCCCACTTAAGCTGCAGTCTAAAATGTGTGAAGCAAAACCCACTACTTCTTAAATACACTTGAATGGAACAAATGATTGAAAAAATACAGTGCAGCGTAATTAGTTGGGAAACAAACACCAGTGATTGATTGTATGCATACAAAATACAGCACTCATTATTTCCCATGCAAGTCCTGACACATGTCATCACACTTGTCAGGATACACCACTGTCTTGTTTCCCAGAGTCAAACATGGATTTATAAAGAGAACTGGATACATGCGGCGCCCCCTTCATTCCTATGAGAGTTGCTCATTGGCACATGAAGCCAAAACGGCCGGACTCTCGAATACAACAAATCCTGGATCTCCCGGCAATCTTCCAAATAAATGGGGGCCATTTAGTAAGCAAGTTGTGTTTGCCTTCCACTTCGTCACGGCTGCGTCACGTCCGAACTCATCTCAGTCAAATGAATGCAGAGGGAAAATAACTTTGTGGGTTTTTCCAGAACTTTAAGGCCCTAATTAATTAAATAAGGGCTATAAGAGTGTTCGTCGTGTCAAGTTGATTAGAAAAAATATTCTCTTATTTACAGACTTGTCTTTCTGGGCCAAATTGACATCACAGACTGACACAGAAGTTGTATTAGCACCGTTTGGCCACTATGAATATTTGCTTTTACACCCCATCTCACTTACTGGGGGCTTGGAGTCAACACATTGAATTCCAATTCCAAAAAACACTCCACAACATGTTTGATGTGTTTCTCAATTGAGAGCTTTTGTTGAATATATAAATCATACCTGTATTTAAGTACATAATTCTTTAATACCAATCACAGAACACAAAACTGAAAATCGATAATACGTACATTACATGTTGTGTAGTTAAAATGGTGCAAACTTCTGGTATTAAGCCTCCTAGCATAAATATTTCTCTAAAATATAGCTTTATATTTGTATGTTTTTTTTTACTTTCATTAAACTGATGGAATTAATATTTTCAAATGGGTTTTTTAGTTCTTTATTTAGGCCACCCATCGGATACAGCTTTGGTGTTTTGCTTTTTATATCAGATATGCCATTTTGTCTAAAACCTCACTCGTTGTACATTGGCTGCCTCTTTTTAATGTCTTGAATTTTGTCTGATGGAAAGATGAAACACATAAATTCCAGTATAGCTCAGACACTTTCCTGGGAAAGGGGGAGCTTATCCAAAGCAGTTACAGTGGAAGTCAGGAACTGTTGCCAGGATGAATCACAGCGTGATATGATGGACTATCAATTGTAACGAGACCGGCCGACAGAAGAGAAAACTGGTAGTACAACAATCCACACAGTCAACCTAAAATCCTAAAATCAATTAAGCAAAAACTACAAATGTTTGTATTATCAGGTGTAACATGTTTAATTTAAGTGGTATTTCACAAGGTAAAGCTAAACCTGTGCCTGATGAAAGTACAGTTACTTTGTTATATAACATTTCAATTTACACACTATGTGCCGTCATTTGGCTTGATTTTTTAGAAGGGAATATTGAATAAGATAATATCTTGAACATTATCTCAGTCATATGTTGTGGACAGCTGTGTTTGGTCATAGTTTTTTGGAATCTATCCCTAAAATGAGGACATATAGAGAAAAACAAGGCTAAGCTTTTAATTCAAGTTGGATGAAAGAAAGGAGCGCTCAAAAGTCTCTGTAAGGCAAACTGTAGTAAAAATATAATTCCTGCTTATTATGCTGTTTTATATCATTAATAAGTGAATTGTGGCTTTTTATTGGAATTTAAATCAAAAGAACGAATGGCAATGAAATATCTGATGTAGTGAAAGCAACCACAAACATATTACGGTAAGGATGACAATTTACTGGCAAAGTAAAGTAACGGCTCAACTGAGGTGCTCCACTCACACTGGTTCCCATTTGTCCTTATTGAGGCTGAAACATAAGCACTGCCATCCAATTATTTGTAAAGGAAGGCCTGGGGTCTCAGGTCACGGCTATTTATTACTGAATCAAAAGGGATCCCAGTGTTTTTTTTTAGATGCATCCAGGAAGTCTGTTACACATTCCCACACTAACCTGCCGTGTTTAGACTTAGGGGTCCTGAGGTGAAAGTCACCACAAACTCCTGGACAAGAAGCGTCCTCATATTTTACTGCCACAGAAATCTGGATTATCAAGACATATAGAGAGTCTCAAAGCTGCCCTAGGCAAGTATTTATAGTTAAAGGAAAAGGAAGAAAGCTGAAATGTAGTAAGCATTCATGGTAACACTGTATGGGCTCTGGCAGTGTTTAAAGACGTGTAAGTGGAAAAGAAAAATGTGAACAGACTTGGACAGTTTTGAACCCTCAGTCAATGCTGCCGTCATTTCACGCCTTTGTCCAAAAGTCCCACTTAACCCTTGTATGGTGTTCGGGTCTGTGGGACCCGTTTTCATTATTTATCTAAAGAAAAATGATATCAACAATTATTTTTTCAAACTCACACTCAATGGCCTTGGCTAATTTTCTGTGAAGAACATATATCAGAACACATTTTCAATGACCACCCACTGTACACCCCCCCTACACATGTATATTACATACAGGATGTTCGGCTCTAACAAAAGTGTGGAAATTGCGTGCGTGCGTGCGTGCGTGCGTGCGTGCGTGCGTGCGTGCGTGCGTGCGTGCGTGCGTGCGTGCGTGCGTGCGTGCGTGCGTGCGTGCGTGCGTGCGTGCGACTTTTGTGTTTCTGCCCCTGCCATTCGCGCACAAGGTTGCAACATTGTTGGTAAATTCAAGCACCGACACCTGTCTGCTCTCACATTCCCGCATTGTGTCTTGCAGGAACCAATCTTCATTTTTTTCACACTCTATCCCAGCTGCACATTTGGGGACAGACACAATAAATAAAGCTTCACCAGTTTGGGTCCTTATCACAACTGATCAAGATGGCCAATAGATGCTCTGCTCAGAGGGCCTTGCAAATTATTTTGGAAGAGAGAGAACCATTTGATGATGATGTAGAGGAAGAGGATGAGATTGAGCATCAGCTAGTTGCAAAAAAAAGACGAGCCACAGCACCAGGCGGTCAGCGGGCAAAAAAATGAGTAGCACTTTAATTCATTAATGTGATCTAACAAATGTAAAAGGGCAAATATTAACCATACATGCTGTTTATATTGCTTGTAATTGGGATGAAGTAAACATCTGTTGAGTATTTTAACATAAAACAGTTTGATTGTGTTGAATTGAAACCCAAAAAGGCAGCGGGTCCACCAGACCCACGAACACTGGCTGAATAACAAAAATATGAACACCACACAAGGGTTAATGAAGATTTTAGGCTTCTGGATTGCCAGTTGCTGGAATATAAGTGCTGGGATACTAGCCATTGGCTGTATAAGAAGTGTCCAAGAGTTTACATGTCCATGAACACAGACACCCAACAATAAAAACAAAGCTGCATGTTCAACTACTGTCCACCCTGCTGTCCATAACTGTGCATGGTGGGACCCACTTTCACATGGTGCATTCCAAAGTACACCCTAGACATGACCTCTTTGGCCTCCTGACTCTTGAAAGGGTGAGTAGGGGCTTGGGGTGGGGTCATCTGACTTATTCTGCCAATGAAGACACACTCCACTTTACCTCACTGTAGCAGATTTATTTTCACACCCACAGGTGGGGAGGACACATGCACATTCTTCTCACAGGAAGTTGCAAACCTTTACGAGAACCAATAGTGTTCACCAAGTCATTGAGAGTGACTTGACATCGAGGCACAGTCAGTTTACCCAGGAGAATGTCACTTTTATATTGTGCTACATGTATATGCACAATACGAAATATTGAAACCATTGCTTCCACGGCACAGATCACCCGCAGAGGGCGTGGTTAGGCCACTGCAGGGTTTCGGCCCTGGCAGCTCGGGTTACTGAAACACTCTGAGAATCTGAGGCGTGGGGTGAAGCCCCTCAGTAATACTGCACCCTTTGTGTCCCTTCCTCAAGCCCTCAAGCAGGTGGAACAGCTGAGCAGAGCGCAGAGGAGAGCAACTGCTGCCTCACCACCATCATCATTAGATCATTTCAGAAATCCACTCTTGGGGACAACAGTGCAGTACAGTGTCAAATATGGCTTTGCCAAGATGAGACAAAAAGAAATCTGCCATATATATAACATCACCACCATAATTTTATAACCTTTGATTGCCAAGGACTTGTTTTTAACACTCAGCTCACCCAGCTCAAACTGCTTTGACTCAAAATGCGCTTTCCAGACATATTTTATACAGTCTGCATTTCTGTAACTTAAAACCAGTAGAGATAATCTGGCCGAATTATTGCATGTCTGATCAGTTCGGTAGGGTCCTGTTGCATGACCGTGGGTCTTGTTTTTCGACATGTCTTATACCAGCTCTATGTCATTGGGACTGTGAGATTACAGCCTTTGGGTCTGTTGCTTTACACCATTATGCCCAAACAAACCTGTCCCGATGACTTAAATGAGGAAAAGACCTAGACGTGCCTGGAACACCTCCGCAGGGAGGCGCCCAGGTGGCATCCTTACCAGGTTCCTCAACCACCTGAAATGGATCAATTCCTAAGCAAAGGAGCAGCGGTTCTACTCCAAGTCCCTCCTGTGTGACTGAACTTCTCACCATGTCACTGAGGGAGATGCCAGCCACCCTCCGGAGAAAACCCATTTTGGCCGCTTGTATCCGCAAATCTTCATGACTCATCCTTCCTGACCATTGGTGAGGGTAGGAACAAAGATGGACCGGTATATTGAGAGCTTTGTCTGAAAAAACAGTCAAATGCATCATTCCTCTACCACTCTATAGCACCATACAGGTAAAACAACCACTAATAATAATATAGTTCAACCCTGGCTGGAAGCTCCTAGAACGCAGATATGCTACAATATGGCATGCTAGCCCTTGCTCTGCCTACAACCCCTCCCATGTTGCACTGGTATGCCAACAGCTGTCCAACCATGACACTGCACATACAGGCCCCTGTTGACCTGCCAGCCTAGGGGACATTTAAACTTTAAAGGGCCAAACTGGGCAGCTGGGTGCATGTGTCCATTCTGCGTAGGAGTGTGTGTGCTGTATTCCTAGCTCATCCACTCACTTCTAGACTCACCGGTCACAGACAATAAGGACTAAAGGACCTTTTTCCATCACATTTCTTTTTATACTTTCACTAATTCTTTATAAAAAAGTATTTCAAAGAAAAGGAACATCTGCAGCCCAGAGGATAATTATTTTTTAGTTGTGTTTGCTGTCCCTTCACAATGGGTTCATTTATTGCCAAGATGCTTCTTCCGACAGTCAGCAGCCTGGTGTTTCTGCCTACAGCCAGCGTGGCCGCCAAGAGGGGCTTCCACATGGAGGCCATGGTCTACTTCTTCACAATGTTCTTCACTGCGGTAGGCTTATGGTTCTGTTTTCATGTGACAGACTGAATTTGTGTGGATTGCGTTTCTTTAATTGTGGTGTTTATACTTTATTTCATATCAAGTTTTTTAGAGTTCATTTTATGTAAAATAAATCAAGTATACAATATGTTAATCCATATCCTACCTAGTCACTCATTTAATTATTAAGGCTTTGCTCGCAACAACTTTAAGTGACAAAATGTAGAAATAACCTCATATTTAATGAAACTCAGATATTCATTTAATTGCTATATAAATAAACTATTTGCTATTTCTTTTAATAACTCCAAATATGTTGGCATTGCTAATTGCTTATAGAAAGGAAAGTAGAGAGAAGACTTTCTAGATTTAGGACATAAATTCAATTGAATTGCCATTGGTACCGAGCTGTATACAGACTCTATGTAAAGGTTGTTCATTGATTTGTAACTTATTTAACTAACCATTAACCTCCTTGTATAATTATTTTTACATTTCAAATAATTGTATGGGTGTTCTATGACCATATAAAAATAGAAATGGAAAAGCTGTTTGACATTTAATTCACAAAGTTGTTGCCCCTGTGTAGTCAATAACATTCAAATATTCATTCAAGTTTCCAAAGTAAAATGCAATATTAACAATGTTCCCTCATTTTCTATTTATGCAAGAAAAATATAAAGAAAAATTAATGTGCCATTTTAAATGGTGCATTTTTTTAATGTTATAATAAAATACACATGTGAACATGTTTAATGCTATTGTGGTATATCATTGTAATTTTCAAGTTTATAATATCATTTTAATAAAGTCCCTTATGGGCTTCCATACCCTCCACCACTGTGGCTTTCTGTTTAACTTTTATGTCTCTCTGTAGATCTACCATGCATGTGATGGACCAGGCCTCTCCATCCTGTGTTTCATGAGATACGATGTTCTGGAGTATTTCAGTGTTTACAGCACCGCTCTCTCCATGTGGGTCACACTGATAGGTAAGTCTTTGTTAACAGTATTTTATTATCTTTTCTACATGGATTTTCCTGAAACAATGTTGAAAATTATGACATGACCTTGAGAAAGATACTTTTCAAAAGACCAGAAGTCTTCCATTCCACAACTTTTTGTTTCTTTCTTAAAAAAGAACTGTTTGTTGTGTAAATTCAAGCAAGCAATAAGAAAATGTTACACCCCTCAAAAAATTGAAAACAAAAGTCAATTCTCGTCAACTACACTTCCCAGGCGCAAGGTTAAAAACAAGCAGCTCTGCCCGCAGCAGTTGTTGATAACACATGTTATGTCTTTGAGTTCAGCTCACATGTGCTCATACTCACTTGCTTTCACTCTCATATTTTCACACACACACACACACACAGACAGACACACTCAGACACATACACACACACACACACACACACACACATACGCCCCTGTGGTTTTTGTAACAAGCCCTTTAAATCCTATGCTGTGAAAAGCCAAATTGGACAGCTGACTTTTTCATTCTAGACTAAAAGTAATGGTATTGTGTATCACGTTTAAAAATGGCTTTTAAAGTTTTAAAGAATGAAATGCTCATTAGATGGACCAGCTCATGAATGTGCTTGGGCCTATTTATGCTAGACCTGTTCTGAATTTTGGCGTTGATACGGATTCATTTGCAAGTGCATTACTGCCTGGCAGGCCAGCATCCAGCATTTGGCTGTACTAAATATATATTTGTGTAAATTCCTCATGGAGAATACCAAAATGAGGCAGAGGGACATCATCCACTAGCTAGGCTAATTATGTCTCGTTTGAAAATAAGCTAGTTGTGGTCACATTGGTATTTGTGAAGTAAATTAATATCGTAAATACTCTAATCGCCGAAACGCACTCTGGACTCTGAGTACTGTTGGACATTTCCGTTTGGTTATTCAGAGATGTGTGGAAGTAACTTTTTTGCCATACTATTTATTAAAACGTTTAGCTAGCTAACAAGCTTACTTTTTTTCTAAATCCCTAAGTTAGCTATAGCCTATACTTTCAAAAAGAAATTGTATGCCTGTATGTATAGGTATGTTAAAGGCTGGTGTTCATACGAAAATGTAATTGCTCCAGAGTTCACTCGACAGCGGGCCACCCTTTCACATGTCTCTAACATGCAGTATGTGTCTCCTCGTCCCAGCTCTGGGTGACTTTGATGAACCCCAGCGCTCCAGTGTTACTATGTTTGGAGTCTTGACAACCGCTGTGAGGATCTATCAGGATCGCTGGGGCTATGGGATCTACTCTGGACCCATTGGATCTGCTGTCTTTATCATCACTGTGAAATGGGTGAGTAGCTTTAGATTAACAGGGCATTGTTACAAGGCATACATTATGATCCAATCACTTCTCTGTCCTATCCACCATTTTCTTCCCCTTTCTCCATTTCCTTCCTTTCTTACATATCCACCATCTTCATTGACCTAGAACAATTTTTGTCTTCTGTCCTATCTTTCTTGACTTCTTCTCTTAAATTATTTTCTTTGTACTTCCCCAATTCCATCTTGTCCTTTTACTTTCCGTTTTTTCCACCCTTCTCTACTTATCTTCTTCTTCCTTTGCAGCTTGTCTTTGCTCTTACTGTCAACTCGAATTCCTTGTCATTCTAATCTGTAGCTAACATTATATTATTCTGAACTCCTGGTGTTTCAGCTACAGAAAATGAAGCAGTTGAGGGCTGTGTATCCGGAAAAGTCTGTGTATACACAGCAGGTCGGCCCGGGATGCTGCTTTGGTGCTCTTGCTCTGATGCTGCGTTTCTACTTTGAGGTGACTTTTGTCATTAAATAACAATCCTAACCCATTAAAAAAAAGTACAATTATACGATGAATTGCCACCTATTTACATTGTTAACAGGATTTAGGGACAGCCCTTTGTTCCGATGGACCATAATTCCAAAACACCAATGGTCTGAAACATGTCCTATTGGAACAAAAGCCCATTTATCCAACAGTCTGTAACCCAGAAAATAAACACCCATTGTTCCAAAGGCCCATTGATCAGGTGCATGGTTCATTATTTTATCAAATATTTGACATAAACAATGTTTTTTTCCTACTATGGCATAACCCACACTTCCCTGCCTCTGATTGGCTAGTTTTTCATTAATAAGTGGAGTATTTACTGGCGTATTTTATGTCATAGAAACGTGCCAATCTCTTCAGGTTATGTGAACCACAAACCTTATTTCAGGCTTATAATCACAAGCACATTCAAAAAAACGTTGAGACGAGGGATCTGAAGGGGCAAAATGGGAAACGCTTTTCCGGGTTTTAGGACTTAGTACTGCACCACTCGATTGATAGGGCTGTTCGGCTTAGACATATGGAGTCTAATTGGTTATGATGATGATAAACATTTCAGGGAAAGCCAATCAAAGACAGTGTAGATCAGGACAGGCCTTTACCCCATTCTGCATAATAATTAGCTGTGTGTTTCCGTTTGTTTCACGGAAAGTGTAATAATGGGTGTGTGCATTTCGGGTAACAGTCTCTTGGACCAAATGGAACTTTTTTCGGGACTGTTGGGGTTTCAGAATAATGGGCTGTCAGAACATTGGCTAGGCAGTTAACCATCACATACATTTTTTTAAATGTCTACTTGAAATGTCAGAAGTTGCCTATATGCAGTTGTATCTTTTGTTAAAATATGTTGTGTTTTTGTGTTACATTTAAGAGGCCATCAGACAGAGAAAATGTACGCATTAATAAAATAAATGACCCTGAATAATATGGGCTTTATTCACTTCACTGCAGGAGTGGGACTACGCCTATGTCCACAGCTTCTACCATCTGTCTTTGGCTGTGTCCTTCATACTGCTGCTGCCAAAGAAGAACCGCTACGCAGGAACAGGACGAAATGCTGCCAAACTCAGCTGCTTTGCTCTTTGCTGCTGCGTACGTTATATTTATTTATTATAAATACGAGAGGGTTGATAGGACTAACACAGTAGGTTGTTTGAACTACATAGAAAGTAAAAGGTAATATCAACTGACCCTCTAACAACAGAGCATAATTTATGTCAGTCATGCTCAGCTATCATTTATGTTACCCTAATCCTGCTTCCTACTTGTTCCCTCTCCAGTCCGTAACCCCTGGAACCACTAAAGAGAAGAAGGACAAGACGAAGGACAAGACGAAGGACAAGACGAAGAAGAAGTCTTGTCGGACTGTGTGGACAGTCCCCACTGAGAAGCTGTGGACAGGACGCTGTAGCACCCCCATCCTGCCTCTTTACAACCCGCCACCGTCAACACCTGTCAAAGGGACCAGCATCAGCAAGCTCAAAGAGATGAACGGCTGGAAGTGAACCCAAAACACATAGCTGTCTAACATAGGAGGACTTAAACCTGAAGAGCAGGCGATAGATAATGGTTGGCTATGAGCGGGAAACAGGAAAAACACAAAATACCTGTCAGCCAAATTCTGATAAACTTGTATATGGCTGGTAAGTTAATCTTCTTGAGCAGGAAACCAACCATCATGTGGACGTTCCTTTCTATTCCAAAAAAATATGTTTTGCTGGTAGAATATTTAAGGTCAGAAGTGACTTTAGGCATCAACCAGCCACTGTAGCTAGCTGGTAGCAAAGCATAAGTAACCTGAGGTAGTTATAAACTTCATAGACAGGAACAAAAAGGCCTCTGGTGCCCTCAAACTCCAGATAAGAACCGAGCTCTCTGAAGCACTTGTCCAGAGCTGAAGGCAGGCAGCGCGCTATGAAAGAACACACACAGCAAGAACAGGGAGACGGTGGCTCAGACAAGCCAGTAAAACTGACTGGAAGATTTATGAGAAGAAAAAACAGGCAGATGGTTTATCTCTCCAAAATATATAAATTGTCTTTAGAAATGTTCCTCAGGGGAGACCTTTCGTCTGCTCGCCTGTGTCTGTCCCCCTCCCCCTCCTCTTTCTCTTTCCCTTTCCCGTGTCTCTGATGGAAAGGAAGCACGCGGCTGAATTTGTTTATGAGAATTACAAGACTGTAAAGCACATTTGACCGTTTTTATACATCCTCGAGGTGCCAAATGTGTCATGTGGAGCATCAGACGTTGTAGGGAGGGGAAGCAGCGGCCCAGATGTCAGTCTGTAACCCGACTGAAGCCTCTTGATGTGTTTCTGGATCAGCAGGTGAACTACTCTGTCTGCTCACTCGGGTTCACTGACCGCTCAGCTTTGGCCATGACCTATGTCCCCATTGTGCACTGTTTGTACTTTGTAATACTTTTTTCAAGATATTGTTATTTATTGCAGAAGATTGTATCTTCAATATAGTGTTTGTGATCATTTTGTAATATATATAAAATAAAGTGAAATGTTATGACCCTGTTTTTAAAAAGGTCTTTAGGGACAGGAAGGCATTTTGACAACCTCAACCATCCGAGCCATCATTATAATGCAGTGATATGTACTTTGCAGAAGGCGACTATACCAAAAACCCTGACTGGCACATACTTCAAGGCTCAATCCAGTCTAGCAACACTAATCCAATTCCATACTTGCATATCTCGTTCCACTTTCACTTCAGGATGACATGGAGTTGTGCGTCCACACACGTCACCTGCCGCAAACACTACCCAAAGGCTACAAACGTGTTCTGCGTCTCTAAGACAAAACAGTCTCCGCCCAAAACTCAGATGAAACTCCCATCCACCAGGGACATTTTTTGAGCCGTGGCCAAGCCGTCAGCTTCTGTGCCCAGAGAAAGGTGTTTTTGTCTGGGCTCCGAAACTTGGCTGGCTGGGCCATCTGCACCACCCGGCTGGCTGCCTCAGCCCTGACAGAACAGTAACCTGAGCCTTTTATTGCACAAGTGTTAAACACTTTTCAGCTCCTTTATGACCAATGTCTATCCCGCACCACTCTGCTGAGGGGCTGAAGCCCACACACATTTAGGACTGTATTAATATACTTGTGAAGACTTTCTTCTGTCTGTAATCCCTGACTTTCACTGTACACTCACTAAAATCTTCAACTATTTGAATCCTTATCTTGACCGTAAATTGAAACATTGACCTAAAAGCGGTTTTAAGGAAATGCAAATTGTCTTAAATGTTTAGGGTTACTAGGATCAACTGACTCTTACGACCTACGGTCCTCATAAGAACATAATCACAAACACACGTACACATGTACACACAAATGTCTGAGGGTCTGAACACAGGCTTGTCTGCTGCAGGTTGTATGGGGCATGGACAGTGTCAACACATTAAGCGTTGATTGACACGAGTTTTAGCGTTGTCGTCTCCTTCGTGGTCGTCTGCACCCACATTCCCTGGCGGCGTGGAATTTCAGAGGGGAATTGGGTTTAATAAAGAAATATATCTGAACCAGTGGCGTTTTTATATGTACAAAAGTGGTGGGGCACGAACAACTTAGATGTGTATATATAAGCTTCTGGTGCTTTTTTAAACACGTAAACAAATAGCTGAGGCTATCCATGGACAACACAGACACTCATCACCGAGGTCACATATCAATCGATCCAGCAGAGCAATAGCCTATAGGCAAAATACAGAAGATCAACAAAATATATGAAATAAAATGAACTTACCGAAGCTGAAGTAGATGGTCAACTTCATTCATTTTCTTTCGGTTTTACTGATTGTAATCGCTATAAACTGCTCTCTCTCGTCTCCTCTTCACAACTACACTTTTCGCAGCACAGGTACTTTACAGCCAATCAGCTCTCTGAATTATGAGATGACGTTTGGTGGGGTTGCCAGCACTTTGCCCCACTGGTGATTATTTTTTTGCCGCACACATTGAATATAAAAATACTCTGAGCATGCGCAGTGTAGTTTTTACAGCACCCATTCATTTTGACAGCAGAGAGGGGCTTGCACCACATCGCTCAACACGGCTCAATAGGCACACTGTGGACACTAATTAGAAGAACGCAGACTAGAACAGCAATGTACAGACAAATCAGATGACTAATCATGATCTTAAAATATATTTTAACATATTTTTTTTTTGCAGATTTTTTGAATTATTATTTTCATTACTTTCTGCTGACACTAGGTGGGTCTGTGCCCCACCTGCCCCTAATGACGAGTCGCCACTGATCTGAACAAATACAAAAAATGAGTTTAAGAGTAAATATGCTATATAATTTCCGTTGGAGTCAAATACACACCAAAGTGCGTGGCGTGCATGAAGTGACTGCAACAAACACTGGTATGATCGGTATGTTTGTGCTTTTAGCTACAGTATGCGGTGTGAATTATTTTGGTTAGAAAGCAACAAGTGTGCAACAGGTCCTTTCTCTAGGTTCATCTCAATGTCCCTCCTCGACTCCTCTCTCCCCCTCCTTTTGATGCATGTGTGGTAGACCCACAGAACGTCAAACATTTAGGATATATACAAATACGGGTAGCATAACTAATACATATTTTAGAGATTTGTGTCTCTCTTCTGTAGGACAAATTGAATAACAACATCCAATACAAAAGTTGATCTGAAACAACAAGCTCAAATACCATAATGAAATGAATCCATCAATTATTATTATTGTTATGATTATAATTATAACTTAAATTAAATGTTATAGCTGGAAAAACAAATACAGGACAGAAAAGAATACATAGAAAACTATAATAAAAGAGATGAATGGAAGAGATGGACAAAATCATTTCAATGAGAAACTACATCCCAGGTTTGAAGGGATTTATGTGGAGGGAAGTCCAGTGACAGCTGATAAAACTGCACGCACCAGAAGTAAAGGGCGTTGTTTATGGTGACGCTGGAGTGAACGAGGACATCCCAATTAATACCTGAGGACTCCTCTGTCCTCACGTCTCCTCCTCGTGTCTCTCGCTCGCATCTTACGGAGGCGGAGCTAAAACGCAAGGAAGGGAAAGGGAGTGAGGGAAAGGAGGAGGTGAAATATTCAATTGAGATGAGCCTTCTGTGTGTCAGCTGTTGCCACAGCTGTTGTTAATGCAGTGGGGTCAGCTGACTCTCAGGGAACACCACAGAGATGCAGCCACAACACATCTTCACTGCCGATACTGACTACCAATGACACAAGCACACACAGCCTTATGGCCACTGTAAAGAAATGATAACACTCGTACACTGCAAAAAACTTGAAATCTTGCCAAGTATATTTGTCTTATATCTAGACAGAATAAGTCTTTACACTTGATAGAATAAATTAAGAAGTAAAAATGCAGTGAGATATAGGGTCTTGTTTTTAGACAATGCATCTTAAGTATCTTGTTAAGTCAAAGACTCGTGAAAACTATTATTTTCAGTTCTATCTCAGATGAAACGTTATTTAAAAATCACCAAATAACATTAGAAAACAGAAAACTTTGAGCATTTCTGGCTTATTTTGTAACACATTTCCTGATTCTGGTAAAATATAGTTCAAAATAAGTTTTCCCAGTTAATTACAAGATCTGATTCATCGTATTTCAAGAAATGTTATCAAACCAATGTTCACTTGTTCTATTGGCAGATTTTTTTTTTACTTATAACAAGCGAAAACACCTTGTTTTCATTATTTACTTGTTTTTGGAGCAGCATTTTGTAAATTTTTCTTGGATGAATAAAGAAGAAAAGCTTGTCTTGGTTTCTGTCTAGCAGTTTACACCGGGTTATATTTTACCATATATTATCAGGGCGGTCTCCTTAGCAAAAGTTGCATCCAACAACCAGTCAATTGTTAGAGATCTTGTAATGCTTAAATTCTCCAAAATGGCCGCCTTGGCAAAAACTATGCAGTTACATGTACCTACCCCAACCCTACCTTACATGACCCTACCCTCTCTCTCTGCTTAGCATTTTTCTGAGCTTTAACAACATCCCTGGCTAAGAGCTAGCGGTGCTAACAGCAAAAAAACTGTGCAAACCCAGGAAAAAAGTGTCGACAAAGCTAGCGTTGTAACCTAAAAGGGAACCAGAGGGTGGGAGTTCAGCATCTTTGACAACACCATCAGTGGGGACACAGTCATAAGCAGGAACCGCGGTTTAAACGCAGCACAGAGCCTTTAGCTAGCAACACACAGGATTCAGATATGCAAGTGGATTCCAACAAAGCACGACTCACTTTCCCATAATGCACAGCCAACTAATTGCTCTTTTACTAGGCAGTCATCGGTGGTAAAAGGTATTTCATGTTTATTTGTTTAGGGACAAGTATGTAGCATAAACCAATGCCACACACCACAACATTTATAGCCTAAGCTAATTTGCAATGCCCGTCTCTAGTTAGGCCTCTAAATTGCATAAAACTTAACAACAAATACACAATAGTCACAAAACACAAATTCAATGATAGAAGAAAGAAGAAACAAATATTAAGAGAGAGAAAACGCTCAAAAAGGAGGAATGCAAGAAAAGAGAATTAGTGAAACAGAGTACGTTTTGGAATTTGACTTTGTTCATGTTATTCTGTGCGGTTCTGTGGTTTAGCAGACTGGAGCGTCTCAACAGTGCGCAGGCGAACCTGTGACAGTGGTCTGATATGCAAAGAGAACAAAGCATTATCACTCATTGAGTATGGTTTCGCTAGGGGGATTCATAAAGCTTCATCTTCTTCTTATTCTGGTCTTGACAGATAAAGTCAACTTTCTTATCAAAGTTAAGAAATAAATATTTCTCAATGTCCCAAAGAAGAAATATATTAAAATATATACATATATATATATATATGCAATATATACATACATACACCAAAAAAAACACAACAATAAATATATACAAATATTCATAAATATTAATAATTACTTTTTGTTCCTAATAATTAATCTAAGTGAGATCACTTTTAGATAAAGTTAAAGAGCCAGTACCAAAACATTTAGATGTTGTGTCAAGAGTCAAGACAAGATTTTACCAGTCAAACACAGTACTTCAGTGAATCAGCCTGAGAAATGCCACTATGCTAAAATTGTGCCTCTGCCGCCCTCTATTGGACTGCAGTGTGTAATCACATGTCAATTAAAGGATAATACCTCAGCATTTCAGAAAAGGGTTGCCAGTGTTTATTTAGACTCAACGGTCTCAGTGTCGTAAAGTAGTCTATTTTATATGTGTATATATATAATTGAAGTCATTAAACTCATTACATATATATATATACAGTGGAGGAAATAAGTAGTTGATCCCCTGCAGATTTTGTAAGTTTGCCCACTTACAAATAAATTAACAGTCTATAATTTTAATGGTAGGTTTATATAAACAGTGAGAGTAAGAATATCAAAAAGAAATTCCAGAAATTGACATTATATAAAAGATAAAAATGTATTTGCATTTAACTGTGGGAATAAGTATTTGATCCCCTTGCAAACAAGAATTCTGTCTCCCACAGACCGGTTACATAAGTCATCTTCCTTTAAGAAAGTACTCCTAATATCATCTTTTACCTGTATAAAAGACACCTGTCCACAGAATCAGTCAATCAGATTCCAACCTCTCCACCATGGGTAAGACTAAAGAGCTGTCTAAGGACCTCAGGGACAAGATTGTAGACATGCACATGGCTGGGATTGGCTACAAGACCACCAGAAAGCAGCTTGGTGAGAAGGAGACAACTGTTGGTGCGATTATTCGGAAATATAATGTGTGTGTTTCTAAATGGAAGAAACACAAAATGAGCATCAATCGCCCTCGGTCTGGGGCTCCACACTTGTCTCACCCCTTGGGGTATTGATGATCATGAGAAAGGTGAGGTATCAACCAAGAACTACACAGGAGGAACTTATTAATGATCTCAAGGCAGCTGGGAACACAGTCACCAAGAAAACTATGGGTAACATACTACACCATAATGCATAAAATACTGCACAGACCGCAAGGCCCCCTGGCCCTGCTCAAGAAGGAACATGTACGAACCGTCTGAAATTTGACAATGAACATCTGAATGAGTCAGAGAAGGCTTGTGAGAAGCTGATGTGGTCAGATGAGACCAAAATCACAATATTTGGTATCAACTCGACTCGCTGTGTTTGGAGGAAGAGAGATGCTGACTATAACCCCAGAACACCATCCCCACCGTCAAGCATGGAGGTGGAAACATTATGCTTTGGGGTGTTTCTCTGCTAAGGGCCAGGAGGACTTCCTGCATCGAGGAGAGGATGGACGGGGCCATGTAGTCGTGGAGATCTTGGCTGATAGCCTCCTTCCCTCAGCCAGGACACTGAAAATGGGTCCTGGACGGGTCTTCCAGCAGGACAATGACCCTGAACATACGGCCAAGGCAACACAGGAGGGGCTAAAGAAGAAGCACATTTAGGTGAGGGAGGGTCCTAGCCAGTCTCCGGACCTTAATCCCATAGAAAATCTGTGGAGGGAGCTGAAGCTACGAGAGGCCAAGCATCAGCCTCAAAACCTTCAGGATTTGGAGAGGATCTTCAGAGAGGAGTGGACCACAATCCTTCCTGAGATGTTCACAAACCTAGGGACCAACTACAAGAAGCATCTGAGCTCTGTGCTGTCCAACAAGGGTTTCTCCACCAAGTATAAGACACGTTTTGCAAGGGGATCAAATACTTATTTCACACAGTTAAGTGCAAATCAATTTTTATCTTTTATATAATGTTCATTTCTGGATTTTCTTTTTGATATTCTCTCACTGTTTATATAAACCTAAAATTACAGACTGGTAATTTCTTTGTAAGTGGGTAAACTTACAAAATCTGCAGGGGATCAAATACTTATTTCCTCCACTGTATATATATGTTTGTGTATTTAATGTGTATAATGACTTCAATTTACTATTTAAGTTTGGAAACCATTAACCATAGGTTTGAGTTTTGAGTTAAGATTTGCTCCAAAGAAATATAGCAGTCAGACGATTGATAAAAAAACATTTATTCCTGGTATTATCACCACCCAGAGAGGTTTTACTTCTGAGATGTGAACTCAGAACACCCCAAATCGCTTGTTTTCTTACGACATCCTGGTGTGTCTGTGGGCAGACTGTGCTGCAGAGCTGGACGGTCGTGGAGACATGACTGAACCACTTCCTTAACCTGCCACAGCAGACACAGAAGAAATTCTGTAGTTCAGCAAAAGGCAACCCTGTTCGCTGAATCTTTGTACTGTTTTAAGCATCAATCTTTCTGGGCAAAGTAAATAGTTGGGGTGGTTACTTAGTTTTTAACACAGTTGATTTTGAAATATCTGTATCTTGTGTTCAGGGGATTTTCCTTTGAAAGAGTGGTCAATTCATAATTTATTTCAGGTTATGAAGTCTCTTGGTCAGTTTTTCTAAAGTCAACTTGATTTTTATCTAAATACACTGTGATTAATTATGCTTTTAACTTCATTACCTGCAGGAGGTTCTTCACGGTTATCTGCGTCTCCTGCTGGTTAACACTCAGCTTCAGCTCCTTTCCTGCTTCAGGCGGGTCTTTTGACGAACTCGCTGTGTTCTCATCGGTCAGAGTCATCTTTAGGAGCTGCTCACTCAGTCTAAGAAAACAAAGCAGGAAACACTTGTCAGATATACTGATGGTAACATGCCCAATAGAGTGGTGCAGGAATGAGTCCTAAAACCCCGCAATGGGATAGCATTTTAGGAGTTACAGTTTCCTCGTCTCAAAGTCAATAATATTTTGGACGTATTTGTGGTTAGATTGTGACAGTTTGACTTACTTTTTTATGTTTCTTTATTTACTTTTTTAGGGTGCCAGTCAGGTCTCTCTCCTGACATTTAAGATGTTGCACAAAGTTGTATACATCTCACTGCAAACACCCAACATTGAATGACATTAGAAAAAGAATTAAAGACACAACTCAAAATTATAATCACAAACAGCAAGTGTATTTCGAATACCCCACAAAGAATTAAACAATCCTTCTTCCCACAGTTCACTTTTAAATCCAAAATGTTCCACTTCGGGTTTTCTTCGAAATAAATAAAACATTCAATTTACCACGGGAGAATGTCAGTCATTTTAGTCAATCCAGTCGGTTTGGGAAATCCAGTCCTGGTTTTCAAGGTGGTTGGGAGATGACCGGCTCCTTTCAGATTTGTAAACAATAGAGGCTTCACGTTTCCGGATTATAGAGAGGCGAAGTCCCGCCCATCTACTTCCGACCCATGGGACCTTATTTCGGAAAAATTATGTATTGAAGTCAATGGGGAGAGAAAGATTATCTTTCGATCCCGTTTGAATTGTGCCACGAATTACACATATGATGTTTGTCAATTTAAAAGATAATTTTGCAAGTCAAAAAATTTAAATGTGTCGGAAAACTGTGAAGTAACACTTTTTTTGTGTGAAACCGCTCATTGAACTACATCTCCCGTCTCGCACCACACACCAAGACGGCCGTCACGTTGCGACATTTCACTTCTTTCTTTCAGAATGAGGCGAAAAGTATTAAAAGAGGTGAAAATCACTACAAGTCTGGGCATGTTGAGAGCTGTACATACACAAAAGTGGAATTAGTCGGTTCCGTAAGAGCCAGCATGCGGGACCGGGATTCTGGGATTTATAGTCTTTCTAGTTGCATATTTTTCATAGTCTTATATTTCAACAGTTTTACGACAAACTGTGACTTTTTTGACATGGAAATGATTTTTTTAAGATTGACAAACATCATATGTGTAATTCGTGGCACAATTCAAACGGGATCGAAAGATAATCTTTCTCTCCCCATTGACTTCAATACATAATTTTTCCGAAATAAGGTCCCATGGGTCGGAAGTAGATGGGCGGGACTTCGCCTCTCTATAATCCGGAAACGTGAAGCGACAGAAGGGTATAATGACAGTGGACGGCGGATCAGACAAAACGGCAACACGGACTTTAAACCATAGATATATATAAAGGCTAGATGGCTCAAGGGGGAGTCGCCAGCGTAGCTCACCGGTGACCATCTTGCCACAGTCAACAACTACTGCTACAGCTGTTGTAAGGTGACTGATCTGCACAAAAATACTCTTTACTCGCTGAAATCTTGACTGATTTACAAATGGTTTGGTTTATTATAAACGTTATTAGCATGGCTATGATACAGGAGACAACAAGACATGTTGAAAAAAAAAAGTCCATGATTATAATTATAAGTATGCAGTATCATAACTACATATTTGATGTTTATAACAAACCAAACCATTTGAAAATTGGTTGAAAATTGAGCAAGCTATGGTTATTTCAATAGTGCACCATAGACATAATGTTATGAATGAGCGAGCTGCCTGTGGCAAGATGGCCGCCATGTGGCAACGTCGGTCTCCATTGGCCAGCAGTGCGGGTGAGTCATCTAGTGTTTATATGTATATCTATGCTTTAAACGACCTTACCCCTAGATTCTACCGGTCAGAGTATCCGGCCCATCCCCAAAATAAACTAATTTTGCAGACCCTATCCCTCCAGTCTTTCAAGTAGGAGGAGAAATGCCAGCGTTCTCCTCCGGTTTACAGGCACTGTGTCAATTATATATATAGAATAATTATGATGATGAATGCATTTTTTTACCACTAAAATACAGCAACACATCTTTGATTCATGTCGTTTATAACTGGAATATTACAATTATTATTAACTTTGTCTGTACAAAGTAGCCTGTCCAGGAAATATGCCCAAATCAACAAAAACTGCGAGCCGGCAGGCAAGACGCTCAGCTTCTGAAATGCTCCTGAAACGCGCCCGGTAGGGTATGACGCCGGAGGAGGCCGGACCAAAACCGCGGCGCAGCCGTAATGCGACGCAGGCGGACCTGGTGGAATCGAGGGGTAACCAGGGTTGGGTTGTAACGGAATACATGTAACGGCGTTACGTAATCAGAATACAAAAATCAAGTAACTGTATTCAGCTCGCGTTACATTTGAAAAACGAGTAATCTGATTACAGTTACTTTCGTAAACGTGAAGTGAATACATTTTGGATTACTTATTGGAATTATTGGTGGAAAGATTTCCTCACAACATTTAATATTCATTACTAAATGTACAGCCGAATCATCACAGCGCACAAAACCTATTACCGCCGCAGATGGACCAAAAAAGGGAGCGTTTGAAAAAAATGCGGGTCCGCTCAGTGAAACAATAACAACGAAACATGGAGGAACAAAAGTCTGCGTTTAAAGTGTGTGTGTGTGTGTGTGTGTGTGTGTGTGTGTGTGTGTGTGTGTGTGTGTGTGTGTGTGTGTGTGTGTGTGTGTGTGTGTGTGTGTGTGTGTGTGTGTGTGTGTGTGTGTGTGTGTGTGTGTGTGTGTGTGTGTGTGTGTGTGTGTGTGTGTGTGTGTGGGTGGTTAAAACACATCAGCCTGCGGTCGCTCTTTAGCCTTTCTAATGATTCTGAAGGTAAACACAGTGAAGGTGCGTGAAAGGCGGTGCGTGAAAGGCACTGCGCGCTCCTCTTCTCAGAGGCTGAGTTAACCCTCCCGCCGCCTCCTGGTGCTGCAGAGATTTCATGAAGAGAAGGAGGTTTTCCTTCTATAAAACAGCTGCGGGCAGCAGATACTGTGAGTGTCACGGACATGAATTCATAGATCAAGGCAGACTGGTGCACACCCTCTCCTGTTTTGCCAATCCGGTGCTTAAACAAATATAGCTCTACACCCCTGGCCGAAATGTCCTTAAAATGAAGTCAGAGTTCGACATTTTAATTCATGTCCTGCCAACACTGGCAGGACAGAAGGCGACATGCCCGTTCTAAGTCGTGTCCCTCACTCCTCACATCCCAAGCTGCATCCCCAAAAAGTGTATTATTTGTTACATCGTCTCAGATGTTATGTTTCAGTTGTGCTCTTGATAAGCCATTAAAACAGTAAAAACACGTTCAGTTTCCTTTTGCTTTTTGTGTCTCCTGTACACCAAAACATACCCATCTGTTATGGAAAAAGAAAGTAATCCAAAAGTAATCTAAAAGTAATCTGATTACTTTTATTATTATTATTATTATTATTCGGATTACTTTCAGAGCCATGTATTCAGTAATCAGTAACTGATTACATTTACAAAGTAACCCTCCCAACCCTGGGGGTAACCCCTCGATTCCACCGGACAAAGTACAGACAAAGTTAATAATAATTACAATATTCCAGTTATAAACGACATGAATCAAAGATGTGTTAATTAATGTAGTTTGTTTTTAGCTTAGCATTAGCTTTTTACTTCTGGGATTTATGCTTTAAGAATATAAAAGGGGTGTTAATATGTGGAGATTATCCTGCTGAACAAAACAAGGAAGTATCATAAACGTGCGTTTGGTTTTATTTTCTGCAAAAATCAAAGAACCCAATAGCCGCTTTCAAGTACTTTGCCATACTTAGTTCCCAGCACTTAGTTCCCAGCACTTAGTACCACGATGGAACTAAGAGCATCTTGCCACAGGCAGCTCGCTCATTCATAACATTATGTCTATGGTGCACTATTGAAATAACCATAGCTTGCTCAATTTTCAACCAATTTCCAAACGGTATGGTTTGTTATAAACATCAAAGATGTAGTTATGATACTGCATACTTTATAATTATAATCATGAACTTTTTTTTTTCAACATGTCTTGGTGTCTCCTGTATCATAGCCATGCTAATAACGTTTATAATAAACCAAACCGTTTGTAAATCAGTCAAGATTTTAGCGAGTTAAGAGTATTTTTGTGCAGATCACTCGCCTAAAGGTCTCTACACACCAACCTGAGACCAAAGAACGCGTACCGAAGGCGTCCCGACTTTTACGTCAGCTACTTTGGGCCTCGTTGGCTTTGTCGGATAAAGCCGCCCGCCTACGAACACACCGCAAATACTTCAGCCGACGAGTGGCAATAACTCTCCTTACCAGCAGGCGGCGGTAGTGTGTATTCGTCATTCAAAAGAGGCAACAACCGGAAGACAGACTGCCTTTTATACACCGAGAGAAGAAGAACAGACTTAGTAATATAAACAGTTGATCAGTTGGTCTTCACTTTCTTCATTCCATGCCGTCATGATAAAAAAGAAACTCTTGCGTCCGGGTGAGATGAAAATGAGGAAGATTAGCCATCTGTGTGTGCCTTCTTATCGTTTGTTTTGGTCCCTCACTTCCGCTTCACTTCTGATGCACTGATTCGCTAAGCTGAACAGCCAATCAGAGTGATTGATTTGTCCCGACGTTCTTTGGTCTCCCGCCGCCGATTCAACATGTTGAATCGGCGGCGGGAGGAGGCGGGAGGGTTGAAAATGTGCCGTAAAGAGACGACACACCAACCTGAGTAGTGCTACGCGAATGCCCGACTGCCTCTGACGGCTTCGGACGGCCTCTGACTCCCAAAGTCGGGCCGGTGTGTAGAGGCCTTTACAACAGCTGTAGCAGTAGTTATTGACTGTGGCAAGA
Source organism: Dissostichus eleginoides (assembly GCA_031216635.1). NCBI lineage: Eukaryota > Metazoa > Chordata > Actinopteri > Perciformes > Nototheniidae > Dissostichus > Dissostichus eleginoides. Next base: position 32,943,433 of record CM062269.1, read on the forward strand.
TGGCCGCCGGTGAGCTACGCTGGCGACTCCCCCTTGAGCCATCTAGTGTTTATATATATCTATGGCTTATACTGCCACCCGAAGTCCCCGGCCGGAAGTCCCCGGAGTTGGGGACTGACACACACACTAATGGCGCGTTTCCACTACAGCGCGGAGCCCGGTTTAAGAGGGCTGTGACGTCAGCGGCCCGACTTTGGTTGCGTTTCCACTTGGCCTAGTACCGGCCGGCGGGTCCTAATTCACAGTTTTTCTGGCCAAATCGTGGTTCTAGGGCCAGGAACAACCAGGCTGAGTTGTGACGTCAACACTCTCGACTGCTGATTGGTCAGAGAGAATCGTCACAATCGGCGCGCAAGATAATCCCTGGCGTCGCATATATATATAGCGAAGCTTGCAGCATTTTTATAAACAGCATTTTTGTCAACAGAGGAGCTAAAATGGCAAAGAAAAGCACGCCGTGGTTGGTCGAGGAAGTGACGACGTTCCTACATTACATTGCAGATGATAAGATCCAGCGGGAGCTCGACGGGACAACTCGCAATATTAAAGTATTTCAGGAGGTCTCTACACAGATGTCCACAAGCGGCTACTCGAGGACTGTCGTGCAGTGTAGGGAAAAACTCAAAAAGATGAAGAGTGAATATCGCTTGGTCAAAGATAATAATAACACGAGTGGTGCCAGTAGGAAAAACTGGAAGTGGTTTGAGCTAATGGACACCATTTACGGCCATAGACCGGCTAGCGTTGGGAGGGATGGAGGCCTGGACTCTGCAACGGCGTTACTGGAGTCTCTGCATGGTACGTTTTTTCTAACGCTCTGTTATTTGCTTGAAAGCGTTGTGTCCCTATCTGTTCTAAAGCTCACTTCTAACAAATAAGTCTATTTTATCCTTACATTTATGTTCGCATTGAAGATGGCGTCACGGCAGTTTTAAGCAGCGTGACTCCGCCCACCAAAAAGCCGATCGCTCCGCCTACACTGCGTTACTATAGTTACTGCCCCAGTTCCTAAACTGTAATGGAAACGCGCCATCAAGTGAGCTGGTCCTAACAAGGCCTAACGAGGCCGAGCGAGGCCGAGCGAGGCCGGGCTTCGCGCTGTAGTGGAAACGCGCCATAAGACTGAATATCATGTTCTATTTGCAATTAAAGATTGATAATTGTGTGTATTGGGTTATTGAGAAGAAACTAGAGACAGTGCTGGACATTTTTTTGGGCGGAGAGCAGAGTCCTGCACGGGTCTGATTTTCAAGACCCGCTCCCTCCCCCGCGACGTGCAATACCGAACCCGCCCCGCGCTACCCGCACATATTGCCAATTAGTTCCGCAACCCGACCCGACCCGTCAGCACAAGATCCGCAACCCGACCCGAACCCGCATATATATGAGCAGTGAAAGAATTTACAGAATTCACAGAGCAGATTAAAGGGAAATGGAGCTCCCGAGGGAGACACTTTTTTGCACTTCTTGCAAGCAGCGAACCCAGCGAACCACTGATTTTGCGGGTCACCCGTCGGGTACCCACGGGTACCCGACCCGATGCAGGACTCTGGCGGAGAGGGCCTTTTTTCAGTTATTAAAGTATTAAAGTTGAAAAGCAATGATTAAAAGCTCATCCATTCCGGGCTTTGAACCAGCTGCGCGGAGGACATCGCAGCATTCGGGCCGCCGGCTCTATCCACTGTGCTATCTATTCCTTACACAATCAAACTGTTTTTATATTACTCATAATTGTCTTTTTGTTCACAACTTCTCCACATTTCGAAGTGTTTCCCGAGCCAGAACGACCTATCTTTCTTCCTGGCTTGCTCTATAATGATCCAATTCAAATGCAATACCAACAACAACTCAACAGCAACAACGCAAACTACGACAACAACCCACACATTGCGCATTGTTTAGAGCGGTTATAAAGTGTTGAAGCGCTCAAATTCGAAACTGTTTCAACCTGTCACCTGTCAGAATAGAGACGAGGCAGTGCATTGAATCGCGTGATTGGACCGCGAACCAGTCAAGTGATTCATTCAGGAAATGAAGCAGTTGCTGGTTCGGACGTCACATGTCACGTGATTTTAAGCAGTTGCTGCTTCTGACGTCATATGTCACGTGATTTGAAGCAAGCTTCGAAGCGGGGCTAATGCTAATAATGTTAATGCCAGCAAATACAATGGCGCCTTCAAAAAACTTTTCAGAGTTTTACGGGGCGTGGTTTGCAATTCGCCCAGCCAATCAGAAATTGGTACTTTTTTCTCCCCAGGATAGTACCACCTCTCTAGCAGGCACTAAAAATGGGGGTAAAAGTTCTCTGAACTAAGTTCTCTTTTTGGTGTGAACGCAAAATTCCAGGCACTAACGGAACTAAACGGGGAAAAGTACGGGGAAAAGTACTCCGGTGTGAAAGCGCCTAATGGTAAAAATCCCAAATGTTTTTTGTTCAGGGACCCTTGGTGCTTCTAACTTCCGGGTCAGCCTATAAAAATATGTCAAAAACAAGTAGTTGAATAGTTGAATCCTTACGTATTGACAACGAGTGTCCATAATAACGTTTCATTTATTCCATGTCAAATGTATACAGTATACGTATAATGTATTGGTGGAAGAGAATTAGTAAGGGTTCAGCTGATCATATGGCACCGGGAGAAAATGGGTTGCTCTAGGAATCTTGGATGTAGGAAAGATATATAAGTTATTTGTTACATGTCAAGCTGCAGTACACAAGGTGTGTCCTAACCAGACATCTTGTGAATGTTAGTGGTTCTCACTGTTGTTGATCAGAGGGTGAGCTGCAGGCCTGGATGGTGTCCATCAGCTGACCTCTGATCCTTTGTCCTGCTGGACTGGACAAAACATCCGACTCACTGTAGCCAGGGAACAGGTTCATGAGCATAGGAGGCACCTGCAGAAACCCACAGACAGACACACAATTTACTGCTTTTAGTCCCACGTTTTATGAATACATATTAATGGAGTGCTGCAGGGATTAATCCTTTAACCCGGAAAAGAGTAGGCATTTTACCACATCGAGTTCCCTTGTTCAAAGTCAACTGTTTTTTTGTGCATGTTTGGTAGATATAGATAGATATGGTTTTAGATACAAATTGATCTTCACGTTTTGTTTTAGAGCATAACATATGTCAGTAAATACCCTACTTATAAATGTCTGAAGCTTCTATGTTTCTTATAAAGAGCGGTTGCTAAAAAGTGAGTAAATTAAACTACTTAACGCCATCACGCTGAACATTAGCCGCCTTTAGCTTAACAGTGGTGACGTGATGTGAGTCAGGTGACTGTGATGTTTTAACTTTATAGCCTAAGGTTAGCTTTTCTACATCTGGTGATTGTATTTAAGCTTCAAAAACCCTAAAAGTGGTGTTAATATGTGGAGGATATCCTGCTGAATGAAACGTTTAAGTATCATTGACGTGCCACAGATCTCATTTTCTGCAATACTCCAATTACTTTTTCCGTTGTGTTTTCTAAATGCTGCACATGTTTTGACAATTTGGTAATTTTTTTTTTTCATTTGTATCATTTTTGAAACTGCAGCGCGTTTCTCCAAATCGAAATGTTGTGGGCCACCATACTAAAGTGGTAAATATGACTATATTTATTTTATGGTGGATACAATACTAAGCTGTTTAAATATGAATGTATTGTTATGCTATTATCATCACTCTTAAATGTTATTTAGCTGACAGTTATATCCAAAGCGACTCACCTACAGTTCAACACCGTACGGATGCCTACAGGAGCAAATGGGGTTTTTCTGTTGCCCTAGGACACTTTGATTGTTGACTGCAGGGGCGGGGTATCGAACCACTGACCCTCTGATTGTGACTCAGTGGATAAATATGCGTTTACCAGTCGTCCCAATGTTGTTTTTTTGTAAATAGGCCGGTTTTCCTGACAAAAAAAGGTTTGATGTATGAACTATAATGTGTATATATAGATTTATATATAGATTTAACCCAACTGCTCTTTAGATGAAAATCGCTTGTATAACTAACCCTTAATACAAATGCATTTAAACTTGGTATTTACACTTTTTGGCAATTAAAAATGTTTTATTAAGACTCACTTCTAGCAGTTTCAACATCTTTTTTTAAGACTAGAGCTTTTAATGAGACACTTGAGCTTGCTTGTCTTAAGTTTTGATGGTTCAGGGGCAGGAAACCAGGCTAATAAAAATTGATTTAAAATGTTTTTTGTGTGGAAATATATTGCAACCCCTAATCTTTCTATGATCCCCCTGCAATGCCCTCAAGTACCCCTAGGGGTCCCCATACCCCGGGTTTGGGACTGCTTTAGTAGACCAGCGAAGAAAAATATGAGTGTCTTATGTGAGGGAATCTGCAGGAGGAAGTTCTGACCTCCTCGTTGTTGGGATCCAGGATCAGCATGCAGACAAAGTCCTCTCTGGCTCCCTTCAAGTTAAGAAGCTTTCGGGAAGCTTTGGATCTGCTTTCATAGTAATGACCCGCAGTGGGGTTGTCCTGGATGGCCAGAGAAAACATCTCAACTGCCTCTTGGTAACACCTGAAAATGCAGACACTCACAAATAAAACATCTAAACGAGATTTGATTAATTTTCTTCATGTGTGGTAAATATTTGTTCTCCTGACCCGTCCTGGAAGCAGAAAGAGCCCAGGGTGTTGTGGAGGACAGCAAGGCGCAGCCGGACAGCAGGGTCATCGGGCCGCATCATATCCTCAGCCTGCTGGTAGTCAGCCAGAGCAAAACACCAGTCACCCTGCTTAAAGAAACAATCTGACACACACATGCACATTCATATTCAAGAATGAAAGGGAACTTACAAGCGATATAAATATTAGGTTAACACTATTCTGCAATTTAATAGGTCAGGTGTACCAACAACCGTCTGATTTGAATCAATTGATTCCTGTTTTCAGAACAGCTGCTTCTGATGATCTCTATCTAATCTGCACTAGAGTATGAAGAAGATATTACATTAACACTGCTGAAGGTCCATTCAGCAAGCAGGTAAAGATTCAAGAGGTCCTATTGTGCATTTTCCCTTTCCTGTAGTGTGTTTTCTTTGTATTGGTTGGCCAATCACTACAGAGCCAGCCTGCCATCCAATCAGAGCAGACTGGGCTCTGGTTTCAGACAGAGGGTGAAAAGAGGTGCTGCAGCACAGGCAGTATGAGAAAAATGTGACATGTTTACATGCTTTTTTGAACATTCAAGCATGGAAACATGTCACAGTAGAGACACAAAATACAAATATGAACCTGAAAATGAGCAGAATAGGGCCCCTTTACATATATCTGAAATACACATTATAGTACATACATGAAACATTTTGTCAGGAAAACCGGCCTATTTGTAAAAAAACAACTTTGGGGCGACTGATAAATGCATATTTACCCTATGAGTCACAATCAGAGGGTCAAATTATTTTTAAGTGAATGCATGTGTGTTTTATATCTAAATGCTTGGTGTAGTTTTGTGACATTTTGTATTTATTATGATTAAAAGAAGCTCTTTATGCTATACCTCTGAATCATTTCCTGTACCAAGTACACTTTATATGGTTTGTCACCATTTTCTTTTCTTAACTGAGGAAGTGTCACACTACTTTTTATGGCCAAAATGTTCAAGTTTAGCTTGAAAGGGACAATTGTGTTCATTATTAGAAGTGATCAGATTCACTGAAATTACAATGCTTCACCAATTATTTGAATTATTTGTGGCTTTTAAACCTCACAGTTTACCCTAACCCTCACAGAAGTTTCAACATAAGAAATAGGGACAGATATACACACACACACACACACACACACAAACACACACTCAAAGAACAAGTGTCCAGAGTCTCACCTCCTCGGTTCAGGTAGAGGCCCGCCTGGCCCTTCTCCTCCTCAATGGCCTTGTTGAGAAGCAGCGTGGCCTCGGCGAAGAGGCCTCTGCTGAAGCACTCAACAGCAAAGTCATTGTAGGTCAGAACCAGCTGAAACTGCACCTCCTCCTCCACAGAGCCACGTTCATCCTTCCTCTCTGCAGCCCCTGCCTCACCCCCGACCTCCTCCTCCCCCTCCTCCTCCTCCTTGCACAGCTCCACAGCCTGGACCAGATCCTCGAGGGATGCTGTGAAATCCTTCAGGCGGCGGTACACAATCCCTCTGATGGAAAAATAAACACACACATTTAAGTACATTTAATTGAAATGAATGTAATAAAATAAAACAGTATTAAATGTAAAAGTCTAAGGGATTACATGTTTTAAAAGTTAGAATAAAATAACTGATTTAATTGAAATGCTTGTCACTGTCTCATGTTGTTCAGACCCACCTGAAAAGGTAGAGGTGTGCATCCTCTGGGCAGTTCTCCAAAGCGATATTGATCATGCAGCAGGCTTCAGGCAGATGGCCAGACAAAGATCTGTCTACTGCTTCTTGTCTGGCCTGTTCACTGGCCTCCTGCAGATGCAGCAGCATGGCGCCAGCCGCTGGACTCTGAGGATCCAACGCTATCGCTGACTTCACATCTCTATAACATTGCGTTGTCTGGACAGAAGAGAAAATCCCAGAGAAATTTGATTTTGTGTTTAAAGTAGTAGCTGTATATCTAAGATGCTATACTAAATGTACCCTGTTGCAGCCAATTTGATGTATTTTAATATTTGTATATGAAGGTGACATTACGCACCCGCAAGAGGAACGGGGACGGACCAAACATCAAAGTCACGGTAGGAGTATTTATGAATGAATAAAAGGTTGCGGAGGAGAGTGGCCTTCACGCAACCAACGGGATACAGGCAAATCCCATAAAGTAATTCTAAACAAAGCCTCCGTGGATTGCTAAATAATGGCCATGAGTAACGAGGAAAATCAGGAAATGAACGCAGAAATGAACGCTGCTGTCAATCAAACTGAAAAGGAGGATGGGCTTGGTAAAAGGACAGCTAAACTCACATATAAAGCAGCGGAAGCAAAGATATTATCTATTCAAAAGGACAGGAATTCTGGGATAAAGCAATTGTGTAAAATGGCAAAGGAATTGGAACAAATGATGATTTCAAATGGAAATGTTTCTGACATGCAAATCAAACATGAAATGTTGTGGAAACTGTCTGGGGAAACTACAAGGTTACATGAGTCATTAAAACCTTTGTTGCCTGAGGATGAAATGTTTAAACAAACGGAATGGTTTCAAAATCAAATGCACAATGTTAAAGGAGTAATACACAAAATGGAAAAATGGGTCCATGCAAACAGGGAGAAATGCATACAGGTTGTGGATGATGAAATCGATGATGTGACAAATAATGCAAATGAGGTTGTGGATAACAGTGGCTCAAATGAAAATGATGTGTTACATGCAAATGAGGAGCTGGATAATATTGGGCCAAATTACAGTATTTCTAACATTGGTGACAAAACAAGTGTGTCAGGTGGAAGCTCTGGCCATTCAAGGTCCTCAAGGTCAACAACGTGCTCTGCACGTATCAAGGCAGAGGCTGAAAGGGCTGCACTCCTGGCTTTGGAGGCTGCTCTCAAGGAAAAGCATGAGCTGGAAGCTCAAGAGGCTCAAATTAGGAAGAAAAGGGAATTGCTTGAAGTGCAAAGTCAGATTGCTGCGCAGACAGCAAAAGTCACAGTACTCAGAAACAGAGGGTCTGACATAGGAGTCACAAATGGAACAAATTCATATGTGTCAAAACACAAGTCTGCTCTCAAACCCTCTGCTGTGCCATTTGTTCCACAACTTCAAGTTGTACCGTCAATCATCCACCAACAGGAGGCAGTAAAACTGCTATGTCAATGAAAGCACAATTATTGGAGCCAAACTGTCAATACAATCATCCACCAACAGGAGGCAGTAAAACTGCAAAACCCACTCAATCACATCAAAATCCATACAACCAGTACAATCCACCAACAGGAGCTGCTAAGGCTGCAATGCCATTACAGTCTCAGCAGCTACAGGATCCATACAACCAGTTCAATACTGCAGCTACAATGCCAAGTGGAACAGGGGCACGGCGCAAAGAAACCATTTCACAAGGAACCAGATCAAAAACGTATGCTTCAAATCACATCCCAAGCATGCCTCAAAGGTCTTTGCAGTCATATCCCAGTGCATATACACAACAGCAATGTATCCAAGTCGATGAGGACCAAGGCAGCATGCCTCAAAGATCTCGTCAGTCATATCAAACTGCACAGCCATCACAGCAATCAAACCAAAACAGTGAGGAACCGGACCAAGGCAATATTTTCACCATCATGCAAAAGCAAAACGACATCACAGCAGTCTTCATTATCATTACCCCCAAGGGACATACCAGTGTTTGATGGAAACCCTCTTGAGTACAACTTATTTGTCAGAGCTTTTGAAAATGGAGTGGAAGGAAAAGCTGCTAGCAGTGTAGACTGCTTATACTACCTGGAGCAGTACACTCGAGGGCAACCTAGAGAGCTGGTCAAGAGCTGTCAACACATGCCATCTGACAGGGGGTATCAAAGAGCAAGAATGCTTTTAGAAGAACGCTTTGGAAATGAGCAAAAAATAGCCACTGCATATATGGAAAAAGCACTTGGATGGGCACCACTGAAGTCAGAGGACATCAAAGCCTTACAAGCATTTTCACTATTCCTACGCGTCTGCTGTAAGGCTATGGAGGACATAAGCTACATGTCAGAAATGAATATGCCATCAAACATACGTGCTATAATCATGAAGTTACCATACAAACTGAGGGAAAAATGGAGAAACATTGCTTTTGAACATCAGGAGAGACGCCATCGTCAAGCAGGTTTCAGTGACTTGGTCAATTTTATTGAGAGACAAGTGTCTATTGCATCTGACCCACTGTATGGAGACATTCAAGACACAGTTGTCTCATTCTCAAAATTCAAAGTTGGAAATAAAGTGTCACAGCGACGCATAAAGGAGAAAGGAAGCAGTTTCGCTACATCTGTGGCAGCTGTTAACTCTGAAACTCAAAAGGAGAAATACTTACCTGATAAGTCAACAAAGGGACCTTGTCTGCTGTGTGAAGAGGGCCACAGATTGGAAGTGTGCCCCAAGATGGAAAAGAAGCAGCATCGGGATAAAATTGATTTCCTAAAAAAGAAAGGTGCTTGTTTTGGATGTCTATCAGTTGGACACATGAGTAAAGATTGTCACAGTCGGCTGTCTTGTAAGTTGTGTAACCTGAAACATCCTAGCATTCTCCATATCCATGCAAAGGAATGGAAAGAAATCAAATCAAAGGACACACAGCAAGAAACAACATGGATGAGTCAAGCCACTACTCCCAAGACATGTGGCCATATAGGAGCCGGAGCACAGGATTGCGTCTTGTCAATTGTGCCTGTAAAGATCAAGGCAAAGAAAGGCAGCACAATTCTAAAGACCTATGCATTTCTAGATCCCGGCAGCTCATCTACTTTCTGCTCTGAGCAACTGATGAGGAAGCTAAAGGTGAGAGGAAGGAACACTAAATTCCTGATGAAAACAATGAATAAAGAAAGCTTTGTCAACAGTCACGTCATCTCAGGACTAGAGGTAGCTGCACTCAATGGTAACATCTATATTGAGTTGCCTGATGTGTACACCCAACGCAAGATGCCTGTGACTCGTAATAACATCCCACAACAGGAAGACTTGTATGCTTGGCCATACTTGGACTCTGTGGAAATTCCTGCTATCGATGCTGATGTGGAGCTGTTAATTGGAACTAACTCTCCAGAAGTAATGGAGCCATGGGAAGTGATAAACAGCAGGGGTAAAGGACCTTACGCTGTTAGAACCCTATTGGGATGGGTTGTCAACGGACCATTGAGAGGAGGCAATGAGAGTGGGAGTAGCTGCCCCACAGTCACAGCCAACCGCATATCCATTGCTCACATAGAGGAACTGCTGGTGAAGCAGTACAACCATGACTTCAATGAGAAATCAGCAGAAGACAAGCCAGAAATGTCCATAGAAGATCTTAAGTTCATGCAAATTGCCAACACTTCAGCTGAACTCAACAATGGACATTACTGCTTGAAGTTGCCTTTTAGAGAAGAGGACAATGTTGTCATGCCCAACAACCGCCATCTTGCTGAGCAAAGGGTCCTCTGCCTAAAAAGGAAATTGGAGAGAAATCCAACATTCAAAGAGGAATACACCAACTTTCTTGGTGATGTCATAAACAACGGCTATGCAGAGAGTGTGCCAGAGCATCAGGTGAAAGGAAAAGAAGGAAAGGTGTGGTACATCCCGCATCATGGGGTGTACCATCCTAAAAAGAAAACCCTGAGAGTGGTATTTGACTGTGCGGCAAGCTACAAAGGTGTGTCACTCAACACTAAACTACTCCAGGGACCTGACTTGACAAATTCCTTGCTCGGAGTTCTCACAAGGTTTCGCCTAAACTCTATAGCAGTTATGGCTGACATAAAAGCTATGTATCATCAAGTCCAAGTGGCAAAACAGGATGTAGACTTTCTTCGCTTCCTATGGTGGCCAAGAGGTGATCTGACACAGCCGCTCACTGAGTACAGAATGACTGTTCATCTGTTTGGTGCAATATCATCGCCCAGCTGTGCCAGTTTTGCCCTTAGAAAAACGGCTGAAGACCACAAAGCAGACTTCCCAGTTCATGTAACAGACACCATCAAGCAGAACTTTTATGTGGACGATTGCTTGAAATCCTTGTCTTCAGAGGCAGAAGCCATGTCTTTGGTTACAGACCTGACCGCTCTATGCCAGTTGGGAGGATTCCAACTGCTGAAATGGATCAGCAACAGCAGGTCAGTGTTGGAAGCCATTGATGTGGAGAAAAGAGCCAAGGAAGTGAAAGAACTGGATTTCGACAGAGACAGCCTTCCTGTCGAAAGAACCCTGGGACTGCAGTGGTGCGCAGAAACTGACACCTTTAGGTTCAAGATGGCAGTCCAAGAAAGACCATTCACAAGAAGAGGTATCCTGTCGGTGGTGAGCTCGGTCTACACCCCATTGGATTTTTAGCACCCTTCACCTTACCTGTCAAGATAATGCTGCAAACCTCTGTAAGATGACTACAGTTGGGATGAGCACATTCCTCAAAACTACCAGTTGCAGTGGGTGGGGTGGCTAGAAGATCTAAGAAGACTCAGCACTTTCAGTGTGCCGAGATTTTAAACCCAAAGGATTTGGACAGCTCACAAGTGCCCAACTACATAATTTCTCTGACGCCAGCGAGAACGGCTATGGCACAGTTTCATACTTGAGGCTGCAGAGTGATGATGAGAAGATCCATGTAACTTTCGTTCTAGGAAAGGCACGAGTTGCTCCTCTAAAGAATGTGACAATCCCAAGGATGGAACTAACAGCTGCTGTGCTGGCAGCGAGAGTTGACAGACTCCTGAAAGCAGAGTTGCAACTAGAGCTGGAAAACTCAATCTTCTGGACAGACAGCACAACAGTGTTAAAGTACATCAGGAACGAAACAAAGCGCTTTCACACCTTTGTTGCCAATAGGGTCTCTGCTATAGAGAAGCCACAGACATCTCACAATGGAGGTACGTTGACACAAAACGGAACCCAGCTGATGAGGCCTCTCGTGGGGTGAAAGTTGAACACCTTCTCACTTGCAGCAGATGGATCCATGGCCCAGAGTTTCTTTCCAAGAGTGAAGAGGATGGCCTCTTAACATCTTGGATTCAACTTCCATCAGCAGTGATGACCCAGAGGTTAGAGGAGAAGTTTCAGTTAATACTGTCATCATTAATGATGCACCAAATGCAACAAATAACATCTCTGATGAAGACCCACAGAATGCAGTAAATCAACTGATAACCCACTTCTCCTCGTGGAAAAGGCTTAAGATCTCAGTTGCGTGGTTTCTCCAGCTGAGAAAGACGTTGCAGTTGTTGAGTCAAAAGAGAAAAGAAATACAAGCTTCTCTGTCCAGCAGTGGACTTGACCCAACTCAACAAAAGAACAAAGAGGAAGAGGACATGAAAAGATTCAGAGCCACAATGGGTGGTCACGTCTTATTTCCTGAAGATATTGACGCGGCAGAAAGTGTCATCATTCAGTACTGCCAAATGGACAAGTTTAGTGATGAAATCACTGCTTTGAAAAAGGGAACATCTGCAGTGAAGAAAAGCAGTCACATTTATAAACTTGATCCGGTGCTGAAACAAGGAATCTTGAGAGTGGGAGGTAGGCTTAGCAAAGGAGCAATGCCTGAAGACACAAAACATCCAGTCATTCTTGCTAAGGACCAACACATCGCCACTCTAATCTTACGCCACATTCATGAACAGTTAGGACACTGTGGAAGAAATCACCTACTTTCCAGACTTCGTCGACAATACTGGATCACCAGAGCAAATGCTGCTGCTAGAAAGATCCTCTCTTCCTGTGTTGTCTGCAGACGATATAGGGGAAAGCTGGGTGAACAAAAGATGGCAGATTTGCCAAAAGAAAGACTGCAATCTGATCTTCCACCATTCACAAATGTGGGCATTGACTATTTTGGGCCGTTTGAAGTGAAGAGAGGCCGCAGCCTCATCAAACGCTATGGAGTTATCTTCACCTGCATGGCCAGTCGGGCAGTCCATCTGGAAATGGCCTATTGGACACCAGTTCTTGCATCAATGCAATACGCAGATTCATTTCCAGGCGAGGCCAAGTATCACATCAAATCAGACAACGGAACCAACTTTGTTGGAGCAGAACGTGAGCTGAGAGAAGCTCTATCTCATTTGAACCATCAGAAAATACAAAACTCACTGCTTCATTCTGGAGTGAAATGGAGTTTCAACACTCCAGCCGCATCCCGTCATGGAGGAGTATGGGAAAGAGTCATTCGCATGGTCAGGAAAGTGCTGAACTCTATTCTTCATCAGCAACATTTGGATGATGAAGGACTACAAACACTCCTGTGCGAAGTGGAAGCCATATTGAATGACCGTCCCATTACAAAAACCTCAGAGGATCCAAATGATCTCGAACCCCTGACTCCAAATCACATTCTCTTGTTAAAAGGCAAACCTTCTCTACCACCCGGGCTTTTTGACAAAATGACTCCTACTCCAAACGACGATGGAGGCAAGTTCAATTCCTTGCCAATCTCTTTTGGCACAGATGGATTCAGGAGTATGTACCACTGTTGCAAGAGAGACAACGGTGGCCAAACGACAAGAGGAACTTTGTCACAGGAGACATTGTCATCGTAGCGGACTCTAATCCTGGCTTTTGGGCAAGGTACTGCAGACCTTTCCCGACAGACAAGGACTTGTGCGGTCGGTTAAAGTCCGGACAAAGTACAACATCCTGGAGCGACCAATCACGAAGATCTGTCTTCTATTGGAAGCTGAATAAAGACTGAAACCCAACTTCTATTATTGGGGTTACCAACCCTATTGGATTATCTACATGAACAATGAACATTATGGATTGAGAATACTGATATGGACTATTCTATTTGGCTGCAATGTTTTGTATGTTGTTGAATTGTTATGTTATTATACAGTAACAATTAGGAGCCGGTGTGTTGCAGCCAATTTGATGTATTTTAATATTTGTATATGAAGGTGCTGTGATACTACTGAATTGACCTGGGCATAGGCGGGGACTCAGCCAATTTCAGGGTACAGCCTACTATTTGGGGAGGACACAGGTGCACAGCATTAGGGATTGGGAATCACCAGAGGGAAGCCACACAGTTTTTCAACCGTGCGTGTTTTTGCTTATTTTCTGTTTGTTTTGAGTTAATTTCGGTTTATTTCTTTATCACAGTTAGTTGTTTAGTTATCAGTTAAACACCCGGCTCTTGTTTTGCTGTCATCATCCTGCAATCCAAATAAACATCTTAAATGCACTCAAAGAGAAGACCTGATTTGCTGTCAACACCACGCGTCTGGAAAAGCTTCACACCATATCCCTCACTGGCAAATATTTGTTGTTCGGTTGCCTTTACATACCCAATATGAGTTTCTTTAACCCCATCACTCTTTACAAAGTAATTCCCTCTACCTGAATATTTATAAACACTAATTTACTATTATGATGTCAGTAAGATTTCTTTATTTACCGCTCTAACTTCTTTGGAAAGGCTTTGGACTTTTCTTCTGTGTTGCAGTGCTGCTGCCCCATATAAAAGGCAGATGAAGTGGTTTGGCAATAGAACATTTTAAAAAGGGATGTAAGCAGGGGTCGTGTAAAAACAAGTGGTGTAGAGGCTAAGCCAATGCTTTAAGCCACTGATGTGCCGCTTAAGGTATGTAAATGATGCACACTTTAGCTTGTCAGGTGAATAAATGTCAGATACAAATTGTGTCCAGTTGAACACTTCTTCCATTTATTATCCACTGTTTTGTTATCCGTTAAACTCGGATCAGTTTCCATCACCATAAAGAATGACACTTAAACACAATGAAGTCGGTAGCCAAGCTTTACCTTATCGTTGTGTGTATGTGTGTGTTGAAAACTGTTTGGCCTTCCGGCAGAACCCGAGTGAGCAAACATTCTTCCTTTTTTATCCTAAGCGCTAATTGGCTCCTACAAGTGGCATTTATTAACTAAAGGTTGAATAAATTAAACATGGGAATATCAATACAGCTAAATTAAACTGTTGGCAGAGTCAGTCTGTTTCATAATTATAAGTATTTTGTCAGTATATTTGAAATTACTAGGTTAGCTACGTAAGCTAGCTAGCTTATGGTGGATCTGCAATAATATCGGAAGGAATCATGCGATCACATTGTTAAATAACCCAATAAGTCTGAAACAGTTTAGGTAAGTTTCCAAGGACAGCCCTCCGGTCCCAGCTGTGTGCGTCTGCGTCAACTTTCACTGTCCATGTTTGAGCTTCTTGCACAATTTTTATTTGCAGCATTTTTGTTTATGCAGCGTTTTTTTATTCGCATCGTTTTTTGAAGCTGCAGCTCGTTTCTCCGAATGGAAGTGTTTTGGCCATTTGCAGATGTCGGCCACCGTACTCAACTCCTCCATGCCAGAAGGACGTCAGGGAAACGTGTTAGCACTTTCCTGGATTGAGCAGCTGAGCAACATCCGCAATAATAAATGTTTTTAGGAGATTGCCTAAAACCTCAGAATCTGTTTTCACTGCCAGTCAATTAGTATTTTTTTCTTAATCCTGCAGCCCATCTGCCTGAGAAGTGAAACGTACCTGCTGTTATTTACGAACCTGCTTGAGTCGTTTGTGCAGTCGGGCTCTGAGGATGTAGAGGTCCGCGGTGGGACCCTCTGACAGCAACCAGCCGCTCACCAGCTTCAGACAGTCGTTGTGCTGACCTACAGCTGACAGGCAGGCCAGGCTGAGATTTAAGAACAGAAAAAACATGTACATTTAACATCTGAAGTCTTGCTTACTATTCATTATTGAGATGTTTGGTCTCTCTTTTCTCATAGTAATGTCAGATATTCAATTTAACGTTCAAAGGCTATATTGTGATATGCACAAAAGCTATAGCGCAGTTTTGGCAATGGAAATCTTAAGCCCCAGCTGCTGTAATTTAGATTTATGTGTGTATACAAACATTTCTTCTGACCAGACTTGAGGAGTAACGGATGACATGTTACTGGGTTACGTGATTAGGAAACAAAAAACGTAACTGTATTCCACAGTTACATAAATCAATAGGTAATCAAATTATGAATACATTTAAAAAATGGGGATTACTAAGAGGAATACAATGTTACAATACATAATAAAATGAAGATGGAAGCAAATGCGCTCTCATTACTTCACTCATTTCACGCAGGGGCAAATATTAAATTTAGCTGAATGTGCATAAAAGCAGCTAAAGGCTTGGCTTCACAATTCCATACTTACATAACACACTTATGTAAAAGCTGTCTTATTAATCATTATTTTATCTTGTAGTTATTTGCAGTGCATTGGATATTGGGGTTATCCAAAAGCAACGAAAAGTAATCAAGTTACATTACTTTTTTTATGGTGATTAGGTTCAATTTTATTACACATACTTTGTAATTGTAACAGAATACATTTTTGAATTAACCCTCCCAACCCTGTTTTTTACATATATACTTCTCTATGCTTCTACATATACCTCATGTAATATCCCAAATAAAAACATGATACAAACATTTTGAAAAACCTAAGCAGACATGCACAACTTTATTCCAGGTCTTAGTACGCAGGTTGCTGACCTTCTGACCTGGTAGGCCCTGCAGCCGGGCTTCAGCTCAGCAGCTTTTCTAAAAGCCTCCAGAGCCTCCAGGAAAAGGCCTCGGTCAAACAAGCACTGGCCCTGAGGACAAAGAGAAATAGGAAGACCACCATTTAAAGAAGCCCTATTACGCTTTTTGGGGTTTTCCCTTTCCTGTAGTGTGTTATATATAGGTTTGTGTGCATGTAAATGGTCTGCAAAGGCTAAAATCCCAAAGTTCCCTCCAGAGGGAGTTTCTCTCCCACACACTCCCCCCTGCCTGAAATGCCTCCATTGGACTCACTTGTTTACTACCTGAACATAGTGACATTACTATGTAACACGCGTTTCTATAGGCTAGCGCTCGCGAGCCTAACATGTGAAAAAAGGGCTTAGACCTCAGAGAGTTAAACTTGGGCCTGCAACCATAGTTTTACTATATTTTGTTTTGAAAATCCACAGCCGGGGTTTTACGTCGTACTACATGCGGTGTATTTTGCATATCTCTCAGTAGCCAACGATCTGTGAGTCTGTTGGACATACAGTAAACTCCGTAATAAATGTAGTCTACATTTCATAAGAGGTGTAAAACCTATGAGCATTTTAAATCGCATTTGAACGAAAGGCTTATATAATCTGTAGTTGTATTTGTATTGTTGATTTAATGTGTGAACGAGGCGATATAGAGAGGTCACGTTAAGCTGTTGTTATTATTAGGCTGTACTTTGTTATATACTGTTGGAGTGGTAAGCAGGCCTATTGTTTTTGGATATTTGTGGAGTTAGGTGGTCCGCTAGTGTTTTTTTATTGGTTAAGTGGTCCTTCGTATGAAAAAGTTTGAGAAACACTGAGACAGAGGGTGAAAAGAGGTGCTGCAGCACAGGCAGTATGAGAATAATAAAGAGCTTTTTGAACATTAAAACATGTAACTTAATTTGTTTTACTTGACTGTATCAAAAATAACAGTCCAACAGAGTCCAAACTCACCTGTTTCAAGCTTTACATGATTTGTGATTTCCTTTTTATTTCAGCACAAACTCATCTGAGAAAATGTATTTTCTTTTGTTAACTACTCTGCTCAGTATTGTTCAATAAAATGAACTGGTAAATATAATACATGTATTTCGACCAAATAATGTAATTTATCATGTTAAAAGCACATAATCATCACATCTGACAGGTTGTAGGCAACAGGTTATTCAATGTGACCATTGGACATCATTGTTATTGTTTTAGCATCACATAAATATGTTTTTATGTCTGTTGTCATACATGGTTTCATTTATGTTTGCATAAACCCATCTGTGAAACACTCTCTTCTTTTGTTCAATTGTCTGCTCCTGATATATAATAGTCAATATAATGACCTGTTCTAATGTTACATTAATTGGTAATAATTGAAAAGGCATTTTTTCTTTGCACCGTATTTTAGTCTACGTTGTGTCCATAAACAGAATTGTACATTAATTGTGTCGTAGTTACCTGGAGATAAAAAATGAAGGCCAGGCGGTCCCTGAATGCACCGGGCTCCAGCAGAGAGGCCTGTTTATAACAGGCTGCTGCTGACTGGAAGTCACACAGCTGCAGGTAGGCCTCCGCCTGGCTCTCATGTAGCCGAGTCTAAAACACACAACACAAGGTTATTAGGTGGAAAAAAATCGAACGGTTTATCTGAAACATAAAAACATACTGGAACTTATAGCAACAACTCACAGCAGCAGATAAAAGCAAAATACCAAGCAACTAAACAACAAAGTTTCTCTACCAAACACTCCCTCCCTGCTTGAAACGCCTCCATGGGACTCCTTAGTTGACTTCCCCCAACCTGGTGACATCTGTGGTGGGAATTTATTTATCAAATGTGGATAGAGAATCAAACCATTCAGCTGTCTTTGTCGTATTGTATTTCTTGCAAGAAAGTTCAGTCAGTCATACAGAGAGCATACAGTCTGCAGAGTGAAAGACGAAGAATAGAGTTTGGGTTGCATATTTAAAAACAGAGAGAGGAGAAAGGGAGGGGTTGAGCTTGGTGATAACAATGGAGCATTCTGGAAGTTTAGGGAGTTAGGGAGGCCATATCAGGATGTTCTTAGTTCACCTGAGTTGAAGGTCATACTGTTGGTGCACAAAGAGTGTAACTAACAACATTGCAACACATCTTCTTAATAAGGAATGTTCCCAAGCTTAGCTAAGAAGTGTGAGAAGTAGTAAATATAGATAAACATTAGCAAATAAGAATCACACAATGATATTATTAAAGTAAGTAAGTGAGTATAATATTGTTCTATTAAAATTACCACGTAAAAATCACGCTTCTATTTGCTAGGGCTCCAACACATTGTACATGATAGGCTAAGGGGTAGGACATCTGAAAAGTATTTAGGTAACCAATCAGAACATACTGGGCTCTGGTTTCAGACAGAGGGTGAAAAGATGTGCTGCTGCACAGGCAGTATGAGAAAAATAAAAGCACTTTTTTGTTACATTAAAGCATTTAAACATGTCACAGAGTAGAGGCACACAATACAAATATGAAACCTGAAAATGTGCATAATAGGGCCCCTTTAATAAATATGATTAGTAGTAGGCTACTATTATTATAAACAGGGCTAAAACTACCTAAAAATGTAACTTAATCTTTACAAAGTGTCACAACATACAGTACATTTTAACATAGAGCTTTGTGTCCTAGTATGTCCATCACCTGTTCTGGCTGCAGTGTGATGGCTTTGGAAAAGCAGTTCACAGCCTTCTCAAACTGGGACTTTCCCATTGCCTCTTTTCCATTTTGTAACTGCAAAGAAAAACCTTATAAGCATAATTGAACCCTGAAAAGGCACACACTGGATGTTATGTTCCAGGATACATTGAAACACATAGCTGTCAGTGATGCTAAAGTAAAATTATTGTATTTACTTCTGAAAAATATGTATTTAATGAGTGTTTCTCACTGCTCTGCGGCCTTGCTCTGGATGATGAGGCTCGCCTGTAGGTCTAGTCTTTGAGGCCGTTTCTCTCCTGGTTCCAGAAAGATTGCACTGGAGCCAAAACACTTCTTCAAGGTGCTTTTTCTCCTGGCTTCTTCCACCTTCTCAGCTGACACAGCAGTGGGAAATAAACCTGCTCCTCTGCATACTGGGGACAATAAATACAAACAATTATAATAATAATTTGTAGGATGACAACCTACAAAACAATGATGAATAGACTAACTGAATTAAAAAGTAAATATAAATATTTGTTGTATAAACAGTTCTGACCACTACTGAGGTATATGTCTGTTTCTTCCTCCAAAGATGGACGACTTGCCGTTGATGACGTGACATTCCCATTCCCTATTGTCAGCAAAAGTTTAAAAATGTGTAGCCTACTAATAGTTAAAACTTGCTTCATTCTGGTACTATTAAATGTCGTAAACTCCCACTTGATCGTTATTTGTGTTCAACATTTTCATTAAAACACAAATACTTTGCTAAAGTCAATATTACTTTGATCAAACTATTTGACCAAACACTGATAAGATTACGCTAGTTGTACCTTCCGGCTGACTACTTTTCAACAAACATTTGTTTACCGTCTTGTCCTTTATCTCCGCTAAAGTGTCCATTCTGTGTTTCAAATAGCTGATATAGGCTATTTTACATTAGTTCCGTTCCTTTTGCTCTGTTTATTTCCACCTGTCAATAAAGAGTTGCTGCGGATATGTTGAATCTGGTTGTCACTATGGAAACCTCGATACCACTCCGCGTCTGGGAAAGGCTTTTATTTTCTAAACAAAGGGTATCAAGAAGAGAGCGAGCTTCCCTTTTCCGGTCAATTCTGGTAAAGTTTCAAGACAGCTAATACACGTATTATGACTGATTATGCTAGTGTAGCGTCAAAAATATTAATATTTAATGTTTATACTTGTTAACACTTATGTAGCAACGATATAACTGTACGTAGAGAAGACAATATTAGCGTATAACGTTATGGCTTTACTTAGCAACTAAACGTTAACCTGTAACTAGCTTTAGCTGCCTCATTGAAAATAATGAATGCAAAATGGCTTTGAAAGTTTCACCTTTAGTTAGACAGTGTTGTTTTTCGAGGCTCTATAGTTCCTAACACTTTTTTAAATGAACGCTCTTTTGGTTCTACGCAGAGACTTTTATTTTGAAAGCGGGAAACAGCCGGCACAAATGATGATCAGCTGACTGAAATGTTGACAAAGCAAGTTGGCTGTCACCGGTGGGGGAAGCAAAAACCATTGCTGATCATTTTGGCGACGAACTTTACTGAAATATCCGATGCATACTTCACGATGACCTGAGATATTGTATTAGGTGTCTGTTCGCTTGCGTGGCTGCACACCAATTTGTACACACAAGTAGACGATACTCTGGAAATAGTTTTTGCCTAACCTGTGATCCATGAAAAACGTGAACAAGAAGACCCCAATAGTAACATTACTGCCGTCAGTATGGACATCCAGAACGAGAGTAGAAGGCTGCTGGATGCGGAGGATGGAGATGAGGACCTTACTGGACTCATGTCTGAGCAAGATGCTTATCTGAGGTCAGTTAACACAACCATACACAGTACCGAGCTGAGTGTAGTCTGTTTTATCAACACAAATATGGATTTTTAAAGTACCATTACAGAAGTCTTACATGTATCTGTATGTTAACTTCAAGGGGCATAGTTCACACCCTTCTAACTGTAAGGCAATTCATGCTGGTGTATTACAAACAATTGAATGCACTTTTCATAATTCAAAGGATCCATTTATTTTTAATTTAATACCAAAAAATATAAAATGCTGACTAGTCTCTTGACAATAATGTGCCTATTAGTTGTTCCACTACCATTTGGACGTTATTATTGAAGAGGCTTCACCATGGACCAGTGATGTAATTTGTCAAGTTCTTATTCCTATCATGTGCTCCACAATTACAGCAAAGCAGTCGTTGGCAGTTAAAATCTTGGGCCTTAGGGCAACAATACTCATTTAATATACTGTATGTAAAACAGAAAATCTGACAAGTAAAAGCAAAAACAGCTTTAAATAATAGTGCAAGTTATATCCAGTTGGTTAGGATACTCTCAATGATGCGCCCGTAGAAGTATCCTGGAGTCTATGTTTAACCTCCTTAGCCTTTTGGAGGAAGAAGAGCCTCTTGTTCTCTTTGAGATGTTGTTTGCGTGGTGAGTTCAGGTTCACTTTAAGATCGTGGTACGACTGGGCGGTAGTCATTGAAGCAGAGGGCTTTTTGAAACAAGTCTGTAGTCATCCGATCTAGGTGAATTGCTGGATTAAGCAGTTTGAAAGGTCTACACATTATGTCCTGTATGTTTCTATTGGGCTCCTGAGTCTTTTTTACTTGCTTAACTGGGGAGATTATATTAAAGCATGCCAAGTTACTCAGCTCTTCTGGGAGAGATGTGGACATTATATCAGCGTTGCTTGGCCTCTTGTAGTCTGTGATGGTTCTTAGTCAAAAACATATTTCTGGTGTTGGGGCTCTGGTAGTTAGAAAGAGGTGAGCAATGTATTTTTCATTCTGTAATCATTTTCTTGATTAACAAACACACGTATTAATGTGAAGAGATGTCAGAATGCACTGCCTGTGGACTGAGCTACTGCCACCCAAGTCCTTTTAGCCAGCAACATGTCAGAAAACAAGTTATTCTTTTTGTTTGTCCATAATCAATCCAGCACCTAAAGGAATTGGTTAAAAATGTTATTGAGAACATAAAAAAGCACAAATCTTCAGAGAAGCTGGGGTCAGACAATGTTAATCAATTATTGAATAATGGTTTTAGCAGAACAGTTGCGTCACTGTTGTTTCTTTCCATGCCCTACAGAGGGGAAGAAAGCTAATGGCTAGTCAGCAAGAAAGTGCAGCTGCCTTAAACAGTATAAATGATTTTCAACTTACATACTCAAATACTTTTCTATCATAGTATAGGTTTCCTTATGTACTAACACAATACAATTATTATTCTTGTTTAAACATTAAAAACAATTGAAAACAGACAGAATCAAAATCACATTATTTTATTTTTTGAAAAAAAATGAACACACTGACCTTTGTCCCTCATCTTCTTTCCGTCTTTCTCTCCACAGTAAAGTGAAAAACAGGAATCTGTACCTGGCAACGTTTGTGTCTGTTCTTGGTCCCATGAGCTTCGGGTTCGTGTTGGGGTACAGCTCCCCTGCCATCCCAGAACTTACCAGTATCAGTGACCCTCGGCTGCGGCTGGACGCTAACCAGGCCTCCTGGTTTGGGGTAGGATGTTACCATATCACTTGGCTCAAAGCAGAACTGCTTTTAGAAGATGTGTTTTTAACATATCAGCAGTTTTATGTCACCACATGTTGCCCATACACATCTCATTGGATTCACATAGGTTCAAAACATGGTAAAAGTATAAAGAAACACAAAAAAAACCTCTAATAGTATCAGTCGTCTAATGTAAGTTAACTTAAGTGAGTAATTAAGCATTTTGTTTTTTTTGTTTTTTTTTGGTAGTTGCTTGTGTATACTTATTGTTGCGTGTGTATTGGTGTGTTAACCCACGGTGGCCGACTGCTGCCAACGAATTACAACGGCCCAAAACATGTGCATTAGGATAAGCGCACTGCAGCTTCAGGAAACAATGCAAATATGCCAAAACACTTGAAAATCAAGAAACATCTTCTCCAACTTGACGAAACATACGCAGCGTTTACTAAGAGCGCTGCATAAACAAAACGCTGCAAATACAAAACATAGTAAATAGAAACGCTGCAAGAATCTCAAGACACAACGGAAACAGGCAAAACTGGGACCGGAGCGCTTGTTGATGTTCGGGGATTATAAAGTTGGCCAACTGTCGCAAATAGAAAACACAAATGTGCCAAAACACATGTGGCACATTTGTGTTTTTCATTATTGTAGGAGCCATGAAACGTATATAGCAATGCGTTTGGTTTTGATATAGGATGTTTGTTTGGTCACTGTTGATTGGTTGGCTTGGGTCACATGGATATGGGCGGCACTCATTATAATCCTGTTCACCTGCGTGAGGTGTGTATGTGGAAGAGAGGGTGACACAGGGCCGTTGTACTTTTGTTGACCGCACGTTTTAATGATTGCTTTGATTAATATAACAATGTACATGTCCAAGGAAAATAAGTTGATCATCCCAGTTTTCATTAAACCACATTATTTTTCAACAGACTTTTTGATCTCAGCAAGTACTTTTTTGTAGCGTGTCACACAATATCTAACAGGCCCGGCCTCAGCCTCTCAGCGACTTTGTTTGTTTCCTGCTGTCGCTATAATTATTGTGACACATGTGACGTGTTTTGGCACATTTTATGTTTTTATATTTGCATCCTTTCTGAAGCTGCAGCGTGTTTCTCCTATTGTAAATGTTCTTGGCCGTTGTAAATGGTTTGCACCCGTTGGCCAGCATATAAACCTTTTATAAATCGAAATAAGTATCATGAATAATCATGAGTGAAATGTTTGGACAGAAAAGCTAGGCAGCAGAGAAGAGCAGATTTTGACAACAATCTACTTCTAATGAGTACTTGGAGTTTTCAAATTGGGCAAATACGTAGTGAACTGTTAATATGACACTATATTTCCCCAAGGCTCAGTGTTGTTTATTTCTCAGTCCATAGTGACGGTGGGGGCGGCGGCCGGCGGCCTGCTGGGCGGATGGATGGTGGAGAGGTTCGGCCGGAAGCTCAGTCTGATGTTCTGCTCGCTGCCATACGTCTTCGGTTTCACCATGATCATCGCAGCTCAGAACGTGTGGATGCTGTACGTCGGCAGAGTGCTCACCGGCCTCGCCAGCGGGGTCACCTCACTAGTGGTCCCGGTAAGTAGCACCGGCACGCTTCACCTAAAGGAATTGGTTATCATTTGTATTGAGAACAGAAAAGAGCACATGTTTGGAGAAGCTGGGGTCAAATAATGTTAATCAATTAATTGAATAATTGTTCTAGCAGAAAAGTAGTTTCACTGTTGTTTCTTTCCATGCCCTACAGAGGGAAAGAAAGCTAATGGCTAGTCAGCAAGAAAGTGCAGCTGCCTGAAACAGTATGAATGATTTTCAACCGACATACTCCAAATGCTTTCATCATCATCTTATTGGTGAATGAATGAATGAAATGAACACTCCCCAGTATCACCTTTTTACTTCAGACGTTGTGCAGCATGTTTACAAGGCATGGTACATGAGATACAAATATGATACAATTTAAACTAAATAAACATACTCTGTAAATATATCCAATTCAACTCCAATCCAACTTTATTTCTATAGCACATTTAAAAACAGTTGACCAAAGTGCTGTACATCAATAAATATAAATATATAAAAAAAGAAACACACAAACAGATAGGACATAAAAACAAATGTAGAACACAGGACAATAAAAAACACGGGACAATAAAAAACATACGTGACGTAAAAACAATATAAAGCCCCAATTTAAAAGTCTATGTAAATAGATCCAGATTAACAGTAGAAAAATGTACATCTATAAATAGAAAATAAACAGTAAAAATCCACTAATAGACATAGACTTACAACTTAAACAGCGTATATAAACATAGGGTACTAAATACACAACACAAGTATGCAAATAGCCATTTTTTTAATTAAAATGTGATTGCATTACAGGTATGTCTGTGGAATATTAGCACATCTGTTTGCGTTTTTATGCTGCATATTTATAAAACATCAATAACTACATCCCAGATAACTTTTTAAATGTGTCTCTTATACATATTTTCCCCGACAAATTACTTTAGAGCTTAAACATTTGGTAAGACAATTCATGTATTTACAGAAAATGAAATGTCAACTGTTAATGTATTTGATAAATATTGATTAATCACTCAAGTATTTTATAATGCAAAATTGCCAAACACTCTCTGCTTTTAGCCTCATGAATATAGAGCCTTTGCTAGGTTTTCTATTTTACATTATTGTTCTATCAAATGACAAAACAAGCATTTCGATGTGCTGGTAACTTTGGATCTTTTTGTACAACCAATAATGAATTAATAAGTAAGTAAACAGCATCTGAATCAATAATAACGCAACAAAAAAATATGAATAGTAATATACCTATGATTTTTGGCTATAGCTGCAACTTGTTTGTTTCTCTTTTACTCAGTTCGATAATGAAAATAGTTTGATAGTTTCATTATGTGTCTTTGGGTAATATCACTGAGCGTTCTCTGGTGTAATTCTCTCTTTGTCTCTCTTCATACAGCTGTATATCTCTGAGATGGCCCATGAGCGGGTACGCGGGACCTTAGGCTCCTGTGTGCAGCTCATGGTGGTGCTAGGCATCATGGGAGCGTATCTCGGAGGTATGTCTCCTCAGCTTTATGTCTTTATGGAGTCCTTCAATCTCATTTAATAAAGTCTGACTACAGGATATTGAAACTTGCTGAATGTTTAAGAAACATAAGTCGCACGAGGTCACAGTTTACAAGCTGTATATCATTCCATGTTGTAACTTCCAGCGTATGACAGTAGCTGCAAAATACATAGCTACAAGTCTTATCTCAAAATGTGTAATATCTTTGCTCGTTCTGGTTATTATCTGTATTCATTATCTTCTCTAAACACCTAATGTAAACCTGCTTAGTTAAAAATATCTTGAGGTTGCTATACTGTTTCAAACGTCTGTTCAAAGGTTGTGGTGCATCATGTGATGTCATCATCCTCAATTATGATCGGAGTCCCGTGCTGCCTCTTCTACAGCCTCACTGACCTGCCTCTCGCTAATCTTTTAGCCGCATGCCATTCACTTTTACCCAATAGAAGATGTGTGTCCCATGACATGGGTTGTCTCCTGTGAGAGGACATGTATATATTATGTCGTTTGCCCTTTAATGTGTCACACATTTGGTATTATTCAATGTGATATAAAGGAATCCAATTTTCACAGTAGTAACGGTTTGGTAGTTTTCAAACTAGGAACACAAATTGGAATCTAATTTTGTCACATGCCAGCTGCTGTTCAGCACAAAGGTGAACACTGTGGTCGTTGTTGAAAAGCCAGTGGAACAATCAGATCTGCTGGCAAATGTATTTTTGGATGCAGCAGATGAAGACGGCCGTGACTGGACAAGGCTCCTCTTTGTCCTGCAGCCTTCAGTCTGACATGCACACAACTGGGGGGAAAACTCGATGCTTGATCCAACAATTTGAAAATACAGACAAGAAGGAAATTCAGTCAAATTAAGTCCCTTTTGTAGGAGATAATACCTTGTCCATTGGCTGCAAAAAAACCTAAAACACTCTAAAGTTAGCATTGCCAGGGCTCCCTCAACAAAAATTAAAAGGTTTTTTCAATTACATTTTGGAATATCTCAAAAATAAGCTCTTTGACAAACACACTTTTATATTTACACATTTTGCTCAGCAGGATAATCTGTACATATTAACACAAGTTTTATGATTTCTTTTAAGCGTAAAGGCAATTATCAAAAGTACAATGCTAACGCTAGTGTATACACGAACTGCATCAATGTCGCACGGATGCGCATCTAAGCTAAAGGCGGCTAATGTGATTGATGTGATGAGTGATTACGTTTAGTAGTGTTATTTGTTCACCAGAATAATCTCACAGATTAATCGTACATATTAATCAGCAGAAGTTAAATCTAACGTTATAAACAAACAACATCATGTCGCAACGGCTTCGCATCTCCACCGCTAAGCTTAAGGCGGCTAATTTCTTTTGCGTGATTACTTTTAGTCGTTTCATTTAGCCACTGCTTCTAGCAACCACTCTTTTTAGGACACATAGAGGCTTCAGACATTCACAAGTGGGGTATTTACTGATGTATTTTATGTCTTTGAACATCATTTAAAAATACCTTCAGCTTGTGTTGACAACAAACCATATTTCATGCCTTCACTCAAAAACACCTTCGAAAAATGTTCAGATTAGCTAACTGGAAGTGTTAGAATGCTAACTCGTTTCTGGGTTATAAAACTCATTCCTGCACCACTATCTTCTGAGCTGTGTGACCTCGTCCTGCAGGGCTCTACCTAGACTGGCGCTGGCTGGCAATCTGCTGCTCCATCCCGCCTACGCTGCTGATGGTCTGCATGTGCTTCATGCCAGAGACGCCGCGCTTCCTTCTGTCACAGGGCAAGAGGCGGGAGGCCGAGGAGGCGCTGCGTTTCCTGCGAGGTCCGGACGCCCCAATCGAATGGGAGTGCGCCCGCATCGAGGACGCCTGTAATGAGGAGGTGAGTCTGGAGAGTTTTTACAATGATTTTTGGTCTATCCATGAAGAACATTTATGAATGAAATGTCTCACTGATGGTTTCCTAAAGCGTTTGGTCAGTGAGAAAATGTGTGTTTCCTCTCAGGGCTCTAGATTCCAAATGTCCGACCTGAAAGACCCTGGAGTCTACAAGCCTGTGATGATCGGGGTCATGTTGATGATATTTCAGCAGATGACGGGAATCAACGCCATCATGTTCTACGCAGAGAACATATTTGAACAGGCACATTTTAAGGTGAGAAGGCTTTTATCTGTGATTTATTCCATCGGTTCCTGTGCAAATTTGGTTTTGTGACAGTTAGTCGATTTTCAAAGAAGTAAATAAAAGATAAGATAACATATTATATAAACATAAGAAGATAAAGTATTAATTAAAAAGTAATAAAAAGTGACATAAACTAATCTATCATCATCAATCTAAACATTACAAATGAAAGTAAAATACACTAAAAGATACTTTACAATTAAAAATACAAATAGTTATATCAACCTGAGAAGTAATAATGTGAAAAAAACGTTTTAATGTAACTGTCGTTGAAAAAAAGGATTGATAGCTATGTGCTATGCAAAGCAAAATAATTGAAATCATTGTTGGACTTTTTTCCAGGAATAGTTCCACATTGGACATTGAGAGAGCCTGTTATTCCCTGGTCAGAACTTGATATGTTTAAAGAGGCCCGATTATGCATTTCCTGTATTGTGTTATATAGGTTTTTCTGCATTCTTCAAAGGCTAAAATCCTCCAGAGGGACTTTCTCTCCCACACACTCCCCCCCTGCCTGAATCACCTCCATTGGACTCCTTTGTTTACTTCTGTAACATAGTGACATGTCACAGTAGAGGCACAAAATATAATTATGAAACGTGAACATTTGTGTAATATTGCCCCCCTTAAGGATATACTGAAAAATATTGTTTCTGATTATAAATAAAAACAATATAAAACAACTAAATCTAAACGCAAACAAAAAGTAATGATTTGACTACATTTCAATCATAAATCCCTTTGATTTGTTGGTACATGAAATTGTAATTCATACCATGTATGATGTATATGTTTTTTAAAAGCGTCAATGTGTTTCTCAGGAGAGTGACCTGGCCTCGGTGATCGTGGGTCTGATTCAGGTCATCTTTACAGGAGTGGCCGCGCTGATCATGGACAGAGCTGGAAGGAAAATCCTTCTCATCATCTCAGGTATTTTCAATCCAACTTCATATTTTAAACCAATATGTGACAGCACTCTAATACACCCTCCCTTCTTGGAGGAAATAACATTTGCCTTTTAGTTTTAGTAACATTATGTAATAAAACCCAATTTTGAAAATAACAACTAGGAAGCAATATATCATGCATTTTTTCCCCGCATTCTGTAAAACAATATTGCAGGGCTGATTACAAAATGCTGGGGTTAAACAAATGTTTTATGAAGATGTAATAATGCTATATGAATAATTATAAGCAACATGGATGGATTCTTAAAGCATTGTTTAGCACACTAAAACGGGTAAGATCATATCTATCTGGTCCTTCTCAAAGTGTTTGTTAAGTAATAAAGTGTAGGCAATTAAAGCATGATCAGTGGGAGTGCTACAAGGCTCAATTTTGGGACCACTGTTGTTCAGCAATTATATTAATGAATATCAGTTTTTGAGGATGTGGACATCCAGATATATTCTATCAACACGGTCAATCCTGTAATAATCAAATACAACCCGTGTATCCACAGCTTAGTGTGAATGGGTAAATGATCAAAAACTTAAATCACAAAGCAAAAAGATCAAAATACAGTCAATATACCACAATCCTAAGAAACTCAAGAGATGCAAAATCATCAGAAGTTCAAATAACAAAACATCCATCAATGATTTAAATAAAATGAGGGCTCATTGCTTAAACATTTGTAGTGAGTGTGAGTCCTTTAACACTCTGAAAATAGTCCAGTTCAATTTAAGGTGGATATGGGTGTTTATGAATACAGAGTTCAGAGTGTGGCGTTTGGGTGCAGGTTAGAGTGTAGGGTTTTAGGGGGATTGGAGGAGAACCTGGAAGTGGCAGAGAAAAACTTACCTGGAGGTCCAGGCAGGCCAGGGAAGATCCCAGAGCATCACATGCAGGTCAAAAGATGATGAATTGTATTCATCCCACCAGCTCCCGGGGTCATGTGTTTTCATAGTACAGCCTGGTTGACCAAAAAAGTCCCCAAAAATGCAGCTAGGTTAATGAACTGGATCAGACTGCCACTTCTTTCCTCTTTCAGCATTTTTTCACAGCCCTCTCGTCTCCTTTGTGCAACTTTCAGCAGTCATCTCCTTTCCTCTTTAGCTCACAAGTGTGGCTTATTTGTCAAAATAGCTTCCTCCAGCTCTCAGGTGTGGATTGTTTAGCCCCTCCCCTTTATGATCAGGGAAGGAATCTTTTTTTATTTGACCCCTTCCTGCTACCAGCGTAGTAGAGGAGTAGGGTTTGAAATATTACCTGCACAGCTATTTTTACCAAATGATCATAACAGACTTTGCTTGTTTCCCATTCATAATCAAGGTGTTGCCATGGCGATCAGCACCACAGCGTTCGGGGTTTACTTCTACCTGGTGTCTAAAAATCACCCCCCCACACTGGGACTCTTGGTGCTGGACATCCAGAGCACAGCGGGCGAGGAACCCCATGCTGACCTGGCCTGGCTGGCCCTGGCCAGCATGGCTGTCTTCATCACAGGTGAGACCCTGACTCCCTGACACAACTCTAACCCTGTCATTAAATGCCCCGACACGCAGAACAAGCACCAAAGAGCAAGTTTAGACATTTTGTGCCTGATTAAATTGTCTGGATATTGATAGATATTGCATTACAATATGTTGATGATTGTGATTTTCAGGGTTGTAAGAAGTAATCAGATCCTTTACTTTGGTAAAAGTACTAATACCCTTCTGTGAAAATACTCCTCTACAATTTAAAGCCATGCATTTAGACTTTACTGAAACTAAAGTATTTAAAAAATAATAATAATAATTCATTACATTTATTAGAGCGCTTTTCCGAGCGCTCAAAGCGCTTTATATTACATATTACACATATCAGACATACAATTAAAGGGATACTATTGTGCTTTTTGGGGTTTTCCCTGTCCTGTAGTGTGTTATATAGGTTTTTTTGCATGTAAATGGTCTGCAAAGGCTAAAATCCCTGTCCCTTTATGAACATTAAAGCATGTAAACATGTCACAGTAGAGGCACAAAATACAAATGTCCACCTGAACATTTGCAGAATAGGGCCCCTTTAATCCACAGCAATGCATCATATTCCACTAGATCAGGGGTCGGCAACCCGCGGCTCTCGAGTCGCATGCGGCTCTTTAAGCCCTCTGCTCTCGCTCCCTTGAGCTTAGACAAAAATAAGAAGGAAATAAAATAAAAATATTTGTAGGACTATTTATATTTTGTTGCACGGTTGAAAATGTTTCGTATCTTCTATTTTTAGGTGATACTGTGACACATAAATAAATTTAAAAAACGGTTTTAATTAGGTCAACTAAAATATGCGTCATATCCTGCTACGGTCCCGCGCCAGCGCCTTTTCTTGCAGGCGAATAACCTGACCCCCGGCTCCATGAGCGAACTATGGATAAATCAAAGAAAAGAAAAGTATCGGAGGAACACAGAGGGTTTCATTCTGCGTGGTTAGAGTTATATGCTTTCACAGCAAACGATGCTGGCTTACCGGGATGTTTGATATGTGGAGAGAAGTTGTCAAAGGTGCTGCAGCCTTTACGTATTGGAGGAAAAACACGGAAGAGGAAGACAGCTGACGATCTTCAGTCATAATTCCATCAGTTAACTCTTTTTAGGGTGCAGCTATATGTTTTATTTATTTCAAAGTGGGCCCATTTTAATTATATTCATTTTCTTCAAATGTGCAGAGGACTCCCCAAGTGCTGTGTTGATTTATTTTAAAGTAGGCCTGTGTATTTTTTTTTATTCTCCTTACAAGAGTTCTTTGTTTCTTATTAGAGGTAAACAGTTGTCTATAATGTAATAAATAATAAATGCAATAAAACTGTAGTTTTTGTCTATGATGTAACAATATATACAACTTTATAAGCTATCAAGCTATCAAGCTATCAAATATGTTTTGCGGCTCCAGACAAAAAGATTTGGTGGAAAAGGGGGCAAAATGGCTCTTTAGGTCAAAAAGGTTGCAGACCCCTGAGATAGATCGTCTTATGTTTATAGCGTTCCTGTGAGAACTACACATTTCTTCTCAGAAAAGCCTTCTTTATTTAAATGATGGCCATGCTTTTCCTAGCTAATCCAAGAAGCTTTTGAATGAGCTTGAACAAAAAATATTATTTTAATAAAGGAACGCTTTGTCCTTGAAATTATCACAGATATTCAAAATCTAACTTCATAAAATCACAAGTTGCATAAAATAGAAATGGACTAGTATGTCCAGTTTGTATTTAAGTCCTTGGTTGAATCTTTAATTGTTTCCTTCCACCACTGGGAATATTTTAGAACATATGGACTGGTCTGTGTGCCTCCACAGGTTGCACGACATTAATAATCGCTGTTGTGTTCAGGTTTCGCTCTCGGTTGGGGTCCCATCCGTGGCTGATTATGTCGGAGATCTTCCCGTACAAAATTAGGGGGGTGGCCGGCGCAGTGTGCGTCCTCACCAACTGGAGCATGGCTTTCATCATCACCAAAACCTTCCAAGACATGATGGTGAGTGATCAACAGGACTCTATTTCAAGGGGTTTTCAAAATAGATTTTTGGGACATTTTATGTTTTTAATGGGAAGCAAATAGAATGGGTAAAGAGAGATATATATACTGTATATTTGTCAAGTTGTTTAGTGATCATGAGCATGTTTTCCAGAGGTCATTTTGTGTATGCTATACAGGCAATAGATACACATAAATGACATGACAGTATGATGAGATGACAGTCCCAGCTGAAACAAACAAAAGTTCAAATGAAATTAAATAAATAACAAAAGACAAAACAGAAGTGTTTGTGGTGAGAAGCCTGAAATAAGGTCTGTTGGTAACACTTGCACGTTTTGTTCTACGACATAAAATACGTCAGTAAATACTCCACTTGTGAACGTCCGAAGCTTCTCCGTGTATCATAAAACGGAGGTTGCTAACAGGTGAATAAATGGGACTACTAAACGTCATCACATCTGCCTTTAGCTTAGCGGTGGTGATGTGCAGCCATGCCAAAAATACATCATCACTGCACCACTCTTATGTGCATATCATAATTCTTGTTCCAAATAATCTCTTCGCTGATATTGGCCCATTGTTATGGCAATATTTCCTTCTGAAAAATGTGCTATTTTTTAGAGAACGCATAACTTATTGGATATAGTCAACGAAACCTCTATGATCCTGATTATTTCATCTTTACAGAAAAACATTATAAACATTTAATCTCTTAATCTATGACATGATTATTCAAGTAATTTATTCGTTTCACTTTAACCAATGTGAGGAATTTGTTGCTTCTCACAGTTTCATATCAACGTAAAATTATCTTCGTTTGGTTTTGAACATTGGTCCTACAAAATAAAAAAAGACGTCACTCTGGAAAATGCACAATATAAAATGAGTTTTAAAGTTAACTGACATTTTATAGTGTTAATAAAAAAAGGTAATTTGTATGTGTTTTGGTTAGAGCTTCACGATAAAGAAAAATGTAAATCATTGCAATTATTTGGACTGATATTGCCGTTGCGTTATGATTCGCAATATCGGAGGAAATAGTGATTTTTGAAACATTATTCACAATATTGTTGAAAAATAATATGAAATCATCTTTTTCTTTAGACAGGATCTGTACCAAACAAGGATTTTTTATTAAGTCTGTAGAATGCCTTTTCATACTTTATGAAATATTCCATTCAGAAAAGATATTTTCACTTATTTACTTTACCAAATATTATGTTTGCTATGATTTGGATATTGCACTAGTCCATATTGCGATTTCGATACAGTTGTGAATCGTTGGGCAGCCCTTGTTTTGGTATCTACTGTGAAACAATGCAAGTTTCCTCTTTGAACTTTTCCAACATCTGCATCTAACTGTGACCTTTTCTAGAGTCTTCTGAGCAGCGCAGGAACCTTCTGGCTCTTCGCCTCCATGTGCACCGCCAACGTCATCTTCACCATCGCCTTCGTCCCAGAGACAAAGGGCAAGACACTGGAGCAGATCGAAGCCATCTTCAGAGGGACGTCAGGTCCATGAAGGCCCTCCTGCAGAAACACACATGACATAAACTGAAAAGTCCCAGACCTTATATATCTGGGCTGACTAATCCTCAGGACTCTGCGCGGGCATTTAAACATTTTATTTTCAGTCAGTATGATTTAAAGTTAAATTCATAAAATAATTTTGTTCAAGGATTTATTGGAAAGTTGTTATAACAACTGTAATATGTAATGAATGTCACAATGTGGGCGAACGCGTTACAACGGCCCAAAACACTTCCATTGGGAGTAACGTGTTGCAGTTTTAAAAATAATGCAAAAAAACCCCACAAATGTGACAAAACACATGCAAATTAAGAACCGTCTTCAACTTGACAGCACATGCCCAGCATTTCGAAAACCTTCACCAACTTGAGGAAACATGCAAAGCGTTTACTAAAAGCAGATTCAAAACACTGCAAATAAAAAAATGCCGTTTCCATTTTGTTTTGAGCTTCTTGCAGTGATTCGTTTGTGCAGCGATTTTAAGAAACTCTGCGTATGTTACGTCAAGTTGGTGAAGATGTTTCTTCCTTTGGATGTGTTTTGGCACTTTAGAGTGTTTATATTTACATCGATTTTCAGTGCAGCGCTTTTCTCCTTCCTGTGATTTGGACCGCTGTAGCGTGTTTGCGTGGATCGGCCACTGTAGAATGTTTTACATATTGCTTTCTAAAGGTGTTTTTTTACAAAATTCAACAGATGCAGTGTCTTAATGTATTAAATTGTGTCCATTTTTTTACATAATTTGGTGTTATTAGATAATGTGTTGGTTTCATTGAAATAATTCAGCTGCCTGAGATCATTTTTGCAGGGTGTGGTTTATGGTTGAACTGTATTGATTTTTAATGAAGTCTGTTTCTAATATTTTGTACATATGAGTGAGGTGAGATTACACTAAACTCATCTCTAAGCGTTGACCAATCACAACAGAGCCGGCCAGCTAACCAATCAGAGCAGACTGGGCTCTGGTTTCAGACAGAGGGTGAAAAGAGGTGCTGCAGCACAGGCAGTATGAGAAAAATAAAGAGCTTTTTGAACAATAAAGCATGGAGACATGTCGCAGCACAAAATACAAATATGGACCTGACAGTTAGCATAAAAGGTCCCTTGAAACAAAGAATTTTGCAGAATCTTTATCGTACTGATGTTTTGGGAGGCTAATTATTTATGTGACTGGAGTCTGACTAACTGTTAATCTAACCGTAGTTTACATCATCAGAGAAATGAAGTGAAATTCGAACAGATTCTCTGATGCAAAGCTTTTCGAAACATCTATCAACAACACTGCAAACTGTGAACTCTGTTTTTTTGGTAACTTATGTAATATTCGGCTCTTATTTTGTTTAAATTAAATGTTTTACAATTGTACTTTCTGTTTACAAATGTACTCTGAGTTCAGTCTGAACGGGAGCAAATGAAGCTCTTTGTTGTTGGTGTTTCTTATACCATTGCTATTAAAGAATTTCAACTTTATTATTATTATTAAAGGACAGCCTGGGATGCAGAAGGCAGAAAGAATACCCTTTTTAAAATGATGGCAGGATGATCTATCCGTACGAAATACGTGAAATTACAATTAATTTATAACCGAATATTCAACATTAATTTCAGGTGTTGTGTTGAAGGGGCTGAAACATAAAAGTCAGTTGAGAGAAAAGGGTACAGCTTTTTAAACCTTTGCATAAAAAAGGTTAACAAAAAGCTGTATTGACTGGCTAAAAACGTGCTATCTGCATCTGAATCACGCATCACTATTACATTTAGCTGACGCTTTCTCCTTTACAATGGTAAAATAAGACAACAAAACGTACATTTAAGGTAACTTTCCAGCAACACCGACCGATGACCGACTTCAAAACTCCCCGTCAACAAGCGCTCCTGGTCCCAGCCGTGTGCACCACTGTTTAGTGTCCCCTTTTTTGTTTTCCTTATGTCCTGAGCTTCTTGCATCGTTATTATTTAACAACCTTTAACGTATGCAGCGTTTCTTAGAACGTTGTTAATGTTCGGCCACCGTAGTTTTACACCTAACGTGATGACGTCATCCCTGACTTCATTCAAAGACTCCGAAGGGCAAGACGTCATCGATTTATGCCTTAAAGTTTTATGACGTAATGAGCATTTCATCTTCCCTGCAAGAGGCCCACACATCTGAATTCGAAGTACTCCCCAGGTGGCTTGGTAAGACTTAGTTTGTTCAGAGAGACTGTAGCTTTTGAAAAAACAGCAAGTAAGAAAAGTAAACAAACTTTAACATTTTTTATTTAATTTAAACATTGAGCTAAAAGTTGAATAAATTCCAACTCCAGGAACAACAGCAACTGGAGATCGCACACACAAAACAACTAAAGGCAGCTTTATATTTCAAGGTGAACCCCTTGCTGCTGAAACTCAATTGTTTAATTTAAACAAATTTCTCAAAATGGAGACAATTGAGTATGATAGCAAATTCCAGCTCCAGGCGAAAGAAGATGCAGTAAAATATAAGCAGAAGCTGTTTGCTGAAGAACTTTTCTCACAAAGCCTCCAAATACAGTCTCTGCAGTCTGAAAACAAGATTCTAAAGGCAACTATTGAAGAAGACAAGGATGTATTAAAAGAGAACCTAGGGTATATTGAGGAACTTCTTGACGAGAAAAAATCTTGGGACAAAAAAGATAGAGACGCAGAGGCAGAGGCAAAAATCAAAAAGCTGCAGCAATCAATTGTCACCAAAGACACCCAATTTGAGGAACATAAAAAAGAACTCATTGCAAAGTATGAGTCTCTCATACGGAGAAGCTCAGCAGAGTTTGAAGAAAATGAGAGGAGTTTGCTGGCAACGCATGAAAGGCAAATAAGCAGTATTTTGGGAGAGAAGAATGAAAAACAAGACAAAATATTGCAAGAGAAGCTGCAAGAATGTAAAGCCGATGTGTTAAAGGAGACGAATAAAGTAATTCAGAAGGAAAAAGAGCTGGTGAACTTAAAAGATAGAATGGAAGCTGAAATCAAGACCGGTATTTTTCATAAAAGATTAGATGCAAATGTGGAAAATCTTTTGGTCAAGAAACGCCAGGAGGACCTAGTTGAAAGACTGAGGAACGAAGTACTGAGACTACGTGGGCTGCCGGATTTAACTAATGATTTGGCTAAGTCACATAAACAATGCGAGGATCTCAAGATGATTATTAAAAGAAAAAATACGGAAATATTAAATTTAAAGAAGGATGAAAAAGCATTGGTAGACGATTTGGCAAAAGAAAAGGACCGAAACCTTATTACAAATCTTAAATTAGAAAAAGAGAAGGAGAAATCCAAGAGTTTGGACCAAAAGTTCAGAATCTCCGAGACTGAACACATGAAGAACAAGGCAAGGCTGAGCCAGAACTTGAATGAAAACAAGGTCCTGAAAGGAAGGGTCGCAGATCTACACTCTAAACTCAGGGGCTGTCAGCCACTCTTGATCAAAGGGCGCGTAAAAACCCAAGACATGGAGACCTACATCATGCGCTGTAAGGAAGATATACAAGCAGTGGCTGATATCACTGACCCCAAGAAGCTTATTATCGGTGTTGCTCATCTCAAAGCACAGCACGTAGATGGCGATGACAGAGTGCCAATGGAGGAAAACACGAGGACAGGGTATCGTCATATGGTTGACGGCTTGATGCATCAGGTTAAAGGTTTGGCAAGGGTTCACACAGCCGATGCCAAGCTAGTGGAACGCACCAGGGATGAAGTTAACTGTTTTAATCAAAGAAAGATCAACTTGTGTGTAGAAAAAACCAACATCATCAACGAGACAACACACGAGGTCTTGGCGCTAAAAGCAAAACTCAGACTCACGGAAAAAAATCTTGAAAAGGCAACAGACACAACACCAAAGAGGGTGGACTCGTGGTTAGATGAAAAGTACCTGAGAAAAACCAGAACTGTTTCAGAGGAAACAATGTTTTCAGAGGAAACATTGGGACACTTCCCCCGAGTGAAAAGGATCAATGTGAGTCTTGAAGACAACTTACAAGCCCACCAGCCACATGAGGATGAAAATGACCTTCCAATTATTTTCCTGTAAATTGTAACTTGCGTACGGGTTTTCTCCGGGTTTGCTCCGGGTTTTGTCCCGCATCACTATATAGTGCAAAAAAAACAAAGAACTGTCAGACTGAGTAGATCTGAACTTCAACCCACTCCTCAAAACAGTAATAATAATAACTTTGATTCATATAGCGCCTAGGACAACACAAGGACACTTTCCAATTGGAAGGGGGGCCGAGACAAATTTCTCAAAAATGTGTGATTTTGGGCTATATAAATAAACTTTGATGATTGATTGATTGACTGATTGATTGATTGATTGAGTGACTTTGTTCCAGCGATTGATTTGTGTAAGGGACAAAGGTGAAACAGTAAAGTGTGTGAGTACAGTATGTGTTTCTGCAAACATGTCAAGATGAATTTGTTTTATGGTTCATGATTTAGTTGAATAAATACCTAAAAATTGCCTGAAAACTTTGAGCCTTTTCTCATAATTCTGTATTGGTAACAATCATTATCTAAAGGGACGTATTTTGCTTTGAAATACAACAAATAAAATACATACACTACCTGTCAAAAGTTTGGACACACCTTCAAATTTGAAGTTTTTTATTTATTTAAATGTTTTCTACTTTGTAGATTAATACTGAAGACATCAAAACTACGAAAGAACACATATGGAATTATTTAGTTAACAAAACAGTGTTAAAAAATCCAGATTATGATTTTTATTTTAGATTATTCAGAGTAGCCTCCTTTTGCCTTGATGAGCTTTGCACATTCTTGGCTCCTCTCAGTCAGCTTCATGAAGTCGTCACCTGAAATGGTTTTCAATTAACACGTGTGCCTTGTCAAGAGTCCATATGTGGAATTACTTGCCTTCTTAATGTGTTTGAGACCATCAGTTGTGTTGTGCAGAGGTAAGGTTAGTGCACAGTGGAAAGCCCTATTTGACTACTGTTGTAATCCATATTATGGCAACAACCACTCAACTCAGTGAAGAGAAACGACCATCCATCATCACTTTAAGAAACGAAGGCCAGTGCTCCGGAAAATGTCAAGAACTTTGAATGTATCCTCAAGTGCAGTCGCAAAAACCATCGAACACTATGATGAATATGGCTCTCATGAGGACCCCCCCCTGGAGAGCTTGAGGGCTAATCACGGGGTTTGTGAAGCAAAGCACATGTTGTAGTCCCAAACGAAAGCTGAGGATTCTGGGTAGTGTAGTGTCTTCTGCCATCCTAAACTCCGAAAAAATATTTGTTTCTCTGAATCGAGGGGGAAAAATACAAAAGCATTGTACACAATTTAAACCAATCAGTTGAGTTGATGAGTAGTGCAGATATCACTGTAAAATCAATCGACAGTAAAGAGAATACTTACTTCCGGGTGTAAAATCCTCCATTATCCAAAGGGAATGGACGCTCACATTGCCTTTAAGTGCCGCCGACATGGACCGATGCGGTGCTTCCCTGAGCGTCAAATATCCCGCCGCCGATGGGAATACATTGCAATCAGTTGAAAGCTCTTTGCGTCCGTTTATGAAGCTGAAGGAGACTCGGCGCGTCACAACTGCACGCCATAGGACCCTGACCAAGCGTCGCTCCTGGACGTTCAGGGAGTGAGAATGTGTTGGTTCAGAGGAGACTGCGTGAATCAGGCCTTCATGTTCCAATTGCTGCAAAGATCCACTACTGAGGATGAACAACAAGAAGAAGAGAATAGTTTGGGCCAAGAAACACAAGGATTGGACATTAGACTTGGAAATCTGTACTTTGGTCTGATGAGTCCAAATTTGCGATTTTTGGTTCTAACCGCTGTGTCTTTGTGAGACGCAGAGAAGGTGAGCGGACGGTTTTTGCATGTGTGGTTCCCCCCGTGAAGCATGGAGAAGGAAGTGTGATGGTGTGGGGGGGCTTTGCTGGTGACACTGTTGGTGATGTATTCAAAATGCAAGGCACACTTAACCAGCATGGCTAACACAGCATTCTGCAGTAGCCGGCAAAATATAAATCATATTCTGGATTTTTTAACACTTTTTTGTTTACTAGATAATTCCATATGTGTTCTTTTATAGTTTTGATGTCTTCACTATTAATCTACAAAGTAGAACAAATTAAAATAAATAAAAAACTTCGTATTTGAAGGTGTGTCCAAACTTTCGACTGGTACTGTATATCATTGGACAGCTAATGATCTCCTCTTTCAAATGGTGTGTATAACTCAAAAAGTGTTTCAGCGTTGAAGTGACTGATTTTGATAGGGCAGGTCACATATAATATGCTAGTTTCAGATAAAAGTCATGCATGGCTTATAAAGCAGTAGAAATGCAAATGGGAAAAAGCTAAAATAAAATCTTAGAAACAAAAAATGCTCAATGTAACTTTAATACATAGGCTACAGTTTAGCTCACTCCCACCGATGTATGAATATTTGGCTGAATAAAAGAAAGAAGAAATCAACAAAAGAAAGGGAAAACATAAATTCAATTCAGAAAGGCGTATAGATTAAAACCTAATGTATGAATCTAAAGAACAGTATGGCAAACAAAGCAGAAATAAAATCAATGTTTTATTTTTAAATGTATTGTAACATTGTGATCTGCTAGTAAACCGCATTAAAAAATGTACCAGTAATGTTATTACACCTTCTTTATGTAAAGGTAGGGGAATATAGTTACTTTTTTGTAATTTAACCAGGTTACATGTATGGAGTGGTGCCGGAATTAGTCCAATGAGTCAGCATTTTTCTACTTTCGGTATAGATGAGAGCAGGGCCGTTTCTAGCTTTTTGGGGGCCCAATGCAAGATGCTGTTTGGGGCCCTATTTTGTCAAACTACAATGGGAGGATTACAAAGCCTTTAAGATGATCTGTGGAGATGCATTAATCTGTTACACTTTAATTGGAAAACAGGCTAAATTAACGAAAACCTCTCTCAAATTGAAATTGAACATCTCAAGTTGACCCAAGCAATTGAAACTTACAGAAAATGATATTAAAAAGGTAAACAATGAGGCTCCTCTATGTCAATAAATGAAAGAGATGCAGCATTTTCTCAAAAATGTTTATTTTACATTTTTCCTCTTCCTCAAAATATCTGCTTCCTTGCTTTTTTAGAAGCAAAGTCATCAATAATGTCATCATATGACAGCTGCTTGCCAATCTCATGGTTGATGCTGATTATGACCAGTGAGGCAATCCTGTCCCATGCATGACCTCAGGTAGGTTTTGATGAGCTTCAGCTTTGAGAAGCTCCTCTCTGCTGAGGCCACAGTCACAGGAAGAGTGCATGCGATTCGCAGGGCAATCCACAGATTGGGATACAGTTCCTTCAGGTTTTTTTGTGGATGAAAGAGAGGAGCTCCAGTGCAGTCATTTCACATGTAGGCAGGCTCGGCAGATTGTAATTTCCAGAGCCAGCTCCTTTCCATCAATGTCACCTCCATCTCCAGTGCTTAATGTGCTGCAGAGCTT
Source organism: Dissostichus eleginoides (assembly GCA_031216635.1). Lineage (NCBI taxonomy): Eukaryota > Metazoa > Chordata > Actinopteri > Perciformes > Nototheniidae > Dissostichus > Dissostichus eleginoides. Next base: position 32,984,616 of record CM062269.1, read on the forward strand.
GTCACACTGGTTGCACAATTCCACCCCATCCAGTTTTTTTAAGTTGAGCAGCACTCCAAATCTGGCTCTCACTTCACCCAGAGTTTCAAATCTATCCTTTAAGGATTCAATAGTTGTGTCAACAACTACATTGAAAAATGTCGTTTCTAGCCTCTTCATGGCATCTGTAATAGGCTCGTCTGGGGCTTCATAGGCAAAGTGTTTTTTTGTGCTTCTCAGTCTCTTCTCTTTCAGCACAGCCTCCACATTAATTTCCTCACACATGTCTTTGGCCTGAGCTGCAGCAAAGCCAGTGTCTCTATAACTAGTCAGAGACATTTTTGCCTTTGTCAGGAGGGCAACTGCCACATCAAGCTGCATTGTGGCAGACTGCAGGAGCTTGCTAACATGGTTCACATGGTGAAGAACGTCATACCATACAACTGTGCAAATGAGGAAGCGGTATGACCCAACCTCTTCTGCCAAACTCTGTGCTTCAACCTTGGTCAGAGGATCTGTCACTTTGTCCCTGACATCCAACAATGCCTCCCTTATGTTAGGGGCCTGGTACCGCACCGCCTCTATGCTGTTGACACGGCTCTCCCACCGTGTGTCACTCCAAGACTTAAGTGCAATAGTCAGATGTTCCTTTAGGATTGCCCATCTTTGTGGGGCGGCTGAGAAAAGGGTGTACAGTTTCTGTACATTACCAAAGTAGCTGATGGAATCTGTCGACGCTTTTGCTGCATCAGCCACCACCAAGTTCAATGAATGTGACCCACATGGAACATAAAGTGCACATGGATTTTTCTGGAGCAGCCTTGCTTGAACCCCTCTGTTCCTCCCCTTCATGTTGGCACCATTATCGTATGATTGACCTCTGCAATCATCAAATGGAATATTAAGCTCCTTAAGCCTGTTCAAAATCAAAGATGACAAACCAAGACCTGTTGTTTCTGAAGCCACAAGAAATCCTAGAAAGTTTTCCTTGATTGTGGGCGCTTCGTCCATTATGACAGTCCTTATGATGACTGACATCTGCTCTTGGTGGCTTACGTCAGGGTACAATCCAAAATGATTGAATAATATTTGGACCGTTTAATCTCAGTCACCATCGTGTCCAACATTTTCCCACTGATTCAAGCAATCAGTTCATTTTGGATCAGATTTCCAAGATAGCTGGAATGACTGAACTGGCCACTCTCCACACGCTCAATGTGCTGCTTCATGACAGGATCACATTTTGCTAAAAGCTCCACCTCTTTTAAGTTTCCATTATGTTGCTGGTGTAATGTGTTTGCTGAACCTCTCAATGAAAGATTTCTCTCAGCCAAAGATTGCATTATAGAGATCAGGCGGGTTAGGACATCTCTCCAGCGCCTCTTTTCAGCCTCTAAAAGTGTCCTTTCAGCTTGGTCTATGGTATTTCCGGTTTGTAGCTGCAGTTCAAAATCTTGAAGGTTGCCATGAGGGTTGTGTGCTCTGGACTACTTTCGTGACTTTTCAGAAGCATGCCTATGTTTCTCTAGTTTGATAGTCCCTCTGTCATTAATTTGTAGTCCTTCCTTGAAAATAACTTGCAGCAAAAGCAGTAAAGGGCATCGTTTTTTCTTGAGTAGATAAGCCAGGTCCGCTTTATCTTTTCCCCATTCACTAATGTTCTGTGGAAATAATGATGGTGAAAGCTCCTACCATCTTCTTCTCTTGAAAAAGTGAATTTTTTATCAACCTGAAAAGGCCCTCTACCTACTAAATCAGTCCTAAAGGAATCGGGTAGAACTGATGGCCAATCAGCTGGATCTATTGGTGGACCAAAAGCTGGCCACTCTGCTTGTAAGTCTGCAGGAGGAGCAGATTTACCTGCGGCATGTGTGTGGGGAGGTGATGAGGAGGATGGACCTGCATGTGGCTCAGGGCGTGATGAGGAGGATGCACCTGCATGTGGCTCAGGACGTGATGAGGAGGATGGACCTGCAGCATCTGGCTCTGCTTGCACAAAGTACTTGAGAATTGTACCTGCAAAGACAAAACCCCTTAAATTAGCAAGCAAACTTTGTTGTTGTTTATTTTTAAACAGTCATCATACAAACATTAATCATAAACATATCACAATGTAAACTTATACAACAGTAATTAGTGACTGAAAAGGCTTTGGCAAAAGCTTATATATGAATATCCTATAATCTTATAATTAAATCGAAAACAAAACAAATAAATGATTCACATTTGTATCCCCCAAAAAAGCATTACAAACGATTTTCTTGAAAACCAAAAAAAAGGTACATTTTTAAATGTACATTGGCTTTGTTCCATAATTTAACCCCAACAATAGAGATAAATATTATATTGATTTCTTTATTAGCTTTTTGAAAAATAAACGTACAGATACCTCTTAACTCCAATTAACTTTCCTCTCTTGAAAAACAGACTGGAAGTGATTTTGAATTAGCCTGCTATACTCCAACACAGCAGGTGTCACTTCAGTCATTCACTCATCATGAGAGTAACATCTACGTCACTTTACGGCCCCGCCCACTTTTGGGGGAAACCAACGCTGTCATTTGAGTGGCGATCAAGCCTGAAGCCACAGAGCTCTTCTTTTACTGTCAGAGGAAGTACAGAAAAACGTAACTCTGGATTTTTTTTTATGTTTGAGGTGCAATAAACCATACAGCAGCTTTTTGGCATGATAAAACAATTATTTTCCACCTCACTCATGACATTAACAGCTGGCGAAATTACGGCCTCGCTTACTGATTTTAATTTAACCATATATCGAGCCCGATCGTCGATTTCAAATGATTTCAAATGAGTTCATTTAATTGTTTGCCTGACTGGCCATCGTAATCGGGCTCTTTGAAGATCCAAAAATCCAAGGTTTTCTTACATTTCGGATCGGATTGGCAAAAACTTCAGAATTTGTATTGACCGCCATTCAAATGACAGCGTTGTTTTCCCCCAAAAGTGGGCAGGCCGTAATTTTCGCCCAGAAGTGACGTTGGTGTTACTCGAGGCGAAGTCCCTCCCTTTCCGGGGGACCTCCATGCGACCTTATTTCGGAAAAAGTATGTATTGAAGTCAATGGCGAGAGAAAGATTATCTTTCGATCCCGTTTGAATTGTGCCACGAATTACACATATGATGTTTGTCAATTTAAAAGATAATTTTGCAAGTCAAAAAAATAAAAATGTGTCGTAAAACTGTGAAGTAACACTTTTTTTTGTGTGAAACCGCTCATTGAACTACATCTCCCATCTCGCACCACACACCAAGACGGCCGTCACGTTGGCACATTTCACTTCTTTCTTTCAGAATGAGGTGAAAAGTATTAAAAGAGGTGAAAATCACTACAAGTCTGGGCATGTTGAGAGCTGTACATACACAAAAGGGGAGTTAGTCGGTTCCGTAAGAGCCAGCATGCGGGACCGGGATTCTGGGATTTGTAGTCTTTCTAGTTGCGTATTTTTCAGTCTTATATTTCAACAGTTTTACGACAAACTGTGACTTTTTTGACATGGAAATTATTTTTTAAGATTGACAAACATCATATGTGTAATTCGTGGCACAATTCAAACGGGATCGAAAGATAATCTTTCTCTCTCCATTGACTTCAATACATAATTTTTCTGAAATAAGGTCCCATGGATCGGAAGTAGATGGGCGGGACTTCGCTTCTCTTGAGAGTAATGGCGGTCAATACAAATTCTGAAGTTTTTGCCAATCCGTTCAGAAATGTTTGAAAACCGTGGATTTTTGGATCTTCAGAGAGCCCGATTACGATGGACAGTCAGGCAAAAAAAAATTACATTAAATCATTTGAAAATCGACAATAGGGCTCGATATATGGTTCAATTAAAATCAGTAGGCGAGGCTGTAATTTCGCCAGCTGTTACTCTCATGAGCGAGGCGTGCTGTGTCGTTTATTGCACCTCAAACATAATAAAAAAATCCAGAGTTATGTTTTTCTGTACTTCCTCTGACAGTAAAAGAAGAGCTCTGTGGCTTCAGGCTTGATCTTCTTCTTTTTCTTCTTTGTTTAATGGCGAATCGCTACCACTTGGAGCATTTATCGCCACCTACTGTTGATTTATTGAATCTTCATGTTACATCCTTCCTCCTCAGACCAGTGTTTTGAGAAACTTGAAGATCAGTTTGTTAACTTCATTTCTTGAGTTCTGGTATTTCGTTTAACTGATATACATATGTCTTGAATTATTGTCCATTTGCAATAAGGCTTCTAGCATTCCACTACAGAATGATAGAAACCATTAAACTATTTACTAATCTGTGAATCATCATTATTGGAGGCTAGCATATCATGTAGCATCTCAACAGTTATATCCTTTACCCCCAAAAATTCACCTGCTGCTTCCACTATTGTTTTCAGTCTTGACCTCTTTTTTGTTTGTTGCAAAGCAACATTCACCACTTTTCCAATGAAGGCCACAAATGTGTACTTATTAACAATTAATGCATCCTCTTCTATCACACACTTATGTGAAACTTTGTGGAGCTTTCCTTTGCCTGTGGGAGTTTGGGAATTTTTTTTTGAAGAGAATATACTTGCTGCTACTTGTGATTTCCTAACTATGTTTAGTGATACCTGTTCTGTTGCTTCAGCATATGAAACTTTGTTTTGTATTTTGTATCTCTCTACCTCCTTTGTCTTTTTCTGCACTTCGCAGCCCTGATACGCAGCACTATGTTCCCCACCACAGTTACAACATTTTAGCTTAGCACCTGCAGCACAACTACCATATTCATGTTTTCAGGCTTGATCGCCATTCAAATGGCAGTGTTGTTTCCCCCAAAAGTGGGCGGAGCCGTAATTTTCGCCCGGAAGTGACGTAGGTGTTACTCTCATCCAGGGCCGTCCCTCCCTACAGGCCGATCATGCAGGCTGTATGGGGTTTCACATTGCGCAGGGGGCCTCGCGCAGGGGGCCTCGCGCAGGGGGCCTCGCGCAGGGGGCCTCGCGCAGGGGGCCTCGCGCAGGGGGCCTCGGCTTATGAGCTCGACTTGTGCGCTCGGCTTGTGCTTAGTTCTCAGCGCAGTTCTCAGCGCAGTTCTCAGCGCAGTTCTCCGCCCCCCCCCCCGCTGACACGCGAGAGTGAGAGTGAGAGGTAACAAGGGGAGCACGTCTTTAACCCGACACCGTTGCAATGAATCGACATCTGACCAATCACGGCTTTGATACGGCCACTAGTGCAGGTGAAGAGATGTCGGGGAAAAGACAGTTTCAGTCCGGCGCAAGCAAGAGGAAAAAAAAAAAAAAACATGAAGAAACTAAAGCATCACTCGAAGGTGGGTTATTGTATGAGTCAAATGTACAACTTGTGAATGTTGTATAAGTCAAATGTCAAACTTTTGCCAATTGCCATATTAAAACATCAGCTGCAATTCACGACATGAAGAAGGCAGTCTCTGCATAGCATATAGGCTAATGGAGATGCAGTTATTTCCAGCATTCTTTATTTACCATTCATTCAAGTATGTTATGCCTTTTATCTGCTAATGTACAGGAGGAAGAGTGATAAACTGTCTGTCTAGTTGGCTTACATAACAGTTAAAGTTTACAGCCTAAAAAACATGGAGCATTTTTTCCCCTTTTATTCATTTTTATGTCAATTTGCACATTTAATGGTGATGCTCAGCCTCTCCCCTTAACTCCTAACAGTCATCATCATGTCAACCACAACACAGAGAAATACTGATAGAAATGTGTGTGTAGTTGTTGATACATTGCTGACAGAGGGAGCTACATTTGAATACAGATTTAAGAAATATCAGTTTTTGAGCATGTAATAAGCATGTTTTGTCTTGACTATATTACAACTATATTATAATAAAATAATATAGTATTTATATTATTGAATTGATTATTATTATTAGTAGAAGTAGTTTATTTGCATTCATTATATTTTAATCTTTTTGAGGCTAGTATTTGGCAGGAAATGCAGACGTATTCACCTGTAAACGCATACTGAACGACATACATGCACATTTACCATTTACCTCACTGTATAAAAAAGTAACTGTGTTGATAATAATAATAAACAGGAATTATATTTGTAGTACTTTGTTTCCAAAAAAAATGTTTTCACTCCTGTCGGTTGGGGGGGGGGGGGGGGGCCTCATCTCACAATGTCGCTTGGGGCCCCAAGTTGGCCAGGGACGGCCCTGCTCTCATCTATGGACATCGATCGCCTACTGCTATATTTAACCATATATCGAGCCCGATCGTCGATTTCCAATGGCTTAATGTAATTGTTTTGCCTGGCCATCGTAATCGGGCTCTTTGAAGATCCACAAATCCACGGTTGTCTTAAATTTCTGATCGGATTGGCAAAAACTTCAGAATTTGTATTGACCGCCATTCAAATGACAGCGTTGTTTTCCCCCAAAAGTGGGCGGCACCGTAATTTTCGCCCGGAAATGACGTAGGTGTTACTCTCATCTATATTAATATTTTAATAATTCTTACTTAGTTGGTTGTATTTTCCATCTTATGTTAATCATTTATCTTGTTTTTTAATCTTATTTTACCATAATATTCAAGTGTGTTTGGACTCTTATTTTCCATTCCTTGTGGCATTCGTTATCCCTTTATAGTCTCATTCTGTCTATTACTACGTAAAGCACAGGGCACTTGGTGCATTTCTTGTATGGATGTTGCTTCACAAAGGTTTTTTAAAGTTATTTTATTCCTTATAATGGCAGATTCTTGCTCCATAGCGTATATTGTTGTCTAAAAGCATTGAGTGTATGATTGAATAAGCCCTTTGCGTCTTCATACTTTTCTTGACAGTTCAAATTTAGAGTTTGAGCACAACAGTGTATTACCTTTCAAAATAAAAGACGTATCAGGTAAATGTAAACACCGACGTGACCATTTTGATAATTATTTTGCTCTCACAGTGATACATTAATACCAAACTAAATACATGAGATCATACAATTCATGAACACATGTCACAGACTATTTTCCTCAGCTCTTTATTTAAAAAGTGGACGAAGTTCCCTTCCCAGTGAAATTATTGTGACAGCCGTCTCGCCCTGCTGAACGCTTTTTCCTGTCCGCGGTCAAAAATACCGGAAACACTTCTTGCGGAACCACTTGGTGTCACCTCGCCTGTTGTCCGGACTGAGCCGCCTGTCTTGTCGCTGCTCAGACTCGGAGACTCCGGGGAATGCTGCCGCAGAGATGGAGTTGAATCACAAAAACAACAAAGTGTCGGACAGAGTTTGAGACAAAGGGAGCAAAGCGTCAGTTTTCCGGCTGATGGATATTTGTTGAATACAACCCAGGCGTACCATTTAAACCATTGGTTTGAAAATGAAGCTGCTGAAGCCGAGCTGGGTGAGCCACAACGGTAAGCTTGTGCAGGAATCTGTTGGACCAAGTTGGGCTTTTGTTGTCGGCAGGGGGGTGATAAGGAGGCATGATGGTGGTGGTCGAGACTAGTTGGAATTGTTTGTCACTTAATATTTGCACCCATACTAAACTTAATCCCACAGCTGCAAACACACATTTGGTGTTTTTGACACTATTCGTATCCCTCCTCGCTGTTTTAAATGTATACATGTTTTCTTACATTAGCCATCTAGCTAGCTAGCTAGTTAGCCCCCTGGCTAACTCGGATGCCCAGACGCTAGCTAATTTAACGTTACCTGCCAAATGACCCATGTCAAAGTCTTAAAGTGACTTCTTGTTTAAAAGCTTTGAGGAGATTTTTTTAAGCAACCACCAATTATTTTAGTGACAGTGAACAAACTCGACCTGCAGCTTAAAAAGTGATTACCCAAGCTGTCAGTGTTAGAAAGTTAAGCTTTGGGGAATTGGCCTGAATTTAGGGTGCAGCTAACGATTAATGTCCGGAATTTGTTATGATAGTCAAGAAAACTCTCCTGGTGAATTTTATTCAAATTCCAACAACATTTATCCCTCCCTCATCAAAGCCACGGTGCTGCAACTGAGGCTAAACTTCAAGGTTGATGAGGGAGGGGTAAATGTTGTCAGATTGAGGAAAAAATTCACCAGGAGAGTTTTCTTGACTAATGTAATTAATTCTGGGGGTTTGAGCTTAGACTTTCCGACTTTCAATTGTAAGGACCACCCTAATATATATATATATATATGTGTGTGTGTGTGTATCTTATCTAACGGCCTACAACTGACATGGGTTAAAAGATGCAAACGGCAGGACTCTGGATTTTGTTTAGTTGATAATGCATTTCAGTACTGATGTACGTTGACACTCATCAAACTTATTTTAAGGGGGTCCTAAGACACATACAAATACACTTTGATAGATGATAAAGGGAAAAAACAAATTTGAAATGTGTAGAAAAATTATTTTCTGTATATGACTTAATCTGCTGATGGAGCAATAATGTTTCCACTCAAACTGAAACAATTACTTGACTCATCGATTAGTCGTTACACAGATTTTTCAATTATTTTAGAATCATGTTCAACAGATACTGAACAATTATGCATTTTAATGTATTGTTTATATCTTTTGGACTAACAAACAATACATTAACATGCGTAACCTTGGTCTTGAGAACACATTGGAGTGACATCTTATAGAATCAATATAAAACTGTCCATCACTAGTTGCAGCACTACTTGCCACTTTTTATTAGACCTTCTTAATGCTCATCTGGTAATTATAGTTCATATAACTTGTAAATAACATGTTTATTTTTAAGGAACATTTAATATATTATCCGAGTAATTTCAGAGGATTACAAAAATCTCAAAGATTCGAAGGTTGTATATAAAATAAATACTGTACAGGAATAAAATACTGCTTAATGTCATAATACATAATTATGTGGAATGCAAACCGATGATGAATGCTTTAAAGTCATAAAAGCACTTCACATAGTTCAGTCTTGTGGCCTGTGGGATAAAACTGTCCCTCAGCCTGGTGGTTTTCAGAATCAGAAATCCTTTATTCGTCCCAAAGCGGAGAAATGTTCAGTCTTACAGCAAAAGTGGCATAGCAGGTAAAACAATGCATGCAATAATAAGGAATAAACTAACTTATTAAATATAGAGAAGAAAATAAAGATAAATAAGTACACACTCATGGCCAAAAATGATGAGCAGTAACTTAAAGAAAGTAGTGACACATATTACAGTTACATCTCAATACATTTGAATATCGTGGGAACATTTATTAATTTCAGTAATTGAAATTATTTCAAATGTTTATTTGTTTTAATCTTGATGATTACGGCTTACAGCTAATGAAAAGCTAAAATTCAGTATCTTAGACCATTTGAATATTGAAAAAAATGCAATATTGTGGACGCACAGCGTCATTCTAATCAGCTAATGAACTCAAAACACCTGCAAAGGTTTCCTGAGCCTTTAAATGGTCTCTCAATCTGGTTCAGTAGGCTACACAATCATGGGGAAGACTGCTGACCTGACAGTTGTCAGTCATTGACACCCTCCACAACGAGGGTAAGCCTCGAAAGGTCATTGCTAAAGAAGCTGGCTGTTCACAGAGTGCTGTATCCAAGCATATTCATAAGCTGAGTGGAAGAAAAAAGTGTGGTAGGAAAAGGTGCACAAGCAACAGGGATAACCGCAGCCTTGAGAGGATTGTCAAGCAAAGCCCATTCAAAAAGCTGGGGAGCTTCACAAGGAGTGGACTGAGGCTGGAGTCAGTGCATCAAGAGCCACCACGCACAGACGTATCCAGGACATGGGATACAAGTGTCGCATTCCTCGTGTCAAGCCACTCCTGAACCAGAGACAACGTCAGAAGCGTCTTACCTGTGCTAAGGAGAAAAGGAACTGGTCTGTGGCTCAGTGGTCAAAAGTCCTCTTTTCAGATGAAAGTACATCTTTCATTTCATATTGGAATTAAAAGTCCCAGAGTCTAGAGGAAGAGTGGTGAGGCACACAATCCAAGTTGCTTGAAGTCCAGTGTGAAGTTTCCACAGTCAGTGATGATTTGGGGAGCCATGTCATCTGCTGGTGTTGGTCCTCTGTGTTTTCTCAAGTCCAAAGTCAACCTGGGCTTCCATCACAACCATCCATTTAGCAACCAGTAATGTTACATGAGTTAGTTAACAAGTACATTGCCTATAGCTGATGTCATTTAAACGTGTCATTTTATATTTGAAATAAGTCTTAATGGTTCTGTTATAAAAAGCATATATTTGTTTAACTGGTCAACAAAAGCAAGCTGTATAGATTGGTTCTTAACACTATTAGGTCACTAATTTTGATATCTAGCTTTGGTTTATAACAGTTTATATTCATCCTTCTTTCCCTAAACCAGTCCAGATGATGTTCTACTTACCACCAGGGCAGAACCTCCTGGTCCAGCAGCACCATGACTCCTATACTGACTGTCTAACTATACAAATATACATTTTCTATGGCCTATGTATTTTGTATTAATATAATCAAACTGAATTTAACACTGTTTAATGACCTAGATATATCATATTATTCCAATGCTTATGTACTTCATGTTGTAAATAATGGTTAAGACCTCAGTAAATGAAATAAACAATGTATTTCATATTAATATTTTGCTTCAATTTTTTTATTTTCATCTAATCACAAAGCAGAGGTAAGAATATATCCATCACTTCTCTGCAGCTTCATGTCTTCTATTATGAGCCGCATGGAATACTTTCATTTCTAAGAAATAGGAAATCAATCATGTCATTTAACATCAACAGCAGTAAAACAAATATTGTGTTTGTGTGCAACAAGTAAAGAGAAGCCGCTGTTAGTTAATAAATATTTGGAATTCAGACAGACTCAAGCAATGCTCATTAAATATATATGAAAATAAAGGACACAAATAAAATAAAATTCTGAAACTAAGACGCAAAATAGTGCAAGATAAAGGGGTAAAATATATACAAACACAATTTAAATTAAATAATATATAAATGTGTCAACACTGTATTGCAAATACATAAACTGTTTACAGCAATGTAATAAGTATATATATATATGCATAATGAGAAGTACTCTATTGCACACAGTTGTGATCGGTTTTTTAAAATTGAAGATAAAAAAATCTTCAATTTTAAGGCTAAAGTGACAAGTGATGAGCTCTAGGTTCTCTGCTGCTGAGACCGGACTGCCATTTATTTTGAAAAAAGACTCACTTGTCATGCTCGCTGTGCATCCTGGGATATGGTAGGTCGCGAAGGATACATCAGATTTGTCCTCCAAATCCGGGAAAAGAAGGCTGCATTCATCGTCCGCATTCGTCGGAGTCTGGCCTTGTCTTTGAATTGGGACAGCCTTCTCTCGACGGAAGGGACGTAAGCGGTCTACGAATGCAGCCTCCGGAGGATAAGATGCGAGAGCTTGTAAAACCTGATGTGAGCACTTGCAGAAAAAAATCTGAGCTTGTGTGCATACATTTACACTTGTATAAAATATCCACGTATCTGAACCAAATTTGAAGTCACAGAAGAAAAAAAAGTTGCATGCTCCTCAAAACTTGCGACATCATAGAGTGCTACAGTGACGCGTCCTAAAACCCGGAAGTAAGTTAGCATTTTACCACAAATTGAAGAGACAGATCACGTTTTGTTTAGCCGGATATTATCCGGCTACCCTACCCTACTTTTATAATTTTCTAATCATAAATCTAATTGATAGATTTATGATCGATAGATTTATGATTCGAAAATTATAAAAGTAGGGTAGACATGTGGATATTATCCGGCTGAACAAAACGTGATCTGTGTCAACCACAGACCTTATTTCGAGCTATTTTCCAAAATCCTATGGAGAAATTGCATTGGTTTTTGTCGAAGGAACCGGAAGGAGTTTACTTCCGGGTTTTAGGACGCGGCACTGTGGCACTCTATTGTGCTGTGTCATAAAACTGCTGTATTGTGACCAGCCTAAGGCAAAGCACACCCGTGCAATACAGTGCAGTGGATGGATTATCTCGGCAAAGGAGAAGTGCTCACTAACACAGATTTAAACAAATTTGTGAACAATATTTGAGAGCAATAGACATTTTGTGTACATAGAAAAAGTCTTAGATCTTTGATTTCAGCTCATGAAAAATGGGAGCAAAAAAAGTGTTGCGTTTTTATATTTTTATTCAATTTATATTGAGCTAAGTTCAGTGGTGTAAAGTAACTAAGAACATTTACTCAGGTACTGTACTTAAGTATCATTTTGAGGGACTTGTACTTTACTTGGGTTTTACTATTTTATGCTACTTTGTACTTCTACTTAAGAGGTAAATACTGTACATTTATGTAATACCTTTAGTTACTCTGCAGATTTGGATTAATGATGGGAAATATAATCAACACTTAAATCAGACTTTACTTACACCTGGATTCAATTCACATGTTACCCAGCAGTAAATGAAGCAATTCAAAGTTCCAACATTAACAGCTTCGATAAACACATCCAAACATCAATAATTATCATCAAAACATATAATATAAATGATTGTGAAATGGGCAAATGTGCATAACGAGTTTACTTTATGTACTATAAGTATATTTTGATGCCAATACTTTTGTACTTTTACTTGAGAAATATTTTGAATACAGGACTTTTACTTAAGAAGTATTCCTACACTTTGGTATTTATGATTATACTTAAGTGCCAGATGTGAGTATTTCATCCACCACTGGTTCCACATCATGGACCCAGTCTGACTTAATTGCTTATCTATCTACAGTTTCAGTCTAAAACATCTGTTAAACTGTGTCTATGAATCTATACAAAATGTGATAAATATCATTAAATGTAGACATTTGTTGTGTTTTACAGGCAAGCCCATATTTTCCGTTGACATCCACCCTGATGGGACAAAATTTGCAACTGGGGGCCAAGGTAAGACCCGTACCTGTGCACAACCTCTGGCGCTGAAGTTGACTTTTGTCTTTACATGGTGTCCAATACTTGTTGTAGCACTAAGGCGAAGGAAGTGTAATGTGTTTTTGAATCTATGACTACATACTAAAAGTTTGCCTGCAGACTACAGTCTAGGATTAAAAAAATTAAACACAAAGATACATAAAGTCAACAATGTATGGGTTTTCATATTGGATTTGTTTTCAGGAGAGGATTCGGGCAAGGTGATGATCTGGAACATGGCGCCAGTCCTCAGAGAGGAGGATGAGAAGAATGAGAATATTCCCAAAATGCTTTGCCAGATGGACAATCACCTAGGTAACCAGCCTTACCACTATTCGCTTTCCAGTTGATTCTAATAGAGTGGTGCCGAGTCCTAAAACCCGGAAATAACTTTGTTCTCCGACATAATAGACGGCATTAATTACGCCTCTCGCGAATATCCAAAGCTTTTATGTGTCATTTAAACGGCGGTTGCTAACAAGTGACTAAAGTACAAAACGTCATCATGCAACACAACATCGCCTTTAGCTTAGCGGTGGTGATGCACACCATGCGACCGTGATGTAGTTGGTTTATACCCTAGCTTTATCTTTTTACTTCTGGCGATTGCAATTACGCTTTAAAAATCACATGCGGGCATTAAAATGTAGAATTTATCCCACTGAAGAAAACGTTTTAGGCATCATAAACATGTGCTTGCCAAAGAGCTTTTATTCTGCATTATACCGCAATCCAATCCGGTAATCCCACTGCTTTTTGTCCATAAACTTGTGCTTTTAGGATACTCATTATTATACTTTGAACGAGCAGTTACAGCTTCTATAGTGAAAAATATGAACAGCCAAGAGGCATGGTTTTTTAAGATTGCTTTAAGCGCTACCCACCGATCCGAAAAAGCCAAGCTATACTCCCCCTTTAGATCTGCACTGACGACAGGACAATTTTAAAATACAAATAAATGTTGTTGTTAGAGATGACAACATAACAACAGGATTCACCGTATGAGTACTACAAGTCACTTAAGTAAATCACATACATAAAACTCAATTTATTTTTCTTCCGTTTGTCACGTGTGCTTGCTTAAAGATTTCCCATACACAATATTTCCCACAATTGGTGGTATCCTTCAGATATGAATAGTCATGGATAGTGGTGATCCGAGGGAGAAGAATTCCACATTTTAAATGATGCTCCTGTTTTAAATCCTGCTGTTCTCCCTTATTCACTACCGGGTTGGTCAGTTAGAAAACAGACCTGGATGGCCACTGTGGCTGGGGGTCACATGCTGAAGTGTCCTTGAGCAAGACACATAACCCCCCCTGTAGTTACCTCAACGGCATTGAAGTGTTTCTAAGACTCTTTGGATAAAAGCGTCAGTTAAATCCATTTAATGTAATGTAGTGTAGCTTCTGGGTCGGTCTATAAAAATAAGACATCACACTATAAGGGTTTGAATCTTTTTCTGTTTTTATTCACCACTGACTACTATTGCTGCTCTGAGTGCAGCAGCAGCAGCAGACTGTGTTCATACTTGTGGGGTTGTGTTCCATATAAATGTGCAAGCAGTTAGATTTAATAATAGGAAATTCTTTCAGGCCCTATTAATGCCCACCATAAAGGACTGCCTCGTCAGCACAAATCCGCACAAGTTAAATTTACAACCCGAGTGTTTGTGTGTCTCTGCAGCTTGTGTGAACTGTGTGCGCTGGTCCAACAACGGGCTGTACCTGGCGTCAGGAGGAGACGACAAGCTGGTCATGGTGTGGAAGAGAGCTGCGTATGTATATATATACACACACACACACACACACACACACACACACACACACACACATATAAATACACACACACACGAGTAAATACAGATGATGTTCTTGCTGTTACAGGTTCAATCTTAGATACGTTTAAAGTATTTTTTAACCACATACCCTATTTTTTGGGGTAATTAAATGTAAAGAACTATGCCGTCAGTGTTTTTCAAATCAATAATATTAATAATCTATAAAGAATTGTCAATTGTTTGTTGTATTTCTCTAGGTAAATACTAGTTTATCCTATAAATTGGATGGATAAATAAAAGGATCTTTAAATTAGATGCAACGAAACGTGTATTGTATGTAATGTATTTATCACCTTTCATAAGCAGGTTAGAAAGTGCTTCAGCAATAATACAAAATAACCACAACCCCCACCCCCATTAAAAAACACACATCCAACAAAGTTAACACAAGAAAGTGATTTCATAAAAATGTGATTTTAGTAGTGATTTAAAAGAAATCATTGAGGCCATATTGACACTGTGTTTTACTATGTAGATTCATCGGTCCGAGCACAGTGTTCGGTCGAGCAGTAAGCTGGCCAACGTGGAGCAGTGGAGGTGTGTCAACATCCTGAGGAACCACACCGGAGGTAATACACAAAACACAATTAAATATATGTACTCAAACACAATACTTCCAAAAATGCATTAAATAATTGAAGAAAGCAGCGAAAACCCACAGTAACACAGAAAACCCACATTAAGACACATCACAGACCTTCTGTATTACTCACAACTGTTGTGCTGCAGCTAGATATTCCCGTCCTCTGTTAGAAGGTGTAGATGACTGACGGATGATGAAGAATGGCTGTCCATAGTCTGTTACCAACTGTATTCATTCTTCAGTATGAAGAGTAGGAAATGAACATGTAGAATATGTGTGGTAACTGTAATGCAAAGATAAAGCAGGGGAAAAAAATACCTTTATAGTAAGGGGATGGCAAGTAGCAATGTTTTACACACAGTAAATCAGATGAGTGAAAAGCACAATCAGCTGGCCTATGCTGCCCTCTATTGGCCACAGGCCGATATAGAATAGCGGTGTAAATGTAGGATTACTACCCATTACCAATGGTCATTAACTCACAAGTAATCACACATAATCAAATAAGAACAATGTGGTCGATGGAATGACCAAAATGTGTGAACAAAAATTGGCCCTGCACTTAACTTAGCTGAACATCATGCAAGCAAAATAATATCACTGAACATGTTGAGTCCACTCCCCATGTTGCCTCGTGGTCTGCATGGCTAGCTTAGTGGCTGTTGCTAACAGTAAGCAGTAAGTGCTGTATATAGAACATAAATTCACCAACAACTCAACTGAAGTGTCAATATAAAAACATATTTTGCCATGAACGCAAACGCATGTCCACAAGACAAAAAACAAAGCTAGTGACTCTGTCAACAGTCCGACTGCATGTATTTGCAATCCAGTACTAAACATGTCCGGTATGGATGAGTCCATTAATGCTTCTGCAATGGAGATAATGTGGAAAAGTCCAAGTTTCTGGAACAGCGGGGGGTTTATACAGTGTGTGTGTGTTTTTGTTTATAGATGTGATGGACGTGGCGTGGTCTCCTCATGACGTGTGGCTGGCCTCCTGCAGCGTGGACAACACCATCGTCATCTGGAACGCTCGCAAATTTCCAGGTAGGAGAATTCCCAGAGCTAACCCTGTCTGCAGCCTCAAAGCTGGAAACAATTTCCTTATTTTTAGGATAATAAAAAGAAAACATGTTCCACAGAGCAGGAAGACTTTTCCCTTATTCTTGTCTGTCTTCTGTGTGTCTCCAGAGATGGTGACATGTCTGCGAGGACACACTGGGCTGGTTAAAGGTCTGACGTGGGACCCGGTGGGGAAATACATGCCTCCCAGGCCGACGACCACAGCCTCAGAGTGTGGAGGACAATGGACTGGCAGATGGAGGCCAACATCACCAAACCCTTCAGCGAGGTACAGAAACTCGTGAGCTGTGTGTGATGGTGTTGTTGGAGCAGGTGGTTGACTATGAAAGGTGTACCTTACAACTTAACTTGGTTTTTATTTCTGTTTAATCATACAAATAACTATACCCACTTTTCGCAACAGTTTTTTAATTTTCATTCATTCGGCTGTATCTACGAACTAATTCATTGGAAGAAAACCTCAAACTTTATTTCCCAAATATAATATTTGATAATATGGATTTTTATTTTTTAACACAGATTAGGATAGAAAGTGAAAGCGAGCGTGCGTGTGTCATTGTGTGTGTGTGTCACTGCCAGTTTGGGAAACCAAAATCCACCCACAGCACAGTCATAATCCCTAGATTGACACCACTTTTATGATATTTGAAGCGTAAATGCAATCACCAGAATAAAAAGCTAACGCTAGCCTATAAACGAACTACATCACAGTTGCATGGCTGCGAATCACCACTATTAAGCTAAAGGCGGTTAGTGTTCAGCATGATAACGTTTAGAAGTCTCAATCAGTTACTTGTTAGCAACCTCTTTTTTTTATCACACGGAAGCTTCACACATTCACCGGTGGGGTATTTACTGACATATTTAATGTCGTAGAACAAAACGTGAACATTTCTACAGCTTGTGTTAAACACAGATCTTATTTCAGGTATCCAAAAACAGTACTAACTAATTTCCAGGTTTAAGGACTCATTCCTGCACCACTCTATCACATAGAAACACACTCTATTTTTGTATGTAAGTGTTTACCCAATTTGCCTCGTCTGTGCATTCATTCACACCCACAGTTCACCAATGAGGGTTTGAATAATTTTCTCTGGTCTCTCTCTGTGTGTCAGTGTGGTGGGACGACCCACGTCCTGCGTCTGTCCTGGTCTCCAGACGGTCAGTATCTGGTGTCAGCTCACGCCATGAACAACTCCGGTCCCACCGCTCAGATCGTGGAGAGAGATGGCTGGAAAACGAATATGGACTTCGTCGGCCACCGTAAAGCTGTCACAGTGGTGGTAAGGAAGTTTTAGCCACATGATCAGACTTTTAAATGTAAACAAATCGTATCTGCAACTTGAAAATATTTGGTTTCTTTCTCTGTAGAAATTTAATCCAAAGATCTTTAAGAAGAAGCAGAAGAACGGCAGCGCTCAAAAACCCGGGTGTCCGTACTGCTGCTGCGCCGTCGGCAGCAAAGACCGGTCGCTCTCCGTCTGGGTATGTTCACACTTTGGTTAATGTTAAAAATGGCAATATGTTTAAATCAGTACCAGGGATGCAGGTTCCTCAGTCAAGCTACAGATATTTCGGATTGCTTTTGTCTAGAGCTGCACAATTAATAGATGATTTTTTTACCCAAAACACTTCCATTAAGAGATACGCACTGCATTTTCAAAAAATGGGAAATGGGAAAATACAAATGTGCCGAAACACATGCAAAGCCATCCGTCAACTTGAGGAAACGTTTGCTAAAAGCGCTGCATTAACGAAACGCTGCAAGAAGCTTAAAACACAAAGAAAAGGGGGGACGCTAAAAAGTGACGCACACAGCTGGGACCGGAGCGCTTGTTGATGATCTGGGATTATATGGTGGGCCCACTGTCACTGTTGGCAGAGTTAGCTGTTTCGTAATTGTAAGTTTTGTCAGTATATTTAAAATTACTATGTTAGCTATGTTAGCTAGCTAGCTTACAGCAGATCTGCAATACAATCTAAAGGAATCATGCGATCACATTGTTAAAATAAGACAATTAAACTTACATTTTAGGTACCCTTCAAATGACAGGGTTTAAACAAAATGTATGGACATGCAAGAAAAAAAATCATTCATAATTTCAATATCAATTTAATGAATAAAGCTTCAAACTATTTGGTTCAGCCCTAGTATTTTATTTAAATGATTTTGCAGTATATAGATCCTAAATATGTAAAAGTAACAAGTTAGATTCTAAAGCTTTCTGTCTGTTGCTCTTCCTCAGCTGACCTCTCTGAAGCGCCCTCTGGTGGTCATCCATGATCTGTTTGATAAATCGATAATGGACATATCCTGGTGAGTTTAAGACATCCTTCGTGTGGCTTATTGACAAACATCCCCCCCAATGAGCTGGCCAGCCTGTCGCATAGAGATATCGTGATTCAAGTTTTTTGTGTGTGTGTGTGTGTGTGTGTGTGTGTGTGTGTGTGTGTGTGTGTGTGTGTGTGTGTGTGTGTGTGTGTGTGTGTGTGTGTGTGTGTGTGTGTGTGTGTGTGTGTGTGTGTGTGTGTGTGTGTGTGTGTGTGTGTGTGTGTGTGTGTGTGTGTGTGTGTGTGTGTGTGTGTGTGTGTGTGTGTGTGTGTGTGTGTGTGTGTGTGTGTGTGTGTGTGTGTGTGTGTGTGTGTGTGTGTGGCGCAGTGGGTTAGTGCGCTGATCTTCGAATCAGAGGATAGCAAGTTCGAGTCCCACTGCAGTCAGCATGTCGTTGTGTCCCTGGGCAAGACACTTCACCCCAAATTGCTCCTGTGGGGATTGCCCACAGTATTGAGTATGGAAGTCGCTTTGGATAAAAGCGTCTAACATGTAAGTAATGTAATGTAATGTGTGTGTGTCAGGACTCTGACAGGTCTGGGGATGTTGGTGTGTTCGATGGACGGCACTGTGGCCTACCTGGACTTCTCACTGGATGAACTGGGAGACCCGCTAAACGAGGAGGAGAAGGTTAGACACTCATCATGGAATCACATCTGGCTGCAAACACGAACTTAGTTATTTACCTTAACAGAGTGGTGCAGTCATGACGTATTTTTGTAGGCTGGCTCGCAAACTCATTCCCAGGTTTTAGGACTCATGCTTAATTTATAAACAAAAACAAATAACTTCAATTAATCTAGATTTTGTTTGCCCTCAGCAACATCGACCTCAAGCCTTTGAGGAACTTTGCTGTTTTTTTTCTTTTTCTGTTATAAAAATAAAGTTAAACAAGAAAACATCTTGGTTTTGCCTTAAAATGTAAGTTTTTTTCTATCAAGAGAAGCAAGCTGCTATAATACAAATTTAAGTTCTAGCAGCAGGTTGTAAAAATGATTTTAAGGGCTTTTTGGGGTTTTCCCTTTAACGTATTGTGTTGTACTGTATAGGTCAGTAAAGGCTAAAATCCCAAAGTTCCCTCTCTCCCACACACACTAGTTGGCTTTTATTAGGACACCCAAAATCAATCAATATAATTTATCAATATGTTTTCTATGCACCAAACCAAAGAAAAATGAACCTGCCCAACCTTGTTACGTTGGCTTTTATTTCCCTTCCTTTCTTTTGTCTCTACTTTGTTCTCTTGTTGGATGCTGTCCTTTTCTCCATCATTCTATCAAGCCCAAATAAGAACAATTTCCTGTCATTTCTCTGACATACAGAACAGCATCCATCAGAACATCTACGGTAAGAGTCTGGCTATAACCAGCACAGAGGCTCAGCTCTCCACCACCATCATCGAGAACCCTGAAATGCTCAAATACCAGCAGGAGCGCCAGAACTCAATCCAGGCCAACTCAGGAGGCAGCGCCGGGCCAGAAGCCTCGGTCCCTAAACTCAACAGCATGATGAACGGAGAGTCTCTCGAGGACATCAGGAAGGTGGGACATTAGATTGAAACATCCAACAAGCTGCACAAAGTGTTGAGTTGGTTCAGGATAAAAACTAAGATTTTCATTGAATTAATCTTATTTTTTCTTCATTTGTGTCTGATTTTCATACAAATATTTTAGAAAAATATATATTCACAAAATCAAGTTTCAGAATCTGCAAAGATTAATAAAATAAAAAAACACTCGATTTCATCTAAATCATATTTGTTTCCAAATCTATTTGGGTTAAAGGGGCCCTATTACATCTTTTGGGGTTTTCTCTTTGTATGTTAATGGTCTGCAAAGACTACAATCCCAACGTTCCCTCCAGAGGCAGTTTCTCTCCCATATGTTTATGTTTATATTTAGATAGACAATACAGAGAGATTAGATAAAGATTATAAAAACGTTTTAGAAATAAAAGATAAAAATCAATGACTACTATTTCAGGGCTGTATTTTCAATGGTTGGCAAAATACATATTTTTGGAGCTTACATTTTCTTGGACTTATGTTGTCGTCTTGCAGAACCTCCTGAAGAAACAGGTTGAGACGAGAACTGCAGACGGACGAAGACGAATCACACCGCTCTGCATTGCTCAGCTGGACACCGGGTAGGGAAACGATCATGTAAACTTAAAGATATACATACAGTATATGTATATGTATGTGTGTGTATACACATATATTATATATATATATATATATACACACACACAATTTATTGTTAAGTAAATGTAGAAACCTTAAGTGCAAAATAAACAATTTAACATAATTTCCCATTTATGCAAAAATGCCAAACATTTAATAATTAAAATATATATTATTTTTTTTGAAAAGTGGATGATTGAATACATTTGTTAAAAATACTAATACTAATTTTTTTTTTCTTTAAATCCCTTATGGGCTTCCTTACTGAGAGCTCTACACACTGCACGTTTAGAAAACATGCAGAGGAGAAAGCTCACCAAACAGTTTCTCTTTCTGTGCAGGGATTTCTCTCCCGCTCTGTTCAACAGCGCTCCCATCCTGCCGTCGGGCTCCTCCATGTCCAACCAGCTCACCTCCCAGCTCAGCTCAGACTCCAGCCCAGGACAGGCCTCTTCTCTGGGGCTTCGGCCCATCCACGACCCCATGCTCACCTCGCCTCCACCCAACAGCACCACAAAGGGCCTGGAGGACAACAAGGATGGGTACGAGCTTTTTTTTCTTTTCTTGTTTCTTTTGATAGGCTTGTACGATTCCTAACTGGAAAGCTCGCTCTTTTGAACACATAAATGCAACAAAACAAAAATACTTCATACTTTTAGAACTGGGTTTCTGGTGGCTTCCCCAATCCAGTCTTAACCCTCCTTTCATGTTCTGGTCAAATCTGACCGATTCATTACTTCCATAAATTGTGAAGTTGTGTTTTACATTTGATTGCTTCGAGGCCTTATGATATCCTCCAAAGTAGGCATTTGAAGATAAAAACAAAAATGTTGATCACAACTTTCATTGAATTGTTTGTGTTTAGTCATCTTGTAACACCTATGATGTTTATTATTTCTGGTCAAAAACGACTGCCATAGAAAATGAATTGGTAACCCTAGATGATATTCCTCCATCAGCTAGTACACACCCACATTTGACACATTTTCTGTGTATATTCTTTGTAGGTATTCGTGTAAACCTGTACTCTGAGACATTGTTTGCAGCTTATAAGTGTGTTAAATACAATTTGGTGAAAATGAATGTTTTTTGTGTAAGAGCAGTTAAAACAGACAAAACACCAAAGTAAGGAAGGAGAAACAAACATGACAGGAGGGTTAATGTCTGTGTTTCCTTGCATTCCAGTCTGAAGTCCAGTCTGCTGCTCACTTCTGCCTCCAAGATCGAGCCGATGAAAGCTTTGGACTCAAGGTTCACAGAGAGGTCAAAGGCCACAACGGGGGTCACAGCCGTCATCTCCTCCATCTCTGGACTCATGCCTCTGGACAGGTGATTGACTCAAGTGGTACAGTGTGAGGTTAAAAAAAGCTCAAAGATGACATACAAAACAAAATCTTGACTTATTTTTATCGTCAACCAGCAGGCCCAAAGACGGCCTCTCCGCTCTGAAAGACTTGAAAAACAAAGACGACACCAGCAGCGACAGCGAAGACAAAATGGCCTCGATCAACAAAAACCTGATGTTGGGCAAGAGGAAACCCGAGCTGCTGATAGATGTAGGAGAGGTGGTGGAGAAGAGGAAGAAGGGACGGCCCAGGAAAGACAAGATGGCTGCACCCATCGCCCAACCATTCACTCAGGTAACGAGATGGAGGGAAAGAGTGAAAAGATTGAGATTACAAATGAACTTGTTAATCAATGAGAACTAAGAGAACCATTCATTTTTTTTATAAAAAAAACATGATTAAACCTTGGAAAAGAGAGAGAATAAACTGAGAGTTCCCTTTTCCTGTCAGATGACTCCCACAGCAGAGCGGGAGCCAAGCAGGGTGGCAGCTCCTCCACCTCCTGTAGCTGCTCTCAAACTGCCAACACCCAGTATAAAGAAGACCTTCAGTCTGCAGGTAACATGCTGTTCGCTCTCTATCTCTATCTGTGTGTTTGAGTGTGTGAGACAGACCTGGCTAGATTACCATTATGTTCAGAGTTTAGGTTTGCAATCAGCTGTGAAAGTGCTATTCAATATCTAGTTCCTTTGAAAACAGCGTCACTTTAAACTCAATCGTAAGTCTTGATCTGTACAAATTCTCCGCTTCAGTGTTTCCATAAAGCCGGTATATATCGGAATAATCAGTAGAAGTGCGGTAAAAATAATATGCTGTAGCACAATTCAAAGTGTATTCAAAAAAGTATGAATGGACAAGTTGGCATCAATCAATCTATCAAAGTGTATTTATATATCCCAACATCACAAATGTTACATTTGTCTCGAGGGACTTTACAGTTTCAAGGTTCAAGGTTCTTTATTTGTCAAACGAACATAGCTACAGTGTAGTTATGCCGATGAAAATCTTGTGTCACAGGCTTCTCCAACAGTGCAACACAAAACACAGATAAACAGAAAACTATAGTGCAAGTAAATAGTAAATACAAGAAGAAAATAGTTTAAAATAGTGCAATAAGAGTCTATATGCAAGTCATTGGAATATGATATATTAGGTAAATAGATAAATAATTTTAAGTAGCAGCCAGATGAATATTGTGGATGTTGTTTCAACAGTTCAGGTGTTTAACAGATTTTGTTTCAACACTTCAGGTGTTTAACAGTCTTATTGCCTGCTGTGGGATGAAACTGTCCCTGAGTCTGGTGGTTTTAGTCCGGATGCTGCGGTAGCGCCTGCCAGACGGCAGCAGACAGATCAGTTTGTGGCTGGGGTGATGGGGTCTTTGATAATCCGGAGGGATTTCTTCCTGAGCCGCTCTGAGTAGAGGTCCTCCATGGATGGCAGCTCCGTCCTGGTGATGTTCTGCGCAGTTTTCACCACCCTCTGTAAAGCCTTACGATTGAGGGCGGTGCAGCTGCCATACCAGGCTGTGATGCAGCCAGTCAGGATACTCTCTATGGTGCACCTGTAGAAGGTCAGGATACTCTCTATGGTGCACCTGTAGAAGGTCAGGATCCTCTCTATGGTGCACCTGTAGAAGGTCAGGATACTCTCTATGGTGCACCTGTAGAAGGTCAGGATACTCTCTATGGTGCACCTGTAGAAGGTCAGGATGCTCTCTATGGTGCACCTGTAGAAGGTCAGGATGCTCTCTATGGTGCACCTGTAGAAGGTCAGGATACTCTTTATGGTGCACCTGTAGAAGGTCAGGATGCTCTCTATGGTGCACCTGTAGAAGGTCAGGATCCTCTATGGTGCACCTGTAGAAGGTCAGGATACTCTTTATGGTGCACCTGTAGAAGGTCAGGATACTCTCTATGGTGCACCTGTAGAAGGTCAGGATGCTCTCTATGGTGCACCTGTAGAAGGTCAGGATACTCTTTATGGTGCACCTGTAGAAGGTCAGGATGCTCTCTATGGTGCACCTGTAGAAGGTCAGGATGCTCTCTATGGTGCACCTGTAGAAGGTCAGGATACTCTCTATGGTGCACCTGTAGAAGGTCAGGATACTCTATGGTGCACCTGTAGAAGGTCAGGATACTCTCTATGGTGCACCTGTAGAAGGTCAGGATACTCTCTATGGTGCGCCTGTAGAAGTTGCAGAGTATCCTGGAGTCCATGTTGAACCTCCTCAGCCTGCGGAGGAAGAAGAGCCGCTGTCGAGCTTTTTTGGTGATGGTGGTAGTGTGAAGAGTCCATGTCAGGTCCTCAGTGATGTGGACACCGAGGAACCTGATGCTGCTGACTCTCTCCACCGTAGAATACGACCTCCTCTGCCCTTAGGCCCTGACATGGGACAAGTTGCATATCCTTTCAAACTAGCCATAACTGGTGCCTCATAGGCGCACCTCGGTACAGATAGCACAGCACCAGTTATCAGCAGTTATGCAGGCTTAAATGTCTCAATATAAATATAAATACAATTAATATACATGCCTTGATTATGTCATTCTTTAAAAAGCCCTTTTTATCAATTAAATAACTCGATCACAAACACAGATAACATTTGTCCAGAGTATCTCCCATCTGTCTGGTAAATTGAATTTCTTTTGACGGAAACGCTGAAACGTGTGTGTGTGTGTGTAGGTAAGCATGGAGCCATCTATGTTCCTGGAGGTGGAGAACGAGGTGTCGGTAGTTGCGGGTTCAAAGCTCAGCCAGCTGCGATGCTCCAGAGACGGACGGGACTGGAACACACTGCTGCCCAGCTCAGTGGTCACTGCTGCAGGGAGCAGGTACGAGGCTCAGCGCGTCACACACACACTCAGCTGTCTTTCATTGTAGTCTACTTGCCAGCATTGTGAACCAGGAAATGTTGAGTAACCCAAAGGTCTTATGTTAGAAATGTATAATACGGGTCCCCAGCACAAATAAACTGCCTAATGTTAACTTTAACAATTTGCACAATTGGCATAAATTGCATTAATAAGCATTAATAAGCAGCAACTAATAGCTAAAAATGGCATGCCTGATTTGGAAAATGTTGGTGTGGTTTTGGAGGTTAATGAGGATGTTGGATCAATCTCTGACAATTCCAGGATAAAGAAATGTCAGTTTTAACCAGAAAGTGGCCATATTTGTCCTCCCGAGGGGCTGATGTAGATGAGTTTTGGTTCGATTTTAAAGTGTTAGGGCACTTTGATCATAATAATGTTAGAAATTGATTCAACGTCCTCAATAACCTCCAAAACCACACCAACATTTTCCAAATTGGCCAAGCAATTATTTAGCTATTGTCTGCAAATGGTAATTTATGCAACTTATGCTAATTGTGCAAATTGCCCAACAAGTTAGCATCTGGCAGTTTCTATCTGCTGGGGACCCGTACCAGACATTTCTTACATAGAACTGTGGGGTACTCAACATTTCCGAGTTCACAATAGGACTCTATAGGCTGGCAACTAGACTATTAATTGATTTTGTAAATAAATAAAACGAGATCTCTGACTTTGCTCTTCTCTCCCTCAGTGACATCCTCGCCGTTGCCTGTCAGGACAGGATGTTGTCAGTGTTCTCTTCCTGTGGGCGGAGGCTCCTTCCTGCCATTCAGCTGGCCACGCCTGTGTCAGCTCTGCACTGCTCGGCCCACTTTGTCATGGCTCTGACGGCTGGGGCTGCGCTGTCTGTCTGGTGAGCCCCGATACATTCTGTTGGAGATCACATGTGCTAGATTGTTCTAGACATTATGATGATTGCTATCCAGCTGTTCATTTGTTTTCTGTCTGTTTGCAGGGATGTTCATAAACAAAAGGCTCTGGTGAAGAACGAGTCTCTGCTGAGCATTTTACCAGGTAAGACACTGCAGAATGGGATTGACACAGAGCATTCAACATTTTGGGACTCAAGGTTGACTATATCAATCTCATCTCTGTGTGATAAGTGTTGAAAAATAGTTCCAGCACCCTACTTTTATTTTCATTTCTGTCAAGTATTAGTTAATTTACCGTTATAACTGCCAATTAGAGCAAAAATAAAGTAGAGGTGTTTCCTTTATAGAACCAGGCTAACAGATCCCCCTTCTTCCAATCTACATGCTAAGCTAGGCTAACCACATCATGAATCTAGCTCTGTTTAACTCGCATACATGAGATGGATATCAAACTTTTGTATTTATTAAAATGTTTTCCTATTGAAGTACATTCAATATGTTTTATTGGAATCTTCTTCATGAATGTCAAAAATACGTTCTTTCACATGAAGATGGCTTCAAAACCAAATTTTTATTTATCTGATTAACTTTTATAAAATACAATTTCAGTGAGTATGTGCAATGCAGCCATGCTGTCTACCCTTGAATACATTTTGTTTTCTGTGTAGGTGCTGACACCACAGTGTCTCAGTCTCTGCTGACCCAGCAGGGTGTTCCAGTCGTTGGACTCTCCAACGGAAAGTCCTACTGCTTCAGCTCGTCACTGGAGACATGGTGAGACACTAAAGAGTGGACTGACAGCGCTGATTCCCAACCAGGGTTTGCTGGTAGTAAGGGTAGAAAAAACCCTTTGCTAAAAGTAAGGCTAGAAAAAACGTTTGAAATAGCTAGCTACAAGTTATAGACACACTTTTGTAACAGTTGGCTAAAAGTAATTGGTAAACTTTTGAAAAGCCAGCGAAACGTAAAGAAGAACAGTTAAAATAGCTAGCTTCCAGTAATGGATAAACGTTTTAAATAGCTAGCTACAAGTAATGGATAAACTTTTTAAAAACTAGCTAAAAGCATCAACAGTTCGAAGAGGTGGCTAAAAGTAAGGGTAGAAAAAACGGTTGGAATAGCTAGCTAAATGTAATAAATAAATCATTTTAACAGTGATGGTTAAACCGTTGAAATGGCTACCGAAACGCAATGAAGAACAGTTAAAATAGCTATCTAAAAGTGATGGATAGCATTTATCATTGGGGAAAAGGTTGTGATATTGGCATCTGCCGATGTTAGCCATATTTTCCGCCATCGGCACATCAGTAAATAAGGTGACATGTGCCAATGGCAGTAGCCAATGTTTATCTGTTTTGCTTAGTATGTGACGGGAAGAGGTTCGTGTCAACGTTAATTTCTTTTATGACTGACCAAATCTGAAGGTCATTTTGAATGATTAGACACGGTTATCTGCCATAACTTTATAATCCTCCATAGAGCGTCACAAACACACCACCAAGAACTCCCCAATGCCCCCCTTTCAAAAATACTTTTCCCCCCCCGAGTGAATGACTAAACTTAAATAATTATACTGTCTCTCTTACAGGACGTTAATAGCGGATAAAGGAGACTCTATGGTCCAGTGTGCTGACTTCAGGAGCTGCCTACCTACCCAGGATGCACCTGTGTCCTCAGGGCCACTTGCTGTCATGCAGGGACGCAACCTCAAGTATGACAGCAGTATTTAATCCCCCCCCTTCTATCTCCAGGTGAAAGGTAATAAATGAGTATATAAACAACATGTCTGTGGTCCCTGCAGTGCTGGTCGGCTGGCGTCCCGCCTCTCCTCCACCCCTCACCACCTGCAGCAGAGCATGACGTTGGCCTTCCTGGAGAATCAGCTGGCGTCTGCTCTGACTTTGCAGTCAGCACAGGAGTATCGCTACTGGCTGCTCATCTACACCCGTTTCCTTGTCAACGAAGGTAGCAAAATATTCCTTTTATAATGATTTCAGACTGATAAGATTCACTAACAACCCAGTACTGACTGTACAAACCGTATGTAGCCCTGCCACTAATGATTAGTTCTTCTTGTTTTAAGACAACATTACAGACGATGAATGATGTTTCGGATCATTCACAGCCACACTTCAGCGATGAAATGGTTTTACAGTTCCACATCCATCCTCTTTTAGTGGCTGGCAGGTTGACATATGAAAATGGCCCAAAATCTCATATGAACACTTTTTTAATGACTTATTAGTGTCTTTTCCCTCTGAGTAACTACGAAAAGTCACTAAGCACATCGGCCAGTCTATACTAGAGCTCATGTTGTCGGTTTATGATAACTCACTGCCAGAGGGTAGACAAAGGTCCACAGTGTTAAAATGTATAAAAACAAGTTCATCCAGGAGTGTTGATTGGGTTTCGGTTTCAGTGTTGCCAAAACGTTGTGTATGATCCCTCCAGGTTCAGAGTTTCGTCTCCGAGAACTCTGCAAGGAGCTGCTCGGTCCCGTCCACAAATCAGCAGCGACAGCCTGGGAGCCCACCACTCTGGTACAACTCAACATTTTTCAAAACGTTTACCTTCCACACATACAAATGTATTGTCCTTTTTGTTCCTGCTCCCAAAGCTGCTTTGTGTCCCATCTCTTAGTTGTATTGTTGCTAGATGTTGACCAAGGATTAGGCTGTACTCATTCAGCATTAAGCCTTAAGTATATTACATATACATTAAGACATAAAGGGATGCCCCAATCAATTTTTCTTGGACGTTAGAAATCATAGTCACTCAACCAAAAAATCTCACAAAAAGTAGTGCGCAATGTCCTGTCCCGATGTAAAGCAGAGCTGCATCAACAGTTAGTTAATTATTATTTATTAATTACAATGTTAACTGTTTTGTCTATAGAACATGAAAAAAACCAGGTTGTGTAATTGCGACTGTCCGGAATAGTTTTTTTGCTCTATTGATTAATCTGTAATGACCTGTGCAAACAAAGCTAATAGCTAATGAGTTAGCTTGCGTTGACTCTGGCACCACATTAAACGGTGCATGCTAGTTGCTAACGATCTGTTTTCTGTGTTAAGGGTCTACGTAAGCGCGAGTTGTTGCGGGAAGTCTTACCTGTCATCGTTGAAAACCTGCGATTCCAGAGACTGTTCACCGAATACCAGGACCAGTTGGAGCTACTGCGCAACAAATAACACACACTGCTGCCCACACACACACACACACACAAACTGACAACACACATGCCTGGACTCATCATGAAACCAGTTTGGTTCTTCCGGTTCGACTCGGGTGAACTCTGACTGCTTATCGTCAACTGAAGAAGCTTGAAACGCTGTTTGGCCTGAAAGCTGCAAAACAGAAAAACTTCATTCACGGCGAGTCCACAGCTTTCAAAGTTTGGGGACTTTCAGTGCTGTCGCTCACTGGGAAGAAGTGGCGGGTGCTTTGGATTTTTTTCTTCTAATCACAATCTTAGTTCCAACTCACGTGTTCTGTCGTTTTTTTTTTTTTTTAACCTATGCACCTCTCTCCGGCGCTCCTTATCATGGACTAAAAAATATTTAATTAAGAGAGTTTGTGTTACAAATGTTGCTGGTTGGATCCCTGCAACTCGATAAATCTTTCTCAAGTCTGTTTCTCTCCTCCGAGAGAGTGAGCAGAGGTGAGACACTGAAAAAGAAAATAATATAAATCAAAATGGATGTAAAGGAGCAATATGCTTGTACCAAAGTGATGCCTTCAAGTGTAAAAATAACCACACAACTCTATCTGCAAAGTGAAGGAAATGAAGGGCATCCTTAAAAAAGGTTGAAATGGGTTTTTAAAGGCTGATGGGTGAAGTTTTCTGAGTGTTTTGGCTGGAAAAAATGCCAATGCCAACATTTGAAGTCACAGGTCACCGCGAAGAAGATAATCAAACTTATGACACCACTGGAAATGAAACGGTATATTCAGAGATACAGGATGGACCTCGATTTTTAAGGGATGCCTTTTTTGCAGCTAATCCTAACCCATGAGAGCATTCACTCCAGTCAAAGAGCACTTCAAGCATGTAAGAGTAGAAAAATGTGCACAAAGAGGAAGCACTGCAGAATTTACGGTGGCCGACGACTGCCCAAAACGATGCAATAAAAAAAAACACAAATGTGCCAAAACACGCGCAAATTAAAAAAACATCTTCACCAAGTTAACGAAACATGCGCAGCATTTACTAAAAGCACTGCATAAACGAAACGCTGCAAATAAAAAAATGATGTAAGAAGCTCAAAACACTAAAAACACTAAAAAGTGATGCACACAGCTTACCTCAAATGTACATTGTATTAGCTTATTTAAAAAATGCGATCACAGGAATCCTTCTGATATTATTGCAGATCTGCTGTCAGCTAGCTAGCTAACATAGTTATTTCATTTATACTGACAAAACACTTACAATCGTGAAAAAGACTAACTCAGCCAGCAGTGACAGTTGGCCAACTTTATAATCCCAGCACATCAACAAGTGCTCAGGTCCCAGCTGTGCGTCACTTTCGTTGTGTTTTGAGCTTCTTCCCGCATTTAGTTTGAGCAGCTTTTTGAGTAAATACTGCTCATGTCTTGTCAAGTTGATGAAGATGTTTTTTCATTTACATGTGTTTTGGCTCATTTGTGTATTTCTTTGCATCGTTTTTGAGCACCTTTCTCCTAATGGAAGTGTTTTGGGCTGTTGTAGCGTGATTGCACAGGTCGACCACCGTAGAATTTGGACTAAAGAAACAAAACACAAGTAAGGAAATATTAACCCAGTCTGAAAAAAAGTAAGAAAACACCATGGCAGTGCAGGAATCCATTTTTAGATGTCACATCTTGATCGGCAACAAAGGTAGACAGAAGTACAAGCTTTGGATGCAAGTTACCATTATTTGAAATAACTAAATATTTCAAACATTGTTATCTTTGCTTTTTACCTCAACTTTATAAGCATCTAATCAAGATTATACATTTTGATTATTTGTCAAAGAAAAAGCATTTAACACAATGAGTGTGCATAAAAAGTCCCATTTTTATTGTGTTGATGAATGAATGTAGATCTACAGGCCATTACTTAACCTCCATCATGAAGTCTCAGAATAAATCATATTTACTGTAGACTTAGAAAAAGAAATTGGCTGAATTGCTCAGCAACGTGGGAATGATCTTCTTAAGTACACACAGGTTTAACAAAAGCTCGACAATGAATCTAGTAAAGTAAACTCGTGCCACCGTTACATCCGTACATCATTATTGTAAATATCAGCAGCTGCCTGAGGACATTTGCTGATGAGCAGGAAAAACTCATATTTGCAGATCTTCAAGGT
This sequence comes from Dissostichus eleginoides, assembly GCA_031216635.1. Lineage (NCBI taxonomy): Eukaryota > Metazoa > Chordata > Actinopteri > Perciformes > Nototheniidae > Dissostichus > Dissostichus eleginoides. Next base: position 33,015,931 of record CM062269.1, read on the forward strand.
ATATCATGTCTATGAAACAGATCTTTGGGGTAATAAAAAAGCTTGTGTGTCAGATTCACGACATCTGATTTAGCTTTTGTTCCCCCTCCCCCCAAAAAAGGCTAATATGATCCACTTTTTGAACGGCTGTGATCAGACCTGGTGAACGGATAATGTTATATATATTTTGGTCTGTTTCACTTCCTGTATCTTGTAAATACCCCAAGTCTAATTGCTGCACCATTGGTTTACATTTTCTCTCTGTTGCCGGGCAAGAAACACCCCAAAAATGTTTTTCAGGACAGACAGAGGGATTTTCTTTTGTCTCACATGCATTAACTTGACATTTTTACAGGTTTTAAAAGCACAGCGGTCATGAAACCTCATTGGACTTCTCTTGCAGCGAAGTGCACTCCTCTGCCAATTCAGTGTGTATATAACAGTAGAGAGTGAGCTTATGCATACTTACTGCTGTATCTGACAGTGTGGAGACACGCAGACCAGAGGAAGAATTCATCTCTCTATCAATCTGTACAGCATTTATTTTTCCTTCTTTCCCCGCTGTAAGTCATTTTTAAATGTTTGTACAAGCAATTTTTTTTTCATTTTCTATAAGAAAAAAAGAATGAGAAGAGCTGAATTGTTGCTTTTGAGGAAAGAACGTGAAAAATAAATGAGGAACAGTTGGGGTTTGGTAATTTCTGGAGTGGTGTTTCTTCACTGTGAATGTGTGGTGAGAGCAATTCTTATACTAGTAAAGCGTATATACCTGGCTCCAAATAGTTTGTCAGTTTTGATCAATTATGTTGTGCAGTTTAAAGAGAAGCTGGTCTTAAATTCAGCTTCCTTTAGGCATTGTGCATTTGACACCTGAACAGAAGCCTGTTCCTTTTTAAAGAGGCCCGATTATGCTTTTTGCCCTCTACTGTAGTGTGTTGTATAGGTTTTTGTGCATGTTAATGGTCTGCAAAGGCTAAAATCCCTCTGTTCTCTCCAGAGGGAGTTTCTCTCCCACACACTCTCCCCCTTTCTGAAACGCCCCCATTGGACTCCTTTGTTTACTTCCATAGTGAAATCACTACATAACTGAAGTTACCTACTGTAACTCCAGCTTCTATGAGTATTGGCGTAGCCCTCTAAGGCTATCGCTATTGGGTAATCCCCTGCGCGCCCGCGCAGCACTGAAACACTTGTAGTCCACGCCCACCCGCAAGGTGGGCCCCACCCTCGGGCTCCCTTCCGGTATAAATAGGAAGGAGGCCCGACAATCTGCTCCCACACAAAACAACTTTTCTTCAGCTATTCGTGGAGCCAGTGGGGCCCAGCACTTAGAGGGCTACGCCAATACTCATAGAAGCTGGAGTTACAGTAGGTAACTTCAGTTCTATTTCGTATATGGCTCCGCCCTCTAAGGCTATCGCTATTGGGTTAATGGCGAAGCCAGATGTAGTCTGCGCCCCACTGGGTCCCCCCGGTACTGGAAGCACAGACACACCCGCTCAGATAACAACCCAGCCTATTGCGCCATGCGAATGGCGCATCACAGTCCCTGGAATATAGCATAACATGAATATTTACCATGAGGGGACGCAGGCTGGGAACAATACATACCCTCCGCTGTGATAAGGAGAGACGAAGGTCACACTTTGCCCAGCGACAAAAAGAGGGGGAACACGGGCCACTCTCTGCGTGTAGACAGGCAGGAGAGCGCACAGCTGGATCCCTGACATCACTCACTCTGACAAGACACTTCGTACAAAATGTGTCAGAGGAAACAAGGAAACCTCCCCCTCAGAAGAGGGGAAAGGGGCCGCTCTTCGTGTGCCGAGAGGCAGGAGAGAGGCGCACAGCTGGATCCCTGACGTCACTCACTCTGACAGGACACTCAGCACAGGGTGTGTCAGAGAGGAATGGGAGACATCCCTCAAATAAAATTGAATAAAGGAACAGGGGGAAGACCAAGATGCAGCAGTGCAAATGTCTTCCACTGACATTCCTCCGTGCAAAGCCGTGGAGGAGGAAATTCCTCTGGTGGAGTGCGCACTGATGTTCTCTGGGGGATCCGCCCCAGAGGAGACATATGCCTGTGACACAGCCTCACACAGCCAGTGTGACAGCCGTTGTGCAGACAGAGGCTGCCCGATCGAGCTCTCTCTGTAATGCACAAACAGGCGCTGAGAACGGCGCAAGGCAGCCGTGCGCGCCACATAGCAGGCCAGCGCGCGCACCGGACAGAGGAGATGAGACGTGGCTTCTTCCTCCGACCTGTGAGGAGGGGGAAAGAAGCCATCCAGGGTGATCACTCTTGATTTAAAAGAGCTTGTGATGACCTTAGGCATAAAAGCCGGGTTAGGGCGTAAAACAGCTGAACTGCCATCTCCTTGGATCCGGAGGCATGACGGAGCCACAGAGAGAGCAGACAAATCACTCACCCTTTTCGCTGATGTTAGAGCCAAAAGTAGTACTACTTTGGCTGATAACAGTTTAAGGGGAACCTGAGCCAAAGGTTCAAATGGGGATTTGCTTAGTGCGCGTAACACTAAAGCCAAATCCCACTGAGGCGCCAGTGCGCGTGACACAGGTCTGAGTCTCCGTACTCCTCGCAGAAAACGTTTCGTCAGGGGGTGACTAAACACCGTCCCGGCCCCGAAACCCACGTGACAAGATGATATGGCAGCAGCATATACCTTGATTGTGTTGAAGGCCAAATTCCTGTCCAGCAACAGCTGGAGGAATGACAGCACGTGAGGCAGGGGGCACGTAATAGGGTCCAGGCTTTTCGCCACACACCAACGCTGGAAAGCTGTCCACTTGGCTGTGTAGGACGCTCTGGTAGACGCCGCCCTGGCTCCTTGAATGGTACGTACAACATCTTGAGAGAGGCCCAGCCCCTCTAAATGTTCCCGTTCAGGGGCCATGCCCATAGGTGCTGGCCTATCACAGGGTGACTGCTGATCGCTCCCTCCACCTGCGAGAGAGCGTCCCCCCGCCACGGAATTTTCCACGGTTTGCCTGACAGCGTACGCTGTAGGCATGGAAACCAGGAAGCGCCCGTGCGCTCCGGGGCAATCAGGATCATTGACAGTCGCTCCTCCTGCACTCGGTCCAGGCACCGAGGAATCAGCGGGACTGGTGGAAATGCGTACAACAGTCCCCTGGGCCACGGTCGATGTGCGAACGCGTCCACCCCCAGGGGGGGGTGGTCCTGCGCTTTCAGGGAGAACCAGAGGGCGCACTGCGCGTTCCCGCGTGTGGCGAACAGATCCACCTCTGCTCTCCCGAACCGGCTCCATACCTGGGAGACCAGCTCGGGATGGAGGCTCCAGTCCCCCTGGCGAGGACCTCCTCTGGACATGAGGTCTGCCCCTTTGTTCAGCTCGCCGGGAACATACATTGCTCTGATGGAGAGCAAGTGTGATCGCGCCCATATCAACAGCGGTCTGGCTGTGTTCAACAGCTGCGCTGAGCGAACTCCGCCCTGGCGATTGATGTAGGCTGCCGCGGCTTTGTTGTCTGTGCGAATCAACACATGCTGATTCCGCAGCAACGGGGCAAAATGCTGGATTACTCTCCGTACGGAGAGCAATTCCAGCACGTTTATGTGGAGGGACATGTGAGCCGGCCACTGTCCCCCCACTGCCTGCGACATACACGTTCCTCCCCACCCTGAGAGAGATGCGTCTGTGAACACCGAGATGTGTGACGTAACTCTGCCCAGGGGCACCCCCGCTGACAGCACGTGGGGACTTTTCCAATAGGTTAAGTCTGAACCCACGGAAGGAGGGATGGCCACCATGCGCCTCTTCTGTCGCACGGGGTCGATGCGCAGGCGAATAAACCACCTCTGGAGTATCCTCATGTGAAGGAGACCCAGGGGGATCACCACGTGACCAGCTGCCATCATGCCCAGCAGCTGCATCACGGAGAGGGCAGTCACCACGCTGCGAGGTGTGACGCGTCGGAGAAGAGCTGTCAGTGCCTCCACTCTCTGCTGTGAGAGTCGCGCTCTCATGCGGGCTGAGTTCAATTCCACCCCCAGGTAAACAATACTCTGGGAGGGAAGAGGACGGCTCTTCTTCCAATTTATTAAGAAACCCAGCTTTGACAGATGTGATACGAGCTGTACCGTCTGTAAAGCAACTTCCTCCCTGGAGCGAGCCAGCAACAGCAGGTCGTCCAGGTAAAATAGTACTCTCATCCCTCCTCTGTGTAGCGGCTGCAGCGCCGTCTCTACACACTTCGAAAAGGTGCGAGGAGCCAGGGAATAACCGAACGGCAGACGGTTGTACTGGTACGATATTCCCTGGAATGAGAAACGCAGGAATTTCCTGTGTTTCGGGATGATGGGTACGTGGAAGTAAGCATCCTTCAGGTCTACAGAGGTGAACCAGTCCCCCTGGTGAACACACTCCAGCACCTGTTTGATCGTCAGCATGTGAAAAGGCCTTTTCATTATTGCTTTGTTGAAGACTGACAGATCGAGGATGGGTCTCATTCCCCCTGTCTTCTTCGGGATAAGAAAATAGCGGGAGTAATACCCCTGATTTTCTTCCCCTTGAGGAACCCTGGAAATAGCCTCTTTCAACAGGAGTTCCCGCAGCTCTGACTGGAGCGCAAGACACTGTTCCTGGGATGACAGGAGTGTTTCCTGTATCCCATTGAACTGTGGGGGGGGAGAGGTGAACTGCAGGGTGTACCCTCTGCTGATCAACCTGCTCATCCATCTGTCCATCAGACACACGTGCTGCCACTCTGAGAAACACTCTGAGAGCGGGCGCACGTGCTCGAGATGTGTTGTGGTCGTCATGGTGACGAGCCACGTCAGAGCCCTCGCCGCCGCTGCCCGTGCGGCAACCCAAGGTGGGCCTGGAGCGAAAGGGCTGTGAGGGAGCCTCCACACGCTGCATATCACTCCTGCTCTCATCATGAGGCGCGTACACGCTCAGGGGATGGGTGGAGGTGTGTGCAGTGACGTCCACATGAGGCGTCATAACTGCCCTCATGGGCTTATTATGACCGTGTGTAGGAGGCGTATCTCGGACAGAGGAATGCAGCGAGCCCTGCTGCCTACTAATCAACAGATTGGTGGCAGCTGGTTTAGTCAGTGAACACCGCAGTTTATTAACCGATAGATTAAAAACTGCAGGTTTTTTCAACAAGCCCTGCTGGCTATTAACCGATAGGTTATAGGCAGCTGGCAGAGTGGGGGATATGCGAGAAACACTTGATACTGATGCCTCAGACACAAAGTTGGAAAATAAACGTGTTTTATTTTTCTCACAAACCCCCCCAACACGTCAGAAGCGGCTTTGTTTCCTCGGAGGCTCTCGCGGAGCAGACCAGGAGCGGGAGTGCCTCCCTCCCCGTTGGCTCACCGCCGGAAGACCCCTCTGCCCCTGGGGTGGCGGGGGAGCGGCGGGGCGGGGCGGGGCCCCTGCCGCCGCCGACGGGCGAGCCTGACGCCGCGGCTGCTGTTGCCAGTCCTGTGTGCGCCTCTCCGCCTGCCGCTGTGGCCGGGTTGGACGCTGCGGCTGCTGCGGCTGCTGCGGCTGCTGCGGGCGTTGGTGCCGCCGTGGCCGCCCCGCAGGCTGGAGCCAGCTAACGTGCTGGCGGATGTCGTCCGCCTGTTCTGCAGCCGCCTTCATGGCCTCCACCATGGCGTGGAACTGGGGTCCGAACAGCCCGTCCGGGCTGATTGGAGCGTCCAGCAACACCTTCCTGGCCGTCTCCGTGACCGCAGCCTGCTGCAGCCAGAGGTGGCGCTGCATTTGCGTCACCCACGCGGCGATTCTCGCCTGGGAGACAGCAATGGACGCGCACAGTGTGAGCGCCGTGCTGGCCGCCTTGCTGATCTCCTCCGCTTCCTCCGTGGCCAAGGTGGTGGACCGCTCCACCAGCGTCACCACCGAGTCGGAGAGCAGCGCGATGTTGTTCGCCGCCGCCGACGCCTGAAAGGCACACTGGTGCACCCGGTCGGCCTGGCGAGCGACATACTGGTCCCTGGGGGAGGCCAACGTAGGGCGCCGTCCGGCGATCATGTTGGCCTGCCTTACCCCAAAAAACGCCGTCAGGCTCGGCTCCAGAGAAGGGGTGGCTGGGAAACCAGCATCTGTGAACCCCTCCACCTTGGTGAGGGGGACAAATGTGGCCACCGGAGCCCTCAGGGTCCTCGGGTTCGCCGCCGCCCCCTCCTGGTATCTCCTGATGGCGGGAAAGCGTGGCCAGATTGGATCACTCCTGATCGTCTGCACCCGCGAAAAAACTCCGGCCATGTCGTCCGGAGCACACCTCTCCTGAGCTAGGGGAACGGGGAGACCTCTGCAGGCGGCCGCCTTGGCTATGATCTCCGGCAGTTCCCCCAGGATGCCGCCTATCGCCGGCAACGCCGTGATGACGGAGAAGGGGACCGCGTGCTCTGCCGTCCAGTCGGCACCCTGCTCCGACTCTGTCTCCCCCGTCCGGGGGAGAGGAGGGAGGGGAGAACCGCACGGTGAACCGTGGAGGGAGGTGGGGAAGGAGTCGTCCGACTCCTGCCCGGCCCTCGGCTCCAGGGACATGAGGCTGCCGCCCGCAGGCTCGAAAGCCTGGACGGGCCAATCGTCCTCCACGGTCGCAGCAGCGAGAGCGTCCGCTCTGCGCTTCCTGTCGGCCGCGGGGAGACGTGCACAGTGGGTGCATGCGACCCGCTGGCTGAGAGCCGCGTACGCGTGCTCTGGCCCCAGGCAGGATTCGCATGACGTGTGCCGGTCGTAGCTCATGATGTATCCGGAGCCACATGAGGGACAATTCCTGACGCAGTTGGCACTCATTGCTCCAGATTTGCTCAGTGCTTCAGTACTTTCTCGGGTGAAGAAAAGAGGGAGCAGATTGTCGGGCCTCCTTCCTATTTATACCGGAAGGGAGCCCGAGGGTGGGGCCCACCTTGCGGGTGGGCGTGGACTACAAGTGTTTCAGTGCTGCGCGGGCGCGCAGGGGATTACCCAATAGCGATAGCCTTAGAGGGCGGAGCCATATACGAAATAGAACAGTCTCGCTTCTATTGGCTAGCGTTCCATCACATTGTACTTGATTTTGTAATGGTCGGGATATTTCCGACACATCTCTTAGTGGTTGACCAATCACAACAGAGTGAGCCAACTAACCAATCAGAGCAGACTCTGCTAAAATGGCCTGACTCTCGAGAGCAAAAGTACCCGAAGCTGGGCCCAATAAGCATGCTCACTTACTTATTTATTTGCCGATCTTCTCTGATCCAGTCTAATGAATGATTGGCTCGTGCTCCAACACATTGTAGGTGATAGGCTTAGGGGCAGGACATCTCTAAGCGGTCCACCAATCAAAACAGAGCCGGCCAGCTAACCAATCAGAGCAGACTGGGCTCTGGTTTCAGACAGAGGGTGAAAAGAGGTGCTGCAGCACAGGAGAACAATAAAGAGCTTTTTGAGCATTAAAGCATGGAGACATTTCACAGTAGAGGCAAAAAATACATACGCTTTGTGCTGTACAAAAAAAAAGCTTTACACAATACGTATTTTTTTGGGAGTAGTTTCTACAAAAATAAAAGCATCTTGAGTGTTCCTCCCCCTGAGTACAATCACCAAGGTTATTCACTGTCAAACATTTGCCAACATGCACAACTTGGGAAACACAAAGGTGTTTAATATTGTTTTTGGCACAGTTTCCATACAGTCACTCTGTAGTAAAGGTTAGGCAACCATTTTAAATACAGATACTATGGGTAATAACACATACTATAATAATAATTCAAGTTGTGTTGGTAGCATTTTTTGTATTTAACAGATTTTGAAAAAAGATAAGATTTCTTATTTTCTTATAATTTCTAATATGTTTAATGGTGCATACTGAATCCTAAACTTAAAGAGGCCCTATCATGCTCATTTTCAGGGAGATATGTCGCACCCCTTGGCCTATCACGTACAATGTGTTGGAGCAATAGCCAGTAGAAGCGTGAGTGTAACATAGTGATGTCACTATGTTACAGAAGTAAACAAAGGAGTCCAATTGAAGGGTTTCAGGCAGGGGGGGGGAAGTGTGTGGGGGAGAAACTCCCTCTGGAGGTAACACAGGGATTTCAGCCTTTACAGACCATTTACATGCACAAAAACCTATAACACACTAGAGGGAAAGGGAAACCCCAGAAAAGCATAATAGGGCCTCTTTTCTTTTTGTGTTTTGTTAGACAACATAAGAGTGCTTAATTTGGGAAAAGGGCACAATTCCGATGGCTCACTGTCTTATTTGTACTCTTCAGTTTATAGACCACATCACAAGGTAGTTTCCCCTGCTCAGCTCTCCTCTTTATGTCTACAACTTTAAAGACCTCATACAGGGGTATTAGCACTTCTGCTTCATTCTCAAATTTAGAATGCATCGAGATGTCTGCTCCCTTGCACGTGACAATCTTAAAGCATGACTTGTCTCCAAATCTTTTGGGATTGACGCAACGACTCAATGAGGCTGAAGTGAAGGTGCCAAAGCGGATCCTTTTTTTGAGGACATCTTGCTCAAAGTACTTGTTGACTCTTCGGTAGACAGTGAGACATTTCTTCTCTCCCTCTTCAAGTCTTGCGACCCTGTAAGTGTGTGCCATAGTCAGGTGAAAGTGAAGCGCATGAAACCCGAATGTGGTGTTGTACTGGGGTCCCTGGGTTTAATCGCGTCATTGAGATCAAAATTACCATTACCATATGTCAGGGCCGCCCCTCCCTATGTAATAGATTGTTTTCGTAACATTGACTGAGTAATAGATTGTTTTCGTAACATTGACATTATTTTAACCGTTACCTCTGACCTTTGTTAATGTAGTTTAATTGTAGGATGTTTGGAAAGGATGAGAAGGTATTCTGTCTGCGCTTGTTTGTGTTCGTTTTGGAGACGTGTGATCTGTTAAACTGTGATCGACTAGATGGCCTTGATCTGGGAGACGGAGATCGATTGCTCTTGTCTCCGCCCACATATCTGGGGGGTTTCGCGACACTTTCCTCACTCGAGTAAAGTACCGGAGAATGAAACCTAATTTTGACTCTTGTCAAAATTCTTCCCTTTTATCAGGCTTGTAGATAGTACAAAAACATAGCAAATTGGGCCAAACTATAACATAACATGTGTAAGGAGTGTTTTAAAGCGGTTGTGTGAAATATTGAGTATGTTATTATCAGTGTTGGGCAAGTTACTTCCAAAATGTAATATATTACATATTACTTATTACTGTCTTTTTAAAGTAATAAGTTACATTACAATATTACTGTCTTTGAAATGTAATGAGTTACACTACTTTTTAGTTACTTTTGAGTTACTTTCACCAAAATAACTGCAAAAGAATGGCTTTATTTAAATGCTAAAATGTAGTTTAGTGCAGCTCATTATACACAGTGAAGGGCAATGTGGTATAGCATAACCACTGTGTAGGCCATTAAGGCTACTAACAACTGTTATTACACGGCTTAGTTGAATACTCGATCTGATTGTAAATTCTTAACATGTGACACGTTGTTAATACAGTACAGACCACTGTCAAGGACTATAATGAAGGTTGCTAAGGAGGAATCAGAAAGGAAAAGAGGTTTAAAAGACGGAGCGCTGGACGTCAGATAAATCACCAGAAGAAGGCAGAGAGGAAGTAAACAATAACAGGAACACGGAATGGGCTCTGTATTTGTTTAGTATATGGCCATGTACTGTACAGGCCCGGTTCCAGAACAAAATGACTTGGGGTGCCTCTGAGATTACAGGGTGCAGCACTAGTAGGTTTACATGAGCAATAGTGGCCGGCAACAGCAATGAAAAATAGCATTGATGTTATGGTCCCCAATGAACAGATTATGGCATTTGTATGTTTTGAAACCAAGCAAGTGAGAACATTTCAAGTGTGTTAAAAGTGCAATCCTGAACTATTCATATAGTCCAAAGGGACTATGGCAAGGAAAAGCACAAAAGCTTCAAAACTGTATGATAAACAAAAGAGAATATATTTTAAAATCAAGGCAAATATTATTTGAACCACTCATGGTTTGAAATGGCAACATTGAAAAGCAAAAGTATTATTAAAACCATGTACTACATCACCTTGGTCCCATCATATACTCTGGGAAGAGAATATTTACTGTGCTTGAAAACTGTATCACATCAGAGGTTGACTTTGTGACTGGAGAACATTTCAGCTGCAACATTAGCTTGTAAACTTGGGATATGAGATATTTTTGTAGCCATTCGTGGTGAAGGCATCTGTGCTATTGTATGCATTATTTTTTGACCCAACATTTCTACAGGCATGGCAGAATATGGCACTATTTTCAATGAATATTCTAGCCATTGTTTATTTTATACCACGAGCTGCAAAATGACCGCCTTACCCCACTGTGCAGGCGGGTACTTGTTTAGATATACCTGGGCAGGCTCTGTTTTGCCGTGTATCCTGGCACCTGCGGGCCGCAGGGGCGGCGTAGTTTCGGGTGAACGAGACGAAGACTGATGCTCCGGGGGCGAGTCAGGCGGGAGTAAGCTAGTGTCCACGACAGAGGGTAACGTGATTTCCCCATCTGACCTGTTGCTATTGTCTGCAGTAGATGCAGTGTTGCTGGCGTTTAGTGATGGTTGCTTTAACCATTTTCGTATAAATGATTATCCACAGATGTGTGTCACTGCTGTGGAAGCACTTTGGAAATGATGCACGTGCAGCGGAGCAGGTCACGCGCACCTGACACAATTTGTTGTTTTTATTTTTCGCTCCGTCTCTTTGAATAGAGGGTGCATAACATTCAACTGGGGTGCAATGCATGCCATGCACCCCCGAAGATCCCGACGCGAAGCCTGAAGGGTAAAAACCAGGTTTACTAATCTACCCGCACAATTTTACTCTAAGTGTTGTAACTGCGTTACTGAGCATTGTAACGGGTAATATATTACCCAAATTGCATTAGTAATGCGTTACATTACTTCGTTACAGCAAAAAGTAATATATTACTGTAACTCCGTTACTTTTGTAACGCGTTACACCCAACACTGGTTATTATTACGTTTATCAGCTTGGGCTGATGTGTGTAGTAACGTCTACATGGTTTCATAAACAAACGCTGCGTAGCGCGCGCTTGCCGCCATCTTGTGTATTGTGTATGCACTTTGACTCTTGTCAAAATTCTTCCCTTTTATCAGGGGCGTAACACCTACACGCAGACTGCGTGAGGCCTCATCTTGCGGAGGGGGCTTCATCTAATGCGCAAATGCGGCACAATTATGTGCTCCGCAGTTTCCCCACTGCGAGGCTCCGGCGTTCACGAGCGTGCTCCACTAGATATTTGCTCCATTTTCTGTTGTACAGGCTCTCTAACTCGTTCCAGACCGCTTTGAAATTGCTGCTCAGCAGAAGCGCTACCCCAAGCATTGCGTACTGCTCAAATTTGTCTCCCGAGCGCTGTGCTCAAAGTTCAAATTATTTATTATTAGTTACTGCTGACCTTTAGTCCGCAACCATCTATAACAGCTGTATGCAGAGGCGCGGGAAGGTAATTTGGGTGGGGTGCTGAGGTGCTGTCCGATGTGCTAATTACGCACCAACGGGGGGGGGGGGGGGGACCACCACACACACACAGCATAACAATGGACTCCAGTGAACACTATTCCGCCTAAGTATAATTCGCGAGCCATTTAGGTTTAATTTTTTTAATCCGTCCGCGAGCACCACGGCATCTGCGATCCCTCGCTCTACCCCTCGCTATCGCGTGAAGGGTCTGCTTTATGCGCTCCGCACAGTAACCCTGCTGCGAGGCTTCATGAGCGTGCTCACTAACCCCCCCCCCCGTTCATAAAGTCAAGTACCCCTCAAAAGGTCCGGTTTATTTCATTTTAAGGATGCGCACCAAGCAACATCTCCAGGTGCTCCTTTGAGAACCAGGGCAAAAAAGTTATGTGCACCCCTGACTATAGAGCACGCACAAAAGCACTAGAACACACACTACAAAGATGTAAAATATTATTTTACCAACAATGTGGAATTTATTGGCTACATATTACACAGATTATGTACGGCTGCAGCAGCAATAACCATAAAATAATAATTAAAATACCACAAACATGATATTGACCAGTATACAGATTATGCACATGATTTTGCAGATTTAGCGTTTTTAGAGAGAAAAAATTCCGAGCTACGTTTTTGCGCCATGTCAGTTACTTGTGTTGTTGTGCGTCACGTTAAAAGTAGCCGACTAAAAACTAACAAAAAACTTTTTTTCCACATCTTTTTCATTTTTCTTCCCTGAAGCAAAATCATTTATTATATAGTTTTAAATTATCATTTGAATAATAACATATAATATAAAATATAATCTCAGGCACAATGAAATTAAATACATATATATAAAATAAAAATAAAATAATTTCCTGACGGGAGCTCCGCACCGCCTGCCTGCCGCTAGGGGGTGCTGCAGCGCCCTCAGCACCCCCCTTCCCGCGCCCCTGGCTGTATGTAGCGCTGCCAGCTAGCAGGGAACGTAACCTCTGCACCCAACCTTGCGGTGAGAAAAGAGCAAGTCACCTATCGTGTGAATGCAGCTTCGCACAGTATAGTCTTGACTTTGTGATGTTAAAATATACAGCTTTTATTTCCTTTAATAATCATCGGCCTTATTTATAAAACTACGTGGGATTGACGTGAAAAGGCTGTGTACGGATGTAACCTCGGAAAAATGTTATACAATAAAAATATATATTATGCGTATAGGCACTTCATATATGCTATGATCTATAACACAGTGCAATTGCAATAATCCTTTATACATCACAATCAACTTGGCACACTTTTTGCAGAATTCATGTAACGCCTCTCATTAATATTCATGTATATTACATTACATGTTACCTTTTAGACGCTTTTATCCAAAGCGACTTACATACTAATAGTATTGCCCAGGGACACAACGACAGTGTGGGGTTTGAACCTGACTGCAGTGGGGTTTGAACCTGATCCCAACACCAAGGCTCTATCCACTGCGCCACATGCCTCCCTCAGTATATCTTCTGTATGACGAAGATCGGAGGAAACACCCGGAAGAAAAGCTAAAAAGAGGTAATTAGGGTCTGAGACCAGAGGTCGGCGAAGACCCTATTGTAATCGCTCGCACAGAAAATAAAATAAACCTGCAAAACCCACACAAAACAGGGAAAACGAAGGGCAAAAGCACTGAAAAAGTGGCCTAAATCATGACATTAGGTAGCCCGCATGATTCTCCTCCTAGGACTTTATCCAAACGACTCCAAATTCGTCGGGTAGCGTCTCGAGACATGGGCGACAAAACGATATCACGGAACTCTTTTTTTCGCACGGCATAGCCGTGATTTGCCGCTAAAGTTCACGTTCACTCGATGCTAGGCGATCCTTCGCCATGGAACACGATTCATAACTCAAACTGACATGCTCAGATCGCCTATCGCCTACACTTCACATGATGGTTAACACTGCGGCCCTGAACAGCTCTAGGTCAAATCTGATGTTACATAATGGGCGTTACCATGGCAACGAATCCCTCGCCATAAAACACGATGTCGCTGTAACTCCAATGGACACAGTCCGATCGTCCCAATCTTCACTTGTATATCACCGGTCCATGCCTCAACAGCTCTACGTGAAATCTGAGATCTCACCATATGCCGTTTCCATGGCAACGCATCCCTCGCCAAAAAACATGATGTTGTCGTAACTCAATGGAAAATGGTCCAACGGCACCAGACTTCAGATGATTAATGGTCCGGCCCTGAACAGCTCTATGTCAATTATGGGGTGTCATCATATGCAGTTTCCATGGAAACGCATCCCTCGCCATAAAACACGATGTTGCCGTAACTCCTATCAAAATGTTCAAAACAGCACCAGACTTCAGATGATGGTTAATGGTCCGGCCCTCAACAGCTCTATGTCAATTATGGGGTGTCATTATATGCCGTTGCCATGGGAACGGAACCCTCGCCATAACACACGATGTTGTCGTAACTCCTATGAAAATGGTCAAAACGGCAACAGACTTCAGATGACAGTTAATGGTACGGCCCTCAACACCTCAATATGACAATAGTGAGTTTTCCTCAAAAGCTGTTGCCATGGCAACGCATCCCTCGCCGTTAAGCACGATATTGCTATGACTTCAGTGTAAATGGTCAAAAAGTGTTCAAACTTAACATGTGTGCTAACGGTACAGCCCTCAAGACATATATGTGTCAGTTTTGAGATTTCGTCAAATTCCGTTGCCATGGTAACACAATGGTCGCCATGAAACACGGTTTTCTCATAACTCCATTGAACATGCTCAAAAAGCCCAAAGCCGGACGTTTGATAACGATGCAGCCCTCAACACATCTAGGCGTATTATGGGGTGTCATCAAATTCCGTTGCCATGGCGACAGATCACTCGCCATCAAACACAATGTTTGTGATACTGCTGTAACTCCTATGTACGTTGTCCGATCGCCCTGATGGATACAAGTAAAAAATATTGATTGGTGGACGCAGTTCGGACATTGGGTTACAGTTGCAGCATGTGGCAGATGTTGTGAACGCTGCTGCCTCAGGAGGTCGGACCATCACCAAAATAACAAAGAAGTCTTCTGAAGAAGTGAAGGACAAAATGCACACACATTAGAAGTGCATTCACATGACACACGATTTGGTCTTTGCTCACTGTGTGGTTGGTCGCAGAGCCTTGCAGTGAAACAGCTAGTTAGGTTTTGTTTCTACAGTTACCTCCCTTGCTAGCTTGCGCCGCTACATGCAGCTTTCATTCTGATTGGTTGTGCGTCAAGGTCAGCGGTAAACAAGGTCAAAAATCGGAATAGATGGAACTTTGGGTGCAGTGGTCGCAATGATTTCCAACGGTGCGAGACACTGAGTGTAGCGCGTCCGCTTAGTCGAGGGCGGAACCGCTATCCCCATAGAAACACAATGGCAACGTCAGCTTAGAGAGCTTTTACGGTGTATCATGTGATTACAGCTTTACACAAACAGTCCCAGGATGGGGTGACACCATACCGCTTTTAACAAAAAATGTGTTTATAGAACAGTGCCTTTATTGAGGTGACAGTGTTGAAGGGGGAGACAGAGGGGATGACACGGGCAAATGGTCAAAGGCCAGATACAAATCTGGGTCCTCTGCAGGGGAACCAAGCCCCAGTACATGGGCTGCCTGCTCTACCAACTGAGCTATACGGCGGCCCACTAATGCATGGCATAATAACATTACAATTGGAATTATATATTGCCATTGACTGGGTTAGGGTTTGACAGTGTCTCCATTCCACTGTTTGTCCAGCAGAGAGCAATGCTACTACTACAAATACTAGTTCTGCTGCTAATTCTTCGTCTACAACTACTTACACAGACATGAATAAGAATACATTTTATTTGTACAGCAACCTCCATGCATATTATGAGTGTTTATACATTAATACAATATTTACAGTATGTTTGAATTGTTCTGGTGTTCCGGTGCCGTGCAGGTTTATTTACGTAGAAAAGCTGTGATCATTTAACAGGAAATTTAAATTGTAACACACACACACAAACATACACACACACACACACACACACACACACACACACACACAAACACACACACACACACAAACAAACACACACACACACAAACATACACACGCACACACACAAACACACACACACACACACACACTTGATATAATAATGGGTGTAACTTAAAGACATGGAGCAGTTTCCTGATCAACATTACATCTTCCTCATTCACCGCTCACAGCTTTCACACACCAGAGTTTTTTTTTAAACACGTTCTCTGAAGTCATGTAGTCCTTTTACATAGAAAATAACGGGTTTTGAAAGAGGATGGACTTATTTTATGTTTACAATGAGCTAATCTTTTGAATATTTGGTAATTTTTTACCAGCTAAGATGGGCAGCTGGTCTCACAAACTGTACATTGCTACGTGCACAGTGATGAGCCTCCTCGGTGTGTTTTCTCATGGTGAGTTTGCCACTATTTTGCTGCTTAATTAAAGGAAAATCGTATTTTTCTGAAACGTGTTGTGGTCAATCTGGATTAGTCTTGGTAATGATATGCACTTTTTTTGGTGTATGTCATTGTTTCAGTGTTGGAAGTAGTAATCTGATTTACCTAAAGTAACAATACCTCACTGTAAAAAAATATAAAAGTCCTACGTTCAATATTATATTTGAGTAAAAGTATAAGCAGCATAATGTACTTAGGAAGCAGAAGAAAACATCCTCCCTGTGTAAAATGACCTGTTTCAGAGGGTTTCATGATTAAGCCCTTAAAATTCAGTAAATAATCCTGGTTTAACTTGTCTACTAAACTGGCCATTTGAACCCTGGGCGATGCATGAGATCATTTGAGTAAAACTGTTTAGTGATTCAAAACATGTTCTACTTGCAGGGAAGTTACATTACGTCTTGGTTTAGTTAAGGTGTCCTTTCCTGAATGTAAGTTTTGCATTCTGTGTGTGTTCTGTGTGTGGCAGAGGTGACGGTGAGGGACTCTGAACTGAAGCGCTGTGAGGAGGACCAGCGGGGTGTGTGTCGCTGACCTCAGTCACTGTGGCTCTCCAACACCTTCATCTATACAAAGTGAACAAACACACACACATTCAGACCATAAAACCTTTGAATCTCTAAGTGAAGATGGGGAGGACTAAAGCAATGTAACAATGTCAGTTCAGCTTTGCAGTGCATTTAATGTTCATGTCACCACCATAAGCCCTCTGTTGTTTTCCTACAGAGACACTGAACATGTCCTGTTACTACCAGATATCACACAGATCTATGACATGTGAGTTGAAGCAAGATTCAGACAGCCACATTGAGCCTGACGTCTTTCTCCTCTTCAGCAGGTAAACACTGATTAAAGAAGGCGATTTACTAAAAAGTAAAAATGTTGGAAGCTGTACTCCAGTTTCAGGCTCCGTATATGTAGCTAACAATGTTATTGGAAGTACGTTTACTTAAAGGTGGGGTATGTAATTTTGGAGAAACCAGCTCGAGTGCGCTAGAATTTGAAACTACGCAGCCGAAAAAAATCTGCCTCTTCCTTCAGACTTCCTTACAGAGCCCCTCCTCCAACACACACGAACGCGCACATGACCAATGAGGGCACAAGATAAGTTTGTGCACGAGATGGAAGGCTGACAGGCAGGTAGGCCATCCAGTTATTTTAGCCGGGCCGGCTAAAATGATTGGCCATGCTTTTTACAGTACTACGGCTTCAACAGATGAATTTTTTTAAAAAAAAATCTTAAGGCCGTTAGCACAGAACTCTAGCTATACCGATCGATATACTTATTGGATCTGCACAAACAAGTTTAGCTAACATCCTGAGATTCCACAGATTATAGAAATATAAGGATCATCACTGAGCGATCAGAACTCGTGACAGGGGAAGCAAATACAGACAACACACGACCTAGCTTTAGGTAGCAAAACAGGGAGATATGCTCACCTTAGCTGTTATTCTGATCAAAAGTCGTGTTCAATTGCAATAAAATGAGAAAAAACGCGGCTGAAGGTTAATCCATAGGTTAATCCAATGTATCTGTCACTTTGAAAAAATTATTGATAATCCATAATTCAATTTTTATGCAAAAATCGGAGAATACAAATTAGCTGCTAATGGTAGCCACCAGAGTGTGTCGCAGCTCCGGTTTTGGCTACGCGTCACTCTCACTCCTTATTTGGTAACCTGTGTGTGTATGTGGAACTTTCCCTCGATTCCATTGGCTCTAGCGGTTAAAAAGAGATGTCAATCATCAAAATCGACCAAGGGGGGCAAGAGATAGGTCAAATCCACCCAAATGACCCCAGAAGTGGTTTTTTTTTGCTAAATCTCTCTAAAAAGGTCAAATGTCACTTGTTTTGCATCAATCCTGATACAGGGTACTTATTATATGTTGTACTTTGGATTCCTAAAGCTTTTAGTCTACTAACCCATCATCCAAGGGTAGTTTTCACTATAAGTAAAAAATAATTTTTGGACGGACACTATAATTTACAGTTCAATGTTCAATCTGAATTTTCTTTAAAATAAAAAACATCTATATTGATTCTGACTTTTCTACATCCAACTCACAGGTTTATCATTACTTTGAGAAAAAAGATTATTCATTTTCCCCTTTTAGAAGTGTAGTTATGGTCATTTGTTCTGGAAATGTCATTTTCGAGCCTGAGACCTGAAAAACAGGCTTGGGGCTTAACAGGGAGCATTCCATGGAATATAACAAAAAGTTTTTCTGAAATAAATGACATACCCCACCTTTAAGTGAAAGTTGCAATTCCAAAGTGTATAAATACTCAGTTAGAAGTATTAGTCCCGCATTCAAAATTGTACTTCATTAAAAGTACAGAATTATTAACATCAAAATATACTTAAGGTAAAAAAAGTGCCCATAATGTAATATGGCCAAATTCAGAATTGTTGTATTATGTTATCAATGTATAAATGTGTTCACTATGGTGGCTGACAGGGGGCAGGGGGGGATGTAACACGCAGCAGTTTCAACAACGATTAAAAAAACAAAACACTAATGTGCCAAAACAAAAGCAAATAAAGAAACCTCTTCACAAACTTGACAACACATGCAGCATTTAGATGCAGCATTTAGAAACACACAGCTGGGACCGGAGCACTTGGTGAGGTTTGGGGATTATAAAGTTGACCAACAATCACTGGAAACCTAAAATGTAATTTTCATTGGCTTATTTGAACAATGTTATCGCATGATTATTTTTCCTTTATTGCAGATCAGCTGTTAACTAGCTAGCTAGCAAAGCTAACCTAGTAATTTCATTTATAATGTTAAACACCTACTTTGCAAGAGTAACAGTTGGCCAACTTTATAATCCCAGCACGCCAACTGGCACTTTAAGCTTGTTGCAGCTTTTTTTATTTGCAGCATTTTGTTTATGCAGCACTTTAAGTAAACGCTGCACATGTTCCACTAAGTTGGATACTTTTTTATTAGTGCTGCACGTGTTGTCAGGTTGGTGAAGATGTTTCATAATGTATGTGTTTTGGCACATTTCTGTTTTTATATTTACATCGTTTTTGAAAGTGAGCACTTCCATTCTCCTGATGGAAGTGTTTGGGCTGTTGTAGCGGGCTTGCACAGATTGGCCAACGTAGTTCTGTACTTTAGTATTGCAGCAGGTAGATTTGGGGTCTATTTCTAACTATTTGATATACTATTGGGTATTTTACCTTATGACAATACAGATTAATGTATAAAATAATTTATATTATGTATTAATTACCTAAATCTGCAATGTAGCTAGTAAAATAAATGTAGTGGAGTCTAAAGCTAATTTTCCTACAAAATGCAGTGACTTAGAAGTTTAATGGGAAAACACAAGTGAAGTACCTCAATTAAGTGTAGTATTTGAGTAAATGTAGTTAGACTTAAGTTTAAGATTACAAATGTGTATTCAAAAACAAGGTCTTATTCTCCATTTATTCCCCTTCTCCCTCTCTTTTTCTTCTTCAGCGTACATACAATCATCTCCTGTCAGGGAATATTCACACCAGCAGCGGTCCTCTCCATAACCGCCAGGATCAAAAACTACATGATGATGAAGGAGATCTGGACCCGACCTCACACTGTGTTTCTTAACGATTCAAGTGAGTGGCAAAGATATTTCATCACTTCTCAACCCAGTAGCAATGAAGGAAGATGAACTCAAATATTTTATTGAAAGAGGCTCCATTACTGTATGCTTGATGTGGCTTTTCTCTTCCCTGCAGTGTTATATAGGTTTGTGTGCATGTAAATGGTCTGCAAAGGCTAAAATCCCAAAGTTCTCTCCAGAGGGAGTTTCTCTCCCAAACACCTGTAATGCCTTCATTGGACTCCTTTGTTTTCTTCCTGAATAAGTGACATCACTATGTAGCACGCGCTCTTCTATTGGCTAGTGTTCCTACACATAGTATGTGATAGGCTAAGGAGGGGGGACATTTCCGACACATCTCTTAGTGGTTGACCAATCCCAACAGAGCAGGACAGTTTACCAATCAGAGCAGACTTGGCTAACATGGCCTGACTCTCGACAGCAAAAGTACCGTATCTGGGCCCACAGAGGATGCTCACTTACGTCACTTACGTCAGAGGCTACCCCGTATCAGTCAAATGAATCGCTCCAACACATTGTACATGATAGGCTTAGGGGCAGGACACTTAAGTGGTTGACCAATCACTACAGAGCCGGCCAGCTAACCAATCAGAGCAGACTTGGCTCTGGTTTCAGACAGAGAGTGAAAAGAGGTGCTGCAGCACAGGCAGTATGAGAACAATAAAGAGCTTTTTGAACATCAAAGCATGTAAACATGTCACAGTAGAGACACAAAATACTAATATGAACCTGAAATTAGCATAATAAGGCCCCTTTAGGTATAAGTAATACCACAGTGTAGAAATACTCTGTCATAAGTCAAGTGCTTATTATGCAGATTTGCCATTTCGGAATAATATATTTTGTACTGCTAGATTATAATTAGTGATCCATTAATTTGTTCATTTTCTTATTTTGCAGCTGGTAAAGGTTGAGCTAACTTTAAAAGATGTTCAGACTGCCAGGTATCTTTATCCATAATAATTCATCATCATTTATGAGTTTTTGTATTCACAAAATGAAACTTACTAGTGTTACTAGTGTTATCAAATAAATGTAGTGGAATAAGTAAATCAAAATACCACAAAAATGTAAATGTTTTTTTGCTCTCCACCACTACCTAGTTATGACTGTGATACAAGCTAACTTTAATCTTCAACTGCTGTTAAGTCATGTAAATATACCTGTGTTGTTTGTTTGTCCCCTCTCAGTCAAACCCTCTCCGCCTGTATTAACTGTACTTGGCTCCACTGAGGACTCTGTTGTTGTGTCATGGAGAAGCAGCAGTTACGGCAGCTGTCGGCTTCGCTACAGAATGAACAATACTCACGAATGGACCCCGGTTAGTTAACACTCTTGTCACTCAATGTATGAGAACATTTAAATAATAATAATAATAGATTACATGTGTATAGTGCCTTTCAAGGGACCCAAGGCCACTTTACATGGTGAACAAACAAACAAACAAACAAAAAAAAGGGGCAAATAATAGGTATGGCATTAAATAAATAGCAGTAGAGTGGAAGCAGGGGGACTGTGATGGGTTAGGGGT
The DNA here is from genome assembly GCA_031216635.1 of Dissostichus eleginoides. Taxonomy (NCBI): domain Eukaryota; kingdom Metazoa; phylum Chordata; class Actinopteri; order Perciformes; family Nototheniidae; genus Dissostichus; species Dissostichus eleginoides. Next base: position 33,037,110 of record CM062269.1, read on the forward strand.
CAAAGGCCATGGTCAACTGAATTTTACTCAGTACATTAAATAAATTGCCGTATCTAAGTACATAGTCGAGATACTTTAACTTGGGTATTTCAAGTCTATGCACATACAGTTCAGTGAAAACCATTTATTTCCAGATGTGTTGATTTTGAATGTTAAGCTGCATTCACATGATACCTGATTTTCTGTTTGCTGACTTTGAGGTTGGGCGCAGAGCCTTATGGTGAAAACAGCCAATTAGGTTTCGTCTTTACGGTTACATCCTCTGCTAGCTTGCGCCGCTTCATACAGCTGTCATCTGATTGGTAACGCTGATAACATTTTAACTGATCGCAATGCTCCTCGAAAATTCAAGTGGTGCGCAACACTGAGGGTAGCGCTTCCACTTAATCAGGCGGCACCACTCAGTCCATGGTAACACAACGGCAACCCCAGCGCAGAGCCGCTTTACTGCGTATCATGTTAATGCAGTTTTAGGGTTAGGGTTAACTATGTGATAAACTAAAGGATGAGGTGTTGCCCTTTTGTGTTTACAAATTCTCGTACTTGTAAATTAAGGCTTTAAAAAAAAAAGAAGTGATTAGCTAGAAAATGCATTCAAACAGGGTTGTTATTCTGAGAAACTCAGAATAATGAAGTACACCCTTCTAAGAAGGAGCTTGTCCCCAGATGCAGTGAGTCCCCAAAATGTGAGTGTGTTAACAAGCTAAATTCCCTATTAGCAAGAAGTTAGGAACACATGAACAAATTCAAAAGAAACCTGTTAGTACCTTTGAGATTTTGGCCCACTGCTCTTCTAAACCCCTTCTTCTGTCTCAGTGTTGCCCTTTGGTTTTCCTTCTGGGCCATTTTTCCTCGGCTACAGGTGTTATTTACTGCGTTACGACCAGACTGGTTCCAGATCCATTTCTGAGCTAGTACTCGATTGCGAATCAGTTCTACCTGTTTCCACCGCAGCGGGGCCTGCTGCGGGCCCACATACTAGTTCGTATTTGTAACCAGAAAACTGCTGGTCAAGAACCAACAACCGAACACGTCTGGCTTACGTCAGGGGAGGGAATATCCTGATCAACAACAACAAAAACCTGCAAGACGTAGATCCATTGATGCTAGCAAACTTAAACAGCAGTGGCGGGCGCAGGAGAAGAGCTACCTCCTTGGTAGCTTGGTGGCTGTAGAGATACAATTGGGAATCACTTTTAATGATATACCATCTTAATTGATGCTGGAAAGCTAGGTATTTTGAGCTGTATAAAGCAGGGACGTAAACGGTTACGTCATGATGCAAGATGACGCAGCTCTACTCGGGCACCGGGCGGTGGCAAAGGAACTGGGAACTATTTTTTTCATGGTAAAAGGGGTAATTGTGTACCCTGACCCTAACAAGCTGAAATCCCCAAAGGCTATGAGCACAGGTACACAAATATTAACAAATTGAAAAAAAACCCTGGAAGAACCTTTGAGATTTTGGCCCAGTACTCCTCTGAACCCCTTTATTTTGTCTCAGTGTTGCCCTTTGGTTTGGACTTTTTGGCAATTTTTAAAGGTGTTATTGTGTACTCTAACCCTAAAAACCAAATGCGATAATGGGAAACCCCTAAAAATTAGAATACAACTGATAACTCAAAATGTTTAGATACTTTTATTTTGAAAATACCTTCAGAATGCCCTAGATCAGTGGTTCTCAACCTTTTTACACCAAGTACCACCTGAGAAAATAGTTGTCTCTCCAAGTACCACCATATGACCAATGTTAAAATACAGTCTATGCACAGTTCATGCAGGACTCGGAGGCAAATGTATTCATAATTACATTATTTATTGTCAGCCACAGCTACATGTACAAAGGGCAGTCTCTCTCTCTCTCTCACTCATCACTCACTCACACACCACAAGTGAGAATATAAAGAACAAAATAATAACTTATTCTCACACAACAAATGACAACTGTACATACATGTACCAAATACCAAACTGTGAATGTCCTATTGGGAATTCAGTTCCACAATAATATTGAAAGCCTCCAGGAGCAGATGAGCCTAAGGGCTAATAGCTCATCTTCAGTCTGCTGATGTTTGCTATTGCCATTTCTGTGGTGGCAAAGTAAAAAAGAAAAGAAAAAAGATAACAATTAAGGACAAGTGTGTGCTTTTTCAGCTTTGACCTCGGTCACAGCCCTTCTCTCCATTCTTTGTGCAAATGCCTTCTTCCTGAGTCACTTCTCTCCTCCATCACAGCGTTGTGACTGTGCCATATCACTTTTGCGTTGCTGGCGGAGCCTGCGCTTGTGCTCGGTTGATGACTGTCCTCCTCCTCATTCACTTGTTCACTTTCACTGGTAATATTCTCCTCTGTACCTCTCTCACAACATCATTCAGCTTTCTTCTTTCTTTAGCTTGCTTGCAATGTTCGCTAATCGTTCGCGGGTAGTATGGTCGTCATTAGCAACGCCAGAAAAAAAAAAGAAAAAAAATGTTCGTTTCTAATTCTAAAAACAACAATAGCCTATAAGAACTTATTTAAACCACAGTTTCAATTATCTCAAGCTTATTTTCATTCGTTGTAGTATTTAGATTGTATGATTTATTTTTTAATTAATGTTATTCAATCAAGCCTCAAACTGATGGCACTTGTCCCTATAGCCTGTTTTAAATTGAAGTTGTCTGAGGTCCTTACCACCAGCTGCTCTTGCAGTAATAAGTATTGTACCTTTCTGTCCCAAATGTGCACAATGTAGTGACTGCTTTTCTTTTTGTTTACTTAGTTGTGTTCTCTGATTTTATATGTCTGTGTTATGGTAAGAACATGTAACGTTGCTGTCTTCTTGGCCAGGTCAGCATTGTAAATGAGATTTTGTCTCAATGTTTTCATCTGGTTAAATAAAGGTTAAATAAAATGCAAAAAAAAAAAAGAAAAAAAAAAGAAAATAAATGATGTCAGATTCCTCCGCGTACCACTAGCGGGAGCTGGCGTACCACCAGTGGTACGCATACCACAGGTTGAGAACCACTGCAGATAATCAGCTACCAAATACCACATACAATCAGTTTGTCTTTGCTGTCTGTGTTTTGTTTCCAGGCTCCTGATTCTTTCCCGTCACATCAGGATCAGACATTGAACTACAGGATGAAAGACCTCCTGAGCTTTACCTTCTACCAGGCTGGCGTGGCCTGCAGAGAGGAACCCGGCTTCTGGAGCGACTGGAGTTCTGACGTCAGCGCGAGGACGCTGGAACGGGGTAACAGTTTACATTCAAACAGAAATTCAATTATAGTCTGAAACTCAGAAGAAGTGTTTCCATAGAATGATTGAAATAGTGTCTCAGCATAACCTGCTATAGAGTGGTGCTAATGCTCGCTAAAGAGTAAGGACATCAGCACTTTTTTTGTCTCGAAGTGTATGTGTTTTTTAGCATGTTTGTGCTTAGTTGCCTGAAATATAGTCTGTGGTTAACATCAAATTGACACATTTTGATATACGACATAAAATCCTTCAGTAAATACCCCACTCAAGAATGTTCAAAGTTTCTATGTGTCATTTAAACAGCAGTTGCTAATGAGACTAAATTAGACTGCTTAACGCCATTGTGTCAATACTAGTCTGCCTTAAGCGTAGAGTTGTTAATGTGCAGCCTTGCAAACCATGATGGTGTAGGTTTTTAGCATAAAGATAACTTTTTACTCCTGCCAGGGACATTTATTCTTCAAAAATCACAAAGTGGTGTTAATATGTGGAGATTATCCTGCGGAACAAAATGTGTTAAGTATCTTAAATGTTTGTTTGCTCCAGAGCTTTCTGTCTGCAATATTCCAAAATCCAATGGAACAATCCCATCCAGTCATAACTGCACGACTATATAGTTTATACCAATTACATAAATATGTTTTTTTACAAGAGCAGTCAAATCAGCTGGGAATGTTTTGCTTTTTCTTTGCCAGCACTGTCCAGGCCTCCAGAGGTGTGTTATAGAGTGGAGGAAACAGACTCTGATGGATCCTATCTGCTTTATCTCATGTGGAAGGTATTTCAGAATTCCTTTTAAGTCATCTATAAAATGGTTTCCCTTTTCACCCTAAAAAATAAACAAGTAATGTAAAAATATGAATGACAAACAACTGAACTTATTACTGGTTGAATGTCGTATTGAATAACCTGCTTGCATTTGTTTAATAGTAGCTAATTCTGAGTCAACTCGAGCATCAAATTTGCGTGACGCTTTCTCGCGAAAGACAATCAGAGTAAACAAAACTCAAAGCCGTGGCCCAACTCGCGCGAGTAATTCGATGCGATGCAAATCATTGCGCCATGTCCAGTGGGAACGCACCATTACACAGTATAAGACAGGAGGCATGTATAAAAGTGTAAACAAAAAGTAACCTTTATTAAATAAAGCTGATACAAATTGCGGGGACCAGAGAAGGTAAAATAAAAAAAGAAAAAAGAAAAAGAAAAACTAAACAAGAACAGACCCGAGAGCAGGGACACAGGCAGGAACTGCGAACCGAGAAGGAACATACAAGAAAAACCATGAGAGACAAGACACAGCTGGAGAGGAGATGAATCGATAGTTACGTATGTAACTACGGTTCTATGGATCCTGGATGACCGCCAGAGGCGGTGCTTAGCACTGAATATCTTCTGTCTCGCGCATGCGCAGGTCGAATATTTATATCAACAAAGTCACGTGTGACCTCGTATGACCCCGGAAGGCATAAGTTCTGGTGCTGTCAACGAGTTCAGTCCTATGGAATCTTCTGGCGGAAACACGAGATTCCGAATGACCAAGAACTCTGGCGGTCATCCAGGATTCATAGAACCGTAGTTACATACGTAACTATCGTTCTATTTCATCCTTACTGACCGCCAGAGGCGGTGCTTAGCACTGGATGACTTATACCAACAGAGTCAAGAGGAAGTCTGAATACTTACCCTATAGGGATGGCCTAGGTGGACTCTGCAGGAGGACCACACCCAGCGGGTGAGGGGCGGCAACATTCACCCTGTAGTATCTGGCGAATGTGCTCGGGGATGCCCATGTGGCCGCGGCACATATGTCCTCCAGGGGCACACCTCTCAAGGTCGCCCATGACGTGGAGACACTCCTGGTAGAGTGGCACTTTACTCTGGGTGGCAAGGGACGGTCATTCGCCTTGTATGCCTGGGCAATGACGTCCACAATCCAGTGGGACAAGCGCTGTTTTGAGAGCGCACAGCCCCTTCTAGGACCACCGTAACACAGAAAGAGCTGTTCAGACTGACGTATGCCTGCGGTAGTCTGGACATAAGCTCTAAGGGCCCGCACCGGGCATAAGAGTCTTGACCTCTCTTCCCCCTCTCCTGATGGGGGTCAAACCGTGCCAGCTGGATAGGCCGATTAAAATGAGAGCGTGCCAGCACCTTAGGGAGGAACGCTGTGTTCGGCCATAAGGTGACACCTGAGCCATCTGAGTTCCACCTCAGACACGAGCTGTTCACGGACAAGGCCTGAAGCTCGCTTACACGCTTTGCTGAGGTGATGGCAAGAAGGAAAGCAGTCTTAGCTGAGAGCCACCTCAGTTCTGCCTGTAACAAGGGTTCAAAGGGAGGCGAGCATAGGGCCTCCAGCACCAAGGGCAGGTCCCATGTAGGAGCCCTTGGGATGTTCGGGGGGCGAGCCTCAGAGCTCCTCTCAAAAAGAGGGATACCAGCCTATGGCTCCCCACTGTGTTGTTGTCAACCCTTGCGTGTTGAGCTGATATAGCAGCCACATACACCCTGACGGTAGCGGGACACCGGCCGTCGTCCAGGAGGGACTGCAGGAACTCAAGGGTAGTAGGCACCGAGCAATGTACTGGGTCCTCATTTCGCCCTTGGCACCAGTCAGAAAACAGTTTCCACCTGTTTTCGTACTGCCTACGAGTAGATGGTGCCCTAGCATTGAGAATAGTCCTCCTGACAGGCTCTATGCAGTCGCTCAGCAGCGGGTCGGGCCCTCCAGTGGCCAGACCCACAGCTGGAGGCGGCAGGGGTCGGGGTGCCACATCCGAGCCTCCAGCTGAGACAAGAGGTCCTTCCTGTTGGGGAGACGCCAAGGCGTCCCGCAACAGAGTCTGTGCAGCAGGGAGAACCAAGTCCTGGCCGGCCAGAAGGGGGCCACCAGAAGAAGCCTGTGGCCCTGATGAAGCACTCTGAGGAGTGTTGGTAGGATCAGAGGAAGGGGTGGATAGGCATAGAGAAGACACCCTGGCCATGAATGAGCCAGGGCGTCCTGACCCAAAGGGCTGGTCTTCTCCGTCAAGGACAACCATAGGGGGCAGTGGGTCGACATCTTCGAGGCAAAGAGATCTACCTCTGCCCTGCCGAAGAGACCCCAGATGCTGGTCACCACCTCTGGATGGAGCCGCCACTCCCCCGGTGGAGGCTTGTGACGGGAGAGGAAGTCGGCGACTTGGTTCTGCTCTCCGGGCAGATACATTGACCGTAGGCTGGCCAGGCAAGGAGCTGCCCAGGTCAGGAGAGCCTGGGACACCTCTAGCAAGCGTGCAGATTTGGTGCCCCCCTGGTGGTTCACGTGATACACCGTTGTAGTGTTGTCCGAGCGGACAAGCACATGGGGCTGTCCTGTTTTGCCACACCGCACCCCATCCCGAGAGGCTGGCATCCGTCGTAACGGTCTCTCTGCGGAAAGGGACGGAGCCCATGGCCACGCCCCTCGACATATACGACCTCTCCCTCCATGGGGATAGAGTGGAGAGGGACTGTTGTGACACCCTGATTTTTCTGTGCCTGTGCAACTTGGGGTCTAAGTGGAGGCCGTTCAGCCATCTCTGCAGGGGGCGCAGTGACAACAAGCCCAAGGGAACGACAGCTGAGGCAGCTGTCAGCTTGCCCAAGAGGCGGAGAAACAGGATATATGCCAGAGACCTGCCCCTTTTGAAGAGGGGAAGAAGCTGGAGGATGTCGTCCAGGCGCTGAGCAGATGGACAGGCCCGCATAGTGACTGTGTCCAGAGCCACCCCAATGAAGGTTAGGCTCTGAGAGGGGTTCAGACAACTCTTCTCCATGTTCACCTTGAGGCCTAGCCGGGCAACATGAGAGAGAAGGAGAGCACAATAGGCACATGAAAATAAGCGTCCTTCAAGTCGACGGACGTGAACCATTCCCCCCTGGCAACGGTACGAAGAACGTCCGCTGTGCTCAGCATATGGAAAGGTAAAATCTATAAGAACTTGTTGAGTCCCCTCAGATCGAGGATTGGGCGAAGTCCACCACCTTTCTTCCTTACCAGGAAGTAGGTTGAGTAGAAGCCCCCGGGCTGTGAGATGGAGTCCACAGGCTCGATTGCACCCTTGGCAAGGAGGACTGACAGCTACTGGTTTAGGGCGATCTCTTTTGCCGGGTCGCTTATGGTGGTCATTTTGACCCGGCTGAAGGCTGGGGGCCGGCGTCGGAACTGAAGCTTGTACCCTTGGGTTAAGGTGGAAACCACCCAGGGGTCTGAAGCTTGAGCTACCCAGTAGTTGAGTTGCTGCTGGGAGAAATAACCGACCGCCGGCCCCAGACCCTCAGTACCTTGCCCCCCGGCCTCTGGAGGCTCTGGGGGGGCGACGGTTAGGCACCGGATACCGAGGCTGCCTTGGGGGCGAGTTAACAGGACCGTAGCGGGCCGGCCCCCTCGTGGGACGCTGAGGCCCATGGCGGGCACCGGGGTGAGCCGGTGGATGGGAGCGGCCTCGGGAGGCAGACGCAGAACCTCTAGGCCTACCGGGGGGGGCATGTCTCTGCGAAGAGCTGAGAACTGTTGCCTGGTCTGACTAGCTTGGACAGTCCGTTCGAGCACCTGTACGGCAGCTGAACCGAACAGTTCCCCCGGCTCCACTGGGACAGCACGGAGAGTCCTCCTGCATGCCTCTGATAAGGGTGACTGCCAGCCAAACCTGGCGACTAGTTTGGACGAGAGTGGACATCAGGCGCCCAAGCTCTCTAGACATCAGAGCAAACGCCTGTAATGAGGCGTCACTGAGGCTGGTAGAGGAAGCGCTGAGAGCATCCTGCTGCAGGGAAGCTGAGAGGGCGAGCATGAGGTGAGAGAGGGAATTGCCTATACGGCCCATGCGCGCCGCTGCATCGTAAGCCTTAGTGAGCAGGTCATCAGTGACCCGACATTGGGGTCGAGGGCACCTGGCCTCCGACCTCAGAGCTTCGTCAGGGGAAACTATGGGGGAAGCAATGGTAGGCTCAACAGCCGGCATGTGGTCAAGGCCGACTCTTGCCGCATCCTTCATGGCTGCCAGGGCTCGGCCATCGGACGTAAGACGGGAAAGAGCCTTAGTGTCCCTCCAGCATGCATGTAACTCCCTCAGATACTCACAAGAGGGAGGAACGAAAAAGGTGGCGGGTGCCAGAGTGCGCCTGAAGAACGCACTGGCAGGCGCTGTTTCGGGCTGCTGTACATCCAGCTGCTGGCGAGCCAGTGCCATGCGAATGACGGTACCCATGGAGCTGTCATCTGCCCCCTCCGAGGATCCATGAGCTGAGGTACAGGAGCCAGGCCCAGAAGCATGGGATGGGCCCTCCCCGTCATACTCATTAAATTGAGTGGCTGAAGCTGCCATCGAGAACACATCGTCATCTGGAACCAGCTCAGCCGTGGGTGGATTGGGTGCAGCGGCGTGCTCTGTACGGGCACCAGAATGGAGAGCCAAGAGGAGTGACTTCATCTGGGCTAGCTCAGTAGTGAGTAGGTCCACCCTGGAGGACAGCCTATCAGGCTTAATCCTCTTCTTGGGCGGGCACCCGCAGCCTCTGCGGCCCAACGCCTAGGATGGGTAGGTTGGGCTGGGGTCGCCTGCGCAGGGGGAAGGCCACCCTCAGTCAGTAGTTCAACCTCGGCTAGTCTAGCAGCTCTTACCGCACGAGGCATGATGGTGCAATTCATGCACGGGTCCTCCGAAAGGCCCTCCCTCAGATGCTCGAGGCCAAGACAAGAGGGGCAAAGGTCATGGCCATCCTCTGGTTGAAGAGGAGCCATACAGGTGTTACAGCCGTTAAACATAGCGACAGTACCAATGAAAAACTCCAGACTAATTGCTGCTGGCAGCTTAAGTCAGTCTGAGCGAGAGCACTCAGCTGACTGTAAATAACTGGGCCAGGAAACAATATATGCAGTGGAGGGGAGTGAGCACATTAGTAGTTAGCGTGACCGTGAGCACTCTGCCAACCGGGGTGAGAAAAATGAAGTCAGTTAATGGTATATATGCCTTGAGAGGAGAGCGGGAACACTCTCTCCACTAGCGCCGTAGCGAGTTAGCCTGAGCAAGAGCACTCTGCTAACTGGAGGATGGAACAGGAACCAATTGAGCACCGTGAGAGGGGAGCGAAGACACTCTCTTCACTAGCGCCGTAACGATTTAGCCTTGAGCGAGAGCACTCAGCTAACTGGAGGATGGAACAGGAACCAATTGTGCGCCGTGAGAGGGGAGCGGAGACACTCTCTTCACTAGCGCCGTAACGAGTTAGCCTTGAGCGTGAGCACTCAGCTAACTGGAGGATGGAACAGGAACCAATTGTGCGCCGTGAGAGGGGAGCGGAGACACTCTCTTCACTAGCGCCGTAACGAGTTATCCTTGAGCGAGAGCACTCAGCTAACTGGAGGATGGAACAGGAACCAATTATGCGCCGTGAGAGGGGAGCGGAGACACTCTCTTCACTAGCGCCGTAACGAGTTGGCCTTGAGCGAGAGCACTCAGCTAACTGGAGGATGGAACAGGAACCAAATGTGTGCAGTGAGAGGGGAGCGTAGACGCTCTCTTCACTAGTGCAGTAACAAATTAGCTTGAGCGAGAGCACTCGGCTAACTTGCACACAATTATCTCATTAGCTTGAGAATAGATAGCACAATCAGCAATAAATGGTAGCGATCTCACCGACTGACGTGCAGGAGCGTCCGCTCTTTACCGGTCCGGAGCTCCTGGGGTCCGAGTGGTGAACACCGCGGTCCCCTCGCTTGGGAGGGCGACAGCTCGTCGCAGCCTTTGGAGGGCGAGCGTTTTTTCTAGCCCGCAGCTCCAATCGAGACGATCACAAGGCTACAGGTAGCGATGAGCTAGAATCGAATTTTCAACAAGCTAGCTTTGCTTCTACTCATAAAGTAGTAACCTGTGCAGCGAGAAGATAAAAAAGGACTGAACTCGTTGACAGCACCGGAACTTATGCCTTCCGGGGTCATACGAGGTCACACGTGACTTTGTTGATATAAATATTCGAACTGCGCATGCGCGAGACAGAAGATATTCAGTGCAAAGCACTGCCTCTGGCGGTCAGTAAGGATGAAATAGAACACAGGGGCAGCAGGTGAACAGACATCAGACAATCACACAGGCGGGAAAACACAAAGAAAGGAAGTCAAAACAGACAAGACACAAGGAGGAAATACATATAAAAATAAAACAGTATAGGAGTTTACACCTGAGGCCTGTACTACGAAGCAGGATTTGGGGTCAGTGAGGTAACTTCAGGGTTAACTCAAAGTTAATATTCCTACGACGCTGGTTCACTACGTATGAGTGAACCATACGTAGGATGACTCCTTGGTGTTATGTTGAACACCAAACCTGCACAAGAGCAGGTAATGTTTGAGATAAAAGATCAACTCTGTGGAAGCAGCGCCTGCTGACCAACACAGTTTTAACTGCTGTATGCAGGAAAGACGGCAGGCAAAAGTCGCCGACTGTGTGAACATGTAAATTAGTAGAATATCACTGCCCATCTTTAGAACTATCTGACTATTATAACATTTGCTGTAAGCAAGCGTACTGAAATATCTGCCAGAACATAAGTAACCGGAGCAAAGTAACGCACTGTAAGTGCATGTCCCCGACATGTCGCACTTATCAATCGGTGGTGGCAAAGTCCATAGGGACTTGGCTTGGCAACTGGAAGGTCACCAGTTCAAGTCCCGGAAAGACCAAGTGCTACCGAGGTGTCCCTGAGCAAGGCACCATTCCCTACACTGCTCCCCGGGCGCCGTACATAATAATGGCAGCCCACTGCTCCTGACACTAGGGTGGGTCAAATGCAGAGAAACCGTTTCATTACTAGTACCTGTATTATGTAATGACAATAAAGTTGAATCTTCTTCTTCTTTATATCATATCATATAATCATTTAGCTGTGTCAGCTTCTTGAGCCGTGCAACACACCAGAGTCGTGCACTCACAGTCACAGCATACTGTGAGAAGTGTTATTTCAAGCAACATGTTGAAAAACACTCAAGTTGAATTAAATTCAGATCCAGTGGGGCAGTGATATTATGAACCTTTTAGTTTAAGCATTCACACAGTTTGAAACATCTATTCTTTCTGCTCTTTGCAGCTGCCTGTTGCTTTTATCCTGGATTAAGTGTTGAAGTCATGGATGTTTAAAGTTTAACTTTTCATATTTGTCTCATGTGATAGATTACTCTTCATTCATGACGCGAGGTCAGTACATATCTCCATGTTTGTACTCCATATCAAATTTTGCTAACCCCGCCCCTTTCACGTGAACGCGCTCTTAGCCGGACAGAGAAACCCCGGGTTCACTTGCCGAGTTGATAACCAGCGTCGTAAGACCGCTTTCCCTTTTTGTTAGGGATAGTTAAGCCATGTAACTCAAATATATCTAGGGTCTGTTGAAATGGCTTCGTCGTACCACATTACATTACATTACATGTCACTCGTTAGACGCTTTTATCCAAAGCGGCTTAATAATAATACTAATAATAATAATTAAAACTGCGGTCACAGACGTGCACGCAGTTGTGGGCGGGCCTTCGCGTTCGAGTGCCTGTCGGGGAGGGTCGCCGCTCGTCCCGGCGTCAAGCAGACGCGCGCGAGTCCTCCGAAATGAGCCGTTCGTAATTTCTCAAATGTTCGCGTCCCGGACTCCTCGGTCCTCCGGCTGCGACCCGGAACCGGATGTGGGCACCCCGCCTCGAAGGAAAACAAATTTCTGTAAAGGCTCGTCGAGGATCGATTATCGCGGAGGCTGTCCGTTACTGAGCAATAACCGTGGCGTGTGGTGCAGTGGGTTGTGCAGACTTTCTGACCTTTACCGTTTGTTTACTCAATAAACGCATCTCCTCTGGATATTAGGCCATGTATGTTTTTAATACAACTGCTTTAATTGTGAGCCGACATTTACAGTGAGAACAGCTGCTGAGGCCAGTGCAGAAAGCAGAACAGTGTTTATAATATATATCACTCAATAATATAAGTAACAGGCCGACATTACACACTTTATTTGTATGCTATAGTAGATATCTACAAATAAACAGTTGATATTTTTCATGAAACCAAATAGTGCTTCACATCATAACATATACATGGGCTGTAGCCTGATATATATTATATGCTTTAAGAGCTGTATGTGTGTGTTATGGAGTGTATATGTGTCTGTTGTAATTGCATGTGCCGCCAGCAGAGGAAGCTACTGGACTAACACTCAACATCATCCCCGATTGAGCCAGCAAGTTTTTTATTCCCAATTTAGCATGGCTGTGGATATGGGCTGAATTTGTCCTGGAGTGGAATTTTTCCGATCATTTCCCTAAGACTAGTGTGCAAAAATGTGCTCAAAATGCATGAAAAACGGCCATCTTTCAAAATTGCCATTTTTCTGGGGGGCGGGGCTAATGAAAAGCCATTTGAAATATGTGTGCCATTACATTACATTACATTGCATTTAGCTGACGCTTTTATCCAAAGCGACTTACAATAAGTGCCATCATAATAGCAATGTGTATACAGCGTTTCGTGAATATCGGGAAAACTATATGCGAGTAGTTTGGAGTCATTTGCGACATGTAAATCGTCAAAAACGGTATATTCTCTGTTAGCTTACGACCTCCCCAATTGAGCTGCTATTTTATTCGCAATTTAGCATGACATTGGATATGGGCTGAACTTGTCCTGGATTGGAATTTGTCCAATCATTTCCCTAGGAGAAGTGTGCAAAAATGTGCTTAAAATGTATGAATAACGCCAACTTTTCAAAATGGCCGACTTTCTGGGGGGCGGGGCTGATGGAAGCCATTTGGAAATATGTCCGCAATTCCATGAGGAATGTCTGTGCCAAGATTCGGGTAGTTTGGAGAAACTATATGTGACTATCGCACAATAGGGGGCGCTACTGAGCAGGTTTACAAAAACGTACGATTTTATTGTACAGTCTGGAAAAGGTTTGGGCTGTGACGTGTGCTCCAAGTGTTAAGGCCGATGCTCATTTTAGCGAATTTGTGACATTTAAATCGTCGAAAATGGTACATTCTCTGTTAGCTTACGTCCGCCCCGATTGAGCTAGCAACTATTTTATTCGCAATTTAGCATGATATTGGATATGGGCTGAACTTGTCCTGGATGGGAATTTTCCCGATCTTTTCCCTAGGAGGAGTTCGCCAAAACGCGCTTAAAACGCACATTTTCCAAAATAGCCGACTTTCTGGGGGGCGGGGCTAATGGAAGCCAATTAGAAATATGTCCGCAATTCCATGCAGAATGTCTGTGCCAAAATTCGTGAAGATCGGAGAACCTATATGTGACTACCACACACTTGGGGGCGCTACTGAGCTGTTTTAACACAAATTCACGTTTTTTTTACAATCCTGAAAAGGTTGTGGGCTGTGACGTGTGTCCCAAGTTTTGCGTCCAAAGCTCATTTTGGCAAATTTGTGACATTGAAATCGTCAAAATTGGTACATTCTCCATTAGCTTACAATTTCCCCGTTTGAGCGGTCGACTATTCATTCGCAATTTAGCATCACATTGGATTTGGGCTGAACTTGTGCTGGATTGGAATTTCTCCGATCATTTCCCTAGGAGGAGTTCGCGAAAACGCGCTTATAATGCACATTTTCCAAAATGGCCGACTTTATGGGGGGAGGGGATAATGGAAGCCATTTTGAAATATGTCCGCAATTCCATGAGGAATGTCTGTGCCAAGATTCGGATAGCTCGGAGAAACTATATGTGACTACCGCACAATAGGGGGCGCTATTGAGCCGTATTTGCAAAAACGTACAATTTTTTTGTACAGTCTGGAGAAGGTCGTGGGCTGTCACGTGTGTTCCAAGTGTAAAGGCCGTAACTCAGTTCAACACAAAGTTATGTGTCCGTAAGTGTTTTTAACCCTTCGATTTCGAGAAAAAACAGTGTAGGACACGGCCACATTCATCGTTGGTTGCGACACTTTAAATCTCAGTTTATACTCATCCTGCCAGTATATGTATTACAAAATATATATATTTCGTCCATCCGTTCTTGAGGTATACATTTCTTGTGTTTTTGGCGCCCCCTATTGTGCAAAATGGACATGCTTTTGTGTGCCTATTCCCCAAGACAGACTGAACCTATCCACTGAAATCTGTGATATTTGGATAAATTGTGGATGAATTATGAGCATTTATGTCTAAGCCACACCTTTTTGCTAATACGTTGCGATTGATGTCGGCCACATTTTTCCACACATCGTGCTCATTTCCTACGGTAATGTGTCGGACCCTCCACTGATGGTGTACACTAAGTTTGGTGTTGAAAAACTAATAATTGAAATTTAAGTTAATATTTCACAGTTTTTAACATTATGCTAATTTAAAAAAAATCGAAGTAGGCGGAGCTTAGGGATACGAGAGGATAATATGTAGAGCAGCTCCACCCGGATAAGTGTGCCAAATTTCAGGTCCATCAGAGTTACAATGCGACTATGTACATTTTTCGAAAACTGAATTTTCACAGGTGGCGCTAGCGAGCATGTTGGAAATGTTGAACCCATCGACTCCAGAATGTGAAATTTTTCACCCGTCCTGCCAGCGTTGCCAAATGTCGCTACATGAATAGTGTCGTAACGCCCTCAAAAGCAGGTCGAAACATCAGACTATGAAGAATTATAATAATAATTCTACCAATTACAATAGGTCTTCGCACACTTCGTGCTCAGGCCCTAATAACTTAAATGTATATAGCGCCTTTCATATACCCAAGGATGCTTTTACAAAGAGGGGGGGGGGCACTAAACACACTCTAGGACAGAACACAATGGGACTACAAAGAAAACAGACAAGAAGACAGAAGGCAGTTGAGGCAATGTGTGAAGTAGTTTGTGAGGGCAGGGGGATGAGTAACTAAGGTTGGAATGCTATTTTAAACAGACTAGTTTTCAGGGTTCTCTTGAAGATGTCCAGAGAAGGGGCATCACAGATTTCAGCAGGGAGGGAGTTCCAGAGGGTTGGGGCAGCAACACTGAAAGCACGGTCCCCAAAAGTGTGGAGGCGTGAATGGGGAATGGAAAGCAGGCCAGAGTCTGAGGATGGAAGAGTACGGGACGGGATGTATGGGCGGAGAAGATCTATGAGGTACCGAGGGGAAAGGGAATGGAGGGACTGATGGTGATGAGGAGGAGTTTATATTATGTGATGCAGGACTTGACCGGGAGCCAGTGGAGGGGACGTAGGGTAGGGTTACATACATTCAATACTGTGGGCAATCCCCACAGGAGCCATTTTGGGGTGAAGTGTCTTGCCCAGGGACACAACGACATGCTGACTGCAGCGGGACTCAAATGTGCTCTCCCCTGATCCGAGCGCACTATTCCACTGAGCCGCAGCATCCCCTGTGTTTGTCAGTATCTGTCAGTAATGTTAGCAAATGTTGCTAGTTATTGCAAAGAAAAACAGGCAGATTGATTGACTAATTTGAAATGCATGACACAAAATGTCACTAGTGAAAATAAGAAATGTATAAAGTTTGGTTGACTAACAGAAATATAACCTTAACTTACAATATCTAATATGTTGAAGTGTACTTACAATATACTGACTTGTCAAATCTCTAAACAAATGTGGCATAACATGTCTTGTGCTTACGCCCCTTCTCTCTGCAGCATCTCGACCTCCCTGGTACCAGAGTTCGTATCCATGGATACCAGGTGAGCTACAAGCTGGGGAAGAATCAGCAGGTGCAGGACAGATTCACTCAAAATGTCACCGGGTCAATGGCGCTTCTGGTGGTGAAGGAGGGGAACTACAGAGTCACAGTTTCAGCTTTCAACACGGCTGGCTATGGACCTGCTGCTCATCTCAGCACTGACACACAAAGACAAAATGGTGAGCGCCACAAGGGTTATTTCATGTAAATAATTAGTTTTTTATATAAGGGTCATGTTGAGGTACACAAAGAAGCAAAGGATTCTGTAATATAAGTGAAATCTGCATAAAGTTGCATACACGATCAGATATAAAGATTGCGGCTTTCCACTTTTGCAATATCCTGTCAGTGAGTGTATATTTTTGAGTTTTCTTGCAGAGAAGGAAGCAACCGAGCAGCATCATGATGTTCAGATAAATCTTATTGCAACACAACACTTATCTAGTCAAATGTTCTCTGTCATCATGAACCTGTCAAGAGATCTTTGTTGTTTGTTTCAATTGTGTTTTAAATTCCTGAACTGTGCAAGGCACGAGACTGGATAAGATGCCAGTAAACTCTTATACGCATGGTTACAAATTGAATTTTGAATATTTAGTTTGCTAAACATTGAGATTATTGATTTACGGACAACCTGTCCAGGAATTACTCCGCTGCTCACAGTGAGCGTGCACAAACTCACTTGTACACCAACGCCTAAATGCAGTAATGATGATTTGCAACATATCCTACTACAACAGAATCTTGGTTTTCTCCATCACTTATAATCCTTTGGTGGATTTCTGCAGCTCTCCCGCCAGTCAGCAGCTTGTGGGTTTCCAGTTCTCTCCCGGTTATGAAAGGCCTTCTTGTCCAATGGGAGAACCCCAAGGTCCTGCCTTCCGTCCCGCCCATCAGTCATCTTGCCATTCATTGGCATTCCGAGACTCGTCCATCTACTAGCCGTGGGACCACAGTGGGCAACTTCACCACCTCCACTGTCATACAAGGTGTAATCAAATCCTGATCTTCCTTTGTTCCATGTAAATCTATTGTTGCACAGAAACAAATCAGTGAGCCTAAGTGTTACACTAGGTAACACGTTCCTTTGTTACCATGAACACACACACTGGAATTTATTATTATTCCTGCTGCCACTAAACACTCACAAGAGCACCAAATGTGGATAATCCACCACTGAAAGTAGTCCCCAAGAAAAGTACCATTTTGTGTTTGTTCGATAAAAAACTACAGTCACAAGCTTTTTTAGGATCACCAATATGCTTTAAAGGTCCCATGTCTTGGCCATTTCTACTGATCATAATTCCATTGTTGAGGTCTACTAGAATAGATTTACATTGTTCAATGTTCCAAAATCACATTGGTTTCTCATACAGCATCTCTGTATAGTATGTGTATTCACTCTCTTCCTAAACGGCTTGTTGGAGCTCCTGCCCCCCCCTCCCTATGAGCCCAGTGTGCTCTTATTGGTCAGCTCGCCCACTCTGTTCTGATGAGTCCACCACCGTTACAGCTGAACATCAGTGTTTATGTTTTACAATGGCGTTTGTTAGCAACCAGAAAATGACACCAGTAATGACAAACAGATGAGAATGCTGCGTGGGGTCTGGGTGCCGTGTTGGCGGGACGTTGCGGGGCTCGAGGAGTGGACAGTGAGAGGTGGATTACTGGTATAGTTTCCTGGTTGCTGCGTGGGGTCTGAGCTCAGGCTGTGTGTGTGTGTGAGCTCCGCGGTGCTGGCTGAGTGAGTGAGTGTGTGTGCGGATTGGTCCATTTGGAGTCAATTGGTCCATTTGGAGTCAATTGGTCCATTTGGACTTAGTGACGTCAACCTGCCCCGGAAGTATAAAAATGGAAAAAGAAAAATCTACAACGAGGCGTTTTGGGGCAGCATAGACACATCTTTTCTGTGTTAGAGTTTTACTCGCTACAGGGTGTACTTTAAGGGTTTGTGACTTTGCAGACCGTTTACATGCAGAAAAAGCTACATAACACACAAGGGGACGGGTAATAACCGGAAAAGCATATGATGGGACCTTTAATGTTTTCGTTTTTGTGCATGTAAATGGTCTGCAAAGGCTAAAATCCCAAAGTACCCTCCAGAGGGAGTTTCTCTCCCACACACTCCCTCCTGCCTGAAACACCTCCATTGGACTCTTTTGTTCACTTATGTAACATAATGACATCACTACGTAATACTTGCGTTTCTATTAGCTAGCGCTCCAACACATTGTACGTGATAGTCTAAGGGGTGGGACATCCCTAAGCAGTTGACCAATGACAACAGAGCCGGCCAGCTAACCAATCAGGGCCGACGGGGCTCTGGTTTGAGACAGAGGGTGAAAAGAGGTGCTGCAGCACAGGCAGTATGAGAAAAATAAAGAGCTTTTTGAACATTAAAGCATAGAAACATGTCCCAGTACTAAACCTGGAAATGTGCATAATAGGTCCCTTTAAGGTTAAGAATACCATAAACAGTTTGTTCTATGTACAGTATGTAAGCTAACAGTGTGTGGTGTGTTTACAGATGTTAACCCTGAGGACTCCTACCTGATTACTGTGTTCCCCGTCTATAACCAGCAGTGTGGATCTCCTCAGTCGCTGCCTGCCAGTCTGCAGCAGGGAGGTGAACATGGTGGTCATGATGATTGCATCCACTCTTTGGAACAAAGCAACATAATAATAAATGTGTTTTCTCAGCTCTTGTGGAGGCGGTCCAACTGAAGGTGGTGGGCGTGACCAAGACGACAGTAAAGGTGGAGTGGGTGTGGCAAAGGAAGGCTGGAACAGTCACAGAGAACAGATACAGAGTGATGCTGAGGAGAGACTCAGAGAGACAAAGTAGGTGTTCTTCTAAAACAGGGGTATTCAAAGCTATGATGGTGTAATCATGGATGTAGGCAGCCATGTAATGCATTCTGGTAGCGCCATAATGCGATTCTAGACAATGTGTGTCATTTTGTCCACTAGTAGTTGGCATCAAGTTGAGGTATAGGCTACTTTATGCAAATCAGGGGCATCCAGCGCGACTTGCTGCTTCTGGAAACTCCCAAAAAACGTTTTAATTTTAAAAATATTCAATCTGAAATTAAGGAAGATTTCTCCATTGCTTATTTCCCAAATTTTTCAGAAAAAAAACGATTCCGGGTATGTTTTCGTTACAGAGATCATTTTTCCTTAGGAGTTCAGTTGGTAGTTTACAAGTCCCAGGAGGTGGCAAGAGCCCCTGCGTACAACAGCACCCCCTGAACATGTAAAATTACTGTTAGCCCTAGTAGCTGCTAGCATTGTTAGCTGATTGCCACCAGTTGAGAGCTTTGTGGAGGCAAACCTTCTGCTCTGAATTTCAAACTGAAACATTTAAATACCTTTTTATTAGGAAAGCCCATTTTGGTAATTTGCTCAAAACACACATTTTCGAATATAAAACGTAATGATATTATAAGGCGCTCAAAGTAGAAGAAGGTGAATTCAGACAAAGCAATATATTTCCTCACTGCTGTTTGGAAGCTAAAAGTAAATCCGTTGGTTCATTATTTTAAAACCTCAACTGTGAATGTTTCTCAAGTCACATTTCCAAGTTGATTGACGACCCATCAGTAGATAAGAGCATGCTTTCTCCTTTTCAGCTCTGTCTCTGTGGCCGGACCAATGGCAGCTCACCTTCATCAACCTGAAACCCAACACTGAGTATTCTCTTCTCCTATTGGTTGATAATGCAACTAGAAACATCATCCCTGTGAAAACAAACATTGGTGATTGTAACTTGTTTTCTAAAAGCAGAATGCCATTTATAAGTCCCAGTGTATTTGAACTGTTGGATATTAAGAAGAAATCTCCTTTCCAAACACAGGATTAAGGATAAGATATTATTTGTTGTTTTGAGGAGGATGTTAGGTCTGACCTTTTTTGCTATATGTGGTAGACTTTCTTTCCATCATGCTCAAAGGGCTGATATAATATACCATTATTGGGATATAAGACATCGTCTTAGATTTTGGATATCATAATATGGCATTATGGTTGTCTTTTCCTGGTTTTAAAGCCTGCATTAAGTTAAATTGAATGTGAATATGCCAAACCGTTCTATATTTTCAACTTCAATCAGTCATTATATTATTATATGATTAATTTCCCCAAATCTCATTGGGTAAAAAAATATTTCATATTTTATAAAGCACCAATAGTCAACCATGCAATTCATTTGATAAAAAAAGATCAGTTACGATACCAGAACAAAATGTTCTCCCTGCTGTAATAGCAGTCCTACAAGCTTACAGGCAATACTTAAACTGATATCTAAAATGCAACACTTAACATTTGTATTTAACATTCTAGCACCTAAATTAAAATGGACAAATGTATTCTAAGGGCCAAGAAATCATTTCAATAATTTAATTGAATACGTAAGATATCATCTAGCATTCA
This sequence comes from Dissostichus eleginoides, assembly GCA_031216635.1. Classification (NCBI taxonomy): domain Eukaryota; kingdom Metazoa; phylum Chordata; class Actinopteri; order Perciformes; family Nototheniidae; genus Dissostichus; species Dissostichus eleginoides. The sequence goes on from CM062269.1 coordinate 33,057,473, forward strand.
AATAATAAAATCACTTTTTTGTGTGCATTGTTATAATATTTTTAGACTTAAAGAATTGGCACGGCCTGGAAAATAATTTCTGAACACTGAATTTCTACAGTGGCCGACAGGTGCTAACGCGCTACAACGTCGCAAAACACTTCCCTTAGGAGAAATGCGCTGCAGTTTCAAACTAACGATGCAAATATAAAAACACACATGGCCCAAAACACATGCAAATAAAGAAACATCTTCACCAACTTGACAACACATGCACAGCATTTAGAAAACATTCACCAACTTGAGGAAAGTGCGCAAAGTTTACTAACAGCGCTGGATATACAATGCACTGCAAATGAAAAATGCTGCAAGAACGTCAAAACTCAACGGCGGGACACTAAGAAGGGATACACAGCTCAGCGCACTGGTTGACGTTCAGGGATTAGAAAGTTGGCCAACTGTCATTGTCCTTGTTCGTTGTGTTTTGAGCATCTTGCAGCGTTTTCTATTTGCAGTGTTTCGTTTTGCAGGGCTTTAAGTAAACCTTATTCAGGCAAGACATCCAGGATGAAATATATTAATAAAATGACACACAATTTAATAAATATGTGCTACGGTCCAAGCGTTTCTTGTTTACTGTGGTTATATAACAGGCCTAAATTACACTCTTTATTTGTAGGCTTTAGTAGATATATACAAATAAAGAGTAGATATTTTTCATAAAACCATATAGTGCTTCACATAATAAAATATACAACGGGTAGCTCTCTCCTAGGTTCCCCTCCTCGACTCCTCCGCTCACATCACCTGTGGGCGGGACTAAGACATGAGGCTAGGAGTCGAGGAGGGGAACATTGAGAAATTAGAAAGGGCTATAGTAATCCTTTGATTCTGACCTTACCATGAATGTTTCATTTCAGATGAGGTGCCAGCGGTGGCTACAGCAACGCCTCTGCTGCTGCTGGCTCTTACTGTAATCATCATTTCAATCCTGTCCAGGACTGTGTAAGTCAACACACACACACGGTCACATCTGAGGGTTCCAATAAATAAAATGTGAATACACTTACTGGTTTGTGATTGGTTGGATGCATTACTTTTACATCATTCTGTGCGCTTCATCAGCATCTTTATCATTTGGTCTGTCAATCAGTAATGGAAAAATTGGTAAAAATGCTGATATAACATAGTCAATCATATTATAATAATAGTGTTTACTATGATGACGTGTTTGGATTATTATCATATTCTGCTTTATAAATGTGTACGCTGCATTACACTGCTGTAGATGTTTAATGTGCTTTTATATTCTGTTGGGTATAAGCTACCGCAATGCATCATATACTTTAACATCATCACATGTTTGGAGCTTTGCCACTATCTTGTGAGAACCATATATCTCAGGAAAGTCAACTTTTCATAAGCTCAGAAATGACGCCAGTTTCAGCTTTGTTACATTGCATTTTCCCACTGATCATAAAAGAGTTTAAAGTAGTTTATTACATTTCAAAACTAGGATTATATTTCTCTTCCTCTTTAACCCCTTTACTCTGCAGGTACAAGTCGTATTTCTTTCCGCCCATCCCCAGCCCTCGGGGCAGTACGACAGGCCAGTGGCTAATGGACCTTAATCACCATGTGAGTTATTAAAACTGCTGTGTTAATGTCTTTTTGATTCAGATCACGAAAAGGTCACAGAAACAATCCTGTTAAATATGTTTCTCATATTCAGTTTAAAAGTTGTAAAGATATGTTAATTTCCGCCCAAAGTTTTTCGGAACATATAAATAAGACAGATTAATGCAAATGTTTAACATTTGTTTCGAACATTTTTCATTTTTGTGAAGTGTTATTCTTGTAATTTGTTTATTGTAAAAGTTGATTTTATGTTTTTTGAAATTGACAGACATTATTAAGCTCTTGATTATCGTTAAATTTACAACTCTTCACTGACACTTTATGATCTCCTATTGAAATATTTAACATTATTTAATCATTCGATAAATCAGATAAAAAAACTGAAATACAAGCCTTTTTTTTTTGGGAAAAACTATAATGTCTTTCCTGATTAAAATCCAATCAATTATTCCACTCAACAGAAAACTGCAGAGAGAAACATCCTTCATATTGAGGACTTCCAGGTGATGGATGTACTTGGTGAGAATGGTCTCATCACGATTGGACCAAACTTCAAGTCCTCCTATGAAGAGGACCTAAATGAAAACAACTCTCCGCTGTCAATCAGCCAACTCAGCACTAAACCGTCAGCCCTGGAAGTGGACACAGGCTATATTCCTGATGCTCCAGTGACAACAGAACACCCACTCATTCCTCTCCAGTCCTATGAAGCTGACAATGGATTGAACTATCGAAAATGTGACAGAGTTTTCACATCTGAGGAGAGTCGAGAGGCCGATGCTGCTCAACTGAGTCCAAAAAATGAAGCCTACGTCTGCTTTCCAGAGGTAGAGCACCGACCAGACGACTTTTCTGAGAGAGCCCATCAGACAGAAGCCGCTCTAAAATTTAATTTTCCGGAATTAATGGCAAACAGCTGTGTTAATCAGATAACATGTGAGGCAGATTACATGGTCAAGTATTCCTTTCTGGGGAAAACGGATGTGTGGCCTGATTATACAGAAAACTGTTGCTTAACTTCAAAAACTGCAGATGAAGACTGAATAAACAACATCAGTGCTGCATGCTGAGTCAAAGGCAAAGAGGACTAGTAAGAGATGAAGGTTAAACACATGCTGGTGCCTCCTAGTGGCTGTAATTTCCATTACACAGCAAAAAGAAAAGCTAACCTTGAAAGTTGATTCGGCAGTACAATCCTAATTTTAAACTACAGAGCAAAGCACAATGGTCCTGTGCGATAAGGACAAGGGTTTGAGTACATTTGAGGCTCTAGCATGTTAGCTATCTGGGCTTTTAAAAAAAATGGTATAAATAGTTGAGACTTCTAGAATTCTCAGCCTTTTTTCTAAAAAAGTAGCTAGCACTGTCTCAAAAGTATAGGGCTGCTCGATTATGGCAAAAATCCTAATCTCGATTATTTGGGTCAATAATTGATATCAGGATTATTAAACACGATTATCCATTTACTTTGAAAACATCCATTTATTGAAAAAAAAAATGTGAACAGTATGTTTTTAACAGTGGATTACCCTGAACTTTAGGTATAATTCAACTGAAAAACCAATACAAAATAAATTGGCAACGTTCGTATGCAATTACACATTTTTACAGATTGCTCAATTAACCCTGTTAAATTAATCGGAATAGTTTTATATCCCAGTATCGCTGTTTTTGTCTAATTATAGATTAAAGTGTTTCGCAAAAGTGTCCTTAACTTTCTACAGTTGCGTTACATTCAAACCATCATCACATCCTGAGTCTGAGCTCAAAGCTGAGAATCGGAAATGGCTGTTACTTTCAAGTAAAGGTTTATTGTTGATCATCTTTTCCATCTTGAAAAGTTCTGTCTTCGCCTTTATCTGCAAGTGATGTACAGACTACAGTTCTCCACATAGGAGCGGTGCGTTTCAATGATTTGGACTTAACGGTGAAAACAAACCACATTAAAGGGGACCTATCATGCAAAATGCACTTTGTGATGTCTTTTATACATACATATGTGTCCCCGGTGTTCCAGGGAACTCACAAAGTGTCAGAAAACACAACCCTCTCTCTTTTCCTCCATACCCAAATCTCTAAAAAGGGGCGGCAACGGATTTGATACGGGTGGATTTTTTATTTGCACCTTTTTGACGTAATGTAGGTGCATTCCGCCTGATTGGTCAACGCTCCACCAATCAGGGGAATGAGAGGTTGGGCCACGGCCACGGCCATTGCCCAACCTGTAATTCGCATATAGGCTGTCGGCAGGCTACATTTCCCGTCACATCTGTGGTTTTGCCTGCTCTTGCCAGGATGTCTAATAGAGATAGATATTGCGCTGTTGTTGGCTGCAATAATCGTGACAAGGACAAAATACTGCATGCAACACATGCATTGCTCTGAGAAAACATGTTGACTCTCCACTCTTAATCACAGCAAGCATCGTAACATGACGCTCGTGCCGGGACCGTGTCACGCCCCCCTCTTCCGCATGGGGGCGTGGTCAGATGAATCAGACCTTGCAAAGACAGAGCTGGAGTGAGGCAAAATGAGGCATGGCTAAAATGCATGATCTGTTTCGTATTTTGAAAATTAAAACGTATTAATATACCTTATATATATATATATATACCTTATATATTATTTAAATATAGCATGATAGGTCCCCTTTAACATACTGTGTCCTGTACAGCCCTCAGAATCTGGCTGTTACCTCAGCGGTAGTGTTCCTGGTTTGTCGTAATAGAGTAGCAACAGTTCTGACAGCTGCTGGTTCATAGATCCACCTTATGGTCTGGAGGTTCAGTGGTAAAGGATGGAGGTTAGAGGTTAGAGGTCATGCCGATCCAGTGTCGGACCAGCTGGTGGGCGATGGTCTGCCTGGGAGGAACAGTGAAGGCTGGTCGGGTTCCTCTGAAAGAGTCAATCACCTAAGCCAGGAAAAAATGGATTTATAGTCAAACAGCAGTATTTTCAAAAAGAAAATATTTTCTATTCTTTTGCTCAGAAAACAGCAATATTGTTAACTGTAAACCTCTCCTCAGACTCCCCATCATCACTTCTGCTCTGCTTTCACACATAAATACTCAACTTCCACCACATTATTCTGCATGACAGTCCAAGAAGAAAAATAGATTTTTTCATATTTTCCAAGCAGTGTTGACGATTCAGAAGAAGATTCATTTTGTATCTATAAACATTTTGTTCACGTTATTCTTTTGCAACTGTGATGTGTGTATTATTATTATTAAATATTCTAAATTATTATACAATATTAATATTATCTTTATTTGTATTATGTCCTGTAAATGTAATAAAAATCCATTTCAATTGAAAAGTTTTCTCTAATATGTGCAACACATTTTTTTTTATTACAAATACTATAATTATTATCAGTGACAACAGCTGAACCATCTAAATGACAGTCTGAGTCATAACAATTATTATTATATCAGTATTGTTATTAGTAGTAGCATCAGCAGTGTTTATAAAAGTAGTAGAATTTGTAATGTTTGAACCTGTTGCCGTGGAAACCACCGAGCTTCCTCGATCTCTTTCTCGTCCACTTTGATGTCAGTCGATATGGCAACAGACAGGCAGCCAATCATGAGACTGGAGGGCATCGGCCAGGGCTGGCAGGAGATGTACTGAACGGGCCCGACCTTCACTCCGCTCTCCTCCTCAACCTCCCTCCTCACCGCCTCCTCCAGCGTCTCGCCTGCAGGAAGGGGTCAATGTAAGCTTCTGTACGGTGGCCGACTGGTGCAAATGCACTACAACAGCCCAAAACATTTATATTACGGGAAACCTATTGCAGTTAAAAAAAAATCATGCAAATATAAAAGCACAAATGTCCCGAAAGACATGAAAATCAAGAAACAGCTTCACCAACCAGACAAGACATGCACAGTATTTAGAAAAACATTCACCAAATTAGTTAAGTGATGCACTCGGCTGGGACTGGAGCGCTTGTTGACGTTCAGGGATTACAAAATTGGCCAACTGTCACTGGAAATGTACCTTAAATGTGCATTGTATTAGCTTATTTTAACAATGTGATAACATGATTCCTTCTGATGTTATTGCAGATCTGCTGTAAGCTAGCTAGCTAACGTAGCTAACCTAGTGATTTAAAATATACTGAAAACACTTACAAGTATGAAACAGACCAACAGTGACTGATGGACAACTTTATGATCCCTGAGCGTCAACAAGCGCTCCGGTCCCAGCTGTGTGCGTCACTTTTTAATGTCCCCTGGTTTCCGTTGTGTTTTGAGCTTATTCCGGGTTTTTTTCCAATGCAGCGCTTTTAGTAAACCCTGCACATTTTTTCTCAAGTTGTTGAATGTTATTCTAAATGCTGGGCATGTGTTGTCAAGTTGGTGAAGATGTTTCTTCAGTCCCATGTGTTTTGGCACATTTGTGTTTTTTCTATATTTACAATGAGTTTGAAAGTGCAGCACGAAGTGTTTTGGGTTGTTGGAGCATGTTTGCACGGGTCGGCCACCCGTTGGTTAGTAGCTTTTAGGGTAAGCTTTTAGGGAGTAGATGTTACTGTTAAGGTTTGTGTAAGTCAATGTAATGTGATGTTTACCAGGCTCTATGAATCCAGCCAGACAGGAGAACATGCCCACAGGGAAAATCTTCTTTCTTCCCAGTAAACACTGGTTTCCATCAGGGTGGATCACCAGCATGATGACCACTGGGTCTGAAAACACACACAGTAAAGAGGAGCTCAATTGACATCTAATAATCTATTCAGCAATCTTGTGAAAGCTACTTTGCAAGCTACTAAATGCATTAAAGAAAAAGTGTGCCCATCATTTGACTTATCTATTGTGCACACTGGATTTGCGATGAAACTTGAGAATCTGTACTTTGATTAGTCACTATCAAACAACATGAGACTCTTTCTATTTATAATGCCAAGTAATTGTTTTGGTTTGAGTAATGCAAAAGTAGTATTATCAGAAATGCATTACTCTACAGACAATAATATTGATTGTAATTTACAATCTCCAATTAAAGTTATATGTAACAGATTACATTTTCATATGAACTTGCCAAACACTAACTATATACCTTTACGAGTTTCAGTCATCGCTAATCTTAAAGTATGTAAGCAGGTGTTAGGGCACATTTCTTGTGATGTTAATGTTGATTTTCAGGTAAGATAATTGTACTCAGGTTTAGGTCTTCAACTAACTCAGATAATCTACTAATGGGATGTAAGAAATAGTGAAATATCCCCTTACAAGTTCTCAGATAATATTTTGTCCCATTTTCTAACCCAAAGTGTTCACTTTACTTTCATAAAGTCCAAGAAATCGAGCAAATATAATTATTTAAGAAGCTATTTTTGTCATGTTTGCTTATATTACTAATCTGATCATTGAAATTGTAATAAATACTGGATGAGTTGACTTAACGTTTTGGCTTCGTTCAGGTTTAAACTGCACTCAGATCTGTGATATTAGCTCCCTGACTACAGTCATCACAACATCCTAGAGCAGAAAAGCTTAATTTTTACCCACTTACAAAAAAATCATAAAATATGAAAAATCCTGCATTCATAGGTGAAAGTGTTTTCAACCACACATGACCTGCACATTGTACATGCTCCCTCCTGTACATCAGCCTAAATGCATGTGTCGATGGAATCTAGATGTGTGCCCTACACAACTTAGGTTTTTGCACACAGCTAATAATCTGCAGCCCACACTCAGTTTAAAGCATTAATTAAAGCTGATTAGGTTTGGAGCTCCGTACCGACGCGTGGGTAGCAGGTGTTATGAACCCCCTTGAGGCTCCTGCAGTCTGAGTTCAGGCAGCTCCTCTTGTATCCTCCCTCCTCCGACCGGGTGCCTGCTGCCACATGTCGGACAGAAGCTGTAGCGGCTGTGCCAGGCCAACACCGATCGAGCTTGAGCCACAACTCCTGCACGACCAAAGAGGGGACAGGGGTTATTCAGTTAGTTCAGTCATGGTAAGTCTGGGGGGCCAATCTAGGCCTTTGGTCAGATTTGATATGGTCCACAGATTCAGTTTTATAATGTATTATTTATGGCCCATCAGCGCTGTCAAACAGACTACATATGTAATACATGTTAAAAATTGAATTTCTCTTGTCACAAGGTGACTGTAGCTAAAATAAGGAGAGCTGATAACCGGTTTCAGGAAAGATGGAACTTGAAGCTACCTTACCTCAAAGCCCCGCCAGATGCTTCTCTCCACAACAACAAAGTTATATTAACTGTCGATGTAAATCGAGTTACCACGTGTACGTCGAGTCCTACACACACACCACTTGAGGTATAAAATAGCATATAATGAACATAGTCAGATAAAGTACAAGTACCCCGAGATAGAAGTACAGTACATGAGTAAATGCACTACAATTCGTGGCTAAAGCTTGCAGGCCGATTACCTTAAATTAAATTCCCATTTAAAAGGTACATTTAAAACGGATAAAAACCGTGTGATTTCTTTGCAGCTAATGCAAGTGGAAATCATGTGTATATTTGCCATTAGATATTTCAATTGAATGTAAGCCCGAATTTGTATATAGCTTTTATGGTTCAGAAGATACTTTGGTAAAGAAAAAGAGACTGCATCTTCCTCACCTGCCTCTTCCTCGCTGAACTTCAGCAGGTCTCTGTTGAGCGTCTTTGGGAAGCAGCAGTTCTTTTGTCTGCAGCGTTTTAGAAGTTCAGCAGTGTCTTCGTCAGTGTTGATGGCAAACCAAGCAGGAGGCTCCCGGACACCATCCACTGTCTGAGAGGAGGGCTTCTTCCTCCTCTCCACCCCCAGGAAGATGAGCACAGTGGCAGGTTTCTGAGAAGATCTTTAACTGTCTCATATCTGAACCGACACAGCTGGTTCTCACCCTGTTGGAATCACAATCATTAGAACATTTTTTTTATTCTTTGAAAAAGACAAACTGACTAAAACTGTCACGTCATCTACAGTAGCTATTGACTGCATGCAACAAACATAACACCACTGAAATGACAGGAAAGCGAGGAATGTGTGCATTGAGAAGAGAACAATCAGGATGAATTAAGGAGTCATCCAGGCTGGACTTCTTCAAGGCATCTGAAATATTGGATCATGACATTATTTTACATGTACGCATCTTGATTGAAATGTGGGTCTTTTGTCAATAAATTAATTTCCTTATCAACCACAAATACAAGGCTACTTCTTTACAGAGATGCTATGGTATTTTACTGGGCAATCCATTTTCTGAGCTGTCCAAAAACGTAAGTTTGACCATAAGAACTCATACTAAATCCATCTGAATCTACTCCATTTTAGAAAACCGCAGAGTTGTTTCACTATATAGGGCAAACACAAATAAACCATGTAGACTGGAAATAGCTTCTTGTAGAGGCATCCTCTACTTCTATGTTAAACTAAAGGAACGTTTTCCTTAATGCTTTAAGGCCTAATCTACTTCTTATTACCTAATAAAGATAGCTTCTGTATTCATAAAAAGGACTTTGTGAACATTAAAGCATGGAGACATGTCATAGTAGAGGCACTAAATACAAATATGAACCTGAAAATGAGCATAATAGGGCCCCTTTAATAAGCTTTGTGTGATTTGTACTTGGGATACGTAACAACAAACTATGATTGTTTTCAGATGCGTACAGCTGAATGCTTTACCAGCTAAATCTGCATTCACATGAAACACGGTAAAAGCTTAACAGATCACCAGAACTATTTTTCAAACCTGATGGTTCATCAGCTTCAACTAAAACAGATTACCAACATTTGCCTCAGGTAACATACCCCTGCATTGTGGTCCCCAGTGGGCTGCTGACCATGGGGCTGCAGTTGGAGAACAGGAGGTAGACTGTGTTTGGGTCGCTCTGTTTATCCTCCAGCCATCCCTTGTCGGTCCTCTTGGCACTGAGCCGGTCCAGTGTCTCTCTGCTGAAGTAGTTCTCCTGCTGGTGGAGGTCAGCCCCCGGCAGCACCCGCTGGCACCTGTCATCAGTATGGCCCAGCAGGTTGGAGATGTGTCTGTGGCCCCAGAACTTGGCGATATCGTAAGCAGTCTGTGACGAGCTGTTCACGGAGAACTTGTCACAGCTTTATGGAACAAAAACAGAGATAGAGATTTTAGGTGAAGTAATGCATCTGTAGTGTTTTGTGTTTTGTGTTCCTAAGTGAAGTGGAACACAAAAGATTTGGAAATGTGCTGCACTTACACGGAAAACGATATGTAATTTAATCAAAAACAGATACAGTACATAGGGATGAAGAAAAACGTGTTATTTACTGTTTACTTGAGTATTTCCATTTCCTGTCGAAAGTTCTGTACTTTTTTTGCACCACATTCATAACTTAAACTGCTTTGTAGATTCACATTCATTGTAAAAATATGACCAACAAAAGAATTATGATAACCCTAGCCCAAACATTATACACGTTTTTTATCCCTGGTGGAAAATTCACAAGCTACCCTTCGGTATATAAAGTAATTAAAGTCAGCTCGGGCTTTACCAGCTGCAACATTAGAGGGATTCATCCATTAACGCATCAATAATTATAATTTTAATACTCTAATTTCATTATTCGGAAATTGGCAATTTCTTTATGAGAACTTTTATATTTGATACTTCAAACACTTTTAAATGTCAATCATTATGGGCTTTTTTTTTTAATGCAGGACTTTTTTTTATTGTTACAGATTATTTCAAAATGTTGGTATTGCTACTTTTAGTTCAACACAAAATCGGAGTATTCTCGTACGGTGGCTGACAGGGGCAAATGCGCTACTGCCCAAAACACTAATAGGCGCTTTCAAACCAAGTACTTTTCCCAGGAATAGTTCCTGGAATTTAGTTCCCCGGAAATCTTCAGTTCCGGAACTATTATCTAGTAGATCGCGTTCACACCGGAATAAATCCCTGAGGGAGGATTACGCAAATGAAGCCGCTGACGTCACTTCTTCTTCTTCTGCTTTGGGTTTACTGGCAGGCCGCAAACAACTTCACGGCGTATACTGCCACCCGAAGTCCCCGGCCGGAAGTCCCCGGAGTTGGGGACTGGCTTCAGTAGAAGCTGCTGGGAGTCTTCCCAAATGTATCTCCGAATTTCAACAAGTGGTCTGGTCCCAGCTGTGCACATTACTTTTGAGTGTCCCTGTTTTCGCTCCCTGTGTTTTGAGCTTATTGTAGCGTGTTTTTATTTGCAGCATTTTTTTTATTTGCATTGTTTTGTTCATTCAGCACTTTTAGTAATGTGTTATATGTGTGATATTTCTTAATTTGCAAGTGTTTTGGCACATTTGTTATTTTTTCGTCGTTTTTGAAACGGTATTCAGAACCAAATCACGGTTTCTGTGACCACTGTTTACATTACTAACGCCAAACAAAAAAATAAACTACAATGCAACAATTCAAACGTTCAACTTTTTTTCCCGTCAACAACTTTTAAGTAATTGTATTATTAAAGTACAAAATATTAAGCTTATCTTCATAATTTTGCTTTCAATGTGGCGAAGCAGCATTTGAGTGATATACCCAATATCTTTTTTGGGAGTAAATATTTTCAGTTTTTCTCTTTATCTCAGCTCTGTAGGCCTACCCATGTGACAACAGCGCCTCCACCACAGGGTAATGCCCGTTGCGAGCGCCGAGCATCAGCGCTGACCAGCCGCTGTACCCTGTCTGGTTGATGAGCGAGGGGCTCTGGGACAGCATCGTGGACACCTGGATCAGGTCTCCTCTGGCAGCAGCATCCAGAAACCTCTCCACCATCTCCTCCTTCGCACTCAACTGGAGGCTCGTCATTCCGGCTGCCTGGGTGACTAACAAAAAAACCTCCCTTAAACATGAAATCAGAATTCATTACATGTTATTCAGTTATCTAAACTACAATGTGTAGGATTTAAACGGTGGTTGTACGTTGACAAAAATAAACTTTAAAAAAAGAGCACATTTTGCCAAATAAATGTTCACTGTCAGTGTTTTTACTATACGATGTTTTTGGAATAATATTACTGCTGAATAATCTGTAGATTTGATTAGATTAAATTCAACAACATTTTGACACAACGGGCTTCGGAACACTTGAAAAGGAGTTATATAAACATATACATTTTAATATACTTTTTTGACAAATTTGAAAATGTTGTTTTAGAAAAGCTAAACACATATTGAATGAAGCAAAACGATTTCGTTCACCACTACCTATAATACTTGCATTCAAAAATGAAAATGTTAACATTAAAATGACTGTGCCTTTAAATATTTTTCTCCCTCACCCTTACTGGTGCAAACAGCTGTCAATCAATCTTAGGTTACGCCTATGACATTGTTACAAAATGCATCAAACATGAACAGCTTGCGAAACAGTCTACACGTGTTTCGGCTTTAATATTCACATAATGAATAAGGCGAATCAATGGTTACAGTGTTCACTACAGAATAATGAGTATATCTAAAGCGATACAGCACTCACGACATGTAAATCAGTGTGACTGTAACCTACGGTATGTTACCTGTGAGGACAGTTATGATATTACGGTAATTATTTTTCACAGCTGGAAATCACACTGACATCAGCCTGTGTGTTTGATTACCGAAAACTCAAGAGGGCAGATAACGTTAGTTAAAGTCTTCCGGTCTGTCTGATCCCGTCTATGTCCTGGAAATAACATTACGGTTTATTCCTAACATCAGTGAGCACAGCATTTGTAAATATTAATAATAAAATAAGTCTCACCTTCTTTAAGCTCAGCTCCTGTGTCTCTTCTGCCCAGAAAGTAGTTTAACTGTTATGTTGAATAAAAGGTTACGAGCTGCGTTCAAGAGCGACACCGACGTTGTACAACTGTGCTGCCTTCAGGTGATCCCTAAACTACCGTATTTATAAAACTTAGAGCGACAATTTGCCACTTTGTTTTTCTAACAAAAATGCTAGAATAGACCGATATCTGTACATTTCAAAGAATGTACTGTTTGTTTGCTTGTATGTTTTTATTACCGTTAAGTTATATTTTTTAAGAGAATAATGTAAAATAAACCTCTAATACTGTATATGAAAGGTGATTTTTATTATTTGTATATGTAATTTTAACTTTTTGAAGCTGTTGTTCATACAATGATATTTTTGGGTAAAAACTTTGAAAGTTGCTCTTTCCAAGGAGTCTCTAAATGCAGCCCATTTTGCACTTTGCACCGGCTTTCAGCACTTTTTCTGCTGCATACTCTCATTGCTGTTATTGAACGCAGCTTGCAGGCATTCTGCTTGCACAGCATGGTACAGTGTAGTTGACTGACACTTTTAAATAAGGTTACATTTGAAGGAAGAACAAATATTCTGTTAAAATTAACACATATTTGAACTATGTGATCCGATTAAGCCAATGGTGGAAGAACTCAGATGTTTTACTAATGTAAAAGTACAAATATAGTATAGAAATACTCGCATTGTGTAATACAACACAATTGCTTATGTCACTCATAATAATATATTGGATTACAATTATTGATACCTTAAAGGTGGGGTAGGTAATTCACTTCAGAAACACTTTTTGTTATATTCCATGGAATGCTCTTAAAGGTAGGGTAGGTAAGAATGGAGAAACCAGCTCGAGTGCGCTAGAATTTGAAAGTACACAACCGAAAAAAATCACATGACCAATGAGGGGAGGAGATAAGTTTGTGCACGAGATGGAAGGCTGACAGGTAGGCCATCCAATTATCTGCCGCGGCAGATAATTGGACGTGCTTTTTACAGCGCCACGGCTTCCACAGATGAAATATGTGTATATATTTATTGTCAAAGCATTTCATTTATTCATTGCCATCGGGATGTTAAGAGCATTCCATGGAATATAACAAAAAGTGTTTCTGAAGTGAATTACCTACCCCCCTTTTAACATCCCGATAGCAATGAATAAATTAAATGCTTTGACAATAAATATATACAAATATTTCATCTGTGGAAGCCGTGGCGCTGTAAAAAGCACGTCCAATGATCTGCCCCGGCCCGGGTCAGATAATTGGATGGCCTACCTGGCGGCGCCAGGCTGAAGCACCCCCCAGGAGAGCCAGAGCGCCCCCTAAGCACCCCCAAGAAATGTGTCTTTTTTTTTTTTATGTGTGAAATTCATAAATGAAAAAGGATTGATTAGAAAATAATATGCTACAGTACAGTACAAGTAGCCTATTTCTGGGACTCTGTTTCATTCAAGCTCTGCTTGTGTGTGTGTGGCACGCACGAGCCATTTGGTGTGCGTGCGTGAGCGAGCGAGAGAGAGAGCGCGCACTGGTACCGGAGATCGTTGTGGTTAGCATCTGGTGCTAGCTACGCTAACAGATATAAGGAGCTTTTTCAACAACAAGGTGGAGGGAGAACTCTCTCCTGTCAGACTGAGTCTCAGATAACCTCAGCTCAGGTGAAGTAAAGGACTCTCTCAGTGTTTAGATCAGGGGTGCCCACACTTTTTCAGCTTGGGAGCTACTTTTAAAATGACCAAGCCCAAAAGATCTACCTACAGGGCCGCCCCTGCCCAATCTGTGTCGCGAGCGCAGGAGGGGGGGGGGGGGGGGGGGGGGCTAGTGGAGTAAACGGCGGATAAACTGTGGCTTCTATTTCGTATATGGCTCCGCCCTCTAAGGCTATCGCTATTGGGTAATCCCCTGCGCGCCCGCGCAGCACTGAAACACTTGTAGTCCACGCCCACCCGCAAGGTGGGCCCCACCCTCGGGCTCCCTTCCGGTATAAATAGGAAGGAGGCCCGACAATCTGCTCCCTCTTTTCTTCACCCGAGAAAGTACTGAAGCACTGACAATCTGGAGCAATGAGTGCCAACTGCGTTAGGAATTGTCCCTCATGTGGCTCCGGATACATCATGAGCTACGACCGGCACACGTCATGCGAATCCTGCCTGGGGCCAGAGCACGCGTACGCGGCTCTCAGCCAGCGGGTCGCATGCACCCACTGTGCACGTCTCCCCGCGGCCGACAGGAAGCGCAGAGCGGACGCTCTCGCTGCTGCGACCGTGGAGGACGATTGGCCCGTCCAGGCTTTCGAGCCTGCGGGCGGCAGCCTCATGTCCCTGGAGCCGAGGGCCGGGCAGGAGTCGGACGACTCCTTCCCCACCTCCCTCCACGGTTCACCGTGCGGTTCTCCCCTCCCTCCTCTCCCCCGGACGGGGGAGACAGAGTCGGAGCAGGGTGCCGACTGGACGGCAGAGCACGCGGTCCCCTTCTCCGTCATCACGGCGTTGCCGGCGATAGGCGGCATCCTGGGGGAACTGCCGGAGATCATAGCCAAGGCGGCCGCCTGCAGAGGTCTCCCCGTTCCCCTAGCTCAGGAGAGGTGTGCTCCGGACGACATGGCCGGAGTTTTTTCGCGGGTGCAGACGATCAGGAGTGATCCAATCTGGCCACGCTTTCCCGCCATCAGGAGATACCAGGAGGGGGCGGCGGCGAACCCGAGGACCCTGAGGGCTCCGGTGGCCACATTTGTCCCCCTCACCAAGGTGGAGGGGTTCACAGATGCTGGTTTCCCAGCCACCCCTTCTCTGGAGCCGAGCCTGACGGCGTTTTTTGGGGTAAGGCAGGCCAACATGATCGCCGGACGGCGCCCTACGTTGGCCTCCCCCAGGGACCAGTATGTCGCTCGCCAGGCCGACCGGGTGCACCAGTGTGCCTTTCAGGCGTCGGCGGCGGCGAACAACATCGCGCTGCTCTCCGACTCGGTGGTGACGCTGGTGGAGCGGTCCACCACCTTGGCCACGGAGGAAGCGGAGGAGATCAGCAAGGCGGCCAGCACGGCGCTCACACTGTGCGCGTCCATTGCTGTCTCCCAGGCGAGAATCGCCGCGTGGGTGACGCAAATGCAGCGCCACCTCTGGCTGCAGCAGGCTGCGGTCACGGAGACGGCCAGGAAGGTGTTGCTGGACGCTCCAATCAGCCCGGACGGGCTGTTCGGACCCCAGTTCCACGCCATGGTGGAGGCCATGAAGGCGGCTGCAGAACAGGCGGACGACATCCGCCAGCACGTTAGCTGGCTCCAGCCTGCGGGGCGGCCACGGCGGCACCAACGCCCGCAGCAGCCGCAGCAGCCGCAGCGTCCAACCCGGCCACAGCGGCAGGCGGAGAGGCGCACACAGGACTGGCAACAGCAGCCGCGGCGTCAGGCTCGCCCGTCGGCGGCGGCAGGGGCCCCGCCCCGCCCCGCCGCTCCCCCGCCACCCCTGGGGCAGAGGGGTCTTCCGGCGGTGAGCCAACGGGGAGGGAGGCACTCCCGCTCCTGGTCTGCTCCGCGAGAGCCTCCGAGGCTGACTAATCCAGCTGCCACCAATCTGTTGATTAGTAGGCAGCAGGGCTCGCTGCATTCCTCTGTCCGAGATACGCCTCCTACACACGGTCATAATAAGCCCATGAGGGCAGTTATGACGCCTCATGTGGACGTCACTGCACACACCTCCACCCATCCCCTGAGCGTGTACGCGCCTCATGATGAGAGCAGGAGTGATATGCAGCGTGTGGAGGCTCCCTCACAGCCCTTTCGCTCCAGGCCCACCTTGGGTTGCCGCACGGGCAGCGGCGGCGAGGGCTCTGACGTGGCTCGTCACCATGACGACCACAAACATCTCGAGCACGTGCGCCCGCTCTCAGAGTGTTTCTCAGAGTGGCAGCACGTGTGTCTGATGGACAGATGGATGAGCAGGTTGATCAGCAGAGGGTACACCCTGCAGTTCACCTCTCCCCCCCCACAGTTCAATGGGATACAGGAAACACTCCTGTCATCCCAGGAACAGTGTCTTGCGCTCCAGTCAGAGCTGCGGGAACTCCTGTTGAAAGAGGCTATTTCCAGGGTTCCTCAAGGGGAAGAAAATCAGGGGTATTACTCCCGCTATTTTCTTATCCCGAAGAAGACAGGGGGAATGAGACCCATCCTCGATCTGTCAGTCTTCAACAAAGCAATAATGAAAAGGCCTTTTCACATGCTGACGATCAAACAGGTGCTGGAGTGTGTTCACCAGGGGGACTGGTTCACCTCTGTAGACCTGAAGGATGCTTACTTCCACGTACCCATCATCCCGAAACACAGGAAATTCCTGCGTTTCTCATTCCAGGGAATATCGTACCAGTACAACCGTCTGCCGTTCGGTTATTCCCTGGCTCCTCGCACCTTTTCGAAGTGTGTAGAGACGGCGCTGCAGCCGCTACACAGAGGAGGGATGAGAGTACTATTTTACCTGGACGACCTGCTGTTGCTGGCTCGCTCCAGGGAGGAAGTTGCTTTACAGACGGTACAGCTCGTATCACATCTGTCAAAGCTGGGTTTCTTAATAAATTGGAAGAAGAGCCGTCCTCTTCCCTCCCAGAGTATTGTTTACCTGGGGGTGGAATTGAACTCAGCCCGCATGAGAGCGCGACTCTCACAGCAGAGAGTGGAGGCACTGACAGCTCTTCTCCGACGCGTCACACCTCGCAGCGTGGTGACTGCCCTCTCCGTGATGCAGCTGCTGGGCATGATGGCAGCTGGTCACGTGGTGATCCCCCTGGGTCTCCTTCACATGAGGATACTCCAGAGGTGGTTTATTCGCCTGCGCATCGACCCCGTGCGACAGAAGAGGCGCATGGTGGCCATCCCTCCTTCCGTGGGTTCAGACTTAACCTATTGGAAAAGTCCCCACGTGCTGTCAGCGGGGTGCCCCTGGGCAGAGTTACGTCACACATCTCGGTGTTCACAGACGCATCTCTCTCAGGGTGGGGAGGAACGTGTATGTCGCAGGCAGTGGGGGGACAGTGGCCGGCTCACATGTCCCTCCACATAAACGTGCTGGAATTGCTCTCCGTACGGAGAGTAATCCAGCATTTTGCCCCGTTGCTGCGGAATCAGCATGTGTTGATTCGCACAGACAACAAAGCCGCGGCAGCCTACATCAATCGCCAGGGCGGAGTTCGCTCAGCGCAGCTGTTGAACACAGCCAGACCGCTGTTGATATGGGCGCGATCACACTTGCTCTCCATCAGAGCAATGTATGTTCCCGGCGAGCTGAACAAAGGGGCAGACCTCATGTCCAGAGGAGGTCCTCGCCAGGGGGACTGGAGCCTCCATCCCGAGCTGGTCTCCCAGGTATGGAGCCGGTTCGGGAGAGCAGAGGTGGATCTGTTCGCCACACGCGGGAACGCGCAGTGCGCCCTCTGGTTCTCCCTGAAAGCGCAGGACCACCCCCCCCTGGGGGTGGACGCGTTCGCACATCGACCGTGGCCCAGGGGACTGTTGTACGCATTTCCACCAGTCCCGCTGATTCCTCGGTGCCTGGACCGAGTGCAGGAGGAGCGACTGTCAATGATCCTGATTGCCCCGGAGCGCACGGGCGCTTCCTGGTTTCCATGCCTACAGCGTACGCTGTCTCGCAGGTGGAGGGAGCGATCAGCAGTCACCCTGTGATAGGCCAGCACCTATGGGCATGGCCCCTGAACGGGAACATTTAGAGGGGCTGGGCCTCTCTCAAGATGTTGTACGTACCATTCAAGGAGCCAGGGCGGCGTCTACCAGAGCGTCCTACACAGCCAAGTGGACAGCTTTCCAGCGTTGGTGTGTGGCGAAAAGCCTGGACCCTATTACGTGCCCCCTGCCTCACGTGCTGTCATTCCTCCAGCTGTTGCTGGACAGGAATTTGGCCTTCAACACAATCAAGGTATATGCTGCTGCCATATCATCTTGTCACGTGGGTTTCGGGGCCGGGACGGTGTTTAGTCACCCCCTGACGAAACGTTTTCTGCGAGGAGTACGGAGACTCAGACCTGTGTCACGCGCACTGGCGCCTCAGTGGGATTTGGCTTTAGTGTTACGCGCACTAAGCAAATCCCCATTTGAACCTTTGGCTCAGGTTCCCCTTAAACTGTTATCAGCCAAAGTAGTACTACTTTTGGCTCTAACATCAGCGAAAAGGGTGAGTGATTTGTCTGCTCTCTCTGTGGCTCCGTCATGCCTCCGGATCCAAGGAGATGGCAGTTCAGCTGTTTTACGCCCTAACCCGGCTTTTATGCCTAAGGTCATCACAAGCTCTTTTAAATCAAGAGTGATCACCCTGGATGGCTTCTTTCCCCCTCCTCACAGGTCGGAGGAAGAAGCCACGTCTCATCTCCTCTGTCCGGTGCGCGCGCTGGCCTGCTATGTGGCGCGCACGGCTGCCTTGCGCCGTTCTCAGCGCCTGTTTGTGCATTACAGAGAGAGCTCGATCGGGCAGCCTCTGTCTGCACAACGGCTGTCACACTGGCTGTGTGAGGCTGTGTCACAGGCATATGTCTCCTCTGGGGCGGATCCCCCAGAGAACATCAGTGCGCACTCCACCAGAGGAATTTCCTCCTCCACGGCTTTGCACGGAGGAATGTCAGTGGAAGACATTTGCACTGCTGCATCTTGGTCTTCCCCCTGTTCCTTTATTCAATTTTATTTGAGGGATGTCTCCCATTCCTCTCTGACACACCCTGTGCTGAGTGTCCTGTCAGAGTGAGTGACGTCAGGGATCCAGCTGTGCGCCTCTCTCCTGCCTCTCGGCACACGAAGAGCGGCCCCTTTCCCCTCTTCTGGGGGAGGTTTCCTTGTTTCCTCTGACACATTTTGTACGAAGTGTCTTGTCAGAGTGAGTGATGTCAGGGATCCAGCTGTGCGCTCTCCTGCCTGTCTACACGCAGAGAGTGGCCCGTGTTCCCCCTCTTTTTGTCGCTGGGCAAAGTGTGACCTTCGTCTCTCCTTATCACAGCGGAGGGTATGTATTGTTCCCAGCCTGCGTCCCCTCATGGTAAATATTCATGTTATGCTATATTCCAGGGACTGTGATGCGCCATTCGCATGGCGCAATAGGGGGTTGTTATCTGAGCGGGTGTGTCTGTGCTTCCAGTACCGGGGGGACCCAGTGGGGCGCAGACTACATCTGGCTTCGCCATTAACCCAATAGCGATAGCCTTAGAGGGCGGAGCCATATACGAAATAGAACTGAAGTTACCTACTGTAACTCCAGCTTCTATGAGTATTGGCGTAGCCCTCTAAGTGCTGGGCCCCACTGGCTCCACGAATAGCTGAAGAAAAGTTGTTTTGTGTGGGAGCAGATTGTCGGGCCTCCTTCCTATTTATACCGGAAGGGAGCCCGAGGGTGGGGCCCACCTTGCGGGTGGGCGTGGACTACAAGTGTTTCAGTGCTGCGCGGGCGCGCAGGGGATTACCCAATAGCGATAGCCTTAGAGGGCTACGCCAATACTCATAGAAGCTGGAGTTACAGTAGGTAACTTCAGATTTGCGCTTCAGATGAAGAGGTGAGGCCCCCTCATAACTGCATGAACCCGTATGGCACAATACAACTCAGACTGGCTTACCTGTACGTCAATCAAGTGGCAAATGCCATAGTAAGGATGGATGATAGGCTAACTTTAAAAAAAAAAAAAAATTTAAAAAAAAAAATTAAATTTCTTTCCTTTTTTTTTTTTCAATGCCATGCGATCTACCCACACTACCTTCGCGATCGACCGGTCGATCGCGATCGACGTAATGGGCACCCCTGGTTTAGATAGTTAACTTTAGTCTAAGTCAGTGGCGTAGCCACCATAGGGCCAGGGCGGGCCCAGGCCCGCCCAGTTTACTCATTGGCCCGCCCTGAGAAAGCTTCAGTGTAATTTTTATTTATTTATTTTCTATTATTATTATACATTTTTGTATTCACCCATTGAGAATATCCAAGCATTCAAAGTGAAATTCAAGTGAACAAATATCGAGTTGAATTAATGTTGTATGTGTTTTATCCTCTGAACGGAACTAATTTCCGGTAAAAACTGGTTGAGGTGGTATGAAGATTTTCCCTGGGTGGAATACAGCGCAAGTAGGCACGCGCTTTTCTGTAAAATGTGCAGACATTTCCCCAGCCCAGGAACTGAAGGTGCATTTACGAGGGATGGATGTGTAGACTGGAAGCACCTGCGTAACTGGTTGGAGAGACATAAAAAAAGCGAGGACCACTGCAAGTCCATGAGCAGGTTTGAATGCTACAACCTATTGTTGCTGTTACCTGGTGCAATACAAGAGTAAACAACCCAATTTGTGTTCTGTGAAACTGAAAAGGATATTACATTGTTTTTGTTACTTTCGTTCCAGTTGTAAATATGTCTTAAATGTAATTTAGGTTAACTTCCTGTGTTATTTAGATGCTTTTATTTTGAAGGCGAGTTTACGCTGTTGACAGGAAGTTGTTGTTGCTATGGAAACAACGTGACGGAGAAAAGGAGCGGAGATTAATCTACATATAAAGACGGAGAAAGTAAAGGATAAAGTTTATGTTTAACTTTAGCACCCCCCGAAGAGGCACAAAGTTACATAAAAATGTAGGTTGTGTCCTAATTCGTTTGTATGCTGTGTTGTAGCTTTGCTGTCTGTTTACAGTTAACTTTTGGTAGTATGCCAGACCCGGCGCCGTGGGAGGGCCAGGGAGGGCCAGGCCCTCCCATTTGACATTCCTGCCCTCCCCCAATAAACACGTTTTTTATTAAAAAAAAATTATAAATAAACTGTGAACTTTAATGCTACGATGTATGTGATTTCAGATAGTAATATAAGAGTAATAAATGAAAAACAGGTATGAAATACTATATGACAGTAAAACAATAATACAGTTTAAAAGGGGAGTGATTTGTAAAATATCCATAAAGAAATAGAAAATCTGTTTACAGTTCTGTTTCATATGGGTGTTGAGCGATTTATCCACAGATCTCTTCATTTTGCTCTCAAAGAGCACCAGATTGATGCTTTTAACTTCAATATAAAAAAAAAAATCTTCCCGGGGGAGCATGCCCCCGGACCCCCCTAGAGGAGGTGAGGTCCGCCCCCCACTTAAAAACAAGATCATAAATGAAAAACAGGTATGAAATACTATATGACAGTAAAACAAGAATACAGTTTAAAAGGGGAGTGATTTGTAAAATATACATAAAGAAATTGAAAATCTGTTTACAGTTCTGTTTCATATGGGTGTTGAGAGATGTATCCATAGATCTCTTAATTTTGCTCTCAAAGTGCACCAGATTGATGCATTTAATTTCAATATTTAAAAAATATCTTCCCGGGGGAGCATGCCCCCGGACCGCTCTAGACCGCACTTTACCCCTGCTTACACCTATATGCCATGAGCTGATTATCGAGCCTTTATTGTAACAGTCATGGGTATACTGTGTATGTGCGTGTGGGGAGTGTTGCAGTAGAAAATTCAACTGTAGCGCCCGGGACATTAATGGGAAACCCTAAATGTTTGAGCACCCTCTATGAAACGTCAAGCTACCCCACAGCACCCCAAAAGAAAATATCTGGCGCCGCCACTGCTGCCTGTCAGCCTTCCATCTGTGCACAAACTTATCTCGTGCCCTCATTGGTCATTCGGCGTTCGTGTGTGTTGGAGGAGGGGCTCTGTAAGGAAGGCCCAATCCCAAACCACGCCCTACATCCTACCCCTACACACTACCCCTCCGTTTGCGCGTTCGCGCGGAGGGTCCGCCACACTAAGTGCTGTTCCAAACCAACGAGTGTGGAGCGGTGTGGAGGGAGAGTGGGCTATCAAGCCCTCAAACAGCGAGTCTGCATCGGTGCTAACTTGAGACCGTCTCTACCTGACTGGTCTCAACGCTGTGTGTGTCTGTCAGGAAACAAGCTGTTTACAAGTAGTTCCAGCAAACATCCACTGATAAATTGCGACGTTAACAACCTCATGATAACCTCATATGTTTTTATCTATATACTTTTAATCGTATACCTGTGTTTAGTCTAGAAAAAGGTAAATGTGTGCCTTTTATTATAAAGTTGTGTATATTTACAGACTGTTGCAAAAACTAAGAAGCTTATAAACATCAGGTTTAAAACTAAAAGAGCTTTTCAAAAAAGTAACACAATTAAAGATGTTTGGAGTTTTATTTTTGTTATTCATTTACATTTTCTGTCTAAGAGATGTTGATTTGAAACTGTTGTTACATACAGTTATGGCATTTCCTGTTTCTGGCGGAGAGAGCGGAGTTTATCCCAAAGCTTGCCGCTGTATTTACCCCCTCCATCTGAAAGGAGGGAGCCTCATTGAGCTGCGAGTGTCACTCCACGGAGTGCACTGCACTCCGTCACGGAGGGGTAGTGTGTAGGGGTAGGGTGTAGGGCGTGGTTTGGGATTGGGCCTATAGATGAGAGTAACACCTACGTCACTTCCGGGCGAAAATTAAGGCCCCGCCCACTTTTGGGGGAAACCAACGCTGTCATTTGAATGGCGGTCAATACAAATTCTGAAGTTTTTATCAATCCGTTCAGAAATGTTTGAAAACCGTGGATTTTTGGATTTTCAGAGAGCCCGATTACGATGGCCAGTCAGGAAGTGACCTAGATGTTACTCTCATCTATGGACATCGATCGCCTACTGCTATATTTAGCCATATATCGAGCCCGATCGTCGATTTCCAATGGCTTATGTAATTGTTTGCCTGTCTGGCCATTGTAATCGGGCTCTTTGAAGATCCAAAAATCCATGGTTTTCTTAAATTTCTGATCGGATTGGCAAAAACTTCAGAATTTGTATTGACCGCCATTCAAATGACAGCTTTGTTTTCCCCCAAAAGTAGGCGGAGCCGTAATTTTTGCCCGGAAGTGACGCATGTGTTACTCTCATCACGAGAAAAAGTTATCTTTCGATCCCGTTTGAAATGTGCCACGAATTAAACGATGTTTGTCAATTTAAAAGATAATTTTGCAAGTAAAAAAAAAAATGGTTTTGCCGTAAAACTTTGAAGTAAGACTTTTTTTGTGTGAAACCGCTCAATGAACTACATCTCTGGTCTCACACAACAACACACGTCACCAAGATGGCCGTCACTACTGTCTTGCCAAACAAGGGATTGACTACCCTCACTATCACCACAATGAAACACGTCCAGAAGAATGTCATGCAAAGCTGCCTGCCTGCCTGCCTTCCTTCGATTCTCCCTGAACTGCCTGATCTTTTTAATGTTCAATGTTAACTATTTGTGCAGATAGCACGAAGTAGAAAAGATCGCCGATGCTAATGTAGCGTTAGCGTTAGCATGTCTCCCCCGGGGGCATCCGGGCTTAAACGGTGTATTATAGAATGATCACACCGGTGTGACAGTACTCTTCAAAGGGTTCACGAAATATGACTACTACTCTTACTGTAACATTTTGGGTTACTTAATGTTACTTCATGTTAAGGCTAATAAAAATGACAAGGCTAAGGCTGTAATGCTAACTAACGTGCTTGCTACTAGCTAGTTAGCTAACTTGATCCAGCCACTCCTGCTCCTTTCATCAGACGGGAAGCGAAAGAACTTATATTTAGTGGAGGAAAACAATTATGACATCACTTACGCGACTCTGGGATTTGTAGTCTTTCTAGTTGCGTATTTTTCATAGTCTTATATTTCAACAGTTTTACGACAAACTGACTTTTTTTTACATGGAAATGATTTTTTAAGATTGACAAACATCATATGTGTAATTCATGGCACAATTCAAACGGGATCGAAAGATACGTTTTCTCTCGCCATTGACTTCAATACATAATTTTTCCGAAATAAGGTCCCATGAGGTCCACCAGAAAGGGAGTGACTTCGCCTCTCTATAGATGAGACTAACACATGCGTCACTTCCGGGCAAAAAGTACAGCTCCGCCCACTTTTGGGGGAAAACAAAGCTGTCATTTGAATGGCGGTCAATTCAAATTCTGAAGTCTTTGCCAATCCGATCAGAAATTTAAGAAAACCGTGGATTTTTGGATCTTCCGAGAGCCCGATTACAATGGCCAGACAGGCAAACAATTACATTAACTCATTGGAAATCGACGAGCGGGCTCGATATATGGTTAAAAATAGCAGTAGGCGATCAATATCCATAGATGAGAGTAACATCTACGTCACTTTAAGGCCCCGCCCACTTTTTGGGAAAACAACGCTGTCATTTGAATGGCGATCAAGCCTGAAGCCACAGATCGGATCGGATTGGCAAAAACTTCAGAATTTGTATTGACCGCCATTCAAATGACAGTGTTTTTTTCCCCCAAAAGTTGGCGGGGCCTTAATTTTCGCCCGTAAGTGACGCATGTGTTACTCTTATCTATAATGTTGTGACTGGTAAATCTGGATCCAGAGGCGCGGGAAGGTAATTTGGGTGGGGGTGCTGAGGTGCTGTCCGATGTGCTAATTACGCACCAACGGGGGGGGGCGTGGCAAAACCACACACACACAGCATAACAATGGACTCCAGTGAACACTATTACAGGCACAGAGCACGCACAAATGCACTAGCACACACACTACAAAGATGTAAAATATTATTTTAGCAACAATATGGAATTTATTGGCTACATATTACCAGTGGCGGCTCCAGAGTATTTTTGTTGGGTAATCTATGGTAGGGCTAACCCATACAGTGGTGGGGCTCAAGTCAGTATTTGCAATGTAATTACATACACGCTATATCGCCCCCCTTGACAGTGAAACGCCACGCGTGAGGTTTAGATTATTTCCCTGTCTCAATCCAAATTGAACTGTATGAAATAAAACGGCACATTTGTCTTGTAGTAAATAAAAAGGGCGACCTGGAGCCAATCCTGCAATTTCCCCACAGGTGAAAGAGTTGACATGCTGAAAACCCAACCCCTGCAGGGGGGTCTGGGGGGATTCTCCCCCAGGAGATTTTTTGAAATACTAACATAAAATACACATTCTGGTACTCTCTTGAGAAGAAAAATAAATAAATCTATTACTACACATTTAAAAAAATGAATGCCATTTTTGTTTTTGTTACTTTGTTCTGAAAGCTGAACGTGCTGCTCCTCACAGAGAGAAGAGGGAAGAGGCTGTGTGGATTACTTTACATTGTGGATAAGGGTGGATAGCCCCCAATGTGTGTCAAAATGAAAGACAGCCCACACACCTATCAATCATCAAACCGTGGGGTCTTATTTCATTACGTGTTGATTTCTATCAACACGTAATGTTGTATCGATGTATATAGAGATGTACTACCGCAAAAGTATTCTCCGTCGGGGCTTCCTGCAACAACACCACGCCGTTATCGTGATTCTGATTGGCCAGAAGACATTATCAAAGATGTTTTATTGAGAAGACGATCACTACGTGACAAAAGTTTTCAAAACCGTTTCTAGTCTTCGGTATTTCCAGAC
The DNA here is from genome assembly GCA_031216635.1 of Dissostichus eleginoides. NCBI lineage: Eukaryota > Metazoa > Chordata > Actinopteri > Perciformes > Nototheniidae > Dissostichus > Dissostichus eleginoides. The sequence goes on from CM062269.1 coordinate 33,083,274, forward strand.
AAGTGGCTACTGAAATCAATCTTACTAACTGCTGTCTGTGCAATTTACTCCGCGCGAGTTGGCGGACTTTATTTTGCTTACTTTAACATCATTTTTTATGGTGGGGCTAAGGTGGGGCTAAGCCATTTCTTGGTATGGCTGTAGCCTACCCCAGCCATACCCTGGCGCTGCCACTGCATATTACACAGATTATGCACGGCTGCAGCAGCAATAACCATAAAATAATAATTAAAATACCACAAACATGATATTGACCAGTATACAGATTATGCACATGATTTTGCAGATTTAGCGTTTTTAGAGAGAAAAAATTCCGAGATACATTTTTGCGCCATGTCAGTGACTTGTGTTGTTGTGCGTCACGTTAAAAGTAGCCGACTAAAAACTAACAAAAAACTTTTTTTCCACATCTTTTTTATTTTTCTTCCCTGAAGCAAAATGATTTATTATATAGTTTTAAATTATCATTTGAATAATAACATATAATATACAATATAATCTCAGGCACAATGAAATTAAATACATATATATAAAATAAAAATAAAATAAATTTCCGGACAAGGGAGCTCCGCACCGCCTGCCTGCCGCTAGGGGGTGCTGCCGCGCCCTCAGCACCCCCTTCCCGCGCCCCTGTCTGGATCTCATTTTAATTGTTTTATGTGCTAAGTAGTTACCAGTTGTTGCAAAACACATGCAAATGTATAAGGGTACATTAATTTGACATTTAGAAAACCTTCACCAACTTGACGAAACATGCAGTGTTGACTAAAAGTGCTGCAAACACAAAACGCTGCAAGAAGTTCAAAACACAACGGAAACAGGGACACTAAAAATGTATGCACACAGCTGGGACAGGAGCGCTGGTTGGTATAAAAAAGTTTGCCAACCGTCTCTGTTGGCAGAGTTAGTCTATTTCATAATTGTAATTATTTTTGTCAGTATGTTTTAAATAAAAAAAGCACAAAATAGAAAAATAATATTACCTCAAAAAAGAACAGTTCTTGAGTAAATGTACTTTTTCAACCCTGCATTAAGTAACACTTTAATATCTCACACTTATTTTATAACAGTTTCTTTTATAACATCCTGTAGTCTAGAAGAGCTGAAATGAATCCCAAAAAGCTGACTTGAAACGAACGTGACGGAAACATGTGGTTTAGTAAATATTTTAATCAAACAGTGTACAAAATAATGTTACCTCAAATACAGTGTCTTGCTACTGGAAACCCTGTGAAAATACAATTTCAAGACACAGGCCACCTGAATACCAGCAAACATTCTGAAACATGACTTAATCAATATAAATAAACAATAAAATAAGTTAATTTGCACTGTAGTTTAAATAAAAACACAGAAGTACGGTGGCCGCCAAGATCAAATGCCCTACAACGCCCAAAAACATTTCCTTCAGGAGAAATGCGCTCAAAATCAATGTGAATTTGAAGAAATATCTTCACCAACTTGACGAAACATGTGCAGCGTTTACTAAAAGCGTTACATTAACAAAACAATAAAAATACAAAACGCTGCAAGAAGCTCAAAATATGAAATGAGGACACTAAAAAGTGAGGCACAAAGCTGGGACCAGAGCGCTGGTTGACGTCCAGGGATTATAAAATTGCTAAAATGTTGTTGTTTTTTGACTTATTTGAACAATTTGATCGCATGATTCCTTCCAATATATATGCAGATCTGCTGTAAGCTAGCTAGCTAACGTAGCTAACCTAATCATTTCAAATATACTGACAAAACATTTACAATTATGAAACAGACTGTGCCAACAGTGACAGTTGGCCAAATGTACCATCCCTAACATTAACAAGCCCTCCGGTCCCAGCTGTGTGCATCACTTTTTAGTGTCCCCGTTTCTGTTGTGTTTTGAACTTCTTTTCGTTTTGAAAACGTGGCACATTTCTGTTTTTATATTTGCATCGTGTTTGAAACTGCAGTGCGTTTCTCCAAATATAGGTGTTTTTGGCTGTTGTTGCGCTTTTGCACTTGTCAGCCACCGTACAGAAGCCACAGAATATACAGCCAGTTATTGGGTTGAACATAAAAAATAATGATTTGGTCGGTACATTTGTTAATGAGACAGACATGTACTGAACTGAAGACAAATGGAAAAACATTAGACTTTTTTTCACAGCAGGAGTGTTTCAGAAGTGTGGCACAAAACTTTAAGCATCATAATATCTCTGTTGTTGTGCAGCTGTAGGCGGTGTAATACTGTAACACACACCATGTCAGTGTGTGGACCCTGTGTGTGTGTGTGTGTGTGTGTGGTGTGTTCGCTAAGAGTAGAATGTGAGGACACTCTGGTGGTTTCCTCGGACCAGCAGCAGAGGCGGTAGTTCTTTAGACAGAGTTTCCAGCCAGCACATGTAGAGGGCGCTCGACACCGTGCCCTTCCTGGCCAGAGGCATGCTCCTGAGAATGTAAAAAAATTTAAATACAGAAAACAAGTATTATTATTTATCTTGGTTTTTAGCAACCTGAATGTACAAATACTATTTCAAACCAATTATGTGTCCTTCAGTGGTGGGAAGAACATTCACTTAAGAACAAATTTAAGTTTTTTTTTGGTTTGCCTACATATAAAACTACCCAACAGTTTATCCAAGTGGGTAATTTCAACAGGATTTCTTACTTATTTGACTAGTTTTTACTAAACGCAATATCCATTAATGGAGAGATAAAACAGCAGATAAAACCACAGCGAAAACAATCATTAGTTATAAGCTCAACATCATCAACTACAACTGTCAAATCCTGCTTTAAAATGAATGCATGAGTAATAATAGTCTAATGATATAATAAGTATAGTGTTTCAATTATAATAATGTCACAGGGAACATTATTATAATTTTTATTCTGTTACTACATAACCCTGATTATACTAACATATGTTTTGTTTACTTTTTTCAGTGGAGGACTTAGGCAGAGTATTTTTACATTGGGGTTTTATCACTTTCACAACAGTAAAGGATCTGAATACTTCCTCCTCCACTGGTGTCATGTGACCAATATGATCCACGTTCGTCTTTAACTCAAGTTATATAGTAATAAGTGAGTAAAACCAAACATGAAGTTAAAGTGTAACATTGATAATGAAGAAGCTCTTACATGACGATGAGCTTTGCCATGCTGGAGTGTTCCTTCAGCAGCTCGTTCAGTCGGATCTGGCGGTTGCTCTGAAAGTCACAAATCATCACGTTGACGTTAAAACAGCTGCCACTCACAGTGAACTTCAGCAGGATATTGATTGGTCAGAGTGGATGTGTGCGCAGTGTGTGGGGGGGGGGGGGACCTTTGCCCTGTAGAGCTCCAGTTCGTTGTCAGTGATCCTCCAGGGCTCCTGGGCCTTCAGCCTCTCTGCAGCTTCCTGCTCCATGTCGTCTTCCTTCAGCCTGTACGGCTCAATCAGCTCCTTAAAGCTCAGCTTACTGCACAACAGACACGTCACTTTATTACCATGAAGCTAACAGATTCTTAAAAAAAACATTGCTCCTACAGTTGGTTCAACTTGCAATCTACTGTACATCCGAACCAAACTATCACCAGCACAGAACTAGAACAGAATTCTTTTTAGCGTAAAAAGTGGTAAACCAGCATCTCTAGTTACCTGCGGCCCTTTAAATATCTTAATTTGATGACCGTGTGCTAAAAATATAGTCTTACACCCTTTACATTATAATGCATCAAACTCCGAACAGTGTTCATACCTGTGTTTTTTGGGCTTGGTGTTGATGTCTCCGAGGACATGGATGTCAGAGAAGTCGATCCTGAACCTGCTGAGCAGCGTGGCCATGCTGACGGGACACACACACACACACAATCTTCTTCATACAGAATGTAGTGAGTGTACAGTATGAAGTGTAAAAAAAAGAAAGCTGCTATGACTCACGCTCTGCGGTCGTGGTCGATGCGGTTGATTTTCCCGCCGATGAAGACGCGGATCCTGCAGTCACCCCACTTGTTCCTATTGGTCAGCAGGAAGGGAATCAGCAGAGTCAGACCTGAAACACAAACACATTCAATTCAAGTTAATGGGTAGTTGGAATCCTTCTCTTATATTTCACACAGGCTCCGCCCTCTACTGGACTCTATGTGACACAAAAAGAGCCATTGTAACACATCACTGATGTTCCGCTGTAACGGTGGTGGACTCATCAGAACAGAGTGGGCGAGCTGACCAATCAGAGCACAGTGGGCTCATAGGGAGGGAGGGGCAGGAGCTCCAACACGCCGTTTAGGACAGAGAGTGAATACACATGCTATACAGAGATGCTGTATGAGAAACCAATGTGATTTTGGAACATTGAACAATGTAAATCTATTCTAGTAGACCTCAACGATGGAATTATGATCAGTAGAAATGGCCATGTCATGGACCCCTTCATATCTCTACTTATTATTCAATCTGAGGCTTCTGTTTTAAGGGATGAGCTGCTAACAAAATAAATGAAACCCTCTGGAGAGCTGTGATGTAGGCTGTTTATTTTTCTTAAAGCATATGCAATTATCAAGAATAATTTACCTACATTTGATTGATTTTGCTGACTTATAACTTAACTTATGAGGCAATATACCTCACCTCTAGTGAGTGGCCCAGCACTTCGAATATTTTTCTGTATGTGGCCCTCTGTGAAATAAGTTTGGACACCCCTGGTTTAGAGGAATCTGTTCGTGTATATGTATAGTAAGCCTTCTTCCTTGTATTAGACATTAAAAACTGACCTCCATCATCAAACAACCACCAGACATCTATGGTTCCTTTGCCCTGCTTCTTCTTAAACTGCTGGCTGTTCTCCAGCAGACGCTGGTCGGTAAGGCTCAGAGGAGACTTGGAATCTGTAGCAGGTGACACCACAGGAAATTAATCAACACAGGTGAGGTTAAGGAAATACTTTGACAGAAGTGATTAGATGAAAGTCTGTCCAACTGAGATTGTTCAAAGAGAATGTGATGGACCAATCTGGTAGATGGAAGCTAAAGATAGACGGAATAAAACTGTTCCATTATCAATAAAAACAGGATGTGAAAGCCAGACAGTAAATAAGCGTTCAGGGGTACCTATCGTGATGAGTGGGCTGCTCTGGTTGCTGGTGATTTTTGAAGGACAGTCAGATTCTGGGTCTTTAGAGAGACTGACGGTAACCACCATCTCCTTACTTTCAACAGGTGGCTTCTCATGGGACGACACCAGCTCATCTACAGGGACAAACAGGGAGATAGAGGACATGCAGTATAGATAGTTAAGACATATATACAGATGGATAATAATAATAATAATAATAAACTGTATTTATATAGCACCTTTCATGCAAGATGCAGCCCAAAGTGCTTTACAGAGCAAGACAAGATACATGAAACTAACACTGAGTTACAATACAGTTATAAAAAAGACAATCGGAGAGTTAGATCACAGAACCATCAAACAATAAAACATGAACAGTGATACCACTAAAATGACCCCAAATGAAAAAGATAGGATGTACCTTGTCCCGGGATGTGAGAGATATCCAGTCCGTCCTGTAGCCGAAGGATCGCCACTCCGAACTGCAGGTCAAAGGCATCGCTGCATCATAAAACACATAATACAACTTTACTGTCTTTCAAGGGAAATTGATTGATAAATCAATGCATTTTACCAAGATAAAAAAATATTTTGTAATTCAGTCAACTCATCAAACATTTCCTTGTTTTGGTGACCTGTGAACTTGAAGCCTATTTGCTAGTATGCTATCACTACATTTGAGGAATTTGCTGTTTATCGCCTCCCTTTTGCTGTTTAGCGCCTCCCTTTGCCTCCCAGCAGCGCAAAAAACTAAATATCCACGACAGAGGACACAAATGAACCAGTGTGATGGTGGTGAGGAGAAATAAAATATATGTTTACACAGATACAGTATATACATGTGGTTATCTTGCCCCCAGTGGTGCTTCTCAGGCTGAACATCCTCTGGCAGTATTCAAAAGTCTCCAGACACCAACCCCAAAAATGGCACAATCCCAAACTTTATAACTGTGTTTTGGGCAAATAAAGTGCCTCCAATAAATGTTAGTAGCTCTTTTTAGAAGACACTTCAGTCCTTACTGTATGGTGTTGATGTAAATCTCCACTTCTCTCATGTCTCCATCACTCCAGTTGTTTTTGAAACCCATTACCAAAGTGTTGGGCTTCAGACGACCCAAACCAACTGCCTGAACATCAGAGAACATCAGAGAACAAGTTATGTGTTACTTTAATGAGGATAGGTATACAAGTCAATGGGTTTCTTGATCATTTATATCTTTGTAAGGCTTGAATCCTCAAGACAGCTGTAACAAAAGAAAAAAAAAAAGGAAAATACCAATAATGAAATTAGGTCGCATTTACACCAGCCTTGTTTAGTCCGGTTGAATCGAACCCTGGTGCGTTTAGCCGCTTGGTGCGGTTTGTTTGGTTGGTGTGAATGCAGTCCGAGACCTCTGAAGTGAACTAAACAACCGGACTCTGGTCCGCTTAAAATAGGTGGTCTCAGACCTCTGAAGTGAACTAAACAACCTAAAACAGGTGGTCTCGGACCGCTTGCTAGTGAACTCTGGAGCGTGGTGGGATGCAGTCCGTACCAGAACACAGGAAGCATAGTATTTACGAGTCACGAGAACGCGAAAATCTTTAGCGAAAGAGTGAAGCAGAATTAAGTGTTGAACAGTGTCGTGTAAAGTAAAAACAACTATCAAACTAAAAACTATACATAAAAGTCAGAGCCACCTGTCGCCAGTGAAACGAGGGGGTAACGTATTGTAACCCTAGTTATATAAGCACAGGCGGAGCCCTCTACTGGACTCTATGGGTACTACATCTCAACCATACCATGCAAGCATTCACCTACTGAGACTTCTATAAACGTAGCCGGCCCCCGGGGCGGGCCTACCTGAATGCGCGCGCAATCACACCGTATAAAAGGCGGCCTCGCCTCCTGACCGTCATCCCACACCCTCTTCAGCAAGCGGCATAGGACAGACAGTGCCCCGAGTAGAGGGCTCCGCCTGTGCTTATATAACTAGGGTTACAATACGTAACCCCTCGTTATATCTCACACAGGCTCCGCCCTCTACTGGACTCTATGGGTACAGTAGGCGGAGCCCTGATGCATAAACGCGCTGACGTCCAACAACATCGGCCCCCCCACACTGCCCCTGACCGGCTTTTGGTTAACAGCCACTGCGCCGCCACTCCCTCTCCTCCAGTTGTGACCGCGGAGAAGATGGGGCCGCAGATCACTTGGCTGGTAGAGCACACTCAGACACGCTTACCTCGTGAAGAGTGTGCATGAAAAAAAAATAGTGAGGAAGGCTCTCCCCCCCTGCCCATAGGCAGGCGAGGAGAGTCTTCCAGCCCCGCCTGGGGCTTACTGCACCCTATGTTCCCCGGGTCCCCAAGGAGCATGGGAAAAACATAAGTGCATTATGTCCAGGGGAGGGGGGGATCATTACTCCCCCAGCCCCCCTCACCAGTCCTGTGTTGCTCCAGCAAGCACAGACGACGAGAAGGAGTCCGTGATGTCCAAAAGATAAAACTTTATGAAGGGGCCTGGCGTGGACCAAGACGCCGCCGTGCATATGTCCTCCACACTCACGCCTTTGAATAAGGCTGTTGACACAGCCATACCTCGTGTATAGTGTGCACGGACCCCCGCGGGGAAGGCTCTCCCCGCCTGTCCGTAGGCATGTGAAATGCACTCGCAGAGCCATCCTGCCAGGCGTTTCTTGGACAGAGCTTTACCGGCCACACCACCCCCAAAGCACACAAACAGCTGTTCAGTGCGCCTCAGGGCAGCCGTACGCTCCACATAACATGCTATTGCGCACCGGGCAGAGGAGGTGCAATCTAGCCTCCCTGGGCCCCAATATGGGGTGGAAGATTAAAGCCACCTAACTGAATAGCTCTTGACCTGAACGAACTCCTTAGGCTTTTAGGAATAAAGGAGGGGTTCGGCCTGAGTGTCGCCCCGCTACGGTCACCCCGGATTACCAAGCAACTTGGGTGCACCGATAGCGCGGTCAGCTCAGACACTCTCTTGGCTGAAGTTAAGGCAAGCAGCAACGCTGTCTTCCATGACAGTGCTTTCAGGGAGGAGAGCTCCAGAGGCTCAAATGGTTCTGTGACCAGAGCCTCGAGCACCAACGGCAGATCCCACTGCGGGGAGGAGGCGTGCACCACTGGGCGCTGCCTTCTGACCCCCTGCAAAAACCGCGACATAAGCGGCTGACTGAAGGCTGACCTGCCGCCAAATCCCTCATGACAGGATGAAATGGCTGCTGCATACACTTTAACTGTGGAATGAGCAAGCCCCCTGTCCACCAATAACTGTAAGTAGGACAGAATAGAGCCCAACGAACAAGATAGGTGCACTAGACTCCGTTCCTCACACCATCGCTGGAATCCCAACCACTTTGGCGTGTAGCAAGCTGTGGTGGATCCCGCTCTTGCTGCCTGGATAGTCTGGATAACCTTGTCAGACAATCCCCCTCGTCTCAGCCTGTCCCTCTCAGGAGCCAAGCCAGGAGAGGTTGGCCCAGAGTGGGTAACGCCCCTATTGCACCTGCTTCTTGAGACATCGCCCCCCAGAACTGAGGAATCGCCCAGGGCTGGCCCACCATCATCTGTGTCAACTCTGTGAACCACGGCGCTCTGCGGTGATCTGGGGCCACTAGGATGACTGACAGATGCTCTCGTCTCACTCTCTCCAGGAGGGGGAGAATGAGGCGCAGCGGTGGAAAGGCGTGGAGCAGCTTTTTTGGCCATGGCTCGTGTGCAAACGCGTCCACCCACAAGGGCGGACTTTCCCGCCGAGCCATGGAAAACCACAGGGCACATTGGCTGTTGCGCCTGCTGGCGAACAGGTCCACCTCCGCTCTCCCGAACTGGGCCCAGGTCTGCTTCACCACCTCCGGGTGAAGCACCCACTCGCCTGGCAGGGGCCCGCCTCTTGACATGAGGTCGGCCCCCCTGTTCTCCAGTCCCGGGACGTGGAGGGCTCTCAGAGACAACACAATCTCCGAAGCCCATAACCACAGTTTCTCCGCTGTGGTCAACAAGGCGGCGGAGCGGACTCTGCCCTGCCTGTTGATGTACGCCACTGTGGTACAGTTGTCGCTCCTCACCAGCACATGTTTGCCCTGTATAAAGGGTTTGAAATGCTGGAGGACCAACACCACTGCCTGCAGCTCTAGAAGGTTGCTGTGCCGCGTCTCTGTCAGAGACCAGTGACCACCTATGGCTCTCTCCAGGCAGGTCCCCCCCCATCCTGTCACGGATGCGTCTGTGAACACCGTGACGTAGGAGGTCACTCGCCCCAGTGGAGTTCCCCTGCGGAGATGCTCCGGGGACCCCCAGTATCGGAGGTTGCCCCCCACTGAGGGGGGGATGGTCACCAGACGTCGTTTGTGCCTCTTGGGATCTAAACGAAGGCCGGTAAACCACCTCTGCAGGCACCTCTGCAACTGCCCTGAGCAGGGATGCCTGTCTGCTCTCTGACAGGGTGGCGCGTAGCCTGCCTGCATCGAGCACCATCCCCAGATACTGCACCTGCTGGTGAGGTATGGTTAGGTAAAACCCAACTCGGTTAGGTGTAGGATCAATTGGGCTGTATGAAACATTGCCCATTCCCTGGACCTGGCCATGACTATGAGGTCGTCCAGATAAAAGAAAAACCTCATGCCTCGGTCGCGCAGCGGCTGCAGCGCTGTGGCCACACATTTGCTGAACGTGCGTGGGGACAGGGAGTAGCCGAACGGCAGTCTGCTGTACTCGTAGGCTATCCCCTGGAAGGCAAAACGCAAATACTTTCTGTGCTCTGGAGCAATTTCGACATGAAAGTAAGCGTCCTTCAGGTCGATGGTTGTGAACCAATCGCCCGGCTGCACTTGGCCCAATAACTGTTTCACAGTTAACATATGGAATTTTTTGCAGGCAATGTGCTGATTCAGGCTGCGGAGATCTAGAATGGGTCTGAATTCTCCCGTCTTCTTGAGAACCAGGAAGTACGTGGAATAAAGACCCTGTTCTCTGTGCCAAGGGTGCACAACAGACACCGCCTGTTTTTGCACCAGGGCCTGAATCTCTGCTGAGAGGAAACCTATCCCCTCCTGGGAAGATAGCTTCGCCTCTCTTATGCCTTTGAATGGAGGAGGGACACTGCAAAACTGGAGTGAGTAACCCCGTTTCAGTGTCCTGTCCATCCACTCTGTTAATACACAGCTGAGTTTCCATTCCCCATAACACTGCGTTAGGGGACAGGCCATCAGCTGTGGAGCCCCAGCTAGGAAGCTGTGGTACTCCCTGGTGACCCACTCCGCCGCCAAACTCTCCATAAAAGGAAGTTCGGCCCATGGGGGGTCGACACAGAAAGGGCATATTTTCCACTGAGGTCCCTGAACCTCACAGCCCCTATCCCGGTTCTCCCCTGTGACCCCAATGCAACTGTCCACCCTGATGGCTGGAATGAACTCCACCTGCACTCTGGACCCCATACCAACAACATTTGTCAGGGAATGCCTCCCTCTCATCTCCCAACTCATAACCACAATCATTAACTCCTCCCTCTGCTCTGGGTCAGTCCCCCCCGCACTCAAACTGGCTGCTGTTACACCCATACTGAAAAGACCTGGACTCACACCTGACATCATGTCCAACTTCCGGCCCATCTCGAATCTCCCCTTCCTATCAAAACTACTCGAACGTGTTGTAGCCTCCCAACTAAAATCCCACCTCAGCTCCAATAACCTGTTTGAACCCTTTCAATCAGGATTCCGCACAAAACAAAGCACAGAAACAGCCCTCCTCAGAATCACTAACGACTCCTCCTCTCCTCAGACTCCGGCAACCTCAACATCTTCATCCTCCTCGACCTCACAGCAGCGTTCAACACCATCAACAACACCATCCTGCTGTCCCGCCTGGAATCATCACTTGACATCACCGACACTGCACTCTCCTGGCTGAAATCCTACCTCACCAACAGACACCAGTTCATCCATATCATTAACCGCACTTCCTCCACTGCTCCTCTGTTCCAAGGCGTCCCCCAGGGTTCGGTGCTTGGTCCCCTCCTCTTCATCCTCTATATGCTCCCCCTTGGAAAAATCATCCGCCGCCATAACCTTCAGTATCACTGCTACGCAGATGACATCCAACTCTACATCTCCACAAAAACCATCACTGCCACAACTCACTCCACACTCACCAACTGTCTCTCAGAAATTAAATCCTGGATGCAAACAAACTACCTTCAACTGAACAGCGACAAATCAGATATTATCATAATCGGACCCACATCCCGCACCAACACCACCCAGAACTTCAACCTCACCCTTGAAAACGCCACTCTAACTCCCTCTCCTCACATTCGCAACCATGGAGTAATTTTTGACAGCCAGCTCAAATTCAATAAACACATAAACCATATCACCAGGACCGCCTTCTTCCATCTAAAAAACATTGCCCGCCTCCGCACCTCACTCTCCTTCCCGGCTGCTGAAACCCTCATCCACGCATTCATCACTTCAAGACTGGACTACTGTAACAGCATCCTGTATGGCTCATCATCCAACATTCTAAATAAACTGCAATATATCCAGAACTGTGCTGACCGCCTCCTCACCACACCCGCTCCAGAGACCACATCACCCCCGTCCTTCAAAACCTGCACTGGCTCCCTGTCCGTCAACAAATACACTTCAAAATCCTTCTGCTAACACACAAAGTTCTCAACAACCAGGCCCCCCCCTACCTCACCGACCTGACGCAGCCTTCGCTCATCAGAAGCCAACCTCCTTTCTATCCCCAGACGAACCAAGCACCGAACCTGGGGGGACAGAGCCTTCTCCATTGCTGCCCCCACCCTCTGGAACTCCCTTCCACAACACATCAGAGACTGCACCGACCCCCCCACCTTCAAAACACTGACCAAAACACACCTCTTCAGACTGGCTTTTAATTTGTGAATTATGTTGTGTTGCTGTTTTAATATTTTGTTATTCTTTTATATGTGTTGCTGTTTTAATATTTTTTTTAAATTCTATTATATCTCGTTTTATCACCACTGTAAAGCGTCTTTGAGCACCTGAAAAAGCGCTTGGAAATTAAATGTATTATTATTATTATGAAAATAACCTGCCGATGCTCCATGGTGGGGGCTACGGTAGAAATTGCCGGGATTTGCGTTTTTACCCCCTTAATGTCTGACCAATTGTTGAACAGCATTTCCGTGCACATGACTTGTGTTTAAAGTTTATAGTCCGTTTGAGTTTTGCCCGTGTGAACGTAAACGAACCTTCTGAAAAATGAAACAATGTAACAAACTGTCGTCTGGTGCGTACTAGAGAAACGGACTATTAAGCTGTGAATGCGACCTAAGGCTACCACTTACATATTAAGACCTTTTTAATAATGATTGAGATACTCGCTTAACCTAAGAATAACATTTTGATCCAGGTTTCAGTACCTGCATAAGGAATTGCGCCCCGTGTCTCAGGTTGTCAGCAAACACATGAGTGTAAAAAGCCTTGATACGTTTTTTATTGAGCCAGCGCTGACATCGGACATGTTCCTGAGATAACTCCTTCAAGTTTGGCCGACGGGTCACCTGAACGGGTAATGACAGGAAAAAGACAGAGGAGAATCATGCAGAAAGTGTTTCAGTGATGTTAAGAATGTAGTGAAGGTAACAGACTGAACTGAATGTGTACATACTGTCCTGACGTGAGCGCAGACCATGAGGCCCACGTTCTTTGTGAAAGAATTCACCAGCTGAATGAGAGCAGGACGGGAGTTTGGATACCCAGTCATCACCAGACACTGCGGCCTGGGAATGGGGAATTCAAACATTTAAAGATGAACTTAAACATCGCATAAAAAAATGTTTTAAAAGCACTTTCAGTTTTGATGGAAATCACAGGTTGGTTCTTTTTAAATCAAATTCTGTAAAAAAGAGACTGTTTCCACAATCTGGCAAAAAAAAACGTTTAAGTTTTTAGGTTTATTCATTCACTTTTGGAAACTAAACAATTACAATTGTCAGTGGACTGCATTTGTGTAGCGCTTTTCCTGTGAGGTTCCTTCTCGGCAAGTTGACTTTATGTTGTCATTTTGTAATTCCTGTCTTATTTTGTTACTCACCTCTCCTCTCGTTTCAGTTTGATTGAGCTTGATTGTTCCCCGCCTGTGAAATCATCCAAATAAGGCTCAACTGTTCCCCATCATCCCTCTCCCTATGTATTTAGTCTGTGTCCCCATTCCAGTCCAGTAGTGTTCCCCCTAGTGTTTAGTGTCTTTTGTGTACCTGATCTTGCTACGTTTTCTGGCCCTGCTTTCATCTACTCCTCATCTGTTGTGGCTCCCTGTCCGAATGATCCGCAGTGTACGGACTTTTTGCAAAGTAAAGACTGTTTCTTCAAACTGAAGCTTTTGTCTCTGAGCCGTGATGTTGCAAGTCAGCATTCACCCGTTGACATTAACACATATTCCGTGCCATTGGGAGCAATTTGGGGTAAAGTATTTTGACAAAGGACACAATGACATGTTAACTGCAGGGCCAGGTCTATCTCCTGAGCCACTGCCGCAAAATCTGTATGCTACTTCAGCACAACAGACATCATCATGGATTTAACTGGCACAAACCTGAGTCAGGCAGACTAGACAAACATATTCAATTCAACAACCTTTCTTCCAAAGCACTCTCACTGTTTTGTAAGAGGGTGGAGTGCAGGTTTACAAGAAAACAAATATTTTCAATGACATTGCCCCTTGAATTGCACACTACTTGATTTTAAACATATATTAGAAAAAGTTTTCTGAGTTGGTATAAAGCTGTAACTGATTCTGAAACCAGAAACAAAACCCAAATCTGGAACATTGAGCTGACCTGAAGTTTTTAATGTGGTCTTCGACTCCAGTGAGGTTCATACAGTGAGTCAGAGCTTGGTTGTAGATCAGAGCCTGGGTGGACGAACCCCAGTTCACATCTACAGGACAAACACACACACACACACACACACACACACACACACACACACACACACACACACACACACACACACACACACACACACACACACACACACACACACACACACACACACACACACACACACACACACACACACACACACACACACACACACACACAGATCACAGTAGGTTGGCAGTTACTAGCATCATTGCGCAACACATTGATGGAAGCAGAATCAAGTGGTTGGTATAGATCAGATTTACTCTTAGTAATAAGCAAAGAAAATGTAAGATCATCATGTCCTCACCAGGTTTGTGGTAGCTGACATAGATGTATAGAGCGAGGACGATGAGCAGAGTGACCAGAGCCGCCCACCAGTTGATGACAAACATGACCACCACGCACAGCACCGCCCCGGCCAGAGACACCCACATGTTGTAGTACTTGAAACTTGGGCGCCACCCTGTGTTAACAGACAGGAATGAAACCAAAAGAGCCATTCTAAAATAGGCAAATATAAACAGATCATCATATAAGGAAAAATCTGAACTGAAACAAAGAAAGTTTTAGAGCACACTTCTTCACCATATATTTACTTGATATAGCCTAAAACCAGACATGTTTTGCAAACAATCCATGTTTGAACCCTTATCCTAACAATGTTTCTGGTCAAGTGCAGCCCTAGAAATATACTTGTTACCAATATAGTTTTACAATACAACATAAAACTACACATATTGTTGGGAATGTTGTCCAAAAGTTCAAGACCAACAAAAGTTTTGTTATCCTCTGAAGGCATGGTAAAAACAGGCATTAAGTTAACTTTCAGTAACAACGACAATGAGAGCTCTAAACCATTGTCACCTTAGGGGACAGAGTAAGATAAGAAATACCTACTTAAATCGAAAATTGAGGCTTAACTGAGTATTTTATTTTCTTCCGAGTACTTGAACTTGTCATCAACTTAACTTTCAACGCAAGGCTCTACTCCCAACCCAACGGCAAAAAAAAAGTGTAACAAAGGTGTAAGAAGACTCTTTGATCTCGAATGTATTCAAAAAGTTAGAGACCTTTTCAAGTCAACTCTTATGTCATGGCATGCATCTTATATAATCATCATCTTAGATCGCGTCATCTATTGAGACTGAATCAATTCAACTTTGGGTTTACCTGGAGAGTTGGCCAGGGAGGCGTGGAAGACAGAGAAGTTAATGAGAGCATACGACGCCAGGAAGAAGTTCGAGATGATGGGAGCGATGATGTTCAACTCCGCTAACAGGCAACAACAGAAAGCTTTGAATGAATATGAACTGTTCATTCTAGTTTTAATCTTTAGCTGCAACAGCAACAGACAGCAGCTTACCAATAAGGATGAAGGCCAGGCCGATGAAGAAGGTCAGGACGTAACCACGGAGAGGCTCGTTGTTCTTCCCATAACCCTTTGCAAACATACCCAGTCCTGGATAAATGTTGTCCTTACAAAGCGCCTAGATAACAAAACATTTAGTTAATTATTTATTACATTTGTTAACAACGTTTTTAAGAGAGAGAGGGATATGACATATGAAACTCTTAGATCAGGCTCATGCTTGGATGGATTGGACTAGGGATGATAATTTAGGCCTCTATCTCTCGAAATCTGGGTTTGACCCAAAAAAAGCTAAATGTATCCAATGATGAGAGAAGGTAAACGCTGTTAAAAGCTAATAACAAAAGCTAACAGTTCAGGGTTTTTTTCCCAGGCCATTTTCTTTTGTCGTTGGCTTTTTTTCATTTAGCCATTCACAACACATACCAATAACAACATTACAAATGTAACTCCTTAAGTCACTATATTTTGGTTGCTGATGATACACATGTTCAATTTTAAACAGTTATTGTCGTTAATTCCTCTATTTATGTCTGTGTAAGAAGATGTTTTTTGTTCATTTGTCTTGTAATAAATCGGATTATGAAGGAGTTTCTGACCTGGAAGACTTTGGGCGCGCTGACCAGCGAGGCCAGAGCCGAGGACAGAGTAGCTGAAAAAATCCCTGCAGAGATCAGAGGACCGAAGCCTGACACCAGACTCATGACCTGTAACACACACACACACACACACACACACACACACACACACACACACACACACACACACACACACACACACACACACACACACACACACACACACACACACACACACACACACACACACACACACACACACACACACACACACACACACACACACACACACGAAGTTATGGGATACTGTTTGTGTCTTATTTAGTTCTCTATGATATGCAAAACAAACCACATACTGTAGAGCAGTGGTTAGCAATGACATCTTAAGGCTCCCTCCATAGAACCAGCTGATTTTGGTGTGTAAAAGAACAGTTTGAGGTGCATAGAAACAACTTTTCCGTTTGCTCAGAAATAGCTTTTTGCGGTACATAGAAACAACATTTATTTGCGTAGAATCTAATTGCAGTGAGTAGAAACTTGGGTTATGTTTTGTAACCCTAGTTCCACATATACCTGGACTCTATGGGTAATACTCTGTCCAAGCCCAAATAGGTTTCCTGTGATTGGAGAACAGAATTGAGTTAGATCAACTGTTGCTATTTGCCCTGAGAAGAAACAAAGGTGTTCAGCTTGCATCTGCCTCTCTTTCTTTTAATAATTCTCTTGTTTTTGCTTTTTCTTCTATGGAAGCATAAATCTAACAGGGGTCTCAATGAAAAAATTATGATTTAACAATCAGTCAATGATTGGAAGGAATGACAACTCAATTTTGACTATGTAGATTATTGTTTGATGTCACCCCTACTAATCTAATATAGTCTGATCTGGAATTTAATCTTGTCTAAGTTGTGTGATCTAAATCAGGCTTGACTCGGTTATTTAACAGCGGTGTAAGTGAACAGTTTATAAATGCGAACAAGTGGGGACCCTAAGACATTGTTCCTAAAAAAACTCCTTTCATGACATAATATGTATGTAATTAAATTACAGACTGAACAGAAGGACAGAAGGCAGCTCCATTGTGAAACATCAACACCTACCAACATTATGTGACGTCTGTTGGCATGTGAGAGGACGAGAACCACACAAGGATGTTAGATTTATCTGTTTTTCAGTTGGACAGATTTTAGTGAGACACAGCTAAACCTAATAATATAATTATAGTTAAACCAGAGACAGTGTTTCCGTCTGTAGCAATAGACAACATCTAAACAATGTCAGGGATATCAGTGTCAGAGAGCTGTGTGTGTGTGTGTGTGTGTGTGTGTGTGTGTGTGTGTGAGAGTGTAGGTGGATGTTGTCAATGCTCTCATTCAGCTCGAGCTCCAACCAGAAAGAACCTTGTGACTCAAAACAACAGCCACTATTATCACTGCTGCACTGTGGAGAACAGCTCTGTCTTTTACACACACACACACACACACACACACACACACACACACACACACACACACACACACACACACACACACACACACACACACACACACACACACACACACACACACACACACACACACACACACACACACACACACACACACACACACAGGCACGCAGAATCACGAGCTGCAGTCTGACACAATTTACACTTTTTAATTTGACAGAGTCTGTTAATGTCCCTAAAGAGTTGTAAATGATACATCTGCTTTCCATTGTTATCATTGAAGTATATGCCAGGCACCAGACGTAGCAAATCAGTATTGGGCTGAAACTAATGTATCCTTTGATAGTCCTAAATACCTTTTTGTATTAATCTCAAATACATACAATAGTTGTACTTGAGGTAATAAAAGTTGTGTATCTTGAGGCTAAATATTGCAGTGTTGGCAATTGTAGCACCAAAACCAAGTGTGTAAAGTGTGTCTTTATTATGGAAAGACAGTCAAGGTCTCATTATTAAGGTAAATGAAAAGTCTCATGATGGTCTGGAAGGCTGCATAAACAGCAACAAACACAAGATCTAAAAGATGAATGGGATCAGATTTCTACTTCGATGGACTGTCAATGTGTGTTGACGGTCTTATCCTGACACGGCATCTCCGTCAATGTGTAGGCTTCCATAGGAAAACAATGGCTGTGGGTGTTTGGATACACGTCACATCTGCTCATGTGTGTTGGCCTTTATGTAACACACATTCCTGAGCTGGCCTGTTCAGTATTTTGAATAATAAAACAGTATTGTATCTTATTGGTCATCAGATCTTTAGGGTTGGGGTTAGCGTCCGTTACCTGGAAGTCGTTCATCAGGCCGAACTGACAGCCTCCCTCCTTGCAGATGGAGAAGTCGTAGCCCAGCGTGCAGGCGGCGTCGGTGCAGTTCACCGTGTCGCTCACCGTGTCGTTTTGATCGCCAGTGGCATCCCTGACAATGCAGGAGCCTGGAGGATGAGAAAACCGACACACACTCTAACATAAGCCACAAACAGGGAGATTTAGTAAATCATGCTTTTGGTTTATTAGGTTATCTTTGTTTCCTTCAAGGTTCAAGGCTTTTATTGTCATGTGCACAGTAGCTACAGTGTAGTTATGACAATGGAAATCTTAGGTCACAGCTCCTCCAACAGTGCAACACAATAAAACAGATAATAGTGCAAATAAATAAAATAAAATAGAATATAATAAAATTGTGCAGAATAGTCTATATACAAGTAATTGGAATATTGATATAAGTTACAAACGGATGAATGTTATGTATGTTCTTTTAAAAGTTCAGGTGTTTAACAGTCTTATGGCCTGTGGGATGAAACTGTCCCTGAGTCTGGTGGTTTTTTGGCTTTGCTGCACTATTGAGTATTATCCCCAAAGAACACTGACCACTCATGGATGTATCACACACCAATTGTATTGTACTTTTCCTTCCTTTTTCATTTATTGTGGTTAATTTCATATCTTAAGTTTGATTTTTAAAGTAACAACACAAGATGTGTCGATAACAATTATTCATCAATGTGTACAGCGAGAGTAATATATGTTTCAATATACATGTTTTAATAGGACCAAAATGGGTGCAAAATAGTCATTGTATACATCTCCTTAATATTTGCCAGATATGTGACTTAAACAGCATTGTCATATGATGTATAATAGCTGTAAAAATATTTATAAAATGCATATCATCACAGTTTTACGTGACACAATTTGTGCAACAAATGAACAGCAGTTCTGAAGTAAGCAAGTCTTAATGATTTTTGGAATAGGAGCTACCAATGAGTGTTAAATACCTGCAGAGATGGCAACGGCAATGTATGTGATTCCTGTGATGAGAATGGCCAGCAGAGTACCTTTAGGGATCGCTGACTGGGGGTCCTGAGGAAAGAGACACAATTTAAAATGTGGTTTGAGCCTCAAGCTAATGAGTGTGATACATAGCTAAAATAATATTTTCTCTGACTTCCCCTGGTGAAAGTAATAATTCAAATGTATTTGTAACTTCAACCATATAACACATTTCATACAACAAGTATGTGTTCTGAAAAAGACAAAACAAAAAAAAGTAGTCACATCGAAGAGAGTTAAGAAGTCAGAACAATAAATAAATATTACATGACAATTATTACTCTATGTGAGCTTACCATTTGGTGAGTTTATAGATGAATACATGATAGGAAAATTAAGGTTTTCTTTTATAAATATCAAACTGTGTTCACATGCTCAACTCCACATATAGACTATTTCAGGTTTTTTTATGAAACATATCCAACATAAGCATAGACTTAAGTCCTGGAGCAATGTTCCTTCATGTAAAAGAGGCAGAGCAACATAGTGATGAGTTAGTAACCTGAACTCTACCGTCTGAAACTAGGCCTTAAAGTGTTTTTCAAAACGTTGAAAAGGGCAATTTAAGTACCTGGCTGTAGTGTTTAGACAGTCAAGAAAAGTCTAAATAACCGCGAGAGAAATATGGTGAGCTTTTTCTAGGTGTTACCTTATTCTTGAAATGCAATATGGCCAAAAACATATACATTATCGAGCCATACAATGACTGATTTCTGAAACGCTATATACAACAGTGTCCACAGGGCTTGGATCATCAGATGAAGCAGAGATATAGATTTGAGTGTCATCTGCGTATAAATGGATGCCAAGCTGTTGACTAATACAACTAAGTGGCAGCTAGTAAAGAAATGCAAGAGCGGGGCTTAAGACAAAATCTTAGGACACACCACAAGACACATATTTACTTTCTGAACAGTACTATATGCCTGTATTATATTCTGCAAAATGTAAAACTCACTGTGAGGTCTCCGGAGATGTTGGCTCCAGCCAGGATCCCGGTGGCCGCAGGGAAGAAAATGGCGAACACTGAGAAGAATGTCTCCTCATCTCTAAAGTCTGGACCAAAGTTCTCTAAAAGGATAGCAGCTAAAAGAGAAGAGAACCAACACAGAGGAGAATAGTAAGTATTTTTCAGTAATACATTCTCAAACTGCATAGGTTAGGTCAGGGACACTTGAATAGACCAAATGTTTGTATAAATCAAAAAAAGTGCAGACTTACAATTGTAGCCAAAGAATCCTTTGGGGTCTTTGCTTTCCATTGACATGAAGCTTCCTATGAAGTAGTTTGCGATGGCTGCCAGAAGGATCACCAGGAGGACGATCTGAGCCTGATAGACAGAGAGAGAAAGACACAGATCGGGAGGATGGTATAATCAATGTGATGTTTTTATTATAACAAATG
This sequence comes from Dissostichus eleginoides, assembly GCA_031216635.1. Classification (NCBI taxonomy): domain Eukaryota; kingdom Metazoa; phylum Chordata; class Actinopteri; order Perciformes; family Nototheniidae; genus Dissostichus; species Dissostichus eleginoides. Next base: position 33,103,964 of record CM062269.1, read on the forward strand.
ATCTCATTACTGATCACAACATCTGCTGTTTGTGTTTGCATCTAGGATGCTAATTTATAACTTGAGACAACCACTGATCACTGATCAGGGTCAAGATTGTAACTCTAATTGCCCCTTTTTTTGTAACTGTAGCTGTAAATGACACGTGACAGTAGTAAATTGCACATAGCAAGTTCTTACAACAAGATGGATGATTGGATTATACCAGATAATGTGGCTACGCTAACATGCTAATGTTTAGCAAGTACTGTAAAATGTTCTAGCCTAATAGCATGCCATCGTTCTAAAACTCACTGCTAAACCAAAAGTACAGATGAGGGTAATGGGGAAGGGCATTAGATCTGCAGGTTTTTGGTCATGACCTGAAGATGATAAATAAATAAAGGTATTTCAATTCATCCTGGTGGGACCATGAATATCTAAACCACTCGTTAATGTAATCCAACCACTAGTTGTTTTAATTTGAATACAAACTATTATGTGATCATCATGGTGGTGGTAGAGGAAGTCAGGGAATCAACAACGTAGGATTCATCCTCTGGAGACCATGAATACTTGTAAATGGTTTCATTTTTGCCAACAACCAATGTTGAGCTATTTCAGTCAGACCAAAGGCACATGTTTGAGGCTTTAATATTAACAGCAGGGAGCTATAATTTACTATCAGCGTCATGTGTCAGTCTATGAGATGTCCTCTGAGGATGTTCAGTGTTCTGTCCTACCTTGGCTTCCCACTCCATCCCTGCTACAGAGATTCCCAGCAGCAGGATGACAGTCAGAGTCCCGACGATACGAATGTCATTTAGCTCATCAGTCATCAAAGCATCGACATCCTGCAACCAACAGCAGGAACAAGATCAATATGAGAATCTATGCAAAACAATCTGACACAATTCGAATGGTTATACCAAGTTATTTCTTACGTTAAGCATCTCAACGACTGTCTCTGCAAAGCCTACGACGTACATGGCCACAGCCACTGCGTTGGCAAAAGCAAAGATGAGACCGATGGACCCTCCGAACTCCGGTCCCAGACTCCTGGAGATCAGGTAGTACGCTCCGCCTGCACAGCAGTGACTCAGGTATTAGTCATTGTTTCATTATGGGGTACCGTAAATTTGAAAATTACCTTTTATTCTCAGGGACACTCTAGCATTGATGGTGGTTGCCAACCCAGAGGTCTTTAGGTTGAATTATGCGAGTAAAATCAACACTTCAGTTCTCTTATAACCTCTTGACTAGGGATGGGTATCGTTTGAAATTGATCGATTCCGATTCCGATTCTGCTTATCGATTCCGGTTCTTATCGATTCCCCGTTTCGATTCCAAAATTGTAAAAGAAAGAGGTCAAATGTTTAGAAATATCTTTATTTTTTCGAGCTTTTAACTGACATTTTTATAAATAAAAAAAATACACAATAGCTGTGCTTTATTTCAACTGAGGTAGTAGCAGGAAACCTACTGACATACGTTTTATAACAGTACCTGGCTTTTACTGTACAAGTACCCTACTATTGTCACACTTTTTTTTAACCTTGCATACCTAAATGACGGCGCTTCGACAACCGAGAAGGGATGTAGCCCTTTGACAACAAATGCTGTTACCGCTCTGTGAAACTCCTCCGTTTTTTCTCTGGTCAGCTTTCCTTTTAATGCCAAAGAGAACGGTGTGTCGCGGCTAGCTGTACCTGGCACTTCTGGACATGCAAGCGGCGGGTCCGGGGTGCTAGTGCTATTGATGCCATACTCGGGCTCAGAGACCGCAAACCTGAACAAGCTATTAGCTTGCCACAGGCATTGCACTTTGCCTTGCCTTTCTCTTTTTGTGTGTAGTGGAGCCACACTTTTGAGCGTTTACCGCGATGCATATTTGGTGTTATGAGGTGACTGAGCCCGAGCCGTGCATGCTGCTGGGTATCTAAACAAATCAAATCACACGCTGCTGTTCCGTTGATGCGTGATATCGTCACGTTACTACAGGTCCTTACAGATAGCTATGTAGCCTTAGCCTACGTCCTAGCAGATATGTAGGCTTTCTTTGCAATACTAAAGGGTTAGTCTACCGTGTTTAGGAACCGTTAAACAGAACCGAAATTGTTTTTTTGTATGGGTACCCGGTACCCGGCATTTTCTTATCGGTTCTAATCTGGAACCGAGTTTCGGTTCCCAGCCCTACCCCTGAGCCATCAATCAACTATAGCTATCAGTATTACTTCAAATATGTTCTTTATCCAGTGGTTTATACAAAAGGAAAAAAAGGTTTCATATGTCTGAAAGTTGGCTGCTAAATGTTAGGGTTTTTGGCTCTCATAATATGTTGCTTTAAAAATAATCTGTATTTCAGGATAACTGGGTGGTAAACTCCACAATAATCAGATGACATTTTCAAAATAAAAGCATGTGTACAGTTGCTGTCATCACCTCCTCGTACGAAGCCGTTGGTTGCTATAGCAGAGGTGGACAGACCGGTGATGGTGGTGACGACACTCGCCATCAGAATGATCGCAATGGTGAGACCTATTAAACATAAAAAAAACATAAACAAACTAAGAAACACAGTTCGGAGAATTATGAAGCAACAGTTTTGATGAATCATATCATTTCCAGAATTTATTAGCTTATTCAAGCAGGCAAACAGGCCCAACATTCTCTAATGATGAACTTACCATACCAATTAGCCGTTAGCTCAAATTGATAAATCAGCTCATTTCAAGCTTTCACAGAACTTTTATCAATGTAATCCAATGGCTCTCATTATATATTCCTGAACATCAATGTTTAGTTCACAATATCAGTTAATTGTTTACTGAGGCTTTTTCTTAATGTAAACATATTCCATGAAAAGTCAAAAACCAATACTGTAGTGCGTCTCTCAATTCTTTCTGACTTCCTGTCTGTGGCTCTCAGCTCCATGCCCAATGGTCCCAACTGAAGAAGTCGCATTTTTAAAAAGGTATTAGAAATGTATATTTTATCCAACATTACACAAACAGTGGGAAAATTGTGAAATTGTTAGGGACATTATTCATTAGCAGATGAATCCACGTTTGGTTATAAGTATTTGTGGAAGCAGGACAATGTGCATGGGACACGGCACAGAGGCACATGATGGTACACCCACAATACTTTTTATTAGATACATTCAGTGTTGGTTTGGGTCTATTAATGGGAATAGTTGATAAGAATAGAACATTAACCTGTAAGTATTGTGGCTGCCAAATAGTACATCTAATGAGACTTTCTGATCTCTTGGCACTTGAAGGAGAATGACCTCATACTTGGATTCTTCTCAAACATTTAAACTCAATGTACCCACCGATTCCAGCGTGGCCAACGATCCAGGTCATTCGGATGAAAAGCATCACACCCCAGATATTCAGCATGCAGCGGACCTGTAATGCACAAACATGTTAGTCTTCTGTGGGCCAGCCTGTAACCCCAGATGGGAGATGAGTCTACGCTATAACAATTGCTGTTGAAAACATTGATTTGATCAGATAAGATGAAATATCACAGTGAGAAACAGAGGACTACTCCTTTAAATGTTCCTGTACAGAACACTAACCAGGACTCCTTTGACCCAACCAAACTTGATAGTTCCTCCTTTAGTATTCTTTGCCGCCAACGCCACCGCTGCCTCCTCAGCTGCTGAAGGCTCCTCTCCATTGGCCAGTCCGTCTTCAAACGGATCCTGACAACCAATCACAGCCAAGGGGAAAAGGGTGACAGAAAAAAAAAACAGGAGAGTAATCAATTAGTGGATCAATGAAAAAGAAAAATATACCTACATCTGAAGAGGCCCTATTGTGCTTTTTGGGCTTTTCCCTTGAGTTCTATAGGTTTTTGAGTATGTAAAAGGTCTGCAAAGGCTAAAATCCCTGTGTTCCCTCCAGAGGGAGTTTCTCTCCCACACACTCCCCCTCCCTGCCTGAAACACCTCCATTGGATTCCTTTGTTTACTTTCGTGACATAGTGACCTCACTAGGTAATACTTGCACTTCTATTGGCTGGCAATCCAACACATTGTACGTGATAGGGGTGGGACATCTCTAAGTGGTTGACAAATCCCAAAAGAGGCGGTTGGCTAACCAATCAGAACAGACTGGGCTCTGGTTTCAGACAGAGGGTGAAAAGAGGTGCTGCAGCACAGGCAGTATGAGAAACGTAAAGAGCTTTTTGAACATTAAAGCATGGAGACATGTCCCAGTAGAGGAACAAAATACAAATATGAGCCTAAAATAATTAGCATATTGTTATCCCTTTAAAAATAAATGTTTTAGTGGATTTTGTACGTCATCCAACATCCTGCTGTTAGAATACTATCAGTGTACAATGTATGGCTATGTTGCAGCTACCTAGAGGAGTGGGATGCCTACAGGGTCATGAGATGCAGCATTGTGTGTGTGTGTGTGTGTGTGTTTGTGTGTGTGCTTGCGTGTGTGTTTGTTTGTTGGGGTCATGCCTCCAGTGATGTCACTAAGCCCACTCGGAGTCTCTGAGATTGAGTGTAGGGAATGTGTTCTGTTTTCAGCTTGCATACCTCTAATCACCGCCCATAACTAAACATTAACTTAAGAAAAAATGGAGGAGCTGCATTTGATTTGGTCTTCAAATGAATGAAGGTTTAGTAGAACTTTCTTACTATTAACTATCATTTATTTTACAACTGCTACTCTGAAGATTCTCATATCAATGAATAATACAGATATTTGTTATGTTTTTAAATCATGTATGATAGGTTAAGATTAAACTCTATTGATTCCTTGCAGAAATTCACAAGTATAAACACTTCAAACTACTATATATATTAGGAATGTGATGATGTGCAGAATGAGTACCTTTACACTTTGAGTACATTTTAAGACTACTTGTGTACTTTTACTCAAATACAATTTGGAATTTAATGTAACTTGTTATTCTACGCTGTTGTAGTGCTACTTTTACTTCACAGTTATTTCAGAGTATTCGAGAACTTCACCATCCTCTGTTTAAAAGTGCGGTATTGGCAGAGGTGGGAGAAGTATACTCAGATGATCTTGTACTTAAGTAAAAGTAGAAGTACCGGAATGTAGGAATACTCTGTTACAAGTAAAAGTCTGCATGCATTCAACAGAATAATACATATGATTTTTTAAATAATGATTGATCATTAAAGTGTTATCAAAGCTGGTAAAGGTGCAGCTAGTTTGAATGACTTTGTATACTGCAGGGTAGCTTGTGAATTTACTCCAGGTGGAACTAAAGTCTGATTTAAGAGTTGATTATATTTCACATCGTTAATCCAAATCTGTAAAGTAACTAAAGGTATTAAATAAATGTAGAGGCGTACAAGTACATGATTTACCTCTGAATTGTAATGGAGTAAAAGTTCAAAGTATACAAGAAATAGAAATACTTAAGTAAAGTAAGTATCTCAAATTGTACTTAAGTGAGGTACTTGAGTAAATGCACTTAGTTACTTCTCATCTCTGGGTATTTGTACTTTAACTTTAGGTCAAAACGTCTTCCACCACAAACGTGCGTGATAATTTCCGCAGTGTAGGCTATGATGTTTAATGCTATTAGGGGAATGAAAACACATTTTATTTGTACTTTATCGAGTTCATCGTGCAGCTCTGACAGCGAAGGTCTGCCCCACTTCTCCCCGAAAGGCGCAGCGGTCTGCCGGTAGAAGTCGATGTTGGGCACGGCGTCTATGGTGTTGTGTCCAAAGGTCCTCATGTAGTAGGTATTGGAGTGGGAGTCGGAGATGTGCGTATGTCCCGTGCCCGTTGAATGGAGGCTGACCGAGTCGCTCCGCGCCGTGTCCGGCTCGTGGAAGACATCCGGCGGGAGCCCGATGTCCATGGCGCTGCCCAGGGCGCCTGCATCCAGGAAGCCCACCACCCTGAACCGGCCTTTGGACTCCTCGGGCGGCTTGGATGCATCTGTGGAGGCCGGGGCGGCTGCTGCTTCTGTCACCGTGTCCACCTGGAAGCGGCTCTGAGGGGAGCCGCCGCTCTTCAAGGCCGGCTTCTGTCCCGACATGTCCTCCCGGATTAGACGCTCGAACCTGTCCAAAGAGTCACTTCTAATGAACGGTTACCGTGTCAAAAAAACCTGCTCTAAAGCCGAGGGGAGGTCGGGGCAGCAGCTCCGCAGCATGTAGTACCGAACAGTCCCAGCAGACACACACAACCGCAGGCTGGCAGAAGAAGAAGTCATTAAAGTGTCCAAAAGAAACATTTACAAACTAAAGTTAAACACAGACTGTCATCACCTCCTCTGCGAACTCTGGGTAATGGAGCGGCCAGGACGTGACGTGCGTAAAGGACACCAACTCTCTCTCTTTGGCTCAGTGTCTCTCTCCGCCTATCAATCTGTGTCTCTCCCTCTCCATCAGTCCATCTGTCCATCCATCCACGTGTTGACGTGCGTGTCGTCCCTTCAGATGGCGACTCAAACGGTTTATTGTCATCCGTCTTGTTCCCTCTCTCCTCCTCTCTCTGGACTCTCGAGACATCTCAGCATGACGGGAACCCGGCGGAGAGGAGGAGGAGGGGGATGAGGAGGAAGGGGAAGGAATGATGGATCGGTGTCCGTTACGCACCAAACTTTGGCACGCGTCGTGGCGCATCCATGTCGAGAGGAAAAGAGAGGAAGAGACAGAAAGGACATGATGAGAGCTACATGAGACCTTGACTCATGTAGTTCGGATCACACTGGAGCGTGGGTCAGGTTATATTAACTGCAAGTGCCCTGACTGACGGCATAACTGACGTGGAAACCAAAACAAAGAAATTAAAACAAAAAGTTAATAAAACATACAAAATATAAAAACGTCAAATGAATATCTTGAATGTGTGTGTGAGTGTGTGTGTTTGTGTGTGTGGGCGTGTGTTAGGGTAAAACAAAGACATTTGTCATCACTGCTGGTGACACACTGAGACGTTCACATGGAGGCACGCAAGGAGACTAAGGGCGTGCGTGTGTGTGTGTGCGTGCGTGTGTGGGTGTGTGTGTGTGTGTGTGTGTGGTGTGTGTGTGTGTGTGTGCATCGTTTGCATAGGGAACAACAGCTGCTTTCTCTGACAAAGTGCTTGATGCTGGAGCCAAACACTGGACAATACAAGGACAGAATAAAGGGGACCAGTTCGACCAATTTCACTTTATTAAAGTTATCTAAGATTACATTTGTGAGTTATAAGCAACATGTCATCATCATTATGTCACACGTTTGCGGTTCTTTTACTGCAAACATATGTTCCTTAAGTTTTCCCCAATAAAATGAAAAAATAATATTATAGTTGAAAGATTTGTCACTTATATTGTCATAGGAACAAATGATATAGAGTAGAACAGTTCTTAATTTTTCAACAGAAAGCTTTAGGTTTTATTTTCTTATAATTATGAGTTATTGAATTTCTAAGTATTAACTATCTTGCTCTTATAACCTTTAGAAAAAGGCAAATAAATCTTAGAATATTACAGGAACATTGTTGACGAAATCCATTATTATTATTATTATTATTGTTGTTGTTATTGTTACTATTTATATTATTATTTATTATTAACATTTTAACCTTTTAAAAATATATTCAAAATAATATTCATTTAAAATATATATTTGTCTCTCATTGCTATGTTTGATTTTATTTTTCGTCAATTATATTTTCTATACCTATTGTTGTTTTTAGCTCCTGTGCATTGTATGGTACATATTTGTGCCTGACCTGAGGCCTGAGGCCTGTACTACGAAGCCGGTTCAACCTAACCTGGATATGTTTGAGTTACCCGGTTTACCTAATCCAAAACAAACGCCCTCTCGCTAAACTGTCCTACGACGCTGGTTATCAACTCGTTAACTCAAGCCAGCTTTGCCCTACATAGTTAGGTGCGCGTTCACATGAAAGGGGTGGTATTTGGAGCATTCGACCAATCACAAACATGGATAAGCGTACTGACAGCGCAGCGCGTCATACTTCCTGAATGAAAAGTCAACTATAATATTAGACAAATATGAAGACGTTAAACTTTAAACATCCATGACTTAAACACTTTATCCAGGATAAAAGCAACATAGCTGCACCTGCAAGGTGAATACAGCTGGTAAAAGAAAAAGTGTTTGAATACGTACATTAACAGGTTTATGCTATCACTGCCCCGTTTAAGACACGAGTGGATCTGACTTTAATTACATTTGACTCGAGTGTTTCGTCAACTTAATGTGTTGCTTAAAATAATACTTCTGCATACAGTATGTGACACTGTGAGTGTTGCACGGCCAGATACGGCTCAAGAAGCTGACTCAGATAAGGAAAAATATGATACATTATGATGTGATATGAATGATAATGGGACACATCGACGTCTGCACTCACAGTGCCGCGGACTGTACGTAATGTTACTTTGATCCGGTTACTTATGTTAACTTGTGGCAGATATTTAAGTAAGCTTTCTTAACCCTAATTTTATAATAGTCAGATTGCTCTGAAGATGGGAGGTGATATTCTATTAATGTTCACGTTCACACAGTCGGTGAGTTTTGCCGGCCGTTTTTCCTGCAACGGCAGTTTTTCTGTATTTCCTCTATCCTGTAATATGACTTGATCGCTTTAAACTCCGCACACTGAGCTCTGATTGGTCAGCAGGCGGTGCTTTTACTGAGTTGATCTCTTATCCTGGAACCTAACCTGCTCCGGAGCAGGCTAGCCGTTCAGCATACGTTACCGTGGAGATCTAGCCCGCTAAGAAGTGAACCAGCGTCGTAGGACCGGAAATCCAGAGTTTTCCCTGAAGTTAGCTCGCTAAGCGAAAATCCTGCTTCGTAGTACAGGCCTCAGCTAACTCAAACATATCCAGGGTATGTTGAACTGGATTCGTAGTACAGGCCTCTGATAAGAATACTTTTCACAATGTTGTTATTAAGTTGTGATGTGACACAGTATTTACTTAAAGGTGGGGCAGGTAATTTTGGAGAAACCAGCTCGAGTGCGCTAGAATTTGAAAATACACAGCCGGAACAAATCTGCCACTTCCTTACAGAGCCCCTCCTCCACACACACGAATGCGCACATCACCAATGAGGGCACGAGATAAGTTTGTGCACAGATGGAAAGCTGACAGGCAGGTAGGCCATCCAGTTATTTTAGCCGGGCCGGCTAAAATGATTGGTCGTGCTTTTTACAGTACTACGGCTTCCACAGATGACATTTTTTTATGGATTTTTTGTCAAAGCACTTAAGATATTCATTGCTATCGGGATGTTAAGAGCATTCCATGGAATATAACAAAAAGTGTATCTCGAGCCGGTTTCTCAAACGTACCTACCCCACCTTTAATAGATATAAATACATTAATACATGTATCACTTATACATGCAATTTGATGAATGACATTTTCACTTAAATGATTAATTAACAAGTAATTCATGTTTTCAACACAACAAAAAGAGGTATTAACCAACAACAACACAAAAAACTAAATAAAGATTCAGTGTGCAGTGGGAAGGTTCAGCCCTGACCCAGCAGCAGCTCTGTCTGTGGTGCTGAAGCTCCTGTGATTGGTTACATCACTGACACCTGGTGGTTAACATGAGAACAGCAGGAACACACCGTGAGTGTTAAACTAGTCTCATGAAGAAGAACAAGAACAAGAACATGAAAAAGAACAAGAACATTAACAAGAACAAGAACAAGAACAAGAACAAAAACAAGACATACTTTTTTAAGGTCCGTTTCACTCATTTATTGGTATTTGTATGAATGTCTCAACCCCTTTCATTGCATATGTCACTAAGCTCTGAAGTTGCTGCTCATCATTTTTAGCCATGGATGTGTACTTACCTACTTATTTTGTCTTTATTTTCATTCTAGTATAACTAATGTGCTTTTATTCTATAAATTCACATGTTAGCTCATTCTGTATTATTGCTTGTCTTTTTTTACCTGCTATGCAACTTTTGCTGTAAAATATTTTAGCCTCCTGGAGAAGTTGAGGTTGTGTTCCCTTCTGACTGAGCTACTGCCACCCAAATGAAATGGACAATGACATTGTTGGTCAGAAATAAATAGTCCGCGAAAATTATTATGAACTACAGTAGGAATACGTCGCTGGACTTGACATATAAGTGCTAATTCCTGATGCAGGTGGAATATATTAGATATATAGGTCTTAATAGACTTACAGGTGGATAAGTGGAATAAAGTTAATATTTAATCATGCTTTTGTCACAACTTTCTCAATATATTGCCTGTGTACTTCTGAACATGCACATTTGTCTCATTCATCAGGTTATGTCATTCATCTATTTATTTAGATTATGTCTTTATTATTAGATGTACTGTATATGTAGATCTATATAAAGTATACATTTTCTAATGGCCATGATACTTTACAAAACTTCTCGGTGTTCCTTTTTGTTCTCCCTAATTTATACTTCATATTTTTTCACATTTTCATATTTCTTTTCAACAGTCATTAGATGATACAATACAAAGATCTATACGTAAGACAAGACATTCCGAAAAATACTCAAACGTATGTATTTCTTCAATGGTTTAAACCATGCTAAAAAAAAACTAAATAAATGTTTGTATTTTGTGAGGCATCCTGGTTTTTTTCTTTTTCAAATCTAAACTGGGATTGATTCTTCTTTTGAAAACTGAACTAAGGGACCATTTCAATTTCCTATATCTCTATAAGCAATAGTAAAAGTTAAGCTGTGCAGATGTGTTTATTCATATTTGTGTGATATGCCTTCATGTTTGGTAGAGGCGCCTGGCGGTCACCACAGAGCTGTTGTATCTGCAGCAGAGTAAAAAGATGTCAGAAAATCATAAAACATTTACCTGAAAATGTACAAACAACACCTGTTTTTCATTTCCTGTCTGAAGTGTTTTACCTTGAGAAGTGGGAGGAGTGATGAGCTGTCTGTCCTGATTGGGTGAGCAGAACAGAAGAGGAGGAGGAGGAGGTGGAGGAGGAGGAGGGGGATTCCTGACTGTGGCAGAGACGTTCCCGACCACAAAAACATAAAGACTCCTCAAGAGGAACCACAGGGATATCTGTAAGAGCTGCGTTCTGACACACACACACACACACGCGCACGTGTTACATAGTGATGTCACTATGTCGCGGAAGTAAACAAAGGAGTCCAATGGAGGTGTTTCAAGAAACTCCCTCTGAAGGGAACACAGGGCCTTTACATGCACAAAAAACGATATAACACTACAGGAAAGGGAGAACCCCCCAAAAGTACAATAGGTCCTCTTTTACAGTGAGGTGTGTTTGATTCCCTCTCTGGTATCTACCTTCATCAATAGCCTTTGGTTCTTCATGTCCTGTTTCCATGGCATCACATACAGTTTGGGGATCATGGGATGTCGGGCGGAGAACGTAGGCATGTGGGAACAGGATCGAGGCGATCGCCTCAGAGTGACCGTGAGAAAAAAGTTTACTTAGCTGTGTTTAACAAATGTTTACACTTTATTAAACTGAAGTTGTATTAATTAAATGCAATACTTCAAAGATACTGTTTGTCACCATGGAGCAAGCGAAATGCAGACTAAAAAAAATTGAATGTGGAACTATGATAGGTATAAGTACTTGAAATGAATTATACAAAGGAAATAATTTATGAATAATTAAAAATGTAAAAAAGTAAAGACAAAAGGGTTATTATCAATCCATCAAAAATCAAATGAATGAGGTGTAAAGAGTAATTCAATAATACAATCATTTGAGCTTTTATTTAACTCTGGGACGATTACATTTGAATTGCAAGATGAATATTGTATAAGGACATATTGTAATGTTTTATCAGATGTGAGTGAATATTGTATTTTTGTATCTTATTATTACATTGTATTTAATGTGATTTCTCTTGACTAATTTATGTAGTACAATTTTGAGGTACTTTGATTTCACTTGGGTACTTCATTTCAGGCTTCTCTTGATTTCTACTCCCCTACATCTCAGAAAGAAATATTTGCATTTTTTCAACCACAGTAGTTACTTTGCAGATTAAGATTCATAATTCAGAAAATAATCAACAAATCCTTTTACGATATATTGTTGAAGGTGAGCTACTCAGCAGTATATAAAGTAATTTAAATGAGCATCACATTTACCAGCTTTAACATTAAGGTAATTATCACATTTATGCCACAATGATAACAAAAGAAGTCGGTAACACTTTATATTAAGGTACACAAATTAACCATCAACTACTTGTTAATTAACATGCATATTAGCAGTATATTGGCTCTTAATTAGTCATTATAAAACACTTATTAATGCCTTATTCTGCATGACCATATTCTACAAGTAATAAGCCATTATTTGAGAGTTTTTCCTCAATAACCCTCTAATTAGTGCTTATTTATTGCAAGTAAGGAAGTTGTTGTACATGAGTTTTGGTCTTAATATGCTCTGCTCAATATGGGCCTAATAAGGCAGTAGTACCACACGAATAGTAATTCTCCCATAAGAACACTTAACAAATATGATCTATTCTTATGTAACAAGACATGAAACTATAAGTGTTAATTGTGTCTAAATAACTCAAAATTAGGTTTTAAAAATATCTAAGAACATGTTCCCTATTTTAAAGTGAAGTCTTGTTCATAACCAATAAGCTAGTAGTTTGACTCTAATTGACCTGAACAGGTTCCCTATTCTAAAGTTGCCTCCTCTTCACACTTTGTAAATACATTATAGCACACAACTACTGAAATTAACCTCAACAGCACATGTACAAAGTAGGCACACGTTGAAATATCTGTTTTATTAATGAACCACTAAAGAGAGGTTCAGACACATACCAAAACATGTCAAGTTTCTACAAGGCTGAGAACACATAATGCAGCCTGTACTTTTTAACAGATTTTTAACAGACTTTATGTATTTGTTCTCTCTGTGTTGTCCTGTCTCAGTGTGAACATAGATTAAACAACCAGCCAGACTCTTTTGAGAGCCAGGGAATGAGCAGCCATGCTCCTTTATTGACTTATTTGCAGTCCACTGACATTCAAGTGAAACGATACAAAAAGAAGTTACAAGGCACTTAATGATCTCATACATGCAAGTGTAACATACACATATTAACACATAGGACCGCTAAGTGTAAACAAGGTAAATATAGCTAATGCTAGCTGTGCAATAAGCATGTGTACAGGCTAGTATGGCTAACGCTAGCATGTATGCTAACGCTACCGTGTATGCTAACGCTAGCGCGAATGCTAACGCTAGCGCGAATGCTAACGCAAATGCTAGCGCATTTTCTCATTGTGTTTAAACCGTTTAAACATCTCCAAATGTCATCACATAAACACAATACATGTTACTAATCCTTACAGTGTAAGTGTAAGGCTTACACTTACACTAACAGTCATTGCTTTCTGACGGACTTGACCCTTTTACTCTTCAGATTGCAAAGGGGAAATTAGTAGCAGTCTACTGCTATGCTATTCAGTTCACTTTCTCCTACTTCCTGTACCCGGTTTCCTGTCTAACCTTCAGTACACATTTTACAAATATATAAATGTGCAAATATGGAACATACAGGTCAATATCACCTTGCTATTGGTAGCTGAACTGTCAATACCCCAAAACATATTCTTAGATATAAATCCTACCTAATTTTGAGTTATTTAGACACAATTAACACTTATAGTTTCATGTCTTGTTACATAAGAAGAGATCATATTTGTTAAGTGTTATTATGGGAGAATTACTATTCTTGTAGTACTACTGCCTTATTAGGCCCATATTGAGCAGAGCATATTAAGACCAAAACTCATGTACAACAACTTCCTTACTTGCAATAAATAAGCACGAATTAGAGGGTTATTGAGGAAAAACTCTCAACTAATGGCTTATTACTTGTAGAATATGGTCATGTAGAATAAGGCATTAATAAGTGTTTTATAATGACTAATAAAATGCCAATATACTGCTAATATGCATGTTAATTAACAACTAGTTGATGGTGAATTTGTGTACCTTAATATAAAGTGTTACCAAAAAGTCTCAATGCTTCCTCCACTACTGATAAAAAAACAGTGGAAACACTAAAAAAGAACATAATAAATTGTTGCATTTCACTCCTGCGCTACAGTTTACTCACTCATGTTGGTGAGAGCTCCCTGCGGCACCGGCCATGTTTGTTGACAGTCGGGGTTGCCTTAGAAACCTCCCAGTGCATGGTGGGTAGAGGGTAGTATTTCAGGAAGGGACATGGTTATACAATTGTGAATTGTTGGTAAAGACTGACTGATTGATATATCTTTGGCAATATATATATATATATTTTTTTTAAATGTGTGTTAACTTAACCCTAACCCATTGTTATGTATTTTTTACAAAAAAAGCTGCAAAATATCACTTCAATATGACAAAAAAACTAAAAACGTCTTCCATAAGGTAAATGAAATCCTTTACTTTCGAAGAGTTTTGTCATGGGTATGTTGTCTTCACGTTTTCTTTTTTTCACACCACCTAAACATTGCTACTTTATCCACATCTAATTGTATCACATTGTATTGTATTGCATTGTTGGGATTCATTATAAAGCTAATTTATTTATTTAACTGGTTTTCTTATACAAATCTTACCACAACAATTTGTTTTGATAGGGAGCAAGGAGCAGACTGCTCAATTTATAACAATGCGTGGGGAGAATGAATCCCTCTTCACCGGGGCCAAATTCTCCGCGAGCATCGCTTGGAGGTAAGGCACAATATCCAGTTTGTATCGTTCTTATTTTATTAATCATCCCTCATTTCATACTGTCCATTCTAATTAGATAACTAGTATATGGGTCAATGCCTTATTTCTTTGTTGTATTTGTGTAGGGATGTCTCCATGCCACCATTAAAAAAAAAGAAGGATTTCTTCCTAAGTGTGTGTATCCTTGTGACATTGTTATTGTTTTATTCATAATACTAGATTTTCTACTATTCTCTCTGTGATTAGGACGGTTTTGGAAGATATGGGCCTGCAGGGAAGTGTAACTCCCCTGCAAGCTAAGAAGAAGTGGGACAATCTTAAAAAAAGATATAAAGTATGCGAGTATTACAAGTTAATAAACACATCTGCTGACATTTGTTTATCTGCTGGTGTTTTTTTTTGTACTGCCATAATTGTTTTACTCTGCCTTTAGGATTGCAAATACCCAGGGTCAGGAGAGGGAGTCGGTGGGAAACCCACTGCTGCAACTTGGCCGTGGTTTATCCAAATGGATGAGATATTAGGACAGAGGCCCTCCATCTGCCCGCCTGTCCTAATATCCTCTATTCCAGAGGACACGCCACGGCCAAGTTCAGCAGTGGGGGACCAAGAGGACGAGGAGGACGAGGATCAGGTTGAGGCAGGGCCATCACGGCCTAAAAGGAAAAGAAAAGATGGGCTAATGGACCTCATCAGAGAGGACATGAAGCAGCAGAGGGAGGCAGAGGAGAGGAGAGCCCAGGAGTGCAGGGAGAACCTTAATAGGCTTTTTTCTCTCCTAGAAAAATTAGCAGATAAATAAATAAAAATAAGTAATGAGCAATATGAAACTTATGATTTATTTTATGGAACAACATACAAATAAAACAACATGTAAACTATATACACATTCAGGCTGACCAGGGAGTACCAGCTGGTGCTGCTGGACCTGGATGGGCTGCCACAATTAGGACCCTGGTGTCCTCTGATGGTGGGTGGGGCTTTATTTGGGGTGGTCTCCAGAGTGTTGGGGATGCTTCTCTCCACTGTACATCGGATTGTCCATTAGGGCTAGGGTTCGCAGGGCGGACGCAATCGACGGCTGCCATGTCACTAAGATGTTTTCAGCAGCAGATAAGAACAAAAGATGTATATAAATATTGCACAAGGTTATTTTATCACAGCTCTTCAATTGTTTTACATACCTTTTACACATAATCGTGGTCACCAATGTCCTCTTCTGGGGCCATGATGTCGCCGGCCCCAATGCAGATGTTGTGGCGGACGGCACATGCTGTTATGACCTGACATTTTAAAATTGGCAGAAATATATAAATATATATATGAGTTTACCTCCTTCTACTCTTCAGTATTATTAAAATGTCCTAATGAGTGATTACTTACTTGAGGAACAAAGGTGTGGTGCACCTCCAGCGCTTGCAGGAAGATGCTCCTGAATCGTGTCTTCATCACCCCGAAGGCACGCTCGATGACGGAGCGTGCCCGGGAGTGATGGCTGTTGAAGCGCTGGGGTCCCACACCTTGCAGCGGCCGTTTGCAGGGAGTGATGAGGGGGAGTGGATGTTGGAGGCAGGGGTACCCCCCCGTCTGCGAGGATATAGTGCCCTGGAGGAGGGTAGAGTGCCCGCCGATAGAGTGGGCTGTGGCGGAGCACTCTAGAATCGTGGACTGACCCAGGCCAGCCCACGTACGTGTCGATGAAGCGGCCCTGATGGTCACAAACAGCCTGCAGCAAAATTGAGCTGAACAGTTTCCTGTTTTTAAAGCAGTGACCATCAGGGCCGCTTGGTGGCACGATGCGGACATGGCAGCCGTCGATTGCTCCAGCAGCTTTTCTGAAGACTCTGTGTCTGGCCAGCCCTGCGAACCCACGCGACACAGCCTCCAGGTCTTCTGCTGTCCTGGGGAGGTGGATGACCTGGTGGCGAATGGCCACCACCTCCTCAGTCACTCTGTGGACAATCCGATGTACCGTGGATCTAGGCATCCCAAAAACTCTGGAGACCACCCTGCATGATGCCCCACTTGCCAGCCAGAACAGGAATACCAGGGTCTCGATTGTGGCCCCCCAGCCGTGTCTCCTCTCCTGACCCAGGAGGTCCAGCAGCACCTTCAGGGACTCCCTGCTCAGCCTGAAATCAGGGCGTGTGTCCTGGTCATTGAAAAATCTGTCCAGGACAGGGACGCTTAAATTGATCCTGCAGTACAGGGGCCTTGGCTGGTAGAGGGAAAGGTTGAGAAAAAAGGGTTAAATAAGTGAAGAGCATATTTTTTTTCTGTGTTTATGTGTATAAATATATCTCTATCAAATCAAGTTTTATTTATATAGCACATTTAAAAGCGATTTTTGGTCGAGCCAAAGTGCTGTACATGTAATAAAAACACATTACTACAATCACAATGAAAGACAATCATTTACAACAGAAATATAAAAAACAAAAACACAGGTGTCAGGTGTCATACTCCGCTCTGACTAGAAGGCCAGGGAGAAAAAGTGTGTTTTTAGTGTTGATTTAAAAACCCCTAGTGTCTGGGCCGACCTCACATGGAGGGGCAGAGTGTTCCAGAGCCTGGGGCCAGCTGCTGCGAAGGCTCGGTGCCCTCGGGTTTTGAGCCTGCTCTTGGGCACTATCAGCAGCAGCTGGTCAGCAGACCTTAAGGCTCTGGCTGGGGTGTAGCGATGGAGGAGTTCGGCTATATAGGCCGGAGCCAGCCCATTTAGGGCTTTGAAAACAAATAAAAGGAGTTTAAAATCAATTCGGAACCGAATTGGAAGCCAGTGTAGTGAGGACAGAATTGGGGTGATGTGGTCACGCTTGTTGTGGCCAGTCAGAAGACTCTATCTCTATTGACATGTTTATATATATATTTATGTGTGTATATATAAATATATATATATTTATGTGTGTATATATAAATATATATATATATATTTATGTGTGTATATATCAACACATATATATAGGCCTATATACACTCAAGCTATACTCAACCTGAAATTACATTTGTATCAGTATTATATGCTAGTAACATTACTGTTAGCTAAAAATACAGTACATACATATATTCTGTGTTTGTGTATACATATATCTCTATAGACATGTTTATATATATATATAGGCTATATATATATATATATACATACACAAGCTATACTCAAACTGAGAAAATAACATTTTAAACATGTATTATAGGCTAATATTAACATTACTGTTAGCCAGGGGCGTCGCCTGGACCTGGAAACACTCGGGGCTTCGGGCCACAGTTGAATTTTCTACTGCAACACTCCCACGCACACACACAGTACACCCGCGACTGTTACAACGAAGGCTCGATAATCAGCTCACGGCATATAGGCAGGGGTAAAGTGCTATTTTTTATGAGTGGGGGTCGGACCTCACCTCCTCTAGGGGGTACCGGGGGCATGCTCCCCCGGGAAGATTTTTTTTTAAATATTGAAGTTAAAAGCATCAATCTGGTGCACTTTGAGAGCAACATTAAGAGATCTATGGATACATCTCTCAACACCCATATGAAACAGAACTGTAAACAGATTTTCTTTTTCTTATATTTTACAAATCACTCCCCTTTTAAAACTGTATTCTTGTTTTACTGTCATATAGTATTTCATAACTGTTTTTCCTTTATTCTCTTATTTTTTTCATAACTATAATGATCATATTTTACATAATAATCTTTTACATAATTCGTGACCAAACCGTTTGAGACCCACTGAGATAACTTAGACCAGTGGTTCCCAAACTTTTTCAGTCGGGCCCCCCTTGGGTAATTGGAAATATTTTTGGGACCCCCCAACCCGGTTCCCATCTATATTGGTAGGATTAATTGTATATTGTTGTAAACACATTACATTTTCTCTGCTAATAATAAGAAGATACAATGATCCAACTATAATTTTATATTTTATTATGGATTACACATGAACAAAAGTGCTTAGATACTGTGAATTAATTTAGCCTAATTAAAACTAGTAGGCCTTCTTCCCTGAGTAGTAGATTTTTAAATTCAAATTTCTTTAAGGAAAATATATTAATGAACTACTATTTCTACTGCAGGTTGCAAACGATCAATCACTTTACCATTCCTATTCCACACACACAGAGGCGCGGGAAGGTAATTTGGGTGGGGGTGCTGAGGTGCTGTCCGATGTGCTAATTACGCAGCAAAAAATATTATTTTACCAACAATGTGGAATTTATTGGCTACATATTACCAATGGCGGCTCCAGAGTATTTGTGTTGGGCAATCTATGGTAGGGCTAACCCATACAGTGGTGGGGCTCAAGTCAGTATTTGCAATGTAATTACATACACGCTATATCGCCCCCATTGACAGTGAAACGCCACGCGTGAGGTTTAGATTATTTCCCTGTCTCAATCCAAATTGAACTGTATGAAATAAAAAGGCACATTTGTCTTGTAGTAAATAAAAAGGGCGACCTGGAGCCAATCCTGCAATTTCCCCACAGGTGAAAGAGTTGACATGCTGAAAACCCAACCCCTGCAGGGGGTCTGGGGGGATTCTCCCCCAGGAGATTTTTTGAAATACTAACATAAAATACACATTCTGGTACTCTCTTGAAGAAAAATAAATAAATCTATTACTACACATTTAAAAAAATGAATGCCATTTTTGTTTTTTGTTACTTTGTTCTGAAAGCTGAACCTGCTGCTCCTCACAGAGAGAAGAGGGAAGAGGCTGTGTGAATTACTTTACATTGTGGATAAGGGTGGATAGCCCCCATTGTTCTGTGTGTCAAAATGAAAGACAGCCCACACACCTATCAATCATCAAACCGTGGGGTCTTATTTCATTACGTGTTGATTTCTATCAACGTAATGTTGTATCGATGTATATAGAGATGTACTACCGCAAAAGTGTTCTCCGTCGGGGCTTCCTGCAACAACACCACGCCGTTATCGTGATTCTGGTTGGCCAGAAGACATTATCAAAGATGTTTTATTGAGAAGACGATCACTACGTGACAAAAGTTTTCCAAACCGTTTCTAGTCTTCGGTATTTCCAGACAAGTAGCTACTGAAATCAATCTTACTAACTGCTGTCTGTGCAATTTACGAGTTGGCGGACTTTATTTTGCTTACTTTAACATCATTTTTCATGGTGGGGCTAAGGTGGGGCTAAGCCATTTCTTGGTATGGCTGTAGCCTACCCCAGCCATACTCTGGCGCTGCCACTGCATATTACACAGATTATGCACGGCTGCAGCAGCAATAACCATAAAATAATAATTAAAATACCACAAACATGATATTGACCAGTATAAAGACTATGCAAATGATTTTGCACATTTAGCGTTTTTAGAGAGAAAAAATTCCGAGATACGTTTTTGCGCCATGTCAGTTACTTGTGTTGTTGTGCGTCACGTTAAAAGTAGCCGACTAAAAACTAAGAAAAAACTTTTTTTCCACATCTTTTTTATTTTTCTTCCCTGAATGAAAATTATTTATTATATAGTTTTAAATTATCATTTGAATAATAACATATAATATAAAATATAATCTCAGGCACAATGAAATTAAATACATATATATATAAAATATAAAATAAAATAAATTTCCTGACAGGGGAGCTCCGCACCGCCTGCCTGCCGCTAGGGGGTGCCTGCCGCTAGGGCTTCCCGCGCCCCTGCACACATAGCCTTTCAATGACTTGTGTGCTTGCTTTCCCTTTGCAGATCTTCTCAAACCGGGTCTGTTGTTTTGAGACTGCCACTCTCAGTTCATTCTCAATGTTCAGCTTTGATCTGTATTTCGTTTTGATGGCAGCAACAGCAGAAAAGCCTATCTCACACAAGTAGGATGTTGCAAAAGGCAGCATTATGCCCACAGCTCTCTGACCAATGAGATATTTTCGAGCAGTGTTTGTTTACAATTTAATAATAATAATACATTTGATTTATATAGCACACTTTAAAAACAACGTCATCTCAAGGTGCTTCACAAAGCTAAAAGGAGAAAATATTATTTTTTTTAAATCTTCCCGCGCCCCCCCTAAAGTACCTCCGCGAGCCACCAGGGGTCGCGCCCCACAGTTTGAAAACCACTGACTTAGACTAAAGTTAACTATCTAAACACTCAGAGAGTCCTTTAGCTCACCTGAGCCTCTCAGTCTGACAGGAGAGGACTCTCCTCCAGCTTGTTGTGGAAACAGCTCCTTATGTCCGTTAGTGCAGCTAGCTAACCAGATGCTAACAACACGGTCCCTGCTGGCACCTGTCTGTGTGTGTGTGTGTGTGTGTGTGTGTGTGTGTGTGTGTGTGTGTGTGTGTGCTCTCTCTCTCGCGCTATTGCCACACGCACACAGAGCCGAGCTTGAATGACACAAGCACACGTTTATTTCCATGCAACTCTCTGATTGGTCTGGTGTCTTGCCTCTGTTGCATTCACTGAACACGGGAAATTACAATCCTGCCGTCCTCTCTAGTGTCATGATGACGTTCAGGTAAAGCACGGTTAAAGGAAGGGTCCACTCATTAGATAATTAATAAAAACTTCAGTATTTAGTGAAACATTATGTTTAAACCATACCCTGAAGAAATCAGCGATATTCCCCGGTAAATAATGATTTTATAGCTCTTTTTTATCAAAACCTGTATATTCCGTCAGGCAGCTGCCATTTTGGCCATTTTCAGTAGTCACATGATCCAAAAAACTAGGTCGTGACGTCATCTATGTGTTCACTTTGTAAACACACGAACAGCTCGTTCGACGAAAACATGGCGGAGTATTTGAGTTCGGACTCGTCAGCCGAGGAAGAAGTTTTGAGCAATGTGGAGAGATTGGATGGGGGAATTCAGCCATATAGGTTCGAGCCAAGTGGCCAGAACCGTCAGGAATCCAGTGACGATGAGGATGAACAGCACGGTGATCTTGCTGGAGACGATCCCTTTACTCGTGCAATTGATTTCGGGGGGCGAGTAGGGAGACCTGTACATGAATGGTGTACTTGCAGTCGGTGTGTAGCCATGGACAATCCTCTGATGAACATATGTTGTCATGAGCTTGAAGAGCTTGAAAATAAACTGGTCACAGACGACTTGGATTGCATATGTTTACACAGGGAATTCGGCACTGTGGTGTTAGAAGAAGCTGTATTGAGAACAGCACTGGTTGCCATGAAGGATGTGAAACGCACCTCTTTGGTTGAACCAATAAATGAAAGGTGGGTAAATTTGACGGGTACAGCCCTTTCTTCTTAGCATTATATACTTTACAATTAAAATTAACATATGCACAATATTTTTAAATTGTAGTGCCGATTGTCAAGCATGTCAAAAATACAATGCCAAAAGAAAAGGCCTGATGATGATGATGATGATGATAAATCAATCGTGAATATTAAATAAGAAAAGCGTTCATTTCAGGCCAAACATCTTATTTGTTTAATTCATCATTAAAAAGTAATAATTTCATACATATTTCCTTAGATATACCGATATTTCACAGTGTAAATAATATACATATATTGCTACCACAGATTAATTATTATGGTGGCATGATGTTGACATTGACTATGAAATTAAATGTATTAACCAAAACACGAGGACGTGTATCAGGCAACATAAATCACTAAAGAGATATATACAGCCAAAAAAATCTGAATAAATATATACATGAAGTGGACATTTTTCTCAATGAACAGGTGAAAACAATCAAAATGCCCTAGAAGCACTCAGCTAGCTGTGAGTATTTTGACAGAACTGAGACTGGCTGTTAAA
The DNA here is from genome assembly GCA_031216635.1 of Dissostichus eleginoides. Lineage (NCBI taxonomy): Eukaryota > Metazoa > Chordata > Actinopteri > Perciformes > Nototheniidae > Dissostichus > Dissostichus eleginoides. The sequence goes on from CM062269.1 coordinate 33,126,432, forward strand.
AAGTCAAAATGAAACTTAGCTTATCTTGAAATATAATTTGTGATAGGAACACCTGTTCATTACGATAAAAAATATATCCTATTTGCAACAAAATACAATGAGGCATATTTCAATGGAATTGTGAGAACAATGGAGAGTAACTAGAGTAAACAACATGGACGAAGCACATACGTCATTTTGTCCAAACGCATAGTTCACGTCACGTCCGGTAAAATAAGTCATGTGACTCGTCAAAATGGCGCCGCCCACAGGGTTGATGTTATTTCGGTAATTAATCAGCTTAAAATCACTGATAACGTCATCAGATTAAAAAAAAAAAATAAAGACTGGCAGAGACTGGTCTGTTTTATCCTATGATAATTATTTAAAAATGCATGTCATGAGCATTGCCTCCCTTTAATGTATTATATTATTGAGGGAGAATTGTCCGGGGCTACAGAAAAAACATTTGGGGCTTTAATATCCAGTGTTTCCCCTATATAGAAAGGCGAAGTCCCGCCCATCTACTTCCGACCCATGGGACCTTATTTCGGAAAAATTATGTATTGAAGTCAATGGGGAGAGAAAACTTATCTTTCGATCCCGTTTGAATTGTGCCACGAATTACACATATGATGTTTGTCAATCTTAAAAAATAATTTCCATGTCAAAAAAGTCACAGTTTGTCGTAAAACTGTTGAAATATAAGACTATGAAAGATGCGCAACTAGAAAGACTACAAATCCCAGAATCCCGGTCCCGCATGCTTGCTCTTACCGACTAACTCCCCTTTTGTGTATGTACAGCTCTCAACATGCCCAGACTTGTAGTCATTTTCACCTCGTTTAATACTTTTCACCTCATTCTGAAAGAAAGAAGTGAAATGTGCCAACGTGACGGCCGTCTTGGTGCGAGACGGGAGATGTAGTTCATTGAGCGGTTTCACACAAAAAAAGTGTTACTTCACAGTTTTACGACACATTTTTTTTTTTTTACTTGCAAAATTATCTTTTAAATTGACAAACATCATATGTGTAATTCGTGGCACAATTCAAACGGAATCGAAAGATAATATTTCTCTCCCCATTGACTTCAATACATAATTTTTCCGAAATAAGGTCCCATGGAGCTTCCCCGGAAAGGGAGGGACTTCGCCTCTCTATACATTCAGCAGCGGCGCAGCGGCGCAGCGGCGCAGCGGCGCAGCGGCGCAGCGGCGCAGCGGCGCAGCGGCACGCTGCTACAGGGGCGCCAGCCAGGTACCAGGTTTTTTTTTTTTATACATTAAAATAATAATACGTGGCGCTCGCGTCATCGCCATGGAGGAGCACACAGCCTCTGTGTGAGCGAGAGAGCTAGAGAGAGCACACCTTTATCTATTTAATATAGTTGTACAAAATAAAGTAAGAAATCATTCCAATGTGTACTATAGGACAGTAAAAAAAAAACGGTTTAAAAGGGGAGTGATTAGTAAAATATGCATAAATAAAAAGAAAGAATACTAACTAGGTAACATAAGATAAGAATAAACCAGTTTAAATGATTTGTTATTGGTTGTGATCATATTCTAAAGATTTTTGGATTATTGAAAAGTATACAGCTCCCTTTCATATGAGTGTTGAGAGCTGTATCATACATTCATTTTGTGCTCAAAGTGCACCAGATTGATGCATTTAACTTCAACATTTAAAAAAACTCTTCCCGGGATATAAGTATCATTACCTGGAAATGGTCTTCCATTAATCTGAAATAGATGGTGCGCCTGTTGCGCCGTTGGGAAATGAATTGAAACATATTGAACAACACAAAAAAAAGAACTTTCTCTGACTCCATATTGAACTGTTTTCAAAGAGTTTGAAAACAGTTGTCAGAAATGATTACCGGCACTTGTGACTGCAGCTGGTTGCTAGGCGACGGGGGCGGCAAAAGGTAGGGGCAGTAACTGCCGGTGACGTACCAGGAAATGCTCCGTAGACCGTCTCATTTCGCAGTCCGCAGAGGACCCAACCGACGTCGACATCCTCAGGAGGACGCAGCCTCTGAATTGGGACACAGCTAATAACAGGAACAACAGAAGAAGACAGACGGGAAGTACACACTAAAGGGAACAGCAGAAGAAGACAGATAGGAAGTAAACAGTGGCTGCGGTCGAATTGTCAGTTTAGCTTAGGAATAGGGATGGGTATCGTTTGAAATTTTTCGATTCCGATTCTGCTTATCGATTCCGGTTCTTATCGATTCCCCGTTTCGATTCCAAAATTGTAAAAGAAAGAGGTCAAATGTTTAGAAATATCTTTAGTTTTTCAAGCTTTTAACTGACATTTTTATAAATAAAAAAAATACACAATAGCTGTGCTTTATTTCAACTGAGGAAACCTAGTGACATACGTTTTTTAACAGTACCTGGCTTTTACTGTTCAAGTACCCTACTATCGTCACACTTTTTTTTAACCTTGCATACCTAAATGACGGCGCTTCGACAACCGAGAAGGGATGTAGCCCTTTGACAACAAATGCTGTTACCGCTCTGTGAAACTCCTCCGTTTTTTCTCTGGTCAGCTTTCCTTTTAATGCCAAAGAGAACGGTGTGTCGCGGCTAGCTGTACCTGGCACTTCTGGACATGCAAGCGGCGGGTCCGGGGTGCTAGTGCTGGCTATTGATGCCATACTCGGGCTCGGAGACCGCAAACCATTAAAGACTACATTCTTTTATCTCGATGCCGTGCTGTCTTAAATGTTTGCTTAAATTAGAAGTGCAGCCGGACGAACAAGCTATTAGCTTGCCACAGGCATTGCACTTTGCCTTGCCTTTCTCTTTTTGTGTGTAGTGGAGCCACACTTTTGAGCGTTTACCGCGATGCATATTTGGTGTTATGAGGTGACTGAGCCCGAGCCATGCTAGCTGCTGGGTATCTAAACAAATCAAATCACACGCTGCTGTTCCGTTGATGCCTGACGTCGTCACGTTACTACAGGTCCTTACAGATAGCTAAGTAGCCTTAGCCTACGTCCGTACACACACAGACACACAGACACACACACACTACATGAAGTTTGTACATAAGTCTATGAAATGGCGGCCGTGAGGCTCGCCCCAGTGCAAGCTATGTTCATGTCTGTCGTACTTTTGTCTGCTCTATATGTGTGTAGAGTTTCATGTGTTATCCAATACACCCGCTGTGACCTACTAAACTTCAGACACAACCAACATGCAGTTTTGGAGCCATCAATGTCTTTCCCGAAGGAAATATTACCTGTTTCACCTGGCCTCCCAACGCCATGGCAGCAAACCGGCAAAGGGAGCAGGCGCTCCGGTGTCCTATCGCGGTTCAAGAGACGCCCATACCGACCCCCACTCCCTGCCCTTCTGCTGTCAAATGTAAGATCTCTCAGGCACAAGATGGATGAACTTCACCTCCTGATCCAGTCAAACAAAACCTACGGTGACTGCTCCGCCATCTGCCTGACTGAAACTTGGCTGGATCATTCGATTCCCGACCAAGCAGTATCACTCGCAGGATACACACTCCACCGAGCCGACAGGTCAGTGGAACTAACACACAAATCTAAAGGTGGTGGAATATGCATTATGGTCAACCATCGCTGGTGCACAAACTCCACCTCGCTAAGCCATGCATGTTCCCCACTTCTGGAGCATCTAACTGTCAAATGCAGACCCCCCTACCTTCCCAGAGAGTTTGCATCGATAATCATAATCGGTGTTTACATTCCACCTGAGGCTAACGCTAACACCACCATGAGCGAACTAGCCAGTCACATCTCCTCCGTGGAAAACTCACATCCAGACGCAGCAATAATTGTGTTAGGCGACTTTAACCACACCAATCCATGGAGCCTCCCAACTACCACCAGCAAGTTACCTGCCCCAGCAGAGGAAACAACACACTCGACCACTGCTATACTCCACTCAAGGAGGCTTACCGTGCTTCTGCGGGAGCTCCGCTCGGCAAGTCGGACCACGCAATGCTGCTGCTTATCCCGAAGTACAAACAAAAATTGAAATCCTTGGAAACACCAATAAAATCCTCCAGGTCCTGGTCCACAGAAGCAATTGAAAAGTTGCGTGGATGCTTCGCATGCACTGATTGGGAAGTTTTCCACGCAGCTGTGCACCTACGCCTACACCGACACAGTGACGTCATACGTCCAATTTTGTGAGCAGCTGTGCATCCCGACGAAAACAGTAAAACAACACAACAACTATAAGCCCTGGTTCACCAAAGAAATTCAACAATTAAGAAAGGACAACAATTATGCATAGAAATCAGGAAATAAAGAGGACTATATTGCTGCAAAATACAAACTTAGATCTGGAATAAGAAAAGCCAAATTCAATTATGCTTCAAAAATAGAACAGGACATTTCAAACAATAACACTAGGACAGTTTGGAAAAAACTTCAGGTCCTCACCAACTACAAAACAAAGCCCCTCCCCACACCTGAAAATGACCATCAGCTTCCGGACAAACTGAACGCCTTCTACAGCAGGTTTGATCATTCTCCAGTTTCTCCACTATCACCCCCATCTCCCCCCCCTCCCCCACCATTCATCATCAAAGAGGCAGAGGTGAGGTGCACGTTCAGGAGACTGAAGAGAAACAAGGCGGCAGGCCCAGACAACATCAGCCCTGCGGCACTCTGGCCCCTGTTTTCACCAATATATCTTCAACTCCTCCCTCTGCCAGTGTTCAGTTCCTCACTGTTTTAAGGAATCCACTATCATCCCTGTACCCAAGTCTAATAAAATATTCTGCCTCAATGACTACAGACCCATAGCCCTCACATCTGTGGCGATGAAATCATTTGAGCGCATCATTCTCAGGCACCTAAAAACCAGCACCTCCCCCCTCATGGACCCATATCAATTTGCTTACAGAACCAACAGATCCGTGGATGACGCTGTCAACCTGGCAATCCATCACACTCTACAACACCTGGAATCCCCCAACACCTACGCCCGCATCTTGTTCCTGGACTTCAGCTCCGCTTTCAACGCCATCAACCCGGAAAAACTCTTCAATAAACTAATGCAGTGGCTCTCAACCTGTGGTATGCGTACCACTGGTGGTACGCCAGCTCCCGCTAGTGGTACGCGGAGGAATCTGACATCATTTCTTTTCTTTTTTTTTTTTGCATTTTATTTAACCTTTATTTAACCAGATGAAAACATTGAGACAAAATCTCATTTACAATGCTGACCTGGCCAAGAAGACAGCAACGTTACATGTTCTTACACATAACACAGACATATAAAATACAGAGAACACAACTAAGTAAACAAAAAGACGAAAAGCAGTCACTACATTGTGCACATTTGGGACAGAAAGGTACAATACTTATTACTGCAAGAGCAGCTGGTGGTAAGGACCTCAGACAACTTCAATTTAAAACAGGCAATAGGGACAAGTGCCATCAGTTTGAGGCTTGATTGAATAACATTAATTAAAAAATAAATCATACAATCTAAATACTACAACGAATGAAAATAAGCTTGAGATAATTGAAACTGTGGTTTAAATAAGTTCTTATAGGCTATTGTTGTTTTTAGAATTAGAAGCGAACATTTTTTTTCTTTTTTTTTTCTGGCGTTGCTAATGACGACCATGCTACCCGCGAACGATTAGCGAACGTTGCAAGCAAGCTAAAGAAAGAAGAAAGCTGAATGATGTTGTGAGAGAGGTACAGAGGAGAATATTACCAGTGAAAGTGAACAAGTGAATGAGGAGGAGGACAGTCATCAACCGAGCACAAGCGCAGGCTCCGCCAGCAACGCAAAAGTGATATGCACAGTCACAACGCTGTGATGGAGGAGAGAAGTGACTCAGGAAGAAGGCATTTGCACAAAGAATGGAGAGAAGGCTGTGACCGAGGTCAAAGGCTGAAAAAGCACACACTTGTCCTTAATTGTTATCTTTTTTCTTTTCTTTTTTACTTTGCCACCACAGAAATGGCAATAGCAAACATCAGCAGACTGAAGATGAGCTATTAGCCCTTAGTCTCATCTGCTCCTGGAGGCTTTCAATATTATTGTGGAACTGAATTCCCAATAGGACATTCACACTTTGGTATTTGGTACATGTATGTACAGTTGTCATTTGTTGTGTGAGAATAAGTTATTATTTTGTTCTTTATATTCTCACTTGTGGTGTGTGAGTGAGTGATGAGTGAGAGAGAGAGAGAGACTGCCCTTTGTACATGTAGCTGTGGCTGACAATAAATAATGTAATTATGAATACATTTGCCTCCGAGTCCTGCATGAACTGTGCATAGACTGTATTTTAACATTGGTCATATGGTGGTACTTGGAGAGACAACTATTTTCTCAGGTGGTACTTGGTGTAAAAAGGTTGAGAACCACTGAACTAATGGACATGAACACTGACCCCTGCATCTGTCACTGGATCCACAGCTTCCTCTGGAACAGACAACAACAGGTCAACATAAACAACTCCACATCTCTCCCTCTGCACCTCAGTACAGGAGCTCCACAAGGCTGTGTCCTATCCCCCTGGTTATTCTCACTCTACACAAACCAACTCACATCTCAGCACCCCACAGTCAACATATATAAATATGCAGATGACACAACAATAACAGGACTCATCTCAAATAATAATGAAACACAATACCTCACTCAGATCCATCAAGCAGTCACCTGGTGCTCAGAAAACAACCTCCTACTTAACAGAGCAAAAACCCAAGTAATAATCATTGACTTCAGGCGAAAGCCACAGCCCAAATCACCTCTATCTATCTCCGGCAAACTCATTTCCACCATAGACTCACTCAAATTTCTTGGCACTCACATAAGCAATAACCTCAAATGGAAGACCAACACAGACCACATCTACAAAAAAGCCAACCAAAGGCTATTCTTTCTGCGGCAGCTCAAGAAATACAGAGTGAGGAAACATCTCTTAATCCAGTTCTACACAGCCATCATCCAAAGCATCCTCACATCATCCATCACAGTCTGGTACAGCAGTTCAGACACCCACTCCCAGAATAAACTTCAACGTATCATCAATAAAGCATCAAAAATCACCTGCAGTCCCCTTCCATCACTCAAATCACTTCACCACCAACAAACTGTCACAAGGGCAAACAAAATTTCATCATTTCTGACCCCTCCCACCCAGCTCACCATGTCTTCCAACTTCTGCCCTCAGGGAGGCGCTACAGGTCACTGTCCATCAAAACCACCCGCTTCAAAAACAGCTTCTTCCCCTTTGCAATACGGACACTAAATGGACTCTAAATAACCCCAATGAACAATCACAATCCACCACACCTTGAACCTATATATGTCATGATGTATGTCTTTGCTCTGTGCTGTGTGTTGTACTTTTTATTGTCTGTTGAATTGTATGGAACAAGCTGTAATACTCTGCACTGAACACGAATTCCACCAGCCTGGCTGTGTGGTCATTAAAGATTCTAATCTAATCTAATATGTAGGCTACCGCGTTTAGGAACCGTTAAGCAGAACCAAAATTGTGTATTTTGTATGGGTACCCGGTACCCGGCATTTTCTTATCGGTTCTCATCTGGAACCGAGTTTCGGTTCCCAACCCTACTTAGGAACCTTCCTAACAGTGGCGGCCGGCCCATAGGGGTGCTAGGGGCGCCGCCCCACCTCCTCCCACATTCTAGACTGTGATTACAAAATATTTTAATTTTTTTAAAACATTTTCTTTTTAATGAACAAGGTACATATGATATAGTTTGTGTCAGTTAAATGTATAAGCTACGATAAAATATCGATAACAATTGTTTTACGATGTCTAAAGTTACTGATAAGTCACGTGTTTCCTACTTGGGGCGCAGAAATCTGGCCATTGACTCTCATTATAAGTGGTGCATGCGCAGTCCGCACCTCTTCAATGCAACAGATAGGAGCAGCTCGGGGTGCACCAAACTGCGCCCAAAGCAGCTGTTGACACAGCCAACAACTAGGGGGCAGCAGGAGCGCCAGAGTGAGTGATTGACGTTTGAATGAGAGAGAGTTAGACGGAGACAGAGTGTAAACAAAACTAGAAAGCGAATACGGAGAAGGAAAATTATGTTTAATCACTTAAAGAAACACCCTTTGAGAGGAGGACACTGGAGGGAAAGCTGAGAGTAAAAGAGCTCGGACCTGATCATCCTGACATAGGCAGGAGTTAAGGACAGAGGAATGCAGTATACGTTCTCTTTTTCAAGGAGCTGGTTTAGTAAGAAGGCTGGGCTAACGTCAGATCAGACCAGCCTATGGAGCAGACCCAGCATGGATCCAGACAGATGTGAGTGACTTAAAGCACATATCAGAAAAAACTAAAAAGCATGAACAAACTAGAGTCCACATGGATGATGCTATGCGACTAGCCATGTTTAGGAAAGTAAACACAGCTGTCCAATGAAGGCTACAGGATAGGGATCAGGCATTAAAATAATAGACATCAAGTGCTTTGTGCCTTTGAGCCAGCCCTGCGTTATCATATGACATATGTTTTGAGTTTGTGTATAAGTTTGCTTACATTTTGGTAGAGCCCCCCCTGGAGAAAAATGCAGCAGCCGCCACTGCTTCCTAACGGAGTGAAATGACCGGGAAGTACCTCAGTGGCCGCCATGATTAGAGCTGTTCGAATTCTCTAGATCAGGGGTCACCAACCTTTTTTAGGATGAGGGCTACTTTCAAAAAATAAAACAATTCGGGGGCTACTTTTACTCCTCTTTTTTTTGTTTTTTGCAGTGTATATATTTAGCACATTTTAACATTATTATATGCTGACCTTTAACCTTTGTGTGCTGTTTGGGTCTGTGGGACCCGTTTTCAGTGTTTACTAAAAGCAAATGTTTGCAATCTAATTATTTTAACCTGCTTTATTTGGGGGATGGACCTCAACTCCTCTAGGGGGGTCCGGGGGCATGCATGGAAGATTTTTTTTAAATGTTGAAGTTAAATGCATCAATCTGGTGCACTTTGAGCACAAAATGAATTTATGGATACAGCTCTCAACACTCAGATGAAAGGGAGCTGTATACTTTTCAATAATCCAAACATCTTTAGAATATGATCACAACCAATAAAAAATCATTTAAACTTGTTTACCTAGCATTCTATCTTTTCATTTATGCATATTTTACTAATCACTCCCCTTTTAAACTGTTTTTGTTTTGTTTTTACTGTCCTATAGTACACATTGGAATGACTTCTTACTTTATCTATATTAAATAGATAAAGGTGTGCTCTCCCTAGCTCTCTCTCTCTCTCTCCTCCCTCCATAGCTCTCTCGCTCGCTCTCTCTCTCTCCCTCTGTCTCGCTCGCTCACAGAGGCTGTGTGCTCCTCCGTGGCGATGACGGCTTGCGTTAAAAAATAATAAACATATTTGTAAAGTGGGGGGGACACAAAAGGGATTTCGAAAAGTGCGGGGGACATTTCCCCCCTGTCCCCAGTGGAAATTACGCCATGCGTGTGTGTGCGTCAATTGCAATACATATATAAGCAAGTTGCAACACACAGAGTAAAGCTCTGCCCCTCATGTGCTGTATAGGCTGGCATGATAGGCTGTTCGATGGGGCTGATGTGTTGTAGAATCTGCCAGAAGGAAAATCACGGTCACACTCCTTATGAAGCGGGGAGGTGCCACATTGCTTTGCTTCCCGACTGCAATGCTGGTCCCGCAAATCAAGCAAGAATGTGATTGGTCGATATTCATTGTTAGATAGATATAGAGTTGTAGTAAGTAGATAGAGTTCGCTATGATTTAGGTTTCGTTTATGCATAGGGTTGATTCTTTTAATTACATTTCCTTTTTTGTTTTGTGTATTTTATACATTTTGGATTTGCTTGGCGAGCTATTTTTAGAACATGCCCGGCGGGCGACTCACGTTGCCCCTGCGGCGACTAAGTGCCCGCGGGCACCGTGTTGGCTACGCCTGCTCTAGATGATAGGAAAGGAGGTTTGAAACTTCCTTTATAACCTCCTTTAGCTTTGGAAACACTGGACCTTCCTTTACGAAAGGAAAAGAGAAAATGCTGTCCCACAATGCCTTACGACCACAACATTTACCGTGACACAACATTCGGCCGTTCACAGAAACAACCGATTATGACCGAGAAATGAGTATCATGAAAGTTACGGTGCTTATTAAGCATTTTACAACTTATGCCGTAACTTGCCAAAGTGCTTTGTTTTGAACATTCATCACTATAATAATCAAAAGGAGAAATATGAACGTTAGTTTTAACTGAAAAGATCAAATAAGACAAAGTTTCACAGTGTTTACTGAGCTGTGTGAGGTTTCTTAAACTTTTTAAAACATGTTTGAATGAAATGAATATACACAGTGATAAATGTTTTTTTTATGGCCTAACAAGTTTATAATAAATACATTTGTATTTATTTTAAGATCTTTTCATACAATCATACGTATTGGTGAGGGTGACAAGCATAAGTTTCACTTTACTTTTTTTGTTCAATTCCAACCTTGGTCATGAAGAATATATGTTATATTGTTGTCCACGTTCATAAAGCAAAAGTCTCTTGATGCGTTTACAGTAGCCCACCGTTCTTACTAAACATCCATGTAGTCCGCTCACTCCGCTGTATAGAAAACTGTAGTTTCCCCACAGCAGACGCACATTTATGAAGTCCGCTGGCGCATCATAAATACATTGGATAGTGAAAGTGCAGTCGGATTCTCAAAGCAATGCAGTCTCTTCTCCTAAATCCTTTTGAATTCTCCTATCCACTATTCCTTAACCCCGTGACGTTTCACACAGAGGTCAAGAGACGATTTTTCGACAATTCGACCGCAACCACTAACAGGAACAACAGAAGAAGACAGACAGGAAGTACACACTAAAGGGAACAGCAGAAGAAGACAGACAGGAAGTAAACACTAAAGGGAACAGCAGAAGAAGACAGACAGGAAGTACACACTAACAGGAACAACAGAAGAAGACAGACGGGAAGTACACACTAAAGGCAGGAAGACAGTATGGGCTCTGGCAGTGTTTAAAGACCGGTTAATGGTCTTGCACTTGGACGGTTACAGAAAACCTCGATCAAGGTACAATTGTTTCTTGGCGGAAGCAGTACGATCATTTTTAAATCAATATTGTGACTCAAGACGCCGGTTTATTTAGTAGGCAGCCGTGTAATAAGCGGGATAATGTGCAGTGAGGAGGTCATTAATGAGACAAGAACACCAACATGGTAATCAGGATCAATACATTATTCCTAACATGGGAGCTTTGAAAAAAATGGAAACCTAGAATGTATTGCTACATTCATGTTGCGACACAATGGGAAAGCTGACAACATGTAGGCCTACATTGGGTTGGTTTACAGGATTTCAAACACCAATATTGGAGATTTCAGAAAAAGTTTCCCAAACTTCTTTTTCCCTGTTGTAATCCTGTCAAATGTTAACATTAGTTTCTCTAAAGGTTTATCCAGAAATGATTGAAAATACAAGCAGGCTGTGGTTAAGTAACTCCTGCATGACCTGCTTTAAATCAATGGTAAACTGTTAAATTAGTATATGAAACCCCAGTTGACAACATACATTTAAAGAATGTGACGCTTACAAAATAACTACTACTGGAACATTAAAGAAAATAAAGAGCTTTATTCACCAAAAGAAAATAAATCACATCATTAAATCTGTGTTTAATTTCTATATTTACAGTACATCATAACAGTCATATGTGTAACAGTCTGTTGTGCGGAACTTAGCTAGAGAGTAAATACATCAAAATGTATCATTGTTTTATGCACACAGTCACAGTTGCATGTCAAGTTTTTCGTTCGATGCACACGTACAGTTAAATTACTTATCTTTCACTGTCAGTGGTGAACAAAACAATAACAATAGTGGTGCATTATTGAGTCTATTTTTGGACCATTTTTGTGGCTAGAAGTCTGAAATTAGGTCTTTGGTACACAGAAATGTAAAAAAGATGTCATGGAATTATGGACTGCGACTCTCACATGGAGCAATAGGAAATCCTACAAAGTGGGTTGAAGTACTTCATCCTGTATCCTCGTTGCAGTATAAATTAACTTTAACATGTTAACATGTCAGCTCACATGCTCCATTACATAGCCGTTTTTTTGGAACAATATACTCAATTTCAGCATTGTAAAAGTTCTGTTCTTCATTGATTCACACTCAAATGTACTGAGACAAGATATGACCAAGCTATTGACTTGCCTTTTTTTTTTCAGTTTATACACAATCCCTGAATCTAAACAAGTGAAGCAAATGCTGAAGTGACTTATACCTGCATCTTTATAATGGCAACCTGGTGGCCTGTACACAGGTTGCAAAAGAAGCCCAATTGTATAGAAGTCTATGAAAAAATAACCCTACTTTTTACTTGATTTAGTACCTTAGTAAACATTTTAAACATGATTGTACGGTCTAAATCGCTGGTTTAAATTCTTCTCCAACAAAGCAAGATGTTCATTCAGTTAATTATGGTCCCATTTTGAGTAAAAAGACACATTTGTGATTGACAGGTTGCTACCATGGTGTTGACCGGGTTGGGTTTTGTCCTTGTTTTGTCTTCAACCCTTTCAAAAAGTGCGTTTTTAATTCATCTAAATAATATTGAAATGTTTTGTTGACTTGGCTTGAGTGGGACAAATGTCTCATCTTTCTGCAGTGATGTAGTCGTGCACTCCTGGGCGTGTCAGTACGCTGTGACATGTGGGTGTGGTTAAACACACTCTTCAAATTAAAAGAAATTAAACAACTGAACTCTTTAACAGTATTTAAAGATGGCTCATCATTTTCAAGCCTTTTTGTGTTATTGCATTAATACATATCGGTTTTGGTCAGTTTATAACATCTAATAAACTATATATTTACAGAACTGTATGCAGCTCAAGCAGTCTACTGGTTTCAGAACATTCAGGCAGCTTCATCCAGCAATCTCTGCAGGTTCTTCTGCACCTGGAAGAACGGACATGTCTGTTATTTTGACTGCATGATACATGATATACTTGTGCTCTAATGCACAAGCATTATAAGATCTGATGATAATAGACGTTTTTATTGGTCGGTTTCTATAACTCCATATGTACATCTCCACAAACTCCTACAAACTGGCAGTAACGGGAACCAGTAAGCTCTGTAAAGAAAGCAAAAGCACATTCTCAAAGTGTTCTATTCCATTGATGCCATGTTGATAAGGAAGTAAATCACTTAAAGGTCCCATGTCATGGCCATTTCTACTGATCATAATTCCATTGTTGAGGTCTACTAGAATAGATTTACATTGTGAAATTTTCCAAACTGACATTGGTTTTCTCATACAGCATCTCTGTATAGTATGTGTATTCACTGAATTTCACTCTCTGTCCTAAACGGCTTGTTGGAGCTCCTGCCCCCCCCTCCCTGTGAGCCCAGTGTGCTCTGAGCTGAGAGCTGGCTTACTGGTGTGGTTTCCTGCTTGCTGCGAGACAGCGAGACATCACGAATGGACGCGGGAAGGGGGGGGGGGGAGCTGAGGGGGCTGCAGCAGCCCCATTTGCAAGGCTCCCCTAGCAACCGCATCCCCCCCCCCCGCACCCACAAACGCGGCGCACCTACAGTGTAACCGCGCCACAGTTTCGCCGCGCTGCGAGGCTCCACTAGCACCCCCCCCCCAGCGCATCACAGTTTCGCCGCTAAAAGAGTGAGTGTGTGTGAGGAGCTCCACGGATTGGTCCATTTGGACCAATGGGTCCATTTGGGTATGGGCACGTCACTGTACCCAGGAAGAAAACAATGAAAAAGAGAAATCTCCAACGAGGCGTTCTGGGGCAGCATAGACAGGTCTTTTCTGTGTTAGAGTTTTACTCACTACAGGGTGTACTTTGAGGGTTTGTGGCTCTGCAGACCGTTTACATGCATAAAAACCTTCATAACACACGAGGGGACGGGTAATAACCGGAAAAGCATGACATGGGACCTTTAATTTTCTTTATGGTTTTGTATTCTGTTTATAGTTTTGTATTCTATTAATCAATCAATCTATGGTTACTTATTCTGTTGCTGATAAGCTAACTTGTTATTTACCTTCCTTGTTATTTGTCTTGACCCACTAAGGATTGTTTCAATTTCTATTAGACGTTATATTTACTTCTCATTGCCCCAAAGTCTCATGCATTTCCTGAACAGCTCTGTGGATTTCCCTTCCATCCACCAGATGTCCTCAGAACTCCTTAGCAGCAGTTAACCTGAACCTGTACTTGTGCCTACTCTCTATTCATCTATATCTCTATCTATTCATTTATTCCTTTATTTCTTTTACGCCCCTCATTGATAAGTTTGATTTTGAATGTTGCCTCTAGTAAATTCCCTTTCATCCTAACTGCTTGCCTTTTGTGAAATAATGTTAGTTCTGCTCCATCTATAAAGATAAACAACTTTAAATATCTACATTTCTAATCAATCAGGCTCTTGTTTCGTGTTTTGCTGCTGTTTGTTTTTAGGAGACGTGTGTTGGCCTGAAATGTTAATGTGCTCAGACACACACAGTGCAGACTGATGGATGAGGAACGAGCTCTTCTTACAGGTGACGTCCACACTTCTCTACAGTATATGAACAGATCAATGACTATAAATGTTTGATTAACGGCAAACAAGCGTCCGGTTACACTTTGTCCTGAAGCCTTCCAGTTCTGCTTCTGACACAAAGTGTGTTGGTTTCACATGTTGATGAGCGGAAAACAACTTTTCCACTCTTTCCTTTGTAGTAATTAAGTTTATAATTTTAAAGAAGGTACTCATGGGGAAAAGTTAAAGAAAGGATACTTTGGTTGCATCATCTTAAAACAAATCAACGGGTGGTTATTCAGTGCATAAAACATCCTGAACTGACTATTTCGTCTGCTTTTTAAATTGTATTTACCTAAAAAAAACAATACTTTTACATAAACTAATGATAACATATTGAAACTTATGTTAACGCCACCCAAAATGTCTGGACACAAAATATAAATTCCAAGATATTTAATTCTTGTATAGTCTTCTGATATTTTTTTTTTAAACTGATCAAAAGGCTTATTGTTCAAGACAAAGGCCTACTCCCAAAAACATCCAAATTCGCCCTAAGGCAACTGTTGATATTTGGAATTTTAAATTCACACGATAAATACGATTTTTAGGGATTAATAGAATCATTTAATAATCCATTTTAATGTAACCCTATGAGACACAGATAGACAGACCGACTGACCTTCTCCAGCTTCATCAGGTTAATGGACAGCAGTTCAGAAAAAAGCTCCGTGTTCACGTCACTCGCCCCCAGAAATTCCTTTCTAGGGGGTGAAAACAAGAATGGTGGATATTAATTCTTAAACATGAATTGAAATGTTTGTGTTTCCATGCCCTATGTTGTATATTGTGGATTAGATAGCTGAAGATAGTAAGCTAGTTATTTCAGTAACTATTTCAGTGAACATCATTTCCCAGGGTCTGCCCTGACCTCATAACTTTGTCTCTCTATATAATGTAAATAGCGAGAACATTTTAAAGGTTACTTCAATATACTCGCCACATGTCTTCCTTTTGCGGCTTTCCCTGTGTGGAAAGCATCGACGCAGCATCAGAGTGTCACCCATGGCGTTTTAATACCACAAAATATGACTGACAGCTACAGTCGCTTCACAGAGCATCTTTTTCAAAGTGGATTGATGAAAATAGCCCTTTTAATATCAAAGACGATCATAGTAATGCATAGTGGAGTTAATATTAATCCATCTTTTAATATCAGTTCACCATGGATTTAAGATGAAAGGACTAGCAACTATGTGTAGCCTAATATTTAGTTTTTTTTAGTTTGTCACGTTTTGTACAGAATCACATTATTTGAGTATAAAAATTGTGTACTTTGTTACTTTTTAACACTGTCAGAATATATAAAATACTCCGGTTGGCAAGACTGCTGTAACGTTTTGCAGCATGGCTTGAACTTGAACTGACTGCAACGGGAGTTCCTACAGCGACTAACAGGGGTGTCTCCGGAGCTGCAGTCCACTCAACCCGCAGGGAATTGTCTCCAATTAGGAAGTGAGAGAGAGGGACCATGGGTAGGGGAGGGGTAGATAGCTAAATCTTTGTGGTCTGATAAACACAAATTGATCAAATTAAGCGGCTCATATCTTTCTTTTTCCCCAAGTAGACCTGATAATACTAGAGCGTTGTTTAGATGGGGCTGACGTTCTCTTTAAACATCCATAACACAGTCGCGCGGAGCAGGGTCGATGTGGAAGTGGTTAAATATATACAGGGTTGGAAAAACAGTAGATGCCTGTGGGAAAGTCTTATCATAGCGTAACAAATTGGTCCCATATTTGCCAACTTAGGGAGACATACATTTACGGGTCTGCAAATACATAGGTTTTGACAATCCATAAGTCTGAACACATTTGAAGGTGAGGCGTTTCAACAAGTAGGAACATGTATACATATATACATTTCTCCAGCTCTTCTAGTTCAGTCTGTAGCTAAAGGTGACATTTTTTGTGAACTCACTCCTGGTGGGGGAACTCGGAGACGGAGCCGAGCGTAGTCAGTCTCTGCTCCAATGAGACAAGCTTAAAGGCCAGGTAACAGGAAGACAGGAACAGGACACACACTCTGGGAAATATATACACACACACACACACACACACACACACACACACACACACATAGGGATGAGGAGTGAGTTAATGTGTGAGTGAAAATGTACTTATTTTAGTTGAATAAAGCAATTCACATATGAACAAATACGTGAATATACAATTGAATAGAAAAAATACATGTATCTTAATTAATAATTTACTGATCAAATGGAAACATGTACCTCATCAATTAATTAAGATGAATGTAAGAATCATGGCACTAGAATGGTTATGACTGGCAGTGGACTCACAGTAACAGGTAGACCAACAGCAGTGTGTTGAGAGAAACTGGTTTCAGAGTTCTGCTGTCAATCACCAGCTCTGAGCCCGGAACTGAATGGAAAAATATGTTTGTTACTCTGAAATACATTTTGTTGTTATTTTGGTATGGGTGAAAAACGTAATTGGTTCTTTTATTGATTTGTGAAATACAGTAAGGAGAAAAATCGGTTGTAATTTATCAACTTTTTGTCACAAGGGACATTTGAACCTCATTGTAAATGTCCATCCTATACAGTTTTTGTAGCACTCTTTTACTTATCTCCCTTGGGGTGTAGGTTGTCTAACCTCAACATTAACAACAACTGTCCGTCTGTCCCATAAGGAAGGACAATGTCAACCTTATCATGTTGAAATAGTTAACCATAAGCATAACAATTGTGTGTGATTAGGAAATATTGGACAGTTTGTGGCTACAGTGTGTTGGATAAAACAATATTTAGATCCAATTTGGATTATTTTAGAATGTGTTGAGTGCAGTTGGAGTATTACAGACTTGATAATACTACAGCAGGTTGTACTGATTAGGTGGTGCTGCCAGGGGGGGGGGGGATAGCACAACCAGCTAATACAATTGCTGGCCCTTCATTTGGAGTTGACAATGCATAACATGCGTTTAGATGGTGTTTTAAAATTGAGGAAGGCTTGTTCACAATTTTCTTCCAATAAAAGCTGTATATTTTTGTTTTTAGGGAAAATTACAACTACTAAGTAATCACATGTATTTATAGACACATAAGGCCTGTTGCGTAACTCAGAAATTAACCTTCCTGTTCTTGGTCTATGCACATCAGTATCCCAACTCTTTCCATATCTTACCAATTGAAAAAATAAGTAATGCAATGCAATGTGGGAGTGCTGCAGCTTTGACAACTGTTGCGGTGTGACTGTTCTGTTTTGCTAGAATTAGTTTAGGTAAAAGTAGTCCATCCAGCGTGATGCGCCTGGCTAACGCAACTTTCAAACTAGGTGATGTGTTGCCCACTTATTGCCTCAATTTGGATTGTTTGGAATAATAGCAGAACATTTATGAGCATGACTCACGCCATGTTGTTTCCTGAAATAGTAACTGCCTCAACTGGCAGCACGTTTTCTTAAGTTTTGACAAGTCAAGCAACCAGTTGACTGGAAAGTGCTCACAAATGAACTGTGAGTCTGTACATCAGATTATTGCTAACATTAACTACCAATGTTAATGTTACATAAATCCAGTTATGGCTTTTGGTTTTGGTGTGCCAACCCTATATGTTTACTGGCGCCAACCCTATGAAAATTCTTTGTGGACGCCACTGCTGTGGGACAACAATCGTACCAGTGTGGTGTGGAGCATGCTGCGAGTTGTCTGGGATCTGCTTGTTCTGGTGCTGGCTCTTCACTTTGTGCTGATGGTCTGGATGTTCAGGTGGAGCTGCACTGTCTGTGCGCTTCAACACATCCAGAAACGGAGGAACAGGGAACCCTGCAAACATTGGAGAAACACGAAGCAGTATGAATAGGAAGACTTTTCAATGGAAACCCTTATATGTCAACATCCCAGGTTTTAGTTGATCTGTTTCCTGTTCTATTTTTTCTTTCCCTGTGTCATGTCTATTTTTACGTCTGTCATGGAAAGTGGAGCACGGTGGACTCAAACGCAGTAGACAGAGACACATCTAACAGAAACAACTTTTTTTAAAAGCCATGGTCTGGACAAGACAAGGCTTCCCGATGTACAACCAAAAAGACTCGGATAAAGACTAAACAGAGAGCCAGGGTTGCGGTCAAATTGTCTTGTTTGTTTAGGAAGGTTGCTAACAGAATGAAAATAGTTGGAACTTTCAAAGCGGCAGCCATGATAAGAGCTGTTGAAAGTCTCTACATGATAAGAAATGCATTTTCATACCTCTTTTATTATCTGCTTTAGCATAGCATAAACTGAACCATCCTTGACGAAGGAAACGAGATTATGCTATCCCACAATTATTTGCGGTTGCAACATTTTGTGACTGTCAAACAAAGATAATGCGAGTAGCAAGTGTCCCTGAGTGTACTGTAACTGCAGTCCGATTCTCCTAGGACTGCGGTTGTCAATAAGTCCGGATGAATTCTCCTTCTCATCATTCTTTAACCCTCTGACATTTTGCACTAATGTTCAAATGTCTAGATTCCTTTGACTATATCTACCATAGTCTAGGATTTATATAAAAGCAGAACAGTTGAGGGGATAAAGTGCAGGTGTTGGGTGGTTTCAGGACAGGAAAAACAACAGAAACAAGCAGGAGAAAACACAAGAAAAAGGAGTACAAACAGATATGACACAGGGAAAGGAAAAGTTAGACCAGGAATAAGATCCACCAAAAACTGGGTTCTTGACAGAGTGTGTCCACGAGAAAGACTTTGTTACTGCTGGTAAAATAACTCCACGGCGTAATAAGACACGACGGCCGGGCCTTCTCTTTTCTCTCCTTGTTGTTTAATGGTGGAGCGTGTTCAGGTGTTACATTACATCCCTATATTGTTAATCTCTTCCCTTGAGTGTTTCTCAGGTGTAATGAACTCATATCTAAGCTATCCAGCATTAACTTCTCCACACAAACACTTAAATGGATAGAATCATATTTGTTCAACCGTTCTCAGTATGTCAGAGTACAGAATAATCAATCATCTAACCTCTAGCTGTCCACAGGTGTCCCACAAGGGTCAATTCTGGGTCCATTGTTATTTTCATTGTATATAAACGACTTACCATCGATATGTCCTGACACAAACATCCAAAGGTATGCTGATGATACTGTAATTTATGTTCACGGAGGAAGTCTGAAACAAGTGGCTAATGAACTGACAAACAAGATGGTTCATGTAACAGCTTGGTTGGAGCAATGCTGTCTGCAACTAAATGTCAGTAAAACTGTATGTATCTTCTTCACCAAAACCAAGTCCTCCTGCGTTGAGCCAGATGTGTTTGTGTCCGGGGAGAGGCTACAGGTGGTCTCACAGTACAAATACCTGGGGGTCTTAATTGATTCAAGACTCAATTTTAAGGCTCAGGTGAAAAAGGTCTGCAACAAGGTCAAATTCAGTCTGTCAAATTTGAGGTTTACCAGAGACTGCATGTCAACAGAGGCGGCTCTGATGTACATGCACTCTATGGTTCTATCTCACATCACCTACTGCTTAACAACCTGGTCACATGCCTGTAAAACCACTCTTAAACCCCTGGAATCATTATAAAAACAAACACTTAAAATAGTAGATAAGAAATCAGTTCATTCTCATCATTGCCCAATACTCACAAAATACAACTTGTTGAGCTGGGAAAATGTAATGAGATATGCAAATGCTTGCCTCATGTACAAAATAATACACGGCCTTACCTCACCTCCGCTCAGACATTTTATCACCATACGCAGACCTGTAACTAGGTCAACAAGAGCTGCAACAAGAGGAGACTGCGTTGTTCCATTAAGGAAGCGTTCGTTCAGCCAATCTTCTTTTTCTTTTAAAGCTGCACAACAGTGGAACTCAATCCCAGTAACGATTAGAGAACAAAACACCTGCAGTTTATTCAAATCTAATTTAAAAACATGGTTAGTGGAAAATCAGGTCTGTCAACACTGACACAATCTGCACTTTACAACACTCTGTTTGTACACATGTGCCTTGACCTGTTGCTCTCTGTCTGCTTTGTGAATATGTATTTTTGTTTTGTTTTATGTTTTTATATATGCTTTTATCATAATATAAGCATCTATGTTGAATGTTGTTTTACTGATTGTAGGCTATTTACCTGTCATTTGAAATGACATTTTTTTTTAGGATGACTTTCAACATCTGTCCAGGGACTGCAGATGAAAAATAGCCTGTTGGCTAACTCTGGCGCATTTACAGAAATGTTAATCAATGTGCACTGTCTCTGTCAAATAAATAAATACAAATTAAATTAAATTAACAATCCGCGATGCCTACTGCAGCGATGAATGAAATAAAGAGGAGAGGAGGAAGTAAACAGTCCCTTCACAGAGGGATGCATTGAATCCCCACTGTATAGTTGTCATGTGAATGCAACCAGCTGAAATTCTAATGTATGACGTGTGTTTGCTAATTTAGAGCCTGTTAGAGTTGGACTTTTAGTAGTAACAATATTGGATCTTTGAAAGTATGAGCTTATCATTTGTAGCTTTCTGCTGCACTGCTGCTGATTGGTCGGTTGGTGATACCTGCTCTCTTGTCGTAGTCGGGGGTCTGAGAGTCGGAGCTGCTGCTCTCCTCCATCTCCTGCCTCCTCTGTCTCACTGCTACGTCCAGATCACAGAACTCACCTGGAAAACTCTGCAGAAAACCACAGAAACACGGAAAATATGTTGGTTAGTAGGAAAGTCACTTATTGAGAATCAGAAATCAAAATTACAGTACTCATGTTTGTTAGCAGAAAGAAAATGATGGATGTCAAAAGCAGAAGAAGAGAGGAAAAAACACACAAGACAAACACACTTGGATACCTTTTAGTCGGTTAAGCCACCCCAGAAAGAAAAAAAGAAAAAGTATCACAATTTGGGATATTAATAGTGTCTCAAATTTTCTTGCCGTTCTCTCTCTGTATTTTAATATACAATTCTCCATATATCATGGATTATATTAGCATTTTACACCCAAATCACGTTTGAGTCTTCACCTAATGTAAATTGAATGAAATGGAGTCAAACAAATGAAAATAACATATGTATTGGTTGAACTACCACCACTACCTGGTATTATTTTCACCTTTGAATCAAAACATATATATTCCACAACTTCCTCCTTCATGTATTAATTCTCAGATTCACTGGGAAGAACATCGTAACGTAAAGGCACATTTACAGTATACATCATACATGTACAGTATATGTTGCCCGTTCAATAGAGTGCACTAGATTTCTCATGTGGCTACTGCTGCTCTGGTGGGCTTGTGTCTGACCTACCAGAGGGAAGCGAGGCGACCGAGGTGACCTCTGACCTCTGAAGCTATTCTCAGCTGAGCAGGGGACGGGGCTGCTGCATGGACTCTTCTCCTGTACACAATTATTTTACAGTATTTATGTAATACACATGGTTTTAGGTTGATATCCAAATACATGAAGTGGTATTCCGTCTTTGATACTGACATAAAAAAAAGAACACAAGGTGTACTAGAACTACAATCAGCAATCTTTGTACTTGTTTTCAAACTGTAGTCCCAAAAATATGAAATGAAATGAATGTAACATTATGGGATACATTTCAGTTTTCAGGGAGTTAAAACCTCTGTCAATCTAAGTCAACCTGACTGTATTCCTCAATATTTTTAATCGGCTGAGTGGTTCGTAACCAGCTGGAACTCTGTAAAAATATATATATTTAAAACAAATACAAAACATTATCTTTAAAGACACAGAGACAAGCTGCTTTGATTCTAATTACAGGTATATTGGTATACTAAGTAATCACATGTATTTATAGACACATAAGGCCTGTTGCGTAACTCAGAAATGAACCTTCCTGTTCTTGGTCTATGCACATCAGTGTCCCAACTCTTTCCGTATCTTACCAATTGAAAGAATAAGTAATGCAATGCAATGTGGGAGTGATCTGATGTAAAATGTAACTTGTTTTATTTCAAAATCAATTAAACCTTGTTAAAAGTAATTTAATAGTATTGTATGCATGGCAACAAGTGACTAATGAGAAAGATACACTCTAGCAGCATATGGGAATAAATGTCCTACCTCCAGATGATAACAAATGGACATCAAGAACTTGTAGGTGTTGTCTCTGGACAGGAAGGACACGAAGACGTACTGAAACAAAAAACAAAGTTTTAATGTGGAACAGATATATGAAGATTAGATTTTAAAGGAATGGTTTCTGTGTGAGCAATAAAATGTCGCTGAGATTAAAGTTTGAGTTTCCTGCTCACCCTGTCGTTGGCGGTGCCGATCACCAGCGCGTTTGGCAGCAGGATGGCCGTCTTGGTCTTCTTGAAGCACGAGACGGACATCACTGGGATGGCGATCTGAAACAGACAAAAACAACATAATGTCCAAGATGTCCCAAAAACAGACGTATCTGGGACTCAAAGAGGATTCCAGTAAATGTTGCAACTCAGTAACTTCTTCTTTCTCATGTTTACTTATGGGTGGATTTTCAGACAATGCAAAAGGGCCCAACCACCTAGACTACACAGGAGCAAGACACACAGACTTTATAGTGATTTAGCCTCTGTGGCAGCGGGGTGTGGTTAGGGCGCCGGCTGCTGGAGTGATGGGAGTGGCTCGGCCGGAGACCAGACAGCTGACCAGAATCAGGTAATCAGTCACTGAATAAAAGCATACGGTAACCTGGTTCTGGTCTCTCTTGCAGTAGGCTGGGTCCTGAGAGGAAGGACTGACTGCACACCTCCAGAAATAGAGGATAAGGAGGAGGACTGGCTTCTGTGTTTTTTCTGTTGTTTGCCTAGTGCAGGGGTGGCCAACCCGCGGCTCTCGAGCCGCATGCGGCTCTTTGCCCAGTTTCATGCGGCTCTTCAGTTCATATCGAATTTTATATGTGTGAGTGTGGGGGAGAGACACGGACTCCTGACAGTTAAACCTGATATTTAGTAGGTCTGTTAAGTATTGAATGCTGATAATTCTGACGTAATTTGGCCGGTAAAAGTTGTTTGGGCTCGGATAAAATTGCTCCGTTACTTTCGTCCCGTGTTACTTTCGTCCCGGCTCTCCCTACGTGTGTATGTGTAGTGTCAGGTGTCGGTATGAGAGGATGACAGCGCGTCTAATTTTGATGTGGCCCAAGAGCCAATCACAATAATACCTGCGATGCAGTGAACCAATCACCTTTGAGGGGGGGAAAACCTATCGTTGATTAAACACTATCTGACCATGAACTGAGTTTGATCCTAAAATGGCAGGGAAGAAGTGCACAGCTAAGCGAAAATATGAAGACGAACATAGGACGTTTTTAGTAGAGTGGGAGAGTTCATGTTTTTTTATCGAACGCAATTGCAAGCCATTTTGCCTTATATGCCAGACAGCATTAACCCATTTCAAGGCTTCAAATCTTCAGCGCCATTTCACCTCACTCCATGCTAACATCGACCAGGACTTCCCAAAAGGTACGGAACTTCGCAAGCAGAAGATAAACACCTTGAAAAGTCAGGCAGAAAAGCAGACACAGTTTTTCCAAAAAATAACGAAGCACTTTTAAAGTAAGATAAAAAAGTAAGATAAAAAACCTTTTCAATTTTGTTTACTGAGTTTGTGTGTGAGTGCACACAATGTTCATTGTTATGTTGTTATGTTAACTGGCCTCTGAATATGGTAGGAGAGGTTTAATTCAATTTCTGTCAATATTATTGTGTGTGTGTGTGTGTGTGTGTGTGTGTGTGTGTGTGTGTGTGTTCATTTTATCTGTGTGAGAGAGAGAGGGGAGGAAGAAAGTGAAGGCGCACAGAGAAAGGCTGAGAACAAAAGAGAGAAGGAGGGGGGGTGCACGTGCATCTGTGACTGTGTGTTTGATGTGGCTCTTTGCAGTGACATAGTTAAAATGTTGGCTCTTAACCTCTGACTGGTTGGCCACCCCTGGCCTAGTGCCTCCCTTTTGGGGAATAAAACTGTTTTGTTTTGATCCTATCCCTCTCCTTCTGTCGTTTTTAAACCGAGTGTGAGCTCGAAACGCTCACAGCCTCCTTTTGTTGTTTTATGTCTTTTTAGTAGTTGTATCTTAATGTCACTTTCTATCTCTTTGTTGTTGTTTTATATCTCTTTGTTGTCACTTTGTGTCTCTTTGTAGTTGTTTTCTGTCCCTCGATAGTCATTACCGGGTCTCTTTCTACCTGTTTATTTCTAGTTATGTTTTGTGCCTCTCTGTAGTCATTTTATGTCTCTTTGTAGTTGTTTTGTTTTCTTATTGGTCACTTTTGTCTCTTTGTAGTTGTTTTCTGTTCCCTTGTAGTCCTTTTGTGTCTCTTTCCACCTGTTTTATGTCTAGTTGTGTATTTCTAAGCCGTTTGTGGTCATTTTATGTATTTTTGTAGTTGTTTATATGAATGATGTGCTTCTTTAATTTTGTTTTCTTTGTTTAGTCATTCTGTGTCTTTTGTAGTAATTATGATTCTATTTGTGTTTCCTGTGAGGCTCCCCAGGTGATTATAAATGATTGATCAATTCAAACCTGCTACAGTCGGCACCTCACTATTCACTTCAAATAACTTCAACTTTATTATTCATTATTAAATAAGCATAGCACAGATCATCTGTAACACTGTCAAATATCTGTTTGGGATGCTGAAGTGGAAACAAGAGACGCAATTGTGAAAGACCTCTGGGATGGAAATACTCAGAACATTTATCCACAGCAATATTTTCTGACATGAAGGAAAAAGTACTCTGCAGGAACAGTAGGGTAGTTCTCGGTACCTTTGTGTCTTTGCCAAACACCTTGGAGTGAAAGCAGATCCAATGGTCAGAGACAAACATCCGTCCCTGATAGAGGATGTCTTTCTGCAGAGCACATGTGTAACCTGAAAAACAGGTAAACAGCATCAGCATACTGAGGGGAACGCTACGTTTTTAGTTCCTGTCATTTCTGTAAAAACAATATGAGGAAAAATAAGTCGATGCATTAACCGTTACTTGATTACAATAGATACTGATCTGGATGTTAGTTCTGTATATCTGTTATGAGCATTTAAGAGTTTTTACATTTTTGAAAACAATATTGTACATTCAAATGGTTTTTGGTAACTGTATTATTCCTTTTGTCCGTACTGGCCTGCCAAGAGATCACCTTTCAAAAAAATACCAGTAATCACTCAGTGACAGAATACACAATCAAGTTCAGTTGAAGCTGATCAGGTTGGCACCTACAAATAGGAAAGCGCACATGGCATACAAAACGCTTTTGTGCTTCATCAGCGTTTCCTTGCAAAGGGACAGTAACACAAAGTGTGTACTTTAGTACCAAAACGACATTCCTTTGGAAGATATCCACGTCATTTGTTGCAGCATTATATTAACTTCAACCTGATGTATTATTGAATTTCTCAAAGGACGAGCACTGGAGATTTTGTCCTATATAACTATATTACATTACATTATATGTTACTTGTTAGACGCTTTTTATCCAAAGCGACTTACATACTCAATACTGTGGGCAATCCCCACAGGAGCAATTTGGGGTGAAGTGTCTTGCCCAGGGACACAACGACATGCTGACTGCAGTGGGGTTTGAACCTGTGAGGCTCTATCCACTGCGCCACACGCCTCCCTATATACACTAAAATAACTTGTATCTTTTTGTGGCCAGTATTGATAGGATGAACAATTACAAATGCCAACGTGTTATTCAGTGTACATATACCTAGCTCAATGTTGTTAAAGAAGGACTTTACAATGCAAACCAATGCTTCGAAAGGACAGTGAGAAGGACGTGGCGGAATCTGGTATTGCAGGTTGCAGTAAAAAATGCTGTGGTATCTTTCCTTCACCACGCTGACGCCATCCTAGCATTACACTACTTTAGAAGCCAATAAATTCATGCTCATGTTGATGATACCAGAGTTTTATAAGCATGTCTGAAAAATCCAATGGGGAAATCCCATTGCTTTTTGTCCAGGGAGCCCGTGCGATGCTAACTTCCAGGGTGGACTATATACATCATCACTGCACTTCTCTATTTTAGGCTAATGAAAAGAAAATTCTTAGTTTCAACTAATTATACTAGCCTATAATGAAAACATAGTCATGAATGAAAACATAGTTATGAAGATTTTTCTTTTAATAGAAACCATACTACTCATCATCACCTAATTAATAAAAAGCTAAGAGGTATCAGACTATCTAATCTCTCATTCAGTATTTAAGGTGGAGCGGAACGTTGTGATCATTAATGACTTACTCTGTCTGAGCAGTTCCTCTTTGCTGATCTCCTTAAATATTTTATGGTACTGGCAATTGCTTTTCGAAAGCTGAAACACAACACACACACGCACACACACATTATGCATAATGCAGAGTGAAGCTTGAACATTGGAAAGCTGCACAATGTGAATATTGATTATATTTCAAAAGCTGCAATAAAGTAGATTTAGTTTGATATTTTGATTGATAATCAAAAAAACACATTGAGAATCATTTTAAGAATAAACATAATATATGATTTAAAGTAATATTAATATCACTTTAAATAAGGTAAGGTTGACAAAGATTCTGGTATATTACAATAATAAATCCCACAGTAAGCAAAACAGCTAATCAGAAATGGTAGCTGACGTCCCCCGGCTTGATGAGATTTTTGCCGTGCTGTAATGTTCACAGCTGTTATAAAACATGGAGCGCTCACCTGGCTGTAGTGAGACTTCTTCCTCTCGATCTTCGGGTCTGATTCTGTCTGGACCTGAGTCAGCAGAGAGTGGTCGAAGGTCTTCGATCTGACAGATCAGCACAGAAGGAGGAATTACATTGCATCATATTATATTACATTATATTGCACCTTACATGACTGTCCTTTTGTCTGAGGCCCTTTGTACTCTAATGTACTCTAATGTACTTATGACAGTATTTATAACAGGTCACCAAGGGAAATTACATAAAAATCACATATAAAATATCTTTATTCCATAACGCTCATTACATTTTCCAAGCTGCACGACCTGTCCAACACATTATATATTATATTTTATTATATTTTTTTAGATAGTATTCCTTAACCGTTTTCTACCCTCAGCACTATTTTATGTTCATATCTTAAATTCAAAATGTATATTATGTTGAAAAAATACATATTTGTAAGAGCATTTTAGAGGGGAAACGAGAACAAACTATTTCACTTCTAACGGCTCCTTTGTTGGATTTGTTGGGCAAATAAAAAGAAAAAAAGAATAAATGCCGGTGTAAACTGGAAATATTGAGCAGCCACGTGCAATCTTCTTTTTGACTCACTGAAGTAACAGCTCCAGACTCAGGTTAGTTTTCCACTAAATGTGCTTCACCTGACTAATGCGTGTTTCCTCCTGCCTGACAGCTCCTGTTGCTCCGGGTCCACGGCCTGCAGAGGGTCGCCCACCATCTTCTCAAATCTCTGCCGCTCCTCCACGTTTTCTACATCTGAACTACACACAGCAAGAAAACAACATTCAGACATCACGACAAAATGACCAGAGACACTTCATATAGCAGCATCAGGCAGGGGCTGTACATGGAAGATTAGAGAGGAATGAATACTGTACTCAGCAACAATGGTTTAATATGAATTCCCTTTAACTTCACTTAATCAGAATCAGAGTACTTTATTTATGCCAGGGGAAATGGGTTTCAGGATTGTTGCCCTTAATTAAGAATCATCTAAATAAAACAGAAACAAATATTTTTGTGAGAAAATTAAACAAAGATATTTATATTAACATGAGAAGTTGAAAACAAATGTCCAATAAAAGATAAACATTTTTTTTTTAAATGTATAATATATATACTAATCATGAGAAGTTAAAGTAAGAATGTGCAATAAAAAATTAATTAATAATAATTTATATAACATAAAAAGCGTATGTAAAATGCCTATTAAAACAAAATAAAAATATGAAGTTAAAGGAAGAATGTGCAAATTGTTTATGTAGGAGCCATTTTATGGGTGTTGTTGGTGTCTCAGTTTACTTTATTTATATTTATAGTGCAATACTATTTTGAACACTTGGTGGCAGGGTTTAGCTGCACCGGGTGTATAAAAGGGGTCACAGGTGACAGGAAAGGACGAGGACACAGGAGGAAGAGCAAACCGATTCCACCAGCCCGGCAGATGCTCATACCACAACTATTGACTGTAATTAAACCTTGGTATGTAAACACTAAATAAAACATCATTCTAAACTGCAGCAAAAGACCGGAAATTAATCTGTTTGTGTCTGCGTCTGGATCACTCAACCCTCCTGTGAAGTAATGGCAATAAAATAATAGGACATTGGAACAGTTAAAATTGTCATTACAGTTTAAAAGGGTTTTTCTGCTGAGAGCAAAGTTGTAGTACCAGTTTATTGACATATTAGACACACTCTAATTCTAAAGGACTCAGTTGAATGTAAACTGAACAGCCAAGTTTGACATTAAGGTATTTCAGTTTTGTTTCTGATATTTAAATTCAAAACACTTTTATAGACATATCTGTGTGAGAGATCAACTGCACCTCACTGCATATAAAAACTTCACACACACACACACACACACACACACACACACACACACACACACACACACACACACACGTGAGCAACTGTTAAGTATTATAGATATAAAGGGCTTTATTAGGGTCTGAGTGACACTGATCTTTTGAGCCTGATGCTAAAGCAGATATTATAAGGACAACCCACAATAATTCACATTTCTGGAAATGTGCCAGTTAGCTCATTTTCAGCAACAAAAGCAGAAATAAAACAGTCTCAAGCTAGGGCAAAGGAAACAGCCAAACATTAGAACCACCAATAATAGAGCCACAATATCCAATAATCAGTTTATGAAGTGCAAGAAACATGAAGCAACAATAGAGAGACAAGCAAAACTGACAAAAACCATTGAACTATCTACAGTGGCCGGCCCTTGCAAACGCGCAAAAAAAAAACGGCCCAAAAAAAATGACATTAGGAGAAACTTGCTGCACTTTCAAAAACATTGCAAATTGTAAACATTCACTAACTTCACAAAACATACACAGCGTTTACTAGAAGCGCTGTATAAACGAAACACTGCTAAAAGGGATGCACACAGCTGGGACCGGAGCGCTTATTGACTTTGGGGAATATAAGGTTGGCCAGCTGAAACCTAAACTGTAGGTTTTATTGGCTTATTTTGACAATGTGATCGCATGATTCCTTCTGATATTATTGCAGATCGGCTGTAAGCTAGCTAGCTAATGAAGCTAACATAGTCATTTCAAACATACTGACAAAACACTGACAATTATGCAACAGGCTAACTCTGCCAACCAGTGGCGTAACAAGGTTGTGATTGGCCCCGGTGCAAATATTGTTTTGGGCCCCCCCCCCATCGCCCCAAACATAAGCGCACGCTGATGCGCTCACACACGGACACACACAACCACTCAGAAGCGCCACATGTAGGCTATCAACAACAGCCTGCCCTGGCCTCGGACCACCACAGCCTGACAACGGCACAGCGAACTAATCACACAATCACTTTACAGAATTAATCGAGATTTCGAGGACGATGTATGACAAAAAAAACTGTCTAATTTCGTCAGTTTAGCCGTTACATCTCCTTGTTACATCTCCTTGTTACATCTCCTTGTTACATCTCCTTGTTCTCTCTTGTCCTTTCTCTTTTGAGCGCCGCTCTTGTGCTTTGGTTTGCTGTACATTATAAATGCAAAAAATAAATATATGGGCCCCTGGCCGGCTCTGGGCCCCGGTGCGTTGCACCGGCTGCACCGTCAATAGTTACGCCACTGCTGCCAACAGTGACAGTGGGCCAACTTTATAATCCCCGAACATCAACAAGCACTCCGGTCCCAGCTGTGTGCATCACTTTTCGGTTGTGTTGCGTTATTTATTTACAGCATTTAGTTTATGCAGTGTTTTTAGTAAATCTGTCAAGTTGGTAAAGATTTTTCTTTATTTGCATGTGTTTTGGCACATTTGTGTTTTTATATTTATATCCTTTTTGAAAGAGCAGCGTGTTTCTCCTAATGACAATTTATTGAGCCGTTGTTGCGCGTTGTAACATTTCCACCACCGTAGAGAACAGCAAGCACGAAGAAAGAAAAAAAGATGATCATAATGTTGAACTCCATAAATAGTAAACTCATGCACCTGAACCCATAAACCATGCCTTTCAGAGATGTAAGA
The DNA here is from genome assembly GCA_031216635.1 of Dissostichus eleginoides. Classification (NCBI taxonomy): domain Eukaryota; kingdom Metazoa; phylum Chordata; class Actinopteri; order Perciformes; family Nototheniidae; genus Dissostichus; species Dissostichus eleginoides. Next base: position 33,157,199 of record CM062269.1, read on the forward strand.
CTATAAGATGATTTAAAAGAATGCTGACAATAATTCATTAAATGTTTTATTCATTAATTCTAAAGAATGTGTTGATTTTAATAGTTAACTAAATCAACCTCTAATGAACAAACTATTTAATGGAGAGTCTGTGTCTTAATGACCTAAAACATATCTTGACTTTGACGTGACTTGTTTCTGTTACTTATCAGACTGCAAACAGTGATAAAGATGTATATTATCTTTCATGAGGTAATGTATTGGCCTGTATAGTGGATATTCTATCACGCTGTGCAGTTGCAACTAACTGTTTTCATTATTGAAAAAAATAACTAAGTTGGTTCGACTCCGGCCGCGGACCTATGAGGCAATGTCCTCCCCCCTTTCAACACTATCAATCAATGAAGGCACTCTCTGGCACAAACAAATACAAATAAAGCCCACAATTCACTAATAACCCATTAACAGTGATATATCATTATATAAAAGTAGCAGATTTACTAATCTACAACCAACAAATATATGATTTTGGTTACTGTTTAGCAACCATTAGCTGACTTTAGTTTCTCATAGAGGTATACTGCTAACTAGCCCTAATGCCAGCATGCAAACATTACTACTCATATTACAATTGTTTATTCCTACAAGGAACTTACACAAGTCACACACTTACTGATAATCTCGGTCCTCGGTCTTTGCATTTCTTCTGTTATACTTCCTGGCGTCTTCCTGCAGCTTCAAACATTGTTCTGATATCATGCCCAACAGTTTTTTAGCCAACCAAACACCTGTCTGTCCTGCAGGACGTCCTGTCTGTCTGTCTGTCTGTCTGTCTGTCTGTCTGTCTGTCTGTCTGTCTGTCTGTCTGTCTGTCTGTCTGTCTGTCTGTCTGTCTGTCTGTCTGTCTGTCTGTCTGTCTGTCTGTCTGTCTGTCTGTCTGTCTGTCTGTCTGTCTGTCTGTCTGTCTGTGAACTGACCCTGCAGCCTGATCCTCTGCTCCCTCACCTGCATGTGGGAGTGTCTGCTGAGCCCCCTGTTCTCATATGTCACAGCCAATCAGAGGGCAGTAAGTGTGTGTGTGTTTGTGTGTGTGTGAGCATTCAAACCTTTGATCAGTGACATTTTACCCAGCTTTTTTGGAGAATTAAGGTTCATTAAGGTATTTTGTCTACATTGATAAGACTTTACTTGTACATTTCATTATTTTATTTTATATTCAGCTAAAATCTTGGCAGATGCATAAGTTGAGATATGTGGTGTCACCGTGTGAACACAGTGATTTCCCATGCGTCTCTCTCTGTTTTAGATTAGGAACAAACTTTCTTCCCTTTTTTACTATTTTTTTACTATTACATTTCATGGCTGCACAAATAGGAAGAAATGTGGATGTAACCTTTTATAATTGACTAAATGCTGAGTTTATAGAGAAATACAGGACAGTAGTGACAAGTAGATAAAACACCTGTTGCATCACCAATGACTGCCGTGTTGTGAATAATGTTTTCTTTACATGGAGTGTGTAAAGAGAATAGGCTTGTGTAACAGGGAGAGAGTCACCAGACTCTTGCTAACTTCAGATATGATATTTTTGGAGATATACTGTCTAGGACTTATTCTTGTTTGTTGGTCATTTCTGGTAAATTCAAACTAAATCAAGTGTCAGTGGTCTAAAGAGACACAATTTATTTTTTATTTTTTACAAAGAGCTGGTTTATAAGACGGGGCTTCACAACTGTTGATGTCTATTTAACTTTGGTCAAATTAACAAACATCTGTTGAAAAGCAGTGACCCTGGGGGCCCTTGGTAGGTCTTGACCAGTTGGTAATCCAATTTTGGGACACATTCCCTTTCTTGCTATGCACAACAACATTTTGTTAATCATTTGTTAATATTTATCCAGGCATGATTCCTAAATGACCATTTCTAATGCTTTCAGCAAAACGTCTTTAGTAAAAGGACCAAAGAAATAGCTACACGTCATCAATTATCTCCTGTGTGTGAGCCATGTATGATCTCCTTATTCACTCAGGAGCTACACATATACTTAAAAACATCAACATAATGTGTGTGTGTGTTTGTGTGAGTGTGTGTATGTGTGCATACTGACATCAACTGAGGGTCACTGAGCCACAACGACAGTACACAAACATGTTTGACATTAAGTTTATCCATCAGTGTTTGCATGTCTCCCTGTCATTTTAAGATATACAGATAAACAAATTACAATAGTAAAAAAATAATTACGCACACATGATCTTATGCATGGATGAAAAATACACAACTAAAATGGTATACTTGACAACCCTCTTTAACAGAATACATTTCCCGGCCTGAACGATAACTAAAGCCTAGCTTAGAATCGTAGAGGCCAATTATTACAGTGGCCAAACCGTGCAAACGTGCTAAAGCGGCTCAAAACTTAATTAAGAGAAATGTGCTGCTCTTTCAAAATTGATGTCAATTTAAAAACATAAATGTGCCAAAACACATGCAAATGATAAATATCTTCACCAACTGCACAACAGTTGGCGGGATTTAGAAAACATTCACCAACTTAGCGAAACATGTGCAGTGTTACTAAAAGCAAGCGCTGAAAACACAAAAGGATGCAAATAAAAAAAGGCTAGATCAAAACTAAATGGAAATGGGGACACCAAAAAGTGATGCACACAGCTGGGACCGGAGTTCTTGTTGACGTTCGGGGGTTATAGAGTTAGGCAACTATCACTCCTAAAGTGTTCGTTTTATTGTCTTATTCTAACAATGCGATCGCATGATTCCTTCTGATATTTTTTTCAGATCTGCTGTAAGCTATCTAGCTAATAGTTAACCTACTGTAGTCCTTTCTAAACTATACTGACAAAACACTAACAATCATGAAGCAGACTAACTCTGCCTACAGTGAGTGACAGTTGGTCAACTTAACCCCCGAACGTCAACAAGCGCTCTGGTCCCAGCTGTGTGCATCATTTTTTTGTGTTCCTGTTTCCGTTGTGTTCGAGCTTCTTGCAGCGCTTTTTTATTTGCAGTGTTTTGTATTTGCAGTGTTTCTGAAAGTGCAGCTTGTTCTCCAAATCGAAGTGTTTTGAGCCATTGTAGCACGTTTGCCAACGTGATTATACTCCACACTTCCATACCTCACTGAGCTACACTTTGTAAATGATGTGTGAATCAACAGTTGGTGGTTTTGATGGTGATTTTTCTTCTGGAATCATTGTTTGAACACCTAATGTGTGGAGCTTTCAGAAGTATTTTCGTCTCAATTCGGTTTTAGAGTTTTGGTACTTTCAAACAGAGACAATCGGTGGGTAAGGTACTGAAATATAATAATAATAATAATAATAAACTTACACAGAAATAAAATGGTTTAATCTTATAAGTCCTGCATTCAAAATCGAACTTATGCAGTTAAGTATCAGCATTAAAGTATACCCAAAATACCAAAAGTAAAATCATGGGGAATGGTGTTTGGATTATTAATAATTATACATGTTATTTATATAGCGCTTTTCCTGGTGCTCAAAGTGCTTAAAATTGATGCATTAACGTGTTCATCATCGTGTTGCGGCTGGCAGAGGAGGAACTCTTTGAAGTACTTTACGTACCGTGCTGCTTGTGAACTTTCCCCCAACAGACAATAAAGACTTATCTTATCTTTCCCTATAATAATATTACATCATCATTATGCGCTCTGCTGCTGACCCAGTGTCTCAGCGCTCTCTATTTGTTGATTCTTTTTTGCATTAATAATCTGAATCTGAAGGGTAACTGACGTTATCACATAAATACAATGAAAAACAAATGATATTTTGCTACTGATATGTAATGGTGCAGAAGTTTAAGGTATAGCAGAACATGTGATTACTCGAGAACATTAAAGGGGCCCTATTTTGCAAATTTTCAGGTTTCATATTTGTATGTTGTGCCTCTACTGTGACATGTTGACATGCTTTAATGTTCAAAAAGGTCTTTATTTAAAAAAACGTTATTTACCCTACACATAACTCCAACTTTCACCTTTAGACTAAGCTGAGCATACAAACAACCCTTAGAAAAAGAATACCAGATAAAAGTGCCCGGCCAGATTTGTATCAGATGTTTGTTTTGTCGTTGGGTCAATTTCTCTACAGACTGACCAACTGGTACCCAACATGCTGCACTTTGGAATACAGTGTTGAGTTGTTTTCAAATTCTTTGTTGTATTATTTTCCACTTTGCTGAATCATCATTCTTTCATTTTTTTCTAATTTCCTTCATTCTATTTTTTATGATTGGATGAGTATAATATTTGCACACAATAATTAGTTGTCATTAGTTTTCTGTGTTTCAATTATTTATTAATTTGATTACCTTTAATCTAAGCTCCAAATTCTAAGAAGATTTATTGGATCTCCTATGTTCTATGTCCTATGTTTTGTATGTATATGTACGTATATTAAGGTTTGCATTTTGTGTTTATTTAAGTAAGGGGGACGGGTGTTATTTTTTCAATAATGTCCGCCTCATTGCATAACAATGACAATTGACCAATCAATATTGAGTATTCAACTAAGCCGTGTAATAATGTACAACAAATACGATTGAATGCATTACCAAGCCAGTGCTGGATAATTGAATTCCAACTCCTTTGGAAATAAGGTTGAGGGAAAATAATTCACTTTCGCTGCTTGTGTTGACTCGTATTTAGATTGAGTGACTTGAATCAGTCTCCTGCATGCTTGGTAATCAGAGACCTTTGAAACTCAAACACAAGCTGTACCAACTGCAGCTCAGGGCTTGCTGACAAAAACATGGACATGTTTGTCCAACAGGATATTTGCTGACACTGCTATTTTAACGTTTCTTTAAATTCTTTCTCGCTGATGCTGTAAACAGAAATGCTTTATTTTAGACAATATTGCAGCGTAGACAAAAACAACATTTCTTTAGCTATGACAAAAGAGATCACTGATTTCACCTATCACAGTCAGCGTTTACTAGCGTTAAAGAGTAATACTGCATGTGTGAAAAAAGTTTTATAAAGTGATCTTTGTGATGTTTAATACATGTCCTCAAGTAATTTCCTTTGAGAAAGTGTCTGTTGTAAAGGAAGACGTTTGAAAATGCAACAAAACTGGAGGTATGGTTCTTTAAAAAAAATCGAGACTCAGCTGGCCATTCATTTCTACTGCATAGTAGAGGCTCTAAGCTACATTAGCCCCTGCTAGCATTACACACCTAAATGGGCTGTTGATGTTCAAGTAAGGTGGACGCCAGGTTAAGGCAAGGAAGGTTTTCAAGTATTTAAGGTTAAAAAAGAACACGAAATTCAACACTCATTAAAAAAACGTCTGCTGTAAGAAATACAATGTCCAGTCCTTCATTGTGAGACCAATTCAAATGTAACTTGCTGTTTGAAGTAACTGGTATGGATGAAAAGGAAACAGATCCACCTACAGGTATTATAACTTGGGAAAATATTTCTGAAAAGTCTTGTTGTTTTAGGGAAAATTGAAAAGAAATATTGCTCTTTTCTCACACTAAAAATGAATGTTATCTTACCGAGGATGCCCAGTGGATTTGGATGAAGAGTGGGAAGATTTTGGCATTGTGCTCTTCCTTTTAAATCAGAAAGAATCGTACACTGCAGTTCTCCATTGCAGAATCACCATCTGAAACGTTATGTTTTTTGATACTTTTTCTGTCAGTGCTCGGCTTTTTCCTTCAAATATATATGTTGTTGTTCCCAAATGACACGCCTCCTGGAACATGCAGTATATGTCTGACTGTGCCTATCTGTACAGTACGTTGGCCCTGTTTGGTTTGACAACAGTGATATAATGTGGACATTTCGCTGAACCCCCTTCCTCTTACTGTCCAAAATCTCTTATCAGTGATTCGGCTCAATGATAAGCTGACTGGATTTTGTGCTCTCACTGCAAAACATTTCTTTACATGTTAAAAGAGCCCTCCAAAAGCTGCAGGTATGTGTCTAATTTAAACAGTGGTGGAATACTCAGTACTTTACTTGAGTACAATTTTGACATGCCAAGAGTATTCCAATGCTCTGCCACTTTATGCTTCTGCATCTCAGTAGTAAACACTGTCAATTTCTATTTTCATTACAAACTATAAAGTACACTATGTATCGTATATATATACGATATACTAATTTATGATGCAATATCAATCTTACTAGTCAAACACCTTTAGAAAACGCTCCTACCTAGTGATGTTTGGTGAAAAAAACGGATTAAAATGTTTTTTAAATGATCATACAACTTTTAAAGGAGCCATTCTGCAAAATGAGAAATGTTTATTTAAAATGCTTTTGGGACATTTTGCTCCTCCCATCACGGTCTATTTTAGAGAAAGCTGCAAGACGTGTGTTGTTATTTTGTTAAATTATGGTTGAAGGTGTGCTCATGTTAAGGAGGCCGTAATTACGTTGCTGGTACAACCAATATTTCTTCACTGATACACACCTAAATCTGTTTGGTTGCTTATGGAAAACAAATGTGGCTCAAAATACAGTGTTTTGGGAGTATTAAGCATGAGAGCAGAAGGGAAAGTTAGTTGTCCTTATGGAGAAAAAAATGAATGAGGTCCAAGCTAAAGGAGTTTGAATTCGGGCCAGAAAATACCGTCTCAGAGACTGAAAGCATTGTTAAATGGATTCCAGCTTCAAAAACTCACATTGGACATTTCCTCCTCAAAAATCAACTGTCAAGAGCTTCTCCCAAAACAATGATTTCCTGAAATCTTACTATCTATTTCATTCATAACTCATTTATCTCGCCTTTCAACTGCAAAGACATTTCTCAGCAGCATACAGATTAATACGTACTCAGTTTATTCAGAAGTATAACGTTTTATACACTCAAAAAATGTAAACGTTGACTTTAATTAATTGTATTATGACAACCGATTACACATATATTATATTAGGTTCAATTTCATATTAATGCTTTCAACCAACTAATACAATTGTGTGATCTGTTGACATTGTACATTTAATTAAAGTCAACGTTTACATTTTTTCACTGTATATTGTTATCAAGAACTCTGGGCTCCTGGTGTATTTATATAGTAACATCTTTTAAGTGTCCGTTTAAGTGACTCTGAAAAAGGATTTTCTGTCTGGACTGTTTAGCAAAACATGTATTTGTCACAAACACTTTCTCACATATATGTACATATATTAATTATATTTTTGATTGAAAATATCCTCGGAAAACGTATTTGGGGTCAGTATCAGAAATTAAAGTACAATTGAAACATCTACTAATCTCAGAATGCCCCTTAAAAATGTGATTAAGATTTCTTTTTTTATATACTTACCAGTTAAACATAGTATTAAGCACAACTTAACATATTTAACTATGAGAAATATATACTAAAGAGACTGCTATTTAATTTAAAATGATATCAAAATGTTGTAGATTTCCCCCGATTTTTAAATGGCTTTTAGATAAGCTGCCCTACACAATGTTCATGTGTGTTCCATACATTGTTTGGGGCATTGACCGCACACTTTAATAATATATATTCAATGAACTTTATACCAAAAATCATTAGGCTCATGGCAGCATAATGATCCATGTACATTTATGAAGTATGAGAACAAATGTGGAGATAATTAATCAAATATTATTTTCTAGTTTCAAGTTGCCAAAATACCAGAATAAGAACAATGTGAACATAGTAGGTTGTTATAGGAATGTATTTGCAGAGAAACTAAGTCCTATTGACTAAGACTATTGTATGATGTTTCAAACATATCAAGTAGACAGCGCCCCTTGTGACCAATCAGTGCAACTGTAATGCTCCAGAAAACAGCAGCTGATTCGAAGCATCAGTCCATTAGATTTGGTGGACATCCAATCAGTTACACCTGAGTTTGAAGACTAAAGCAAACACTGCATCGCCCCCCTGTGGTCAACCACTGTCATGTTCTGACAGGAATCGACATATATTTTCTTCTTAAATCAATGTGTGTCTTGTGACACGTTAGCCAAGCTATTACTCCGGGTGGAGAGAAATGAACACTTCCAGAATATTGGCTTAGGCTATATTTTTTTAATTTGTCAACTAAAAGGACACGTGTGAATTATCTCTGGGACGTGATTTTACTTTCTTTGGGTGTTTTATTATAATGTATAGCCCATGTGTAAAAAAACGTTTTTTTTGTAGGCTACCTATTATAAGTGGACTAAAACACTCAGCCAGAGCTGTCATTCAGTAGGTGTAGTTAGTGGTGGAGCAGGCCGGATCCAGCAGCCTATAACAGGGCTGTGCTCACCTACAGCTCGGTGCTCTGCAACACTGCGGCGGGCTGACAATGACTTGAATGCTGATTATTGTGAAGATCGACAAAGGACACGAGGAGAGGAGGATATGAACCGTTTCCTGAGAGCTGGGGAGAATGGAGGGTTGCTGACGGACTGCAGGGAGCTGTCACCCAACCACACCGCCTCCTCCTCCACCTCCTCCTCCATCTCCATCACCTCCGCCTCCTCCAGCGCTCCTGGCTCAGCTGACAGACACGCGGCCTTGCCCTCGCTCCAGACCCGGGGACCTGTCGGCGGTGGCGGCGGCGGAGGCGGCAGTGGCGGGTCGGAGCCGAGGAGATCCGCGCTTAGACGCAGCCGAGCCGGTCGGGAGGGACGAGAGGAACCGGAGGCGGCAGATCACTCAGCGGCTGCCGTGGCGGTGTGCGGCGGCGGCGAGGTGTGTGTCGGGCTCGGTAAGCGCAGCAGCAGCAGCAGCGTAGGGAGGCTCAAGGACGGAGCGGCGGTGGAGAAGGTGTGGAGATGATTTCAGCGGTCAGCAGAGACACTGACGGCAGTGGCGGGAGCGGCATCATCAACAACAACAACAGCGTCTCCGAAGTGACCACGGCCTCCTCTGCGACATGCGCCAAAGGCAAGGAGGAGAGAAAGGGGAAAAACATGATCCGGGGCTGGAAGAGGGAGAGAGACAGGGAGAGGGACACTGCCGCTCCTCCAGCCCGGACGAGGAAGGAGAAGCCCGGCGATGGCTCGTCTCCTCCTCCCTCCCTCTTCCTCCCGTCGTCCGCCCTGCCCGATCATCATCTGTGCCGCGACGGCCCCGGACACTGCCACTGCGCCGCGCCGGACTCCAGGACCATGGGAGATAATAGCAACATTAGCAACGTAAACAATAACAATATTAGCGGGATTAACGGCGGAGGTGTTGCCAATAAAACAGCGCTGGATTGTGTTAAAAGCGGCGGAGGCGCTATTGTTGTCAGGCGGCAGCATGACGACACGCCGGCGGCCAAGAAACACAGAGGAGCCGAGAAGGTAAGCATCTCTTATTGTCTAGAGGCCAATAATAACACCAACACAAACACATCAGATGTCACCTCACACCTGCAGCTTCTTTACATGACACACACACAGGGGCAGATTAGAAGATGGGAAACATTAAGATAAAAGGAGAGAAATTAAATATTTTGGACATTCAGAGCACACAGTGAGATGCAGGTGTGAGGAGGCCACAAAGAAGCCTGTACAGCAGCAACAACCAGCAGGAATGTTTAAAGGGATGGAGTTTATGGAGGGATGGCTGCCTGCCTGCCTGCCTGCCTGCCACATTATATTTATTTCCTTTTGTGGTTGCCCAGCTGGTGTCATTGTCTCCCTGGCTGTCTGCTGATATTTAACATACTGATGTAAAGAGATGAGATTTTTTGTTTCTTCTTTTGGAGGGGAGATGAAGAGAGAAGGAGGAGGAGGAAGCAGCAGCAGTTTGTCCTCCATCTCCATCCCTCTCCCCCCCCTCCTCCTTTCAGTACCATTAAATCCTGTCCTCCTTGTGTTTGCTGGATATTAAAGGAGAGAGCAACTATTTTACATGTGCAGCAGCAACTATGTATGAAGGAACAAAAATGAGCCTCTTCCGCAAATCCTCCTTTTTGTTGAGTCTGCACAGGCTAAATTAATTTGTGAAATTACGCGGGATGTCAAAAATAAATCAGGTGTAAGAGCGTGGATCAAAATGTTTTAAAATAAGACACAAAAACTGCAGCTTGACAGGTAAGACTGGAGAGGCTTAAGCCCTTCAGAGCTCTTTTCTCCAGTGATGTAAGGGTCTGACAGGGATGTCACCACTTGTGAAATTATTTTCGGGTTTAAATAAGTCATCCGCAGGAGAGACAAAGATGGAGGAAGATGGGTGGAGAGAGGTGAAGTGGGGAAAGAGATGTTTGATCGAGAGGGAGGAATCGGACGTGACAGCAGAGGACACAGGCTGAAAGAGTCTGAAAGGGAGAGAAAAAAAGAAACAGATGGAGGATGTCCAGAAGGAGGGTTTTTTTGTTCTTTTTTTGTAGATGCAAGATTAGACGAGGCAGGAAAAACCCAAAGCTTCCTCCCTGCTGCTGGCAGATGCCGCTGACAGGAGGAACGCTGGCCTGCCCTGGCTGCTTTGTTTATTTGTTGATCTGAAGGATTCCCATTCGGCTGTGAAACACACACACACACACACACACACACACACACACACACACACACACACACACACACATACACACACTCGCACATTTATGAGCTGCGTAGTGACTCTTATTAATTCCCTGTCAACAGAAATCTGGGATGCACTGAAGAGTCTTAGTGTCCTGTGACAGTTATAGTGGCGCTCCAGAGGCAATTAACACCTATAAATGAGAAACACAGAGAATAATCTTGAGTTTAAAATGTAAAGATTTGAATACTGAATGTTGGTTAAAACAACGGCTGGCTGAAAACATAAATAATAGACAAACAGACGCTTTTTCCTGTGTCAATAGAAAAGCTTTTCAGACATTGTTGGATGATGGTTTCAAACACCATAAAATCCAGAAACGTTTAATTGAATACCATGGTCAGATTATTTTCCCTATATTTGATCAGATACTTCTTTTTTAAATGATATTGTTTGGCTAAAATAGAACTCAGAGTTGGGCTTATTGAAAAAAAACTGTTTTAGAATAAACAACATGTTTATATAGCTCAAAGGAAGATTTCTAAAAAATTAGATGAAGATGTTTCTGTACCTCTACCAAAAGTCTGTTTGTGCCCACAGCAGTATGAAAACTGAAATGGTACTCAAAATGAAACAGCATTTATCAAATCTGACATGGAATGGATAAACCTTAAAAATGCTTTTTGAACAAAAAATTGTGTTGATGTTTGAAAGACTTTCCAAAGTTTCTACCGTTTGACCTTTCGTGGCGGTAAAATCCCAGGGTATTAAGATTAACAGACATCGTATCACATCAAATGTATAACATCTTGTATAGAACAGACTGTAGTTACCAGAGAAGTATGATCTCAATCATTTGTTTGAACCCTTTAATAACATTACTAGCAACAACCTGTGTGGTCATGTTGGTCAAATATCATATCTGTCAGAGAAGCCAAATAGGAAGTAATAATAATTCATTGTATTTATTTTAGAGTTTTCCAAGTGCTCAAAGCCCTTTACATTACATATTAGACATGTAATACATTGAATACTGTGGACAATACCCACAGGAGCAATTTAGGGTCAAGTGTCTTGCCCAAGGACACAACGGCATGTTGTGGGAAACATCACATCCTCCACCCTGATCCTCAACACCGGAGCCCCTCAAGGCTGCGTGCTCAGCCCTCTCCTCTACTCCCTGTTCACTCACGATTGCGTGGCCACACACAGCTCTAACACCATAGTGAAGTTGGCTGACGACACGACCGCCATCGGCCAGATCACCGATGGCGACGAGACGGCGTACAGAGAGGAGGTCGGAAAACTGACATCTTGGTGCCAGGATAACAACCTCCATCTCAACGTCAGCAAAACAAAGGAGCTGATTGTGGATTACACGAAGCAGCAGAGAGAGGGACACACCCCCATCGCCATCAATGGGACTGCGGTGGAGAGAGTCAGCAGCTTCAGGTTCCTCGGTGTCCACATCACTGAGGACCTGACATGGACTCTTCACACTACCACCATCACCAAAAAAGCTCGACAGCGGCTCTTCTTCCTCCGCAGGCTGAGGAGGTTCAACATGGACTCCAGGATACTCTGCAACTTCTACAGGTGCACCATAGAGAGCATCCTGACCTTCTACAGGTGCACCATAGAGAGTATCCTGACCTTCTACAGGTGCACCATAGAGAGCATCCTGACCTTCTACAGGTGCACCATAGAGAGGATCCTGACCTTCTACAGGTGCACCATAGAGAGCTTCCTGACCTTCTACAGGTGCACCATAGAGAGCATCCTGACCTTCTACAGGTGCACCATAGAGAGTATCCTGACCTTCTACAGGTGCACCATAGAGAGCATCCTGACCTTCTACAGGTGCACCATAGAGAGGATCCTGACCTTCTAGGTGCACCATAGAGAGCATCCTGACTGGCTGCATCACAGCCTGGTACCGCCCTCAACCGTAAGGCTTTACAGAGGGTCGTGCAAACTGCACAGAACATCACCAGGACGGAGCTGCCATCCATGGAGGACCTGTACTCCCAGCGGCTAGGAAGAAATCCCTCCGGATTATAAAAGACCCCCATCACCCCAGCCACAAACTGTTCTGTCTGCTGCCGTCTGGCAGGCGCTACCGCAGCATCCGGACTAAAACCACCACTCAGGGACAGTTTCATCCCACAGCAGGCAATAAGACTGTTAAACACCTGAACTGTTGAAACAACATCCATAATATTAATCTGGCTGCTACTTAGAAATTATTTATCTATTTACCTAATATATCATATTCCAATAACTTGCATATACTCTTATTGCACTATTTCACAATTTCACCTTTTTAAACTATTTTTCTTCTTGTATTTACTATTTACTTGCACTATATTTTTCTGTTTATCTGTGTTTTGTGTTGCACTGTTGGAGAAGCCTGTGACCTAAGATTTTCATCGGCATAACTACACTATGTTCGTATGACTAAATAAAGAACCTTGAACCTTGAACCTTGAACTACAGTGGCGGTCAAGGTGGGATTGAACCTGTGCTTCCCTGGAAGTATGATGTATTGATGGACCTGCAAAACCACTTTAAGGAGGGAGGTCTGAGAATGTTAGTTGGTTTTTACAAAGTGTCTTGATTCTGTTTCAATCAGCATTTATAGTTGCTATCTTTTAGCAATGACCCCTACAGTATCTGCCTTATCTTAAAGGTCCCCTATTATACTGTTTTTCGTCAATATTTTATAGGTCTCAGATATATACAAACATGTCTCTGAAGTGTTTGGCTCCAAACACCAAACAGATCATTGCAGCATCCCATAATCCCCTCTGTTACTTTAGATGAAACTAAGGAGCCACTCCCCACGCCCCTCTGAGAGATATTTGGTTAAAAAGAACACAATGGTGCTCTAGGAGGTGATTCAGGTGATAAGGTGGGGGGGGGGGGGGGGTTACCTTGGTTGGTTATTTGCTAATGACTACACAAAATCGTTATGACATCATAAAATGGGCAAAAAATCGGATCACTTCTAGCTACGCTGTCATCGTGGTCTTTGCTTCTGATTTTTAAACATCTAATTGTATGACTGCTAAAACAGCACAGTTCTTTTCACTCTATCCTCCTTCTCTAACTCCTTATATCTGGACTCTCTTTTAACCCACATGCAAACTGAGTTTCTGTTGATTGAGGTTATAAAGTTCGGCATTCAAAATACCGTAAAAGTCAAATGCCGTAAAGGTCAAAATAAAGTTAAAGAGACACCCATGCATCTTGAATCAAACACTGCAGTTTCCATGATACCGTTTTAGACTTTTTCGGACGATTGAACTGAATCAACCCAAATCACATACAAGAGTATGGAGATTTAAAGATGCATTTAAATTGAACAGTATTTTGAATTAAATAGTTATATACCCCTATTATTAGAGAGAGGCATCACAAATATTTTACAGAGGTTGTTGTGTGCTTAGTTAAAAGTGAAAGTGATTTGGGTTGACACAATGGGCGTTTCAGCTGTGTTTTTCTGTCTGTCCCATGCACATCTTTTACAGCGGTTGAACTGATTGCATATATTAGCTGTAAAGCTATTTTGTTCCATTTAATGTGGAAAATGATGGTAATTGCGTAGGTGACCTTCACTTATTACTCTGCCTGTTCCATGGACTATTTGAAAATTGGACGTAGTCATCGAGAGTTCACCCATCGGTTTCTGAAAAGCCTCCGTGTAGCTCAAAGTGGTTGGTTACCAATGTCCCTATCTTGGCAGTAACTACTACCCCTTATCCATGTACCATGTATGCTGTATTTCATGGCACTCCATCTAAAAGTATTTGAGATATTTCAGTCTGGACCAAAGTGGTGGATCAACTAACCATCATGGCTATCAGCTGTAGATATATAGCCATACCATACAAACTGTCCCATTTAAAGATCTTTAGTGACGGCTGAAATGATAAAAATTCCATTTCATTTCTGAGCCGGCCTTTGTTGACAGATATAAAAAGCAGTTCTGCGGCTGCTAAAGCTCAGACTGTCATCTGCATGACAATGAGATGCACTTGGGTTGTTCTGTGAATGACAGAGGCTGCTCTGCTATCACTTCCTGTCTGTCAAAGTGGATCCCTGCAGGCTGCATAAAGATGAATCAACAAACACAACTCCTGCTTCTGATGTATTTTATTGGTTTATCTTGAATTCTGATCACCTTGCAGGACCGTTAACATGCACGTTAATATCTGGGTATACCTGAGGAATTTGGAGTGATTCTAACAGCATATCCTGTTTACTGTAACGGCAGACGGCTGAGATGTTATGAAACCTCGCCAGTCATCACGATTTATTTGGTGGAGCTTTTAACATTGTTTGCTCATACTCGGTTTCCATGGCGACAAGGACCGTTTTTAGTTTGATTAAAGAGGGTTGTGATTGGGGTGTGATGTCGCATTGAAACTGCTGATCCCGAGGGAGCGAGCATCGGGACGAAGAAGAACACACGTTTCATTTCGAAATACAATTGTATTAGAAGCCAAATGTACTAAAAGTTCCAAAAAGAAAAGTAGCCCTCCAATGATGAAAAATGCCACCTTGTTTTGGGATTTTCTTTCATTGGATTTACATTTTGGGTGTATCCAAATCATGGGGCGTAAACAAAAATGTCTCTCTTTAAGTAACACAGAGCTAGACAGGGCATAAGTGCTGCATTCATGTGTTCCCAAGTAGGATAATTCACTTGAACACCCCCTCAAGCTGGTACAATAGAAATCAATGTATCGTTTCATCATTATGAGAAATAAAATACAACAGTTTTACTGTCCATGTTGTTACCACATAACCAATTAAAGATCATGAATATTAAAACATTCACAAGTCGAGAAATGGGCTATCTAAGGAGCTTCTGAAATCTATGCTGCCCGAGTGCCATAACACTGTTGTCGACTTTGTCTTGACCAATCTGTGATAAACTGTTCACTGTCGTCCTATCATTAAAACAAGAATTTGGCAAAAAAACTATAATAATCAAACACTAACCAGGTATGATCATTGTACATTTTTAAAAAAAAGCATCAGAATGACATGCCAAACAATAAGAAATAAAAAAGCAGAACACAAATTAAAATCAATGGAATACATTTGAAAATATGTTGCAGTTCTCTGCTTAAAACACAATGCCATCATATTAATTACATCCATTCAGGCATGGTATTGATTGCATATCAGGTTAGGAAGGTGCATCTGCTAACACTTCACTATCTGCACATTTGGAATATAACACAAAGACAATCAGGATATGAAAATGATTTTGTCTTTGTGTTGGTGGGCTAACAGTCTGTGAACAACAGCCTGGAGCTTCACTTCCTGATAACACATTTTTCTCACTAACAATTTTGAGGATTTAGTGCCAGTGGGCCAGAGCTCCCCCGAATTTCATAGCAGAGAAAAAAAACTACTTTTAATTACAGCATCTTCGTAACAGATTCATAAAATATGAATTAAAAGAAACACCCCAAGTGTTTTTATGCATTTAATACAACATTTCTATTCCAATTGGTTTAAAAAATATATTTTAACTTTCAACACAGATGTCGATTTTGTCACTAGTCAAGTTTCTTTCTACAAAAGCATCAATCTGTAAAGGATGAAACTGTAGAGCAGCCTTACCATTTTAATACACCTTGCTCATGTTCACAGTATTACACTTACAAAGTGTTAATGACGCTGAAAAGAAAAAGAGAACAAAAAAGTGTTAATGATACTATTCAATTCAACATATATTGTTCCAGTGGGAAAGAAATATTAAAATAATTATTTTCAGCTTAGAATATTCTTATTGTAAATGAATTATTTAAGTATTATTAAACATGTACATGCATGAAAGTATAATTAAGAGAACAATAAAATGCATTATTGTTTATGTTCATTATAAGGTTTTTTATCTTTTGATCCCTGGCAGGATTTAAAGTGCCAGTGAAGTGCATTTTTTTGCGCCAAAATGAAATGGCAGTTTCATTTCTTACATATAATTGTACCTGTTCATGGCTAAAATAATTTTTTAGGAAGTGCGAGGGACGAGATAAACATCGCAAATTTTTCAGAGTCTGAGCCTACCGCTGCTGCAGACGATAGCGGCTGTGACGTCACAAGATGGGCCCAGTTGTGATTGTAAACATGGCGGAGACTTCGGAAAGTGATACTGGTGCGAGAGAAATGAGTGATTTTGACTGCTTTTCGGACAGGATAGATGAGGAAAGTGGCCATGGAAGTCAATTTAGTTGAGGACAATATTTTGTCATAGATCTAGAGTAGATCTACACACAGGATTGGCCATCACCTGATCATACATTCATCTGTTCATAGC
Source organism: Dissostichus eleginoides (assembly GCA_031216635.1). Classification (NCBI taxonomy): domain Eukaryota; kingdom Metazoa; phylum Chordata; class Actinopteri; order Perciformes; family Nototheniidae; genus Dissostichus; species Dissostichus eleginoides. The sequence continues at coordinate 33,173,980 of CM062269.1, forward strand.
ATGATGCAACATTCATGTTCACATGCAGTGTTGTGCTAGTTACTGAAAACCAGTAACTAGTTACAATTACTAGTTACTTCACTACTTACACCAAAAAGTAATGCGTTACTGTGAAAAGTAACTTTTTAGTTACTTAAAAAAGGGCACCCATTAATGCCCTTATACTGTAGCCTTCATTTCAGTACTGTTATTGCATCGGAGAATAATACAACCTGTTGATCAACTTGACATGCATTTGCATCACTGAACTCTGCTAAGCAATGTGGTCTATACAAACACAAACACAAAGATATGTTTCAAAGTGCCAATCCAGCCGCTGTTGCTTAGGTGGAGGTGGAGTGGCGTCGGATGAGTCTGGGTCTGTGGTCTTAGCTACTAGCTTCGTCCCAGCATGTTGTTTCTGCAGATGTTTCAACAGATTTTAATTGCTGTTTTGGGCAGTCGATAGGATCTTTGACCCGCCAAGACACAACTTACATTTAACTAAAACGTTCTTTTCTTTGTGCTCGACAAAAGTGAAATAGTGAGAATATCTCCAGGCGGAGAAACTCGACTTGAGCTCTGCCGCCGCCATGATAGTCTTGTTAGTAGACACAAACACAGTGGCCTTTATTTTTCATAAACAATCTACGAATCTACGAAACAATAACACCAGCCACTCACCTTCATCTTTTGGTAACAGAAACATCGCCACTTCGGCAGAATTGACATTACCACAGCCAGCGGCAATGCATCGCTTCCCGTGTGTTTTTCCTCCCTTTTTCTTCACTGTCGCCTCCATTGTCAGGTTTCCTCGATTGGCAATCACTTCCAGTCGACTGCGAAACACTTTCCAATAAAATACTCGCTCAAAAACGTTGGTAAATTCCACTTTGAAACAGAGACAAAATGAACGGTGGTGAATGTAAACACTTCGGCTGAGCCCATCTTCTGACGTCACGCAGTAGATCGCAAGCCACGCCCACGAAGGCGGATTTCCCAGCGGAAAATTCCAACTCGTCAAATTCGTTGCTATTCCAACATCTTTTATATGGGTTCCAATGGACAATTTTGGTCATTACTATACGTATTAGCATAACAGATCATGCACCGGCGCACACTTCACTGGGTCTTTAAGTATGGGTCTGTCCTTTTTTTGCCATCATCAGACAAAGGTCACCTGTCCTCAGGATCACATGTCCAGTCTGCACCTGATAATAATCAGCACTTTGATGTTGTTTATCCTTCGATTTTCAAAGAATATTGGCTGCAGCGGATCTCAGCCATGCTTCGCTTTGGTCAGACAGTCACGGCCCCATCCACACAGCGGCGTGCGTTGAAGCTTCAAGGCTTCTGCCCATTCACTTTGAATGGGGTGACGCCACGCTTCGCCGAACTGCATTGTGGGAGTGAAGCGTAGCTTTGCTCGCGTTGCTCGCGTTGCTCGCGTTGCTCGCTGCAAAAGTTGAGCAATGTTCAACTTTTGAAGGTTCGGCAGAAGCGTCAGCCAATCGAATCATATGCCAGTACAAGCTCTAGCCAATCAAACCGCGTGCTTGTGTGTCCAGGGCGGGAGATTCATGTGATTGGTTGTTGGTCGAGTTTCAGCCCCCCCCGCCGGCAAGCTTCAACGCACGCCGCTGTGTGGACGGGCCGTTACCTAACAGCCAGCCAGTCAGACGTCTTCCCAAATACACTCATCAAATTTTTCTAAAGGCACAAAATGTCTGCTGCTGACTCTGGATGTGAATTTCTAAACGGGGACAAACCAACTGGGGATCTGACTCATGTCTGCGAAGATGTCAAGTCTGACATGTGCGAAGACATTTACAGCTGTTAAACTGTGAGTCATATCCACAATCATTTTTAGCAAGGAACGAGTTTCTGTTTTTTTAAGAGGTTTGTACATCTCTGTATAAAACCATGACAAATAGCAACAGTCCAAGTTATAAAGCTAAAAGTATTTTTTAGAAGGGAATAGGTTAAAAGAAAGATAAATCACCAGAAGAAGGCAGACAGGAAGTAAACACTAACAGGAACACGGTATGGGCTCTGGCAGTGTTTAAAGTGCCAGTGAAGTGCATTTTTTTGCACCAAAATGAAATGGCAGTTTCATTTCTTACATATAATTGTACCTGTTCATGGCTAAAATAATTTTTTAGGAAGTGCGAGGGACGAGATAAACATCGCAAATTTTTCATCCCGTGAACGGCCGTCTGAGCCTACCGCTGCTGCAGACGATAGCGGCTGTGACGTCACAAGATGGGCCCAGTTGTGATTGTAAACATGGCAGAGACTTCGGAAAGTGATACTGGTGCGAGAGAAATGAGTGATTTTGACAGCTTTTCGGACAGGATAGATGAGGAAAGTGGCCATGGAAGTCAATTTAGTTGAGGACAATATTTGTCATAGATCTAGAGTAGATCTACACACAGGATTGGCCATCACCTGATCATACATTCATCTGTTCATAGCATGATGCAACATTCATGTTCACATGCAGTGTTGTGCTAGTTACTGAAAACCAGTAAGTAGTTACAATTACTAGTTACTTCACTACTTACACCAAAAAGTAATGCGTTACTGTGAAAAGTAACTTCTTAGTTACTTAGAAAAGGGCACCCATTAATGCCCTTATACTGTAGCCTTCATTTCAGTACTGTTATTGCATCGGAGAATAATACAACCTGTTGATCAACTTGACATGCATTTGCATCACTGAACTCTGCTAAGCAATGTGGTCTATACAAACACAAACACAAAGATATGTTTCAAAGTGCCAATCCAGCCGCTGTTGCTTAGGTGGAGGTGGAATGGCGTCGGATGAGTCTGGGTCTGTGGTCTTAGCTACTAGCTTCGCTACTAGCTTCGTCCCAGCATGTTTTTTCTGCAGATGTTTCAACAGATTTTAATTGCTGTTTTGGGCAGTCGATAGGATCTTTGACCCGCCAAGACACAACTTACATTTAACTAAAACGTTCTTTTCTTTGTGCTCGACAAAAGTGAAATAGTGAGAATATCTCCAGGCGGAGAAACTCGACTTGAGCTCTGCCGCCGCCATGACAGTCTTGTTAGTTAACACAAACACAGTGGCGTTTATTTTTCATAAACAATCTACGAATCTACGAAACAATGACACCAGCCACTCACCTTCATCTTTTGGGAACAGAAACATCAACACAGTGGCGTTTATTTTTCATAAACAATCTACGAATCTACGAAACAATGACACCAGCCACTCACCTTCATCTTTTGGGAACAGAAACATCGCCACTTCGGCAGACTTCACATTACCACAGCCAGCGGCAATGCATCGCTTCCCGTGTGTTTTTCCTCCCTTTTTCGTCACTGTCGCCTCCATTGTCAGCTTTTCTCGATTGGCAATCACTTCCAGTTGACTGCGAAACACTTTCCAATCAAATACTCGCTCAAAAACGTTGGTAAATTCGACTTTGAAATAGAGACAAAATGAATGGTGGTGAATGTAAACACTTCGGCTTGGCCCATCTTGTGACGTCACGCAGTAGATCGCAAGCCACGCCCACGAAGGCGGAGGTCGACTGCGAATTTCCCAGCGGAAAATTCAAACTCGTCAAATTCGTTGCTATTCCAACATCTTTGATATGGGTTCCAATGGACAATTTTGGTCATTACTATACGTATTAGCATAAAAGATCATGCACCGTCGCACACTTCAGTGGGTCTTTAAGGACTTGTTAGTGGAAAATAAAATGTGAACAGACTCGGACAGTTACAGAATAACTCGATCAGTGCTGCCGTCTTTTTAAGTTACGTTGCTGTTGCCGCAGTTTCAGCCGTTGGTAGGCCATGGAACGGAGTATTTTTTTCTTAGCGGAAGCAATACGATAATTTATAAGTCAATCAAATAATTTTCAATTAATATTGGGAATCAATTCATTCGTTTATTTAGTAGGTGGCGGGATAATGTGCAACAACGTTTATCAAGTAAGGGATATTGTGCAGCAAGGCAGTCATTATTGCAAAAAGAACATCATGGAGTAAACTAAAAACAAAAACTTCCAATACATTTGACACAAACAGAACAACATCTTGAGGTTTAGGCAACAGAACTATTTGCCTATTACGCAAGGATCGTAATTTAGGTTGGTGATAAACTGCGTGAAAATATGAGAAAAACCTATTTTGTGTAGCAGGCCCCTTACGACCCATATTTAAAACGACCATATCATCTGATAGTATTTCAATGGGGGGCGAATCAATTCCTTGGCCACTTGATCGCAGTGGAACAAGCTGTTAACAGAACACTGACATGTCATCACCTCAATGTGATACATTATTATTCAGGTTTGAGGTAAAGGGATTGTTTTGCAGCACTAAACGTAGGAGCTGGATCTATGGTGATCATTGTGGAATCATTGATTTGGCAATAAATAATATGACAAGTACTATGCCAAACACTGTGCAAGGACTGGTGAAGAACCAGTGTTTTCCTAGACTTTCTCTTTAGTATCTGTTATAATTGGCTGTGCAGTGGTTTGGTGTCTGATTCAAGGATCTCTTTTGGCCTGCTCTCGGTTGCATTTGTTCCACAATTTCTGCCTGGGTGGTCGGAAGATGCCTTGGGTTGTGATTGTCTCTATTGACTGAAGACACATTTCTATCCTTGAACATGGTTTTCTTTTAGTTTACCTTGTTTGTAAAAATATGTTTTCTTTATTTTTATCCCCTTGCTTAAGAAGGGAAGTGTCAATTTAAAGCTCAGTGTTTGACTTGTGATGGTGGAAGAGTTTTGATTTAGTCTTCGTGTGTCGGCTCCACTGCGCTGTGATTGACAGGAGATTATTGGTTGAAAACATGGAAATCAGACAGGCAGAAGGCAGAGGAAGCCCCGCTGGTGAATTTTAAAAGAAACCTGAAGCGTCAGAAGTTTTTCCAAATGAGCAGGTGACCTTGAAAGTCCTTTTTTTCTCTTCAACACCTAGATTCATCAGTATGCTTCAGGCTCCTCTCACCATCCTGAAGAAAACTTTGAGAGTGAGATCTGCAGGTTTATATTCTTCTAGGTCTGAACAAGAAAACATTTTTACCAACAAAAAAAAAGATGATTATTGAATTTCAACAAAAGAATATAGTCAAATAAAATGTTTATTTAAGTAATTCCAATATGATACAGTCCCCATCAAGTATTTTTGTCCATGTCGTATTGATTCAAATTCATATTACTATGAAGGTGCTTCAGATTCAACTCGTTTGCTTGGCAGAAATGTACTACTGATCAGACGAAGAGACCACTCCAAATGTTTCTTATATCTCAATCTCTACATGTACAGTATGGCCACCATTCCATTCCAGCCTCTGTTGAATTCCTACACAGATAAATGTTGTCAGTAGTTTATAAAATGTAAAAGAAAATGTGAATTTTACTCAAACACATAGCTAGAAATACTAACACCAGAGAAACTGATAAGGCTGCAGTGGTCTCGTCATTTTTTCCAGAGATGTATTTCAACACCTGCTGCAGCATCACGTTGTTTGATTCCGATGAGAACGGCGCATTCCACCAATTGCGGCCATCTTGAGAAAAGGTGCTGCACCCAGCGTATTTTTGTGTGCCCCGTTTTTTCGTGCGGACGCTCTGAGCGATTCAAGTTGAAAATACTACTTAATTTGGATGAAAAGCTTGTGTTTCAGATACTGTCATTACACAGACCGAAAAACCCTGTATGTTGCTTCTGGTGGGTGTATGCTTTTTATGGTTCTCCTTTTTCGCTCATTCGTAAAAAGTGTGAGAGCCATACTCTTCCGGTTGGTGCTCATTGTGAAAAAACAATGTCAAACAAATATGTGGTCGCACAAACAGATGATAACATGCCAGGGGGCGATGTTGGTTTGTCATACAACAGCTGTGATGCTTTGTGGAGATATCATAGTCATAGGAAAGATAAAAAACAGCCGGAAATGCTTTTCTGATAAAACGCTCGGTTGAGGCTCTCCTCAGCGCCCTGCCAGCACCTTTCTTGCCAGAGAAAAGCGCTATGTGGACATAGACACTTGGAAAGGTATGGTCAATTTAAAGCCAACACAGAAGCACTTAAATGGGTTGTCTTATTGACAGATAAAGCAATTACAGATTCTTGCTGTTTTTGTATCTTCATGCTTGATTAACTTCTATGTTGTTTTCGATAATCGTGTCAGCTGAATGTAATGTGTAACCAGTGCTAAAGTTACAGGTTCATCAATAAAAAGTTGTATAACTGCATCATCAGAGATATGTGATAGAGACTAAAATGCAAACATTTGTTCAATATATTGGTATTTTGTATTTATTTAAAAAAAAAAGATTTCCATTGACTTGGTACTTAGACATAAGTTCAGATACAAGAGAAGAACAACAATTGCACATATAGTTACCGGGCGCGTGACAGTATTATTCTTAGCCGAGGCACAAAAGTGTGTTTTCAGAGCAGTACAGCTCATGTGGAGGCTGACAGTCCATTAGGTATCAAAGAATCAATGCCAGCCAGTGTGAAAGGGCTTCATGGTACGATGGTACGCCCACAAGCTCCACTCTGGCAGGTTTTCCTCTGCATTCATTCACCATAGCCTTCACTGCTGAAGGAAACGGAGAAATACAGAAAACAGTCCATCGTCTGACGTTACCTTCCAAGAATCACCTCGTATACTCTCCTCTCTCGCCTTTCATATTTTATTCATCTGCAGCTTTCCTCAAATGTCGTTCCCTTCTACACAGGGGATCTAGTTCTCTCATCTGAAATCAGATTTTCATACGGTAATATACGGGGGAAATGTGTGGTTGAAAGCTGCTAGTATGTATATATAAAGTCTTATTTAAAATGTGTATTGTTGAGCATCATAATGGCCTACAAGCATCTGTAGCACTACATTGTATGCAAGTTATTTTTTATCCAGAAATACTTAAATAAAACACAACTCCTTGTTTGTCTGCTATGGTTTAACACCAACGTTTCGCATAAATGGTTTTAAAACAGCCTCAGGCAAACTCTGTTCTCATGTCAGAGGGATGCAAGTCCCCTTGGAAATGTCTGAAGGTGTTTCCAGAAGCAAAGCTAATTCTTAACAAATGTAGTTGTTCTCCAGACCATGCATCCACATTGATTGTTTGTTTAACCTTGTGAATTGGTTGGATATTTATGCAAAAAAAAGTACTTGTATATGTTTATTATTAGTATTACTATATTTAGTATATGTTTAGGAAAAGATCATGGTTTGTGTTTCAACGGGTACATCTGTTATGGAATTAAGCTCCATACTTAAAGTAATCTATGTAACTTATGTGCCGTAGGTTATTTAAGTCATGCAATATGTGACAAATTAAGTCTGTTACATAAGTTAACTGATGTAAGTTAAGTTTGAGTTTCACATAGGGCAGGACTAGAGTGTTCAAAATCCTGTGTTTGTATGGCCTCTGTTTTGTATATATTTCGTATAGTCGAAAGTTGACATTTGGTTTTACACAGGACGCAGCGGCCACCTGATTGAAAGCCATTTGTTTGTTGAAACCATTCATCAAGCCCGACTTCGCTCTATGTCAACCGATGTTCTCGTTGTTTCCTGTCATTGATATTAGGGGCACTAGTGGTCGTCGCCTAACAATAAACATAAATATTGGTCGTAATAGGCTGCTAGGACAAATGTTTTTTGGGTGATGACATTCTCTTCTTTCACCTTGTTTTAAAAGATTCATTGTGTGCTCGTACCTAAGACTTCCCTTTTGGGGAAATCAAGGTTATAGTAGAGGTTTGACCAAATAAATAATGCGGTTGTTTTTCCTGGTGAGGACAATCTCACCCATAATTGATAATATATCCTTTTTACCATGGTATCAGATGTCAGTAGTCTGAAGTCCCAACACAACGTCCTAACAATTATGTTTATAAAGTCCTTATTTGTTATGCCATGTGATAGGGTTTGGTTACATTTCCATAAAATATTTGTCATGTCTTCTGTTTCAAGTTACATTTTAATTTAAATAAGACTACAATATATTCCTAACCTAGACCTAAAGAGCCTTAATATTTACACATCAAATTATGTAAGCATTTGGGCTGGGCAAGTTAACACGTTATTATCGCGTTAACGCATTAATTAATTAACACCAGTGACTGCTGCAGGGCTCACATGAACGGAAACAGAGAAGAAGTGGTGAGGACAGAAACATGGAGGAAAGTACCAAACTCTTACATGGACATTTTACATCTCTTCCAGACGGCAGAGTTGATAGAACCAGAGTTATTTGAACCAGACTCTGAGGGTAACTTGTTCTTCTATAACGAACTAGATGCAACGTTAATTCCCTGGCAGTGGCAAATAGCTTTGGTTTTATATTTGATTTGATTACATTAATTAAAGTTTAAGTTGAGATTTACAAGAAGTATTTTAACTGCTACTGTGTAAAGGGAATACTGCTGTTAAAATGCACCTTATTTTTTTGAAGTGTTTGCAAACCAAATGTTATTGCACTTTTGTTCATATAGCAATACTTTTTGAATTCATTATTGAATTTTGCGCATTAGAATGCGATTAATCGCGATTAAACATTTTAATCATTGCCTGGCACTAGTAATCATGCTATCAAGATTTAGCATTTTGGCAAATAATAACTAACCTCATGGAAAACCAAATCCTGGGGGGGTATAATGTTTCCTTCCAATTAGTTTTGCTTTTGCAAATGAGTTGTATATAATATAAACTGTCTAAGACACAGGATTAGCAGTTCACATCGGGGAACTTCCTGTCACTGTAAAACAATAACAAGAACACGGTATGGGCTCTGGCAGTGTTTCAAGTCTGGTTCATGGAAAATAATGTGAACAGACTTGAATGTTTACAGAAAATGAAAGCAATACGATCATTTTTAAGTCAATAAAATAATTTCTAATTTATATTATGAATCCATTTTTTGGTTTATTCAGTATGTGGACGTGTAATATAGGCAGGTTAATGTGCCCAACCGGGTGTTCTTTTTTCATTAATGACCGCCTCTAGCACATGATCCCTTACTGTACGTATCACCTGATTGAGTCTCTTGTATATTAAAACGGTCTCTACTGTTACATCCGCTGACAGTGCCAGAAGACTGTGATTTATTTCCCAGTTCTAATGAAAACATAATGAAAATGCTGCTTGCAAACACTTCAAACTGTTTCATGTGAAATTGGGCTAACATAATAATTGTTAACGGTTGATTGTGTAGCGTTGATTTCGGTGAAGAGAAGAAAATGGTTGTTGGTTATGAGGATGTTTTGCAGCAGCAAGAGTTATTATGGAAGTGAGTAAACCATTAAAGCTTGTCATTCAATAGAAAGGTAAGTGGTGTGTGTGTGTGTGTGTGTGTGTGTGTGTGTGTGTGTTTGTGTGTGTGTGTGTGAGAGTGTGCTCTTACAGTGATGAGGGATGGAGAGAAAAAAGATGAGAGGCTGGAGAGACAAAATGGGAAAAAAAGATGGCCGCACACACACACACACCTCTACACACACACACACACACACACACACACAGTGCGTCCTCTTTCAGCAGCCTGACAATAAAGACAGGGATGATTTCCGTCTGGGAAAAAAACTCTCAGTGTGGCTGCTCACTGGAGGATTTAATAGAAGGGGAGGAGGACGGAGAAGGGAGGGGGGAGAGGAGGAGGACATGAGGACAAGAAGAACGGAAAGGGAAGGCTGACGGAGAAAAGAAAAGGTAATAAAGCAGAGGAAAGAGGGGAGAAAAGAAAGAAAGGGGAAAAATGAATGGAAAAGACAAGAGGAGGACAGGAGAAGAGGCCGAGGGAGAGGAAAAGGAAAAGATGATAAAAACATATAGGAGAGAAATTTTGAAAGCACGAAATGTGACGTCAAGAAGGTGGAGAGGGAGGAGGAGGAATGAGCAAAGGAGAAGAGACGAAAAGAAGAATAAGGAAGGAAATGAAAACCAAGGATAGGATAGAAAGCATTGACTGTTGGATAAGGCAAGGGAGGAAGTAACAAAGAGGAGGAAGAGGATATTAAGAAGAGGAAGGAAGAAAGGGGGGAGAGGAAGAGCATACAATGAGGGAAAGAGAGGGGTGATTAATGAGGATGGGAGGGGAGGAAATGAGGAGAGTGGATTATAAAGGCAGAATGGAAATAGGGGAGAAAGGAAGAAGAAAGAAGTGGAAAAGTGAGGAAGAAGGGATGGAAGAAAAGGGAAGAAGAGGAAAGGAACGGTAAAGAGGGATGGACAACATGAAGGAAAGGAGGATGAGGGACAAAAACAGAGGTTCATTTAGAAGAAAGAATGAGAAAAGGAAATGGGAAGATAGAGTAAGACATGCAGAGAGGTGAATAATGGGGGAAGAGAAGGCAGAAAAGAGGAGAAGGATGATGGAAGGATGCAGTAGAGATGGAAGATGGAAAAACGAGGAGAGAATAAGAATGAATAGGATGAAGGGATAGAGATTTTCTCCTCACACAAATCGTCAAAACTCCGTTTTACACACTCCTGCATCTATTAACAGTTAGATGAGGGGGCGGACGAAGGATGGATGGATGGATGAATAAAAAGATGGATAGATCATTCGATTTAATAAACATTATTAGCATTTTCCAACACATACAAGATGATTTTCTCTAAGGCGTGAAAAATGTGATTCAGTTTTTCTTCACAGCATAAAAAAGAAAGATAAAAAAGTGTCTTTGTTTAATTATGGATTTTTGAGGCAGAATTAATGGAAAACTCAGCTGGCTCCCCTGGTACTCCCCCCCCCTTCTCCTGATTAATTTGGGTAAATCCAGCTCTGTATCTGCAGTTAGTGGTTCAACCTCAGAGCTCCACCGAGTCCAAGGAAACTTTGAAGTGAAATATTTAAAGATTGTTCTGCTGCTGTTTTCCTCTGCCTCTCACCACCAAAGTGGGTGAATTCAATTTAAACACATTTTTTTTACAAGGATCTATTGAGTATTGTTAAAACAAATATTGTTTTTAGTTGAACTAACAGTGGTAGATTGGTCACTCAAAGTTATTGGCACTTTTTAAAGCAGCTACCTTATTTCCTCTAATGAGAAGGTGCTTCAGACAGGGGCAGTTTTTAGAGACCGGGAAATAATGAAAACTTAGACGACTAGTCTTAAAGACCCAGTGAAGTGTGCGCCGGTGCATGATCTGTTATGCTAATACGTATAGTAATGACCAAAATTGTCCATTGGAACCCATATCAAAGATGTTGGAATAGCAACGAATTTGACGAGTTGGAATTTTCCGCTGGGAAACCTCCGCCTTCGTGGGCGTGGCTTGCGATCTACTGCGTGACGTCAGAAGATGGGCTCAGCCGAAGTGTTTACATTCACCACCGTTCATTTTGTCTCTGTTTCAAAGTGGAATTTACCAACGTTTTTGAGCGAGTATTTTATTGGAAAGTGTTTCGCAGTCGACTGGAAGTGATTGCCAATCGAGGAAACCTGACAATGGAGGCGACAGTGAAGAAAAAGGGAGGAAAAACACACGGGAAGCGATGCATTGCCGCTGGCTACGGTAATGTCAATTCTGCCGAAGTGGCGATGTTTCTGTAACCAAAAGATGAAGGTGAGTGGCTGGTGTCATTGTTTCGTAGATTCGTAGATTGTTTATGAAAAATAAAGGCCACTGTGTTTGTGTTTACTAACAAGACTATCATGGCGGCGGCAGAGCTCAAGTCGAGTTTCTCCGCCTGGAGATATTCTCACTATTTCACTTTTGTCGAGCACAAAGAAAAGAACGTTTTAGTTAAATGTAAGTTGTGTCTTGGCGGGTCAAAGATCCTATCGACTGCCCAAAACAGCAATTAAAATCTGTTGAAACATCTGCAGAAACAACATGCTGGGGTGAAGCTAGTAGCTAAGACCACAGACCCAGACTCATCCGACGCCACTCCACCTCCACCTAAGCAACAGCGGCTGGATTGGCACTTTGAAACATATCTTTGTGTTTGTGTTTGTATAGATCACATTGCTTAGCAGAGTTCAGTGATGCAAATGCATGTCAAGTTGATCAACAGGTTGTATTATTCTCCGATGCAATAACAGTACTGAAATGAAGGCTACAGTATAAGGGCATTAATGGGTGCCCTTTTTTAAGTAACTAAAAAGTTACTTTTCACAGTAACGCATTACTTTTTGGTGTAAGTAGTGAAGTAACTAGTAATTGTAACTAGTTACTGGTTTTCAGTAACTAGCACAACACTGCATGTGAACATGAATGTTGCATCATGCTATGAACAGATGAATGTATGATCAGGTGATGGCCAATCCTGTGTGTAGATCTACTCTAGATCTATGACAAAATATTGTCCTCAACTAAATTGACTTCCATGGACACTTTCCTCATCTATCCTGTCCGAAAAGCTGTCAAAATCACTAATTTCTCTCGCACCAGTATCACTTTCCGAAGTCTCCGCCATGTTTACAATCACAACTGGGCCCATCTTGTGACGTCACAGCCGCTATCGTCTGCAGCAGCGGTAGGCTCAGACGGCCCGTTCACGGGATGAAACATTTGCGATGTTTATCTCGTCCCTCGCACTTCCTAAAAAATTATTTTAGCCATGAACAGGTACAATTATATGTAAGAAATGAAACTGCCATTTCATTTTGGCGCAAAAAAATGCACTTCACTGGCACTTTAAGGTAAGATTTCATTCAGAAAACAATCAAAAGTGAGCACAATTTAATCTTAACTTCAAACATTGTTTAGGTGAATAAGAGCCATTTTAAATTGTTATTTACATTTTTCATCAACCAAATCATTGAAATGCCTTCTTTTGTTGATTCATATTGTAGCACTTCAAGGCGCTAGATTTTGTTTTGTAGCATAACGTTAATACTAGTGATAACCGGCTAGCTAGCTAATAAGCTAGTTTCAGTGTGCTATTGGCCAATCCAGTCGATCAAGAGAGAACCAAACTGACTGCTGAGCCCAGTCGCTATACTTTTTTTTTGTTGACGGGCGGAGGCTGGGAGAGCGCTTTGAGGTGGATGTGTGTCAGGAGCGGTTGATGAGTTCAAGTGAATCTGGAACTTCAAGGTTCCAGATTGGGTCCTCCACCGGCGAGATGTAGCAGTCCTCAAACTGCGCCAGCCGCTGATGGCGGCTGGGGCGAGGAATTAGCCGGCAGGCGCTGCAGAACGTAAGCGGGCCCAGGTTGGCCGCCGCGTGGTCGGACCCCAGGCACTCAATGCACTGGCGGTGGGGGTCGGCGCCTTCTATGGCGCCCGGACACGAAGGACAGGGGCGCTGCTCCAACAATGGTGAGTCAATTTTCTTCGTTTGTTTTTATTTCTATCCGTCTCTCTTCACTCAGTTGTGTCTCTCTGTCTTGCTGAAGAGAAAGGGATGACAGTCAGGAGGCGAGGCCTCCTTTTATACGGCGAGATGCGCGCAGATTTAAGTTAGGCCCGCCCCGGGGCCGGCTACGTCTAGAAAGTCTCAGTGGATGAATGCTTGCATGATAGGATCAAGGGGAAGTACCCATAGAGTCCAGTAGAGGGCTCCGCCTGTGAGAGATATAACATCTATTTTTTGGTGGAATATAGCACATCTGTTCAGTTGTTTGCTTGGTGAATCTGCTGCGGTCTGCGAGGAAAGTTGGCGGAGGATTTGATCTAAGACAAAGTGAGGAAGAAACATTCTGTGTTTTTGCACAGCTCCAGGGTCCATGCATATTTTAGAGTGTGTGCTTTTTAAGCAGTAATGCTTGAGTTTCTCAAATTTTTGTTTAGTTTTTTCATCTCAGTCTTTGTTACTCAGCCACAAACACTGAAGGGCTCACAAAACCATATATTGAAGACTCAGGGAATACAAAAATCCAAGAACTAAAATCGATGATAACAGAAGCTTGAGGTGAGAAAGACTTTGAAAAAGAAGTGAAAGACTGAAATATGAGCTCTTTCTGATCGATTCTGAAAGCTTTCGGTCACTACTTGCTGACTGATGGGGAAATATATTTTTTACGATTAAAGGATACAACCATTTGTGTTGTATTTGTCACATGCATAGAAGTAAACCAGTCTGACTCACAGTATATGAACATGATACTTTACTGGATAATGTAACACAGATTGTAGGATCATGGGATGTGTGTTTACCACTTTCCCCCAGCCTTAATCCCTAAACATACTGACTTTGAAGGTCCCTTGACTAACCATGAGGTTACCATTTGAGAAACTCAGATGAATTGAAGAGCATTTAGACATCCTAAAGCAGTGTGCGAACAAGCACACGTCCGATCGTCTGGGACTTGTTATTTACAATATCGGACAAGTACATCTTCCATTGACGTGTCAGACGGACAAGTGACGTTTTCCGCCCATATTTATTTACAAATTATTGATAAATTCAGCTTACAAAAGGCAGAACTCATTCGCAAATTGACCGCTTTACGTTTTCTTTGTCATGAGTGATTAGGGTTGGCTACCGGTTCCAACATTTCGATTCCATTGGTATCGTTTAGAAATGTTAGTTTCGGTTCTGCTTGTCGATTCCTAAGGAAATGCATCTCGCCGCTTAGTGTACTGTTAGACAGGGGCGGGCGGGACGTGTAGCACAGTGGCAGGGTTGGGAAGCAAAACTCGGTTCCAAGTAAGAACAAATAACAATTGTCCGGTACCGGTGTTGTGTCAAATTATGCACCCCCGTCGTGAAATGCACACCTTGACACGGGACCGCGCATTTGAACGTATAGTCCGCTATTCCATGTTGTCTTTTTGATGGTTGGGTTGTATTCATTCGTCACTTATTTTTCAGTTAATTTTTTATTTAATATAAGTTTTTATTTAATTGTGACGTCCTGTCTGTATACTTGTGCTTTTACTTGTGCTTTACAATGTATTTTTTATTTTTACATCAAGTGCTTGAGGGTGGGATTAATAGAAACATTTTTATTTTGGGGGGTGCTTTTTACGGCAGGCCAGGGGGTGCATTTCACGACGGGGGTGCATAATTTGACACAACACCGGGATTAATAAGAGTTGTGAGGACAGGAGGGGGAGGCCGAGCCCCGCGGACCGCAGCTCTCTCTCTCTATGCTCCGGATCAGCTGATCGCTGCACGGTGCAGCTCAGCGGATCCGCTGCCTGTTTAACAGCCTCATCTTCGTCAAACTTTCTTATATTCTTTCTCACGTAATGAAGGTTATTAAGCGTTTCAGCTCCTACAGTATGTTGTTAATATTGACCGCCATTTCCTTTATGAAGTAAAGCAGCCTCCCTGTCTGTGTCCTCGCGCTGTCCTCACATCCCCGGACCCCCAGACTCGGAGGAGCACAGGGATGTCAGTATTGTTTATGAAGCAGGGTATAGAAAGTACATTATTGAAATGAAAATACTATTTATTTACTTTTACAAACAGTGAGCAGCTGGGCAGCTGCAGCATGTGTATTGCAGGAGATATGTTGGACACACAGACTGTGTGGTTGGACTCTGTCTCACAGGCAGGTTGCAGTGTAACATCAGAGGATACTGGGCCAATTGTACATTCTCAATCTGCACCACTTAGAACTAACTAAACAATGCAGAGATTATTTTTATATAATTTTATTCAATAACCGTAACAAAATTAAACAGTGTGAAGTGATTTGTAAATAGGAATACAGATTTGACTTAATGTTTTCATAAATATATTTTTTCCCAGTGAAATTGGCATGGGACTTATTTTTACCCTCTCAAAGAACCGGAATCGAGAACCGAAAAGAACCGGAATCGAAAAGCATAACCGGAATCGTTAAAATCCAAACGATACCCAACCCTATGTGTGATGCAGTAAAATCTTATAGCTCACTTAACACAGCAAAAATTGGAGTGTTGATATTTCAGGGTTAAACATTTGAGAGTTGATTTTAACTCCAAAAGTGTAATTTTAACACTTTATGATTCAAATGGTGTTCAGTGTTGGAGTTATTTGAAAGAGTTGATCACATCAGTGTTGAACTAACCCTGCAGAGATGTAATTAAGCTCCACCCGCAGGCACTCCCGCATTTCAGTTCTTCGGTTGGAGACAAGAGACACTGGGTGCCATTTTCTCCTTGATAAGTTCTACGTGGTGAGTTAAATCAAGTCAAACTACAGAAACAATTGATGCTGTATGTACAATGACTACCGAGAATATATGCGTTTACAACTTTGTTTCTAGAAGTGAACAGCAATGTGTCGAGGTGATAAGCTAATTTAGCTAACTGTCTATGGTAGCTAGCTAACTTCGCTAACTGTCTATGCTAGCTAGCTAATGTTAATGTCTCCAATTGTATAAATGACGACTTAACAACCATTAAAATTGTAGCTCAAAGCAAGTAAGTCGTTTTTTACTATATAAGATTTTGTTTGAGGCTGGAGCTAAGTTTTTTACTTTGCCATTGCCATGCTTGAACATGAACGCAGCACAGCCGCAGAAAACGTGTCCCAACACGTGCGTGTTTCAACATGCATGGGTCAAGTTGTCTGTGACCGGGACAAAGCTTTATTGTACTGTCCTTTTGTCTAAATGTTGAAATTTAAAATGTTGTGTCAAATTTTCTTTTTTCTTTTAGTAAAATGCTGGTCCAGGTGAAGTACTGTGCACAGCAGAAATATGTAAAATTGGATCAGGTTGATGGACGGTTTGACTTTCTGCTATTCCACGAAAAAGGTATTTCATTTTACTTTAGCTTTGCTTAGGTACAAAGTTAAATAACTTATATATATTATTATAAATAGTAACCTATATTCTTTTAAAAAACCTAAAAACGTCCTGATATTTTTTACTCTTTCTATTTCTTTAACGTTAGGCTACATGCCTTTTGCCAAATTTCATGAATGGGGATTCATTTGCTAAACATTTTTTTTAAATGCAATGTGTAACAAGCACAAGATAAATCATCAACTTTTAAACTTGAACTGAGGTAATTTAAAAGGTAAATTAGTCATTCATTAGTCAACAGTCATTCACTGTGAGCAAGAAACAGTGCTGACTTCAAAAGCACATTGAGTTTTATTTTAAAATGTTCTATTCCTTTAGAATTTTCTGAATGCTCCTTGTCCTCTGCTTCTGAGATGTCTGACTCAAGCTTCAGCTCAAGTGCTTCGACTGTAATCCTTGAGGATGTCCCGAGTAAGAGACAGAGGGTTGACGATACACGAGAGGCAGTGTCTGCTAAAGAGGTTGAAACAAAGTTTAATTTGAATAATTTCTTTTTTGGTTTCAAACAATTCCTAGAAATGGTGTTAATAATAATTGTTTGCATTCTCTCTGGTTTTGATTTTTGTTAGTTGATTGAAACTGTGCTAAGAGGGAAATCCAGTGGTGAAGAGGTTCTACAGGAGTACCAAACAACAGGAACCATAGCAGATGCTACAAGAAGAAAAATGGTTAACATATTGGTGGCTCACATGATTGACAATCATGGGTATGTGTTTTATATGTATCTATTATTGTGCCAACAACTGCTGGTAACCATATTAACATAAATAATGTCTCTTTTTAGGCACTGCCCCACTAAAGCAATCAGAGAAGAGTATGCTCTTGGGATAGTGATGCTGTTCCCTTCCCTCAAGGATCCATACACCAAAAAAGGCTACGTAAGTTAATACTAATGTTTAATAATAATGTTTGTATGACACTTTCATATTATTCTTGCATGTTGTGACATGAAGTGTATGAATAACATTGACATTTCCTCATGAGCAGAGAATGACAATGCCTTTTTTTAATTTTAGGAACACTTCTATGATGCAGCAAGCAGCAGGGGATACCTTTCTTGGCGTCTGAAAACGGTCCAAAGGAAGATTCGCAGAGGATCTGCTATGCCACCAAATAGCCCTGTTGACTTGGGGGGCCCAAACTTCCAAAGGACTGTTGATGTTGAAAGGCAGCTTGATGGGGATGCCTGCCAAGAAGCTATGTCTTCGCTTAGCCATACTTCAGACAATTCCCTGATTTTCCAGAAGATGAGGGAGACCTTTCAGCACCGTCAGAAGCTTGTGAATGACCCAGGCAGAAGTGCTGATATCCTCTCCACCTTTCCAAGATTCTTGGACACAAAAGGGATTGGTAAGTTTGGATTTTTAAATGTTTAGGATAGCTTGACATTTAAAAGTATTTCTTGTGGTAGTAATTTAATATCTGTTTTCGTAAAGGTGGATCAAGACTTCACGCTTCTATTTGATGATGAGACATCCTCCCGGCTGCTTCAAAAATGGGATGTGTTCTTCAAGCCAAACGTCATAAAAGAGGCTAAGCGGCTCACTGCAACACCAGAGTTGCGTCGCTTGATGCAGTCAGCTGAAAGTTCCCCTGGAATTGATCTTGATGAGGCCACAAGTGAGTTATATTTGTTTTGCTGTTTTTAAAGCATTTGCTGTAATAGCATTTACAGTTGCTTCATTCATTACAATTAGGAAATGAGAGCCTGTTTTTACTAGATATCATTTGCTTAATCTGTGTGTGGGATAAACATAAAAAAGATGGATGACAGCCAAAACTATGTCGTAATGGCTCCCTGTCTCAATCAAACTTAAAAGTATTAAATGTGAATAGATTTAAGTTAATTCTTGTGACTCTTTGTCCTTAGCCTACGACCAAGAAATGGCCTCCCTGTTGCTGCTCATCCATCTCCTTCCACCACCACCTGGGGGACCAAAGGCTCCAAAAATTAGTGCATTTGATGCAGTGGAGAGACTTGTAGTCTTCCATAAGGTAATTATTTGAGGCAATCATAATAATTTGTGACACGTCAACTTCTCACTTAGTAAAAATGAGGGTTGTTGAAAATGAAATGGAGTCATTCACATCTTGCACAAGCCATTGCCAAAATGTTTGAATAATCACTTTTCTCTGTGGCTGTGCATTTCTGTATCTAATTATCTGTTTCCTTATTGCATGTTTCAACCCTAGTCATGCTGCAGTTTGGAGGAGCATCTCCGCAACCAGCAGGGTCGGCAGCCTTACCTCCTCAGTGTTGGGCGGCAGAAAAGCAAGATTGACAGCTTCTACATCGCCATGGATAAGCATCTCATCTCGTGCCAGGCAAACCGTCCCCTCGGGGCATTTGACAAACTTTTTAAAACACATTTTGTGTTTAATTTGTCCTGTGATGCCGCATTAGTTAACTTTGACACATTTCTGCAGACAACAGTGTACAACATTGACGTTGGGAAAATGAAGGAGTCACCCAGAGTGAGAGACTTAAGAGCCAAACTGCTTAACCAGCCAGTACAGCTCACGATTTGCGACTAAAAAGCTAAAACAATGCTAGCTGTTTCAAGTGTCAGAAACAATATCCTAGCAGTCAGCAGTTGATTTCACGTTTAAGAGTAGAACATGGTTACTATCCCGGACCCAAGTTTAAATTGTTCTGTTCTCAACAAGGCTGCAGGCTTCAATTTCTAACATATGCAGGTTTTAGGAAGCACCTAAACAGTGTTCATAGCAATATTCAACACATTTCTCAAACTTCAACTGCTGCGTGTTCCTCTAGTGAGCCAGTTGCAAGTTCCTCAAGTCAGCCAGTTGCAAGTTCTTCAAGTCAGCCAGTTGCAAGTTCCTCAAGTCAGCCAGTTGCAAGTTTCTCAAGTCAGCCAGTTGCAAGTTCTTCAAGTCAGCCAGTTGCAAGTTCTTCAAGTCAGCCAGTTGCAAGTTCCTCAAGTCAGCCAGTTGCAAGTTCTTCAAGTCACCCAGTTGCAAGTTCTTCAATTCAGCCAGTTGCAAGTTCTTCAAGTCAGCCAGTTGCAAGTTCTTCAAGTCAGCCAGTTGCAAGTTCTTCAAGTCAGCCAGTTGCAAGTTCTTCAAGTCAGCCAGTTGCAAGTTCATCTTCCAGTGTTGGTTCTGTGAGCAATGATTCAGAACCTACTAATGATCAAACCAATGAAATGTGTGCATCCATAGTGGCCAAATTACAGGGGAGTGGGATTTCCAACAGTATGGTATCCTCAATTGGGATTTGGAGGAACTAACAAGTCAGCTTCGCTCGCAAGCAAAGGATAAGGTTATTTCTGCTTTACCTGTAACTGACCCCAACATATGTGATAAATTAATCCTTTGAAAAAAATCGAAAACCCGTTCGCAAATCTGAATACAGAATGGAAACTAAATAAATACTTCAACCTTAAATGGGGAGTTGTTGAACCAGCAGAAATACCACTAGGAATTAGGTAAGACATCAGGCAAAATCAGAAATCTGGTACTTATGAACAAGTACCTGTGAAGGATACTTTTATATATGTGCAGATTTTAGAAACATTGAAGTTCATGTGCACAAATTCAGACATTTGTGAACTCCTAAAGAAAGAGTTTAGATCAGAGCCTGGTACATATACTGACTATTTTGATGGAATTTATTTCAAAACCCACCCTTTGTTTACAGCAAAAAGACATGCATTGCAAATTCAACTCTATTATGATGATTTTGAGACAGCCAATCCCCTTGGCTCCAAACGTGGGATTCACTAAATGGGCTGTCTTTATTTTATTCTCAGGAACTTGCCGCCCAAATTGAATTCAGTTTTGATGAACATTCATTTGGTATCAATTTTTCACACACAAGATCTGCGCAAGTATGGTTTTGATGTTATACTGGAACCATTGATAAATTATATGAAAAAACTGGAAACTCAAGGGCTAAGTCTTCCATTTTCAGAAGAGGTGGGGATAATCTAGGGATGCACGCAATTCTTGGTTTTAATGAGTCATTCAGTAGTCATCATTTTTGTCGCCTTTGTATGAGAAGAATGATACTCAAACAGTGTTCAATGAAGATGATCTTAAGGTGATCCTTCGTGGAAAGGATATGTTTGAAATGCATTTCCAGTCTCTCCAAGAAAACCCTCAATTAAAATCCTTGTATGGTTTAAAAAGAAATTCTACACTTAATTCATTGAAGTATTACCATGTTTGTAATAACTATTCATTTGATATAATGCATGATCTTCTTGAGGGTGTGGCACAGTACGAGATGAAATTACTTTTTGGATATCTCACACAACACTTTTTGTCAGAACAGGACCTACTTTCTAGGGTTTATGGTTTTGATTATGGATCTTTAGAACAAAAAAAATCGTCCCACAAAGATTGTTTTAGAGAGTGCTGGCAATAGAGAATCGCAGTGACGCGTCCTAAAACCCGGAAGTAAGTAAGCATTTTTACCACTTCCGGTTCCTTCGTCAAAAAGCAATGCAATTTCTCCATAGGGTTTTGGAAAATAGCTCCAAATAAGATCTGTGTTTGACACAAAATTAAGAGATAGATCACGTTTTGTTCTACCACATTAAATACATCAGCAGTGACCCCGCCGGTGATTTCTGAAGAGTTTACGTGTCGGAAAAACGATGGTTGTTAACAAGTGGCATTAGTGGACTACAGAAATGGTCGAGGCCGTTGTACGTCATTACGCCGATTACGTAAACACTCCCGCTAAATTTCTTTCCCCCTGTGTTCTGCTTGAAAGAGAGTATATGCCTATCTTAAGTATCTGTAGTATCTTTAGTATCTTTAGTATCTATATCTTTATCTGACCATCATCATTTATAGTCGTTAATAGTCGTTTTTGGCACCGTAGTTTTACACATTATAGAATAGTTAATTTCCAGTGTTTTCCAATTTTACTCGGCAGTTTGTTTTTTGCTTTGTTAAGCTTTGTTAAAATATGCAAGCGCGCGAAAGTCAGTTGAGGCGATCTTAAGTTGGCGTGACGTTGAGTAGTGCGACCCTGCCGTTCTAGCTTGTAGTTCCTTTATAGCATAACGTTAGCATTTTGCTTCTGGCGACTAGATTTATGATTCGAAAATTATAAAAGTAGCGTAGATATGTGGAGATTATCTGGCTGAACAAAACGTGATTCCTCTCTTAAATGTGTTTCAACCACAGACCTTTTTTTGAGCTATTTTCCAAAACCCTATGGAGAAATTGCATTGTTTTTTGACGATGGAACCGGAAGAAGTTTACTTCCGGGTTTTAGGACGCGTCACTGCGGTTCTCTATAGCATTGGTTTAAATTCCATTCAGAAATTGTGTCTTGTGAAAAACATTCCTCTGTTGTTTGGTGACATTATTCCTGCAGGAAACAAATATTGGAATTTGTTACTGTTGTTACTTCAAATAATGAACATCATCTTTTCGCCTTCTGTCACTCTGGGTATGACAATATATTTAAAGCATTTGATTGTTGAACATCACAAACTATTTAAGCTTTTGTTTCCACATAAAAACTTGATACCTAAGCATCATTTTATGATCAATTACCCATCCTCTATAAGAAAAATTGGCCCCATATTACATATGTGGTGCATGAGGTTTGAGGCCAAACACAAGCTGTTTAAAGATTCTTTTAAAAAATTCAAAAACATAACGAAATCACTTGCTAAAAAGCATCAGATGGCCATTGCATATCATTGGGAAACATTCACTCTAAAAAAAAAAACGAGTACGGGCCAATTAAACCTTTTTCCCTCAGAGGTGAGAATGTGATCAACAATGAAATGCTTGAAATGATATTGTCAAAAGATGTTTTCTCATCTGGTTGGGTTAAAGTTGATGGTGTAGAGTATAAAGCTGGACTTGTTATTTGCAGTGCAATGGAAGAAGACATGCCAGTCTTTTGTCAAATGAGTGACATTCTTTTGGTTGAGAATGACATTTTGTTGTTGACTATCAAGCTTTTCACAGAGAAATTTGAGGAACATCTTCATGCATTTAGAGTGTTGCGAGCTGGAGAGGACAGGTTTATACTAAAATTGTCTGAGCTGAAATGTCACAAGCCGTTTGACATACAAAGCTCTTACGATGTTTCCAATGAAAGTCACTATATTGTACCTTCATCTACAATGTTTTAATTCAATTGAATGACTCTTGATGAAAAAAGGCAAAAATAAATATTGTTGAAATCAATTCTTTATTGTAACTCATCCTTGTGTTTTTATATATATATATACAATACAATATATAATTAAAATAATTTTAAAACTTTCTCAAGAGTTAAAACTGACACTGGAGAAATAGTTACATTTTTTTTTTTTACTCAGAGCAGTGAGTTGTTTAATCCCCTAGTGTTACTTTAACTCTGTTTTGAGAGTTAAAGAAGTAACACTGGCATAGTGTTAAATGTTTAACTTTTTTGAAAGTGTTAATTTAACTCTACAGAGTGTGGAGCTATATAAACTCCGAAAAAGTGTTGAAATCAACTCTGTAGGAGTTAATTTAACACTGGACTTTTTGCTGTTTAGCGGTGTCGTAAAACCGTGGGAAAATGTAAAATACGATGCCAAAGAAGAAGACTCCAGTGGCCCCAATTTGTCCGAAAAATGTATTCGGACTAGTAAATTGCCAAACTCACTTGTCAAAGTACTCTCTAAAAAATGTTTCTTACACTGCCTAAAGGTGTGATTTTTAATATCGTCAAAAAATAGAAACGCTTGTCTTTCGAATAAACTGATATAGAGATGCTGTATCAGGGTTTCCTAGTGTACTGCAATCTGGATTCAACTGACTCTATGTTGACTTGGGTTATAACACAAATATTTTAAGATGTAGTAGCTAATTCCTTAAGGGAATAATTCACTGGTCTATTAGCCTGAGTTAGCAAGTGTTAGCTTAAGTAATAAGAGAGCATATTTGATGGTGAATATGAAGTTAGCAGTAACGTGACAGTTTGGACGGTGAATTGACATTATTACGCTTTGTCTTTTGTTTAGCTAACAGACACGATATGTAGTTTAAATAACATTGGAGAGAGCCAGCTAGCATTTCCCCCAGTTTCCAAGGTTTATGCTAAGCTCAGATAACAATGTGCGAGCTCTAACTTTATATTTTCTGTACAAACATGAGAATGGTTTTGATTCTCTCATCTAAGTTACTGCAAGAAAGAGGTTAAGCAGTAATTCGTTTTAAACTGTGACATGTTTCCCTCAAGCTTTTTAAACATCAGCAAGTTAAAATGGTCACACATCTCCCACAACATTCACATGCCTGTGACTTTATGCTAGAGCTGCCGGCAATTCAGTTTATTTTTTTACTTTCCTTTGTATTGAAGGATTTTTTCATTAAGAAACAGTGTGAGGAAAGATTATTTGTTTGAAGCGTTTAACACACAAGAGAGCAGGCTTGTACTTTTATTGTTATTTGTCTATAGCTGCTGTGTGGATTGCGATGGGAGCGTGGATATTCTGGGTGTCTGAGGGAGGAAAGGCGTTAATGGCAGAACAGCAAGCACTGGGGATGTTGAATTTTGCTTTTATAGTTAATTTGCTTTGTGATTTGTCAGAAGAGGTCCTGGGTGGTCTTTGTAAGCAGCTGCGTGGGAGTTAGCAGACAGTTTCAGGAAGCACAGTGGATCATCTGTCTTTTGTTTTATCTCTTTTTTGCATGATAAATGTGCATTGTTTATCAGGGATTTATCATAGATGTGGTGCAGCTGAAAATATTGTCCTGATAATACCTGGAGCACAGAAACTGTTTGTACAAAGACAACTGGATACGTTGGAGGCGGCGTCCCATTCATTCCTATGAAAGTTGCCCGGTTGCATTTCAAGCCAAAATTGTCTGACTTGAAAGAACAAAAATATTTGCATCCTCTATCGATCATCCAGCAATTGTCCACATTTATGGGGCTCAAAAAGCATGCACACTGGCGTTTTCCTTAGCCCCGCCTTCAATCCATCTCACAGCAGTGTGACGTCCAGTGTTGGCAAGGTCAGATGAATGGAAAGGGATAATAACTCTGCATTCAGCTTATTGTGCATTTTACAACTTTAAGGCTATAATGATTTACATATGGGCTGTTATATATATATATATTATAAAACGGACAAGTCAAATCATGCAATCTGATTGGTTCTTAGCCGTGATATAATGAGTGTATAACACGGGTAGAATTGTAGTTACTTTTCACAACAAGTCAGTATCCCTCCACGTCTGAGAAAAGCTACAACCGTTACAACTGTTAAATTACGTCCGTTACCAAACTAACTAACTAACTAACAAAGCTTAAGATGGAAACATGTAAGGGATAATGTGCAGCAAGGACTTATTGACCGTTGTTAAAGGACGCTCACATCTGCAGAAAGAAGTCCGGTCGATTTAACTGTATACAGTTGGGCTGAAAAGCAAACTGCATGCAGTTTGCTTTTCAAACTGGGACAAGAAAACAGCGGAGAAGTAACGGGGCAGAAACCCTCCTTTTTACGCAACGGTCCAGACATAGACATCAAACGGCAAAACATATTCAGTTGCCAGTTACTTTGGCATTAGGGCAGGGATATCTAGATACTTTCCAATGTTTGACATAATGAATTGTGCTACTTTTAAAGCAAGCAACTATGTTTTCAAATCTGTAATCAAAAAGGTCCGCAAAAACGCTATCGACCAATCAGATTGCTTGATTTGACTTGTCCGTTTTATAAATATATTTACAAGTATTTTTGGGCCCCATTTTGGTCACTACAAAAGATTTGCTTCAACATCTGGTAAACTATCTGGGGGCATGAACTAATCCCTGAACCCTGACGTATTAGGACCTCCCTCTATATATTTAGCCATGCAAACACACTAACATTGTTACAAGCATCAACATTTATTGTCCTGATCTGAGTCTTTTATTTAAATTATGTGCTGATGCACTGTAACCTTGGACGTTACCACTGCAGTTTAAGTGCAGTCAAAAGAAATATCAGAGGGATGTTAAAAAAAGCACACAGCACTGCTGATTGATTTGTCTTGTCGCCCATGAAGCACGAAAGGAAATATTTTCCCCTCAGATCTGAGAGTAACCTTTTTGTCAATGGTTTCACAATAATACAATATAAGCAAATCTATTTTCTAGGAAACCCTACCGCCACAGGATAACACTTTGTTGGGCTTGACAACGGTCTTTTCTTTATATTTACAGACTTGGCCTGGCTTTTCTTTTCAACTGGAATATCACTCAAGAATATTGTGCAGAGATATATCTGTCAAATCTATAATCTTTATTGAGTCATAATGGCGAGAAAGATCCTTCATCGCTGATTGCTGCTGCTCTCTCAGCAGAAGTATTTCCCAGAGCTGTTGTAATTGGGACCATAATACGTGGAGGAGATAAGAGTGAGGCTCTTAAAGGCACCAATGACTTAGTATTTCATTACGTGTTACCATGGAGATGTCACTTGTTAAGATCACTCAAACACTTTGAAAACTGAAAACAGTGTTCTTGGTTTTATGAACCGCTGATGACTCAGAGCAGAGGAGAAATATTACACTACACAGTAGGGATGTCACACTACCAGACATTTAGTACTCAATAACAATACCATTGGGATTACAACATTCTCAATACCAATTCGATACCACAGTTAATAAACTAAAACAAAATAATATATCACATATACTTCAACATACACTCCTTTATCACAATTTGCATACTGATTTTGCTGAGAAAGGTTATCATTCCCTCTGTATCTATGTGAAAACATCTTCCAACAACTTTATTTATTCAAGTTTCTTGCAAAAAAGGAAATTTTATATCAATACTATTGAGGAAAATATATTATATATTATACAAATTTGCCCAAAAGTAATTTTTACTGAATAGAGCTTGAATGCACCATAAGAAGACTCTTTGGAACCTACGCTCACCTAACTGCTGGAATTAGCTAGCTTTATGTTTGCATAATTTAACCCAAATTAATGATCACAATGTAGCATTATGGGAACAAAATAGAGTGTGTCCCCTGAACACCTCAATAGTAGGTTAACTATGTCCCAAACATAGTTCTCTATTGCTTCCGGGAAGACAGGTCACAATTAGTCTTGAACTTGATGGGCACTTATGGTACTTAGGGTACTGGGATGTCACATATTTAGTATCTCGGCATACACTTGGTACATTCTTACTTTACAGGTCCCTTAGCTGCAGTATGTCTTTGTACCATCACTTTGATGACTTCACAAACTTTATTTTGGATCTTATGTAACGCTATCCAGCCTTGCCTCCTTTTAAGTAAGTCATACAAATAAAACTGAATTGTCAATTTGTCAACACATTCATTTTGCTCCATATCTAATGGATGCATAAACAGTTTGAAACAAACTGGCCATAACAACTCTCCAATTGTGTTAGAAGTACTAAGATCCTTTACCTCAGTAAAGAATGAAATACTGCTCTGAAAAACCACAGTGAAAATAAATCGTGACAAGTTCGTCATTCAGGATTTCACTTAAGAAAAGTACAAAAGAATAAACATCTTAATGTACATCAAGTATTTAAATAAAAGTATTGCTTGGGCAGACTTTTTAAAATGTCTTTGATTCCTGACATGTTTATCTGTGGAAAGTTTCAGTTAAAGAAACCTCTGAAGCTTCCTTCTGAAGTGACCACCAACGCGGTACTACCCATGTTTAGGCTATAGGCCGCTACATATCCTCACATGAAACCCTTTTGGCCATTACAAAGTTGAAACTTCATCATCAATTTTTCCATCGGCTTTGTAAAGACCTTTTATAAAATTGCTTTTATGTAAAGTCATATGTTTAAAAGCAAAAAGGTTCCACTGTCATGGCGAGCCGTTGTGATTCCTCTCTGTACAATGTGCGCTTTATAGGACATATTATCTATATAATCCCTTCCGCTTTCCTTCTGCCCTATCTGTTCCTACAGTGTTGACTTTGTCCGCTATCTCACACTCAACAAACTTGCTACCGTACGGTTTGGCAGAATGCCTTTCCTCAGTCATCACCACATAGCAAACGGGTGCAGTTGTGCCGTTAAACCGGGATAGTTGCTAACAGTCTCTAGTCAGTGCAATACATGTCACTTTTGCAGATTCCTCTGCTTTCTTTGCCTTTTTACTCCAATGTGATTCATGGTAAACATCTGCACTGGTATAACAGGAGCAACTTAGGGCCAAACTTGGTAGAGTAATTCATTTTGCGTTCACATAAAGGTTTCTAGATTAATCGTGAGCATTACCGCATTAATGTTGAGTGCCCTAATTTTGATACGGTAACTCCATGATTTCTGCAATTGCTATATGTGATGAGTAACGATTAACTTCTGAAAACTGACAATGTAACAAGAATTATCTAGAAACTTGATTCTTAGTCGAATGGAAAGTAAACACTGTAAATCCTTGTGACTGTGTATAAAAAATACTTCTGCTTACATTGAAGTTTTTGGAAGTAGGCTCCTCTCCAAACCGTTGCAATGAGTTCATTGATTAACTGACCCAAAGGACAAACATATTAAAATAAAATGCATATTGCATATTGCTGATCCTAATTTCAGAAATGCTGATGCCAAAAGAAGACCCACAATGCATACAAATCTTATTCCATGTGTCATTCATTATTGTGTTATACACGGGATGAGCTCCAGTAGTGTTGCCTTATTATACTGTTGCTGATTTCCGCCATGGCTGTCTGTGAGGAAGTGGCAGCTCATTATACTGTGCAGCTTCTGTACTGTATGTATTGATAGGAAACATTCCTCCCGATGAGGGTGAATCTTCGCCTCTTACAGGCTCCACCAGTCATTATACAGAGATGGAGATGAATTAAAATAGAGGGTGTGGGAAAATAAGATTTTCTCAATCTCTGTAGAGTTTAAAGATGATTAGCTGCCACTCAATATAAGGAAGATGGTAACTGCAGACTGTGGATAGAATAATGAATGGTATGACATTTGGAGAAAATGTCTCCTCTTCTAATATGTCCTTCAATTATATAGTGGTATCCAGCATTAGAATGATCAGATGTTTGTTGGATTCACACAAGTTATATTAAAATGACTGCAGTATTTTCTCCTCAACCTGTTTTGCACAGCCATGGATGTACATTTCATTAGAGTAATGAAGCATAGCTTATTTTCTTATCTCTATTTGTATTGTCTCATCTTTATTGTTATTTTATTTTTTAACGTTCTAAGATTCTTAATGTGTGTCGGAACAAGCAGAGAGGATACACACGGAGCATTTAGTTCTAGTTTTTATAATTCTCATCTGAATATAGCAACCCTATAAATACTACACAGGAAACGGAAACAACGTCAAATAAGCGCGTCGGCAAAAATACCGTCACTACTGATAATACCATTTATCCTTTTCTGAGGTCAGAATGACTATATATTATAGGACTATAT
Source organism: Dissostichus eleginoides (assembly GCA_031216635.1). Classification (NCBI taxonomy): domain Eukaryota; kingdom Metazoa; phylum Chordata; class Actinopteri; order Perciformes; family Nototheniidae; genus Dissostichus; species Dissostichus eleginoides. The sequence goes on from CM062269.1 coordinate 33,203,049, forward strand.
ATGTTGATTCAAAGCTAGGCTACTATACGGAGCCCCTGAAGGGTCATGAAAAAAAATCGGGACAACGGGTTAGTTTCTCGCGGTAACAAGAAACGTTCTCGTTCGCACAACTTACTTACCGGTGTGCAAAGTAGGAAGTGGAGCACACACAGGAGACGCCATTTCATTGCAGACTTTTATGTTTATGTGGAAATGACAGTACTAATTATTTGCGATATATTTCAAACTCAGACTTCATTTTATGGACATTTCTACCAGGAGTGTAGAGCTATTTGTTTAAGCACTGAATTGGCAAAACAGGGGTTTCTGTAAACCAGTCTGCCTTGATCTATGAATTCAAGTCAGTGACTCTCAAAGTATCTGCTGCCCACAGCTGTTTTATTGAAGGAAAACCTCACTGCGGTATCAGGAGGCATCAGGACGTTTAACTCAGCAGCCTCTGAGAAGTGCAGCACCAGCGCGCTAAGAGCTGTGCCTTTTACGCAGATTATGAGAAAGGAGCTCATGTTGTCGGGGATAATTAGGCTCTGTGTTTTGTTCTGATACCGGCCTTCGGGAAGCTGCGATCCGATGGCGTGGATATGGAGGCGACTTGTTGCATGTGGAGTTTGCATGTCACCTTGTGGGGCTCGTCCTTTACACGCTAAAAAACACTTTGGATTTCCTGCCCAATAAAATAATCAAAATGACCAGGCGCAGCTCTCAATGAAGTCTGAGGGGTTTTCCAGCTGATGGGTCAAAGCGACTAATAGACTAATGAAAAATGTGTCGACAAAGACTTTTTTCGCCGACTAGCATTTAGTCGACTAATTGGGGGGAGCCCTAGGTATTATTATAATTATTATACAACATTGCAGTCCCTGTGCAAGACTATAGTCTATGTATCATTAGTGCAAAAGTTCCCATGAAAACATCATGTCCTCATTAAAGTCAAAGCCCCATGAATGAAGAAGTCTTTGAAAGAAAGTCAGAGTTCAGTCAAAGTCCGGCTCGTGGATTCGGTTATTTCCGTTTTCTAAAGAATTGTTCATACATATAAGTACACCCACTCAGACGTTTGTCATTATGATATATCACACATTATAATATATCACTAACAAGTGAATTGTAATAATAGGATTATTTTTTATATATTGTCTTTGTTGCATACATTTTATTTATATTTCAAGCACAGTGCTTGGAAAACTTAAAAGTTGAATTGAATTTATACAAAAATAAAGTTTAACTGAACCGAACTCTTTTTCCATCCAGGTGGACCCCATGTTTATGGTTCCAGCTCCCCCTGCTCCAGGCCACCCCGTGGCCCCTGGATCCTCTCTACCCTCAGCCCCTTCCTTCTCCCCTCCGGCCCTGCCCACCTCTAACCCCAAGCAGCTGGCGGTGAGGACGAGGTCTATAGGCACCAACACGCATGATGGAGGCGTCTCAGGAGCAGTGGAGGGGGACTCAGACTGTCTGGGGCCCTGCCTGCCCGGGACCAGTGTCAACCTGGAGGGCATCGTCTGGCACGAGACTGATGAGGGTAAGGAGTATTTCTGAAAAATAATTGGGATATCTGTATCTCTAGTGACACTATAGTAACATGAAAAAGGGCTGCTTCACCAACATAAAAATAAAACGGTATATTATTTAGTGTTATCAGAAACTATGACATATCCACTTCTGAGATTAATATAATAGACTCTAAAATATAAATAAATTCCACAAGGTAGAAAAATATATTTTTTAACTAAACTGATCAATTCTTTGAACTTTATTTTTGTACGGGGTCAAGGAGGAAAAGGATATTTCCAGATTATGCATGCTTTCATACACTTTTTATAGCTGCGAACACTTTCCAAAATGTAAAGCAATTTAACATCCCAGAAAGCAACATTTTTGTAACCCTACAGTTGTATGTATTTGGCATGCTGATATAATTCCAGACATTTCACATTTGAGATAGGAAGATTACAAAAATCAAAGATCTTAAAAAAGAGAGTAAGTGAACATGAATGTTTGAATGATTCTAGTCTGTGCTGGTGATGGCTTGGATAGGCTAATGTGTCAAATATGAGTTAGAGAAATACATTTCTTGAGGCTTAGTGTAAGGCAAGATGGTGGAAATGCAACAGAGTTTGACTTTTATTTACCTCAATGTGTGAAATGGTAAATGGACTGTATTTATATAGCGCTTTATCCTGTCTACTGTATAAAGACTGGATAAAGTGCTATACATTTATAAGTCATCATTCAACCGATTCACACCCCATTCAAGCTAACATTCACACACATTCACACAGCGTTGGCCATCGGGAGCAACTCAGGGTTAAGTATCTTTCCATGGATTCATCAACATGTTGACTGCAGCCGAAACAAAAAGCTCAGACTTACCTTTCACTGCACTATTGTGGGGCGGCTGGCCCCTGCATGCTACATATCAAAGTGTCCTTGGACCAGATACTGAACCCCAGATAAGTCCCAATGTGAGTGCATGTCAATCTTTATTGGCTTCATTATTGTGTGGCAACTGGTACGGTACGGCCACAAGTGTGTGAATGCTTGCTTTTGCGATAAAGTGCTTTAAATGGTTGCTTACGTTTTTTTATTGCATCAGTTTAGCATTTAGTTTTAGTCCACCTTATTAAAAAGTGATGTGTTGTTTGCCGGATATATTATACAAGGAAGACTGTAATTGGGGACTTTTCATTTTTAAGGCTGTACAAGGACGGCATCCAAATTTGTGACAGCTCCAGAGAAACAGTCTGTCTGGACTCAGTCAACACTTCTACCTCGTTAGGATCTATTTTCGTGTTCAAAGAACTACTTTGTATTTCCCAAACGGAACCATCTTCCCAGAAGAATAACAGCAAAACTCAGTTCTTCATTGATGTAGCTGCAAAGTCTTAATCATAGGATGGAGTTGGTTCGGTGGTCAGAATGTGACATACATATGGAAAATCGGTGGTTGTCACACGTTGGTGTTTATCACACGTTGGTGTTTATGGGGATAATGATGACTGCATCTATTAAAATGGTTTCTGGCGTCAGATGAGACAATCCTCCTGGTCCTGGTTGGGTTTGATTTACATTTGATGATTCTGCTCTGATCTTTGCAGGTTGCACCAGTTGCTTGGTTGATCGTCCTCTTGTCGTAAACATAATGACATGTCTGTCAGAATGAATGGAAGAGGTGGTATACAACTTACACTAGGGCTCGGCGGTATGAAAAAAACCTCATATCATGGTCAATTATAACGGTATCAGGGTATATCAGGGTATTTATTTATTTTTCAGTGATTAGAAATGTATTAACATTTAAAACGGTTTGGCCATGAGTCTTATGTGGTGAAGGAATCAGAATGCATGAAACAACAGCAAAAATGTAAATCATTTTAGTTCGACAACATTTGCAATAAATGTTTGTTTGGTCCACGTCAGATTTTTTAAATCCAATAAACGTCCAAACGATGGACATAGCCCCTGTCCTCAGCACAAGTTCTTCTTGTGTGTCAAATCTATTTCCATCTCCAATCTAATTTTCTTCAGTGTCCATCTTTACATTCAGCTTTACATGTTATGATACTGCTACTACGCTTGCACTGTACCCCAGCATGCCCCCAGCTCCCTTCGCCACTTTTTCTATGGTATTGCGGTATATGAAGAATTCATATCATACATGGTATAAAGTTCACGGTTTTCGGTATCAAACGGTATACCACCCAGCACTAACTTACACCACACTAGCAATGAGTGTCTCGAAAAAACCCTGAAATACGTCAAAGCATCAGGGTGCAATGCTGTCCTGTTTCCCAAGTCCACATGTATTGAATTACAGTAAAGGTAAGGAGCAAAGCAGGTTCAGTAAAATGGATGGACATTCAGTCTAAAGTTAAATGCTTTCAACGGTACAAGAGTTTCAAGTTTCTGGTGAAGATTTAGAAATGGTATGTCAGAAGAGTTATCATTGGAGATTTTGTTACAGATGGATTTGAATGCTCATCAGGTTTAGTAGAGTGATGCTTTTTGTCCTTAAAGAGGTGAGTCAGTAGGTCCGCTACCATTCCTGTCTTTGTGTGTGCGTTGGAATACACAAAAAGTGAGTGGAAAAGCCATAAATCTTTACATTTTGCAAAAAAGTGTAACGCTTTGCTGAGGGAGAGGTGCAATGGAATCATATGTAGCTGATATATAGAATAAGAAGATATAAGAAGATGTGGCCAACTGGCGCTCCTTCAATTACTGTATGTCCATTATGCTTTATTCTTCTAAAAAAAAATTCCAGCTGAACAAATGGCGCCAAATACTGCTTACCTCGAACAACTCCTAGAAATTGCCTAACAGTAGTTGATGGAAAGAAACATTAATTTACGTTTTCTCAAAAGTTGGGTTTAAAAATAATCTTTTTATAATCAGTGAGGAGAGTTTAAAACAGGTTGCTTCAGCTTTAAAAAAAAGTGTAGTTCCACTCAAATCACCTTACCATACATTCCGTATAGCTATTATACCTTCTTTTGTCTAAGAAAAACTGTGCCATGTTTGTTTTATGCTTGTAAACTGACATACCTATACTAATATCAGATCCCAAAATGCTGCTATGCTGTATTTTTCATTGAAAAACGGTTTGCCTCAACCACACAGTACTACTTCTTCTATTCTTCTTAATATAACCACTTTGTTAGAGGAATTTGGATCCAAAAAGCTGGATATCTTAACAAAGTTTACCCCCTATAAAGATGAATTCACCAGTTTCTGCCAAATGAAATTGGGTGTTAGAAAGAGTGTGGGTTTGAAAAACATATGCCACAATTACAGATGGATAGTTCTTATCTTTTTCCTTCGAGACACTTTCCAAAATTACCAAAGTGTGAACGATGTATTTTTAAACATGTGTCGACTTCCTCATGAGGAAATATTTTGGCGTTGAGCTTTCCAAAAGTCCATCACAAGAAGAGCCAAAAACTCATCCAACACTACAAAATGATACCATGGGATAAGACGGCCTGATGATTCACCCGCCACTTTTGACGCCATTGCACTTTGATAGGCCGTTAACGAGGACGGAGCTCAGCACGGCGGCCTCTCAGCGGAGGTGTAATACCTGACTGCAGGCTGCTAATGAATAATCCCATCTCTCTGTGCCCATCTCGCACTGTCAGCCGCAGGGCCTCTGAAGTGGAGCGTTGAGTTTGGCGGGGAGGCGTTTGTATCCCAGCCCTGTATTAATTACCATGAGCTACTCCATCCGCCCAGGCAAAAAATAAATAAAAAAGGAGAAGCAATACAAACAAACATAGCATAGGGGAATATGCTCGTAAACAGACCAGAATGATGGAGAGAGGTGAAAAGGAAGGATAGACAGTGAATAATACATCTCTGCTGCAGACTCCGTCTCTCCGGGTCCCTTTAAAAAACAGACGGTGGATACGACTTCAATCCGTAAAGTGTAAACACTGAAATAAAATGTCCCTTGCAGACCTTTACAACCATAAAACACAAAAACAAGAAATGCAGATGCTTATAAATGAATGAATTGAAGCTTCAAGCAACCAGAGCACAAACATCCTCCAAGGCTGCATAAAACAGAAAAAATAAATTGAAATAATGAACTGCTAAGCAATAAGTGGATCATCCAAAAAGCGTGCTAAATATTCTCTCTCCAACCTGAGGATTTACAGGCTTTCTGTTTTATAACAAAGAAAACTACGTATCTCTGGGTTTTACACTGTTGGTCACTAAATAAGACATTAAAAGACCTCACCCTCGATGGATGGATGGGTAGCTAGGTAAGTAGGTATAGGTAGGTAGGTAGGTGGATGTGTAGGATCTATAGTTTGATAGATATTATGAAGATGATTTGAGGTCTCGCCAGGAGAACGTGTATATACTACGTCTTTCCCCTTTTCATTTCTATTGACGGCAGCGTCCATGTAAAGTTGGCGTCAACCCTCACGGGGGGAAAACATTATTTCCGGTCTCGAAGTTTTCATAATAAAACCGGAAGTATTCCCCTCACTGTCAAATGATTTTACAGTGATATCTGCAGTACTCATCCACTAAAAAACATCAGTTTATCCTTGTTAATTACACAATATTGATTGGTTTAAATGGTGTACAATGCTTTTGTGTTTTTAACGTTCGATTCGGAGAAACAAATAGTTTTTTCGGAGTTTAGGATGGCCGAAGACAATACACTACCCATAATCCTCATCTATCGTTTGGGACTACAACATCCGCTTTGCTTGACAAACCCCATGATTAGTCCTCAAGCTCTGTGAATGGATGTTGGAGTGGCAGTGCGCCAAGGTTACGCCGAGCGTCAAACACCTCTTTGAAATGGAATGAAACCACGGCAGACTATCCAAAACTGGATTCGAACGGGTCCTGCACTAAACTGTTTTATTGTAGCGATCACTACAGTATCTTCTTGATATTTTCTATTCTATATTTCTATCATTGACCTTCTACTTTCCCCCTATTTTGTATGTAGACTACTCTTAATATTTTCAATGTTTTCATCAAATATAACATATTCAACAAAAAAATGCAATAACGTGCTTTAACCACGAGGCGGTGCGGGTTAAAAAACTGTCAAGTTTACAGTGTTAACACAACAAATTATACTTTCCAGTATAAGTTTCCAGTTTAGTTTATGACGGATTTATTTATTTATTTATTTTTTCAAAATCTTTTTATTGGCTTTTTGACAGACATCACAATTGCAATACAGTAGGTACACACGTAGAGAAGTTGGTCTGTAGGAAAATTAAATAGTTACCCCACTCAGTCTGTGTAGTAAGAACAACACCAAAGTACTCTGTTTTCCCAAGGATATGGTCTCTGACTTGGCTGAGAAGATCCTGAATATTGGGACTGAACATCCGACTGTGAAGAATGTGGTACTGCACATTGGAACAAATGATGTTGTGAAACAACAGTCAGAAGGGCTGAAAAAAGACTTTAAATGTCTGTTGGAAACTGTCAGCTCTCTAAATGCGGAGGTGTTCATCAGTGGCCCTCTACCGCCAGTCAGAAGAGGAGTGGAGAGATTCAGCAGATTGTTTGCACTGAACACCTGGCTTTCAACTGCCTGTACTGACCATTCTGTCCATTTCATTGACAATTTTAACTTTTTCTGGGACCGCAGACATCTTTTTAAGGCAGATGGAATTTGCCTGAACAAGTCAGGAGTAAAATTGTTTATCTCTAACATATTCAACTGCCTGCGTCATCAATCTGTTCCCTCTGCCAAGGACAAACGGCAAGAGGAATCAAAACAGGAGAAAGACACAACACATCGCGCAGAAAACCTTGAAGAAGTATCACTGCACCCGCCTGAGGAATGTCTTGATTATGGGAGACCTATGACACAAATGGAGGCGTGTCCAACGCCATTCACCCCCCCTGTCAACACCTTTGAGGATACTCTTCCTTCACACCCAGCTCTCTCTACTCTCCGCTCACCCTTTCACCCTCGCCCACCCCCCTGGAGTTTGATGAGCAGATGAAGGAGATACAGAGGGTTGGCACCAAGTCCTTCCTGGAGTTCAATGACCGCATGAAGGCGATACGCAGGGCTGGCAGCATTTCCTCTACCCCCGCCCCTCCTCAACGACGCCCACCAAAATCACCGAAGCATAGACGCGCACCACCACCCCCGTCACCATGCCTACCACAATCATCCGGACCAAAACGTCCTCCCCCCTTCAAGACTGCTGTCTCCGAAGCCTGATAAGAATGTGTGTGTAAAAACGCAAACACTGACTGATATGCTGGGTCCAGGCTCAAGGGCGTATGGCACTCTCAACTCTTTCCAGGACATGCCGGGGCCCTGCCTACCAGTAGCTTTGCCGATATCTGTGTTGATAGGTAATAGATTAAGAGCGGTGAATCAGCTTAGACACAGGAAGCGCTCAAAAGTTTGTGTGAGTTTATCAAATTTAGAAGTGATTCCATGTCAGCCACAGCTTGCCACAAAAAATCTGACTGATAGTGTATTCAACAAACTTAAACTAGCTTTATTAAATGTCAGGTAAAACGTTTTTAATCAATGATTTTATCACTGAGCGCAATCTCGATTTTATGTTTTTAACGGAAACATGGATTGAACAAAATAACAGTGCAGCTGTTCTTATCGAAACAACCCCTCCCAACTTTAATTTTATGAGTCAGGAAAGAATGCATAAGAAAGGAGGTGGAGTTGCTATTTTGTACAATGATTCCCTTCAATGCAGGAAGACATCTTATGGGAACTTTGCTTCTTTTGAATATGTGGCCCTTCAGCTGAAATGCTCCTCTCGAGCTCTGTTCCTAAACATCTATAGACCACCCAAATACTGTGCAAGCTTTTTTGATGACTTTACTGAACTGCTGTCTATAGTGTGTATTGACTTTGACCGTCTAGTCATTGTTGGTGATTTTAACATCCATGTTGACAACCCCCAGGACAGAGGGGCTAAAGAACTGTTTTGTGTTCTTGATAACTATGGACTGACTCAGCATGTGACGGAGCCCACGCACAATAAGGGGCACACTCTGGACTTAATTATCTCAAAGGGTCTGAATATCTCTAAGGTTGTGGTGACTGATGTTGCACTCTCTGATCATTCCTGTGTTTTCTTTGAGAGCTCTATTTCTGTTCACACAAAAAGAGGTAACCACAAAGCGATATTTAACTGAAAATACTAGGGAAATGTTTACTCAGAATTTTTCTTCCACACTTGCCCCTGCTAACATCTCAGTAAATGAGCTAGTAGATCATTTTAATTCAAAAATTAAAAATGTTATAGATGCCATTGCTCCAACTAAGGTAAAGGAAGTGACTGGGAAGAAAATATCTCCATGGAGAAAGGCCATGACCGTGAGAACAGAGAAAAAGAGAGTGTCGAAAAGCTGAACGCAGGTGGCGAAAAACAAATCTCCAGGTTCACTTTGAAATCTATAAAGAGAGACTTGGCCTTTATAATTTGGAATTGAAAATTGCCGACAGTCTTTCTTCTCTGATATCATTGCCAAAAACAAAAACAACGCACGTGCCTTGTTTGCTACCGTCGACAGACTAACTAACCCCCCAGTGTCAGTAGCCTCTGAATTTCTATCCACCAGGGTCTGCAATGAATTTGCCTCCTTCTTCACTGACAAAATTCAGAAAATCAGACAAGCAGTCAGTGCCTCTGCATCAGGTACAGCAAATGGTTTGTCTCTGTGTCCACTTAAAATCAATTCAAACACCATGACACAATTCCATCAGATTAATGATAAAAACCTAGAGGACATTATACAACTTCTGAAATCCTCCTCCTGCTGCCTTGATATTATTCCAACAGGGTTTTTCAAAAATGTTTTTCTTGCATGGCCTCAGATCTACTTCATATAGTAAACAAGTCTCTTCACTCAGGTGTTTTTCCACAGGCCCTGAAAACTGCAGTCATTAAACCGCTCTTAAAAAAGCATAATCTAGATGCTTCAGTAATGAACAATTACAGGCCAATATCAAACCTGCCATTTCTAGGTAAAATCATTGAAAAAGTGTTTTTCAACAGTTGAGTAATTTCTTGCATTTAAATAACTGTTTCGATGTGTTCCAGTCAGGATTTCGTCCAAACCACAGCACTGAGACTGCTCTTGTAAAGGTCTTCAATGACATCCACTTAAACACAGACAGTGGCAGAACTTCAGTGTTAGTATTATTAGATCTCAGTGCTGCGTTTGACACTGTTGACCACAACATATTACTAGACCGACTGGAAAACTGGGTGGGACTTTCGGCAACAGTTCTAAATTGGTTTGAATCCTACTTAAAGGACAGAAACAACTTTGTTTCTATAGGTAAATACAAATCTGAGTTGACAAATATGACATGTGGGGTTCCTCAAGGCTCCATCTTGGGGCCTCTTCTCTTTAACATCTACATGCTACCACTGGCTCAGATAATGAAAAACAACAAAATAAGTTACCATAGCTATGCGGATGACACACAAATTTACATAACATTTCACCAGGAGACTATCTCCAATTAAAACACTGAGTAAGTGCATTGAACAAATCAATGACTGGATGTGTCAGAACTTTCTCCAATTAAACAAAGACAAAACTGAGGTAATGGTTTTTGGAGCCAAGGCAGAACGTATAAAAGTTAGCGCTGAGCTTCAGTCTGCAATGTTCAAAACAACAGATAAAGCCAGAAATCTAGGTGTAGTCAAATCAAATCAAATCAAGGTTTATTTATAAAGCACATTTAAAAGCGATTTTTGGTCGAGCCAAAGTGCTGTACATGCAAATAATAAATAACACGTTACTACAATCGCAAAACAGAAGACAATAAATTACAACAGCAAATATAAAAAAAGTAGTCATGGACTCTGACCTGAGTTTCAACAGTCACATTAAAACAATTACTAAATCAGCCTACTATCACCTAAAGAACATTTCTATGATTAAAGACTAATGTCTAAGCAGGATTTGGAAAAACTTGTCCATGCTTTTATCTTCAGTAGAGTCGACTACTGTAATGGTGTCTTCACAGGTCTCACTAAAAAATATTAGAAACCTGCAGCTGATTCAGAACGCCGCTGCTCGAGTTCTCACTGACACTAAGAAAGTGGATCACTCCTGTTCTGAAGTCTTTACACTGGCTTCCTGTGTGTCAAAGAATAGATTTAAAAAATACTGTTGCTGGTTTATAAAGCACTGAATGGTTTAGGCCCAAAATACATTTCTGATCTCCTGCTAAATTATGAACCATCCAGATCTCTCAGGTCTTCAGGGACTGGTCAGCTTTCTGTCCCCAGAGTCAGAACTAAACATGGAGAAGCAGTGTTCAGTTATTATGCTCCAAATATCTGGAACAAACTCCCAGAAACCTGCAGGTCCGCTGCAACTCTTACTACTTTTAAATCCAGGCTGAAGACTTTTCTTTTTGCCGCTGCTTTTAATTGAAACTGAGCAGTTGTGTTTCGTTTTTGGTTAATGAACATTTGGGGCTGGTAACCCCAGGGAATCAGTGTCTGGGGACTTTGTCCTGGCTGATTTTCTCTGTGTATGCTGCTCGGGACGTATGTGCCATAAGCGTACACAGCTTGAGAAACCTTAAAGAAAGGCATCAGTAAAATGGAACTTCTGTGTGAACTATTCATATCTGTACTTACTGCACTGTAACTTTTTATTCATGTACTTTTTATTCATGTGTTTTTTTCTTTTAATGTTTCTTTTATTATCTTTTCTTTTTAATGACTGTTTTTAAATGCCTTTGTCTGAATGTCTTTCATTTTTGTAAAGCACCTTGAATTGCCTTGTGTTGAAAGGTGCTATATAAATAAACTTGCCTTGCCTTGCCTTATGCATTGTACCATGAACCTGTATAGACCTGTAACAGTCAACTGGTGAGGAGTTGGAAAGGTAGTTTCTGAAGATGTTACAAATAACACACAGCATACAATGCCATAATAACTTTGTATTATTAGTGTAGGACACTTATGTATGTATAATAGGGCTGCAACAAACAACTAATTTGATAATCGATTAATCTATCGATTAATGAAACGATTAATCGACTATTCGGACTATTATGCCTTGCACAATTTCTCAAACGCTCCTATTTAGCCATCAACTTTTTAGATTTAGCTTGAGGTTGTTTTAGGCATGTGGAAACTAACAATGAAGACAATAAAGATGAATACTTGATTCAAAAATACAAATATTATTAAATTAACTAAACAAATTGTGAACAAAATTAACCTTGCTTTTTATTTAAATTAAATAAATAATATTTCACATCAAAAGAAACAACGTTTTAACAAATCGTATTAAATAGTGTGATAACAGAATTGTAAAGCTGAAACTTTAACAAAATAAATAACTCAGTTACCTCTAATCATTAACCCATGTTTGTATAATTTTGTTAACTCCGTGTGTTGCTGACGTGGGAAAGTTATTCGTGGATGGGGAGCTACAGAGCTACTAGAAAGACAGTCGAACCCGGTGCATTTCTCCGTCTGAATGTGGTGCACTTTTGCTAAATGTTTAGACAAATTGCTCGTGTTGCCGCCCTTACATGCTAAACTCTTATTGCACTATTGGCAACGAGCATTGTCCACCTCAAGACGGGTAACATTTAACCACACCTTGGAGCGCTTCTCTCCGCCATCCCCGCCGTGTGTTGCATGCATGTAGCAGCCGCGTGTGTGTAAACTGCCCCGCCCCCTCGCACACAGATGGGGGAGAGAGAGATCTCGTCTGGATTGGAAAGATCGAAAATACACCATAGACGCATTTTTTTTGTCTTTTTGCATATTAGAAACGAGTTGGCGACACTAAGACTGCGATATAATGTTTATGTAGCAATAAAACATATGACATTTTTAAATGTCTCCAGTACCGATAAAAAGACCGATAACGTTGGAGCTTAACGGCGCCTAAAACACACGTGATGACGTCACCAACGAATCGACGACTGAATTAGTTGGCAACTAATTTGGTCATCGATTTTAATCGATTAAGTCGATTAGTTGTTGCACCCCTAATGTATAACATCTGAAGATGTGTAGTTTTATTCATGTTTTCTCATAATTTTACAGGATATTGCTATTTATTTCACATATTGTACTTCTACACATTAATATCTGATTTGTAAAACATCACAGACAGAAAGGTATATCCGTCATTTAATGGTAAGCTATTGAAATTCTGATTCCATAGATGTGTCTCCCATCACCCAAAGCCCCTGACTATTCTCTCAACTCAGTATTTACATTCCTTAATTCAAAGAAAATCAGTAATATCTTTAAAAACTACAACTCCTTTTCTATAAGCTGTGCACCGTTATGGTGTAAATATAGCCTATCTACCAATTGTATCAAATATAAAAGTCAGCCGAATTACTATTGATACTGCAAGGAGACGTATTGTGTGTGAAGAGAAATTGAAGATGTTGTGTAATTGCTGATATTTATGATCCACGTCACGTATTCAGTTTCGGCGGCATTTCTTCCAGTTTCTCCAAAGGTCTTCTAATCAGGGCTCTATAAATAAAGAACTACGGCAGATGTGTAATATTTAATGCAGCCGAACCGTGTATTAGAATGCTGTTATGTGATGACTTTCAAAGAGAGAAGCAAGCAAAATTGCAGTACCCATAAGGAGCCGTACACATGCCGCAGTTTCTGCGTGGCTGTGTCTTTAGTTGTAAACCCAGTGGCGATCTGTTCATCTGTCATACTGATCATACAGTCAATAACTTTGTTGTTATTAGCATCTGGTTAGCTAGCTATGCTAACGAATATAAGAAGCTTTTTCTACAACCAGTGAGGTAAAGGCACATCTTTATATGATCATTATAGTTATAAAAAATAAGAGAATAAAGTAAACGGGTATAAAATACTATATGACAGTAAAAAAAAGTTGTTATTAATAAACAAGAATACAGTTTGAAAGGGGAGTGATTTGTAAAATATCCATAAAGAAAAATAAAATCTGCTTCCAGTTCTGTTTCATATGGGTGTTGAGAGATGTATCCATAGATCTCCTAATGTTGCTCTCAAAGTGCACCAGATTGATGCTTTTAACTTCAACATTTAAAAACAAATCTTCCCGGGGGAGCATGCCCCCGGACCCCCCTAGAGGAGGTTAGGTCCCCCCCCCACTTAAATCATGTTCACATGGATAGGAAACTAAATACATTTGCACACATCTTGTGTCCATATCTTTCTGTTTTGGTGGTCATGACACAACCGTGCACGTGCATGCATACGCGAGTCATGGTAAGATATCTGGATTAAGAGGTTGCTTTTTCTTTGCACAGCATGAAAGAAAGGCCAAATGAATGGGCTGTGATTTTAGTTTTTTTAAGCAGAGGTCAATAATTTGTACGGCCCTTGGAGGATGTTGAAAAAATTGAAATGGCACTTGAGAGGAAAAAGATTCCCCACCCCTGCACTAAATACTAATATGAATCTGAAAATGAGCATAGGGTCCCTTTAAATATATGTTTAGAGAAGTATATTTAGCTGAGGGATTAAGTAATAGGCTGCTGCCGTCATGACCTGCAAATCAATTTCTTTGTTACTTTAGAATTCTACTTCTATGCTGTTTTATCCTAGTGGCAGATTTGAGAGCATTAGCGCAATTTGAGAATTCCTCCTGAGAAACAGACAAACAAAACAGCAGGACTGAAACACACTCTCTGTGGAGGAGATAAATGCAAACAGAAAACATCAAAAGTGTTGTGTTTCCAGTTTTGTGAGAGTAAACAAACATCAGTGAAATAAGAAAAAAATCTGGCGTTATAATTATAAATTGCCATTAGAAAATCAAGAGATATACTGTGATATACTACCAAAGACTGATATGCAGCGTCTTATTTAGTATACAAGGAGAGTCTGAGGAACAAGGACGAAGATGGAGGGACAGAAGAGGATAAAAGAGAGATAAATATGAGAAAATTGATTCTCAGTCTGACAGGATGGAGGGATGGATACTGAGGAGACAGAGAGATAGTGAGAGAGGAGGCGGACAGAATGGCAACCGAGGTTTCTGTCTATATTTTTAAACCACCAGGGAGGAGGAGGGATGGTGAGGAATGTAAAGATGGAGACAGAAATAAACGGATGACGAAGGATCATTTCTCTGTCAGAGTCAAAGAGAGGGTGACAAAGACAAAGAGAGACATGAGGTGTGTTTTTGTTTTTTCTTTGTTCTTGTGTTTTTCATCCCTTGGCATTATCCCTGCCTCTATAGGGACTAATGTTCAGGAGGCGGAGGCATAACTCGAGAGCCCCCTCCTCGTGACGGTGGAGGGATACGAGGGGAAGATGCCGGGTGCATGTTAATTAAGCAGAATACTAATTGGAAAGACAGAAAGGAACAAAAAAAAAACGAGACCACCACTTCAGCTTCAGACACCCCCCCCTTTCCAGACCAGAGTCTGCGAGTGCTAATCGGAAGGTTATTAACTCCGTCTGTCTGTCTGTCTGTCTGTCCGTCTGTCTGTCTGTCTAGGTGACAGCAATAAATTAAATAACAAGGATAAAAAAAAAAATCTCAATCTATTAAACACCTGCACAAAATAATAATCTTACGGATTCATGTTACTTGGGCAAAACATGCTTCGTCATAATAGAGTGGAGCAGTCCTAAAACTGGGAAACGAGAGAGTGTTTTACCATCCAGTTAACTCGCCTCGAAGCTAACGTTTTTCACCATCCACTATTTGTTAGACTGAGCGACCCACACTGGGAGAGTGTTTGGTGATGGCGGCGGCCATCGGGTCTAATTAAAGAACGACAAGTTGTGTATGGCAGTCAAACCTAGTTTTAAATCTGTATTGCATCCAGGATTTGATTTGCTCTGCATTGCTGCTGGCGCATCACAAAACTGAGGTTGATAGTTTTCAAATGTCAGTCTGAGAGTGTGAAAGAAAAAGAGAGATAGAGAGTGACGTTTATTTCAAATGTGTGAAATGTCAAACCTCAGGTTAGAGTTTAAACCTCAAAGACTCGATTTACCTTTCAATCAAAAACATGACAGGAACAGACAACTGTATTTCTTTCCTCTGAGATAGCTGTCCGATATCAGTTTGGGTCATATCACCGAGGCTGCGACAAACAGTTTGGAGGACAACTTCAGCCTTTTCGAACCGTGAACTCACTCCTTCCCGCTTTTTATTTCCACACTGTTAATATTTGTCTTTTATCAGTGTTTCAATAGATTCCTCAATCGATTTGAGAGAGAACAAAGTGTATTTCTGCAGAGCTTTGGAGGGTTATACGTGAAACAAAGAAAGGTTGCCTCAGATTGTCTGAAAAGGTGAACAAAAGGTAAAAACTTCCTTTCAGAGATTCAGAGACGGGTTTGATATGTTGTCTTTTGTTTCTGCAAACCAATCAACCTTTGAACACCTGTATCCCTGTTTGATTCAGTAAAAGTCACATTTTTGGTTTTGCATTCCGATCGATAAGAGATCCCTTATTTTAAAGGGGCCCTATTATGCTTTTTGCCCGGAACTGACACAATATTTAAGAACTTCTGGGTTCACCTGTCTTGATTTTAATTTTGTTTTAATACGTTTAGAGGACTGAAATAAGGTGTGTGGTTAACAGAAGCTTACGAGATTGTTACTCTTTGTTCTACAACAGAAAAACGTCAGTAAACACCCCAATGGTGAATGTCTGTAGCTAATGTGTGTCTTATAAACAGCGGTTGTCTACAAGTAGCTAAGTGAGACCACTAAACATCATCAAGCCAACCATTAGCCGCCTTCAGCTTAGCGGTTGTGAAATGAAGTCTGCGACTCTTATGTATCTTGTGCCTTACATTAGCTGTTTAATTCTGGCGATTGCATTTAAGCTTAAACTATTGGTGTTAACATGTTGAGGTTATCCTTCTGAACACAATGTGTAAGTATCATCAATGCATTTGCCACAGATCTTTTTTGGTCAAAGGACTTCCGTGTCATCCTAAAAAATCTCTCATTACTCTATACCGAAGGCTGTTGTGCTCCCAGTAGATCCATTACTTAACTTCGGTCTTTGTCCCGTTTGATTGACAGGTGTGCTGGTCGTGAATGTGACGTGGAGGAAGAGAACCTACGTGGGAACTCTGTTGGACTGCACCAAACACGACTGGGCTCCTCCAAGGTGATACTACACTTTCTTTTACTGTCTTTTTTCGCCTCTATGTTTCTTTAGGCCCTGTATCCACATGGCGTCTTTTTCTGGCAGAAAAGTGTTGGCATCGCGCTGGGACAAGACTTTTCCCAGCGTTCCATCAAAATAAAAAAAATGCTCCGAGGGCTAATTGTTTTGTTTCTATCAGTGTTTTATCTAAAACGAAGACATTTTTTTCAGTTTAGGCAAAGATCATGATTTTGGCAAAAGTATCAATATGGTAATCACTGCTTCCTTGGCAGCCTATTGCAGTCATGTTCTAGTTGAAGTTTGTTGAGTTTGTACTCTTAAGAACTAAAAAATAACAGCACAAACAGCACTTTGTTTTGGATTGTGATTGGCTTGTCACATTGTTACAAGGAAACACCAACAACAAAGCTGCATGATGAGGCGAATAGGCACCTGGGACTAAAATTATATCTGTAACCAATTCTGATTCTAATTGTAAAGACATTTTAAGGACATGTCTTTTATGATCATTCTGAAATTCACTTGCTTTATGTCCCAGTTTTTCTATTTATCCCAGTTGTTCACATTTCATTGTTATTCATATTGCCTTGTTTTTGTTATTGATGCTATTTGATTAACTGAAAAGAGCATTTATTTTGTGTTTTTAAGCATTATTTCTTTAATGCTTTTGAAATGTGTGTTTTTTTCTGTTTAATGATGAGCTATAACATAAATACTCTCCATCATAAACGTTTTACAAATTGAGTGTTTGTTTTTAATT
The DNA here is from genome assembly GCA_031216635.1 of Dissostichus eleginoides. Taxonomy (NCBI): domain Eukaryota; kingdom Metazoa; phylum Chordata; class Actinopteri; order Perciformes; family Nototheniidae; genus Dissostichus; species Dissostichus eleginoides. The sequence continues at coordinate 33,220,418 of CM062269.1, forward strand.
GCTGAGTTGAAAATATGACAGTCTCACCTCGCATGGCTGAAATCTTTCAATTATTGCTCCTCACTATGTGAAAATGATTGTTTTCATGGCAATTACGGCTTAATCTCAGATACCGGGGAATAAATTGCCTTTTTCATTTGGTAGAGGAGACTGAATGCTGTTTTATTACATAATTTAATGGAACAAATTGCTTCCTCTTCGTTGATTCAGCAGTCAATGAATGGAACCGAGCGATCAAATGATGCAAAGCACAAAATATAACTAAATCAATATAAAAAACGTCTATGTTGAAAGAAATTATATATAAATGAGCTCAAAATGTGTAACTTTAGAAGTTGAATTGAAGGTGGTCATCTGCAATAGGTCAAACACATATTAACTAGAGGCATGAAAGCAACAAATAACCTTGAAATGCCAAAATAATTCCATAAAATTTCAGTCGGACACCCTCGCAGCTTCAGTGACATTCAGGGACACACTGATGTAAAAAAGCAATTACAAACATCATAAGACATGTGAGATATCATCGCTTTAAAATCACAGAGGGGGGACAAGAGAGTCTAATCTCAACCTACTTTGCATTCTGTTCCATTAATAACATGATTAACACCCAAAACAGTCTTTCCAAGGTTAGAATATATTCATTGAGTCCTGCAATGTAGTGTCATAATTTATGCACTTAAAGGATAGCACATATGCAAGGTTCAGGGTCCAGCTTGAAAAATAGAGTCTTACTCAGTCAATAAACGTACAGGAATGCCTTTTCCTCATCCCAGCTGACGTTGTTGTTGATATACATAACAATGTGTGAAGAAGAATCTTCAGTGATAAGATGTGAGGGGCTCGAGTAAACAGCATCAAAAGACTTCAAAGTAGAAAGGACGGCATGTGAATACAAAATGTTTCAATATCAAATACTGTGGATTGTACACATTTTTTTTTATGTTATCAAAAGAGAAACAGGCTTCACACAAAAAACTCAAATAGATTTTTATCCTAGACGTCTGTGGTAACGTGGTCCACATGAGCCCTGAAAGATAATCTGTTATATTCCAAGTTTTCTTTTCAAATTCAATTTCGGTGATAATATGAACAAGTTGTTCCCTTTTTTTTTCTGTTTGGTGGTTTGATGTGTTCTTCAGTTTATTTATTAGAATTTGAAAGCTTAATGATAACATGATATGCTTGAATGCCATTGATCCATTAATTTTTGTCAAATTGTAGCCATCCGTTGGACTGGATCAGTAGAGCTTGTAAATGGCCAATATGGTGGTGACTGTTTTGATTGGCTTGCTAGAAAAAATTTGGCACACCTTTGTAAAGGTATATCTTAAGCCATTGCAAATACTCAGGGGATGGTTTATTGTAAAAAGCCTGCAAGGGTATCCAAATCTGAATGGCTTGTTAAATCCAATGTTTTCTGACCCAGACGGTCCACAAAAAACTGTCTTGGTTGTCTTATTTCACAGTCTGTGCCCCCTCAATTAACTTCCAGCAACTTGTTAATACATATTTTATCAATACTCGGCACAACAGGACACAACTTAATACAATCCGCCTCCATTGTTGTGAGGAATTTTCATCTCAATCCCTTGTTTTTCTCTTTCTCTGTCCAGGTTTTGCGAGTCTCCATCCAGTGACCCTGAGCTGCCAGGTGGGCGTGGTCGGGGGAAACGGATGCGAATGGCCATGGCTGAGAGGCCCTGCGTTGAGCCGTCCCCTGCTGCCAAAGTCAGGGGTCTGTCACAGCACAGAAGCCGTGGAGGTGGTGTGTCTGGAACCACTGTACCCATCCACAGCAAGGGACGGAGAGGAAGCCTAAACCTCATCAACAGCAACTGCCGAACGCCTGCTTCTTTCTTCACTGTGGATGAGGTAAAACCCACCAACAGCACCCCTCTCTCTCCTCCGGGAAGCGCAAGAACAAACCACCGGCTGACCTAGACCTCAGTCTGGTCTCCTCTGACGACATCAAAAATGGTAATGGAAAGAGAATCCGAGCCAAATGCCGCAGCGCCCCCTCCACGCCGCAGGGCAAATCTGACCCCTCATTCATGGACCCTGGAGGGGGTTGTGCCTCCTCACCACCTCCCCCTCCTATTCTCATTGACTGCCCGCACCCGAACTGCACTAAACGCTACAAGCACATCAACGGCCTTCGCTACCACCAGACACATGCACACCTTGAGGCTGAGGAGCAGAGGAAGCCTGAGCTGGAGCCAATGAAGGATGGAGAGAGTGAGGAACGACTATCAGACTGTGAGGACACGATCAACATGACATATGACCTCTCAGAGACAACCAGCACTAATGTCATCAGCTCCTCTAAGAAACCTGCCCCTCTATATAAAGTGACCACAGTGGGGTCTCCTAAGAACAGAAGACTACTCCTCAGTACTGACCACAGCCCCTCAGCCAACCCCAAGACCAGAAGAACCTCTCTGCTAAAAGATGGTCTGATTGATGACCTTAGCAATCTGCCTATCATCTCCAACATGACCGTGGTTTTGGAGAACTGCATGGTCCCAGACAGGAACTCCACGGTTGAGATGCCCAAGCTGGAAGCTGAAGGCTTGATTGACAAAAAGGGAGGTGCATGCGACAAAGGCAAAAAGGCCAACGGCAAGGTAGAGAAACTGTCCAAGTCACGGACCAACCGACCTATCGCACCGGCCCCTGCTCCTCCCAAGCTGGTAGCAATACCCAATACAGCTTATCCGACCAGCACAGCCGATACTGCCAACTCACAGCAGTCCTCACCTATGGCAGCCGTAGGCCTCACCAGTAAAAACCTTCCCCTGAAACCCATCAAACCAAAGCTGAGCATTGTTGTGGAACCGAGCCTTGTCAAAGCCACGCTGGTTACCTGCAGCAAAGAGACCAGGAAGAAAGAGAAACGGAGACTGAAGGACAAACATAACAAAGATGCGCACACCAGGACCCCTAATGGTGACAGCAGTGCAATCAAAATAGAAGATGGTGTTACTGGAGGTTCCAAAATAGGTGTCAAGGAAATTTCTGGAAGCCTTCTAAAGGAGCACCTCAGTAAGCAGGATGTAATCAACGGGCTCACAGAGAGCCAGGAGAGCAGGATGGCCAGTATCCGAGCTGAGGCTGACAAGGTATACACCTTCACCGACAACGCCCCCAGTCCGTCCATTGGTGGTTCATCACGGATTGACTCCAGTGGTGTTTGCCTTGCAACAGACAGCAAGAACAACAGCCCAGCCTACTCTGACATCTCAGATGCCGGGGATGATGGAGGATCTTCCGAATGTCGTTCGGATGGAATGCGGTCCAAGTCTGCCTCCTCGGCCTCTTCAGAGGTGAGCTCTAACAGTAGCCATGGCAACTCTGGTAAAACCCCACCCACAGCTTCTGCCCCACCATCAAAAGACCCCCAATCCCCGTACTACCACAGCTACGAGCCATACTATCTACAGGGGTACATGCAGTCGGACAGGCAAAATAGCAGCAGCGTTCCTTTCCACAAAAGCGCTGGACTTGACGGCAAAGGCAAAGACAGAAAGGAAGAGGTGAAAGATGATGACAAATGCCTCTCCCACGAGTTCTCAGACTCAAAAAAAGGTGACGGGCCGCCTCAGTCTCAGCTCCAGCTGGCTATGAGTCAGACACAAACTGCATTGGCCCAGTCGTTATACTATGGCCAGTATTCCAGAGGACTGTACATGGACCAGAAAATGTTGCTGGCATCAAAGTGCTGTGACCAGACGCACAGTGCCAAGCAGAGGGGCGAGAGAGGGCAGGGGTTGAGAGACAGTGAGGATGAAAAATATTTGGTTGGGGGTTTAGCTGGTGGACCCATGCTAGGCAAAGGTCCAGATGGCCTTAAAGGTTGCTGTCCCAAACCTGTCCTGTCCTACGTGGAGATGAGTGAGAGGGAGAAAGGGGACAGAGTCACGGCGTGAAGGTAGTGCACGGTGGCATGGTGGACCAGCACCAGGTCTTGATGAAAGACTGTGATGACATCAAGTCACCTTCCTCTTCCTCTTCTTCATCAGTCCACAACCCAAACAGTCAGACAGATCTGGACTCAAATGTTTCCTATTCCAGTGTAAGTTTCTCCCTCTGTCTATAACCTGCCGCCGCCGCTGATGGTGTTGTTGGTGTGCTTTAATGACTGTTGTTGCGTGTCACAAAGAGATTAACCACACATTGTGTACAGCTAAACCAATAGGTGCTAATAACAAAGACCATTTGGCTTCTGTGGTGCTGTAGCTGTACATTGACATACTTCCGTAGTCATTTTGGTTGAAATCAAAATGATGTGGTTTGATTTGATGGATGCAAATGTTTTAAATGTGTAGCACTAATGAGGGAAATGTGTAATCCAACTTTAGCTGTACAAAACATAAACACTTAAAAGAACAAAATCATTTTAATACATAAGTGTTGGTTTTTGTATGAGCTGCTTTTATAGAATGCTTGTACAGATTTTTGACCATGTCATCTCACAATGCATTTAACCACTAACTCTAGTACTGCTGGGTATGTAAAAAGGTTGTATGAATCGAATGAAAGCTGTGTCTGGGAGGTTGTTTTTTCCTTCAGCTTGGCCTAGCAGTTGATCATGTGTGAGAAGTGTCTTGATTCTTGTCATTGAGAGGGACGCCACACTCCTCACATTCCACCTGTGAATGGCCGCCTGCTGTTGAAACGTCGTCATCCTTCATCAACATCACACCAGAGCCAGTGATAGATGGTCTGTCTATGGTTCTGTTCACTCAAATACACAGTGTTTCCTCTATAGTCATTCAGCAGCGGTGGGCCACCGCAGCAAGAATTTCTCCAAACCCTGCTAAAAAAGAAATGCACAAATGAAAGTCATAAATTAGCCTCCAAAAAACACAGTCAAAAGGTAATGTTAAGACTTGTGAAATAGGCCTCAGATTGAGCTCTGAAACTAGTCATCTTAGCAAAAACTGGGACAGAGACGTGGACAGAAGTTGAAGTGAACCAAAAATGACTCCCACCCACCACTGTTGGCTAAAAATTATAGGGGAAACACTGCAACTACCACCAATACTTGTCCCCATCGATTTAGCCCTCAGACAGCCAGGCCTGGGCTCATTGCCTTGCTCACAGCAAATACTCAGAGCTACAACATGCGGAGGAGGCCGAGGAAGGTGAAGCAGACAGGGCAAAAGAGTGGGGCTCTTCTGTGGAGCCTGCTGGTGCCAAGATGACCTCAGGAGAAAGAGGTGTTGGCGGAGATGCTAAAAAAGCCAGGGTCCATGATCTCCCGCCCGCCATCGACGTGGAGGATTCAGACAGGCTGGATGGGCTAGATGATCAAGGCCAAGAACCAATAGGAGGGCTGGCAGAGGAGTCCCAGAGTGTCCGATCGGCGGTGTCCCCTCCCATGGCCCCCCAGCAGCCCTACATCCAGTACCAACACTCCTCCTACCCGCCCTACCTGGCAATGTGTGAGAGCGCAGGGGGCTCCTACAGAGGGGTTTCCCCAACACTGGTCCACAATTACCCAGGTAAGAGTCTGAGTAATGGTTTAGGTTTAATTTAAAGGAACATGTTGTGAAATATGTTTATTTACTTCTTGAACTGGGCACAAAGACAGGAAGATGCTGTTTATCATTCTCGAGTTTTGTTGGAAAAACTGAGCTTTAACGTTTGAATTAGAGAGCTTCAGACCTTCATGATGGTGGTATTCAGCCCCCGCAACCGTAGCTGTGCAGACAGACAACAGGTTCCAAAGAAGAATTCTGCTTCAGGACTTCCGTTTAAAGCTCAGAAAGCACTGTAAAACTGAACACACAAATCTACATTAATTTAGTGCATAGACATCATTCAACATATCATACACTTCCTGCGTATACTCACAACCACAACATTAACGATGGGTTAGCTTCATGCTATCACACATGGGAACTTAAATTGATGCACTAGCATTCATCGATGTAACTATGAATTTAATCAGTATTTCTATTATTCATCAATGTAGTCCTCACACATACTCTTTATAACAATACTGAAACAACAGAGCATGGACATTCTAACAGGCATATGTTTTCTTAGACAACAATGAGAAGTGGAAACGTGCGTCTGAATACATGTAAGACTTTCGCATAACTACTAGTACGGCAACACTGAACGTACAATACAGAACTCAAAGCATTGCATTTGGCACTTTTACCCACAAGGTTTCCTTTTTGAACTACATAAACAATTTGGCAACACAGGTGGGCTCCTATTTATTGAAGTTGTTCAGTGGCACATGAAGCCAAAATGACTGGAATGCTGAGTGATAAAATGACCCTGATCTACAGGTAATGTTACATATCTATGGCCTCATAGAGCATGCACACAAGCTTTCCCTTGAACCCCCCACCAGTCACTCTGTCCCCTATTTTCTTCAAAAGGCTACAGTTCAAAACATAAATGTACATATTTGATACTCTATAATGGACTATAACTTCGCTAGCATCGAGAGAGAGAAAGGTTTTAATATTTCTAAAATTTGCCAAGTTGTACTTTATGGTTTCAACCTTTTCTTTTACATGTTTCTTAAATATATATATATATATATCGGGGCAGAGTGTGATCCATTATAACACAATTGTTAGTGACCAACACCTTTCGTATTTACACATGGCATAATTATCTTGTAAAAACGGGTTAAATTATATATATATTTTCATGAAAATATTGTATTGGTCCTGCATTTTTTGGGGACTTAAAGAGTTGAAGCGACAGTTGAAGTTGAAGCACTGACATGCTTTGAAATGTCAGATGAAGAGTTATTTTTGAAATAATAAGTATTTCAACCTCACATGAGGAGTTGAAAGCAGGGAAACTGTCAGCAAAACATTAAGAGTTTAAAAGCATTTGAGCCTGTTATTGTTTGAGCCATAAATCTAAGGCGTGTAAGAGATGAAAGCAAATGAAGTAGAACTGTTTAACTGATCCCCTGTTCTCCTCAAACAAGTTCTCAAAAAAGGGAATATCATGACTATTTCTTAGATGAGTCACAATTTAAAAAATGGCAAATTTACAGAGTTTGTGCACGTACAGTTTTCTGGGGAACGGCCTGTAATAAGATTAATATTTGAGGTTATTGTAATGTATAAGTTGCAAAATGGCAGCAAAGCCATCAGTAAATTATATTAAGGGTTAATTTTGTAATAACAGTAGGTGTTTTAAATCCTTTAAACCCCCTAATTCATCCCCAAATCCTCTTTAATGCTTCTTAATTTGACTTTCATGAATATATATATTTTCACTGTAAATGTGGGATGAACCCCATCAATCTTATTAAGGTTGTAAGCTGCTGCTGAATTTGAACCTTAAATAGAAGATAATTTTTTCCGTTGAAATCATTTTAATTTCTGTATGGGCTCATGTCCCCTCTTTTTTTTTTTTAAAGGGATTGTTATACAACAGTGTTTGATAATGAAAGCACATGTTAATTTGCATAAATCAGACACCCAATAATAAATAGTGCATGTAGCAACTATGGTATCTAACATTTTTGTTGTCACTTCATTTATCAATAAAGTACATTTCATAAAAATTCAAGTTTACGAAATTGTCAAATCATACGCAAACATATTAAAGGCAACCTACTTTATATTGCTTAAGGGATTCTATATATACTGTATCTATAAATATAAAAACAAAGGCCTAAAAATGTACAACTCTTTTCTTTTAGGTGACTATTTAAACTCATTGTGCACGTGTGTTTCTTGGTCTGTGTGTGTTTGTGTCGACCAGGTTTCCACTACCCTCTGTACGGTAAGACGGCAGGCAGGGAGGAGTCGGAGGTGACTCCGCCTGGCAGGGGAGGAGCCGTGAGCAGCAAGCAGAGTGGAGACTCGTCCTCGTCCTCTGCCATGGAGCTGCTTCAGCAGCAGAGCCATCAGTACCACGGGAAATCCCCTGCTGTGAGACACCACACACATTACTGCCACATCCATACTGTAGCTCACAGCGCCACAACATTCATCACACTACACAGATGTGATTATCCACAGACACACATTAGAAATCTGATTTAAAGACAAAATGCAGACAGCTTCTGGTTTCTGGTTTCAGCCACAGGGTGATACTGCAACACAGGCAGTATAAGAGTCTACATATCTTACGTTGCAATCTGAAGACCCACATGTTTCGCTTAAACCTTGGTGAATATTACAAAAAAAAGAAAAATGCTTTAAGGACTTTAACTTATGCACCAGCACTTACAATGATATTGCTTGTTTGAAGTAAATAACATGCAAAACACAAAAAAAGACAACCAGAAAGTAACATTTCTGTAAAAAAAGTGTAAAACCCAATGTGTGTGTGTTGAACAGCCCGGTGAGAAGGGCTCCCCCGAGGGAGAGAGGGAGACGGAGCGAGAGAGGAACCAGATGTCATTTGCCCGACACCTTCACACACACCATCACACACATCTGGGTATGAGCTACAACCTGATCTCAGGACAGTACGACATCTACCAAGGTACAACTCACCCACCCAGAAATCAACTGACCAGGGCCGGATAATTAAAGAGTCAAAGAACTTCATAATATCTGAAACTAAAGCTAACGTATAGTAGAGTGTGTGAGTTGACACAGTCCATATGTGGCTTTAATGATCATGTGACTTTGTACTTTTGGTAAGGTAGATGCTTGTAGATCCATACATAGGGGATAAAACAAATTTATGGGTTTGGGAGTCATCACTGCACCTGGACATTTTATTTCTAAACGTGATATTTCACAGCTGTTTTTCTCTCACTGTGTTGAAGGGTTGAGCTCCAGTCGCTGGTCTCCAGTCAGCAGGCGTCAGGACACTCCTCTACTGGTGGGTTAGTGCTTTAACTACCAGACTGTGTTCTATTAATCATGTTCAAACATATGTCCTTTTGTTACGTAAAAATGTTTCACAAGCCCTGGGAGCAAACGTGATTCAAGGGGATATTTTAATAATGCCTTGATATCCCATATAGCAATGGGATTTATTAATCAAACCTTTTAAATACCTTTACTCATTTATAGGGGTCTAAACGTTTCGTTACTTAGATTCAAAATCAATTCTGGATTCAGTTCATTGTCATTTATTAGTAGATTATGACATTAAAGCAGTGTGTATTAAGTATCGGAGTTTTTTTGTTTATAAAAGTTAAATCAACTGTTTGTAATAATGTAAGACACAAAGACCGATTTGAGCAAAAAGTAACACATTCGTTTTTTAAAGAATTATAATTTCAAGTTACACAAAAAAATGCTGAATGTTACATAAATGCAATTGGGGGGCTTAGGCTAGTTGCCTTTTTTTCTGAGAAGAGGACACATTTTAAAAACGACTTACAATAACACTATAACCGGTATTTGCTGTGATTTTTCAACAAATTCCCCAAAATGCTTGAAACATCTTTGATTTGGTGAATAGGAATTTCGCAATATGTAGTTTCTTTTTGGATTATTCCTCTTAAAAATATATTTTTCTTCACGATTCTTACATGAACTCTTTTATCTCTGCATTAAAAATCTCAGTTTTTGTTGTTTCCATTATAATGTTTTGGAAAATGAAAAACATACTTTCAAATTGCAATCAAAGTTTTTTCATGCAAACATTTCTACTCAATATTGTTAAATAAAAGGATATTCTAAAAATATCCGTTTCAATTATTAGCCTGCTCTATACAACACACACATATACTGTATATGGTGGCCGACATCACATCCTATCAATTGGTTGGAGGAACTAGGTGATGGCGGCGCGATCTGTCGCAGCGTCCCCTCGCGGTCTGGAAAAAACAGTGTTTTCGTCTTGTTCGCCAAGTCTGTCGAGTTTGTCACTATGTTCGTCATGTCCGTCGGACTTATATCGTAAAGGCAGTGGCGAACCGTGTCTATCAACCCCCCCCCCGGCGTTATAATGTCCGTCTTTTCACTGAATTGTCGTCTTGAAAAGGGTACTCACAACAATTCCGCAACAACTTCATCTTCACCTGTTGCACTTGTCATTTCAACGTTAAAAACAATAAAACGGCATGAATTGCTTCGTCGCATTCATAGATCCTCTGTCTCGAGCCAGTTAACTAGCGGGCCTTCGAGAGTACCCTGGAACCGAGGGAAACTCTGAAAGAATACGCCCATTGGCTACAAATCAATATATGATTGGTTGATCAAACTGTCAGTCCAAACGTACGCTCTCATTCAGTGCAAAGGCCAGGGCATTCTATCAAGGATATAGAATACCTTGTTGAAGGATATTCTACCCAGAGACCCAGAACAAGATCTGATTGGTTGCTTTCTTTTCTAACACAAAACCACTGAAATGCGTAGTGCATGGTCCGAGAAGGACAAACAAATCAACGTAACACTGTAATATTACAGATCAACAACACAGATACGATTCTCATTTATTCATTTTATATACATTTTATTACATTTTATTTATATAATTAAATCGATTTTCTGTTTGTTTTATCTGAGTGTTCCAGGGTATTCTCTGAATACCTTGAAGGCCCTGACGGTTCGCCACTGCGTAAAGGACAACAATACAGCCGTGAGTTTCTTCTTGGAAAAATATCAACTTTCTTCAGTTTGGAAGCTAAACTCGCCATGGAACTCAGCTGCCTGGGGCTCCTCTGCTCCCCGTCTCATCATGCCGACCCCCACCCGGAAAGGAGACGCCGCAAGCGGTGTGAGAGGAGGCAGAAGAGGGGGAAACGTGGAGGTATCCGGGCTAGGCTAGCGGCTAGCCCACATAAGCCGGCAATCCCAACATTACTTATGGCAAATGTCCGTTCACTGGACAACAAGATGGACAACATACGCCTTCTACGATCAACCCAGCGTACGGTGAGGGACTGCTGTGTTTACGTGTTCACTGAAACATGGCTCCACAACAACATCCCGGACTCCGCTATTCAGCTAGACAAGCTAACATGCTACCGAGCAGACAGAAACAAAGATAGCGGGGGGGAAGAAGACTCGTTGGCGGCGGTGTGTGTGTGTACATCAGTGACGCTTGGTGTCGAGACACTGTTGTTGTTAGCCAACACTGTTCACCACTGGTGGAGTTTATGGTTCTAAAGTGCCGTCCTTTTTACCTGCCGAGGGAGTTTACAGCGATTCTTGTGGTGGCTGTTTATATCCCCCCTAACCCCAGCAACAAGGGTAGAGAGGAGGCACTCAGTGAACTGTACCGAGCCATCAGTGAGCAACAGACAGCACACCCAGACGGCCTTCTCATCGTAGCTGGAGACTTCAACCACGCTAACTTAAAAACTGTGCTGCCTAAAATATATCAGCATGTTGATTTTCCAACCAGGGAAAACAACACATTAGACCTGGTCTATACCACCATCAAGGGAGCATACAAGGCATCCCCCTTCCCCACATCGGCCTCTCTGACCACCTCACTGTTCTGCTGGAACCGGCCTACAGACCCAGGGTAAAAGCCACCAAACCGGTTTCAAAACAGGTACGGGTGTGGTCAGAGGACAGCACAGCTGCACTCAGAGACTGCTTTGACACTACAGACTGGGACATGTTCAAGCAGGCAGCCACATACAACCATCACACCAACATACAAGAATACACAGAGACAGTCACGGGCTACATCACCAAATGCATTGACGATGTGACACAAAACAGAGCCATCACCATCCGGGCTAACCAGAAGCCATGGCTGACAGGGGAGGTCCACACGCTGCTGAAGGCCCGCAACATCGCCTTCAGAGCTGGAGATCCAGCTGGGCTGAAAGCAGCCAGGGCTGACCTGTCCCGTGGCATCAGGAAAGCAAAACAAGAATACACCCGAAAAATTACAGGACATTTCAAGGATAGCAGGGACTCACGGAGCCTGTGGCAGGGCATAAGGACCCTAACGGACTACAAACTACCGCCACAGACCTGTGACAGTACCTCCCTGCTCAACAACCTCAACGGCTTCTTTGCACGCTTTGAAGCACAGAACAACACACCTGCGCAGAAAACACCCCCCCCCACCGACGACCAGGCTTTGCGTCTTTCACCAGCCAGTGTGAGGAGCACACTGTTGAGGATTAATCCCCGCAAGGCTGCAGGACCTGACAACATTCCTGGTCGTGTGCTAAGGGACTGCGCAGAAGAGCTCACAGATGTCCTCACAGACATTTTAACATCTCCCTGAGCCAGGCTGTTGTTCCCTCGTGCTTCAAGGAAACCACCATCATTCCAGTGCCAAAGAAGTCATCTCCATCCTGCTTCAACGACTACCGCCCCGTCGCCCTAACTTCTACCATCATTAAGTGCTTCGAAAGGCTGGTCATGAAGCAGATCAAATCCACCCTCCCCCCATCGCTGGACCCATTTCAGTTTGCCTACCGAGCTAAACGGTCCACAGAGGATGCAATATCCTCCGCTCTCCACCCAGCCCTCACACACCTGGACACTAAGGACTCATATGTTAGAATGCTATTTATAGACTTCAGCTCAGCATTCAACACTATCATCCCCCAGCAGCTTGTGCAAAAACGTACAGACCTGGGCCTCAGCCCCTCTCTCTGCAACTGGTTGCTGGACTTCCTCACAGAGAGACCACAAGCTGTACGGGTCAACAACAACACCTCAAACACCCTCATACTGAGTACGGGGGCCCCCCAAGGATGTGTGCTCAGCCCCCTTCTCTTCACTCTGCTGACCAACGACTGCAAACCCAACTTCAGCTCCAACCACATCGTGAAGTTTGCAGACGACACTACTGTGGTGGGTCTCATCAGCAACAACGATGAGACTAACTACAGGAAGGAAGTGAACCAGCTGGCCCTGTGGTGCCAAAATAACAACCTCTTCCTCAACCTGGAGAAAACAAAGGAGATAGTTGTTGACTTCAGGAGAACCCACTACCGACCCCCTCTCCCCCTGACCATCAACGGCGCTGCTGTGGAGCAGGTGACCAGCACCAAATTCCTTGGTGTGACCATCACTGATGACCTCACCTGGAAAACAACACCACCGCACTAGCGAAAGCCCAGCAGCGCCTGTACTTCATCCGGAAGCTCAAGCGAGCCGGAGCATCACCCCCCATCATGCTGTCTTTTTACCGAGGCGCCACTGAGAGCATCCTCAGCAGCTGTATCACGCTGTGGTTTGGAAGCTGCACCGCCTCCAACCGCAAGAGCCTGCAGCGCATTGTGAACTCTGCCCAGAGGATCATCGGTGCCTCACTCCCATCACTACAGGACATATATAACACCCGCCTCACCCGCAAAGCACTCAGCATTGTGGGTGACTCCACCCACCCCTCCAACAGCCTCCTGCCTTCAGGGAGAAAGTTCTGCAGCCTCCGCTCGAGCTCCACCAGGCTGAGGAACAGCTTCCTCCACCAGGCGGTCAGGATGCTGAACTCTCTCTCCCTCCCTCCCTCCCTCTCTCCCTCTCTGACATCTCTCCCCTGAACTCTCCACCCTGCCTCCCACCTTTCCCCCTGCCCCAAATGGTCCTGGACTTTACCCCCCCCACACACACACACACAACCTTCCCTCATCCAGCACCAGTCACTTTTCTGCCCATCTCCGCTGCTACTGCACTGAAACTGTACTTTGAACATTTTAAATATATTAACATTTAACTATTATTATTGTATACCCCATTTATCTAGGCCCTTTTTTTGTTTTATGTATATATGTCACACTGTGGGACTGCGGGAAACGGTATCTCGAGATTTCTGGATGTATAACACATGTAGACATTTTGACAATAAAGCTGACTTTGACTTTGACTTTGAGCTTCAGAAACGATGCAAATGAAAAAACACAAATGTGACAAAACAAATAAAGAAACATCTTCACCAACTTGACAACACATGCTCAGCCTTTAAAAAACATTCACCAACTTGACGAAACATGGGCAGCATTTACTAAAGCGCTGCAAATACGAAACGCTGCAAATACGAAACGCTGCAAATTTAAAAACCGCTGCATGAACCTCAAACACAACGGAAACAGGGACACTAAAGAGTGACGCACACAGCTGGGACCGTAGCGCTTGTTGACTTTCTGTGATTATAAAGTTGGCCAACTGTCATTGTCATTGTTACATAAAATAACAATGCGATCACATGATTCCCTTCAATATTATTTCAGATCTGTTGTGAGCTAGCTAGCTAGAGAGTGAGAGTTGGCCAACTGTTGTCCTAGCCAGTGGTGTAGTGGGGACTTTTTTACTGGGTGGACGCTATTTTAATTAGGTCATCCCAAACAATGCCACAAGTGTGCACACGCGGAGGGCACTCACAAAACGACCACGTCGTTAGGCGGCTCTTCTGATGATGTAGTACTAGTAGCAGCTTCACTTGTAGCTTCGGTGCTGCTAGCCTCTTTCTTCTCGTGAATGATATTCTTTTTAGAAAAGAAGTCAAGTAAAGTTTTTTTGCCTGCCATTATAGAGCTGTTTCGTTTGCATTCTTGAGGGAAAGAGCTGCTGCAAAATCGGCAGGCGGCGAGCTGGTGGTGTCACCCTGGGGTCACGAGCGTGATGACGAATCATAATTTTTTAAGGAAATTGTTGTTATTTTTTATTATAATTACTGTGAAATGTATTATGTTTTCGTCATTATTACAACAAATACACACTTGCAACTGATAACACTGGCAATGATTTTATATTTATTAGACTATTAAAAAAAACTCATGCTTCAAAAATGTGGGGGCTCCAAATAAGTGAGGGAACGGCGATCCCCCGCGTCCAACGACCACTACACCACTGGTCCTAGCTGTGTGCATCACTTTTTAGTTTCCCCTGGTTTCTGTTGCGTTTTGAGCCTCCTGCATCTTTTTTATTTGCAGCGTTTCGTTTATGCATCGCTATTAGTAAACACTGCGCAAGTTTCGTGAAGTTGGTGAAGGTTTTCTTAATTCTGCACTTGTGGTCAAGTTGGTGAAGACGTTTTTATGCGTGTTGGCTACCGTACATACACATCATACAAATATACACACAAACATTGCTAAATTTGCCACAATATTCTTGTTAGTTAATATTTTACATTTAGTTTTGAGCTCTCACTGTGAATCACAGACATTTAAATGGCTATTTTCTTTATAAATTCCAAGAATAACAGCTCAGTCGGCCCGCTGAGACTCGTTTCCTAAATGATCCAAAAGCACCATTAGCCAGTTTGCATTATTTTCCATCTATTTTCAGAGGCCATTATATATAACTCTCTGAATGTGTGAAATAATGCAGAGGGAACCTGCCAGGCTGTTAAACAGCATAATGTGATAATTACCTTACTGCTGCACAGCCTGCAGTTATCTATAGATGCTAATTGCTGTGAAATAATAGAGATTAACAGAAGAGAGGCTGACAGTGGAAGCAAACACAGAAATGAAGGCAAATACCAGCATTACTTGCGTTTGCAAGTTCTAGTTTTCGCTCCGGAACTAGAACTTGCAAACCACGCCCCGTAGAACTCCAAAAAAGTTTTGTTAAGCCGCCATTTTATTATCCTCGCATTAGCATTATTAGCATTAGCATTAGCCCAGCGCACAAACGCAGAGAGACTAACTTATGGCAACACAAAAGAAAACATGGGAGCGGTGGAGATGAGGAGGTGTCGGTGTTCTGGCGATTTACTCGGAAGGCTTCAGTAGAAGCTGCTGGGAGTCCCAGCAGCTTCTACTGAAGCCAGTCCCCAACTCCGGGGACTTCCGGCCGGGCACTTCGGGTGGCAGTATACGCAGTGAAGTTGTTTGCGGCCTGCCAGTAAACCCAATGCAGAAGAAGAAGAAGTGACGTCAGCATTTTCATTTGACTAATCCTCCCTCAGGGACTTATTCCGGTGTGAACGCGATTAGAGATGGAAAATCCGGATCCTTTTACAGACTCGGAGTCTTCTGAGTCAGTCATTGAAGAGATCCGGATCATACGAGTTCTTTGAGTCATATGAGTCAGCATCACCAAGAGCTTAGAAATCCTACCGGTGAAACCAAAAAGTTGTTGCATTTCACAAGCATATTAAACCAACGTTACATTAACCTCCGCTACACAGTGTCTTTTGCTTTAATAAAAAATGTTGATCACCAAAAAAAAGGGTTATTTTGCGATTTGGCGAATCTGAGTCTGCTGTTGACTAATGCATGACGACGAGTCTGCTGGATCTCTGGATCTGCTGCTATACGGTTACGGCTCTGAGTCCGCACGTGTCTGCTATGTTTTGCACAGTGAGTCAGGATTTGCGAATCTCTGAGTCTGCTGTTGACTCGTGCACAATAGCCGCGGGAAGTAGGGGTGCTGGAGGCGGGGCTGCGAGAGGTGTACATTTGAAAAACTTCATGTTACTGTTGTTGAAATCTCTCCCCACTTTTGTCCGCACCCCCTAAGTAAAATGACTTCCCAGTTCCCGCGACTATGCTCGTGCATGACGAGTCTGGATCTCTGGATCTGCTATACGGTTACGGCTCTGAGTCCCCACGACTCACGAGTCTGCAGGAAGTGAAGGAAGTTCCCATGATTCAGTGAGTCAGGATTTGCGAATCTGAGTCTGCTGTTGACTCGTGCATGATGAGTCTGCCTGGATCTCTGGATCTCTGGATCTGCAACGGTTACGGCTCTGAGTCTGCACGAGTCTGCAGGAAGTTTCACTGATCCGCGTCCACTCCCCTGAGCCAAACGATAACTTCTGGCAGCTATCCTACTTGCTAAAGGCTAGGCAGGTGGACTGGGGTACGTTGTAATGTGATTTTACATGTTATAAGGAGGGTAGCGAGTGACGCAATTTATAGTTTTAATTTGTACGTCACCAGGTGTAGGACTCAAAGGACTCGGGTTAATCGAGAGGGGAGACTCGTCACGACCAGCTCATTACTAGGATCCGGGTTAATGATCCGGATGAATCAGGACTCACCCATCTCTAAACGCGATCTGCTCTTCAGTTCATCAGAACTAAAGAGTTCTGATGAACTAAGTTCTGATGAACTAAGTACGGCAAAGTACTTGGTAGTGATGTGTCGGTCGCGAACGACCCGATTCTTTTGAACGGCTCTTTGGTACGAACGAGGGGAACCGAGTCGTACTCGGTGAGAGCCGTTCTTGTTTTCGTCCAATCGTTGGTCCGCACTCACTGCCTGCCAAAATCCACTCGCCTTTTAAAAAGCTTGATTTTGTTCCCCAAACGTATTCTGTGAAGATCCGTCCCTACTCTGTTTGGTAGGTTTCAGCACGAGGAGTGAGATGGGGTGGGTCTTAACGGAATACGCGAGAGAGAGAATTCATAATAAGTGGTACAGGACAGAGGCCTGTACTACGAAGCCGGATTTTCGCTTAGCGAGCTAACTTCAGGGAAAACTCTGGGTTTCCGGTCCTACGACGCTGGTTCACTTCTTAGCGGGGTAGATCTCCATGGTAACTTATGCTGAACGGCTAGCCTGGTCCGGAGCAGGTTTGGTTGCAGGATAAGAGATCAACTCAGTGAAAGCACCGCCTGCTGACCAATCAGAGCTCTGTGTGCGGAGTTTAAAGCTATCAACTCATATTACAGGAGAAAGGAAATACAGTTTAAACTGCCGTTGCAGGCAAAAATCACCGACTGTGTGATGTGAAAATTAATAGAATATCACCTCCCATCTTCAGAGCAATCTGACTAATATAACATTAGCGTTAAGAAAGCTTACTTAAATATCTGCCACAACATAAGTAACCGGATCAAAGTAACATTACGTAGGCACTGTGAGTGCAGACGTCGATGTGTCCCATTATCATTCATATCACATCATATCACATCATAATGTATCATATTTTTCCTTATCTGAGTCAGCTTCTCGAGCCGTATCTGGCCGTGCAACACTCACAGTGTCACATACTGTATGCAGAAGTATTATTTTAAGCAACACATTAAGTTGACGAAACACTCGGTCAAATGTAATTAAAGTCAGATCCACTCGTGTCTTAAACGGGGCAGTGATATCATAAACCTGTTAATTTACGCATTCAAACACTTTTTCTTTTACCAGCTGTATTGACCTTGCAGGTGCAACTATGTGGCTTTTATCCTGGATAAAGTGTTTAAGTCATGGATGTTTAAAGTTTAACGTCTTCATATTTGTCTAATATTATAGTTCACTTTTCATTCAGGAAGTATGACGCTGCGCTGTCAGTACACTTTCCATGTTTGTGATTGGTCAAATGTTGCTAACCCCGCCCCTTTCATGTGAACGCGCACTCAGCCGGACAGAGAAACCCTGGCTTGAGTTAACGAGTTGATAACCAGCGTCGTAGGACCGTTTAGCGAGAGCGCGTTTGTTTTGGATTAGGTAAACCGGGAAACTCAAACATATCCAGGTTATGTTGAACCGGCTTCGTAGTACAGGCCTCAGGTAGACGACGTGTTTTTTGGATGGAAAATGAGCCAAACGCGAAAACGCAGCAGCATTTGGATGCACTTCAACCAAAACCCAGGCAGTGATAAAGCGCACCATTTGTAAAGGCAAAATATCCTTTAAAGCAGGATCAACAAATAATCTCCATCGCCACTTAAAAACACAGTATCAAATATTAAGAGTTGCGTGAATTTCATTCAAGGCAAGACAACCTTATTTACTTAACACATACAGAGGGTAAATTCAAAGTAGTACATTCACTGACATGAATGACATGGATATGGCGCCACCTTGTGTCATGTTTACAATGCAGATTATTGACATTAGGTCTGGCAATACAGTCAATCGTTATCCTGGTGATTATTTCGCAGATAAACCTAGTAACACCGCCCCCTTTAAAAAAAAACCGGCTCTTTTGAACGGCTTTTTGAAAGGAACGGAGCCATAAAATCCGGCTCCCTTCAAAGAGCCATAATTCCCATCACTAGTACTTGGTGTGAAAGCGCCTATTGTTCTCCAGAGGCTATTGTTCAGGATATCTGAACATCAGTAATTAATTATTTTCTTATCTTGGGAACACCTTTTCTTTTTTTCACAACTTAATGATCTCATTATCTCTAAACAACACATCTTTGTCTTAATCGGTGCTGTTACTTTAACTGGAGGCTGACAGGAACGATGTTTATTTTGTGATCACAAGTCTCAGGTTTGCATTTGTCATAAGAATTCAGTTGTTGGCAGGGTTGGGACCTCATGACATCACTAGGTAACACTTGCGCTTCTATTGGCTAGCGCTCCAACACATTCTTTGTGATAGGCTAATGGGCGGGACATGTACAACAATTCTCTTAGAGGTTGACCAATCACAACAGAGCCAGCCAGCTAACCAATCAGAGCAGACTGGGCTCTGGTTTCAGACATAGGGTGAAAAGAGGTGCTGCAGCACAGGCAGTATGAGAAAAATAAAGAGCTTTATGAACATTAAGGCATGGAAACTTATCACAGAGGCACTAAGACCAATATGAACCTGAAAATAAGCATCCATCACAGTAAACGATTTGTAGCTTTCATTTGTTTAATCAAAGTCATTATCCACATAATATAAACCTCCAAAACTTTTCCAAGAATCCTTTTTTTGTCCTTTTTGAACATACAAGCATGGAGAAATGTCATAGTAGAGGCGCTAAATCCAAATATGAATTCAAACGAGCAGAATAGGACCCCTTTAAGTGTTGACTGAAGTTCCTGAGCTAAAAGGCTAACATGTGACTGGAAGTGTGTGTTTTTCCTCTTGTCTCCACAGAGAGCGATGGGAAGAAGTAGGTCCATGTGAGAGGCCACGTCTCCCATGAGGAACGGCAGATTTATCAGACATCAATTCCATGGTGTTTAATAAGCTTCGCCTCGCTGAGAGGCAGAGAACAAAAAAAAAAACTCTCATTTCTTAATAATGAAAATCACCTGTTTTATAACACGTCATCAAAGAGCAGACAACAGGAAAGAGAGCGGGATCGGGAGGAACAATCTGAACGAATGCAGATCACTGACTTTTGAAGCTTTCAGTTCTGCAGCATTTTAGCAGAAGCAGCGGCGCATATATAAAACACCGAGCGCTGTGCAACAGCCCATCTGAAGCTGTAGCTTCATAAAATGCACATTTAAGGTAGTGTATAATGATGATGATATGACTGAATGTACTGAAGATGACTTACTTTATCCCAAGAGTGTTGATTGTTTTTTTAAAAACTCCTATTGGGAAACAGCATTAGGAAGCTAAAAAGTCTATTATTATCCTTATTATTCTCATTCTGATTATTGAAGTGTCCTCTTCCCTCCATAGTGCTGACGCTACATTTGTATTACTAACCTGTACTTGAGCGTAACCATGTTGATTGTATTGTCTTTATGTGAGAGTAAACCTTCACATCGACCTGCCCAGTGCCATGTAGGAACCCAGTGGTGTATATATTCTGTACAGACTCATGGCAGAGCACTAACACGCTTTATGGTACTCTGAGTTGATCTCCATCAGCCATGCAGGGGAGCAGCGGGCGGAGCTAGCAGCAATAGAAACATTATTTCTTCATTAGACGAGTTTTGTTCCTCTTTTGGCGAGAATGTTTTGCCAAATGAAAAAAAAGTAATCAAGTAGTTGCCTAAACAGATGTGGAAATGGTCAAACCAAATCGACAGTGAGAATTGGCTTCGGAAAGCACTGACTAATTGTATATTTTGAAAATAATATGAAGGCTTTGTTGGACTTTTGCATTGAAGATTACAGTCTATACTGTTACTTGTTAAATTAGGGCATGTTTTTGCCACATGACTACTCTTTTTCCTAAACAAACGGGGCAACTGTGGTAGGATTTAAATAATTGCTAGCTTTAATTTCTATCAAGTTCTTCTACCTCTGTTTAGGTCAAAGTAGTGTACAATAGATAAAGTAATGCTTGAAAGAGTGTGACAAATATTTAGTTCATTACTTAAAGGGTGCTAGGATTGTTAAATTACCTGTTGGGTTTTTCCTGAAACAGTGACTTATTTCTTATTATATAACTTTAATATGATCAACACTCATCAGCAGCATCTTAAATTGGAGGTACAACATGAGGCTGAATGGATGAATACTCATGATGGATACCATTAACGTGCCATCTTTGTTTGAACATGAGACATGGATTTCAATTATAATTTTTAGACAGAGCACTTTTTAGGACATTTCCAGTGTTAACATGAGTGTTTGCTAATTTTCTACATCTTTTTATTTAAAATAACCTCTACAGCCTACAATTTACTCAAAACTAAATGGAATTTGGTATGTTTGCTCAGGTACAATAGTGAATTTATGACCAAAAATAAGCTTCAGCATGAGTAAAAAAAATACTTTGTGTACTCACGTCTTATTTTTAGGAACTTACAATGTGTATATAAAAGCCTTTTCAACAGCAGTTTGAGAACATTCTTTATTCAATACATAGTAGATTGAAGTGTAGAGCAACAGCTGCAAATTGATGCGAAAATAAAAATAGAAAATATAGTAAAAGCTCAAAACCATTTATAGTATATTGGAACAGATGGTAAACACTGGAATTGCCCTTTAAGTAAAAATGCTGTCATGTTTGCAGTCAGTAATCCACCTTTTTCAGGAGTTCAACAGTCCTTTGCTCCGCCCTTGCTCCCATGCCTTTTACAAGCTAACTAGCTCACTGCAGAGCCGCTGATAGACAGAATGGTCAGTTTGTGTCTTTGGTGCCAAAACTAATCCCGCATTTTTAGATCTTTTTTTAGTTATTTTAACAGATGGTTAACGTATTTGTCACATACCTTCCGTACATGAGTAACACCACTTCCACACTCAGTGTTACTCAAACCACAATATTTTCTTAAACCTAACCAAGTAGTGTCCCGTAAGGAAGTTGATTTTGAAAAGAAGTATGTAAGGAGCGAAAAACGCAAACTTTCATGCTCTATTTTCGATAATACTGGGAACTATTTGATCATCCTTTGAAACGATAACAACAGATAAAACTACATTTTTTATAGTTTAATGACTATTCAAATTCAAGACCTATTCCTAAAATTGAAAGGTTTTGCTGGATTTTCATAAGAAAACACATGATAAATGGGGATAACTTTTTGTAAGACTAATTCCGAACTATGATAATATGTTTTTTTCAGAGGTAGAGACATCAGGAATTTAATACGATATTTCCTAATGATTAAAAATGATTTATCAACGTCAAATTGTCAGGGAATATCTAAATGTAATGAAATATTAACAATTTCTTAGCTTATTAAAAATATACACATTGTATCATTGTGACGACATGGCTAGCATGAATACTCAAGATTTGTAACCATTCTTCCTATTTTGCCAATGTAGCTTAAAGCAGCATGAAGCAGTGTTCACATCATGTGGGGTGAAATCTTTTTTAAAGTATATACAAGCTGGAAAACTCCCAATCCCAGTGGCGCAAACTCGACTATCAGCGGCTCTGCCTCACTTACACAACACCTTACCTGCATAGTGTCTGATCATTCTATTACTTGAATATAGTGCTATGAACTCTGTTTACAAAATGCTGTCATCTTTTGGGAGACACAGTGTTGTCTTATAAAGGCTGCTTGGTATATGTTCAGTTCATCCACCCGTTGTATCCAGTTAATAACACACTGAAATAGTATAAACATAAACCTGCTGTTGCTTTTTTATACTGTATATGCCTTAATTCATATGTTTGGCAATCATGATTAAAGGATGTTTATATATATTCTTTTGTCTGTGGCTTTTTCTCTTCATAAGCAAAACTATTTTTGTAAGTTAGGCTTTTGTTGGGGCGTTACCAAAGGATTAAATATTTTTTAAATAACAGTGAGATCTCCCCTCCGCCTTGATTTCAGAAAAATATATTATTTTAAATTACACATATTACTCATGGTGTTTTTAGAGCAAGTTATTAAGTGAAGGCATAGGAGTTTTATAAAATATAATTGAATCACACATTTTTATTATGACTATTTCCCCCCCCCTTTTGTGTATTTTTGTATACTGATGTTAGGCAAGTCCGAGTGTTAAAATAATTTACCTATATTTGTATGAGGTGGAGTAGGCCTAATTATGTATACGCAGTAGTACCTCACAATTGTACTTAAGTACAGTACTTGAGTAAATGTCCTTTGTGTCATTCCACCAGTGCTTCGAACCTCACCGGTAATTCTAATAATACTTTTATAATAATTAATAACAAGACCTTATATTCTTGAGGCGCTTTTAAAGGCACCGAAGGTCGCCTTACAATTAATAAAATCGGCCAATCGTGGGTCTGAGAAGAGGAAGGATGGGTGACAGACAAGTTCGTCAGTTTAAATGTCTCGAACATTTAAACAATAGTTTGAGCCTATCTATATGAGGAGGAAACAAAGACCAAATTTGTATCAACAAAGAAGGACTTAAAGGACTTAAACTGTCAGACATTTCAAAGGTTGACTAAAAGAAGGAAAATACATAATCATGTTGTCCTTCTCAGATTTGAATTTGAGAAGAGCAAATAGTGAGTATCTCTCTCTGTGAGAGAGAGAGAGAGAGAGAGAGAGAGAGAGAGAGAGAGAGAGAGAGAGAGAGAGAGAGAGAGAGAGAGAGAGAGAGAGAGAGAGAGAGAGAGAGAGAGAGAGAGAGAGAGAGAGAGAGAAGAGAAGAGGCACTTTAACTTTAGATTTCCTTTCCTAATGATCATGTATTTAATGTCTTTACACAAACACACATGTTTCTGTATTTGTATATATCTGTCAACAATCAAAAAGGGAAGCGGGAGGCATCCTAACAACTGAAACAGGCACTTAAAGATGACCAGAGCAAAGTAAAGACAGTAGGGCTTTCCCAAAATTGAAGGGCATCAAAACCACCCAGTTTTGGGACAGGTCAGTGAAATACATTTTTCATAAAAACAATTTTTTAAATAATATTTTAACAGCATTTCAAACTTGGACTTACCGAGTCCACTCTGCCTCGACTTAAACTTTCGTCTGTCCTTTGCCTTCACAAGAGAAAATATTACAAATATAATCCTTTAGATTTAGCGTGGCTGCCTCACTGAAGTTTTGATTATTTAATTAGTTAATTTATTTACTAATTTATTAGTTTTATAGGTTTATGTGTTTTTTTGATATATTAAAGAAACCTAGACTAACTAAATCCCCAACACCCCTGTCCGCACGGAGGAAACCCCCAACACCCCTGTCCGCACGGAGGAAGCCTATTCCAAGAACAACCACTCAAAGTCCTCAAGAGAGAGAGAGAAACGACAGCAGTGTGGGACCTTATTGCGGGAAATTACTGAGCACACATACCACCTACAGGATGAGACGTTCATGTGTACGGTGATATCAAGACGAAATGATCTTTTGGAGGACGTAAAGCAACACACCCCACATGACAGTAGTCTTCCTCTCACCTTCACCCCCCCCAAACACAAAAGGCAGGAGAGGACCATAAAACCTCTTAGTACCAGCCATCATAGACATCCGTTTTCAGGCCGGGTGGGTCAAAAAGCTGAGGCCATGAGGTCCAACTACAGAGTGGACAGCTTGAACAAGATTTCAAAAGCTAAGTCCCCAGAGTCTAATGCGGGAGGAGCAGGCAGGGGTACGAAGAGGAGGAGAGATGCTTTAGGTAAGAACAAATTATATTTACTTTTGCCATCTCCTCTGTGCTATGCAACAGTTGCCTACATTTATATTCACACAACACAGCCAATCATCCATTCCAATCCTATGTGATATGGCACAGTTAATTTCACATTAAGTTGTATGTTGTCTCTAATAGAAATTGGTATAAAAGAGAAGACCATTAGTCCTCTCATTGTGCTTATTGCTGTGGATAGATGTTAACTATTTTTGTTGCCTTGTATCATATCACAAGTTGTTTTCATCCAAGGCACCACCGCCAGGTGAATGTCGGAAGCTTGGAGATTAATGGAGCTGTAAAGAAGTGGTAAGTAAAACAACTTTTTGTATGCATTGCATGTGATTGATGTAGTTATAAATAGTATATCATAAGCTGGCATTACAGTCTAAATATCTAACAGCAAAAGCAGCAAACGGAGAAGAGTCTGAGTAGGAGATGAGGAGAGGATATGAGAGCAAACAGCAAAAGGAGGAGAGTCTGAGGAGGAGATGAGGAGAGGATATGAGAGCAAACAGCAAAAGGAGGAGAGTCTGAGGAGGAGAGGAGGAGAGGATATGAGAGCAAACAGCAAAAGGAGGAGAGTCTGAGGAGGAGATGAGGAGAGGAGAACAAAGGAAACAGGGAAAGCGGAGTAAAGAGCAGAGTTGAAAGAGAAGTTGAAAGCAGAGCAAACAGTAGCAGGGGAAGTAGAGGAAATGTAAAAGTCACTTTGAAAAGTATCAGCAAGAAGATTATAGTTGCATAATGTTATTTTGTTTTATTCGTTACTGTTATATTAATGTTGTATGTTAATTTTTGTACTTAGGATAATAAAGATGATCTTAACCTTGAACTCGATTCATGACTTAATTTCATTATTAAAACCTTAATATAAATGACTGGATTCAAATTAGGATGTCACACAGAACTGCAAATGCAAACAACAGAGACAGATTACTAATGTTCAGTCAATAAACTACAAAATGCTAGTGGTGAAACAATGTTAGTGCTGAATCAAATAAGCGAATCAAGAGCAACTGTGGTAGTTTCAGTAGTAATTGTGCAATGTCAGTTGCGTCTAACAATAGTAGTGATGAGACAAATTAAAGAGGAAAGAATGGTTGCTGGGGACAAGTGGAGATAAAAACCTTAATGGAGAGAAGAAAAATAATAACCTGACCCAGGTCTTCATAAAATAGCTTTGTATTAAAATGACATGGGGAAATAATTCAGATTGATCAGAAATAGCTTTATTGGCCAAATAAGTGTGTACACTACACATACAAGGATTTTGACTGTTTTTTCTAACTCTCAATGTCCTTGCTAGAAATAAACAACAGCTAAAAACAAGGACACAAAGCTGAATGAAGTAAACATAAACATTGACTACTATGTACGGATATTCATATATACAATTGTATCTATATATATATATATATATATATATATATATACACAATATATACAGTATAGCTGTCTGTCAGTCTGATATTTACTGTTCCTGTGTCTGGTACTTTTGCATTCTTTATTTTGATTTAGATGTTGGAACTTTTCATTATTTTAGTAAATCATCATATAGCTAAATCAACAAATCAAATACACAATCCTTAGTTACATTGTTAGTTTGCCTCTCAATATGAGATATTGGTACACAAAGCAGTCAGTACATTTACTCTAATACCGAGGCTACTTAAGTACATATTCAAGGTACTTGTACTTTACTTGAGTATTTCCATGTTATACTACTTCCACTACATTTAGTTACATGACAGCTTTAGTTACTTTTTAGATTACAGTTTTTCATCCCCTTCCTGTCCAGTGAAAACTACGTATCTCCAAATGTGTTGATGTTGAATGTTTGTGATAAACTGAAGGATAAAGTGTTCCTTTATGTGTTGAGAAAATTCCCTCCTTCTAAAGCCAAGTAAGGTGTTTAAAACGCCTCTTGGATCAGCTGGAAAATGCATCGTCACAAAGCTGAAAACAGCTGTTTTTCTGAGGAACTCTTGAAAAGTTTACTTTTGAAAGATACGTGGACACAGGACAAAGACAAAGCTACACATGATCTTATAGAATATGATGCATTGCTGCAGATTAAACTACCCAACGGGATATAAAGGAGGTAAACACATCAGTAGTAACATGCAACATATACATTAATGCAGCAGCAATATTAATAGAGAAACATCAGATATAATAGTAAAACACTGAAAGGGAACATTTAATTGCACCATCTTGAGACTTTTACTGCGACAACGTTGACTTGCCTGTGAATAAAAAATAAACCATAGTGTTGGTGATCTACAGTGTTGTCATTCTTCTTTGAACAGCAAGACCGCTAACATCCTATTTTAACAATCTCACTCCCTGTAATTGACATAATTAATAGATCGTTTAGCTTCTCACCATCATTTGCTGTGGCCCACTGATGTTAACGATCGTAACTGAAAGGCTGCCTGCCAAACTTAAACATTCAGCCACGTGACTTGCAAACTCTCTCTCTCTCTAAAGTTTTACACAAGACGGATCCTTTCTAGCCATAACCGACCAGCAGGGGCGCCGAACCATGCGCCGAACAGGCAACCGTCTCCTTCATCACTTCCGCTTTTAAAACAAAATGGGTGGCGCCAAAGCTTGACAACAGAGCGGCTGTTTGCAGCCTTCAACGGACACTCTGCGTCCAAATAAACAAATGAAATCTCTGCTGTGTTTAAATGTCATGCCCAAAAGTTGTTCTCTGACATAAGCGACAGTGTAAAGAGGAGTTTGGATAACTGCGTCCCGTGAAAGTTGTACAAATGTCATCATGTCGAAGACAGACCAACTTCTTATCGTTGTGTCCATCCTTGAAGGTAAGAACACAGTTATCTTCTTAAGTAACAATTTACAATATCAATTACCAGTGTGAGACAATAGTAAATGTGTGTTACTGTATAAAACTTACTATTAATAATAATACAATATGTAGCATGTCCAACCTTAAGCATTGTCTCTGCTGTTTCGGTAAAACGCTCTAAGCTAGAGACTAATTTCTGTCAAAGCACCACATTCAGACCATTTATTACAGTAAAAGGAAAAAAAACAGCCTAAAATCCAATCACTTACATATGATTTTAAAGTAAGTATCTTATGGTTTCGTGCCTACAAAACAGAACGTTTAAATACATCACCTTGGAGTTTGAGATACTAGGAGGACATTTTTTAACTTTTTTTCTGACATGTTAAAGACCAAACGATTAGTCGAATAAATTGCTAGTTGGAGCCTTACACATTTTATTGCAAATATCCCAGTAGGGAAAGAAAAGCAACAATAATTTAGAGTAGATCGACTTGAGTATACTTTTTTCTTTAGATCTTTTTACGCATCTATTCGTCAAATAGGCTTTCAAAAGTAGTAACTCACTTAGGCTAAACACCTGAAGACTTATTCAATCAGGGTTGGGAGCTGTGCTTCATAAATGTATTACAATACATTTACTATTTACCTGTAAAAAATGTAATCACCAATATAATCTAAGTATGACAATATAAAAGTAATTAACCTGACAACTTTCTATCCCTTTTGTGTAACCTCAATATCAAATGCATCCCAGAAAAATGATATTATACAAATGCTGTGGCAAAGTGGCTGCTTACCAGATAATGCTGCGAGCCATCTCCGGAACCTTTATGAGACGAGTCATGACTGGTCATAATCAATAAAAAAATCCAACTTTATTGTTTTTAGTGGCAAAATATCATCAAGGACTCATCTCAAATTTAAATTCAGTCTGTTGATAGGCCTCAAGTCTCAAGTAACACATTCCTGAGAGTTATTGTTAATGAAAATTTGAGTTGGAGAGAAAATGTTGACTGGGGGAGTAGAACAATTCATAAATCAACTAGTATAATAAGGAGAGTGACTCATTTTGTCACGTCAAACTGTCTTCTTATTCTTTTATCATAGTCAAATTCATCCATACCTTTCATATATAGTAGTAGTATGGGGAAGATCTTTCCCAAATTCTCTCCATAAAATGGTGTCCCTCCAGAAACGCTTCGTAAGGATTGCAACAAAGTGCTGCAACTTTATTTAACAGTCCACAGATTTTTACAGTTTATGACATCAACGTTTATCAAATTTGTGTTTGTATTTACAAAATATACTCAGGAAAAGGGATCATCCCTCTGCACTTCAATACATACTTCAGAAAATGTCACAGTTTCATTTTTATGCAACACGCCACTCATCAAATCTCCACCCCCCCTAAGTTTGCCATTTTTTTATTGAATTTAAGCAATTGTTGATATATTGATCTTTTGTTTTATATATAATTGTGATTTGTATCATTATTCAGGTAGAGGCTTTAAATAAGCCCAATGGTTTTTTGCCTCTTCCTGCACTCATCATTTGTTATCTGTTATGTTTGTGTATTGTGAAATTGTGCAAAACCATTAAAACCTTAACCTTAATGTATCTGGGTGGGTAATATTATGTTAGCAGTGTACAGGAGACACAGTAAAGTATGTATAAACTATAAAGAAAGTTAATATGTATTTTCCTACTCAGGTCGCCAATTCCCGAAGAGTCCCCGTCTCAGTCTGGTGGTGCAGGCGAGCTTCGATGGCGAGCAGCTGGCCACAGACCCGGCCGAGCACAGCGAGCAGCCGCACTTCAGCACGGAGCTCGCCTGGGAGCTCGACCGCAGGACGCTGCACCAGCACAGGTCTCACCTACCTACATGCTAGTTTACATTTTCACAACAACCATTTCTACCACACTCAACTGATTTTTCAATTGGCTGGCTGTGGCTCAGGGCGGAAAATAGGCTTCACTATCTAACAATATCTCAGGGTCAGCATGATAATTGGCCAAGTTGCTTCAGATTGCTTCCAAATTGTATGGTATGGAAGTGTATTTAAGGTGGTTTGGATGAAAGTGTCAGTTAAATGACATGTACTGTAATGTCATGTTTTTTTTACTAAGCTGATCAAATAATTCAACTATTGACATAGATTTATGTTTTGGTGTCAGCAGACTTTAAAGATTTTTCAGATTGAGAGTGACAAAAGGTTATCGACTCAAAGGTTATTTTCATAATCAATGAATCTGCATTTTCCTTTTACTTTGTTAATTGATTGGTCTATACACCAATGTATATCACACTCCTACAGTTGTTTTAAGACAAGCAAAAGGAGAACATTCTTGTTACATTAGTTTGAAAAATAACCTAAATGATCAATGATTATCAAAAACATGCAAAATAATTTCTTGTTTGATTAATTGATTAATCTACTGATTGTACCAACTTTGATTGCCTGCTGTTTATTTATGGTAATATGGTAAAATCACTGTTGCTAGATGCTACAAATCCTACACGAAAATAATAATTTCACTCTGTATATTCTAATAATTACCATACAATTAATAATAATAATAGTCACCATTCAAAACAAAGTGCTAGTTAGTAGAACAAGATAATAAAGGGAGATGATCCCAAAAAGCAAGACGTAAAATAGGATAAACAGCTGATCACAAATAAATAATAATAGACACAAAATTAAATTACGTTTTCATGTTTTGAAATGATTGTAAACCTGTTAACCTCTCTCTCTCCCTCTCTTGAGTTTGATATTGTAAAGATGCGTAAACACCAAACTGTGTAATGAAGCCTCTTCTGTCCCGCAGACTGCAGAGAACTCCCATCAAGCTCCAGTGTTTTGCCATCGACTCTGTAAGTAAGAAGAAAGAGAGCGTGGGCTACATCGTGCTGGACCTCCGCTCTGTACAGGAGGTCAAACAGGTGAACCTCTTCTCCTTCTCTCTTTGGGACATGTTACCATCAGTGATGAAAGTCCAAATAAAGTAAACGTTTTGTTCTGTCAGGACCCTCGCTGGTATCCGTTGCTGAGCAGCAAATACACCCAACAGAGACCCGCCCTCTTCCTCAGCATGGCGCTGGAGAGCGACACCAAGCCCTCCGATCCCTCTCCTGATAGGTTCAAAGCCAAGAAAGCCCCGCCCCGACAAGGTCAGCTGTTCTGTTACATACAGCACATCTCCCCTAATTCAGAGCGCTTTAGCTGAATATCCAAATTGATCAGATCTGCTGTAAGCTAGCTAACGTAGTCATTTCAAATAAACTGACAAAACACTTACAATAATGAAACGGACTAACTCAGCATCGTTTTTGAAACTGCAGTGCTTTTGCTCCTAAAGGAAGTGTTTTGGGCCGTTTAGAACTGTGGGCAATGTACTTTAGTACTACTAAAACCAAAAATATATATATATTTTTCAAACTAACATAGATAGTAAGATAGATAGATATATATTTATTGATCCCAATTTGGGAAATTCTTTCCTTTTGAAGCTAACAATGTTTCACTTTGGAAATAATCTTTGTAGTGAATGTGCTGTTAATGCTGCAACTTGGTGCTTTCTCTTTAAACTCTCCGATGGTTCATGGTCTGTGACCTTGCGACACACATTTAAATAATTGGAGATATGCTAATTAAGACCATTTTACACCAGAGGATAAAATAATGAACTTAGGATATTGTACAGGCATGGATGAAACTGTAATTTGATTGGTTGGTGGAGACATGCAGCCTTGAGGCTGTCATTCTAGTTGTTCTCGTCCTTCCTTGTAAATCATGTGCTGCTCTGCTCTGGTAGGTTCTCCTGCAGTAACTGCCATGCTGCCAGACAAGCTGGAGGCCACACTGATCCAAGACCAGGGCTACCATCAGGTGGGACCTGCAGATCACTGCGGTGACATGTTCGTCCTGTCCGTCACCGTGGCTTTTGCTACCAAACTAGAACAGGTAAGGACAGCACTTTGATCCCTGACCTCTGAGGTGTTATACTATTGTTTGTTTAGGCAAAATGAGGTTAAGTTCCCACGGGACAACAAATCCAGATAATGTAATTACAGAAAAATCGAGAAGCACTCCTTTTTCTGTGCCGGAAACTCTTTATTGCTTGTTTTCGCTCGAACTTCTCTTTCACGTATAAGAATAAAGTAAGCTGACAGATGCCTGCTGTTCTGTCTCTACTGTAGTGTGTTGTATAGGTTTCTGTGCACGTTAATGGTCTGCAAGGGCAAAGATCCCTGCGTTCCCTCCAGAGGGAGTTTCTCTCCCACACATTCCCCCCTTGCTGAGACACCTCCATTGGACTCCTTTGTTTACTTCAGTAATATAGTGACATCATGTAACACTATGTAACACTTGCTATTGGCTAGCGCTCAAACACATTGTGCATGAAATACTAAGGGGAGGTACATCTCTAAGTGTTTGACCAATCACAACAGAGCCAGCCTGCCAACCAATCAGAGCTAATGCTAACCTATCCCTAACAACAAGTTTCTTTTATATAATGTGTGGAGATTCACAGATTGATGATATTTTGAAAACGAAAGAACATCTCGGGTGGTAAATGTTGTTTAAACATTATTGTTTTAACTTTTCACCACTGACAGTCTGTCCTCCGTTGTGTCATGAAAGACACTGAAGACACAGACTCCAAATTACACCTCTTTAGTCATTTTAAGAAACAAAACACTTCGGACCTTCACCAGTGGGGAGTTTAGTGATGTATTTTATGTCTTAAAACTAAACGTGAAAAGATCTTTTTTCAGGCATCTTACCAAAAACACGAAGGAACCAGACGTTGCAAAAAGCTAACCCATTTCTGGCTTTTAGGACTCATTCCTACACCCCTTTATCCCATAGTTTGAACCAACAAACACACTGAATGTGCTTTCTTGTTGTTTCCCACAGTTGATCCCCAGCACTCTGAAGCTGTCAGCAGAGGGATCGGGGTTCTTCTTCTACTACTCTTTACTGGGGAACGACATCACCAGCGAGCCCTTCCACAACCTGCTGAGCCCTGACTTCGAGCCGGAGCGCGCCTCTGTGCGCATCCGCAGCAGCAAACAGATCCTGCAGACCTTCCTGTCTCAGCAGCCCCCTTTACAGGTGAGATTGAAATGTCAGATGAATCCAAAAGAATATGGTTTATTGCAAGGAAGTTGCATTGGTGTACGATGATGCATACATAAACAGTCAAATAAATTAATTGTAAAAAAGGTGCACATTTAAAACTACTATACAACAACTGTACAATTATATTTAAAAGAAATAAGAAAAATGTTTGCAAAAATGATAAATTACACAAATAAACTAAGAACAATGAGAATATCGCAATTTACTCTTTTACTCTATCTAATTTATATCAGAGTCTTAAAGAGGAGATATTATGCTAATTTCCATGTTCATATTTGTATTTTGTGCCTCTACTCTGTGACAAGTTTAAATGTTTTAATGTTAAAAAGGTGCTTTATTTTTCTCGTTCATAAACCTTTAACACACTGCAGGAAAGGGACAACCCCAAAAAGCAGAATAGGGCCCCTATAAAGAATCTATTAAACCTCTATTAAAGAATCAGGGTCCCGGGCCCTTGGCCTTGGCTGTCGATGCAGCGTAGGAGATGGTGATGGAGGAGGTGAGATGATCTCCCTTCTGTTCCTGGCCATGTTTCATCATGAGTTCCTGTCTCCTCAGGTGTACCTGTGCTGTGGGAATCACTCCCTGGGCAGCACAGACGTCTCTCTCTCGGCTCTCGCGGCTGTGTCTGTGGATCTGCAGAACAAGGCCGCGACGGTGGAGGGAGCGTTTATCCTCCAGCCTCCTAAACGCACCAAACAGGCGCTGCCGGCTCTGCCCCCCGACCTGCAGCCCACTGTGGGGGTGGCTGTCACCCTGAGGAGGGAGGATGTCACACCACAGGTACACAAACTCAGGCTATGTGGACTCACAGCAGGTATTCCAAGTGTTTTAAATGAAAGAAAAAGTGAATGAATAAGGTCATTTAGTTTGACATGTCCCAATAGAGTGGTGAAGGAATGAGTCCTTAAACCAGGAACTGACCAGGAACATTTTAAGAGATCTCAGTGACTTAAAGAACGGCTAAACAACAGCACCCTGAACATGAACCCCCTTTAGCTTAGTGATGGTGAGGAGAAGTCATGTGACAATAATGTAATTTGTTTGTGGCCAAACATTAGCTTTGGCGAAGTGTGTGTGAACGTGTGAAGAAGAGTATCTGTACCTCATCTATGGTGAATTTGTCTCAATATCCCTCAACAGTCACTTTGATTGAATCATTTATAGTTTGGGGTGTTTTTACACCACTACATTACAAGTACTTGAATGCAGAGTAACCTATATATAGTCATTGTTTTCCCTTTTGTGCAAACACAACAAAAAGTAACTGCGTGTAATCGGGTTAAACAGATAATGAATTTGACTTTTTTTTATTCGATCTGATTGTTGCAATCTACTCAACTATCAGTTGACATTATTTGTTTAACTTTTAAACCCTACAGGAGTCTTTTATTGCAGAATCACAAACAAAATACCTTTTTAAGAAACACTCGTATTGGCTAGCCTTCCAACACATTAGTAAAGAATCTTTAAAGTGAGAATCTTTTCATATTTGTCAGTGCAGAAGGCTTTACTCTTCATCATATTTACTTCTCTCTTTCCTCCAGTCTTTAGGGAATAAAGAAGGAAGTGGACCTCCGACCCACGCCATCCCTCCTCCCTCTCTTCCTCCTGCTGCACAAAGGAGACCTCGAAGCTCCTCTCCGGTCCACAACCCTCCTGCCTCTCCTCCTCCTCGTCCTCCTTCTCTTCCTCCGCCGTCCTCTCATACAGAGAGCGAAGCAGAGAGTCTTCTGGAGGAGCTTCAACGCGGCAAAGAGCAGGCGGGACAGCTGGAAGGTAAGGCTGTAAATACCACTGAAGAAGTCACATCAAAGAATCATTTTGTAGCGACGATCACAACAACAATTTAGCCGCTGGGTAGGTCTGTCTGACAAGCTTTATCCCTAAAAGAGAGCCAGAGTTCGTGAGTTTCAAGATTCAACGGCTTTATTGTCATATGCACAACAGCTACAGTGTAATTTTGGCAATGAAAATCTTATCTACCAGACATAAATAACACGTAAGACAATACAAATAGTGCAAGAAGAAGCAGAAATACAAATAATAACAGCATACTTTCTATTAATTGTATAAAGTCAAAATAATATCCATAGCCTACATGAAGCAAAACCAAAAATAAACAATTGTGTATCAGGGGTTCACAATTAATCTAAATGAAATCATAATCGTAATATGGGTTAGGGCAATATTCAAATAGCAGGAGGTGCAATATTCTGGGGGGCGGCAGTAGCTCAGTCTGTAGGGAATGGTTGGGGAACCGAAGGCTCGTCGGTTAAAGTCCCGATAGAAGCAAAAATACAGAGTGTGTTCTTGTAGCTGGAGAGGTGCCAGTTCGCCTCCTGGGCACTGCTGAGGTGTCCTTGAGCAAGGCACCGAACCCTCAACTGATTCCCGGTGGTGTGTAATTGTAAAATAACACGAGTGAAAATACTGAATTCTTCCTCAAGGATTAATAAAAGTTTATCTTAATCTTAACCTTACAGGAAAATATATGGAAATATTATTTTGAAATAAGGATTGTGGTTCTGCAAAGATATCACAGCCTAAAAATCATATTGTACTAAATAAAATATCTTTATCTGGTCAAATCCTCTTAAATAATCACATCATGATCATTTCAATATATTATTGAATGATCGTGAGAATGATGATGTGAAAATAATCATTATTATTAATATTGTGAATCATATAGCAATTGCAATACTCTCTGTGGGTGTTTCTCAATGTCGAGGACGCTTGCTTGGTAGCACATGTCTTCCGAGTCACTTGCTTCGGAAGCGAGGCAAGAATCCTTCCTAGCCTCGGAAAACAAAGAATGGTGGAACAGGCTAACAGGTGTGCGTCATATGCGAGGCCCCGCCTTAAATGGAGCGCTATTTCTGCCAAAGATTTGGAAATTGGTCCGTGCGCAAAGCATTGTAGGGATTTTAAGACCGCGGAGTCTACACATGTGCAGCCTCGAAATTTCTCGCTACGAAGTACGCCGGCCTCGGTAGAATTCCAAGTATGCTGGACATTGGAACAGTCCTTCGGCGGCACTCGATGACGTAGTATGCTTGAAATAGTGGCTCTGGAGCAGCCTTCCTCGACATTGAGAAACACCCTGTGACAAACAAAACTAATGATTAAGGTGCAGGTATAATTAGTTACTCAGTGACATGCACACACACCCTAAATAACCAACAGAGTCCCAATATTAATTGTGGTGCAGTGATGACGTATTTTTGTTGGCAGACCCGCACCATGATGTTAGAATCACAAGGGGTGCCTTGAGAAAAAACGATGGTTTTATTTATTGGTGGAATACGAAATATTGCAGAAATAAGCTCTGTGGCAAACACACCTTTATGACGTCTTTTATTCAGCAGGATAATCTCCACATATGGACACAACTTTGCGATTTTTGAAGTGTAAATGCAAAGTAAAAAGCTAATGTTCACACAATAACACATCACCACCACTTAGCTAAAGGCGGCTTATGTTCGGAGTTGATGGCGTTTAGCAGTCTCATTTAGTCACTTGTTAGCTTCTGCTGTTTTTATGAAGCTTCGGACATTCCCCAGTGGGGTAAATCATTCCGTATTTTATTTTTTTATTTCAGGAATTTAACTTAAAACAAGTTCAAAATACTGTTGACTTAAAAACGAGGGAACCTGAAGACCTAAAATGCTAACTATTTCCGGGTTTTAGGACTCATTCCTGCAACACTCTATAGCCCAAACCCATCCCTTGCCCCAACAAGTAACATTGAATTTGTTCATGTGTCCAGCGGCAGATTTGGAGGTTCAAGCTGGAGCTACAGCAGAAGGTGGAGCTTCATCCGTCAGCGTCTCTGCTCCCAAAGTGTCCATCCCCCCCTCCGCCCATCACTACTGCTTCTCTCTGGACCTCCGCAGCCTGGGACACCTGAGCCTCACACACCCCATCGCTGTCACACTCAGGTGAAAGACTTCATCCTAATCTCAGCTGTCTCCAGAGAACCTGTTTGGTATGATAACAGGTCACTTGTAAAACCTTGAGATTGATTCCTTTTTGGACGTTTTTCTTTGTTTTGGAAATAATTGCTTTCTTTGGATTATATGTTTGCCTTTTTGAATGAGATTGGACCTTTTCGTTTAACTGAATATTCAGCTGCATTAAGAAGACGTTTTTTGAGTTGGACCATTCTTGTGGGCCATGAAATGTAGATATATCCACTTCATAAGTTAAACACATCTACATGTTCTTTAAAATGTGTATTGGTGTTTTTATGTTGTGTTGCAGGTACTCATATCAGTTCTTCGGCAGTGCTGCTCCCATCATGACCAACCCTCCTGTGGAGCTGCAGAGGAACATGGAGGCGTCTCTGCCTCAGTCTTACTGCGCCTTCGACTTTGCCGCTCTGCCACAACAACTGCAGGACACCTTCCTCAGGTACCAGAATCGTAAAAAAACAAAACATATTTTCCTTTCCATACTTAATGCTTACATTGTGTAAATACAGTATATGCATGCAAAGTGCTGACCTGTTAATAGGGTGAGGACTGAGAAAGATAAGACTTCTCTTCTGCTTTTAGATCCAAACAACAATGACAACTTTATTTTGACTCAGTTTTTTGTATCAGATTTGTCTTGTATCTGATTTATTTAAATCTGCTCAGCAGTTCAATAATATAAAGCTGTATTTATCCTGAGGGAAATGGTTTTGCAGCAGATGCAAAGTAGGAACGAGTGCAAATAAACAAAGTGAAGGACAGGTGCAAAAAGCAAATTTACATATACACATGCCAAAAAGTAAACTAAGTAAAAAAATAACACTACAAATAACATAATTGTTCCGCTATTACATTTGATTTGATTCTATTTTCAAACATATTTTCTTTTTTTCCACTATATTTTTATTATTGCACTAATTAATTTCTTATGTGTTGGATTCTCAGTTTTCTTTTCTTTATCACATTACATGTTAACATTGTGTAGGGAGCTGCTCCGCTTTCGGCATTGAATGTAACACATGTCTTTTTCAAATCACTTACCTTCTAAGTATTGATACAAAAATGATTATTTAAATTGTTATTTTGGGTACCAAATCCCAAAAGTGTTTTAGCAACTTGTTCTGGGATCAGCAGGCATGGCACAATCATTAACTTAACATCTTATTGGCTTACAACAAAACTTGTCATTTATGTAATAAGCAGCTTCATTTGAAGACTGAAAGAGAAAAACAAATATTTAAAAAGAAAATTGACTAAAGCTACAAAAATATTATCTTTTTGTCTGCAAAATCACGTTGGTCCAGCAGATGGTGCTGTAAGACTGAGTTTTGTCTCTGAATATTAAAAATGGAGCTGCTGTGGAAGCATTTCAGTGTAAGGTATCTGAACTCATCGTGTGTTGTAGGGTTCCTCTGGTGGTGGAGGTTTGGCACAGAGACTCCACCAGCAGGGACCAGCTGATAGGACGAGCCTCCATCCAGCTGTCCCACCTGCTGAGCTCGGAGAGGAGCAGACTGCGGGCGTCTTCCGGAGAGCAGAGCTGGAGACAGACTCACCAGGACCGCATCCCTGTGGTCGCAGCACAGCGGTAGGAAGCAGCACTGACTGACACACTGATCACTTGGTGCACGCTCACTAATGTTAAACAACTTTTTCTTTCTTTCAGTCCCGGGGAGAAGGTGGCAGAGTTGAGCTACGTGGCAAACACTGGAGGACCTGGGACTGGTTAAAGCCAGAGAGGTGATCGTGTCCGACTCTTCACAGGTGGGAACGATGTGTGCTGTGGAGGTAGATTTGTCTCAATATTATTTGTGTGAACAAATAAACAACCACTTTGTGAATGTGTAATCTGTAAATGTAAAACGACTTCCACAAATGCAACAAAAACAAACTAATTCCAGACATAAAAAACAAGTTGTAAATAACGTACGGTGGCCACAACGGCCCAAAACACGTACCTTATGAGAAACGCGCTAGAGTTAAAAAAATGATGCAAATATAAATAACAACACAAATGTGCCAAAACAAATGCAAATTAAGAAACATCTTCATCAACTTGACGAAACATGCGCAGCATTCGCTAAAAACACTGCAAAAAAAACAAAAACTGAAAGAGGCTCAAGACACCTTGACTCAAGATGGTTGTTATTGTTTTTCTCTTAGTTTTCCTCAAAACTAGTTTTTTTATCCTGTTGATCAGGATTATGTAAAATAATTTGGATATCTGGTCACAGTTTTACAAGGTTTTTAAACTGTTTATTTGGTACACTTATGCAATCTAATAACACTAATAATGAACTTTATTTATAAAGCACCTTTTAAAACATAGTTACAAAGTTCTTTCACATAAAACAGAACACCATTAGAAATACACCAACAGAAAAGAAAATAACAAAATGAACTAAACAATGATATAACACGTGAGATAAAACAATTAAAACAAAAATAAAATCACATTAAAGCAATTCTAAAAAAGTGAGCCTGAGTTTAAAGACCTTGCAGCAGAGTTTTGGGTATTTACAGGGGTAAGTACAGTAATCTACTCTACAGGGTTCTTACGGTCATTAAAAACCTGGAAAAGTCATGGAAATTCAAATGCTAATCCAGGCCCTGGAAAAGTTATGGAAAACAATATTTTTCCCAAAGTTTTGGAAAAGTCATGGAAATTGAACTAAAGTTGTATCAAATATAATTTATATTTTATCTAATCGCCGAAATAGTAATACTAAAATGATAATAAATACTGTATCGTATAGTAATGAAATGTAATGGTGAGAGATTTTAGTTGCTTTAGCTTGTAGAAGCTAGTAAGCCAACTATTTGATTTGTTTTAGATAGGCACAACATGTTTCATATGCGGCACTTATTTTCCTGTTCCATGTTAAAATAAACCATTTTCAGTGGTACCGCTGAGACAGAGTGATTTTTTTGGTCATGGGAAATTAGGTAAAGGTCATGGAGAAGTCATTGAAAATCATTGGTGAAAAAGTGTATGAACCCTGACTCTAGTGTTAATGGATGCATGGATGACGGTTTCAAGATGATCTTAAATCTCTTCTAGAGAATACTGAATCGTGATGTAATCCAATACATCTAACCTAATAATGTTGAGATGAACTTTAACCTGAATGATAAGCGAATAGTTACATTCATCTCTCACACTGTCAATTAAAACGTGGACATTTTCACTTTTGTAAAGTTAGAAATAATGGATGAGTGAGAATGAGTTCTTGTATTGGATTACGGTAACAGGTGTACTTCATAAAGTGACCTCTGACTGTAGTCGCCCTTTATGTGAAGTTCTGTGATGGTATTTGACCTGTTATAAATCCTCCTCTGTCATCAGGACCAACCTGCAGTCCCCAAACAGCCGCCCTCCCACCCTGCTGCTCCAAACCACACTGTCCCCCCGCTGGGCCCCCTGGCTCCCAGAGACACCCTGGAGTACCGCACGGCCCTGGAGCTGGAGCTGTGGAAGGAGGAGCAGGAGGATCTGTTCGATGATCAGGTACACGCAAGACTGAAAGGAACCGTGAAAAGGCCGGATATAAAAGAGTACAATTATTAGATACAATATAAAAATAACATTAGGTAAACACAAAGATGTTGCTAGCAAGTGCTAAGTATATATACTTAGTTAATAGTAAAACCTTGAGTCTATTTTACTTCAGTATTTTCATTTTATGCTACTTATTAGGTTATGATGTTACATCTAACTCCACTACAACCATCTGACAGCACCTATTTTCTGAGCTAAATAAACAATTGAAAAAGACTCTTGGATCAGCTGTTAAAAGCAACGTCACAAAGATGGAAACAGGACTGTTTTCTGAGAAACTCATGAAAGGTTGACCTTTTTAGACATACATGGTTATCACAGGAAAACCACAAAGCATATGATGATGACTGAATATGATGTGTTTCTGTGGACCTAACAGTGTATACAGTAGTTAAAGAGGACAAATTATGCTCATTTTCAGGTTCAAATTTGTAATTTGAGCCTCTACTGTGACTTGCAGACACCGTTTACATGCACAAAAACCTATTTAACACACTACAGGAAAGGGAAACCCCACAGAGCATAACAGGGCCCCTTTAATATGAGCACCGCATAAAAACGTATATACTTGTTCTACTTTAATAAGTCAAAAGGCTGATCATACTTTCATACTTCAGTAAGGTTTTGATGGCAGGACTTATTTTAGCAGAGTATTTGAACAGTGTGATATAAGTACCTTGTTGTGTTTGTTTCAGTTGAGGAAGAAGGAGCTGAGCCACATGCAGGCTCTGGCAGAGGAGTGGAGGAGGAGAGACCGAGAGAGAGAAGCTCTGGTCAAGAAGAAGGTGAAGCGCTCACACACACACACACACACACACACACACACACACACACACACACACACACACACACACACACACA
This sequence comes from Dissostichus eleginoides, assembly GCA_031216635.1. NCBI lineage: Eukaryota > Metazoa > Chordata > Actinopteri > Perciformes > Nototheniidae > Dissostichus > Dissostichus eleginoides. Next base: position 33,261,292 of record CM062269.1, read on the forward strand.
CACCCTGCTTGCACATTACTGTATATACTGTGAGTACTTTTATTCACACAGACTCATGGGACACTTAAATCCTAATTTAATAATGACTGCCCATTTTTCCCTCTGGCCTTCTCCCTAAATCTCCCTCTGCCTGCAGGAAGTGGAGTATAACGTGCTGGAGGAGCAGCTTCAGAAGACTCTGTCTGATCTGGAGAAAAGAGAGAAGCAGCTGGCTGAGGCCGAGCTGGAGGTCAGACTCACTTTGACCGTTTACACAGCTTTTTCAAAAATGTATTTAAAGGTCGCCTATCATGCAAAATCCACATTTTCATGTTTTTCTACATCAACATGTGTCCCCTCTGTGTAAAGAGATTCTGAAAGTTTCAGGAACAAAGATTCTCTCTCTTTTTGTCCTGATCCATTTATATAAAAACCTCTGAAAATGAGCTGATCAGATTTTGGCCACTTTATGATGTCATAACGATGTTTTGGCTTGTGTAATCACCAACCAAGGTAACCCCCCCCACCTTATCACCTGAATCTCCTCCTAGAGCACCATTGTGTTCTTTTTAACCAAATATCTCTGAGGGGCGTGGGGATTTGTTTAGATATACTTTATTGATCCAGATTTGTGATTTGTTTCCGTCACAGCAGCAGGTAAACAAGGCATTGCACATGAAATAATAACAAGATAAAAAAGATCTTTAAAAATGATGTCTAAGAATGGAAAAAACAAATATAAACAATTTCATATCATATATTGTTTTATCGAATATAAAATATTAATTAATACAATATAAATATACACAATTAATTAATCCTGCTACATCTTTTTATTAGATATATGGCTGCAATTATTATTATTTTTATATTAATCATTTAATCTGCAAATGATAAATGTATAATTGTTTGGTCTATAAAGTATCTGAAAATAATGACACAATTTTCACAATGTCACATTAGACAAAGAAAAGCTGAATATTATTATATTGATGACCTTAACCAGCAGTACCGGTGAACTTTTTTCTTTTATAAATCCTAATTGCTCCTGAATTGAATGTCTTAGTGAACCAAATCTTGAATTGATACCATAAATATCCCATAAATCCAATAAATATATCAATCGGATGCTTGCTATTATCAACCTATTACTTGCCTTTAGCTAGAAATGCACCACAGTGGTGTATATGTGTGACTGTGTGTGTGTGTGTTCAGACCCAGAGGCTGCAGAGGGAGCTGCGGGCCGAACACGATCTGACCCAGAGGGAGCTGCAGGAGAGCAGCAGGAGGCTGCAGCAGGACTGTGACCACCGGGCGGCGCTGGAGAGGGACAAAGTCCGCCTGATGGAGGAGGACAGGGCCCGGCTGCTGCAGCAGGTGGGGACAGAGTGGACGAGCAGCGTGTCAATCCAGCAGTCAGCAAATACCGCTCAACCACTCTGGTTAACAATGAACCACTGCACTCTGGAGAAGAGAATACAGCTGGGGAAGTCGTTTTTCTATTTCATCGGGCTTCGTACAATTAAAAGCGACATGAGCACCCATTCTTGTTGTTGGTAGCGGCCTTGCTGAGAAAATAAGCAACATAAGCAGTGAGGTCACGAAGTGGCACCTGTCGGGCTCTGGGCGGTGGAAAAGCAACTGGTTCCTAAACAGCGAAATAGTTACAAACCAAAAAAGCACTAGCACGGAGCTAGAACTGGAACTGGTTTGGGAACAGTACTCCAGTGTGTATAAAGAGGGAGTTTACCTAAAAAATAACACCATACAAATTCAGGGCTTTATTTGTCATATGCACAATATCTACAGTAATGATATTAATATTAAAAAAAACATGGTATTTATATAGCACTAATCCCAATGTTTGAAGAGCCTTAACAAGCAACTAAAGAAAAAAAACAACAAATAAAAAAAAGTTGTAAGACAATTGAAAGGAGAAGATTAAAGGTTGTTTTTTGGATGTGACTGTGGAGGTTGTTCCAGTTGGAAACAGCTGACCTGGGGCTAAGGGTAGGGATGTTTAGGATTTCTAGTAATATTTGTAGTCAATTATGTATTTGACAGCCAGCCAATGGAGGTCATGTCAGTCGTCAGAGCATCCTTCAACAAAGCAACATGATATACTTAACATAAAAGTAAAAGACATAAACAATGCAATCAAATAGAACAATAGACAAATGGAGCAAGTAAGTTGCAGGAAAAGGAAAACATAAAACAGAATGTACGATCAAGAGTGGCCTGAGGGATGAAACTGTCCCTGAGTCTGGTGGTTTTAGTCCGGATGCTGCGGTACCGCCTGCCAGACGGCAGCAGACAGAACAGTTTGTGGCTGGGGTGATGGGGGTCTTTTATAATCCTGAGGGATTTCTTCCTGAGCCGCTGGGAGTAGAGGTCCTCCATGGATGGCAGCTCCGTCCTGGTGATGTGCTGTGCAGTTTTCACCACCCTCTGTAGAGTCTTACGGTTGTTTTTCTGTTTGTATCCAGATTGCAGATGGTGAGTCTCGCTATAAGCAGCTGGAGAAAGAGTTCCAGGTCTACAGAGAACAACAGAACATCAGACCTGAGTTCAGACTGCAGTCAGAGATCAACCTGCTCACTCTAGAGAAGGTAATCTACTCCTTTCTGTATCACTACTTCCAGATAATTAGTGCTTAACATGTCATAGAAAGAAATTATTTCAATATGAACTTGTCACTTAATATAAACAAAGAAATCCAACCAAAGAACAAGTGATACAAATAAATCAGAATCAGGTTTATTGTCTAGTAAGGTTACACATACAAGGAATCTGATTGGGTGTTTAATGGTGGATTCATTTACACAGCAAACGGAATTAATACAAAACTATTACAAAAACAAATGTAGTGTGCTGTATAGGTTGTTGTGCCTTGTGTGGTTTACGCTCTTAACTCATTTGTCAATCTACAGCAGTGGTCCCCAAACTAAGGCCCGCGGGCCGGATACGGCCCGCCTCCACATTTGGCCCGGCCCCCTGAACGATACCAGAGACGCATTATGATTTTTTTTTAGGGATGCACCGAATATTCGGCCACCGAAAATTATCGGCCGAAAATGGTTAAAAAGGCCCTTTCGGCTTTCGGCCGAAAGGGTTTTAGCGCCGAAAAAATATCACCGAATGTCAGAGAACACGTGTTGTTGTGATGACGTAATCAAAACGCGGCGACAAGCACAGCGCGCAACCATGCCTGGCTGTCAAGGTAATACGCTCGCGGCTGGCTCACAGCCAACATGTCTGCCGCTTGGAGATATTTCAAAATATCAGAGAAAGAGCCGCGGATTGCGATTTGTGAAACGTGTTCAGCTGACATTTCTCGAGGGGGTGTAACTGCAAAGACTTTCACCACTTCGGGATTACTCCACCACTTGAAATCAAAACACCCGGACAAATATGCGGAGTATGATCAAATCACTAGCGCACAGAAAAAAAAAGTCCTTCCCAGCACCCCGACTCCTTCTGTTGCGGACCTTTTTGAAAAGGTAAAAAAGTAAAGCAATGACAGCGAGAGACTGTTCAGCGCTGCCTCTCATGTGCTTGATGAGAAGAGGAACAGACTTATGGCTGATAAAGCAGAGAAGCTACTGTTCATTAAAAAGAACCTCCCACTTTTCCTTAATAAGTAGACAAGGCTGGCTTATCATAAGCTTATCTAGTTCTACATGTCTACTCTATACCCACTTTCCTGAACAATTTTCATTGTGAGTTATAATTCACCATCTCAGGTTATCATTAGGGGGAAATGACAGCAGCACAGTGTTCAATATATTGTACTTATCCAGTTTGCAGTTTGCACATTTGTATGCATGCACTTATAGGTGCATTTGTTGTTGTTGAAGGCCTGGCTGTTACAGTCTTTACACTATTTTGTTGTAGGCCTACTGGCCTAGATGTTTATGCAGTTTTAAAGCACCTTGGTTTTGTTCTGAATGCACTTTGTTGTAGGCCTAGTTATCCTACAGAGAAAAGAAAATGCACTTGACTTGTAATTAATGTACTGCATTCAAAAGTGATGAATAAATGTTTTATGGACCCATAATAGTGATTATTATTTAAGTTAAGTTTTGCCATAATCATGTCTTTTTCCATAATCAGGTAGCTGAACAACATTGGTAAAAAATGTATACATTATATATATATATATATATATATATATATATATTTCTATTAATCATTTTCGGCCTTTCGGCATTCGGTTTTCGGCCAACTGTTTCCTATTTTCGGTATCGGTTTCGGCCAAGAATTTCCCATTCGGTGCATCCCTATTTTTTTTTCAGTCTGGCCACGCGAATCCTAGACTAGCCCCTGTCAAATAGAACGGAATAATGGCGAAAAAGTTATTATTATGGTTATTATTTATTTCATAAATAGTGTTATTATATATTTCCAGACTTTATTTTTTCTGTGAAGAACCCAGAGAGGGTTATTTGGTTATTATTTATTTCACAAATAGTGTTATTTATTTCCTGACTTTTTCTGTGAAGATCCCAGAGAGGGTTATTTGGTTATTATTTATTTCATAAATAGTGTTATTTATTTCATTAATAGTGTTATTATTTATTTCCTGACTTTTTTTTCTGTGAAGATCCCGGAAAGGGTTATTAATATTTGGTTATGTATGGCTTTCTAGAAAACAATAAATGTTTACATTTAGGCACCCCTACCACACTTTTTCTGTTACAAACTGACCCCGGCCCCAATCAGAGAAGGGAAAAGTTATGTGGCCCTCACAGGAAAAAGTTTGGGGACCCCTGATCTACAGTGTCAAAATGATAACTCATTTTCAGCCGTGTGCGACTCACGTGTTTGCTCTGTGACCGTTAAGGTGGAGCTGGAGAGGAAGCTGGAGACCACCACCAAGTCCAAGCTGCACTACAAGCAGCAGTGGGGGCGCGCCTTAAAGGAACTGGCCAGATTCAAACAGGTACTGTCTGTCTGTCTCTGTTTCATTTAGGAAATGTTGCCTCTGCGCCAATGAAAGTCGTGACCGAAGGCATTATGTTTACAGGTACTGCCTTTCCGTTGTATACATCTTAAAGCTATATTCTTCAAACTTCTTTAAACTAATACAAAAGTATAAACTGATAACAATTGAGTGAAAAAGGTTCAAGGTCACGGTGACCCTCAAAAAACATATTTTTGGCATTAGAGACCCTTTTATGTGAGATGCTACAGCACAGGCAGTATGAGGAAAATAAAGAGCTTTTTGAACATTAAAGTATGGAGACATGTCACAGTAGAGCAGTGCTTCTCAAAGTGTGGTCTGTGGACCACTGGTGGTCCGTGAGCGCCCCCTAGTGTTCCGTGAGTATATTGGTAACATTTCACATTTGAAATACATTTATTCATTTAAAGGACACATGTCATGCTTTTCCGGTTATTACCCGTCCCCTTGTGTGTTATGAAGGTTTTTCTGCATGTAAACGGTCTGCAGAGTCAAAACCCTCAAAGTACACCCTGTAGCGAGTAAAACTCTAACACAGAAAATACCTCCCCAAAACGCCTCGTTGGAGATACGTCATTGTCCATTGTTTACTTCCTGGGTATCGTGACGTAGGAATGGCCAGTAGCTACTCCGGTTCATACATATACGGCTGTACTGACGCCATTTTTTTAAACTGACGCTCCGCTCAGAGCCGAAAAACACTGTGTTAGACATGGGCGGAGCCTCTCTGGTGGTTGACTAATCAGAACAGAGTGCCCGAGCTGACCAATCGGAGCACACTGGGCTCACAGGGAGGGGGGGGCAAGAGCTGCAACGAGCCGTTTAGTGGAGAGAGTGAATACTGCTGAATACACACACTTTACAGAGATGCTGTATGCGAAACCAATGTGAGTTTGAAAAATTGCACAGTATAAATCTATTTTAGTATACCTCGACAATGGAATTATGATCAGTGGAAATGGCCATGACACCTCTCCTTTAAGTTTTCCGCACTCTCGCGGGAATATCTCCGCAATGGAGCTAGCTTAACTTTCGATTGCATGATATAGCCCATTGCAACACCTTCGTCACACATGTTGCCACCTGTTTGTACCATTTTCAGGTGATTTGTAATCTGTTCTAGAAATACGATGTGTTTTTTTTTAGATTTCAAGAAGCATATAAAACAAACAATGGATTTATTTTATGAACATGTATCCATGCTGGAAGTAGATTTAGATGTTTTAGGAGTTAGATAGAGATTATTATCTAATATATGCATCCAATGAAGCATTGCATGAAGTCTGTTGATGAATCAGAGGCTGTTGTTGGGGCTGCATAAAAGTCTTTATTTTAGTTTTGTAGGCAGACCATGCAGGCCAGCCTGATGGTCACCAAGGTTCATGTTTTAATAGCATTTTTACAAAAAAAGCCCAGGCGAGCCTAACATGTGAAAAAAGGGCTTAGACCTCAGAGAGTTAAACTTGGGCCTGCGACCATAGTTTTACTGTATTTTGTTTTGAAAATCCACAGCGGAGGTTTGTGTCGTACTACATGCAGTGTATTTTGTATATCTCTCAGTAGCCAACGATCTGTGAGTCTGTTGGACATAAACTCCGCAATAAATGTAGTTTAAAATTGTTTTCATAAGAGGTGTAAAACCTGTGAGCATTTTAAATCGCATTTGAACGAAAGGCTTATATTACATTACATTACATTACATTACATTGCATTTAGCTGACGCTTTTATCCAAAGCGACTTACAATAAGTGCATTCGACCAACAAGATACAAACTTGAAGAAAATAGAATCATATAAGTACATCAGGTTTCATAGAGCCAAAACATTTCAAGTGCTACTCAACTGGCTTTAGATAAGCCAGTCCTTTATTAGCATATAAGTGCTTTGTTAGTAATTTTATTGCTCGAAGTGGAGTCGAAAGAGATGAGTTTTCTCTCTGCGCCGGAAGATGTGTACGCTTTCTGCAGTCCTGATGTCAATGGGGAGCTCATTCCACCATTTTGGAGCCAGGATAGCAAACCGACGTGTTTTTGCTGATGGGAACTTGGGTCCCCCTCGCAGTGCTGGTGCAGCGAGCCGTTTGGCTGATGCAGAGCGGAGTGCACGTGCTGGGGTGTACAGTTTAAACATGTCCTGGATGTAGGAAGGGCTAGATCCGTTCACAGCATGGTACGCAAGTACCAGTGTCTTGAAGTGGATTCTAGCAGTTACTGGAAGCCAGTGAAGGGAGCGGAGGAGCGGCGTGGTGTGGGAAAATGTAGGAAGGTTGAAGACCAGACGAGCCGCTACATTCTGGATGAGCTGCAGAGGTCGGATGGCACGTGCAGGTAGACCTACAGATTATATAATCTGTAGTTGTATTTGTATTGTTGATTTAATGTGTGAACGAGGGGATATAGAGAGGTCACGTTAAGCTGTTGTTATTATTAGGCTGTACTTTGTTATATACTGTTGGAGTGGTAAGCAGGCCTATTGTTTTTGGATATTTGTGGAGTTAGGTGGTCCGCGAGTGTTTTTTTATTGGTTAAGTGGTCCTTGGTATGAAAAAGTTTGAGAAACACTGCAGTAGAGGGACAAAATACAAATATGACCCTGAAAAGGAGCATACTATGGCTCCTTTAAGTTAAGGATTCATATGTTCATTATTAGAATCAGACAAAACAGAATTTAAATGACTGAACAGAAATGAGACGAACAGAGCTCTGACAGCAACATACGATTATTTGTATTATCAATGAATTAACTGATCAATTAATTGTTGGATCTATGAACTATATAACAAATAGTAATTTAATTGTTTATGCCTTATAATGTCAACATTTGAATCCGAATGTTATCAGACTATTTAAATGTGGCAGTTCATTTCTGTGGATTGATTAAAATAGAAAAAAAGCAAGTTCTTGTACAAGTTCTTAAAAGACTCAAGAGCCTCCTTGAATACTCCTAAGAGAGACAGTTCAACATGTATAAAGTAAATTACCCCATGACCCAAATTGAAATGAACTGAAATAATGAATAGATAAATGCACTGATAACCACCATCAAAAAAAAAGAAAGAAAGACAGCTTTGAGACGGATTTCACCACTGAAGGAAAGACATGATGGAAAGCCGCACTGCGTCCTGACAGCGCTCATATTTCACAGCAGATAAACGTAGTTTTCTGAGTTGGGACTTCTGCCGTGTTCAGGACGCTGCAGGGTTTTAATCTGCTGCTGGAGACGAGCTGACAGTGTTAGGACATTTAACAGCTCTGTTTAAAGACATGCTGCAAGCAGAGGAAACCGAGCTCAGCCGGCCGCCATCCGTCAGACAACATAACACCAATATCGTGTACCTGAGTACAGAGTGGACATGTCCCTGTGCGGAAAGGCTACAGAGGCTCAGATTCATGTTCCCTTAGATACAAAAAAGCACCATTAACACAGTCAAAAATACCTGCATACAAGTAAAAGCCCTGCACTCAAAGTAAACTAATATCAGCAGCAAAATTGCTATATTATTAAAATAACTCAATGTTAAGAGTTGTACCGTTAAAATGAATGAATGATCAATGTTTCATGTTATCTTGTTTTGTTTATTTAACTATTTGTTTTAAAAAGACACTCGATTGAATGCCTTACAAATGTTTTTTTTTATATATGTTTAAAGAATATTTATAATAAATTCTGGATTTTTTTTAATGGCATCACGTAATGACGCCAGACGGTATAAATACTTATTAAATATGGATAAATAAATGTAGTGATCATTCATTAATTTCCTGTTATTTCTTCTGGCAATGACAAGAAATAACCTCTTATCCCGACATAAAAACATTTAGAAAAGAAATTGACCCTAGGTTCAAAATGTGTACGCACAGCCCCTAGCTTAAGCTTTTAAAAGTTGAAGTCATGTAGCTTTTCAGTGGACAGAATCCATTTGATTTCTAACAAGGCTTTTATTACAAACAATTCATCACCCAGCGGTGGAAGAAGTATTCAGATCCTGTAATTGAGAAAGTGCACTATGTTAAAATACTCCGTTACAATTAAAACCCTACATTTAATTTCCTACTTAAGAAAAAGTACAGAAGTATTATCAGCAACATTACCTCAAGCTATTATTCAACTGGGTCCATCTTAGAGATGCAAAGTCTAAAGTGTATCATGTTTTTTTTAAAGCAAATCTTAATCTGAAAAGTAACTAAAGCTTTAAAATGAATGTACTGGAGTCAAATATATGAATTCCCTTTAGAGCAGTATAAGTATAAAGTAGCACTTAATTGGAATATTCAAGTAAAGTACAAGTTCCTCAAAATGTTATTTTCAACCACTGCCATTAGCTGTGACCTCTCCACAATAAAAGCATCCCGTAAGATATCCAGGGGAACGCTTTTATTTTGAAGAAACAACAGCAGCAACTGTTCGGCTTGCTTTAGCAGTAACTTCAAACCTGTGTGTGTGTGTGTGTGTGTGTGTGTGTGTGTGTGTGTGTGTGTGTGTGTGTGTGTGTGTGTGTGTGGTGTGTGTGTTGTGTGTGTGTGTGTGTGGTGTGTGTGTGGTGTGTGTGTGTGTGTGTGTGGTGTGTGTGTGTTGTGTGTGTGGTGTGTGTGGTGTGTGTGTTGTGTGTGTGTGTGTGTGTGTGTGTGTGTGTGTGTGTGTGTGTGTGTGTGTGTGTGTGTGTGTGTGTGTGTGTGTGTGGGGGAACTGATGGCTCTCACACATTTCATTGTCTACTTTACCTCAGCTAAATATTTGGCTCTGGTGTAAAAACACACCTCTCTTTTTCTTTCTCGCTCACTTTTTCCTTTTCCTACTCACACACACTCACACACACACACACACTCACACACACAGCACTAAGTGGGGCTTTAGTCAGCCTAAGACTAATGTAAACACACACAGACCTTATCTGACAAACTAATAACTGTTACTGACATAAAACAGCTGGAAAACTGGGCAGACATATTTCCTCTTTTCTTTTTGCATGAATCTGTCTCCCCCCCCTCTCTGTTGTTCTTCCCAATGACTCCCTTCATACTCCTCTTTTCTCTCTCTCTATCCTTCTCTTCCTCCTCCTATTACCCTCACCACTCCACTTTATTTTTTCCTCTTCATCATCTTTCTGGGTCTCTTTGCCTACTTTCTCTTTACGTCTCTGTCTAGCTTTGATTTGATCTAAGCGTCCTTCCTCTTATCCCTCTATTCAATGATTTAACATTTCTTTCTCATATGTTGTTTCTGTTGTATAGACCATTTTTCTTTCTTCTCTTTTAAGTCTCCCTCCTCCCGTCTCCCGTCCCTCCCTCCTTCCCTCTCTAAGTGCCACATCATTGTAAAGAAAACACGGTGTGATTTATGCAGCTCTAAGGGGGTTCAGCGCTGAGTGTCACCCCCCGCCTATTAATCATCCCTGGGATTGCGTTGAGCAACAAGCTAAGCACGCTAACTATTCAGATGTCACACTCTCGCTTTTTATAAAATATCAGGCCTGTGTTTACACGACCATCCGTCTTGGCGCTCTGCGGTTTTTAAAGCCGGCTCTTGTTTGGTTTTTCTCGGCCTCTCCGCGCCTATTTATTCTCTCCTCTCAGCGCCTCGCATGGCGTGCTGTTTAGCTCAAGTCAGATCATAAAAATTCTTGTCTGAGGAATAATGTGCTTTTCAACCCAGGAGGTTCCGAGCGAGAATAAATGCCCAGACACCGCTGAGGTATTAGATCAGAGAGTTAGCCCCTTTTTTTATATTCAAAATATTGGGACAAGGAGCTTAAGTTGGTCTTTTCAAAGCAAAAATACGGGACAAAGAGATTAAAGTTCTGAGCCTGGAAGCTACATTTTGTAATTTTACAGCCCAAGTAGAAGGTCAGGCAACTAAATGTGGCTTTTAAAAAGCTTGTTGAAGCAGAAAAGAGAACTAAGCTGTTATTTTATAAAGGCCATAAAGAAAGAAGCACTTCTTTATATCTTGAATCCAACATAACATGAGCCGTCTGTACAAACGTCCAGTTTTTCAAAACAGCAAGAAAGTCTGATGTTTGGTAAATGAATTCCAATCGACATCAGATGCTCCTCTTTTTAAAGCCTCAGTTATAACAGTCTGTCTCTTGGTTGATTCTTTTGATGGGGGAAGGTAATGGACATATTTTCTTTTAAAACCTTGTTTACAATTTTACAGAAAAAGGCACATTTTATGCCAGAGCTTACAGCAAAAAACGTTTTTCTGATTGGCTGCCAGGTGACCATTAAAGGGGCCCAAGTATGCACATTTTCAGCTTCATAGTTGTATTTTGTGCCTCTACTGTGACTTGTTTACATGCTATAATGTTCAAAAAGGTCTTCATTTTTTTTTTTGTAGTCTGAAACCAGAGAAACTCCCTCTCAGAAACACAGGGATTTTAGCCTTTGTAGACCACGACAAAAACAATATAACACAGGAAAGGGAAAACCCTTAAAAGTGTTGATCAACTTTTTAATGGTTGTTCTGAAATCATTGGCTTACCCTTTGCTAAGGCGTCTTGATATCGATGATATTGATGGAAGCGTTACCACTATTGCTCTGATTTATCAGGAAACCAGTTTCTGTTTTCTCAATATAATAAACATAACGACAACAGAGAAATGTATAGAGGATTAAAAGTCTTAGCAAATATTGCGGGTCGGCTTTTCGTATTGATGTTGGATAGCCGGACGTGGTGATTAGTTGTTCTGTTTGGACCGGTTCACCTTAATCATATCTCGGGTTCAGTCATTCAAAGCATTCAACGCTGTCAGAGTTTGGGGTTCAATTCCCTCCGCCCAGACTAAAACTGCCCTCTCTCACGAGTCTGTTTGTATACAAGCTGTCATTCAAACAGCAGATGCAACATGTCGTCTGAGGGAATTCCAGTATTACTGGTCTCAGTGGAGACTCTGAAGGTTCCCACTGGTCATTTTGTTCCAGACAGGGAGGGTCAGGGAGGTTGATCCATTTCCTGGAGCAAACAAGGGATTTGGTGGAATATTTACAACAGACAGAGACAGCAAAAACAACATCAACAAACCAGAAATGAGAAGTAGTTTGTGGAAGCACAGGTTTAAAGTTTTCAGTTGTAATGCCAAACCGTAACCTTTTTTCACCAAACTTTGTCATCTTCGAAAAATAATTGCGTGACTCTTAAGGTCATTGATGGGGCTAAAGAGCAAATTGGCCGATCCACAAACCACTTTAGATTTTTTAAATGTTTTATATATTTTAAAACATGCTCTTTTTTATTTTAACACCAATTTTGACTGACTTTGTGTGGGTTCATGACATAAAATGCAAAGAAAAGTATTTGATTATTATTGGTTTTAATGCAAAATAGGAAAATGCCAAGTGGGTGAATGCTTTTGCACGGCACTGTAAAATAGGTTAAGCAGCAAATCATCACATTTGATAAACTTAAACCAGAAAAGGTTTGACATGACAGAGTTTCCAAACTTTCGTCTTTGCGGACCATTGATGACAGATACCAGAACTTTATTTGGTATTTATTGTATTGTGTTTACTTATTCAATTCTATGCATGTGGTGCAGTGGGTTGAGCGTTGGTGTTCAGATCAGGGGGTCACAGGTTCAAACCCCACTACAGTCAGCATGTCGTTGTGTCCCTGGGCAAGACACTTCACCCCAAATTGCTCCTGTGGGGATTGCCCACAGTATTGAGTATGTTAGTCGCTTTGGATAAAAACGTCCAACAAGTGACATGTAATGTAATGTAATGTAATGTAAAATGTAATGTAATGTAATATGCAAAACCTGCTACTTGACACTTTAGAACAAATCTACTTGTAGGACCAGTTCTTCCATGAGGCCCTAGAACTTTGACTTTGGTCCACAGAGGGAACTTGTTCCGCCAACACAAACCTCACATATCATGGCTAGTGTATTTTCCACTATGACTTTGAAAGTGATGACGTTGCATGAATCAGCACAGTCGGAGTGGAAACTGCACCCTATGAAAAACAAACTTCAATACTTTGTTGGGATCTGAAACAATCTGAAACGCTAACATTACATGCCTGCTCAAACTGAGACCTTTTATTTTATTCTTTTTCATTTGGATTTGGTATTGAAACACTATCTGGTTGTATTTGAAAAATAGTAAAGGAACACTTCTTGTGCTCTGTGGTTTTAATCTTCACATTAGAGACTTGTTAAGAGCAGTCCAGCAGCTTCTATCTTAGACAAACAGACCACATTCTTAAACTCTGCTCCTGTGTGTCTTATCTCATACTTATCGCTCTAAAAACCTGACAGAGCAGCCTGAAAACACTGATCTTAACCCTTCAAACCCTGCAGATAGGAGACTGCCGTGGAGCTGTTTAACCCTGTGTGGAGCACATTTCGTCTGCTGGGTAGTTGTAGCTTTATTTAGGCTCTCCATAATGTGATCAAGAATTACATTTTCACTTATATCTGTTATAATATAAAGTAAACAAAAAAACAGTTTAGGGTACACAGTCACATTGTTTTTATTATTCAGACAGTTTCAATGTTAATGTCATTGTAGGGAGCTGAGACCTTCTGGGTAGAAAGATTATTGGCGACTTCATAATCGATTGCTTTTTCAAGCACAAATGTCAGACATTTTGTAGTTTCAGCTTGTTCTTTAACCTGTGCGGGGGCTGCCGGGTACTTATTATATGTTATAGTTTGGATTCCTAAAGCTTTTAGTCTGCCATCCCATCATTCAAGGGTGGTTTTCACTATAAGCAATGTTTTTCTTTTGGACGGACACTATAATTTACATTTTTTTTTACTATGTTCAATCTGAATTTACTTTGAAATAAAAACATCTATATTGATTCTGACTTTTCTACATCCAACTCACAGGTGTATCATTGCTTTGAGACAAAAGATTATTAATTTTCCCCTTTTAGAAGTGAAGATATAGTTATTTGTTCTGGGCATGTCATCTTTGAGCCTGAGACCTGAAAAACAGGCTCGGGGCTTAACAGGTTAACAGATTTGTGGCTTTTTCTTCTCTCGTGTGATGGTTAATTTGATTTAAAACAAAAGATTTGAAGATGTTTTGGGAATATGATCATCATTTCATCAGAATATGATCATCATTTTTTTACTATTTTTCTGACATTTGAGATGCTAAACTATTAAGATTTTTGTTCAAAATATGAATTACTAGTATTATTGATTATAGTAATAGTTTTTTGCTGAACACAAACTTACATTTTAGCTCCAGGTGCCGCTGTCTTTTTTGTCACTGTCTGTGTGTCACCTAACAGCAACTGGTTATGGATGAAAATCAAAAATCTTAGGAAATAAATATCAATTTCTTTATTTTATATATGTGTTATCTAAATGTCTGACGGTTGGTTGGACTTGATTTTATAAATTAATTCTGCAACATTTCTAATAAAATATTTCACTATTTTCACAAAACAATGTTATAATATTCACACCACGGTGATGAAAACATTTATATCAGTAAAGGAAAAACACCTGAACACCCTGATATCTTTACACAAAACCTTTTATATGTATCTATTTCTTCAGCAATTATAGCCATTTTGCAGAAACTCATTTGTGTCTTATGTGAGTTCCCGTCATCCCCTATCGGGTTTTAATCCATTACATCCCCAAAAAAGCCCAGTGGAGAACTCTCCCTGAACTCCCACAGGTGGGGAGCTGCTCAGAAAACTCCATCTGAGCTGAGAAAAGTGTGTTCTCATGTGTTTTTGGGAGCCGTCCTCCCCCAGCTGCTCGGGACCAAGTAATGGAGGAAAGATGGGGGGAGGGTGGGGGAGGAGAAGTCATTCTCTGGTCATCCATTCCCAAAGTCTGAGAGTGTCTGAGACCTGGACTGGGACTTCCCTCTGCGTGCTCACAGCTCGTCTACACGTAATTCGGCCTGTTGGAATTGGACGCTAGAATTCTTGTTTTGCCGATCCGGTTTATATACTAACTTTTGATTTAATTTGAATAGACTCGCAATGTCAAAATGACACATTCTGGTTCTGCTAGTTTTTGGCAGTTCTCTCCGATTCGCTCTCCATTTATTGTTTTCAGTCTTGAAAAAAATGTCTGCAATATATTCCCCAATAATTTGCAGCTCATGCTTGAATCCAGCTCACTTCATTTGAATTGAACAGATTCCCCTTTGGGTCGTTCAGATCATTCTTTGTTATGTTGCTGTAAATGTTGTACTCTCCTGAAGCCAATTTACTATCTAATAAAGTCTGTAAAATCCCACCCTTCCCAAAAAAGAAAAATGTTACAATGATAAACTCCAGTTTGCATATTGTTGGAAAATGCAAATTCACATATTAACATTTTCAATCATCCAAAAGACACACTGGAGCATCTGCAGCTGAGTCTGTTGCTTTGCTGTCTATGTTTGGGTCTTTTCAGGTTCAGCACATTCTTGATATTTTTTAGACTGAGCATCCTCGGTTTCACGTTTGGTCAAATTTGTTTTGGATCTGTGTATAATTATTTTTGACTCATTATTGCTGTTATTTTCGAAGATCAAATCTGTTCCATTTTTGCGAAGTATGTGTGGGAAACAACAATTTTAACCACTGTTTTTTTTGCATTTCTCTAAATACATCCCAAAAATGTGACATTAGAGCTAAGAGCAAGGACACAGCTGTATAAATACAGTTAGGGTACTTATAACATATCATTAGCAAAATGACCAACAACATTAATGTAATCTTCTTTATACAAATCAAGTGTTTGTGTAGGTTGTAAACAATAGAAATAATGCAAATAAAGTAACTTCAATTGTCGATCGTGGTAAAAAGTACAGCCAATAAGTTGATAGTGGGGAATTTCCATTATTAGAATAATTGTGAATATCCTTATATGATGGACTTTAAAACGTTGTATGCCTCACTTCCTTCACAGGTAGTGAAGTAAAAAAGAAAGCCTTTTTTTTATTTTAATTACATTAATCATTTTGTAAACACATTTTTAAAAACTCACAATTTTCTAATTTTTTTCTTATTTATACTAATTAACCAGGGGTCTTATGAAGTAAAGGATGTTCCCCTAAATACATTTGTCCCATCTGTAATTCAATAAGAACATTTCTCCCGAATGAAATTAAATGGAAGGTCATTCCAGTATGTTTTCGGTGCCATTAAAAAAACAAAAACAAACGTACAATCTTCCCAATGCATGTTGGATTTGGACAGGGACCGTGCATTATAACTGTAAAACTAAAATCATCCTCATCTATTTTTCACTTTTCCATCAGAATTTGCACGCAGCTCGTCCTCGGCTATAGCTGCTGCTCATGACGTAGCTGTAAAAAAAAATATCCTCTCATGGGTCTTGAGTTTTAGTAGCTTTTCTCTTCCACCCCTTCCTCCTAACCCCCCCCCCCCCGCCGAGGCCTCGGTATCACCTCGTCCTCTAATTGTTTCAGGACTCGGCCTCAGATTGTCCTTGGCAGCGGGCACTAGAGAAAATGTTTAGCAAGTTTGTTTTTCTAGTAATTAGCCTTAAAACGGACCGTAATACAGACTGCTAATGGTCCACAGAGAGCTGCGCCTGTGTCAACACACCGCCTCCGTGTGTGTGTGACTGATGTGTTCATGAGAGATTGTGTGTGTTTTTTCTGTTGGAAGCTGAGGTGATCAGGCGTGTGAAAAGTGGTCGGGCAGTAATGTGAAAATGTTAGTTTTTCCCATCCAGCTGCTTGTCCTGCTCTGTATCAGCAGAACACGCAGACAGATCACTGCTTCACCTCCAGTCTGCGGCCCGCCATGCCTCCATATGTCCTTCTGCCCCGTTAGCATAGCGACTGTTCATCAGACACATGCCAGTCCATGAGAAGATATTTTGATACCTGCTGAATAGGTTAGATTTGTACATTTGTTGAGGGTATTTGGTGTTTCCCAGCAGGGGTTAGTGTTAGGTAAACCATCGATCTTTCTGCCCCGTTAGCATAGCGGCTGTTCATCAGACACATGTCAGTCCATGGGAACATATTTTAATGACTGCTGAATAGGTTAGATTTGTACATTTGTTGAGGATATTTGGTGTTTTCCAGCAGGGGTAATGGTTAGGGTTGAGTAAACCTCAAAACGATATCATTTATAATCAAAGCTGACACCATATTAGTGTTTTTGTCTCCCCTGCTCACACTGTTGATTTATTAACATCCAGCTGTAAGCCAGTGGACAGAGCCCAGAATGGTATTATGGGTAATTTTGGGACGTCCCAGTCTGAGGTGGAACAGCTGAGAGAAATACGACTCTTTAGACGTTTTTATGAAGTTTTCTTTCTGTTTCTCATCGCCTTCGTGTGAATTTTTCCAAGTCTTAAGCATTTTTTCTCAGGGAGTTTTTATGAAAATGTGAAACCAGACACATTTATCACCAAACTCTCCAATCTGGGTGTAATTAAGAGAAAGCTCTTTGGCATCCAAACTTACACATTTCAGCAGCGGGGTCAGAGGTTTATTTTGAAATGTTCTCCATTCAGATCTGTAGACCAGTGCAGGCATCAGGACTCAAGCTGTGAAATTCATACGTTTGCAAGCACACTAATAATCCATTAATACTCTGAATATGATACATGTAAACAGCAAATGTAAACCTTATTCTGTGTGAGGAAGATTAAGATGTGTTATATGCTGATATTAGTTTTGTAAAATGTGTATAACGGTGACTTCATTTTAGCGAAGTAGCAAAATGGACTATTGCAATATTCAAATTGCAGGAAGCACATTAGAAAAAAATGTTTAATGAAGTATTGTGGAACTGCAGAGATATCACAGCCTACAAATCATATTACGCAGACTTAAAGGGGCTCTATTATTCTCATTTTCAGGTTCATATTTGTATTTTGAGCCTCTACTTCGACGAAAAGCTCTTTATTTTTCTCATACTGCCTGTGCTGCAGCACCTCTTTTCACCCTCTGTCTGAAACCAGAGCCCAGTCTGCTCTGATTGGTTGGTTATAAGATAAAAACTATTATCAATAGTAATCACAATCAGTTATTTTTTCCAATGTTATTCTAAGGCCATATAATGCACATCATCTGGCCAGTCTAAGGCTGGAGCCACACGAGGACGATAACGCAAACGGACCGCAATCGTTATCAAAAAAGTCTTCCGTCCACACGCAACAGGCACCAGAAACGCGTCCGTTCACACGAGACCGCTCGAAAGCACTGGAGACGCTGTAGTACATATGCCAGGCCTGTAAGTGGCGCTGTAGTCTGCCACAAAAGCAGCGAAGAAGACTTCCCCCGCATGGTTGCCATGGTTGCCCTTCAGTTTATTCTCCGCTGTGGACGCTCTGGCTCTTTTTCTCCCTCCCCGAGGCAAGCGTTTGCTCCTGCTGTAAATCTCTCCGGTAGTCCACCAGCAGATGAAAAACACCCACCTCTTCCAAGGGACGAGGGGACCGTGCAGCAGAGTTTCAGTTCGATTTTTTTTCGCCGGTCAACATGTCCGTTAAAGTTTAAATCTTCCGGACAAAATTAGAGAAGTGCCGGTCAAAGGTCTAATTTGTTATTTATTGAGCTTTAAAACAAATTGATAACGACTCTATATAATAATATAAGAATCAAAAACGGAGCCTCTCTTTTCCTCCCCCTCTTCTGACAGCCCAGCAGCTGATCTCTGAGCAGGAGAGGTGGCGAGAGGCGGGGCTAGTGCTTCAACGTTATCAGGAAATGATCGTATAGGCGTAAACACGGAGCCGTTTTCCCCCCCAGAGCGTTTCGTTTGCAGATCTACCCACCTTGGGACCCGTTATCGTTTTCTGCGTTTCCATGTCGGCCTCGTGTGGCCGAACCGTCTATCTGATAGTGAACTGTAGCAGATACGACCGTTATCGGGGCCTAAGTTACTTGAAGCATGGTTGCATCAACGGGAATGTTAATGGCATATTCATTTCCATAAGCAATGGCAACTATATGGCAATTCTGTCTTTCTCCCAATAAGTGACAAACCAAAGCACATCCGGCAGCTGTGTCGATGTAGTGAACATCACTTTTTATGTTCATAGTTTTACATTTTGTATGTGTTTGCAGCGGGAGCAGGAAAACGCCATGACGCGTCTGAAGAAGCAGCAGGCGGAGCTTGAGGCCATGAGGCTGCGTTACCTAGCAACAGAGCAGAAGGAAGCGGTCAGTCAGGACAGACAGGAGCTGGACGACATCAAGAACCAACTCAACAGGTAGTGATGATGTGTCTCTGAAAGATGGCTATGCAAATGAATATATATATACTGTGATGTGTACTGGAAGTACAATAAATATATAGGTATTTTTGGGGTATAATCTAGAAAGCAGGTGCAATGAATATGAATATATATATATATATATATATATATATTAGGGCTGTCAAGTTAACGCGTTAATAACGCGTTAACGCAAAAAAAAATTAACGCCACTAATTATTTTTAACGCGATTAGCGCATGTGTATTTTTTGTCCTCGGCCGCGCCGTAGTTTCAGAGCGCATCGAGTTTAAAATACCATCTACAAGCTGACGCTGACAGCCCCGCTCCTGCCGCCCGCTTGCGGCAGACCACACTTCCACGCTCACCGGCAGGCCCGGACCGGCCATCGGGAGGACCGGGAGGGTGTGTGTAGGTGTGGCGCGAGCGAGAGAGAGAGAATGCACACACCTTACGTGTATTGTTGTTGTTAGCATCTGGTGCTAGCTAGCTGCGCTAGGATATAAGGAGCTGTTTCAATGAAAACAGAGGAGCGACATTTCGCCGACAACTGCGCCGAGCACTTGACTTTATGCAGGTAACCAGACAGTGGGACATTGTACGAAAAGTCAGCACACTCAGCACGGATAGTGCGCGCAACATGATTGCAGCGTCCAGGCAGCTCCCGTTCGAGCATATGCCTTGAGTTGCACATAGCTCCAACGATCCATCACAGTGTCTCTCTCCACACACACACACACATACACACACACACACACACACACACACACACACACACACACACTTTGTATTGTGTTATTGTATTGTATGAGAGAGGTTTCAGGTTGAATTGAGGCGAATATTTGTAATGTTCAGAGGTTGTTGTGTTTAATATTCATGAGAATATTTGCATAAAGCATATTTGTCCACTCATATGTTGATAAGAGTATTAAAAACTTGAAAAATATCCCTCTAAGGTACATTTAGAACAGACAAAAAATGTGCGATTAATTTGCGAATAATCGCGATTAACTATGGACAATCATGCGATTAAATATTTTAATCGACTGACAGCCCTAATATATATATATATATATATATATACACACACACACAGTACCAGTGAGTATAGTAGAGGGCTGGCAGCAGAAAAAGGATTAGTTGAGCTTTTTATCCCCCCAAATTTAAATTATTGTTCAATTTCAAAGCCTCTCCTGTTCAAAATTCGTTGAAATACAGCATTCGGAATAAAACAATTCACGTCTTATTTAATACCCCATTGCTGTTCAAATGGTACTAACTCAAATCATTTTGACAGATTAAAGCAGCAGGAGGACAAGTTAGGCCCCGCCTCCTCCCAGTGTGGCCCCGCCCCTGCTCAGAGCGTCAACGAGAGCGCAGACGAGCACCTGAGCCGCCTGCTGGAGGAGAGAGACACGCTGCTGAGGACCGGCGTCTACACACACCAGGACAGGATCATCGCCGAGCTCAACAGACAGATCCAGGACGCCATGACGGACAGAGGGGATCTCTGACAGCCAATCAGAGGCCAGCGCTGACGCCGTTAGAACGTGTTTGTTTCTGGTAAATACATTCGAGCTTTTGGTTAAGATAGAGTTGAACTTGTCCTTTAAAGGATCATTCCACTAGTTTTGTATGTCTGGACCTTAACAATTACAAACTATATTTTAACCTTTTGGGTTCCCGACTATTCAACATTTACTTTATTTTCTGAGCTGCTGATGCATTCAAGAAAATTCGGAATCCCACAAAACGTATTACAATGTTCACTGGAGCTGAAAGAAGACGTCATCTCATCAGAATGTTGATCAATCATTGAATGATATCATCGGCTCTCCAAATGTGAATAATTTGCCTGTAAACTGAATCTCTGCAGGATTTGAAGGTCAGACTAGCAGTTTCATACGGGGGCCAACGGCAAATCCATACAACGTCCCAAAAAACCTCCATTAGGGGAAACGCGCTGTAGTTTCACAAACGATGCAAAACAAAAACCACAAATGTGCTAAAACACGTGCAGATGGAGAAACATCTTCCCCAACTTGACAAACATGCGCAGTGTGCACTAAAAGCCCGCATGAGCGCTCCGGTCCCAGCTGTGCGCGTCTCCTTTTTATATCCCGTTCCATTGTGTTTGAGCTTCTTGCAGCGCTTCTTTTATGCAGCTCTTTTAGTGAACTCGCTCCATGTCTCGTGAAGTTGGTGAACGTTTTCTAAACGCTACGCATGCGTTGTGAAGTTGGTGAAGAGGTTTTCTTGATTTGCATTTCTTTTGGCACATGTGTGTTAATACATTTGCATCCTGTTTGAAAGTGCAGCTCATTCCTCCCATAGTAAGTGATTTTGGACCGTTGTGGGCCACCGTAGTTTAAGGGTCTTTAAAACTTATGATGGAAAGTTACTGACTTTTCAGACTAAACTAAACTCTTCATAAATCTGAATGTTATTGGCTTATAGATCTTAATGATAGTGCTTAATTTAAGCTCATTTTGAAAGAAATTCAATAAAAGAAGTGGTTACCTATCACAAATAATTCAAACTTGAAACTGATTCATTAAATAGAAATGATCCAAAATGATGTTAAATCTGCTCGAATAGTTTTGTAGACTGAAAGATGCAAAACCAGCGGTCTGCTCCTTTAAATATGAAACTTGAAATAAATTGTGATAAGTTATGAGAGGAGGATGAGTTTGTGTACATTCTGAAATAAAGGATGTTTGTCCCGACAGCAGGTGGCGCTGCAGAATCACAAACGGACGACCTGCAGCAGGGAGAGACGTTAAATTATTTGTTATCTTCAGAGACTTCAAGACTCTGATTTCTGTGTTTGTCTAAATAAATTATTCTGGTTTTTAAATCTGCTGAGTTCAGGTGTTTTCTTTCTAATATTTCTAATATATTTCAGTTTTAGGAAAGAGCGGAGAGATGTGACCACTGCTTAACAAATAAAGATGATTTTAAATCTCCAACCCTTTGTTGTTTTTGTCGCTCACACATTCTGTATCATATTTATTTTAAGTAGATACAAAAATATGAATGAATTAAATATTGAATTTATAAAAGTTAACAGTTTAGAGAACGAGACAAAAATAAATGTAATCTAACCATCAGATTTCTTCACTTACAAAAGCTTATAAAAGCACAAAAGAGTAATAAAAATCCCGATGTCAGATCTATTTCACTTTTAAAAAATGTGTACGGATTTAGTCC
This sequence comes from Dissostichus eleginoides, assembly GCA_031216635.1. NCBI lineage: Eukaryota > Metazoa > Chordata > Actinopteri > Perciformes > Nototheniidae > Dissostichus > Dissostichus eleginoides. The sequence continues at coordinate 33,283,602 of CM062269.1, forward strand.
TGAATCATGGATTATTTATTTAATCTAATTCATAACCTGTAAAGTTTACTGACTGTATTATAACATGCTATATTGTGGTTTTTTTCATCAAGTTTTTATACCTTTGTAATTAACTATATTACGGCATACACAGAACACATGTTATATGACATACTATGATTCTTATTCTTATTTTTTGACATACTATACTTTGCCTTTTTATATCATTTTCTCCACACGTTTATGGTATACTATGGCACAACTCTTTTTTATATTGGCCTGGTTTGAAGTCTGAGGAGCGAAGAATCCCCCCAAACATTCTTCCTTTATAAATGCCAGTTTATTTGTGGGGAAGGTGCGTGGTTAATGGAGCGTATGCATTCCTTTATTTTTTGACCTTTTTATTAAAGTTTGTTGATCAAATACCGGATACACAAGTGTGTGTGTGTGTGTGTGTGTGTGTGTGTGTGTGTGTGTGTGTGTGTGTGTGTGTGTGTGTGTGTGTGTGGTGTGTGTGTGTGTGTGTGTGTGTGTGTGTGTGTGTGGTGTGTGTGGTGTGTGTGTGTGTGTGTGTGTGTGTGTGTGTGTGTGTGTGTGTGTGTGTGTCCACAGTATTGAGTATGTACGTCGCTCTAACATGTAATGTGCCCTTATTTTATCATCAGATTACAGATTCAAAGGTATAAGAAGCTACTTTAATCTACTGTAAGAACTTTTGTGTGTATTTTAGCAGTTGATTTGATGACTGCTAAACCCTTGTTTTGTGAGCTGATGATGCGTTCAAGAATGCTCCAACATTTTCGAATTTGCAGGCAGATAACTGGAGCTGTTTGGTGTTCATTTAGTGTATTAATGTATTCATCGTGAGAACGTTGATCAACCATTCATTCAAAAAAATAAACTGATCAATTCCTGTTTTAATTGATTAATTTGTATTTATTAGTATTGTTGATTGATTGTTGTTAGCTAGTTGTATATTCCAAAACAATATATGCAAATGAAAATGTAATATGTACAAATAAGGAAACTGTATGTAGTGAATCAAGTAAAAATAAAACAAATACACTAACTTAAAAGCCAGTTGGACAAAATAATAAAAGTGGAGGAGAACAGAACCAGCTGCAGGGCCGACAGACGACACGTGGTATCACATGTAGAACAACATGTTAACACACACACACATCTGTGTGTGTGTTAACATGTTGGCCCTCAGTGCTGACGGTGAGCAGATGTTCCTGACCCATCTATCTACTGAGGGGGAGGATGAGGAGGAGGAGAGGAAGATAACAGGAGTGGGAAGGCAACAGAAAAGATGTAAAGCGAGAACGTTTTTATCAGACATTTTAGCTTTTATAGAAAAGATTCATCAAGTCATGATTTTTTAAATAAAACAAATCTGGAAAAACAGTATGTACAGAATGTTGAAAAATAGTTCTGAGATAAATGGGATAATATGTAAAATAATACATATTTAAAGTCATACTGTACTGTGTCTAAAAAAGTCAGCAAATAATGTAGGAAAACATTTTAAACGTCAGCGTATGACGGTGAGTATATAATGGCAAAAGTCACAGTAGAATATTTTTTAAAAACAATATCAAAGCAAGGGGAACTATTGAAATGAAAAAAGATTGATACAAGTGATGACATGTTGAAAGTATCAGCATGTCCAAAATAGTCTGTCAAATTATGAAAAAGAAATAAAAATAGTATGTGGTAAATGTCGTAATATAAAATGTTATCAGGAAAAACCACAAAGTAATTCATGTCGTAAATTCCAGAAAAAACAACATAGTTGACAAAAGAACACAAAAAACGGTCCTGTACGTCCAAAATATCGAAGAAAACAACATTGCCCAGTATTTAAAAAAAGTGATAATATTGTGTGTTGAAAAATAACAGCAGAAAGTCAAAATAGTCTAAAATATAAGAACAACATAGTATAGTATATCCAAAATAAATCAAAAAAGGATATATTATTAAACTAAAAGGACATAGTATGTTGCAAAGCATCTGAAACAACAACGTATGTCTAAATATCAGAAAAAAACTAAATCGTTTGTTCAAATGATCCAAAAATATTCCCAGTATAGTATGTTGAAAATAGTCATAGTTTAGTATGTAGAAACTAATCTGAAAAACGACATATTAAAGTACGTCAAAATGATTAGGAAATACGACTCGGTGTGCTATGTCGAGTTCATCAAAAACAAACATCACGGTCAAGTATGTCAAAAATAGACATAAAGTATTTTTAAAGAATCTGAAAATGGTATAATGAATCGAAATTATTATAAATGATCAGAAAAAAGGGCGTAGTATGTACGTCAACAGTTCAGAGAAAAACATAATATTGTTTGTTGAAATTAGTATAGGTATAGTATTTAAAAAAACGGTATATAAAATAGTGCGATGATAGCATCACAAACTGAGACCTAATATGTGGAAACTTCTGAAAACACAACATAGTAAAGTTTGTCGCGAATGATCTGTCAGAATATCAGAGTTAACATAGTATTGTTTGTCGAATTTATCCGAACAAAAACGACATACTATTATAGAATGTCAAAAATAGTCATATTAACTTTACTATTTTATTGTGAACATACTTATGTTCACAATAAAAGAAAAAGGACATAGTATAGTATGTTGAAAAATAGTGATAGTGCAGTATCTAGAAAATAAAACACCATAAATGACAAAGTATAATATGTCATAAATAAAGAAAAGATAATATTAGTTGACAATATCAGGAAAAACAAGGGTATATTATTTTATGTAAAAAAAACTGAAAAATAAATAGTGATGGTATTTTATGTTAAAAAGTAGTCGTAGTATAGCATGTCAGAAATATCAGAACAAATAATCATTGTTTGTAGAAACCATCAGTAAAAGGGCATTGTATGGTATGTCCCAATTATAAGAAAAAGGACATAGTATGTCCAAAATAATACGATAGTACAGTATGAAGAAGACATGCAAAACAACGACAAAGTTTAGTGTGTGGAAAATATAAATAGAAAAACATAGTTTAGTATGTCGAATTAACAAAAAACGACACTGTGTCAAAACATATGCAGAAACACGCCAGAGTAGTTTGTCAAAAATGTCCTCAAAAAACAACATAGTAGCGTACGTCAAAAAGAGTCTGAAAAACCACATATTGTAAATCGAAATAATCAGAAAAATGTTGTTGTTTGCAAAATTCGGCAAACTATACAATGTTTTTGTTTTGCATGTTTTTGGCATATGACTTGTTTTGGCATATTTTCGACACACTATACTATGTCTCTGCAAAACTCAACACACTATACTATGTCTCTGCAAAACTCAACACACTATACTATGTCTCTGCAAAACTCAACACACTATACTATGTCTCTGCAAAACTCAACACACTATACTATGTCTCTGCAAAACTCAACACACTATACTATGTCTCTGCAAAACTCAACACACTATACTATGTCTCTGCAAAACTCAACACACTATACAATGTCTCTGCAAAACTCAACACACTATACTATGTCTCTGCAAAACTCAACACACTAAAAGTGATCAATAAATCAAATATCAAAGCACAGTATTTTGTAAAAAAGTCAGAGTTTAGTATGTTGAGAAATCAACAAAACGACATTGTATAGCATGTCGAAGGTATCATGGGCAAAGTTATAGTGATGGTATACAAAAAACATAAGTTCTCAATAGTGTATTATCAAGAGGGGCCTTTTCCTTTTGACCTCATTTTGACTGAATATATCCGACACAGTGGTTCAGCTGGTTGAACCCAGACACCACAAGACCCTTCACACTGGACCTTCAGGCTCCATGTCCACACACATCTCAATTATCATCAGGCTTAACACCATTGGACTGACTAAGAAACAGGACATCTCTCTTTAACACACACACACACACACACACACACACACACACACACACACACACACACACACACACACACACACACACAGCCCCTCCTTGACCTCAGCACCGTCAGTCTGCAGACACAAACTGGACTTTCGAGTCTGAATTCTAAGATTATTCCTACGAGGATTCGACAAATTCACCAAAACAAACACAGTCAGAGCTTTCAAACATCCATCACGGCCCTTTTTTTCACACCGTGGGAACCATAGCCAAACCCGAATCAAAACAAATTATCACACGAACAAAAATACTGTCTATCTTTCTTCACCTTGTTTTGGTTTGACAACCATGTAGATGCATCCAGATTAGATTACATGTAATGACATTAGAGAAGTGGTAGGTTTTATAAGAAGCAGTTATCGAGAAAACGGTGTTTCTTATTCAGTTGTGATGCAGGGAAAGTGGAAATTCTCCCAAAACAGAAACACTTTGATAATGACTGCTGGGAGGTCTGACTGTTGTTATCAGAAGTGACAGCTTCAAGAGAGGAAGAAAGAGGACAATAACAGCGTAACTCAGGTATTAGTAAAAGTCTTTGTGTGTGTGTGTGTGTGTGTGTGTGTGGCCTAGCATTACTATACTTGTGGGGACCTAAATCTGTTTACACAGTCACATGTGGGGACTCGCCTCCCTTATGGGGACAAAATGGAGGTCCCCATGAGGGGAATCATTAATTTTAGGGTGAAGACTTGGTTAGGGTAAGGTTAAGGGTAAGGTTAAGGGTAAGGGTTAGGGTTAGGCATGTGTTGGTTATGGTTAAGGTTAGGATGAGTCTCCAGGAAATGCATGTAAGTCAATGTAATGTCCCCTGAAGTGATGTATACATGGTATGTGTGTGTGTGTGTGATGTGTGTGTGCATGTGCGTGCGCATGTGTGTGTGTGTGTGTGTGTGTGTGTGTGTGTGTGTGTGTCACAGAGTATTAGCAGTAAGTAGAGGCAGCTGCACTAAACCTCCTGTGTGGCCATTTATAAAAATGATCAGTTGAGCTCAAACACATCTAATTGATCATTTCTGCTGATCTTAAACCAGGCTTCTCTTCTAAATCTTTGTATAACAGTTGAGCAACCACTGACCGGCAATTCATTATTAATAAAATATACAGAATAAAGTCTGCTTTAAAGGGGTAAGGTATGGTGGCCGACAAGTGCCAACAAGCTGCATCTACCCAAAACACTTCAATTAGGAGAGACGCGCTCCAGCTTCAGAAAATATGCAAATATAAAAACTAGGACTGGGCAAGTCAACGCGTTATTATTGCGTTAATACATTAATTAATTACAACAACAATTATTTTATCATTATTTTGAAAGTCCGTTGCTCACTGGCTCAACTTGTTCTTCTGGCAGTGGCAAATAGCTTTTGTTTTATATTTGATTTGATTACATTAACTAATATTTAAGTTGAGATTTATGAGAATATTTGAACTGCTACTGTGTAAAGGTAATACACCTTATTTGTTTGAAAAATAAAAGTTTGCAATATAGTTTTGAATTATTGAATTTTGCGCATAACAATGCGATTAATCGCAGAAAATCATGCGGTTAATTGAGATGAATTAATTGTAATTCTTGCCCAGCACTAATAAAAACACAACTGGAAGCACTGGAGAGCTTGTTGACCAACTGTCTCTGTTGGCACAGTTGGTCTTTTTCATAATTGTAAGTGTTTTGTCAGTATGTTTGAAATCACTATTAGCTACATTAGATAGCTAGCTTACATCAGATCTGATCTTCTCACCTGTCGGTCGCCATAGTAATGTGTAGTAAATGGCCAGAATTTAAGTAAAAAAACATTGCAAAAATGTAAATATATCTATTTCAAGTCGTAAGAATGGTATAAGAGCGATATGTCAATTATTGGTGAAACGTGTGGTGTAGATGTTCTGACTATTAGAGGTTTCAAGCACCTGATCGTATTGATTACAGAATGTATGGATCAATAACTAGATGAATTTTATTCTCAATTATTAGGACTTTTCTTCTTTAATCAATGATCAATCATCAATTTCACCTGGTAAAAAATATTTTGCAATCTGAAACCTTTTTATTCTTCGTCTTCTTTGTGTTTCTGTGCATGACTCATGGATGAAATGGTAGAACAATAAAACCACAGAGAGAGACTGTAAAGAATCAAAACTGGGTTTCAGCTTTATTTCCTATGGAACAATGTATTTTTGGTTTTTGACCTCATTTTGTCATTCATTTAGAAAAGGGGGGGGGGGCAGAGAAATCATGCAAACAAGATCGAGTCAAAAATTAATTTATAAGAGTCTTTCCATTTGGAATGAAGATTTTCCTTGGTCAGTAATATTCCAGAATACATGATTATCGTCATCAGGAGGTCAGAGCAAGATTCAGTTTGTGTTCAGCCGATCCCAGAGCGGTTTTAATTTCATTCAAGGGAAAGGAATGCTGCATGACTTTTAAGGTCTTTTCACTATTTTCTACAGAGTGGTAAAGAATGAGTCCTAATGCCGGAACTACCTAGCATTTTAGCACTCCTGGTTCCCCAGTTTCAAAGTAACTTTTATGAAATCATTATTATTTAAAAGCCTGAAATGAGAATTTCATGGTTTGTTCTACGACATTAAATACGTCAGTAAATATGATGCTCGTGAAGGTACAAAGCTTCCATTAGTGATAAAAACAGCGGTTGCTAATGTACCGGACTGTAAAATACGACTTGTTCAGAATTAACATGTGAGTAACACATTCAGAGTATGTGTAACATGTAATGTATATATGCAGAATATACAGACAATTCAGTTCTTGTAGTTTAGTGTGTAAAGAAAAAGGAATATTACACATGACTTTAAGTTGATTTATCTTAATTTAGATTTGACTGTTTCAGTCGAATCAATTCGGGGGCATGGCCTTGGGAACAGAGGGAGATGGCATGTTTAGGGAAGGGTGTTTGTTAGATCTGCTTGGATAACTAAACACAAATCTACTAGGGCTGCTCGATTATGGCAAAAATCATAATCTCGATTATTTGGGTCAATAATTGATATCACGATTATTAAAAACGATTATCCATTTACTTGGAAAACATCAATTTATTGTAGAAAAAAAATGTGAACAGTATATTTGTAACAGTTGATTACCCTGAACTTTAAGTATAATTCAACTGAAAAAAAAAAAAAAAAGTAAATTAAAAAAAAAAAAATTAATAATAATAATAAAAAAATAATCGTTTTATTTCGATTACGTTGTTTTTGTAATCGTTGCAAGCCATAATCGTAATCGCGATTAAAATACGATTAATTGAGCAGCCCTAAAATCTACATCGCTGCACCACTCTGTGAATGATGCCACATCAGATTTGGATGTTGGACTTTTTCACATTAAGAGGAAGATGACCGAATGTTAACAGACTTAATTCCAACTTGGTCCTTAAAGTCTACACAACTTCTACTTCATAAGATTGCCTACATTTCCCAGAATGACTTTGAACATTTCTGAAGAACCTGATCTATTATAAGCTTACCTCCAGGACACTTAGACATTTTTTTAAAGATTTCTGTTTGTTTTTAACACATTTTCTTTTATCAAACCCAACTGTAGCTTGCAAATGAGCTTAACATGTCACCAGGTTGTATGACCACTCCTTTTTGTGTCTTAATGGGACACACGTGAACTTTTAGACTCTCTTCTTGTTCTTGTCCTCTGGATCCTGACACATGAACACAACGTGAGTTTGCTCAGAGCTCTGGTTCACATTCACATTTGTGTTTAACTCAAATGTATTTCACCTCAGTACCATTGATCCTACAGATCATATAACAGGCGCATAGTTGGTCTTTTTCCATATATACAGCATTAGTTCAATCTGAATTCTGAATAAAGAGAGGTTTTACTTTCAGGAACACAAACACGCCTGTAAGAGTTTAGAGAGCAGCATGTTCAGTTACAGCAGGATTTGTTTTCACATCACTGAGTTGTTAAATGGAAATACATTTAACTATATTAATATGTTTTATTAGTTACATATACACATTTTGGGAATAAACTCTCAATATGTTAAAATGGGAAACTGATGACACTGCCACACATGTGAGGGAAATGATGCCCTGTTAAAGCCCTGATGCAGTGTGTCCCTCTCTGCATCAACTTGTCGACTCAGATGAGGCACTAATACAGGGGTGCAGGAATGAGTCCTTAAAACCAGAAATGAGTTAGCATTTTTGCATTTCCAGTTCCCCCTCTGAAAGTCAATGGGGTTTAGGCTAGATAGCTTAAGCTTTTTGTTGTACAACATTAAATATGTCAGTCAATACCCCACTTGTGAATTTCTGGGGGAAAAAATGGCGGTTACTAACAAGTGGCTACATGGGACTACAAAATGTCATCAGGCTGAACATTAGCCACCTTTAGCTTAGCATTGGTGATGCGCAACCGTGTTGTAGTTTGTTTTTAGACTAATGTTAGCTTTTTACTTCTGGTGATGACATTTACGCTTCAACTATTAGAAAAGTGCTTTTAATATGTGGAGATCATCCGACTGAACAAAACGTGTAAGTATCATAAACGTTTGTTTGCCACAGAGTTTTTTGGAGGGAACAAAGGGAGAGGGAACTGTTTAGGGGAGGATGTGTTGGATTTGGTTGGTTAACTAGAAATGTAGAGGACCCATTTCATATTTAGACCCTCTCTTAACCAGGCTTAGCACCTCAGCTGCTTTTAAATCAACCTCTGGCATCAGATATTTCTCAGTTTTCATAAGTTGCGTTCATTTGTATGAATTACTTTGAACAGCTGATCAATGGAGACTTTGTTTTCATGATGATTAAATAAACTATTCTTTGTCACTGAATAAAGCTGCTTATGAACTCTTACAAGCATTTGTCAGATTAAAGAAAAAAGAATTCTGCAGTGAAACACCCCTTTGTGTTTTGCTTTGGATTGTAGATTAACCTCCACCAAGCTCTTTGGGAAAAGAAGTCATACATTATCATTATTAAAGCTTTTTTAACTCTCAGGCACAAAAACCTATTTGGCATTCAGTAATAACTGTGCTTTACCCTCACTCATTTGGATACAAAGTGTATTGTAATGACAATATTTACACATCTGAGAGTGCTTGTGAAAGGTTTCAAACTTGCATTGCACGGCAAATATACTCTATGAGACCAACATGTATCGTAAGAGAAACCAAAACACATATGCCCTTTTAGTTTGTTATGATGTTTGTGCCTCAGATGATTAGATGTCATCTGTATACTTTGATCTGAATTGAAAGAAATAGAAAAGTTGACCGTGAAAAAAAAACATTTTTGAACACATGCTGTGTCAACTTCATATTTAACACATTTTCTTATAAACTGCAGGATTATTTCTATAAGAAATCACATCCATAATCTCTTCAGTTTTTCCTTCCTTTCGTCACCATCTTTACATCTGCCAACATTAAATAAAACAATTCAAAAACAATAGTGCCCAAAGCATGATAAGCATGAGAAAAAAGATAAATATAATTTATGTTGGTTTTGTCCATTATTTTCTTTTCTTTTTTTTTTTTTTTACAATACATACTCCTTGTCATTTTATTTTGTTGATTTTCAATGTAAAAGTGGAGCGTGGTCCTCAGAGGTTTGTGTAGTTGCTCCATGTGCATTTGCTTTGGTCGCGCCCTCCTTTGGCATCGCTGTGGCAAAAAAAGAAACTGAGAAGTAAAGCTACAGACAGACGGTCAGTCTGCTTTTTTTTGGTATTTCATTGTTCTTGTCCCGGTTTCAAGAAAGAATTCTTTGGAGGGAAACCTGACAGGATTCCCCAAGAGTCTCCAATAAATATCCGATTCCAAAAGTTCGTAAGTCCAACCGCTTCATGCGAAAGTTCATTTTCTCTGCTGGAGAAAAAAAAGGTTTTCTTTGGTATGGTTGAATCTGGATTCGCTTCAGTAGGATGAATGTGGCTTTAAAGTCTCTCCTGTCCAGAAGTCAGTCAGTCAGTCAGTCAGTCAGTCAACATGTAGCCGGCTAAATCTGAAACCGCTCTTAAAGAATTATGTCTTTCCATTATCTCCGTCCACACAGAAGCAGTTCAATCTAATTTGTATTTATTAATTGTGAATGACTTACAATCAAAAAATACTATTCTAATTGTCTCAGTATAGAATAAATACCTACATACTTAATGACAAATTCAGTAACCTGTCATGGTATGTATTCATATTTAATATTTAGTCTAATCATGGAACGGATTTAATGAACCGTCACAATTACTTCTACAGACATTTGTTGAAGCTTTTATATTCTGGTCACTGTTACAGATTGGATACACTTCCATTTTACCATGTACTCAAAGTACTTCTGCAGAGAATCATTACGGTGGCCGAGAGGTGCAAACGCGTTACAACGGCCCAAAACATTTCCAATTAGGAGAAAAGGCTATAGTTTCAAAAATGATGCAAATATAAAAACACAAATGTGCCAAAACTCATGCAAAAGAAGAAACATCTTCACCAACTTCACGAAACATGCGCAGCTTTTAATAAAAGCACTGCATGTTTACGCCGCAAATACAAAACTCTGCTAGAAGCTCAAAACACAACAGAAACAGGGACACTAAAAAGTGCCGCACACCGCTGGGACCGGAGCCATGCTGTCATTCGGAGATTATAAAGCTAGCCATTGTCACGCGTTTGCACCTGTCTGCCACCGTAAGTCATAAATAAAATATTAAAACTATGTCATTAGCTAAACTTACATAAAATGGTTAAAGTAAAACTACTCATTGTTCATCAAAATGTTCCGTCAGTGTTTTACTGACGGAGATGTTTCTGAATGAATATTATTGCTGCATTAATGTTGCATTTACTGCTACAGATGTTTAACGTTCTGCTCATTTTAACTTTTGTATATGCTGTTGGGTGCTTTGATCTTCAGCAATGGATCATATTTTCTAAGATCATCAGATATCGATGTCCTGTGAGAATGTTGGTGTAAAGCTGCATTCACATGATACGTAGTGAAGCGCCTGAAGTTGTATACAATTTATGTGTTTTGGAGTCTCTTTCAAAACTATTTCATTAGGGTTAGGATCAGTCAGTCGGATCAGTCATCCTGGTGAAGATAATGTTTGTGTACTTACTTTTTGTTTTGTATCTTCTACCTATAGTTCAATATTTAACCTTTGTCCAGCTTTCTCATTCTTGTTTAAACTGTATGTCTATTCCTGTGTTAGCATATCCAAAACTACATTCAAAAGCTTTATTTGTTTATAGGTACTTTCCAATAAAACTGATTCCTGGAACAGAGGTCACTTAGATGGCTCTTATATCAATTCCTAGTTAAACATACAATTTGAATTTTCGGGTTTATCCTCTATGGAATGGATACATTTAAAAATCTTTGTTTTTGGGTGATAAATATGCCGGCTTGTTGTGGACGGAGAGGAAACACAGAGTGAGGAAGATGCGTTTTCAGAGGTAGCCGCTGGAGCGTGTCGGTCCGGGAACAGTCGGAGGGTTAGTCCACCTCGATGGACTCGCTGCTCTCATTCACAGGTTTGCACTCGTTGGGGAGTCGCTGGTGGCGGCTGAGCTGAGTGGCCTGTGTGAAGCTGCGGTCGCAACGCTCGCACCTAACACACACACACACACACACACACACACACACACACAGACACAGACACACACACACACACACACACACACACACACACACACGCACACACACACACACACACACACAAAGAAGCAGAAACAAAATATGTGATTAGTTTAAGGATGTGTATGTCAGAAAAACACAACACTGTTGAAGACAGGAAGACCTGAACAGTTTATCAATATGAAATGCTGAAATGATGCATTGTCTAAATAACAGGAGGCGCAATGTTTGTTAAACAGTATGTGGCAAAAATACCATTGTTGATTGGTTAGCTGTTAAAGGGATCATTGCCTCCAATGTCGTGAATTATATTGCAATATTAGTCAGTATGATCGCAAAGTTGTTTTTCCAAATTGTTAAGCCCTCCTTCATACAGCAGCACAAACACCCACAACCTTGAGATTGGCACGCATGTACACACACACCCTCCTGTTAACTCTAATATCCAGTGACAGTATAAAGTGTGTGTGAGGCCCAGCGGAGCACCAAGCTGTAATTGTTGCCCTGATCTTCACAACCTGACTGACAAATTAGACACACACACACACACACACACACACACACACACACACACACACACACACACACACACACACACACACACACACACACACACACACACACACACACACACACACACACACACACACACACATCCAGGCCTGATAAAACAGCGTCACTGTCACTTCCAATAGAAAGAGAGAAGAGAGGGAGCTTTTAGTCGGAGCAGGAGGGGTGAAGGGGCAGTTACATGTATATGAATGTGTTAGTGTGTGTTTGGAGTGGGGGGGAGGGGGGCCTTCAAAGAGAAGGCTGTGTTGAGGTATTGGATTTAGCAGCCCTGAAACAAGACTAACATGCTGTTAGATAGATAGGAAGGGGGGGGGGGGCTAGATAAGGTAGGGGAGGCAAAAAAATGTGTTTTGAAGCTCAGTGTGGACTGAAGAATGGGGGTTTAGAAGATCTTTAAATGTAGGTTTTCCTTTCAGAACCACATACACACATTATGAATCAATAGTCAGTGTATTAGATATACCTATAGTATATTATTTATAGGGTTAAATAACATGGTCAACTTTCTGTGTTATTATAAAAAAAAAGTATAGATTGCAAACATGGCAAAGGCTGTGGCACTTCTTCTATGTTTCAACTAAAATGTGCTTTTAGATCCAATAGTTTGCCTGTATATTCGGAATATATTGGAATATATCTGCCACAGAAAGAGGCATTTTAATTGGTGCAGGAATAAAAATGTGCAAGTTTAGCGACACAGCTATATGTTGCTTTTGGTCAATGGTGCACATTTTCATATCAAACTTACACTCAAACCAAACACTTTGCCCCAATAAGAAAACCCACTAATAATATTAGATTTCAATGAATTTAACAACGGACATTTTTCAATATCACATCATTTCTACTCTAAAACCTAAAAAACCGTATACATTTTTTTTTTTAATATCAAAAGACAGTAAACTGTTTAATGTCCTTCCTAGCATCACTTTTAAACCCTAACTTTAACAGTAAAACATAAGCATTGACGTCCAATGGTCAGCCAGGCAGCCGTGTTTTGGTGAAAGTAGATGTTCAACTTCATCTCTTTTAACAATATTTTAAAGTAAAATGGAATGGAGGCATTAACACAATGTATACACGGTTTAAAATGCGTTTACTTCAGAAACTTTCAAGATCTTCCGACACATTGTAGTAAGTGTTATATGTTTAAATGTGTGTGTGAGGCATTTGAAAGACTTGTTCACAGCAGTAATCATGCCGGAAAGACTTCCGTAAATTGATCTTTCTTTCGTCATTTAGTGTATGTTCTTACAGCGCAGACAAACTAACCACACTGCCAACTGAACAGCTCTGCCGTTAGATGTTCCTACTGTTATTTATTCTGTAAATTCACAAAACCACAACAGCTACAGACATCAAAGCTCCTCTGAAGCTCCTCTGTCACAGAGACTTATCCAGCAGGACAGACACGGACACGGTCCTCCTGCAGAACAAAGAGTGGAGCGGGAACGAGGTCGGGTGCAGTTTGCTGCTATCGACCAGCCGGCGTCTGTTACCGACTCCTTCGGGTAGCTCAGTGCGGTAAAATAACGTTGAGCAGTTTCGTCCTGGCAAAGTGACAGCAGCAGCTTTAATCACTTTCCCCTCAACGATCAGTGACGCTTCAGCTCACGTCTTATCTTCATCCCTTAAAACGGGACAGAATGGGGAGTCAACAAGTACAGATGGTGTTCAGTCACATGTTGATAGGACTGATGGGACCAGAAGGATGCAAGTACAACAAGTCTCTGTTTGCAGCGCTACTTACCTTTCACTGTAATGCACGGAAATCTGACGCTTGTAGGACTTTTTGTAATAACCTGACATCAGGTTTTTTAGATCAACCAATTAGTTGTAAATACATTATGTAATTCGAAAGTGTCATTGGTTTATTCCGCTCATAAGCCGTTTCTCATTTCTCAAATGTTCGCCCCCTCGACTACTCGATCCTCCAGCAGTGAGCCGGTCGTTGATTTCAGTGTGCCATCTTGAAGGATATCCAAATTTTTCGAATGCACATTGAGGATTGAGGAGGCTACGAGGAGCTATGAGCGAGGAACCACTGATGTAGTTTCCATGGATGCATCTTTAGCCCAAGTTACTGTCACATTACATTTGAATAAAAACGAAATATATAATTTTTCATAAACACTGTCTTGCTCATCTGATAGAGATAATAAAATACAGCTGTTTAAAATGTGTTGGTCAGCTGATGGTGCTGTGCCTCCTTACATATCCAATTGATGTTGATTTAAAATGACCACTCCAAGGAAATGATTTCTCAATTTCTCTTTAAATGCCTCTTTCCTCGACTCCTCTATCCTCGATTTTCCTCCTCGACTCCTCTATCCTCCTCCTCGACTCCTCTACACGCATCTCCCATGGCCAAGACAGGAGTTGAGGGATCAAGGGGAGGCAAACTGGGACTAAGTAATATAACTTTTTTTTGTGTGTAGTTGTAAGGGTCAAGTTGCAGACGAAACAGGTGGGTTTTCAGTCTGCGACAGAAGATGTGTAGACTTTCAGCAGTCCTGATATCAACAGAGAACTTCCATCATCTTGGAACCATAAGAGCAAACAGGGGTGTTTTCTTGAGGGGTCCCTGGGTTACAGTTAGTATCTCACTGTGAGTCACAATATCTAACAATACCTCACTGACTTACAGACTTAAAATTAAGCTGACCAGAGCACAATAGTCCAACATTTGCTCTCAACTGATCTCTGACCTAGCCACAACAAAAGAAGAGCCATGACAAGACAAAGGGATCCAGGAGCCTCATCACTTTGCTTTCTACAGTCCTCTGGTGGATTCATAAAGTTACAACTGTATAGAAAACACTGGAACAATAGAACAGCAGAGAAAACAGCAGTTTGACAGGCTCCATAGTCCAGCGAGTATCGGTGCTGAAAAGCTGCCGACCACACAGAATCTCTGCTCCGTCTCCTCAGCGGGGAAAATAAAGTTGAGCGTTTTCCTCCTGACAAAGTGACAGTGGCAGCTTTAATCTATTCGTGGCACCATCCGAAAGGAGATAACTCCCCGAGGCCATCGATCCGCTAAAGATTCCTGACGCCCGTCCATGATTGTCTTTGTCCCGCTCTGCCTCCACCGAGACTCTGAAGTGCTGATGAAAAGGTTCGGGGGTTTCCTCCGATTGCTTATTAAGAACGCTGATTTGCTTTAACCGGATTTCTCGTCGCCGATTGTCGTTTCACTTTTTACACCGTGATCTCTTGTTCCTCTTTCCCTCTCTCATTGTATTACCCATTCTTCTCGGCCTTTGGCTCTCCACATCAATGACAACTTTGGATTTCTCTGATTGCTTATTAAGGACGTTCATTTCCTTCGGCTTTCCCCTGATACCTGTCCTTTAGATTTCCCGAATCCCTTATTCTGCTTTCTTCCCTTTCTTTAATACCCCTTACTCTTTCCCCTCTGTCGCCCTCCTGCCCTTTCCCTTAATGCTGACCTCTGTGTCCACTGGGGGAATCTGTATTGTCCTCTATCGCTGACGAGATGACAGCGTGACAACAGAAGCTTCCAGAAGACCCTAATTGCAGCGAGGCTTGCCTTCTCATTATATCAGTCTTCAGTTGCAAGCGAAAGAAAATGCAAGTGAGCTGTCAGAGATTCGTTACCAGCTGCTGACGCTGTGATGGAGATGCTTCTCTTTTCACACTGATGCTCTCATAATTGATACATTCATTTATTAGTAACAACAATTATTTATATGATCTGCCTGTTAAACATGGTATGGTGAATATGTGTTTGAGGAAGTTATGTTGAGTTGAATTGGTAAATTATTTCTGTTGGCGTGTGCTTTGCCCAGCCACCCCTCTGATCCTCCCCACAACTGCATGTTGGGAGTTTATTTAAGTGATAAGATTAAGGATAGACGTTTATATGAGACCAGTTCAGACAGAGAGCGAAACATCTCTTCAACCTCAAATTAAGAGTGTGCAAACAACGAGCGCGTAGTAAGAGAGCAAACAAGGGCAAACTAAGAGCACAAACTCAGAGCACAAACTCAGAGCACAAACTCAGAGTGCAAATTAAGATAGCGAAATAAGAGCACGTATTGATGTGCAAATTAAGAGTTCAAATCAAAAGTGCAAATTAAAAGCACAAATTATGAGTGCAAAATAAAGTAATTACGGTGAATTCACTGAAACTGTGCAGGATACACATTGGACAAGGTCCGCTTTTCATAAAAAGGTAATAACACAGACTAAGTACAAAATACACATCAACAATGGAAACAAGATGAAATAACTTATAACAAAACAATATAAAACTCTGTCCCCAATGAACAAAGAGATCCCACAACATTATGAGGGAAATTATTAAATGTTTGGGTTGCTATCAATTCTACTGCATCAATGGGCAAAGGTAAAGTCCCAAAACTTGATGTAGCGATATTTCAAAAGACTTAATGTACTATTCCTAACCCAAATGTATCAGTTCTAAGACGTACTTTATGGCATAGACATGACTCTAAGAAAAAGTGACCTGCCAAGGATGCCAGTAGGATATATCTAGGGTGTCAGAGGCAGCAATGAGGGTGCATTAGTCGGCTAACAGAATGTCAGTTAGTGTTAGCTGGCTCTCATATGTAAGTGAAACTGGTCAGTCCAGTCGCAGTGTGCAGCAGGGACAGGGAGCAGAGGGTCAGGTTGGTGGATGGGTGGGGGGTACTCACTGTTACTTACTTGAACGGCTTCTCCCCGGTGTGCGTGCGGATGTGGTTGTTGAGCGTTGTGGCGCCAGCGAACGCACGGCCGCAGTATCCACATTTGAAGGGTCGGTCGCTTGAATGTGTCACCACGTGGTTCCTCAAATCTGATGGCTGAGAGAAGGACTGGGAGCAGTGGCCACACTGGTACGGTCTGAGGAGAGAAAGGTGTATGCGTACGTTTAGAAACCTTTAGCCCATGGGGTCTTAATTCTTCCTAAAAGGGTTGGGAGGTATAATAAAGAGGACCTATTATGATTTTCGAGGCTTTCTCTTTCCTGTAGTGTGTTCTATAGGTTTGTATGCCTGTTAATGGTCTGCAAAGGCTAAAATCCCAAAGTTCCCTCCAGATGGAGTTGAATAGGTTGACAAGAGACAAAACACAAATATGAATCTGAAAATGAGCATATTATGTCCTCTTTCTAACCGTCTGTCCAACAATGAGCAATTACCAATATTCCCATAGAGTCAGCTGGAGATGTGTTCAAATGGCAGAGAGACAGTGGCATTGCAAATCACCTTTATTCAAATTCAACCAAAACCATCTTGGTTACTCTTTCCAATGTTCCATCAATCCCCAAAGTCACCAAGTTTGATGTGAAATTCCGGCTGAGCAACGCAATGACTGGCAGATGATTTCTTGTCATCGCAGATATCATTTACTGCTTTTGCACATTCAGACATTGATTGATAAATTACAGGACCCTCAAATATGAAGAATGCAAAGGGACACACGTTGCACCTTCACAACAGACATGTACACACAAACATAGTTAATTACCCCAAAAACAAAAAACACATCTGGGACACTAACGCACATTAAGGGAGAGCAATAGACAGAGAGGGATGAGGCAAGAAAGGTCTGTAAACACAGATAACACACACACACACACACACACACACACACACACACACACACACACACACACACACACACACACACACACACACACACACACACAGGTCAGGGAAAGTCAGACACTGCCCTGTAACCATGGCAGCATGACCCTCATCAACGATGCAGGCCGAGATCACGACTGAACCATTTATCACTGTGTGTGTGTGTGTGTGTTGTGTGTGTGTGTGTGTGTTGTTAGAGAGAGTGAAAAAGAGACAGTAACAGAACAAGAAAAGAAGATATAGATACATATAAAGAGATTATGTGTGTGTTTGTGTGTGTGTGTGTGTGTATGTCTCTGTGTTTGTGTGTGTGTGTGTGTATGTGTATGTCTCTGTGTGTGTGTGTGTTTCTCAAATGGGAGCTCACAGTGGGAGTGAATCAGACTGAAACAAACGACCAAACAGTAGCAGTGTGTCTGCTAATAGAGTGTCCAGCTTCCATTCAGCAGCTGATCTAATCTCACACTGTTTCTATTGAGCTGAACACACACAGCCTGCTGCGAACAGTATCTTCTTATTTAGTTTTAACGTAAGGGACACTACTTCAGTTTGATCTCTGCTCATATCTCTACACCCCCTCACTGTTTTCCATACGATAGTTACAGCTTCATTCCCTTTTTACAAATGTACCAAATAATTATCTGCGCTTCAAACAAATATTAAACGCGTAAGCAATAATGTATGATATTTGAGGGAGTTATTTTAACAGCAATATTAAATGGATATAAGACAGGGATTTAAGACCTGTTTAACTTCCTAACAAAACCAGTATGCAAACGGTAATAAAGGATTGTTTGTTGAATTACATGGGATTTACATTGGGTTTTTTTTTCGTTTTTTTTTGTTGTCCCACATTTGTATGGAGAATCTTGAACTTAACGTTGGTATTGGATACTCAATATCTGGTATGACATCCCAACCTAATAGTACAAATAACTACTCACTGGCTTGACTTAAAGGTTCAATATAATCTGATGACTAAAACAATTTTCATTGATAGCTGAGTTTTCTAAGACAAGACTAAAATATCCAAACTTTGAGTCAACTAAAACTTGACTAAAGTAAAACAGTAAAAGGTTAAATAAATATAATCCAAAAAAAATGACAAGAACATCTGACAAAGGACTCAAACTAACAATATATAAAACAAGAGCTGACAAAATTAACAATGCATTATAAACACCAAAATGGTTTGCCCGCTCGTCTCTTTTTAATTTTTTCAAGTAACCCACTCTTAAGATGTCATTAAAAACCAGCAAGATGTTAAAACCAGCTTCATTCACTGTAGGCTTTGCCACAATACCCAACGACTTAACCATAGGCCACAGACAGCGATGCACTTAATGTCTTCAATAAGCAGCAGGTGCAGCGCTGCAAGGTCACAAACAAACCTCATAACACGTTCTTTTTACTTGTGAAAGTTCACACTCATGGCATTTATTGAGTGAAATAGAAAACGCAGTAATTGTAAAAACTAGTGAAAAGTGATAAAAAAAGAATGTATGTGATTAAATGTTGTTAACTACATGTACAATCATCGTCAACACTTCAATTTCCCTTGCCATTATATGTAAAAACTATACAAACTATAACATTTAAAACACTGTTAATAGCCACCAAAAGGTTATAACTGCGTTAATGAGCTTTATCCTTATTCCTCAGTTCAACAAACGTTTCAAAAGTTAAACTGCTGCTGAGGGAATATCATATTTGTGATGTTTTATTCACTTTGATTCCTTGATCCTTGAAATGTCTGTGGAAACGTACCTACAAATAGTGTAAGCTCAAGGTCTTATTTTAACAATGTGATCGCATGAGTCCTTTTGATATTATTGCAGATCTACTGTAGCTAGCTAGCTAACGTAGCTAACCTAGTCATTTCATTTATACTGACAAAACACTTACAATTATGAAACAGACTAACTCGGCGAACAGTGACAGTTGGCCAACTTCATGATCCCTGAACGTAAACAACGTGTATCACTTCCTAGTGTCCTTGTTTCCGTTGTGTTTTGAGCTTTTTGCAGCATTTCGTTCTGCTTCTATATTTACATAATTGTTTTAAATGTGCAGCGTGGGTTGGCCACCGTACATCCCTCATGGATTTTAACATAACATTTCCACTGCTGCACTAATATCCATATTACACATGGTGGAGGGCATATTATGTACCGTTCGTGTATATCCCTCTGAGGCAATAACACACACATACAAGTCCTCACTGTACCTTGTTTATCACTGCGTATTACTGGGTTAGTTGTTGAATTGTCTCTGCGGCGGTGCGACTGGGACAAATTCCCTTGTGCTGCTCGCAGTCGGAATATAAAGCGATTCTTATTCTGAAACCAATAAGGAAAAACTCTGACATCAGTACCTAACAAATAGGTAAACACCCCAGAACTAGAAATAAACAAATAGACCAACAACTCCAACGCTCCAATAAATCACAAACACCTACTGTACCCTGAGAGGATGTAGACACACACAAACACACACAGAGGTTTGTAATAAGAGTAAAATAGTGTTATATAAAATCGAAAAATTCTCACTTGCAGTTTTCCACATAAAAGGCGTCTCGCCGTGGGGGTGGGTTCATTTATCAGCCGGCTGGTCTATAAGTTCACGCCTCAGTGGGCCGCACCACTATTTATTAGGTGGGTTTTCTATGAAGAGCTGCATTGATTGTGAATAGTTTAAATTGATGAATGTGTGGATATTATTTATTAAGGCAGCAGGCCGGGAGATTAATGCCCGGTTATTGTTTATTACAGTGAAGAGAGAGAGAGGAGGAGGAGGGGAAGCACAAATGCACACACACACACACACACACACACACACACACACACACACACACACACACACACACACACACACACACCACACACACACACACACACAGCCAAAGGGTTTTGCACAGACAAGCACATGCAAATGTTTTCTCGTGCACAAATGAATTTAATAAGCTATCTTTTGCACACATGCACATGTATGCATGAATTGCCATACACAGGGTTAGGGTATTTGTAGCTGAGAAAGAACCTCATGCAGCTCAGTTTGACTGAGCAAAACCTGAACACTGAAATAAACGTATGACTGGTTAGAGTGTGGGAAGAAGTCCTAAGATCGTAAACCTCGTCTGCTCCTCTAGGCATGTCTATACACTATTGAGTTTATGTAAGACACTTTGGATAAATGTTTAAGCTAAATGTTATTTAAAATGGAAAAAGTGCTAAAGCAAACGATTACCATGTAAGCTTGAGAATGAACACACAGAAGCAACGTTTTCTTCAGGATAACAGCTGAAAACTGAAAACACATCTGTCAATTCTGTTTGGGTTTATGCTAAAGGTGAAGTCTGCGATTCTGATTGTTGAACCTTGAACTCAACACTCAATCAACCCCCCCCCCCCCTCCCCTCACATTTCTCAAGAAGTACATTGTGGATTAGAATCACAAAGTCAACCTTTAAACATTTTTCAGGGGAGTTCTGAAAACAGTTAAAGTGCAACACTTGCACTTCTATTGACTAGCGATCCAACATGTTGTACGTGATAGGCTAAGGGGCGGGACATCAACAGAGCCGGCCAGTTAACCAATCAGAGCAGACTGGGCTCTGGTTTCAGACAGAGGGTGAAAAGAGGTGCTGCAGCACAGGCAGTATGAGAAAAATAAAGAGCTTGTTGAACATCAAAGCATGGAGACATGTCACAGTAGAGGCAATAAATATAAATATGAACCTATGAATAACATGTCCTCTTTAGGTCTCATCTCCATTACATCCATCAAACGACTGACCAGCATCTCTCTCAATACTCGTTAGCATTTCCAGTTATTCAGTCCGACAGTGTTACAGTATGTTGACAGCAAAGAGAAGCAGAGTAAACGCTGCGTCAGGCTAACAAAAACACAAAATAGACGCTTCGATTTGGTCCACTGGCAAACTAATAATACTCGGTCTGGAAGGGCTTTGAGAGTACAACAGGCTGCCATGTTGTTCCCACTTACCCTCGCCTCGATGTGTGTGTGGTTAGATCTATAAAACAAGTCATTTTCAACACGTCCGTGAAATGTGGTTTGGGACAATAAACTTTGTGTCGCCTTTCAACACAGCATGTGGTAAGAACAACAGTCGTGTCAACTTGTCTCTGTGTCCACACCTTTAACATATGAGCTGATGAAAGAGACAACATGTGTGTGTGAGAGGAAAACTCACAGGTCCAATAACATTATATGGGAATGACGTTTCTTGCCACACATACTGTACATGTTTTCATTTAATCAGACAGAGGTTAGAGGTGAACAAGGTGGTCAGGAGTGGCGAAAGGAGAAACGCTCATAGGAACTGCCCACTGACTGTAGGAAAACTCTTAAAGGGGCCCTATTCTGCTCATTTTCACTTTCATGTTTGTACTTTTTGCTTCTACTGTGACATGTCTTCATTCTTTAATGTTCAAAAAGCTCTTTATTCTTCTCATACTGCCTGTGCTGTGCCTCTGTTCACCCTCTGTCTGAAACCAGACCCTAGTCTGCTCCGATTGGTTAAATGGCTGGCTATCTGTGATTGGTCTACCACTTAGAGATGTCCTGCCCCTTGCCATGTGTTGGAGCGCTAGCCAGTAGAAGTGTGAGTATCATAGTGATGTCACTTTGTACTGAAGTAAACAAAGAAGTCCAATGGGGGCGTTCAGGCGGGGGGGTAGTGTAACACAGGGATTTTAGCCTTTGCAGAAACCTATACTGTATAACACACTACAGGAAAGAGAAACCCCCCAAAAAACTCTTTAATAAACTCCAAATTATGTTTAATGGGAATTCAAATCTTAGATCTCATTATCACTTAAATACAGAGGTTAATAAATACTTATAGATTAGAACAGGAACATAGTCTATTCCAGTGGTAAAGAGTACTTAGACCTTTTACTTCAGTCAAGGTAACAACACTATAGTTTAGAAATTACGTTTTTTATTTTGTGTGCTTTGAATTATATTTTGACTTGTTCTCAGTGGATTAGTGCGTGCGTGCGTGCGTGCGTGCGTGCGTGCGTGCGTGCGTGCGTGCGTGCGTGCGTGCGTGCGTGCGTGCGTGCGTGTCTGCTTGCAGCATGCAGTGATGCAGAGTGAAGTGTGTTGATTGACCCGCATGGAGTGGGTCTAATCCATACGGAGTTATATCTGCGCTGCAAGGACGACCCGTCTGTCCGCCTGTGTATGAAGACATCATTCCCCCCGAGACCAGCAGCTATAAATCACTGCTCCCGCCTCGTCAATACACAATCAATGGCTCTCTAAACACACACACTAACACACACATATACTGATCATGTGCGCGGACATCCAAACACAAATAAAATCACTGGTGGACCCCCATACAACCACGCTAAACTCTCTTTCCTTCATCTACTCTTCTCTCTTTTCGCCAAACATCCATCTCTCTTTTGTTTCACTCTCCTTCTCTCTCTTGACTGTATTGACCAACCTATTAAAGCAGAAAGCTCACATCATGTCCTCTCATCAACCAGTTGTTCTCATCAAATGAGCCTCGAATAAGAACCATGTCATCAAAGAGCCTTTTCTTTTTTTAGGGTGGAGGTGGGGTGGTGAAGATTGAGGGGGAATTGTTGTCATCAAGGGAGCTTGTAAACGTTTTAATACATTAATGTAGTCAATATTAAAATAGAGGACTTGTGCTCATTTTCTGGTTTATTTCAGGAATAAAGAGCTTTTTGAACATTAAAGCATGTTAACATGTCACAGTAGAGGCACAAAATACAAATATGAACCCGGAAATGTGCATGTCCTCTTTAAGTCTGATGCAAGACAAAAACACTTTTCATTATAATGCAAACATGGCAGATAAATATAGATTTTGAAGGAGTTTTACACGCCCGTCCATCACAATGATGGATCGTTATTAGTTGCTCCTGCGGCTACACACTGAAAAAAAAAGAATAAAGTCATTTTTCAACACATCTGTGTTAGTGTTAGATGCAAATATGCCCTCACTGTTGGGTGATTAATTTACCAAATGTCAACAGTCTTGTTTCAGCCTGAAATGCAAACATTTAAATTAGGTTTTTACGATTTGTTTTCAGCTCAAATAGCAACAACAATGATGTTAAAACGTAAAGCATTTTAAAATACAACAAATCATTTATATGTTTAGACATTACTACACAATTATGAGCAACTAGTCCATCATATACTTACATTATGTCATAGTAAAATATGATAAGCAAGGCTGTGCTACAGCACAGTTCTGGAGAAGGTACTATTCTATTTCACTCAATGTGGACACATTATTGACACTGTTAATTACAAGTTATCGGAGAAACACTCGACTAAAACAATTTTAGTCTGGGACTGTCAAAAGATCAGATTTCCAGTACTTACATATTGAATACAGATTGACAAAGCGAGAATGGATAGAAAAAGGTGATTATTTACGAATGATTATTCACATAAGATTGCCAGATCGTTATCAATATTTATTTTTTTAAATATCAGAGTTGTTACCAATATCTGTATATTTCATGTAATGTAATTTAACCAGACTCTACTTTGTTTTTCCCTTGCAATAGCCCTAAACAAGTTGAACACATTGTACTCATACTCACTGCATTTACATTTTAAATAAAAAACTGCCACAACTTTTCCCATTGTTTTTACATTGTGTACATGCTGCTGTAAAAAAAAGGTTTTGCCCAATTTGGGAAAAATACGGTTTATCTAATCTAAGGTAAACTAATCAAATGTTGCATTAACCCTAGTCTTTATATACAGTATATTTAGATTTGATCAATACAATTTTCTACATTCTACTATAATTTCTATATTTGCTGTCACTTGAAAGACAACATTACATGTTTGTATTTGATCTATAATTGTGTATGTAGGAGTGTGTATTATAATTAAAACACAACACAACTAAATAGGAGATAATGATAGTTGATCAAAGGCTAATTGGACTCAACAGAAGACGTTCAATACAAACTCATTGACAGCTAATGTCCGTAGGGACACATGATGAAGGTCAAACTTAGACGTGACATCCACTTTGCATGCTTCAACAAACGAAATCTAACAATGGATAATTAGTGATCATTTAATATGATGTAACTGATTAATGTTGAATAAAATATTCATTTGCAAGTTAGAAAGCAGTCTGACGTCCCAAAGGTCAAATGGAAAATAGCAAACCCAATACAATTGTCTTATAACTGAGGATATTCTGAGGGAACCTTTAAGTACTCAAACATGTGGAGCTTGTAATATTTTATTATTTTACCAAATGTATATATCTTACCACCATTTGCGTTTTCTTCTAAAGGGGACTCATTGCTTTTTGGGGTTTTCCCTTTCTGTAGTTTGTTATATACTTTTTTGTGCATTTTAATGGTCTGCAAAGGCTAAAATCCCAAAGCTCCCTCTCCCACACACTCCCCCCCTGCCTGAAACGTCTCCGTTGGACTCTTATATTTACTTCCGTAACATAGTGACATCACTATGTGACACTTGCGGTTCTATGGCCAGCGCTCCAACACATTGTAATTATAGCCCCCCTCTGACGCTTCTATGTCTCGTAAGTGCAAAAGAGAACATGAACCTCCTACCTTTGCTGAAAACAATTCTCCTTCAATTCGCTAAACAAACACCAATGGCTCTGTTAGTCAATTTAAAAACAAACCATGTTAACCATGTTGTTATATTGCTTATTACTAATGCAATTCAAGTTGAATTTAGCACTGTTATATCATAGACATAGTTAGCTGATTTAAGTTACTTTTTATTTGTCAGAAGGTTTGATAATAACTAATGCTGAATGCTTCAAATGAAAACGTTTTACAACATACAACATACCTGACCATCAAATTGGAAATGGTCCCAAATCAAGCCTAAATACTTCTTAATATTCTGCATATGGTCAAATCCTCCCATTTGACTTAAAACTAGTCCCTGTGGATAGGAGCACAAGCTACAGCAAACATAAACAATATAAAGACAATTAAAACCTCTGTTTGGTAAAGTAAATATTATCCTTATAAAAAATATTTATTGACATATGAATGCTGGCCATATCAAAAGCTTCAGTTTTATATTTTGGAAAAGTTCTTGCCCTTTCAATTATCACAGCTCTGGGTTCTTTAAGTTTTGCAGTGATGGAGTTCAACATTTCACATGCTCCATTACTCATGTGGGATTATTGGGGTCTTTAGTAATGGAGAATGTTTAACTGTATCACTGGAAAAACAGAGGAACCGTGTGCTGGGCCAAATAATTGACAAGGCATTGCTAGATGGTTCAAACAAAAGACTAAATTAACATTTAATTCCTCTACAAAGTCAACTCTGTGTTGATACACACTTTCAACCAGCTGTAAACTATCTTTCCTTTGATACACAAGCGTGATTAAATCCATATACACATGCTTGAGTAATAAACCAGAATTATTTCTGAATTGTGAACACTGGAGATCAAAGTGTAGCCTGTTTTCAGTAAAAGCACCAAAAGCTGTTTTAAACAACAGTGCAGTAAACACATCAATCATAAAAGCAGTGCTTATTAATTTCTTTCACAGCAGTAGTTTACACTGCATTGCTTTTGTAATATGTCAAACCTGTAAGTGGAAATGCAGTCCGTTTATGTTCAGATGTTTTTACCGATTCATCACTCATCAAAACTTTCACAGTGTCCCAAATCCGACAACGGTTTAAAACAGAATCGAAACTAGCCATTGACATAAACAAACTGCACCTTTTATGATGGATAATGTTGCAATGACACACGAGGGGAAAATGTCACAAAAGTCTAGAAAAATAAATTGTCAGCGGAAAAAACTAACCCGAAGAGATGGAGCTGAAAAGAGGCTTTTCAAGGCTGATGTAAAGAGCCATCAGTCTTCAGGTCCAAATGTTCCCATCAAGTAAACATCAATAAATAAGTATGAAGGGAGAGGGAGTGTGAAGACTGAGACCTGTTCCATCAGAGGTAATATAGATTGGTTACTAATTACAGTCAAGTAAAAAAAAACATAAAGGGTTTAACAGCTTCAATGCTCCTTGAACTGGGTGTTTAACTACCAAAAAAAACCTTAAACCTCATCAAAGTGAAATAGAAGCACCGAAAAGGCATTTTAGAAACACAAAAAATACCTGTTAACATCCACTAGTAAAACACCATCCAGCTTATTACATGGCTGTTCAGTAAATAAATCATAAAAAAAATGATTGTATTGCAATGATAGCAGGGTAACCTAATATGATGGTTGTATCGGTCAGTGCCAGAGCCCGAAAGATGTTCCCTTTAGTGTAACTTTCTGTCTGCCTTCTGCTGATTTCTGCTTGATCATAGTCTTTAAACCTCTTGTCTTTCTCTTTTATATTGTTCTCCTGTTCTTTTCTTTAGTGGGGGCAGTTAAGCCATCATGAATCCAACATTTTGTGCACTCCATAAATATAAAAATGTCTATTCTGAGCATTGATATGACTGTATATGGTCCTTAGATCAGAGCGTTCTTAGCAATGGTCTGGTAAACCTAGCAGCGGACTGCTATGCTATAGAATGTCCTGATGGATCAGATAGAATTGAGTATTCAACTAAAGCTAAGCTGTATGATAAAACCATCTGTAAGCAGGGTAGAACTCTAAAATGACAGCTTTAATCTATAGAACCCTATGATCCTCCTCAATGACTACAATAGCTTAAGGACTACTCAATGTTTGCTAGAACCTCCTGAAGGACAACTTGAACTCCATACAAGACTCTGAATCATTCCTCAATGACTTTAAAGGCCTCCCTTAACTACTACCTCCAATAGGATCCTCCTAACCCTAACCCTAACTCCTGAATACTAATTTTTGCAAAAACAACAAGTTTATAAGAGCCAAATATATAACCTCATGTAAACCAATCATGTCATGTCATCGCCCATTCATTGGGGTAACCAAGAGACAAATAGCCACCATGACAACATGCTAGCTCATGATAAGTGAGCCAGTGATTGTCATTGAGCAAATTAGCTTAATATTCAACAAGATGACACTAATTCAAGATTGAAAGTTGAAGCAAGACATCTGTAGTGTTCTACAGAGTTTCTGATGGTGCATCTATCGCTTAGACCCATGGAGCTGTGAGGTTGAATTCGTACACAATATGTGTTTTGATTGCTTTAGAAACACTAATAAAAGGAAATCTTTACTAGAGCTGTTACTGAAAGCTTTTTATATACTTCTTAGTTTAAATATATCCTTTTCCTTTTTTAATACAATCAAGTTTGGATTTGCATCACTTTTAGGACATGAATAGATTTAGAATATTTTGCAGCTTGCCCTACTGTGTTTCTGATTACAATGACAAAGAAGACAAATAATTCTCTGACTGACAACATTAGATCTGATGAGAACCCACTACCATTTATTGATTTATTTATTGAATAGGCTTTTATATTTTATCGTATTTATTGGTTTAGTCTTCCTTAATTTTACCGAGAAAGATCACTATTTATTTTATCATGTTTTATTTCTTATTATCATACATTTTACCTGCTGCGTCTCTTAAAGTGTTATTAAATACAAATAAAGCTTATCATTATTAATATTATTTAGGTGGTAGTCCAAATGGTAAATGGACTGCATTTATATACCACTTTTACCACTTGTCTTTACAAATACAAATAGTTGGCATTCACACAAGGAAAGCTCAGGGAACTAACATACACACAATTGGCCATGTCATTGGGAGCAATATGGGGTAAATCATCTTGCCCAAGGATACATAGTGTAGGTATGTTGACTGCAGTGGCTGGGATTGAACCCCCAACCTTCCAATTGGTAGATAACCACTCCACCTCCCAGCCACAGTCTTAGTCCAGGAAAAGACGCTGTCTGGCCTGACAACAGAAGGAGTGCTTGAATAGGGGGCGGGCCTTTGGGCAGAGTGATGCTTTGATGGGCATACAGGTCTAAACCCAGACCCCGACATGAGTTTGAGGCACAGATGGGCCTCGGAGCTTCAGGACTCTGGCCTGTTTGGCTTGTTCAGCTGAATTTGATCTGCTCCTCTGTCCCATAAAACCTTGCTATTGACAGGCAGCTCCACATCGACCCTCCTTCCCCCCTCCATATCCAGCCCACATTTTTCTTCCCTATGAGTATTAGTTTATTGAATAAGTGGCATCTGTTTTCCTGGCCCCGTCACCGTAAGGCGAGGTATTTCTCACTGACGCACGGCGTTGATTTATGCGCTACTCGGACTCTCCCCGCAAAAAATAAAGCTAAGCAAAAAATGTCCAATACATCCTCCTCCCCCCCCCCAACACACATACACTAATGCAAACACACACATCACATCTCTTCTTCCTCCCTCCCCGCTGTATATAATTAAGTTGGCAGATGTTATACACACTCAGACACTTTTACTCTCTCTTCACTCTTACCCACTAACTCCCACTTTCTGTCACACACAAACGGTGTGATGATGAGACAACCAAATAACAAATTACTAAATCAAATGTCCGGTTCACCGGCTCCCTCTGAAAAACTGCAACAACAGATTTGAACTTGAATGCTGTGTCATGTTCATCATGTTGATGCAAATAGAAGTGTTCGTGAATATATTACAAAAGACGTGCAAAACGCTGATGTGGTGTGGCTGTAATTTTGTTTTCCTACCAAAAATTATTCAATTAATAAACAATTTAATTGTCCCTCAAGTCATTTCAAGTTATAGGAAACAATCTTTGCCTCTCAGTCTTTTGTCTAAATAGGCTATTTGTATACATCTGTAACAGTGGCTTCCAATGTTGTAAATACATATCACATTTATTCAAAACACTTCCTTAAAGAGGCCCTATTGTGCTTTTTGGGGGTTTTCCCTTTCCTGTAGTGTGTTATTAGGCTTGTGTGAATATAAATGGTCTGCAAAGGCTAAAATCCCAAAGTTCCCTCCAGAGGGAGTTTCTCTCCCACACACTGATTGATGTACTCTTTAATAGTCAAAATCCAATACATCCTCATTTAAAAAAATATTTATTATCACTAAGTGTCATCTTTATTGTCTCAAAGTTTGTACTCAGAATTTGGAACTATGGAGTCCAAAACTTAAATATGATACAATGATATGTACTCATATGACAATATTTAATTTGAGTACATCAAAATTGATTGAGCCGGTTTTTATATTTTCATTTTACGGAGCTAAAAAAAAAGTAATATCTGTTAGTTTCTAGAAGTGTAGATAGGAAGTTAGATCATCAGGTCTTTCTCATTCTCACACTGGAGTAAACAGTTGAGCAGGAAGTGTTTATCTAATCAATACAATTTACCAGTCTAACGCTTACAAATACTGTTTCATGTTGATATGCTTGAGTGGGAAAAGGTGGATGGTAAACATTGGGAACACCATCTTGTTGGGCAATTTGTTGGTAATGTTCCATGTATAAGTTTATCTAGGATTCACATTGCTCATACAGAGGTAACATAACCTCCAACTCTTTTGTTAATAAAGATGGACGCCAACATCTCAATAGATGTCGTCTTACCTGTCTGGATTCTGCGGACACACGTGCATCTGCAGCAGGATCCTCTGGGTGAAGGTTTTGAAGCACTGGCCACACTTCCATAGGTGCCAGTCGCTGAAGTCACTGCTCAGCTGGCTGGTGGAGGTCGGGCTTGCCAGGACTCGCTGGTTCTTTAACCCCAACTGGCCGAAACTGGAGTCCGAGGAAAGCCCAACCCCAACCTTGTCTAACAGGGAGAAATTCCTTGGACAGGGGGAATGGGGGAAGACCATGGAGCGCATGTGTGCGGTGGAGGGGATGGACGAAGAGGAAGACGAGGAGGAGGAAGGTTTGCCGTTCTTGCTGAAGGATTGAAGGGACTCCTGCCTGGTCATCGCTTCTACCACTGTGGCTGGGACGTTTACTGGGGACAAAGAAAAGACAGAATTGCGAAGGTTATGCGGGTATTAGGTGGTTTCAAGTGTTTGAGCAAGGCTTTCAAAATAAAAGTCCACTAAAGTAAGGAAAACCAAATGTTTTTTTTATGTATTAGCCACTAGCATGATCATCAAAATGAGAAAGAATGCTTTCGGCTAGGAACTCAAACGTTAATGTAATATATGTGTTATTTTAATACGATTATATTTTGAACCCATTACATTTTCGAATAAAAGGTAAATAAAGAGTCTATACGACTCAGTTATCTCGGTTCCGCAGTTCTTCTGGTTCAGCAGTTCTTCATTTACCATCCCAGGTGAAGCACATTAACCGTTAGATCAGTCTTGGACTCCACTAAAAACCAGAGAGCCCGTTTCCCCAAAACCCTAAACCTCCATTTATGTTTTGATTTAAGGTGTCTCTTTTAGACACAGTGAGGTGATGTTATCCAGATCCCTGCCTGTGGGACATATTCTGGATGCATCCAACTGGAGGGAGTCCATTGCATTGGTGCAGACTGCAACATAATAGAGGGACTACATATCTGACTTGGCGTGGGACAGACCAATGAATCCCAGGAAAAAGCTGAAGGACTAAGCTGGGTACAAGGCCAGCGCAGCCATCTTGGCCTGGTAAAAAGCTACTTCGTCCAAACTGAGGCCAGATCTCCTTGGCTAGCCCAGGGCAAGTTGCAGCTCCTGGTTCCAATGAATGAAATTATGGGTCCAGTTTGGAGTCTGTTCGTTGGTACAGTTACAGGGACATACTGTTCCTCTGATTACCGAAAAGTTTCTCAAACTACAGCCCCACTGCAACATTTACTGCTAGTACAAAAGGTAATGCCACATCTACTGTTAACAATGCTGCTTTTCCTGCATTTATTCTACCACCACAAGCTTTAATCATACTCTAATGCATTAATATTTATAATCAAAACACATGATACATATCATTCTGAAATTGGCCAATCTGCAGGATGATTACTTCCTCTTTTGGTACTTATACTTTTGGTACTTTAACTATATTTTGATGCTAATACTTTTGTACTTTTACTTGAATTAGATGTTGATTGCAGGACTTTTACTTGTAACAGAGTATGTTTAGACTGGTAGTTCTACTTTTACTTAAAGTGCACCTATCATGCTATTTTTAGGCAATAGCCAACACAGTCTCACTCCCTGAACGTCCAGGAGCGACGCTTGGTCAGGGTCCTATGGCGTGCAGTTGTGACGCGCCGAGTCTCCTTCAGCTTCATAAACGGACGCAAAGAGCTTTCAACTGATTGCAATGTATTCCCATCGGCGGCGGTATTTGACGCTCAGGGAAGCACCGCATCGGTCCATGTCGGCGGCACTTAAAGGCAATGTGAGCGTCCATTCCCATTGGATAACGGAGGATTTTACACCCGGAAGTAAGTATTCTCTTTACTGTCGATTGATTTTACAGTGATATCTGCACTACTCATCAACTCAAAAACACCAGATTATCCTTGTTAATTACACAACATTGATTGGTTTAAATTGTGTGGATTCCACCACCCTCTCCTCAGAGCTGGTCCAAATTCCTGGAGTGGATCCCACTGCCCTCTGCTCAGATCTGGCCCAAATACCTGGAGTGGATTCCACCGCCCTCTGCTCAGATTCGGTCCAAATACCTGGAGTGGATTCCACTGCCCTCAACCACCAAAAACTGATAATAACACACTTCCTTCCACCTCCACTCCTCCCCCCCATCTCACGTTCCCCCCCGCACTGTCAACCTGGACAACCTCTTACCTCTTCAGCCTGTGACCACACCACGCCCCTCCCACTCAACTAACATTGCCCTCCTTAACATCTGATCACTCAACAAGAAAGCCCTCATCCTCCATGAACTAATCTTGGAAAAATCCCTTGACTTCCTTCTGCTCACCGAAACCTGGCAACAGCCTGATGACTTCTTCTCCCTCGACCAAACATCCCCCCCCTGGCTTTAAATACATCACCAAACCCCGCCCCTCCCGCCGTGGTGGTGGCCTTGCTGTAATCCACAATCAGAACATCCAGATCACAGAACTAACCCTCCCCTCAGTATCATCCTTTGAATTCATTGCCTTCAAAGCCCCTCCCTCACTGACAGTCATCCTCATCTACCGGCCTCCTAAACCTCATCCCTCCTTCCTCTCCGATTTCACTGAATTCCTCACACTTGCCTCATCCCTCTCTCAACGTCTGTTACTAGTTGGTGACCTCAACATTCACATTGACTCACCCACCTACAAGCTGGCATCCGAATTCACAACCCTACTGGACAATTTCTCTATCACCCAACATGTCACCTTCCCCACCCATGATAAAGGAGACATCCTTGATCTCGTCTGCTCTACCAACCTCCCAGTGATTGACCTCCACCCTTGCCCATTTCCCCTCTCCGACCACAAACTCATACAATTCACCATTGCCCCCCCCACCCGAAACCCCTGCCCACCCAGAAACATCACCTTCAGTAATCTCCACTCCATTGACCATAACCATCTCTCCGAACTGCTATTGTCTAATCTCCCCCTGGACGCAACCCTCAGCTCACCTGATGATCTGCTCAACCACCTCAACTCCACCCTACTCACCTCCCTCAACACTTTAGCCCCCCTCAAAAATAAAACTGTTACTTTCAAGACCTCCTCACCCTGGTTCACACCCGCACTCCGTAAAATGAAGCAGCGAGGCCGCCAACTTGAACGTCTTTCAAAGAAATCATCCCTCACAGTCCATTACATAAGCTACAAACTCCATCTCAATGCATAAAAAAGATGCTCTTATTGCCGCTAAATCTGCCTACCT
Source organism: Dissostichus eleginoides (assembly GCA_031216635.1). Lineage (NCBI taxonomy): Eukaryota > Metazoa > Chordata > Actinopteri > Perciformes > Nototheniidae > Dissostichus > Dissostichus eleginoides. Next base: position 33,317,060 of record CM062269.1, read on the forward strand.
CTCCAACATCTTCACTGACCCCTCCCGTAACCCCAGGACCCTCGTCTCCACAGTTAACAAGCTCTTCAAACCCTGTGCTGATAACCTCCCTACTTCTACATCCGCTACTTGCAGCTCATTCCTCCAGTTTTTCGCAGACAAAATTAACGCCATTAACCACTCCTTCTCAGCTCCATCTGATATACAAGCATCTCCCCCAACCTCCACCATTTCTCCCCCCATCTCCCTTGACCTCCTGACTCCTCCTCCCCAGCGCCGCCTCTCCCAGTTCAACCTGGTTACCCCACTTGAAATACTCCATCTGATCGGTTCCTCAAATCCCACAACCTGCTCCCTTGACCCTCTACCCACTCCTCTCCTGAAGTCCTGCCTCCCCGTCCTCTGCCCCTATGTTGCTAACCTTTTCAATTCCTCGCTGTCCCATGGAACCGTCCCCTCTGCCTTCAAAACTGCTGCCGTTACTCCAATCCTCAAAAAACCCGGTCTTGATCCCTCCTCCCTCACTCCCTCCTCCGCCCCATCTCCAACCTACCGTTCCTCTCAAAAACTCTTGAACGCATTGTAGCCAAACAAATTCACTGCCATCTCCAAACCAACCAGCTTTACGAACCCCTTCAGTCTGGATTTCGTCCTCACCACAGTACAGAAACTGCACTCGTCAAAGTCCTCAATGACCTCCTCCTCACCTCTGCTGACACTGGTTCCCTCAATATTCTCATCCTCCTCGACCTGAGTGCAGCCTTCGATACCGTGAGCCACAACATCCTGCTCACCCGACTCAGGGACATTGGTATTGAAGGTATTGCACTCAGATGGCTCCAGTCCTACCTCACTGAACGATCCCACTTCATCTCCCTCCCCAACCACTCCTCTGCCACAGCCTCAGTCACCCAAGGCGTTCCTCAAGGATCAGTACTTGGCACCCTCCTCTTCATCATTTACATCCTCCCCCTCGGTCAGATACTCCGCCACTTCAACCTGGACTTCCACTGCTATGCTGATGACACTCAGATCTACCTCAGCACCAAATCCCTCCATAACCCATCCCTTACCTACATCGGTTCCTGTCTGACAGCTATTAAAACTTGGATGCAACATAACCTCCTCAAACTGAACAGCAACAAAACAGAACTCCTCCTAATCGGCTCCAAATCCACCCTCAGCAAGGTCACTAACATATCACTCACCATCGATGGCACCACTGTTTCCCCCCTCCAATCAGGCACGCAACCGTGGCGTAAACCCCACCCTCTCCCTCGAACCTCACATCCGCCAAACAGTCAAAACCTCATTTTTCCACCTCCGCAATATTGCAAAAATCCTACCTTCTCTCACCCGCCCCGCAGCCGAACGACTAATCCATGCCTTCATTTCCTCCCGCCTTGACTACTGCAACTCACTTCTTTACGGCATCAGCACTACATCCCTCAACAGACTCCAGCGGGTTCAAAATGCAGCTGCACGTCTCCTTACGCATACCAAATCATGGCATCACATCACCCCAGTCCTCAAAGACCTCCACTGGCTTCCTGTCTCCCATCGCATCAACTACAAAATTCTGGTCCTCACCTACAAAGCACTCCACCATCTGGCCCCCCCTTATCTCACAAACCTTCTCACTCCTTATCAACCCCCACGGTCCCTCAGATCCACCACAGCCGGACTCCTATCCATTCCCACATCCACATTCTGCAGCTTTGGGGACAGAGCCTTCTCAGTGGCAGCTCCTAGGCTCTGGAATTCCCTCCCCCAAGATATTCGTGACTCTGAGTTCCTCACAGTCTTTCAGTCCCGCCTCAAAACACATCTTTTCAACTCTGTCTACCAGTGTTTCCGCCAGACCAGGGCTGAGAGGGCGTCCACCCCGAGAGCGGGGGGGGGGGGGGGGGGGGGGGGGGGGGGTGCTTGAATTTTGACTTGAGCCGTCCCTTATAGATACTGTCTTTTTACGTTAGTGAGCCGGATCATTTGGCTCGGCTCTCTCAAAGCGCCGGCTGTTTCGACTCCCAAACGGCTCTTCATGTTACCACAGTTTACCACGGAGCCTCAGTTTCGGCGCTGCGAGGCTCTGGTGCTCGCAGCTCACGCGCGTGCTCCACTAGCACCGCTCATCGCGTCCAAATCGCGCACGTTCCGTGTTGTCCAGTAGCAGGCACCGCCGATGTCGGGGAAACGATGTTTAATACTCCGAAAAGAATCCCACCAGACTCCTTTGCCCCTCCAAAAGAGGGATGTCCTTGTCCTTTTCGTTATTTCAAGCGATAAAAACTCTCGATCTTCTCTCAAATTATTAATATTTTTGGACGCCCTCGGCTCGAGTTCAGGGCGTCCCGAGTTGAATAAGGGCGTCAAATGACGGCAAGACGCCCCCCTGGCGGAAACGCTGCTGTCTACCCATAAGCCCCCCCCCCTCTCAATCAACTTCCTCTTGACTGCCTTTTTTTGTTTATTTTATTTTACTATATTTACTTATTTGCCTGTCCTTGTTTGTCTACCCTCCCTCATATTGTACAGTGTCTTTGAGTTGTGAAAAGCGCTATATAAATAAAATGTATTATTATTATTACTAATGCTATTGATACTACTCAACTTCTACTTTCTTCTAGAAATGCTACTATTGTTAGTGCTACTTGAATTGTTTCCATTATTGTGCATTAGGTATACTGTATTGTCAAGGTTAGTGTTTCATGTCATGATTTAATTTATTTTGTGAGGCAGTCAGTTTGTGTCTGTTTTGATGAAGTGCTTTGTAACAAAAATCTAAAATTAGAACCTGATAAAGAAAGATAAATGTATGAAGCAGATAAGATGGATATATTTGGGATACAAAAGTGTTACTGGTCAAGTACAATGACATTAACAGGAACAAAGAAATCATATCAAAGTGAGTAATTAGATTTTGGGTAAACCAGCTGTTACCAGCTGTCCTCACTTGAACCCAGTCGTTTTTTCCCCATATGACAGACCAAGACTCTATAACCCTTCATCAAATTTGAAATGACATTAAAAGTGCTTGTCTTACTTCAGCTCACTGCGGATGGTTTCACTTTTCATTCTGTTAAATTAGTTTGGAAAAACGTAATAAGAATAATAATGTATTTTATTTGTCCACTTGGGGAAATACGTTTTTTAGCTTGATCAGGAAGAAAGTGAAAAAGACCGACTTCCTCTCTCGGACAACAGAGATACAATATGTGTTTCACACTCGAATAATAGTTAAGGTTTTTGGAACCATGGCTGTGATCTTTCCTAAACCATATCCATGGCTACGGTCCAATAGTCCAAATGGTTAGTATTTTTTACTTCCTGAAACTGAACCAGATATCAAACATGGTGGCATTGAAAACACATGTGCAGGGGTTATGAAGAGCGCTGCATAAACAAAACGCTGCAAGAAGCTCAAAACACAACAGGGACACTAGAAAAGTGATGCACACAGCTGGGACCGGAGCGCTTGTTGATGGGGATTGTAAAGTTGGCCAACAGTCACTGGAAACTTACCTCAAATGTCTGCTTTATCTGCTTATTTTACCAATGTGATCTTATGATTCCTTCTGATATTATTGCAGATCTGCTGTAAGCTAACTAGCTAACATAGCTAACCTAGCCATTTCAAATATACTGACTACACACTAGGGCTTCCCCCAAATAGTTTATTAATCACTAGTCGACTAATTAAGTCTTAACTGAGCAATTTTTCATTAGTCGATTAGTTGAAAAAAAAACAATTATATACAAATAAAAAATAAACCTCGCTGCATGTGCTATGACGCGTCAGCTGGAAACCCCCTCAGACTTCATTCAGAGCGGAGCCTGTACATTAAGTTAATTTGTTCGGGCAGGAAATCTAAAGTGTGGATCTTTCTGAGCGAGTAAAGGACGAGTCCCACAAGGTGATATGCAAACTACGACGGCAAAAAGTCTCCTCCATATCGACGCCATCCACTTCCTGAATGTCGGCTTCATAACAAAACACAGAGCTTAATTATCCCCTCAACGTGTGTTACTTTCTCAGACTCGGAGGAAAACAGCTGCAGTGAGTCAGACAGTAAGTAGCCTAGCTTTGTATCAACATATATAGACCTATAATATATAATCATTCTGACCTCAGAAAACGATAACGTTTTAATTTCATGAAGGGCGTAAGGCGGATGGATTTTTGCCGACGCTCATATTTTCAGTGTTTCCGTTTCCTCTGTAGTATTTATTGGGTTGTTATATTCAGATATGAATAATAGAAACTAGAACTAAATGTTCCGTGTGTGTCCTCGCTGCTTGTTCACACACACAATAATGGCGCGTTTCCACTACAGCGCGGAGCCCGGCCTCGCTCGGCCTCGCTCGGCCTCGTTAGGCCTTGTTAGGACCAGCTCACTTGATGGCGCGTTTCCATTACAGTTTAGGAACTGGGGCAGTAACTATAGTAACGCAGTGTAGGCGGAGCGATCGGCTTTTTGGTGGGCGGAGTCACGCTGCTTAAAACTGCCGTGACGACTTATTTGTTAGAAGTGAGCTTTAGAACAGATAGGGACACAACGCTTTCAAGCAAATAACAGAGCGTTAGAAAAAACGTACCATGCAGAGACTCCAGTAACGCCGTTGCAGAGTCCAGGCCTCCATCCCTCCCAACTCTAGCCGGTCTATGGCCGTAAATGGTGTCCATTAGCTCAAACCACTTCCAGTTTTTCCTACTGGCACCACTCGTGTTGTTATTATCTTTGACCAAGCGATATTCACTCTTCATCTTTTTGAGTTTTTCCCTCACTGCACGACAGTCCTCGAGTAGCCGCTTGTGGACATCTGTGTAGAGTCCTCCTGAAATACTTTAATATTGCGAGTTGTCCCGTCGAGCTCCCGCTGGATCTTATCATCTGCAATGTAATGTAGGAACGTCGTCACTTCCTCGACCAACCACGGCGTGCTTTTCTTTGCCATTTTAGCTCCTCTGTTGACAAAAATGCTGTTTATAAAAATGCTGCAAGCTTCGCTATATATATATGCGACGCTAGGGATTATCTCGCGCGCCGATTGTGACGATTCTCTCTGACCAATCAGCAGTCGAGAGTGTTGACGTCACAACTCAGCCTGGTTGTTCCTGGCCCTAGAACCACGATTTTATGAGGCCAGAAAAACTGTGAATTAGGACCCGCCGGCCGGTACTAGGCCAAGTGGAAACGCAACCAAAGTCGGGCCGCTGACGTCACAGCCCTCTTAAACCGGGCTCCGCGCTGTAGTGGAAACGCGCCATAAGAATCCTTACCGGAGCTGCGTCTTGCGCTGTGACCAGGGGCGTCGCCTGGACCTGGAAACATTCGGGGCTTAGCCCACAGTGGCGGTGTAGGTACCAGAATCTGTTCGGGGTTCGTTACGCTTACCAATGACGTCACGCATTGGCTGTACAGCAACCGAAGAGGACATTTTACATGGCCAAATTCCGCAAAGAATATTAAAAAATAACAATCGACTGTACTGTAAACATATTATGTAAATAACCCAATTTGTGGTCTGTGAAACTGAAAAGGATATTACATTGTTTTTTGTTACTTTCGTTGCAGTTGTATGTCTTAAATGTAATTTAGTTCCTGTGCTTTTACTTTGAAGGCGAGTTTAGGCTGTTGACAGGAAGTTGTTGTTGCTATGGAAACAACATCACGGAGAAAAAAGTAATATCTTCTACATATAAAGACGTAGAAAGTAAACAATAACGTCAGGGTCGGCTCTAGAACAAATCAAATGGGGGGGAAATCATTTACCACGGGGGGCACACACTGCCGTCAACAACCAACACACAAACACCAACGCAACTTCAATTTAAAAAAACATGCTGTTATTGTCTTTCACACACATTGCAGGGGTGTAGTGCTATTTTATAGCGCACCTATGACTTGTGCATACATGCACGGTTGTGGCATGACCACCAAAACAGAAACATATGGACATAAGCCACCATATAAAAAGTGTGCAAATGTAGTTAGTATCCTATCCATGTTAACATGTTTTAGGTGGGGGGTGGACCTAACCTCCTCTAGGAGGGTCCGGGGGCATGCTCCCCCGGGAAGATTTTTTTTAAATGTTGAAGTTAAATGCATCAATCTGGTGCACTTTGAAAGCAAAATTAAGAGATCTATGGATACATCTCTCAACACCTATATGAAACAGAACTGTAAACAGATGTACTTTTTCTTTATGGATATTTTACTAATCACTCCCCTTTTAAACTGTATTCTTGTGTTACTGTCCTATAGTATTTCATACCTGTTTTTCATTTATTCTCTTATTTTTTAATAACTATAATGATCATATAAAGGTGTTCCTCGCAAATACTTGTTTACATAAATGGTGACCAAACCGTTTGAGACCCACTGAGATAACTTACACTAAAGTTAACTATCTAAACACTGAGAGAGTCCTTTAGCTCACTGAGCTGACGTTATAAGATCCTCTCAGTCTGACAGGAGAGGACTCTCCTCCACCTTGGTGTAGAAACAGCTCTTTATACCCATTAGCATAGCTAGCTAACCAGATGCTAAAACAACATTCCACGTTTCCGCTTGCGCACTCACAAAATGCGCTCGTGCCACACACACACAGAGCTAGCCGAGCTTGAATGAAACACAGAGACCCAGAAGTACTTGTACTGTACTGTATATCATATTATTTTCGATGGCTTTACTGTATAATCAGTATAACAGATGAACAGATCGCCACTGGGCTTTCATCTAAACACACAGCCACGTAATGATAACAAAATGTGTGTTGTTATGGCAACGTCAGTGGCCAAACAGCCACATTTACTGCTGCAAACACGTTCAAACATGCTGTCGACACGTAAAGCAGTGGCAACTATGCCACCATTTCAGCTGACTTTTTCGCAGAAATACTGTCACATAACATCCATATATTTCAGTGCTAGGTTGATGCTTAGCTAAGCTAACTATGAAACACTTTAACTGACAGGACTCAGGATCAACTGTGTACTGTAAGGTAGCTTCTAGCTTCATGTCGAACAGTAAGTCAACATTTTCCAGAGAGCTTTCTTTGAAATCACCAGGTAACGCTAAAAAACATTACATTTAGATTGTATGACAAAGTGTTTATTTAATATCTCTGGCTAGCTATAGCTACTTGCTAACGGTTTAGTTTACCCCCGCGATTCAAAGTAACGTCAACATAGCTGTAATTTATGCTTTGCTTACATGTTCGCATAACTTGGAAGTTTACTGACATTTACATACCTTGTTTATCTGGCTCAAGTGGTGAGTCTGGGGTTGTTGTTTGAGCCACCACTTGAGAATTGTCGTCTTTTTTATGAAAAAAATGTCTTATGTCCATCTTTAGAAACTCAGAGTCCGCGGCTGACAGTTTAAAGTTTAAACATTGTCACAGAGGAGTACCTGTCAGACAATAAAACACGTTTATTTCCATGCAACTCTCTGATTGGTCTGGTGGTGTCTTGCCTCTGTTGCATTCACTGAACACGGGAAATTACAATCCTGCCGTCCTCTAGGTAAAGTACGGTTAATGTATTATATTATTGAGGGAGAATTTGTCCGGGGCTAAAGAAAAAACATCCGGGGCTAAAGCCCCGGATGCCTACCCCAGGCGACGCGCCTGGCTGTGACTCTCATGGCTCTTTATATTTCAAAGGTTCATTATTACAGTTTTATTTTATATTTTATGTGAAGCACAACGTACCATGCTGTTATAATAACGCTCTTTATCAGCCTTTGAAACTGAAACCATTTTGGGCAAATTTGTTTTTAAATATATATATTTATAATCATAATGTATCATAAACGTGCGACGATTAGTGGACTAATTGCCTTAATTGACGACTATTGGTGGACTAGAAAAATCTTTAGTCGAGGGCAGCCCTACTACACACTTACAATTATGAAACAAATTAACTGCCAACAGTGACAGTGACGATCAACTTTTTAAGTCCCGAACTTCAACAAGCGCTCCGGTCCCAGCTGTGTGCGCTTTTAGTAAACTCTGCGCATGTTTCGCCAAGTTGGTGAATGTTTGTGTTTTTACATTTGCATACATTTTGAAAGTGCAGGGTGTTTCTCCTCATGGAAGTGTTTTGGGCCGTTGTAGTGCGTTTGGACCTGTCGGCCACCATACAAACCTTCATACCAAAAAGCATATATTTATTAAGCAGACTTTGTACAATCCAAAAGCATCACAGCATCAAAAATATAGAGGCCTCTCAGAGACATGCTAATGTACCCAATAAAGTTTTTAAGGTAGGATATTCCAAAAAAGTACATTTTATCTAAAAAAGACTTGAGGGGATAGTTGTGATGGGCCAGTATAAAAAGTTACTGTATTTAGCAGTCCACCACATCTATCAATTTCCTTTCTCTATCATCCACAGTACATCCCGACTCATTCTCTTTTGTTTAAGAATGCCATTAGCAAATCCAACTGAATCAATACGCCTATTTTTTCTCCTCTCTCAAACCTTGCTGTGCTGCCCTTCTGCAGTCAGGTCATCATAACCATTTTCCATCTTTCATCAGCTCACCTCTGTCATCAGGCCACCAGGCTCCATTGATCCTCTAATAACCTTATGAGGAGATAATTACACCATTTGTAAGTTGCCCGACGGAACTATTGATGCCCGCATTACGCGCCGCTCGCCAACTCTTAATTCATTTTGCTACAAAAACATCACGAAAAATGCTAATCAATATGGTTTGGGATGCGCATGAAATGCATCATCGAAATGGGAGAATTATGCAGATGCAGTTTGCAACATTGCAGAGTCTGTGTTTTCTTTCTCTATAAAGGGGTGTGTTTATTTACAGAGGAGTGTGACGTGAATACAAACTCACCACAGATCTTAATGACCGAACATCGTGCAAAGTTTTAAAAGGAACTTTTCAAACCTAAAGGAGGTCAGAATTTGGATGGAGGATAACAATTTACATCTGGGTCAGTCTTTCTTTTTATATATCAAATCTAGCTGCAGTTACAAAAAGTCTGGGAAAGTATTTATTCGTTTGTGAAGCCATTGGAGGGTAATGGCAAGAGATATTTTTTTCAATCGCGCATTGGAGGTGAATATGATTTGATATAAAGTACCCCACATTGTCCCACACAAACCTACTCTTTGTCCCACATGTGGCTTTTTGTCAACTGGTCAACCTATGTTGCATAGAAGAATATAAATGTTGGCAATAACTTTAATAATTATAATATTTATGCGCAAAAAAGAAAATGGTATACTGAAGTGTTTTACTTATGGCTGGAATTATTCTTAAGTTTTGTTATTTTCAATTGACCCCATTTTACGACTTAAACGAAACAATATTTTCATCCATTTCTCAATACCTACAGTGTCTTGCTTACATCTTCAAATATTGTATATAGATTCAATCATTCACTGATCTTTTTGAAAATAGACTTTTCTATTAGTTGGTGACTGTATTTCTTATCAAACAAACAGGAGAAAATTGTGCATTTGTTTCAGACTTTTTCACTGCAAATGATTGGCAAAATATGGCTCTGCACATTGGATTTCTACGTTTTTTTATATATACAGTGCCTCCGGAAAGTATTCATACCCCTTCACTTTTTCCAATTTTGTTATGTTACAGCCATATTTCAAAATTGATCAAATTAATTTGTTTTCTCAACATTCTAGACACAATACCCCATAATGACAAAGTGAAAACGAAAAATAATTTTTTGCAAACGTGTTAAAAATAATTAAATGAAATATCACATGTACATAAGTATTCACACCCTTTGCTATGACACTGAAAATTGAGCTCAAGTGCATCCCGTTTCCACTGATTATCCTTGAAATGTTTCTATAACTTGATTGGAGTCCACCTGTGGTAAATTAAATAGATTTGACATTACTTGGAAAGGAACACACCTGTCTATATAAGGTCCCACAGTTGACAGTGCACATCAGAGCACAAACCAAGTCATGAGTTCCAAGGAATTGACTGTAGACCTCAGAGACAGGATTGTATCAAGGCACAGATCTGGGGAAGGGTACAGAAAAATGTCTGCAGCATTGAACGTCCCAACGAGCACAGTGGTCTCCATCAGTTGCAAATGGAAGATGTTTGAAACCACCACAGCTCTTCCTAAAGCTGGCCGCCCAAACCAAACTGAACATCGGGGGAGAAGGACCTTAGTCAGAGAGGTGACCAAGAACCTGATGGTCACTCTGACAGAGCTCCAGTGTTCCTCTGTGGAGATGGGAGAACCTTCCAGAAGGACAACCATCTCTGCAGCACTCTACCAATCAGGCCTTTATGGTAGAGTGGGCAGAAGGAAGCCACTCCTCAGTAAAAGGCACATGAAAGCCCACATGGAGCACCTAGAGTACTCTCAGACCATGAGAAAAACAAATTGTCTGGTCTGATGAAACCAAAATTGATCTCTTTGGCCTGAATGCCAAGCATCATGTCTGGAGGATACCATACCTGGCCAATACCATCCCTACAGTGAAGCATGGTGGTGGCAGCATCCTGGTGTGAGAATGTTTTTCAGCGGCAGGGACTAGTCAGGATCAAGGGAAAGATGAATGCAGCAATGTACAGAGAGACCCTTGATGAAAACCTGCTCCAGAGTGCTCTGGACCTCAGACTGGGGCAAAGGTTCACCTTTCAACAGGACAACGACCCTAAGCACACAGCCAAGATAACAAAGGAGTGGCTTCGGGACAAGTCTGTGAATGTCCTCGAGTGGCCCAGCCAGAGCCCAGACTTGAACCGGATTGAACATCTCTGGAGAGATCTGAAAATGGCTGTGCACCGACGCTCCCCATCCAACCTGATGGAGCTTGAGACAATCTGCAAAGAAGAATGGGAGAAACTGCCCAAAGATAGGTGTGCCAAGCTTGTAGCATCATACTCAAGAAGACTTGAGGCTGTAATGACTGCCAAAGGTGCTTCAACAAAGTATTGAGTAAAGGGTATGAATACTTATGTACATGTGATTTGAGTTTTTTTATTTTTAATTCATTTGCAAAAAATATTTAAAAACGTTTTCACTTTGTCATTATGGGGTATTGTGTCTAGAATGTTGAGAAAACAAATGAATTTAATCAATTTTGAAATATGGCTGTAACATAACAAAATATGAAAAAAGTGAAGGGGTATGAATACTTTCCAGAGGCACTGTATATATATTGTTGTATAGATGCCAGAAAATGGAACTACTAAGAAGAAGGTTTGACTCTCTCCAGATGCTTCCCTCTGTGTGTCGTGAAGTGTCTCTCTGTCTTACTATCCTTACCGGTATGAAGTACAGTTCTGATTATGTTGCCAAGCTTTGTTAGTAATCAATAACATAAGTTACCAGAGATAATAAAGTATTATAAAATCAATAGAGGCAATTATAAAAATGGTAATAATAATATTTCATAGAAAGAAGATATGTGAACACTGAGAAGTATACTGCAGAGGTGAAGACATTGGAGAAAAGTATTTCCCTCTGTTATGTTCATGCATATTCTTCCTGTAATGAGCCTTTCATCCCTCTCTTTCTATTAACCATACTCTTGTCTTTTCCCTCTATCTGTCCTTTACAGCTATTGTAGATTTAACTCTGTTTTATATCTTCATCTTTTACCTCCTCCTCCATTCTAGTCTCACTTTTCCTTTTCCTGTTTTTCTTCTTCATTGGTGTACATGTTGTTATTGTTAGGCAGCGGCAGGGCTGCAGAGCGTCAAGAGAACAGTCCGTGATTGGATAGAACATGCATGAGTAAATAACCACAGGGAGTGTGTGCTTTTCAGTGCGCTGTGACACTGAACCCCATACTGACCTAGCTATATGGTGACCAACAGCATATGACCTACCCAAAGGCAAAATGTTATCCAATGTATTTTTTATCTGAATATGCCATTAATGTTAATTTGGCAATGTGCTCCAAGCAACCGTATTAATAAAATAGAAAACAGTACACTTATCTGTGATAATTATGTAAGAGTTATGGCCATGTGCGGCAAGGTCAGTTATGGTGTGCCGCAAGGATCTGTGCTCGGTCCTCTATTGCCCCTCGGTACTTTTATCAATAGTTACAAACTAGGTTTTTATTTCAATGCAGTTGATACTAATTTTACATTTATATTCAAACACGATGTTTGTTGTTAGCTGGTAAAATGGAAGAATGCAAATCTGAAATTAAGCAATGACTGTCATTGAAATTCCTTTTTTAAAATGCTGTAAAAACAGAAATGCTAATTCTTGTTCTGACAGTGGAATTTAATTTTGTGATCTAATTGTAAAAATAACTACCTCCATCATTTCACAAAGCCCTTGGTGTGATGGTGTCCATGTTGACTCTTATCTCTCCTTTGAACAACATATATTACTAGGGCAGTATATTTCCATATACAAAACATTGCTTAGTTTCTCCCCATTCTTTCCATAGCTGATGCCGACACATTGCAAACTAGACTTGATGACGGCAATACAGTTTTCTCTGGCTTATGTTTATCAACTATTGACAAACTACAACATGCAAACAATACTGCTGCTAGCATATTAACCAAAACTACAAAATGTTATCATATCACCCTTATACTTATGTCATTACATTTGCTCCCAATATATGCTAAAGCACATTTCAACATTCTCCTTGTAACTCATACAATATTGTAAAGAATTGCACCATCTTACCTATAACCTCTAGTCGCTCGTCTTAAACCAGCTAAGGCTTTACGATCTCACTGGTCTCTTAACTATTCCAAAATTAAATTAAACATCTATAGTTGGTGGGGCCTTTTCTTAGTCCATCCTTTTGAGGCATGCTTTGTGATAAAGGGCTATTTTAAACGTGTACTTGAATGGCCAGTTCCGTTTGAACGTGCTCAGTCAGGGCTCTCTGCATCAATAAAGGTTAACATTTTAAATGTCTGTTCTACTGAGGACACAAAGTCACAGTCCTCCTTTCTCCAGTACGCAGTTTTGACGTCATACTCATCCTTTGTGGGCACAATCAGCAGATAACGATGCCATGGAAAACCCAAATGCAGTTAGTGGCAAACTGTCTTTAATTTAGAGCAGAGCTGCTGTCTTTCAGTTTGTACAAAAAAGGCATAATCTAATTTCACGTAATTGGGATGTGAACAAACTTTTTTTTTACTGCAGGGTGGAACAAAAGCAAACCTTCCACTCTTTGTTTGCCCTCTGCCAGTGTGTGTGCTGGTACACAATGTTTCTGTGTTTTGAACGTCTGAGAACCAAATGTCTTCACAAGAATGGAAGAGTCATCTCAAATCAGATTATTCGTTTTTCTAAAGAAAAGGACCTTAGTGTGCTTGTCATCCTTCTTGCATCTTTTAATAGAAAGAATAATAGACAGATAAATACCTAAGGTACTGTATATTATTATGATTACTGGCTCTGGAGGCCAACATTACTTTATCTTAAGCATTACAGTATTTTACAATGTAAAGTACCTTTAAGTGTGGCTTTTATTGTGAAAGGTAAAAATGCAGGGTGTCAGGCTGTAAGGTGCTGCCCTGGAAAACAAATAAAGAGTATTTGCTGTTTTGGTTTTGTTTGGACTACGGGGCCTCTGTGTTTTTATTAGGTGGACACTGTTAATAGCAAGGTGCACTTCCGCAAAAAAAGCCTCATAATATAAGCTTTAATTAGGCAAAATATAAAACAATTATATTAATCTTGGATATAAGATTAGTTCAGTTATCCAGATCTGGCCATATTAGCTGATTTAGACGAATATGCACAACCAATCAGACGACAGCGGCGCAAGCTAACAGGGGACGTTACCATAGAAACAAAACTTAAATGGCTTAAGATGGTTCTCATCACGCTTAAATGCCAATCACTATCCCCTCACACAACAACAAATCTTGTATATTTCTGTTTACATTAGAGAAAAAGGTTTGGTAAGAAATGTACTAGAAACACAGGCCCTAAAAGAACATTGTACATGATACAAATGTGTGTGTATTGTACTCTATGTGCAGAGGCTGCTACAGTCCTGTCATGATGAACAATGTCATGTAAAAGAGTCGTTCCATCTGTAAAACAAACCGGTTTGTGGCCAAACATCTCTAATTTGCAATCAGCACGATCTCATTTAACTGCGACTCCGTGAAAGACAAGCTCCTAATTCAATTCATTTCAATTTAGATTCCACAGATTAAACTCATTCTTCATGTTTTGTTCTGCCCATAATTGTGTAAGCGAAAAAAGAAAATCTCAAAGATTGTTTTTTTCCCCCTGCAGGGTAAAGTTACTGTCAAATACAGAGAAAAACAGTTTGAAGGGAAGATATATAAACAGGCTGACGGAGCAGAAAACTAGACGAGATGTAAACACAATAAATTGGTGACAGACAAAGAGAGGAGCAATGGAAATGAAACAGAGGGAGGAGAAAGGACACAGAGAGTGGAAGTGAATATCAAAGAAAGAAACATTATTCCTTGTTTTTTAATGAGGACTCAAACGTCACATCTAAGTATGTAAAGTCTTACATTTCAAAAATGTCAACTTGGATGGGACTTTTAACAAACAATTGACTTTGTGCGTCATCTGTACAGCTTTGTATCCACAATGTTTGTCACACAAACGACCTATATCAAACGTAAGTCTGATTAATGAAAAAAGTGAGTTGTACACAAAGTTTTCCCCAACAGCCTAATGTAACAGTAACTAACGCTAAAAAATATAAGGGTATTACAGGCTATACAGTATAACGTATGATTGTTCTGTCAAAGAACTACTAGTTCCGACAGAAATGAAATAAGACGATAAACAGCTGAGAGCAGAGCTACGGCACTGCGAAATTATGGCCCCGCCCGCTTTCTGGTATAAAACAAAGAACCAGAGCCAAGCGGAAAAAATTGTTTGCCTAAGAGCTGCTGTGTCGTATATTACACGTCAAACATCAAAAAGATCCAAAGTTCTGATTTGAATATACTTTTAAAAAAAACTGAAAAAGGACAATAAAAGAAAAATATCTGTGTCTTCAGGCCACCACAGAGAGGGCAGAGATCGGTCAGTCAATACTTCTACATCTGTGGAAAACACTTCTTCACAGCTTAATTATGATGCTAATAAGGTTAACGTCAATTGTCAAAGTAAACAGTTGTAATGTTAAAAGTAAAAGTGGTGACTATAGATCAGGGGTGCCCAATACGTCGATCGCAAAGGTAGGTAGATCGCATGGCATTGAAAAAAATAAATGAAAAAAATAAATGAAAAAAGCGCGCCACAGTTTCTCCGCCGCTTCGAGGTTCCGGTGCTTGCAGTCCACTAGCACCCCCCCCCCCTCCGCGCGCGCGCGACACACAGGGCCTCACCACATGACTTTGGGCAGGGGCGGCCCTGTAGGTAGATCCCTTTGACTTGGTCATTTTAAAAGTAGCTCCCAAGCTGAAAAAGTGTGGGCACCCCTGCTATAGATGCTGCATTGAGATATAAAACAATGACAAGCCAAGTAAATCCCAGTTTGAGTGTTGCTCCCAGCCACTCGTCCACCGGCAGACTGACAGGACGTTGATTCTTTATAGAGTTTAATTTAACTATATATATACGCAGATCATCGATCTCCAATGACAATATTGTATGCCTGACTGACTATTGTAATTAGGCTTCTTGTAGATAAAAAAAAATATGCATGGTATTCTTAATTGTTTGATGTGTTTATTGAAAACCTCAGAATCTGTGTTTACCGCCAGTGAAATCAAATTTAGCACAAATTCATAATTTGTATTCTCTGCCAGAAAAGTAACATGCTGAATTTTGACAACGCAAATTGTTAACCCAAATACTGTATGACCCAAGTGTGCTGCTGAGTTAAAACACAAAATATACCAAATTATAGTTCTGAAGGATTTCTTATAACCCGGAGAAATATGTTGACAATAAGACTGACAATCCTTGATGAAAGAAAGAGTTTCATTAACGTGTATGTGTTAGTTTACGGAGGAAGAAAATAAAACATTCAAATGGAATCTCTTCTTTAAAAAAGAAGAGTTAGTGTTGCTTGTAGAAGCGGAAGAGGGGGAGAGGGAAAACGTGTTGACACCAGCCCACAGGGTTCCTACATTTGGGCGAATAAAAGACTTGTTCCAGTCTTGTTTTGACTGGCCCGGCTTGTCAGACTAATAAATCAGACAGCAGCAAGTTTGTAAAAAAATAAAACCTGCACGCTTACTGCGTTGTTTACGTGGCAGGCCAGAAGCTTTCTTCCAGTCTAAGAGTTTAAATAATGTAGTTTTTTTTTGTCATGCAAAAAAAAGCTGTTGCAGAGACGAGGGGTTTGGTTTATGCTTAGATGTTAGTCACATTTAGATGTGAAACATTTATCTGACGATTTTGTCAGCTTATCTCAATGCAGCTAAACCAACATGAACCTTCTAGTCATGGGATTACCTCACTGTTCAGCTAGTGTAAATACTTCACTTTCTTGCTTAAATACATTTTAGCCAGCCTCAAGGAAGGTTATTTGTTCCAGAAGTCAAAGGAGACAATGTTATGTCGTACAAGGAGATATCACACACTAAAAATGTCTCTTAAAAATATAGTGCTATCTTTCAAATTGTGTGCTTCTGTACTTACATTTGCTGTTTTGTGTGCATTTGTGTGTCCAAATGCAAAGTATGGAAAAATGCAACAAGTACCAAGATGGTGTGTAACGTTAAAAAAGTTCAATGTGGAACGCAGCACACTTCTGGGACTCAATGATTGCCATCTTGGCTACATAACGGAAGCCCATTTGCAGTTGCATCAGTCAACACAGTGCTATACAAATACATTCTGTTAACAGTACACAACATGAATTGTACTAAGGGAAGTAACCAAATTGAGAAACATCATAGGATAGTTTTTTTTTTGTGTTTTTCTGCCATTTTGAAAACTGAAGTTCAATAAAAATACAGGGAGAAAACCGATAGATAAGGAGAAAGGTGAGCATAGTTTTCTTACAGTTTTCATCCTGTGCGACGCACTGCAGGGGGATTCCGAAGAAGGAAGTGTAGGAGTCATTGTACCAAACCAGCAGCTCTGTTCCTCTGGGGATATCCATACACGCTCTGTAGAAGATACAAGACCTGCAATAACACACAAACACATTCATTTGAAAAAGTGTCATACAAATAAGGTTTCGCTACTTTTGCTATCTTATAAATATTTTGAAAAATCTATATGCAGAATGCGAAAAAAATATTACAACAAATCTTAATCTAAACCTCTGAAGGTAACTTTGGGATTGTAGTCTTTGCAGACCATTAACATGCACAAAGACCTTTATAACACACTACATTCTCATCTGAGGACCATGAATTTCGACAGCTAGCGTTAGGTCTATCTGGATAACTCACTTAATCAAAGTATGTGTCTGACGTTATCATCATCCTTAAACTCTGCCTCTGACAAGGCAAAAACAAACCGCTGACAGGACTTTGTGACGCGCTGGTGACGCTGTCCAGGTCTGATTTTGTAATTTTTCTGTCTGATAACAACTCGATTTCACATCTGACCTAACCCAAATGATTAATGGGAGATATCTGGTGTCTCTCACTTTGTTCGGACAGATTAATGACCATGATGTATAGTTCAAACACGCTGCCATTTAGATGACTGGTTCCTGGGTCACTCTAACACGGAGACAACACTCTATCCGTCCAAACATATCATTCTAACAACAACATTTAAAAGATTGTTCCCACATGTTTTTTTGTCCAAATTACAAAGTTGTCAGACTTATAGGATTGTAACTGGCCAAAGCGCCTCGTAGCCAGGAGACTAATTACTCAGCAGACAGCATCAGACAACCACGTAAAATGAAAATAATTTAAATGTAATCGTTAACTGAGTTTTAATGTCAACATAATTCAAAACACATCGGCCTTCATTTGTGAGAAAGGTTCACTAATTAAGTTTGCCTTTACGTTACTAAAGCATCTCTTGATGCAATCAAAAGCCCCATTTGACCAAAAGACTATTAAACTATGTCCAAAATCTGAGCCAGACTGGAGGGGGAATGCCAGCTGTGTGACATTTGAAAAAGGAAGACAACCAGAGGGAGCAAATAAAAGAAAGTAGAAAAAGGAGTAGAGAAATAAGGAAATTATGAATAAATATGCAATTTTGGAAAATAATATAAAACAAGTCTCTTTTTTTCCTTTACAGTTTTCCATGTAAAGTTTCCTTTTGTCGATGCTTTTAAGTGGATGTGTACTCTTCTTAATGTATGTAAAAGTGTCTACAGTTGTGCCAGTATACCGTTTTGTTCTACGATATTATATTTTTCAGTAAATACTTCACTGGTGAATGTTATAAAAACAGCGGTTGCTTAAATGAGACTAAACGTCATCACGCCGACGCAAGTCAGCCTTTGGCTTAGCAGT
The DNA here is from genome assembly GCA_031216635.1 of Dissostichus eleginoides. Lineage (NCBI taxonomy): Eukaryota > Metazoa > Chordata > Actinopteri > Perciformes > Nototheniidae > Dissostichus > Dissostichus eleginoides. The sequence goes on from CM062269.1 coordinate 33,335,416, forward strand.
GGTAATGTACATCCATGTGACAGCCATGTAGCTTGTTTATTAGCTAGCGTTAGCTTTTCCTTCCGGAGATTGCATTTATGCTTCAAAAATAACATAGTGGTGTTAATATGTGGAGATTATGTTAGGTAACGCCCTCTTGTTAATTAATAACAATTATAGGGCCATTTTAATTATTTATTATCAAAGACTTGACATGCTTAAATAATAAAATATTGTTTTTACCAAAGCAAGTTTTGGAGACTTGGAGCTTTTTGGGAGTATTATCCAATGAAATCCTTCTAGTTTTAAGCCAAAAGGCATACATTTGCCAAACACTTAACACCCCACCAAGGCCATCTAAAGATCAATGGCAAACTTTGACATTTAAAACAATATATATTTATACATTTCAACACTAAAAGTACTCTTTCGAAACAGTTACATAAAAAAAATTCCATTAGTACAGATTTGGATACAACATCAGAGCGTGGAAAATGGATACGGACACAAGCTAACACAATTGTGAACACATCCATTTCCCCAAAATACTTTTTTGAGAAGTCGAAATGAGCCATCCTGAAGATCTGTGTTTTCAGAGTGTGCATGTGTTTTATTAGTTCTTTCCACACCAGGGAAGGGGTGTGGTGCTGTTGGATCCATGTAAAAACACATTCAGGAGGGATCGGGCTGTAAATCAAACATACCCGATGACCTCCCATGATGAAAAATGAGACATGTAGCGGCTTGTATGTATTTCAAACATACGTCTTTAATACATACATGCTGCTACATTCAGGCGAGGCTGTGTTATAAATCAAACATATCCAGCAGGCTCTCAGGTATGAAAAACAAAGACCCCTGCTGCCGTTCAGCAGCGCGGTTGAGTGTAAAACTGTTCGTCTGGCACATCAGCGGGACCAGTACCAACAGCGCTTTGATCTTTCCTCTGTATGTTTTCACACAAAGCAAACATTGATTTATGATCAGCTTTTACATTATAACACAAACAAAGTGTGAGGTCATAAATGAATACATTTTATTACCTTACGGTGTAGCGATGTGTATACACGAGTGCTGTCTATCGATTATGATATGTAATCGCGTTAATCACAATAATAATGTGTTAACGCAACTTAGTTTAAACAACGCTACGCACACACGCTCTGGGACCCTCGGCTTGCTCCTTAGTTTGTGAAATGAGGAAGCGATGGAAAAGTAACATTGTGGATGGCGAGCAGAAAAATCCTCAAACGGAGAAAGAACAGTTCAGCTTCAAACCCCCGCCTAATGGTTCACTCCACAACACCAACGTTTAATTTAATGTCAACGTGAATGAGTTACAACTGAAGTACGTCAAGTATTCCACACCCTTACAGCCGATACAGAGATAATTTTCCTTTATTTATTGATTTATATTTGGTATTAGCCAATAATCTGAATCTATAAAGTAACTAAAGCTGTCGGAGAAATGTTGTGAAGTAAAAGGTGAGTGGACATTTTAAATGGCATGATAAAGTATCGCTAAAGTACATTTACGTCAAGATTAACTACAGTACAATTTTCCAACATACAAAATATGCGCACCCTTCAAAAGTTTTCTAGTTGACATCCCATGTAAAACACACTAATCTATTACTCTGATGCTGAATAAGCATCACAGAGCGTGTGTATTGCCCAGGCTTAGCACAAGATTCCCACAGCAATTTGTATCAAATAGAAACATTAAATAAATCAAAAGGGAATGCAGCTCAGGACTGACTGGAATTGCAAGAAGGGAGAGTACTTTTCCGGTACTTTAACTGGAAACTTGATACTCATCTGTACTGATAAAGGAAGCTCATGTCCAGAAATGTGTTTGGGGATTTTTTCTTTATTTGAAAAGACAATAACCTGGAAGGGGCTTTTTCAATGGGGTTGAACCCATTTCCTAACTTTGCTGAATAGGATCAAGGAAATCATAATACTGTCATCATCACCTACTCTATCTGTTGCTGTTTCCTGGTATGGACAAGTTTTTCCGGTTATTCGGAGCATTGATCAGAAGTGCACTCCCATGTCTGGTACCGCCTCCAGGTTATTTTTTTATTTTGTTTTCCTCAAGTTTCAGCTAATAGCTCTGTCTATGGGAGTGCAATTCCTTCAATGTAAATATAGCATAAAAAAGTACCGTGTACCTTGTGCAACTGCTTTTAAGATCACTTGATCTGTTCCTGGATTAAGCACTACTGATTAAAATCCTGCAAGGTGACGTTTAGGTTTTGAATCCATGGCTGGGCATTTGATATGCGAGGGAGGGCCAAAAGTTAAAAGAATAATAGGTGGCACGGGCACAACAGTTTATTGAAATTGCTGATTAATAAGAAGCATTTCTCCCTGTCTATATGTAACATATGTGCATCTTGAATTTCACTGAACTGAAAACAACATAGTTCATGACATATTAACTTGAGAAATGAAATTGCAACTTTCTGGGGCATTGCCAATCTGTTGACCCGGTTTCGGGCCAGCAAATATATATAACATAAACAACCAGACTACTGTACCTAGACCTCTGTAAGGGAATAGCTCCCGCACTGCCATATCCCATCTTCTTTTACATAGCTTGCATCTTTTCTTCTTACTTGCGCACCTGTGTGTTTGCAGCCTTCAAGAGGTATTTGTCTATGTGTTGGCCCTACCCTTTATTTTATTTGTTGTCTTACCGGCTCGTCTTGGATACTTTGACTTTAGACTTGGGACGTGAGAAGTAATGCAGCAAGATTCTTGTTCTGGTGAGTACAATAAACTGATCATAAATGCAACAAATAACGAATGAGAAGTATACAAATGTAGATGGAAAGCCAATAATGGCAACAATGGTTGAAGGTCAGTAGGTGTGAAGATTGTTAGATGAATTAAAACAGCTCCGCCAATTACAATCAAAAGGGAAAATGATAGCGCAGCAAAATGAAAGCTTACAATATGTACATGATTTCCATCGTTATTACTGTAATATCAATGGCAATACAAAATAAATAAATAGCTTTCGGTAAAAGGTTTCTATTATTTTATCGGACCTGCTCTATTTAATGTATTTTGTGAATAATGCTATCCAATCGCATACAAGGTGACATGGTTTAGTTATTAATGAAAGCACTGTATGCATTGTAATGGTTTTCAGTGATAAAACGTGAGATGAAATCTGTGCTATACAAGAATGTCACAAAGAGGCTATGATGCAGTCCGAACAGAATGTTGAAAAGCAGAATATTGAGTAAACAACAGCCAGACCATTTTGTTCCTCTACTGCAGGGGTGTCAAGCTCAATTTCATTGCAGGCCAAATCAGCATTATGGTTGCAGTCAAAGGGCCGGTTGTAACTTTAAGACTATATAAATATACATATGTAAATATATAATATATATTAAATGATGTATTATATTACATTATTGGCTCTGCATTGGATTATTATCAGTTCTGGTAATAACTTCCTAAATAACTACGTCTGAAAGCAGAAGTCTAGGGCAAATAATTGAAAGCAAATATTCAACAATAACACCAATTGTATTGTATATTATATTCTTTGCAAGCTCTTGCGGGCTACATCAAATGAAGTTGTGGGCCGGATTTGGCCCGCCGGCCTTGAATTTGACACCCCTGCTTTAATGTTCAAAAAGCTGTTTATTTTTCTCATACTGCCTGTGCTGCAGCACCTCTTTTCACCCTGTCTGAAACCAGAGCCCAGTCTGCTCTGATTGGTTAGCTCTTCCATTGGAATAACCGGCCTCGCCTTTTCCTGTTTATCCCATTAGTACTTGTTCAGAGTTTTGTGAAGTGTCCTGCATAACCAGCATATTGTTACTTAAAATAACTAACACATTATGGCATCCCTTAACTTCATTATAACTTTGTTTTCTTAAACCCAAGGCATCAACTGCAGCAACATAAGTGGAATTTCTCAAAAACAAAATGGCTCGATCAGCACGTGGTAAGTAAAGTAGTCACTACCTTGCATGACATGATCTGATATGAAGTTGGCAATGACAAAAAAGAATGAAGGCAGCAGACCAAAATTATTATAAGACAGTTCTGGGAGTGTGTTATTAAGACCTCCAAAAGCATCAGTCCTGACTTAACCAGCTGCCTTGCCTGACCATGTTCAACACTTGTTGTGTATGACATGAAACTAACTGTGTACAAAAAGTTGCATTCAAATATTTACTAGTAAACTGTGCAAGTCTTGACCGTTGAATACTCGCTGTTGGAGGGCCTAATAACCAACTCCCATTCCCCACTTGTTGGTTTGGAAAGGCACTTTCAAGTGGTTTAGGGATGTCTCTATTTGGAATGTAGCCTGTGTGTTTCAATCCAAACTTCTCGTTCTTCTCGAGTCGTTCTATGTGTGTGTCCCTCTGGCTAGCTAATGTCGCTGCTATTGTTTGCACTGTTGTTGCTGTTACTGCTTTTGGCTGCTAACTAGCAGGTCTTTTTTTATGTTTTTTTTCTCATTGTTTTACAGCATCGGAACTCAGGATTGCAATATTTGGAAGAAATCCAAATGAAAAGACAACACTAAGTAACTTCATTACTGGAAAAAAAGACAGTTCTTCAAAAATGTCAAAGCAATTAAACGTCCAAGGAGAATGGAGGAAAAAACCTTTCAAAGTTCTGAAAACTGCAGACGTCTTCAGTCAGCCTGTAGATAAAGTTAAACACGGGTTAAAGACATGTGTGTTTAATTGCCCCCCTGGACCAAATGTTCTGCTACTGTTAGTGAACCCTTCTGATTTTACTGAGCAGGATAGGCAACAAATCAAGATCTTCATGAACTTCTTTGGACCAGATGCTTTTAAATACGCAATGGTCATCATAACACAAAATTGTGGGCAAGGGAATCCTTCAGTTAATCAACTCATCCAAGACTGTGAACAAAGGCAACATATAATGGACTTTGATGAAGATAATTTTCCTGAGTATGATCACCAAGAACTGATGGAGAAAATGGAGAACATAGTGGATGAAAACAGGGGACAATATTTAACCTACACTGAAGACACAGGTCCCATGGGAGCAGCTGAATGCATGAAACCACCTCTAAACCTGGTTTTGTGTGGGAGACATGGAGGCTGGAAGACTTCAGCATCCAATGCTCTTCTGGGAGAAAGAAAGTTTGGTCCACATGTTGAATCATCAGAGTGTGTTAAAAGGCAGGGAGAGGTTTGTGGACGTAGGGTTACCCTGGTGGAGCTGCCTGCCTTGTCTGGAAAACCTCAGGAGGCAAGAAAGAAAGAATCATTGGAGAGCATCTCCCTCTGTGATCCTGAGGGCGTCCATTGCTTTGTCCTGGTCCTGCCTTTAGAACCCCCAAGTGAGGAAGACAAGCAAGAGCTAGAGACCATCCGAAACACGTTCAGCTATAGGATCAATGATTTTACCATGATTCTTTTCCTTTCTGATGCAAATCATAATGTTAGGAGGTTTCTACACGAAAACAGAGACATCCAACAACTCCTTCTGACCTTTGGTGGGAAATATACTTTCTGCAACATTAAGAACAAGCAGTCAGTGTCTGAGGTTTTACTTTCTTTGGAAAATATGAGAGCTGTTGGATCCAGTGGCTTCACAAAAGGGATGCTTCCTAAGCTTGTAAGACGTGCAACAAATGCGGAGCAATATAAAAGTCCCAGTAACTTTCAAAGGATGACTCCGAATAGAGCATCTTTTGCAATAGGGACACATGGGAACAGGGAATTTCTCAAGCAGGTTCAGGAGAAACAGCCTCCCAAGCCTCCAATTGTCCCGCGTAGACACCCTCTCAGGAAGGGGCCTCGTACAGACTGTCTCAGGATGATGCTGATTGGGAAAACTGGCTGTGGAAAAAGTGCCACTGGGAACACTATTTTGGGCAAAGAATGCTTTACTTCGAAGATTGCTCAAAAGTCAGTAACCAAGCATTGCCAAAAAGGAACAGGAGAGATTGACGGGCGCTCTGTTGCTGTGGTCGACACCCCTGGTTTGTTCGACACAGCTCTGTCAGAAGATGAAGTTCAACGTGAGTTTGTGAAATGCATCAGCATGATGTCTCCTGGACCTCATGTGTTCTTACTGGTGCTGCGGATCGGCCGATTTACACAAGAGGAAAAGGACACTGTGGAACTGATCAAGGAGTTTTTTGGCAAGCAAGCAGAAGATTTCATCATTGTTTTATTCACCAGAGGTGATGAACTTGAAGACCAGAGAATTGAGAGTTACATACAAGAAGATGAAGATAACTCCTTAACAAGACTGATAACTGAATGCGGAGGAAGATACCATGTCTTCAATAACAAAGATCGACAGAATCGTACTCAAGTCAGCCAACTCCTGACCAAAGTTGAGTCAATGATAAGGAGAAATGGTGAGGGCTACTACACCTCAGATTTGTGGGACCTAGGAAGAAAACATCAAGAAGAAATGCCAGAAAAGGAAAGAAACTTAAAAAAGGAAAAATCGAAACTGGATCAAGAAATAGAGAGAGCCAAAGAAAAGGAGATAGAGATGGAGCAGAAGAAGAGGACATTCGAAAGGGAAAGGAGAGAAGAGCAGGAAAGGAGCAAGAAAATGCAAGAGGAATTCAAAAAACTGTGGAAGCAAAAGCTTAAATCTCTGGAAAAAAAAGATCTCAAAGTCTACGAAGAAAAAATTGCCCGAGAGGAAGAAAACAAGGACAAACAATATCAGGAAGGTGATATAATCGGAAGTGAATATGAGGACATTGAGGAAAAAGGAAAGGAAGAAATAATGAAGAAAAATGAAGACAAAACATTCAGAAAGGTGCTTGATGACAAGAAAGAAAAGGAAATGGAGGATCTGAAGCAGCAACAATACAAAAATGACGTGATGATTATGCTGCTTAGTAGGAACAAAGTTTACGGGAGAGACCTAAAGAAATTGAAGAAAAAACAAGAAGAAGAAATGAATAAGTTGAAGTTGAAAATTGTTTTGCACAACAGAGAACATAAACAAATCAGTGACCTAGAGAAAACACATGAAAGGCAATTAAATAACTGGATAGAGGAACATTTCAAGAAAGCAGTCGAAGACAAGGGATGTAACATTTTATGAGATGTTTTTGCAATGCTCCCCCATTGGCATACCTGGCACCCCGCCCTACCCACCCTCGACACCTCCATTCATATATCCATCCATATATAACTGCACTGCTTCAGTCACCCATGGTGTCCCCAATGGCTCTTTACTTGGTCCCCTGCTTTTTTTTCTTTTCATTACTGCCTCTTGGACAGATTCTTCATCACAATAATCTTGTGTTTCATTTTCATGCTGATGACACCCAGCTTTACCTCTCCACACAAACTATTTCCGCAGCGACACAGTCCACCCTCACCGCCTGACAATAAAACATGGATGCAAAACATTTTTTTCAAACTAAACTGCAACAAATCTGAAATTCTTCACCATCGGCCCAAACTCACTTACTCTACCAAAGATGTTCTACTTAATATCAAGAGCTCTATTCTAAAAACCTGTACTCATGTCCGTAACCCTTGCATTGCTCTAGACCCCACTCTCTCCATACTCTGCGCTTTTACCGCAACATGAAAACTGCCTTCTTCCACTCAAGCAACATTGCCCGTATCCAACCCTTTATGTCCTTCACAGCTGACACTGAGAGCTATGCATTCATTATATCCAGACTTGATGCAACAGCATTTGATGTTTTACCTGCTTACATTCTAAAAAAACTAAATGATATCCAAATCTCTACTGCCTGCATTCTCAGTTCCAACCGCTGTTCTTTTCCCCTATCCTCCATGACCTCCACTGGCTGCCGATCATATACGGGATTGACTCTAAAATATTACTCACAGCAAAGCCATCAACAACCTTGCCTGTGGCTAAAAATCGATGCATCAAGATCACATATATATGTTTTTGTTACTCTAGGAATGTCTATTTTTTACACAATAATTACCGCTAGCAAATATCCAAGCTTACATAGTAAATATTTTTGTGTTATTCTTTTGTTCAGTCATGTTTATAATAACAGAGAGTTCTTACTGCTTTCACTTCAATATATGAAAGTATACATCCCTTATTTAGTCATTTATAATGTGGATTCTCCGCACAATGTGTATTTTTATTGATTATGTTGCGTTGTTTTTGTGCTATTTAGTTTTTTGATTTGTGTTTTGTGTACGGTGACCTTGAGAGCCTTAAAAGGCGCCTTTATAAATAAAATGTATTATGATTATGATTATTATTATTAATATGAAAATATACTGTTTTGTTACCTGTACACACTTTAACATTAGGGAAAATGTTTCATAAATGTTTGAATTGTAACATTTGTTTTCCAAGAGCTGATGCACAAACATCTATAAGCATGTTTTACAAAGTACTATGATGTTGTTCGGATTTTACTACACAATATTTGAAAATGATTTCTTATTACATTTACAGAGGGTAATGAATACTTACTAATGTGTTGTACATAAATGTGGCAGAGCTGCAGCTTACTTGTTGAATAATTGGATTACATTTGCTGCACCTATTTTTTTATATCCGCTGCCACTGTTGCCTATTTTTTGGGTAAAAACAGGTTTTTTTTAGGTGTCATATTTCATTATAAAGGTTTATTGTCTTTAAGTGCGTGCCGGGTATATGAACATACTGCAATGCCGTGTCTTCTGTTTTCTTACTTACACTCATAGCTGTGAAGTGCAGTGGACTTGTTTGTAACACCTTTTGACGTGTGGATTCTACACTAGTTTTTTACACTTTTATATTAAAGATCACTAACAACTGACTGAATTTTTTTTGATATAAAATGTCTGTGATTGTATACATAGTGTGTGTGGAGAGATGAAAAGATTGAGTATTACAAATGTCTTTTTTTAATCTGTAATACATTTTATGTCAACCAGAATCGTAATCAATCAGTGAAACAGCATTTAACGCACGTTTAAAGACACAATCCTGCGGGGGTCTCAGGTAGTATTTTATCCAATGCCTTCTTTGGTCAAAAAGTATGCTTGAAAGCAGTGGGGATAAGATTTTCTTTCTCCCGTTTGTTTGTTTTTTTGCTGGGAGATCTAAGTAGCTGAGTGACATTGTCGGATGTGTGATAGCATCAGATATTTTTCCAGTAAAGCAGTTGTTTCGGAAACAGTTCTAAATTGGTTTGAATCCTACTTAAAGGACAGAAAAAACTTTGTTTCTATAGGTAAATACACATCTGAGTTGACAAATATGACATGTGGGGTAACTCAAGGCTCCATCTTGGGGCCTCTTCTCTTTAAAATCTACATGCTACCACTGGCTCAGATAATGAAAAACAACAAAATAAGTTACCATAGCTATGCGGATGACACACAAATTTACATAACTATTTCACCAGGAGACTATTCTCCAATTAAAACACTGAGTAAGTGCATTGAACAAATCAATGACTGGATGTGTCAGAACGTTCTCCAATTAAACAAAGATAAAACTGAGGTAATGGTTTTTGGAGCCAAGGCAGAACGTATGAAAGTTAACGCTGAGCTTCAGTCTGCAATGTTCAAAACAACAGATAAAGCCAGAAATCTAGGTGTAGTCATGGACTCTGACCTGAGTTTCAACAGTCACATTAAAACAATGACTAAATCAGCCTACTATCACCTAAAGAACATATCTAGGATTAAAAGACTAATGTCACAGCAGGATTTGGAAAAACTTGTCCATGCTTTTATCTTCAGTAGACTCGACTACTGTAATGGTGTCTTTACAGGTCTCACTAAAAAATCTATTAGAAAGCTGCAGCTGATTCAGAACGCCGCTGCTCGAGTCCTCACTAACACTAAGAAAGTGGATCACATCACTCCAGTTCTGAAGTCTTTACACTGGCTTCCTGTGTGTCAAAGAATAGATTTCAAAAATATTGCTGCTGGTTTATAAAGCTTTGAATGGTTTAGGCCCAAAATACATTTCTGACCTACTGCTAAATTATGAACCATCCAGAACGCTCAGGTCTTCAGGGACTGGTCAGCTTTCTGTCCCCAGAGTCAGAACTAAACATGGAGAAGCAGCGTTCAGTTATTATGCTCCAAATATCTGGAACAAACTCCCAGAAATCTGCCGGTCGGCTGCAACTCTGACTACTTTTAAATCCAGGCTGAAGACTTTTCTTTTTGCCGCTGCTTTTAATTGAACTATTCACATCTTAAACTGCACTGTAACTTTTATCCATGTATTTTTTCTTTTAATGTTTATTTTATTATCTTTGCTTTTTAATGACTGATTTTAAATGCCATTTTCTTAATGTCTTTGTAAAGCACTTTGAATTGCCTTGTGTTGAAAGGTGCTATATAAATAAACTTGCCTTGCCTTGCCTTGTTGGCAAATACATAATTCTTTCTGAGACTTCACCCAACAATGCTACGGGAAATATGTAAGGGCATAACTTTGCTTCAGGGCAACTATGAGTTGACAACAAACTCGAGCTGTACCAATTATTTTGTGACAAACTGTGGCTCAAAAGGGGCATTCATGGTTTAGAGTTAATATGATTCATACATTCATGGTACAGCTCAGCTCATGTGCCTCCCTTTGCAAAACGGAGTTATTTAACAGGAGCCAATATGGTATCTTTAATGTGTACCACATATTTGTCATCTATACCTGTCCCCAGCTGCACTTCCCCGCCATGTGAGCATTTTCAGATTTTTCCTGGATATGCATGGTTAATTCAATTCAAGGAGAAAGAGACACGTTTCTCAACCACACCTATTCCACTCTTCAGCGAAGTTCCGAAAAAGGAGACAATGGAAAGTCCCCTGGTTTCCCATAAGTTGGCATACTATTTCACTTGTTTTCATCCACCAATAGTTTTTTTGCCAGGTTGTTGGCCCAGCCCCTTTGTTGTTGGCATACTAAGCCTTGAATGCTTTGAATTCATTTTTGAGCTGCGGCTTCAGATGTGACGAAACAAGATATTCCTTTCTGGTGAGTAGATCTAACAGATGATAAATGCGACTGGTTATGAGATTTATAACAATGCACATAATAAAACGTATTACGGTTCCCTAGAACCAACAACTTAGATTAATCAAAACAGTTTATTGATATCTGCACGTGTTTAACGTTCAGGCATGGGGATCTGACCTACCACACTGCTTCACTTTGAATTTGGACAGTATGCTGTAACACAAGATATGAAATGACTTCAAGCAACAATAGGATCAACTGCAATTAAAGATACAACAACTTCAGGTAAGTGTAGCATATTTGGCAATGGGAGGAGAGAATACTGTAAAGAAGAGAAATGTAGCAACCTGAAACCTGTCCCTATATGAAAAAAAAAAGAAAGTATTCTGCTTATAATTCATGATAATTATGCCAATCTTTTATTATGAAAACAATATAATTTGTTATGTTTAACTATTCAACATATTCCGTATATTTAAGACATATTTAATGCATAAGTTACGCATTCAAATGTATTTAACTGAACCCACTTTTTGCTGTTTATATAATACACTATGGTCATATTTATATCTAAAACAATGAATGCACACATATACCCTTAGGAAACCTTCTAATATTGTATTTCGCTATGAATATACCACACACTATTTAGATATTTTAACATTGTTAATCTATACATTCACAAATTAACATGGTTGGCTGATAGTCTAACATACAAGTGTTATTGAGATAAATATGTTTGAATGATTTGCTAAACTTGCAAGCGCAGGGGTTCTTATCCCATTAGGACTGTATATTGTCCACCAGTTAGTGAACTACCCAGAATAACCAGAATATTGTTTCTGAAAATAACAATGCTTGTAAGGGTTTTTTTTATGCCCCAACAGGCGCAACTACAAGTGGAATTCCTCTATCACAAAATGAAGAAATCAGCGTGTGGTAAGTCCAATTGGATTCATGAAATAAATATGTTCTGTCACTGATAAGACATTTTTTAATGAAATGCATGACATGATCAGAAATGAAGTTGACAAAGAAGAATGATGGCGGTGGGCCAAAGTTGGTATAAGACGATTGCTGGCTGAGAGAATCTATAGTAACTGAGTAATAATCCACAATAATGTGGATATTATCCTATCTAGTGAGTTTTAATGTTCATAAACTGAACTTTGCATTATCAAGAGTTCCGAGGAATGCTTTGGTTTTGTTCTTTCTACAAGTTGCATTGATAAAAACAAAAAAATATTTTACTATGAACAAAAAGGGAACAGACTTAATGGGCTATAAAGACTGTTTCCAAAATTGAGATTAACCAAAATTATAATAATAATAAAGATGTGTGCTAAAATGTAGTGTAGTAGTGTGTGTTTTGTAATCTGAGTTTCTCTGTGACGCCCTGCCATTTTAACTAGTTCAGTGTGCATGTGGGTTCCTCTAAGTGTGAGTCACCCTGGCTAGCTAATGTCACTGCTGTTGTTTGCCCTCTTGTTGTTGTTAACGCCCTTAGCTGCCAGCCGCAGGATAAGTATCACTATGTTAGAAATCTTGTAAAGCAATCCCTCAACCATCATCAGTTCTGAATTTTGTATTGATAACACTGAAATAATGATTAAACCTGGTTACAGCAACAGCAGCCAGCCGCAAACAAGCTTCAACCCAACCTGCCCAGCACCAAACACCAAACAAAGTGACATCAATAAAGAAAGCTAATAGTCGTCAAGACTTCTGATGTTTCCCGGATGATCTTATACATTGAAAAGAAACTCAAATGTTGTACAGTTTATGGCTAAAAGATTTTAGAATTTGGGACAAATTGGCACAATATCATCGGCATATACGACATTAAACTAAATATAATTCCCAAATTCATGTGCTTGCATTCATCATTACATTATATAACTTTCGAGTGGCTAAATGGAATGGACAGAATGATAATGGAAAGATGTAACAGCTGTGTCGTCCAAATATTATTTGTATTACATTAGAGCAGGGGTGGGGAACCTCCGGCGAGACCATTTGATACGGCCCTCGAGGTAACTTATAAACACACGCAAAAAAGAAAAAAATTAAAGAAATCTAGACCACAAAAAAATTAAACAAGCGAGTGCCTGTTTTTCCTGGCCAAGGTCAGGGTCCTTGAACACAACACGAGCCTAACGTGTCATCACGTGGTATATGTCTCGTCTGGCAGGGGTGCAGTTCTGACGGAGAGCACTAGAGCATCGCTCCGGCACTTCCAAAAATTGCAGTACCCATAAGGAGCCGTACACATGCCACAGTTTCTGCGTGGCTGTGTCTTTAGTTGAAAGCCCAGTGGCATCTATTCATCTGTCATACTGATCATACAGTCAATAACTTTGTTGTTATTAGCATCTGGTTAGCTAGCTATGCTAACGAATATAACAAGCTTTTTCTACAACCGGTGAGGTAAAGGCACATCTTTATATGATCATTATAGTTATAAAAAAATAAGAGAATAAAGTAAACAGGTATAAAATACTATATGACAGTAAAACAAAGTTGTTATTAATAAACAAGAATACAGTTTAAAAGGGGAGTGATTTGTAAAATATCCATAAAGAAAAATAAAATCTGCTTCCAGTTCTGTTTCATATGGGTGTTGAGAGAGGTATCCATAGAGCTCCTAATGTTGCTCTCAAAGTGCACCAGATTGATGCTTTTAACTTCAACATTTAAAAACAAATCTTCCTGGGGGAGCATGCCCCCGGACCCCCTAGAGGAGGTTAGGCCCCCCCCACTTAAATCATGTTCACATGGATATGAAACTAAATACATTTGCACACATCTTGTGTCCAAGATGTCCAAAATTGAAATGGCCCTTGATAGGAAAAAGGTTCCCCACCCCTGCATTAGAGGATACCTGTCCCTAAAAGTCTTTGAAAATAGATTTATAAGTGACATTAATGAAGGATTAATGATGATAATGATATTCCGTCATTGAGTCATGTTACTTTTTAATGCTTTTGTTCTCATTGTTTTACAGTGTCTGACCTCAGGATTGCGATATTTGGAAAAAATCCAAATGAAAAGACAACACTGAGTAACTTCAGCACTGCAAAAAGAGATGGTTCTCTCCCAAGAACCCCCAAAGCAATGTGTACATGCCGAGGGAGAGTGGAGGAAAAAACCTTTCACAATTCTGAAAACTGCAGACGTCTTCAGTCTGCCACTGGAGAGAGTTAGACATGAGATAAAGAAGTGTGTGTTTCAATGCTCCCCTGGACCAAATGTTCTGCTACTGTTAGTGAACCCTTCTGATTTTACTGAGCAGGATAGGCAAAAAATCAAGTTCTTCATGAACTTCTTTGGACCAGATGCTTTTAAATACGCAATGGTCATCATAACACAAAATGATGGGCTAGCAAATCCTTCAGTTAATCAACTCATCCAAGACTGTGAACAAAGGCAACATATAATGGACTTTGATGAAGATGATTTTCCTGAGTATGATCACCAAGAACTGATGGAGAAAATGGAGAACATAGTGGATGAAAACAGGGGACAATATTTAACCTACACTGAAGACACAGGTCCCATGGGAGCAGCTGAATGCATGAAACCACCTCTAAACCTGGTTTTGTGTGGGAGACATGGAGGCTGGAAGACTTCAGCATCCAATGCTCTTCTGGGAGAAAGAAAGTTTGGTCCACATGTTGAATCATCAGAGTGTGTTAAAAGGCAGGGAGAGGTTTGTGGACGTAGGGTTACCCTGGTGGAGCTGCCTGCCTTGTCTGGAAAACCTCAGGAGGCAAGAAAGAAAGAATCATTGGAGAGCATCTCCCTCTGTGATCCTGAGGGCGTCCATTGCTTTGTCCTGGTCCTGCCTTTAGAACCCCCAAGTGAGGAAGACAAGAAAGAGCTAGAGACCATCCGAAACACGTTCAGCTATAGGATCAATGATTTTACCATGATTCTTTTCATTTCTGATGCAAATCATAACGTTAAGAGCTTTCTACACGAAAACAGAGACATCCAACAACTCCTTCTGACCTTTGGTGGGAAATATACTTTCTGCAACATTAAGAACAAGCAGTCAGTGTCGGAGGTTTTACTTCCTTTAGAAAATATGAGAGCTGTTGGATCCAGTGGCTTCACAAAAGGGATGCTTCCTAAGCTTGTAAGAAGTTCAACAAATGCGGAGCAATATAAAAGTCCCAGAAACTTTCAAAGGATGACTCCGAATAGAGCATCTTTTGCAATAGGGACACGTAGAGAATTTCTTAAGCAGGTTCAGGAGAAACAGCCTCCCAAGCCTCCAATTGTGCCGCGTAGACACCCTCTCAGGAGGGGGCCTCGTACAGACTGTCTCAGGATGATGCTGATTGGGAAAACTGGCTGTGGAAAAAGTGCCACTGGGAACACTATTTTGGGCAAAAAATGCTTTACTTCCAAAGTTTCTCTAACGTCAGTAACCAAGCTTTGCCAAAAAGAAACAGGAAAGATTGACGGGCGGCCTGTCGCTGTCGTCGACACCCCCGGTTTGTTCGACACAGCTCTGTCCAACGACCAAGTTAAACAGGAGCTTGCGAAATGCATCAGCATGTTGGCTCCTGGACCTCATGTGTTCTTACTGGTACTCCGGATTTGTCGATTAACACAGGAGGAAAAGGACACTGTGAAACTGATCAGGGAGTTTTTTGGCAAGGAGTCAGAATATTTCATCATTGTTTTATTCACGAGAGGCGATGAGCTTAAAGACCAAACAATTGAAAGTTACATAGGAGAAGGTCCGGAGGACTCCTTAATGAAACTGATAACTGAATGTGGAGGAAGATACCATGTCTTCAATAACAACGATCCGAAAAATCGCACTCAGGTCAGCCAACTCCTGACTAAAGTTGAGACAATGATAAGGAAGAATGGGGATGGATACTACACCTCAGATTTGTTCCAAGGAGCTGAGGCCGCCATACGAAAGGAAATGGAGAAGATCATGGAAGAGAAGGAAGCAGAGATACAGAGGGAGCAGAGGGACTTGAAAAGAAAACATCGAGAAGAAATAAAAGAGAAGGAAAGAAAAATGGCAGAGGTCACATCTCAACTGGATCAAGAAAGAGAGAGAGCCAAAGAAAAGGAGAAATACATAGAGAAGATGGAGCAGGAAGAAGGCAAGAGAGAAAGAGAAAGAGAAAAGAGAGAAGAGGAGGAACGGAACAAGAAATTGCAGGAGGAAATCCAAAGACGCGAATGGGAACAAAGACTCGAAGGTCTGGAAGAAAAACTGTATTATCTATCAGAAAACAGTTCTGTTTCTGACTTAATGCCATTAATACAGGATAGAAAAAACATGAGACAAGAACGAGAGGCCTGGGAGAAGGAAAGAAGGGAATGGTGGCAAAAACAGTATCGAGAAGAAAAGCAGAGGCATGAGGAGCAAAAACGCTGGGAAAAGCTAAGACAAGAACAGGAGCAGGAAATCAAAATAATTGAAAAGAAAAGGAAAGAAGAGAAAATGATCAGAAGGGAATATGAAGAAAGAGAGTGTAAAGAATTAGACAAACTGTATGAGAAAAATATGGGAGGAATAAGAAAGCAAAAAGAAGAGGAGGCCAGAAAGCAAGCTGAAGATTGCAACGAATTCACAAACATGTTTATTAACAATGTTTCATTAGATATGAACAGGCCCGAAAAGGAAATGGAGGATCTGAGGAAGTTGCAAAGAGACACAAATGACTTGATGATAAAACAGCTGAGCAAAAACAGAACATTCCATAGAGACATAGAGAAACTGAAGAAAAGACAGGAAGAAGACATGATCGACTTGAAGAAGATGCATTTCCTTCACAGCAGAGAACATCTGAACAAAGAAGTCAGTGACCTGGCGAAAAGACATGAGCGTGAAACAGATGACTGGATACAGGAACATTTGAAGAAAGCAATTGAGAACAAGGCTTGTAACATTTTATGAGATGTCACACCAACACAGCTGCAAAACTGTCATGTTTTGTTTTTATTTCATGCTGAACCTGTAAATATACATAAATGTTCTTCAGATGCCATTACCTTGATTTACGGGGCCCTATTGAGCTTATTTGGGTTTTTCTTATCCTTTGGTGTGTTATATAGGTTTTGTGCATGTAAATGATCTGCAAAGGCTCAAGTCCCAGAGTTTCGTTTCTCTCCGACACACTCCCCCCCCCCCCCCCCCTGCCTGAAATTTCTCCATTGGACTCCTTTGTTTACTTCCTTAACATAGTGACATCACTACAGTAGCTAACACTCGCACTTTTATTGCCTAGCGCTCCAACACATTGTACGTGATGGGCTAGGGGGAGGTACATCTCTAAGCCGTTGACCAATCACAACAGAGCCGGCCAGCCAGCCAATCAGAGCAGACTGGGCTATTATGTTTCTGTTAACACTTGAAAACTTTAGTGGCCCTTTCACATAGTTTCTTTAACTTTGACATTACACTTTATGTGTTCTTAAGCTGTTAAGAGTGAATGTAGCTGTCAGTTGTCTTTCAATCAGAAGGTTGAGGGTTCAATCCTAGTTTTACGGTGGCAGACAGGTGTTTGGAGATTTTTATTTGCAGCATTTTGTTTTGGGTGCAAACGAAGAAGTTTCTTCATTTGCATGTGCTTTGGCACATTTTTGTTTTAAATTGACATTGCTTTTGAAAGAGCAATGCTCTTTAAGGAAATGTTTTGGGCCATTTTAACATGTTTGCACCTGTCGGCCACCATAAAGCTTGAGATATAAATGCAGTCTTTTATTTACCATTTAAAGAACAGTGTGTAGAGACAGTCTATCTTGTCCGTTAAAATATATATATTTTTGCACAAGCAAAACCAATATGTTTTTTTTGTGTGTGCAGTAAACCTCAAAGCTAACACTGTAAATGTTTTTTTTTTATTTTTGATCAATTTTATTTGTGTTCCATGATTACTGAAGGTTAACAATGTAAATATTTTCAAATATTAGGAAGTTTCATGCCATAATAAGTCATTTTGAATGTGAATCATTTGCACAGTCTCTAAATATACTATGTTTTTTCTTGTTAGAACACTTCACAAGATGATGTATACAATTGACCACTGGTTCTACTGTAACAATGTCGGAGCCTGTTCAAACTACAATGTGTTGTTTGGATTTTGCATGTGTACAATTATTTTCAGATTTACTTTTAAAACTATATTTAACAAATATTTCTTATTACACATACAGAGGGCAGGAAAAGTTACTCCCGTGTTATAAATAATTGTGTCAACCGCAGTTTGTTCTGAACATCATCCCTGCTGCCACTGAAGAGAGTCAGATTTCATCATAAAGTTTCATTGTCTTTAAATGTCGGCTAAACATCTGATCATCTTTGAAAACGTTTTTCCTTTTTTATGTTTACAGTCAGCCCTGAGCACTGCTGTATGCTATGTTATCTGTTGTTATAATTAGGGCTGGCTCATGCTGGCCTTGAAAATCCTTCTGGGTCATATTTGTTACTGTATTTTTATTTTGTATTTTGTATTTACTTAATTTTATTTGTGTTTTACAATAACATTAACATTTAGTCAAATAGATAGTCTATCTTGGAATTGTATTATATATATATTTGTACACCTTCATTCACGTTAGTTGATCTGTACAAAGTGTAAAGCCCCCTGAGACAAATGTGTTTTGAGATATTGGGCTATATAAATATAGTTTTATTTTATTTTATTTGCTACACCCATAGACTGCATATATAAAGGGTAACAACAACCTTCTGAGTTGTGATGTGGTTTCTACACTTGTTCTTTTAAATTAAATATCAGTCCGTAACAACTACTGAAATTATCTGTCTTTATTTATTTTTAAATGTTTTTGTGTATATTTATCTTACTTTAGAAAAAAAAAAAATCTGAATTCATTTTAAATATCTTATCTCCTATTTCTTATCAACGGCAAGCAGATTCTAAATTAGTCAGTCAACATTTTATTGTTAAACTTTCCCCCTTCTTTTCACTTATATTTGTGACAACAAACAAACTATCATGCAATGAGCAAAATAATCTAAAGTCAGACATGCATCTGCATTTGGTCTCCTGACAATTTTGGTCATCTATTTTCATAAGAAAATAAGGCACATTCCTAACACCATTGCCATATGACGCAACAGACTATAAAACAGAATAATCATCTGTTGTGTTTTAAAACTTGTGCTTAAGGAGGCGTGTTTCAATTGGTTTCACCTTGGCTATATGCCAATGTAAATAAAAATGACTACAGTAATCCTTTTTAATTTAACTAGGGACGATGCACATTAGTTAACACGAGCACTTGAGTGCATCAATTAAAGGCTGTTGAAATCAGTGGGGATAAAAAGTGAGTCTCCTTTTTGTTCTTGTCTTGCCTGAGAGAAACATCAATGCTAAGGCAAATAAAAAGAATTCTGTATGAGCATAGCTTTGCTTCAGCCAACTACGAGGTGAACACCCATCTCAACTTGGCTGCTGGTAAACAAAACTGTAGCAATTCTTCTGTGACAAACATTGGCTCAAACGGTGCATTCCTGGTTTTGAGCTAACATGATTCAAACATTCAAGGTAGACAGCTAGCTCATCTGCCAACCTTTGCAGCGATTTGAGATGGTTTGAAGGGAGTTGTGTCACTCCGCTTCTTTTCAAAATGTATCATTATTAGCTTTTTTTTGTTCTTTAGCCTGCTAACTGAAGCCAAAGTAGGCATAAATGACCAAAATGGCACAATTTTGGTGTACCAGCTATTTGCTATCTATTCCTGCCGTCCTTTCTGAAAGTGCATTGAAAAAGGTGGACCAATAATATTTATTACAAATGTATTTTACATTTTCGTCGATGTTGACTCAAACTGAACCCACCCATGAATCTCTGGCTGTGTTTTAACCCTAAGGGTTGATTTGTTTCCAAACCGATGAGGTATAGGCGTCAGCCGTACAGGAATGCATTTATCAAACTTGGTGATGTGACAGAGATAAGGATTGTTGGGAATACACACTCAGTTTCAGTAACTCTTTGAACCATTGTCAAGCCCTATAGATACATGCACTTAAGAGAAATCAAACCATGATCAGGCTTTTCTGATGTTTTCTCATCTTGGTGATTCAAGATGATGATGCGGTCAAACGAGCAAAAGCATTTATTATTTGTCATATTCACAACCAATCCAGTGAAACAGTTGTTGGCAATTACATTTTGTGTTGTCAGACTTCCTTCAACAATGCTAAGGGAAATATGTAGAAACATAACTTTGCTGCAATGCCAGCTAAGAGGTAACACCCATCTCTAGATGCGGCATATTTGATTAAAGTAATATGTAAATTAGTTGTATTGTCTAATTCACGTTTGACATTTCATTGATGTTAACTTTTGGCTGCATCTCGCTGGGGACAGGTTACTTTTGATATCCCCCTGACGGGAAAGCCTTTGAGCTGAACCACACCTCTCCCAGTCTTCAGGGAAGTTCCACAACGGGTAAAACCAGACCAATTCCCATAAGTCGACTATCGCATCCAGGATTTTTGTGTTATGACTGTTTCATTGTTGTCATACCTATGTTGGGCCCTGCCCTGTCAGCTCTTCAGAGAAAAATGTTTCCCTGCGAGAGATCATCTTATTTTGGATCTCGTGCTTGCAACAAGAAATAACCTGGTGAGTAGATCAATTGTAACATTTAAATGACATGTACAATAAATATGCAGAATGTTTAAAAGCCTTTAAAAAAAGTCTTTCAATGGATTCATTAGCGCAGTTCATTTTTAATTCTCAGGTGACGACTGCTCAGCTGATCAGATGGTCACAGCCAGTGAGAAATAAACTAATCTAGGAGAGCAACGACAATAACCTCAGGTGAGAAAATAGATGGCGGCTAGCAGTCAGCAAGATGTCCTTTTGTCTAGCTATTAGCATGTTCTAAAAAGTCAGGGTGGCACAACTGTAGGATGGGAGCTTTACAGTAAACAAGGGATTACATTATAAAGACGACCCCAAGTGAGTTTCATGGCTGATAAAACAATGGCTGAAAAATAATTGTAGATAGGTCTGCTACTAGTTACTGCTACTTTACAAGAACCGAATCAATGTCGGTGGTATAACCAATGTTAAATATTATTTTATAATTAAACTCTTTATCCTTTATGATCTTTATACAGGCGTCAGAGTTCTTTCTGAAATGAGTTGCAAGAGTCAGGTGGTGCAATCATAAGGAATGTTGCCATATCAAATAAATATAATTTCTCAAAGCTTTCAGATTATTTACTAATGTTATCAGTAAGTAACTATATAATGTTAGTTTTAAGTTGTAGACTTTTTGATGATTATAACTAAAAATAAATATTTTTTAGATGCCACTGTCATGCAAAAACATGTAACTGTAAATACAAAACCACCAAATAATCGACACTGTAAATAGTTACATGCAGATACAAATGATCATTTAGAATAAATAGTAGGACCATATTATTTGTCTTTGCAAATACAATTTTTGGGTGGTGAAAGTAAACATAGACATGAATTTAAACACTTAAAACCATCAAAACCAAAAGATAATACTGTACGACACTGTAAAAGTTCCACGTTCTAATTGGAAATGTTTTAGTTGATTATAATCTCTTTAAGTGCCTTGACAGGTTTCTCAGCAAAGGTTATATTTTTAAATATCAGAAAATCCAGTTGTTTTGCCCAGCAATCGAGTATGATTGTTGTATTCACCTAGGCAAAAAACAACAACCTGTGAAACTCTCCAGGCTTCCAAAAAACAAGTCCAAATTAGCTGTGTAAAAATACACCCTTAGTCTACCAATTGTACATGTACTCATACTTCACTGTGGAATTATTATGTTTGGCCACTTTATGTCCTAATAAAATGTTGCCTTTTCATAAAACAGACAATCAAAAGCTCCTCCAGCTGAAGAACTCTCCCTAAAGCTGCGCCAAAGCAACACAATGGCAGCATCAGCTTTTGGTGAGTATGTTCTGTAATCGAGAAGGCATATGTTATCACTGAAACCCAATATGATAACAGAAATTAGGTAAACCACACAAAAGAGGGAGTGTATAGGATTGTTGCGGACCAAAATAATCAGGAGGGTTCTTGACACTGACTTGTTGCCTAGCCTGTTTTAGTTGGCTTATCTAAGTCATACTCGTAATAAATGTTGGCAAAGAATACGAAAAAGAGGGCCGGAGTCAGAGAGGCCAAAGCATAAACTAATGAAATGGGGTGTTAAGCGCCCTGAATGTGACACACACGTTCATAGAACACACAGAAATATTGCATTTGGTGAATTGGGTGCCAGCTACAACCCGATTCAAGAATTATTAAAAGGTTATTGTCTTATTGTGGAGAATTACATTAACCCTGTAGTCATTTTTGTTATACGTTTTTTGTTATTTCTTTTTTTTTCATATTGACAATATGCTATTCCTGTAGTTTTTTTGATTTTTTATAAATGACAAATTGTAATATTTCTGCATTTTTTCCTTGTCATGCACTGAAATTGAAAACATACTGAACTGTGACTCCAAAACTTAGGTACAAACCAAAAAGTGAATGTTTGTGTACGACTACTGTCGAAGCCCTAATGCTGTAGTATAGAAAGACAGACATTTTCCCCAGTGGTATTTGCAGCCCAAACCAAAGCTTAAGTCAGAGGCAGAAAAACGTCAGAAACTTCTAAAAAGTGCCTAGATTGATCTTATCTGATGGTTACGTGCCCTGTCGTGTAAAGCAGTACTGATAACATTGTACCAAATGGTAATGACTGTATATCTGTTAATGTTGATTATGTTTTGTCCCTTTAAAAGCGAATGATAGTCAATGTTAGGTTCAAATGTTTTCTAAGACCAAAGACAAACAACCATCGAAATTGAATCAAAGTATAACGGACATTCTTATTCAAAATAACGCAGTAGGATGGAAAGAGCCGAAGCCAACTTTATGGATACCATTGCCATGCAAACAAATTACACCGTTTTAGCAGGCCAACTCATTCTTTTTTTTGGTCAATGCCCAGTGATGCCCATGTCCTTGTTTTGACAAGTTAACTGACAACCGCAAACTGTTCAACATCCGTACTACTCTCATTCGGTTCCTATGCAACAAAACTACCCTATGTGTACATAAGTAGAACAATCTTAAATCTAGAGTTCAAAGTCAAAGAGCCATACAAAGTGCCTAGGTTGCTCGTGTCTGATGGTTTACAGTGTAAAACAAGTAATGACATTGTACCCAATGGTACATGGCTGTATATATATACGTTTTTTTGCTCTTTATGATATTTTACCCCTTGTTAGAAAAATATCACTCGTCACCGGCTTGAGCTTCAATATCAGGATACATGTATTTATTTTCCTTGCAAGAATGGAAGTAGTCATCACATACAGAGCATATGGTACAACTAGTTCCTGAATAGTGTCCTTCACATGCTTATATACAAGAGAGGGTGTTACACAATCACCAGATGGAGGAATACCGGTTCAAAGCAGTATTCAATGTTTAGTTCAGATCAGCTAAAACCCACGTCGGAAATGATCATGCTTGTCATATGTCTATCTCCATAGAGGCTGAATCATCATGTTAATCACATAGCCATCATATGCCTAAAACAGTCCTGATGCTCTTCTAGGTAATCATACATCCTGTCATGTACACAGCTACCTGGGGCCTTTGTTATCATGTGCTACTCTGATATTGGAAGAGTACATTCAGTATTTTCCCAACACCCCTTAACCTGTTAAGCCCGGAGCCTGTTTTTAGGTCTCAGACTCAAAATGATATTCCCAGAACAAATGACTATATCTTCACTTCTAAAAGGGGTACATTAATAATATTTTTTCTCAAAGCAATGATACACCTGTGAGTTGGATGTAGAAAAGTCAGAATCAATATAGAATTTTTTTATTTTTAAAGTAAATTCAGATTGAACATAGTAAAAAAATTAAAATCATAGTGTCCGTCCTAAAAACATTACTTATACTGTAGTGAAAACCACCCTTGAATGATAGGATAGTAGTCTAAAAGCTTTAGGAATCCAAACTATAACATATAATAAGTACCCTTTATCAAGATTGATGCAAAACAAGTGACATTTGACCTTTTTAGAGAGGTTTAGCAAAAAAGAAAACACCTACGGGGTCATTTGGGTGGATTTAAGTGTATTTGCCGTTTCTCTGGAACCCATTGGTCGATTTTGTTGATTGACATCTCTTTTGAACCGTTAGAGCCAATAGAATCGAAGGGGATCCACCTACACGTTACCATGAGGAGTGAGAGTGATGCGCACCAGTTTGCCCAAACCGAAAGCTATGTTACGCTCTGAAAACTGAAAACTACACTTTTTGCCATAAATATGAAGATGGATTATCAGTAATCATTTCAAAGGGACACAGAGACATTGGATTAACCTTCAGCAGCGTTTTATGCGTTTTAATGCCATTGAACACAACTTTTGATCAGAAGACATCTAAGACTTATTTGCGTTTTGGCCCCGTAAAGCTACGTGGTGTGTTGTCTGGGTTTGCCTTTTCTGGTCGCTCAGTGATGATACTTATACCTATATAATCTGTGGAATCTCAGCTTTAATCTGATATCTTGTTTGTGCAGATCCGATAAGTAATAAAGTATTTCTACCGTGAGATCTGTGCCAAGTGCGTAAGCATTTTCTCGCGTAGTGCTAATTCAGAGGCTTGGCGTTAGAGTTGTGTTTTTGTTTAGAGTGGTGTGCCCCATTTTATTTTGATCATGTCGAATGACCACAGCAAACTGTTCAATGTCCGAGTTCAGTTGACCCCACATGTTCCTAGGTTTCCTTTATGGAACAACCTGCAAATCAATACTGTGTAACAGGGGTGGGGGACCTCCGGCCTCCGGGCCGTATACGGTCCGCGAGACCATTTGATACGGCCCTCAAGGTAATTTATAAACACACGCAAAAAAAAAGAAAATTAAAGAAATCTAGACCGCAATAGAATCAAACAAGCAACTGGCTGTTTTCCTGGCCAAGGATATGTTACTTGAACACAACACGAGCATAACGTGTCATCACGTGGTGTAGTGCTGCCGGAACGCCGCTCCTGCACTTCAAAAATTGCAGTACCCATAAGGAGCCGTACACATGCCGCAGTTTTTTCGTGGCTGTGTCTTTAGTTGTAAGCCCAGTGGCGATCTGTCATACTGATCATACAATAGCGCCCTCGAAAATTATATGATACAGTACAGTACAAGTACTTATGGGTCTCTGTCTCATTCAAGCTCGGCTCTGTGTGTGAGGCACAAGCGCATTTTGTGTGAGCAAGCGAGAGAGAGAGAGAGAGAGAAGAGAGAGAGAGAGAGAGAGAGAGAGAGAGAGAGAGAGAAAAAAAATAAGAGATACAGTTTAAAAAGGGGAGTGATTTGTAAAATATCCATAAAGAAAAATAAAATCTGCTTACAGTTCTGTGCCAATGGGTGTTGGGAGATGAATCCATAGATCTCTTAATTTTGCTCTCTAAGTGCACCAGTTTGATGTTTTTAACTTCAATATTAAAAAAATAAATCTTCCCGGGGGAGCATGCCCCCGGACCCCCTTAGAGGATGTTTGGTCCCCCCCACTTAAATCATGTTCACATGGATAGGATACTAAATACATTTGCACACATCTTGTCCATATCTTTCTGTTTTGGTGGTCATGCTACAACCGTGCACGTGCATGCATGCGTGAGTCATGGTAAGATATCTTGATTAAGAGGTTGCTTTTTCTTTGCACAGCATGAAAGAAAGGCCAAATGAATGGGCTGTGATTTTAGTAAATCCCTGAAACACCGTTGGTGTGAATGAGGTATATTACCTCATTCACACCAACGGTGTTTCAGGGCCGGTTCGGAGCTGGAGCTTGAAAAGCACCGGGTTTTCCTGTTCACACCGCAGCGGAGCAGCCTCTTAGCTCCGGAATCCGGTTCGTTTCAAGCACCAAAAAATTGTCCGGCTAGAGCAAAAGCACGCATACGTCACGCTTACGTCGAGGCAGGGGCAGGGGCCTACGGAATCGGAATCGTCGTTGAAGTTGATGATTACGATTGTAAAGCAGTTTTGAATGTAGCATGTAACGACTGTAAAGTTGGTAGTAAAGTCGTCCCATTTCTTCCATTTCGTTTCGACAGAGCAAAACCAAAACGAGTAGCGCTTCAACACAATCGGCCATTGTTGTTGTTGTCAGTGTGAGCTGTGAGGGGTTTCCGCGCGGTTTGGCTTTATGAAGCAGGCACGCAAACCGTTACGTCATGACGCAAACGATGACGCAATGACGCAGCACCAGTCGGACTCTGGGCGGTGTGAAAAGAGCCAGAGCTAAACCAAAGAACCGGTTCTGAACCTGAAAAGCTCTAGCACGGAGCTTGAACCGGAGTTGCGTTGGTGTGAATGAGGTATATAGTGAGGGTCTGCATTTTGGTCCTTACGCCTTTTACACTCTCTCTCCAAAGCATAACATAAAAACATTGAAAATAAAACAGAAAGATATCTGGATTAAGAGGTTGCTTTTTCTTTGCACAGCATGAAAGAAAGGCGAAATGAATGGGCTGTGATTTTAGTTTTTTTTAGTAGAGGTTGAGTTCAATAATTTGTACGGCCCTCGGAGGATGTTGTAAAAATTGAAATGGCCCTTGAGAGGAAAAAGGTTCCCCACCCCTGCTGTATAACCTCAAAAAAATATGGTATAGGCATTTTTATATTTAAAAGAAACAATAACATGTTCAATTTGCATTGGGTTCCCAAATGGATAACCTTATTATCAAATTATCAATACATATCTATAGCTTCTACGCAAGTAAGCAATGCACCATAGCAGAATCGCAATAATTTGTATCTCCAAAAATGATTTGTTGAGGGATATTTCAAAAGAATCAGATTTATATATCAACATATTTTTTAGATTTCGGAAAGTGACTCAAGGCTAATGGCAAATAGTAAACAACACAGGACAACCTTAGCTAACCAACTTAGTAGAGGAACAAATTAAACGTTTTACAAAACACAGAATAAAGATGCATTTTTTAATCAAATAATTTTTGACTGTCTTTAAATAACTTCCATACGTTCATGTTTGAACCACTTAGAAAAATGGAAACATACAATAAATAAATGTGCTCAGTGACTTATCGAAATGTTAATGCTTTGGATTTTGTCGTTTTACAGCATCTGAACTGAGGATTGTGGTGTTTGGAAAGGAACTTAATGAAAAGACAACACTTAGTAACTTCATCACAACGGAAAAAGACTCTCCTTATCTGAACATGCAAAAGCAATGTAAAGTCAGCAATGGAGAACGGAGGGGGGAACAACTAACAGTAGTGAAAACCTCAGATGTCTTCAGTCTGCCTGTAGATAAAGTAAGACATGAGATGAAAAAGTGCGTGGCTCTTTGCCCCCCAGGACCAAATGTCCTCCTTCTATTACTAAAGCCTTCTGATTTCAACGAAGAAGATAGACAAAAATTGAAGTTCATCCTGAATTTCTATGGTCAAGATGCTTTTAAATACTCAATGGTTATCCAAACAGAAAATGGCGAGGTACAGAATGCGTCTTTAAACAAAGTCATCCGAGACTGCAGACAACGGCAGCAAAGCATTGACTTTGAAAAAAAAGCTTTTACTGAAAACGATTATCAAGCACTGATCAAACAGATGGAAAAGATAGTGAGTGACAACAAAGGAGGATATCTACACTTTACTGAAGAAGATGATCCCATGACAGCATCTTTAACTTCCGATCCCTTCCTAAACTTGGTGTTGTGTGGGAGATTTGGAGACTTAAAGAGTTTAGTGGCCAACGCCATTCTTGGAGAAAGTATGTTTGGTCCACCTTCTGACTTATCAGAGTGTGTTAAACATCAGGGAGAGGTGTGTGGACGCTGGGTGTCCCTGGTGCAGCTGCCTGCCTTGTATAGAAAACCCCAGGAAGAAGTGATGGAGGAATCATTCAGGTGCATCTCCAGCTGTGGCCCTGAGGGCGTCAATGCCTTCATCCTGGTCCTACCTGTGGGTCCCCTCACTGATGAAGACAAGGGAGAGTTAGAGACCATCCAGAACACATTCAGCTCTCGAGCCAATGATAACACCATGATTCTGTTCACAGTCAAGACAGATTACAATTTTCCATCTGTTGCAAGATGTATGAAAGAGAACACACACATCCAGGAGCTCTGTCAGAGCTGTGGAGACCAATATGTTGTCTTCGACCTTAGAGACAAGCAGAGGGTTTTCCATGTGTTGCACACTGTGGAAAAGATGAGAGCTGGTGAATCCAAAGGCTTCACAAAGGAAATGATGGCCAAGCCCAGGTTGAATACGGTAGCAGGACAACATTTTGTACTGAAGACGGCTGGTTATAAACGCCAGAGCAGTGGATGCCTCCGGATGGTGCTCATTGGGAAGACTGGTTGTGGAAAGAGCGCAGCAGCAAACACTATTCTGGGCAGAGAATGCTTCAAATCTAAAGCCAGCGCAAAGTCAGTGACCGAGTTTTGCCAAAAAGAAACCGGAGAGATTGATGGACGGCCTGTTGTAATAGTCGACACCCCCGGCTTGTATGACACAACTCTGACCAACAAACAAGTTCAACAGGAGCTTGCGAAATGCATGAGCATGTTGTCTCCTGGACCTCATGTGTTCTTACTGGTGCTGCAGATTGGCCGATTTACACAGGAAGAGAAAGATACTGTGCATCTGATCAAAGAGTTATTTGGCGAGAAGTCAGGAGACTACATCATCGTTCTATTCACCAGAGGAGATGAACTGAATGTCCAAACAATTGAGAGTTACATAGAAGACGACGACGAGGAAGAGTTAATACAACTCATAACTGAATGTGGAGGAAGATACCTGGTCTTCAATAACAACGATCAGAAGAATCGTACTCAAGTGAGCAAGCTTCTGACCCAAGTTGAGTCAATGATAAGGAACAATGGTGATGGATGCTACACCTCTGAGATGTTCCAAGAAGCTGAGGCCGCCATACAAAAGGAAGTGGAGAGGATCCTGCAAAGGAAGGATGGCGAGATACAGAGAGAGATAATGGACTTTGAAGATAAACATAAAGAAGAATTGCAGGCAAAGAAGAGACAACTGGCAGAAGAAATATCCAAAACGGAACGAGAAACAGACTTTAAAACCAGTCTATTCAAGATCAAGGAGGAGTTCATCAAGGAGCAGCAGGAGCAGCAGGAAAAGAGGAAGAAAAAACAAGAGAAGAGAAAAGAAGAGGAAACAAATAGAAAATGTCTGGACCAAATTCAACAAATAGATCTGGAACAAACTCTTGAAGCCCAGCAAATTAACATACAAAATGGAACAGAAAAACAGCCAACTGCTGACGCAAAGCGGACGCAGAACAGAGAAAAGATGAAACGAGAGAAAGAGACATGGGAGAAGGAACGTAAGGAAAAATGGGAGAAACAATATCTTGAAGAACAACAGAGACGAGTTGAGGAGGAAAAACAACTTAAAAATCGAGAGGAATATGAAAAAGAAAGACTGGAATATGACAAGAAAAGAAAAGCAGATCTAATTAGAAAAGAACAAATGGAGAAAGAATTGAGTGAACTACAGGAAAAACTTTTGAAAAATCAGGCAGCAATCCAGAAAAGACACGAGGAAGAGGCCAGAAGGCAAGCTGAAGAATTCAACGAATTCCAACTCAGAAACACCGACGACTTTGCAGCTCAGATCGAAAAACATGACAAGGAAATGGAGGACCTGAACAACAAGCAACAGAAACACAACGACTCGATAGTACAACACCTATGCAAACACAAACCGTATCGGAACGATTTTGAGAGACTGAAGAAAAGACAAGAACAAGAAATGAATGACCTGACAGTGACACTATGTCCACCAGAAGATATGGACAAGGTAATCCATGATCTAAAGACAAAACAAGAAGAAGAAAAAAATACCTGGATACGAGAACATGTCAAAAAGGCCAGAGGCAGGTGTGTCATTTTGTAAGCCCTTGTTATTTTCCCTAGCCCAATCTTCCATGGCAAAGCAGCGAAGACTATGCGGAAGTGTCAAAAACGGAATGTCCGAACGTGTATCGAACGGCCACTTAAGGAAGGCTCGTAAAGGAAGTCATTCCCATAGACCCCAACCCCCACAAATTGCTAAAGTTTTGTGTTTATAGCTTATACTTTTTTTTCCTTAAAAGGCAGCAGCAACGTTTCAAACTGCGTTGTATCAATTATAAAGATTTCTTTTTTAAACTAAACCACCAGCACTTACAAGGGTTTGGGTTATTTTAGGCAAATATATCCATATTTATTTGTTGTTCTAAGTTTGTATCTTTATTGTAAATGGAACTTATTGTAAGTCCCTTTGGTAAAAGTGTAAGCTATAAAAATGTTAAGTAATTTAAAGGGGACCTATCATGCAAAATGCACTTTTTTATGTCTTTTATACATAAATATGTGTCCCCGGTGTGTCGGGGAACTCACAAAGTGAAAGAAAATAAAACCCTCTCTCTTTTCCTCCGTACCCAAATCTCTAAAAAACGGAGTTACAACGGAGCTGATCCAGATTTGCGTCCAATATGACATAATATCGGAAATGCGGACCCACGGCACTATCAGGAACATTGCTATCAGAAACAATGCCCGACTGTTTTGATTAGCAAGCATCGCTAACACTCAGAGCTAACCTGTACTGGAGAGAGCATGTGTAAAAAAGCAGGAAATAAAAAAAGGAACTCACCTTGTGGTAAACCCGCAAGAGAAAAGGCCTTTGAGCTCCATACTGTTTCAGAAATAATCCTTGATGTGTTTTGGAACATGATATGGCATTTAATCACGACAGCATTTAGCTGAGGAGCTCGTAGAATTCTGAGCAGGCGTTAGCTCCCCCTCCTCTTTTTTTTTTTTCAAGGTAAGGACCCAGATCAGCAATTCTCTAACAGGGCTTCAACAGAGGGATATGAGGGATGTCTAAAATGCATTATCTGTTTGGTATTTTGAGCAAAACACATCATAGACATGTTTTTTATATCTTTCTATATATCTGAGACCCATAATATATGCCTAAAAATAGCATAATGGGAGACCTTTAATGTAATTGGGTTTGTTCTCTTGTTTACAAATGTACATGCTGTTTGTATGAGCCATTTAGAGCTCTTGAATTCATGATGAGAATATATAAAATATATATGTTGAGTTATACCTAGTTATAGTATAATATATCAAATGTATTATTTAGAACTGTTACGCTTTTTATGTATTTTTGTTTTGATAATGGGCTTCACCTCTTTGGACTCTTCACCTCCAATGTACATTGGATACCCCTACCTGACCTGAGTGAACCTAAGATTAGCCACTTTATTATTTTAATAAGCATCGATTGCTCTTATTCATTCTCTACTTTTTTTTACATGTTTACTTATTACATTCTTAATCGTCAGTTTCACTCTTAAGATATCCTTTCGTAGTGAGTTCACTCTTTGTCTGATGTCATTTAGATTCAGTAAAGTAAAGGTCCTTTCACATCTTTTTCTATATATGCTTTTCTGTAAGATACTTGTCTACCCCTGCTTCTCAAAGGGGAAAACTATTTTGTCATCTTTGAAATTGATAGGTCTTATTGGTTTATATGTCTCACATGTCACCTTTTATTTTTGATATCCTAACCCTAACGCTAAACCAGCACACAATAACCGATGAAACCTTAACTATGTGCCTATGTAATGCCTTTACCAAATTAAACACATATTTCCTACAATTTAATGCATACATGTATATATTAAATGTTTTACTTTAATGGTGAATGTAATTTTTATCAATAATGAATAATTATACAAATAAATTGTATATCCAGTTTAACGGTATATATAACATTTTTTTTTTTACATTTTTTGTTTCAGTAAAACTTTATTATCATAGGAAGTTACTATTTTATTTGTTATGTTTGATTTTGTAATATATGTTTGCAGTAGTCAAAGCTCAAACTGTATTCTCTTTTTTCTTGGTACCAAAAATTTATATAATTTATATATAGGAATTTATATTTCACTCATTCCAAAAGAGGCAAAGGCAGTCAATAGAACTGTGCAAGTAACTTTGAATTACCTTTCAAAATGTTATAAGCAATGTCCTAATGTTTTTTTAGATTGATAAGGTAAGATTTACAGTAAATAGTTGGAGATTTTATATCACCTTACATAAAATATATATTAAATCAAACACAGTATAAAACCATAACTACAGCTTATGTGTTTTATTTGTTACCTTAACTTTAATTTTGATCTTAATTGAGAAAGGGAAAACCACATGAATGTTCTCGAAAGTGCTTTAAGATTGTTAATATTTTGTCAAAAAAAAAGAAAAATCTAATTGTATTTTAGTTTTAACTGTATCTAATTTAGTTTGTCAAATCATTTCTTAAAATGCAAATAAATAAATAAAAAACTAAATTATGAATAGCCAGTTTAGGTAGTACAATGAGTTTGTCAAATTTGCTGTTGAGTCCTTAAGAACAACAACAACAACACCACCATGTACTCAATGCTATCAGCACATTCTTTCACTGCCGAAGATGCCAAACGTCTGATAACACAGTTTCTTTGTCTTCGTTGTCGGTGGCTACTTCCTGTTTAGGTGGTTTGTCCATATTCTTAAACATCTTATCAGATTCTTGAGACTGTAACAGCAAACACAATGTGTCCTGACTTTGTGTCACCCTTTTATTTTTCTCATACTGCCAGTGCTGCAGCACCTCTTTTCACCCTCTGTCTGAAACCAGAGCCCAGTCTGCACTGATTGGTTAGATATTATCACTGGATTATTGGTGCATTAATGTGTTCATCACAGCTAGTAACGGTGGAGCTAATTTCAATTACTGTGTATACTGCTGTTCGATCATTTAACCTATAATTATGTGTCAATTTGTCAATTTATTAGCTGATTTATATGTTGTATTAGCTAAGAATCTGAATCTTTAAAGTAACTAAATCTCTCAGATAAATGGAGCGGAGTAACAAGTACAATATTGTATACTGAAATGTAGTGGAAGAGAACTATAATGCAGAATTAAAGAAAACATATTTGGTTAAACTACCTCAAAAGAGTAATATACTTTGTTACATTCCACCACTGCTCCTAGGTGTGACAACTGGCCTTGCTGTATGATCACATGCACCCGATTCATAGATTGTAGTTATTAAAATAAATACACTGCATTGTTGATTTAATCTTTGTACAGTAAATGTACCACGACATCCCTGTACTGCGAGGAAACAGCACCAACCTCAGGTAAGTGAGGCATGTTAAACTATGTCAAGAAGAAAATACAAGTTGTTCTAAAGCTGAATATATTTAAAACTGTTGCTACTCTATGCAGAGTTAAGTCCAATTTTTAATATAAAATTGTAGGAAATGTCTTGTTTTATAAGCTAAGCAAAGTTTGTACTGGTAAACATAGATATAATTGAATTATTAAAGAACAGTCTGGTGTACATTATTGTATTAATTAGTTGATAAACAAAACCATTTTGTTAAGGCTTATCAAGATACAATATTCGCCATCATATACTGTCCATCATATGGAAGAGGTTCTACATAAAAGTCTCATTATGTTAACTGTATTCTATTGCATTTTTCAAGATATTTTTAAACTGCCACAGTCATGTTTCTGACACACATTTTGAACCTACATTGATTGTATTCGTACTACAAGGTAGTGTTTGTCTTAAGGCTATCGTACCATTTCCTTTGCTATTAACAGTAAAGCCATACACATTTTACCTATTAAAATCTTAGATCTTTTGGGCGGAAATTGTAACACCTGTAAAACTCAAAACCTCTTTAGTACGTTGATAATGAATGATCCCGAGGATATTAAAAAATGAAAAAGGGCAACAATTGAAATGCTTTATTTTTCATATATCCAAGGCCGGATTACAGTAGTACCTCCAGGGGCCCCCGGGCACTGAGAGCTCAGGGCCCCTCAACCCACGTAACAACGCCTAATAGTTCAACCAAAGTAGGTCTAGCCTTTTGCCCTTTCAGTCAAAAATCACAAGACAAGGATACAATGGATAAGATCTCAAGACAGTGTATGGCTCAAGAAGACCTAGGTAATATCACTATTTATTGTTGGGACATTTATTAATGCAGCTGCCACTCTCTTTTCCTTTTCTTTCTTTTTCTTTCTTTCCGCTGCCCCGCTGGGCGTTTGGCTGTTACCGGCACCATCCATTTTTCAGCTCACGTGACACAATGTCAATGTGACATGAGTGAAGGAGGGGTTGTGATTCGGCTATAGACTGCCGCGCGTAGTAATAAAGTTGAGCGCATACATAGTGAGACCTACAGTACAGAGACGGTTTAGAAAATATATGAATTTGACCATATAGAAAAGCTGAGTTATTTATTGCGGCGGAGAGTGAGTTTAATTTAAAACAATGTATAATGAGCGAGGTTGTTTTTTGTATTTAAAAATGTTTCACTGAGGGCCCTCTCTTGCTCAAGGGCCCCTGGGCACAGTGTGCCCATATGGTTAATCCGGCCTTGCATATATGCCAGCCTGAAGATAAATATCGTGCTGTTTGTAGGCACTGATATATGGAGCGGAACGTCTTTAACAACCCCTGGAGTACATTTTTTTTATTGGTAATGAAGATATTAGATTTCACAGAAAATAAAAGAAACGCACTTAAAGCCATTCTCAGTATCTTTGGTGAGGATGCAAATAATTGATGGAAAAGATAGATGCTATCATGTGATAACAAGGCAAGGGGAACTGAATGTTGCAAAGCCTTTGTAAAGGTGTATGAAACAGGACCTGATCCAAACACACGACAATAAAATGATCAGAAGTTTGGAAGGTAACTTAAAAAATGTAATCCGTTAAAAGTATTAATTACCTTTTGAAAAAAGTAATCTAATCTTATCAACCCATTATTAAAGACATGTATCCTTATTACCTTCCGTTACCTGTAGATTACTTCAATATCAAATATGCAAATAAAGATAATAGAAGAGAAATATAAATAACATTGCTTTTACTAATTGTATTCTGTTAACAGAGAAGGAAAGACAACACAACAATGTAACAATCGAAAGAAGAAACCAAGATATTCTGTATTAAAAATGGGACCTCTTCTCAGTGTTTTTTTATGATGGATAACATGCCTTTCATTACACAAATTCAGGCAGTAAGCATAACTGTTCCACGTATTGGACTCCAATACTGAATTTGATGATGATAAAGTAAGCAATCTTCCACTACTATAATGTTTATGTCCGTTGTTATGATATTCACTTGTCATAGCGGTCATTATGTACGTAAATATACTTTATTAAGTATGCTATTCACACTTGACACACAAACTTTATTTAAACAGTCCCAAAGTAACATCAGTAGTAGTAGACAGTTAGTTAGTTGGTTAGTTAGCTAACATTAGCGGTTAGCATTGTTCTTACCTGTAAATGCTTCTTCAAATTAGACGTAGCCCTCTTGGAATTAGAGGGCAGCTAACAGGCGAAGCGTGCACTTAACGGTGATGTTGTTTCCCTTCTCCCCTGTGAGCTTTTGTTTAGAAATGTCCCCCAGTGAAAGCTTTCTTGAAACTTCCGGGAGGTTTGCTCCGGTCGCTTCACTTGGTCTCTAAGACAATCCATGCTTTGACTAGAGCCTATAGTATCCCGAAATATGTGCATTTTTATAGCATTGGTAAAAAAAAACATGTTTTTGCACACACTCCTGTGACCTTTGGATGAAATTAAATTAAGAGGCTTCCTTACCTGTACTGGACCACCATCATGTTCTGCTCCCCACAGTGACGGGCACAGCGGATATACCTCATCCAGCTGGACTTACTGGGATCATTACCATCAATAAAGTGCTGTAACGTCCCTTCTGCATCGTAGATCTGGAAAACACAAAGGAACAGGGTTTAGAGCTGAAAGCGGAATATAGAGTCAGATGTGCCCGGTTGATAGGATTAATTGAGTCCTATAATGTCCGTTGCATTGCTGATTTGTTAAAAAACCTGTTTACATTGGAAGGAACGCACAAGTGTTGGTGTTTCAGGATAGTTATGCACCTTGAAGGGTAGTAACATAAAATACAAAGGCTGCAACTACTATACCAATATTTTTAATAACCAATTTGTCCGCCGAATGTATTAAACATTTTAATAAATAATCTAACAAATCTAATAAAAGCCATGTTTACAGGGATTTGTTGGGAGTATCTTTTACTGTATGTAACTTCACGATATATTTCTGTTATCTTAAAGATCACAAGACTTCTACCAGTCTGTTGTGGCCAGTGCTCTCTTCTTTGCTGCGGTCTGCTGGGGGGGCAGCATCAGAGTGACGCCCGCTGACTGAATGAACTCATTAAGAAAGCGGGCTCAGTCATCGTCGTCAAACTGGACACATTTGTATCTGTGGTGGAGCGGAGGACTCTGAACAAACTGTTATCCATCATGGATAACCCCACCCCCCCTCTCCACCTGCAGCTGGACAGATAGATAACCCCACCCCCCCCTCTCCACCTGCAGCTGGACAGACAGCGGAGCTCCTTCTCCAAAAAACGGCTCCAGCTCCAGGCAAACATTCCTGCCGACTGC
Source organism: Dissostichus eleginoides (assembly GCA_031216635.1). Taxonomy (NCBI): domain Eukaryota; kingdom Metazoa; phylum Chordata; class Actinopteri; order Perciformes; family Nototheniidae; genus Dissostichus; species Dissostichus eleginoides. The sequence continues at coordinate 33,371,908 of CM062269.1, forward strand.
CATAACACTTTATAACAACTCACCTCTGGCCGGCAGAGAACTCACATCGTTTTGGTTCCTCCCCTCCAGTACATTTTGGCACAAGTGCTACTTACACAAATGTAATTGATATACTACCATGTGTATATATGTTTCCTGCTACTGTAATATATTGTAGAGCAGTCTAAATTATCAAGTACATTTTGTATTGAGTATTCTTGTGGTTCATGTCCTTTATACTGTATATATGTACATAGACTTGCTGCTGTTTATTGTTTTTATTGTTATTTTAGTTCATTTTATTATGTTTATACTTTCTTCCACCTTCAAAGATTTAGATCTATCTATTTTATTTTAAACTTCTTTATTTAAATCTGTGTCTTGGCCCAGCAACCGATCATTATGCTATTGTCTGCACTCAGCCTGGTGCTGTGGTTATTACATGCCTGCTAGGTGTTAAACGTTATACAAATCTGATTTACACCTGCTTAAAAGTCTCACTAATAAAACCTCAGCAACAGAAACACTCGCTGAGGTCTAAAAATACTTTTTCAGAGACACATAAGAAGATTAAACAAGCATGAATGAATATGAAACATAAACAAAAGGATAGTTTAAAACAGTTTAGTAAAAAGCTGAATATTGTTTTGTGTACGCTCACTCGACAAAAAACAATGATTTTTTCATTTTCCTATTTTGGATTATTTCCGAAAATGTGGTAAAAAAATATGTATGATACTTATGTTTGTTCAGCAGGATAATCGTCACATATTAACATCACTTTTACCATAAATGCAATCTGTAGCAGTAAGAAGCTAACGTTAGGCTATAAATATAACATCACGGTCACGCTCAGCTATAGGCGGCTAACGTTTAGTGTCTCATTTTGCCACTTGTTAGTAACCGCCATATTTAAGACACATAAAAGCTTTGGAGATTAACAAGTTGGGTATTTACTGACATATTTCATGTCATGTATGAACAAAACATGAAAACCTCTTAAGCTTGTGTTAACCAAATATATTATATTTGGCATCTAGCCAAAAACACATGAAAACAACAGTTTGAGACAAGGGAAAGCAGAAGTGTTAAAATGCTAACTCATTTCCAGTTTTTAGGATTCATTGCACCACTCTATTAAGAAGCATTTAAGGAAATACGAAAGTACAAGTATGTCGAAGTGATACTTAAGAACAGTAATGGAGGAAACTGTTCTATAGACTTTTAAAGGTGGTAATCTGGTGCCAAACATACAAATTCAACATGCAAACACAATGATTCACAATAAGCGGTTAAAAGGAGTCAATGTCCCTCCGCCTCTCTTCGTGTTCATTATTAATCCATCCCTCCATCCATCCGTGGTGATGCAGTGTGACTGTATTGAGGAGGCGTTGAGTGCATTTATAAGGTGATGACCTGAGCCAATAGACGGCCTCTGCTGTCCATACAGCCTGCAAACAATCAATGCAATAAATGAGTGTGGGAATCAGAGGAAACAGCCTCATTTATGATTCTCTGTGTGTAAGCACTTTAATCTGTCTGAACACAATCCTGTCTCATCTATTTCATAATGTAACAAGTAGATTCAAAGAAATGTAGGCCTATTTCTTGTTAAATCTTCAGCCTATATTTCAGAAATATCATTTTAATTCAACTCCATTTCGTTCTGTGTCTGTATCAGAATATCTTTAGCCATATATTTTATCCAAGCTATCACTAAAATATGTATTACAATGAACCCAAACTGTGCTCAAGTACATACTGTACATGCTAATACAAAATAATATAGCAACTACAGCAAGACAACAAGAAAAGCCACATGTAAATAGCTTATCAAATCATCAAACACAATTTAAAAGGCACTTTTCTCCAAATGAGTCTTTCTTTGTCAATGTAAACTATGACAAACTATTTTTGACAGCATTTTTTTGCAAAAAAGCTAACAAAAACGGTGAGATGGAAGAATTTTCAAATAAACTAACTCAAAATGTCAGGATCAAAGTTGGCAATCAACCATCTAAATATTCCTCTTTTTCATAAAGAAATACCAATCTGTCATTTTAGCTAAACCCTCAAACAGAACCGCATGAAGTGAATGTAGCTTTGGTCAGCTGTAGCCTAAAGATGCTTAACACTAGAACCGCCATCGGATCAATTTGACCCACAGCTGTTTTTTTTTTTTTTTTTTTTTTTTTTTTAAAATTGCATGTAACTTTTTTTCAATAAAATATTAAAGTCTCCCAGTCCGTGACTTTTCCTGAAAGTGTGTTATGTAGCACCCTCTGTTAATAATTGTCAATATGAAGTCAGATTGAAGAAATCGCCAACAAAATTGCCATTTATACCTATTTCCGCCAGCGGGTCATATTGACCACACCCCTTTTCGCGCTATTGATTTTGCACGTAAACATGACGTGTTGCTATAGCACCGCCTTTTGTCTACTGCGGTTCGAGAGCGAGATAGATAGATAGATAGATAGATAGAGATATATTTTACCTTGAAAATCAATGCATTCTAATAGCGGGTCGATTTGACCCGGTGGCGGTTTTAGGTATACGAAAACCTATGGCAGTTCTAGTGTTAAAAAGGCAGATACTGTTATGATCTCTGTTAAGATGGCGGAAAAGGTAGGACCCAAATGCAGACTACAAAAAAGGTAAAAAGGTCTAGAAACAAAAGCGAGCTTTATTTAAAAGCTGATGAACATAAACATGGCAAGAAAAAACATAAGTAGCACAAGGTAGCATTAACAAACAAAACTGACCGTGACCAACATGGAGGGAGACAGGAAAGACAAACAATGAACCAACAGGGGAACACAGGGAAAGACAAGACTAAATACAGAGAGGGAGAAACACAAGGGCAACAGGTGATCAGAATGAGAAAATCAGACACACCAGGGAAACTAAAGACAGGAAGGCAAACACAGGAAGTAGGACCAGACAAGACACAAGGAGGAAAACATTTCAAAAATAAAAAAGGTGGAAAATGAAAACAACAATCCAAAACCATGACAGAACCCCCCCCCCCCCCCCTTTTCAAGGGACGGATTACAGACGTCCAACACAAAGTCCAACATTCCCAAAAGGGTGGGTGGAGGGGGTCCGGAGGACGGGTCTGGGTCGACAGCCCAGAGGCAAGGCAGAGGAACAGGAGGTGGTCTCGGGCAGATGGCCCGGGGGCAAGGCAGAGTTCATGGTGGGGTTCTCGGGCGGACGGCACAGGGGCAAGGCAGAGTTCATGGTGGGGGTCTCGGGCGGACGGCACGGGGGCAAGGCAGAGTTCAAAAAGGGGCGAAGGCCACAGCGGGCCGGGCATGAGGGCGAAGGCCGCTGGGGAACTCAGGAGGCCGGGCAAGAAGGTGGCGACGGGACAGCTCCGGAGGACGACGTACGCCGCAATGGGACCCCTCCAGTGTCAGCTGGATGGCCGGAGCACTGGGATCGAGAGCAGGAGCTGGTGGGACCCCTGGCGGGACAGGCGTAGACGGGACTCTGGACGGAACATGGGCTGGTGTCAGTGGGACCCCCGACGGAGCAAGGGCTGGTGTCGACAGGACCCTCGGCGTAGCACGTGTCGGCGGGACCCCCAACAGGACAGGGTCTGGTGTTGGCAGGAAACCCGGCGGAGCAGGTGTTGGCGGGACCCCCAACAGGACAGGATCAGGTGTTGGCAGGAAATCCGGTGGAACCCCCAACGAAACAGGACATGGAGTTGGCAGGACCCTCAGCGGAACCCTCAACGACACTGGCCGTGGAGTTGGCAGGAGCCTCAGCGGAACCCCCAACGACACAGGACATGGAGTTTGCAGGACCCCCGACGAAACAGGTGTCGGCTGGACCCCCAACGGCACAGGACATTGGGTTCACAGGACCCCCGGCAGAACAGTAGTCGGCGGGACCCCAAACGGGACAGGACATAGAGTTCGCAGGACCCCCGGCGAGACAGGTGTCGACTGGACCTCCAACGGCACAGGACATAGGGTTGGCAGGACCCCCGGCAGAACAGTAGTCGGCGGGACCCCCAACGAAACAGGACATGGGGTTGGCAGGACCCCCGGCAGAACAGTAGTCGGCGGGACCCCCAACGGGACAGGACATGGAATTGGCAGGACCCCCGACAAAACAGGTGTTGGCTGGACCCCCAACGGCACAGGAGATAGGGTAGGGACTTGAGTGGGAACTCGAGAGGGAACTTGAGAGGGAACTCGAGAAGAGACTCGAGAGGGCACTTGAGAAGGAACGAGAGGAGACTGGAGAGGGGACTCGAGAAGGGACTTGAGAGGGGACTCGAGAGGTGACTCGAGAAGGGACTTGAGAGGGGACTCGAGAGGTGACTTGAGAGGGGACTCGAGAAGAGACTCGAGAGGGGACCTGAGAAGGAACTTGAGAGGGGACCTGAGAAGGAACTTGAGAGGGGACTCGAGAGGGGACTCGAGAGGGGACTCGAGAGGGGACTCGAGAGGGGACCTGAGAGTGGACTCGAGAGGGAACTTAAGAGTGGACTCGAGAGGGAACTTGAGAGGTGACTTGAGAGGGGACTCGAGAAGAGACTCGAGAGGGGACCTGAGAGTGGACTCGAGAGGGAACTTGAGAGGTGACTTGAGAGGGGACTCGAGAAGAGACTCGAGAGGGGACCTGAGAAGGAACTTGAGAGGAGAGTTGAGAGGGGACTCGAGAAGAGACTCGAGAGGGGACCTGAGAAGGAACTTTAGAGGGAACTTGAGACGGTCTGTACGCCGACAGGACACGGGGAGCTGGAGTCGGCCGGTACGCCAACAGGAGACGAGATGCTGGAGTCGGCCGGTACTCCCGACAGGACACGGGGAGCTGGCGTCGGCCGGAGAGTCAACAGGTGACGAGGAGCCGGAGTCGGGACCATGGCTGCTGAGCCCGGAACCGGAACACGGAACCATGGCTGTGTGGGATGGTACTGGAGCACGGTACCATGACTGTGTGGGCCGGCACTGGAGCACGGAACCATGGCTGTGTGGGCCAGTACTGGAGTACGAGCTGGCTTCCTGACCTTGCGTTTTTTAGAGGTCTTTTGGAGGCTCCGTGGACCTCCAAACGCCAGGCGGGATCCCAAAAAAGGGTCAGAAAATGGAGACTGGCACTCAGGGCTACGAGAAAAAACTCTGAGCCATTCAGGCAACGAGCTCCTCAACCAAGGCATGTTGGCCACCTCCATTTGTGCCTTTTTGAGGATGGCCTCTTTGTCCCTTCTAGACGAGGTTCCACTCCACTCGGCATGATAACATTGAAGGGAGAAATCCAGATCGAACAGATCCAACTCAAAATCATCAAGATCTGCTGGGTCCATCATTGGTCGGTTCATTCTGTTATGATCTCTGTTAAGATCGCGGAAAAGGTAGGACCCAAATGCAGCCTACAAAAAAGGTAAAAGGTCTAGAAACAAAAGCGAGCTTTATTTAAAAGCTGATGAACATAAACATGGCAAGAAAAAACATAAGTAGCACAAGGTAGCATTAACAAACAAAACTGACCGTGACCAACATGGAGGGAGACAGGAAAGACAAACAATGAACCGACAGGGGAACACAGGGAAAGACAAGACTAAATACAGAGAGGGGTAATCAGGGGACAAGAAACAGCTGGGTAAGGGAGGCAGAAACACAAGGGCAACAGGTGAACACAATGAGACAATCAGACACATCAGGGAAACTAAAGACAGGAAGGCAAACACAGGAAGTAGGACCAGACAAGACACAAGGAGGAAAACATTTCAAAATAAAAGCTGGAAAATGAAAACAACAATCCAAAACCATGATAGATACAAATTTTAAAAAAGGATGTTAAAAACTAAGATGTCTTTATTATTTGTATTAGAATTAACAAAAAATCAGATAACTAAACTAATAAACATTTGTATCTTTAACAAAAGATTATTTGTATTATTGATGAATCTGCTGTAAATATAATATTCATATATAAATGGTCAGAATAAAAGTGAATACTGTCCATCCCAGTTTCTCAAGGTCTAAGGTGATGTCCTGTTTTGTTAGTCCCAAACCCAAAGACATTCACTTAAATATCATGTAAAACAAGAAGGAGGGCATCTTTATCATATTTGAGTGGCTTAAAACAGCATTTTGGCCAATTTTGTTACTAAAAACGACTTTAATGATTCATCGATTGCCTTGAAAGTAATGATTTTTATGTAAATCAACAAAGCTTAAAACAACTTTACTGGCCATTTTTATTTATCAAATCCCTTATTGAAAAAGCTGTTAATGATTTGTATGTCAATCGACTAAGCAATAATTTGCCTAATCTTTGCAGCTATTTATTTTTGTATAAAAAGACCAAAACTAATTAAGGTGTCAAAATGAACGCCATAAAGACAATCTTTCAAGCAATATGAAGGGATAGGAGGGAGGATGCATTTTTCAGCTTCATAGGGTAGCCTTTACAGGAAGGACAGGAGGCATCAGGGATGATGGGAAATTTGGTATAAAATGCTGTCTTTTATTTACAGTAATTTTGCTGATGAAACGACAAACAGGGTTTCTTAAAAGTAGTAAAGCATGTGTGATCTTATACTTGTCCTTGTATCTTTGTGAGGACCTGATATTTTAGAGCTTGAGTGAGGACATTGTTTTTGAGCCTTGCTTTTCAAAGAAATCATTAATAAAAAAGTTGGTTTTAGGGTTAAGGTTAGGAAAAGTATATTTAGGCTCACTGGATGAGGGGGAATGCTTATGTCTCTCAGGGTCCTCGTAAGTATACATTACCAACACATGTGTATGGTGTGTTATGTTCCCTGCACTATGCTGTTGTTTAAAGCTTTTGTTACTCCCAGCCATTTTCACTGACGTTTATTTAAATGAATGACAGTACGTTTAACAGCCTCCCACGTCGCCCTGCCGTGGTTTTTACTTTCCTGAAAGGAGGGTGGGAGCACCCAAAGGTGGCCTGCCAAGTTTCTTAAATCTCTTTGTTAAAAGTCAATCACTTTGAATTTCCTAAAGTGCTATACCAAAAAGTAACCTATAAAGTACCTACAAAATAGTTAAGAGCTTAAAATAAATGACCAAGAATTTATAACATTTAATGTAACCATACATTTGAATATATTATTTATTTATTTTCAATATTATTATTATTAATATATATTTGTATATTGTGTACACTTCAGATTTATATCTTTATTTGTTCTACTTGTTATTATTAATTCATGTGCAATGCCTTTTTATCACGTTTCTGTAACAAAAACATTTCCTAATTTGCGATCAATAAAGCATATCCATTCTAATTTGTCAAAGACATTTTGGCTAAAAGTGTTTATCGAATCCATCGCTGTGAAATTCCATCTGCAAGATGAACGGCCAAATATAACATGTTGTTTAGCTAAGCGGGTAGAAAATGTTGCAAACACTGCCATGCTGCCGGTTTGACTTCACAGCTCCGCCTGTCATTTTTCTGTCTGAGCACAACAATCCTTTTTTTTGCTACAGCTTTGGTTTCTTATAGCTCAATAAATTATCCTAGTTTGGCCCTCCGTTTCTTCGGGACATATGACCCTTTCGGCAGCGCACAGCTTTATATCCAAACACTAAGACCACACATCAGAGCTGCTACAGGGGGAGCCGAATATTCATTGCTTTGTTTAAACCGCATCAGCAATGGTTTTTAAATGTTTTGTAAATCTTATGCGGCAATGGGTAATATTAGGAGAAATGTGCTGCACTTTCAAATGATGCAAATATAAAAACTAAAATGTACCAAAACACATGCGAGTAAAGAAATATCTTCACCAACTGGACAAAACATGAGCAGCATTTAGAAAACATTCACCAACTTCACAACAAATGCACAGTGTTCACTAAAAGCACTGCATAAACGAAACACTGCAAATACAAACCGCTGCAAGAAACAAAAAAAACTACGGAAAAGGGGGACACTAAAAAGTGATGCACAAAGCTGGGAGGGCTTGTTGACGTTCAGGGATTATAAAGTTGGCCTATCATTGTTATATTTGATGAGAGCATGACATTTTGGATTCATCATGGCTAATAAAATTAGCTAGCAGCTTCTACCAAAGTCGTTAAATCTAGCATAAAGTTGCCAAGTCACAACAACAAAAACACTTGAGTGAGTTGAGATGACTTTCAGATCGTGTGAAATGAGAATATTTTGTACTTTTGTGTATGCAATATAGATATAGATAGCTGTTGGTGAGTAGTCTGCACAAGCTCAACCAACAGATCTGTGAGTGTGTATGTGTGTGTGTGTGTGTGTGTGTGTGTGTGTGTGTGTGTGTGTGTGTGTGTTTGTTTTCTGACAGGAATGTGGTTCAGTTATCTGTTAAAAACACTTAACTGCAGCTCTGAAGCAACACTGGCATGTAAATGGCTTCTTCAGCATCAGAGGACAACGTGTGTGTGACGCGTATGTGTCAGTAAGACACTAATGCATCTGTTAGCTATCATGTCTGAAGGTGTTACCACACTTTCTCTCACTTTTACAGCCACACACTTTTTTTTTTTTTTTTAAATGTGGGAGAGAAACTCCCTCTTCAGGGAACACAGGGATTTTAGCACTTGAAGACCATTTACATGAACATTAACCTTTTTTAACACTCATGAGGGGGGGAGGGACCCCAGAAGCATAATAGGGCTTCTTTAAATCGAGTTCAACACCACCTGAACCCCTATTTGGATTACTGAAAACATTAAGAGCAGTTTTCCTGATAAGGAACTTAACACCAAGCTAGATAGTGTTCCACTGACCTCTCCTGGATACAACTTCAAGGCAATGCTTACCTAAAGCACTTTATTATGGTGTTTGTTCTTTTCATTAGTCTACGGGACAATATAGTGATGTCAGAGTGTATTGAACACAACTTGCTTCTGTGGTGCCTTTAAGTAATGGTGGAAATATGTGTCTCTTGGGGATTTAAAGTCTGAATTCAACAGCAACTGTACATGCTTGAAGATACAAATCCAGAGTGAATATGAAGCAAAATGTTATTCTTTGAAAAGCTTGTTTGTATTTGTGTTAGTAAAGTCTCAATTTAGCATTGGACTTAAATGTCAGAGCTCAACATACAGTATCAAGACATCACTTCAATTTGTATTACCATCAAACAGTAGCTAATTTGAAAAGTAAAAGTGAGAAGTAAGTAGAGGTATAGGATGTTTGATAGAATATAATTAGAATTGGAGGGATGAAACCCTCTTTAATGGTCACACATGCAGAGCACACAGCACACACAGTGAAATTCTTCTCTGCTTTTAACCCATCCTAGTACCAGGAGCAGTGATAGTAGTGCAGCTCATCATTGCAATTTAAACCACTAACGGACCAATCACCTGTTTCTCTCAGATGATTAGAAGCTCAGTAACCAATCAGCTGTGTCTGCAGAACATCAGCATCAGAAAAAGTTCCTCTTCTTCGCTTTCTCTACACATCACCTTGTTGTCGTCTTCTTTTTCTTTTTCAGTCCAAATCCTGTTAAACTGTTCCTGAGAGCGGATCAATGCCCGTATGCTTCTGTTCTACAGCTAATCAATGAAACTCCACTAATTCTACTGTTATCTGCTCGCTTCATCAGCCTCCTCCTCCTCCACCAACTTATCTCACCATGTCTCCTCCCCACTCCCTCCTCCCCTTATCCTTCCTCCTTCACCTCTTCCTCTTTCACTTAATCTTAGTGAGTCCTCCTCCTGCAGGTGATGGTAAATAGTGGAAAAAACCTTAATAGGAAAGAAAACTGGAAAAATCTGTCAGAAAAACTGAATATATGTTATTCCTCAGTGGAAAAGCATGGAAAAACCCTTATATTAAAGGTCCCATGACATGGCCATTTCTACTGATCATAATTCCATTGTGGGTCTACTAGAATAGATTTACATTGTTCAATGTTCCAAAATGACATTGGTTTCTCATACAGCATCTCTGTATAGTATGTGTATTCACTCTCTGTCCTAAACGGCTTGTTGGAGCTCCTGCCCCCCCCTCCCTATGAGCCCAGTGTGCTCTGATTGGTCAGCTCGCCCACTCTGTTCTGATGAGTCCACCACCGTTAGAGCGGAACATCAGTGATTATGTGTTATAATGGCGTTTGTTAACAACCAGAAAATGACACCAGTAATGACAAACAGATGAGAATGCTGCGTGGGGTTTGGGTGCCGTGTTGGCGGGACATTGCGGGGCTCGCTGCTCCGCCCTTTGAGGCTCGAGGAGCGGACATTGTGTGAGCTGGATTACTGGTGTCATTTCCTGGTTGCTGCGTGGGGTCTGCGAGACAGGGAGACACCGCGGAACTCAGCCTCAGCTGTGAGTGTGTGTGTGTGTGCTGAGAAAAGATAAGGCTGAGTGAGTGTGTGTGTGTGAGGAGCCGTTACGTCACTATGACCGTTACGTCACTATGACCAGGAAGAAAACAATTGAAAAATAAAAATCTCCAACGAGGCGTTTTGGGGCTGTGTTAGAGTTTTACTCGCTACAGGGTGTACTTTGAGGGTTTGTGACTCTGCAGACCATTTACATGCATAAAAAGCTACATAACACACAAGGGGACGGGTAATAACCGGAAAAGCATGACATGGGACCTTTAAATATATTTTATTATTTCTTAAAGTTTATTATTGGAGTTATATGTATTTATTAAAACTGCCACATTTTAAAAGAAGTAATTATTCAAAAATGATTTGAGAAAATGTAAGTCCCAAATTCATGATACAATAAACGTTAATCATCTTCACCTTTCTTTCCACAAAAAGAAACATGGTCAGTCCTTTATCAGATATCATTGGTAGAGTTATGGAATGCCGCTTGATATTGTTAGTGCATTTTAAAAAGAAATATTTACATCAAATGTAATTAATCAAAATATTGTTTTGATGTGTACAGGGCCGGTTTTTGGCATAGGGCGCCAGATCTGGGGGGGGCGCTGCGCTGGGAAGGGAAAAAACTATTTTTGACTGTTTGCGCTCATCCTAATTTTTGGCCTTGATGTAACAACATTCATCATTAAGAGAGTGTACCGGTACCGGGATTGTTGTTGTTAGCATCTTGTGCTAGCTGCGCTAACGGATATAAGAAGATGTCTCTACAACAAGCTGGAGGGAGAGTCCTCTCCTGTCACACTGGGAGGATCTGTGAGGTAAAGGACTCTGAGTGTTTAGATATTAACTTTAGTCTAAGTTATCTCAGTGGCTCTCAAACTTTTGATCACAATTTATGTAAACAAATATTTCCAAGGCACACCTTTATAAGTATTAGGATAAATAAAATATACTCTTTTAACCACTCAGACACATCAGACGCAACATGAGACATCACTTGTGGAAAACAAATTCAAGTGTGCATTTAACATTTCTTCAAACCACCGTTGCCTGCTTAAATTAAATCCAAATAACAAACTTAATCTATTTTGTATTCCTCTTCAATCTCTAAAGAGTAGTTTCTCTTCCTGTCTCTTATTCATCCATCCACCTCCTCCTCCTTGTTCCTTGCAGTATCCTGACAGAGAGAAAACCCTTTGTTCATACACACTCTATACAGCTGATGTCAAGTCTTTAGTAACCACAGTATGTCTTCATAGCCGTCTTGTGATGTGTACTGAAAGGCTATATTAAGCCATAATAAAGTCAGTCTGCTCCTAATTCATCCTGTATGTGACAAGCTGGAATTCGGTCCACCAAATCTGTCAGTTTTCTTAATCACAACCTGTCGTTTTCAGCAGTAAGCCTCATAAACCTGCTGCCATCACTGCCATCAACGCCGCCGCCGACATGCCCAAAAGCAACAGTCTGGACCTCCACAGCAACTCGAGAGAACTGAGCAACGAGCCCACTCTTAAATCAGAGGGTAATAATCGTTCAGAGAAATGGATAATATTTGGACAACCGACTCTGATTCACCTCAGAGTCAACAGTCTGAAGGCAGGGCTGCTGCTTTCTCACACTGTAGGTAGCACCACCCAAAGGACTGATGTACCACCACCAACATGTCAGACGCACTTCCACCTACAGGTCTGTCATACAACCACCTAGAGGACAGATGTACCATCACGAACAACACTGAGGTTCAACCACCCATAAGACTAACTACCATTCACGACTGAGGTACCAGCACCCACAGGTCAGACATACCACCACCCAGAGGAATTATGTACTGCCCCCCACAGGACTGATATACTACCACCCAAAGTTAGAACATATCTCCACCCAAAAGAGTGTTATACTACCACCCACAGGTCTGGCGTACAACCACCTAGAGGAGAGAGGTACCATCACCTACAAGACTGAGGTACCACCACCCACAGGCCGGACATACCAACCACCCAGAGGACTGATGTTCCACCACCCACAGTTTGAACATACCATCACCCAAAGGACTGACGTACTACCATAGTCTGGCATACAACCACCAAGAGGGCTGAGATGCCACCGCCAACAGGACTGATGTTCCCCCACCCATAGGACTAAGGTATCACCTATCACAGGACAGAGGTGAACAGCCACCTGGACATACCCACCACCATCAACAGGACAGTTGTGCCATTAATAAAAGGACTAAGGAAATATCACCGACAGGACTGATGTACAACCACCACCAGGACAGAGGTACCACCAACCACAGGACTGAGGTGCCATCACCAGAGTTAGTGAGGTAACACCCCCCCACGGGACAGTGGTACCATCACAAAGAGGACTGAGATAACACCAACCACAGGACTGAGGTACCACATACTACAGGCCAGATGTAAAACCACCCACATGACTGATGTAGCACTACCATCAGCTGAAGTCTGAAAGACCTGCCATCATCTACAGCAGGGGTCTCCAACCTTTCTTCATCTGAGAGCTACTTTGAAAAAATGAAAGTGGCCAAGAGCTACTTGCATCACATCGCTTACATTTATTCACATAGCCCTCATCAGCTGAATTAAGCTACTTTTGTACACGTGTGAAATTGCAATACCCAAAGCTTATCAAAAATCTTTACTTCACATCAAGGTCCAGGAAAATGACAATTTCTCACATATTATTACAGCCCACATAGTACATCACCTTAATCACCACCTTACAAGCCTCTTATGGCACATGTGTAAAATAAGTGCATTCACTCTTTTTCACAGTCAGTGAGATGAATGGCACTGCATGGAGTCCACCATACAGGTGTATGCTGGACCCACTTAGGTTCACTCTAATAGTCATTTAAATGTTCATCAGTCAGTCTTGTTCTGTATTTAGATTTCATTCATGTCAGAAAAAGCTGCTTCACAAAGGTTTGTAGAACAGAACCAAATAAAGCAGACATTTTCAGTGCTGCTTGGTGAATGTTCTTATAGTTTTCTGGGTCTACAAGCCTCCAGAAATGTTGTGAGTTTTGCTGAGACTTCAACTGAACATTATTTTGGAGATTTATAACCTCCATCTCCATAGGATTGACACTGAACAGTTCAGCCATCTTTTTCTTCTTCGTCTTGACATTAAATTATAAACCATAATAAATCAAGTGTATAGGTCTAGCCTCCCTATATCTGTGTGTGAAATTGTTCCATCCTCAAAAACGAAAAACTAATGCTTCTGCAGTCTAGCTGCAGCTTAGGTCTTCTGTTAACACTGAATGTCCTGAATGTGGCATCACAAACATGACTTGAGTCTGAACACAGCAGACAACAGGAGTATTTTTTACAACAGCATATAAAAACAAAAATAGTGCATGTGGGTGCACACTTACATTCTCTGTCTTACTGTTACATAAATCCCATGAATGTATGAGATTAAGTTAGCTTCATCATATCTCAATCAGTGATTAAGTGAATAATAAAGTTTCTATCAGGTTACTATCAGCCTGTCACTCATTATTTTCAGGGGGGGGGCGGGGTTTGGAGCAGCAGAGAGGAGACGGTGATCGCGGAAGCTTTCCTCCTGCCTTCACAAACTTTACACACGTATTTATCAACTGAAAATAGCATCAGGACGTTCATTCTCTGCAATCCAAGACTTGATTAAATCCACAAATCCCTGACATAGTGCCAACGCGAGTATTTAAAAAAAAAATCCATGTGTGTCTGAGCCGCAGCGACACGGACTGATTCAGGTGCATTTATTGTCGTCGGATTTTTCTACACAGTCGCGAGCGGCGAGCTACTGAAAAGCTGCCCGCGAGCTACCGGTAGCTCGCGATCGACGTGTTGGAGACCCCTGATCTACAGGATACAGGTGCCAGCATCTAGAGGACAGAGCTACCAACACCTACAGAACAGAGGGACCACCACCTGCAGGACTGATGTAACACCAACTGCAGGACTAGGATATCACTACCTACAGGACTGAGGTACCAACACTAGCAGGACTGAGGTAAGACTATCCACATGATTGAGGTGACTACACCCACATGACTAAGGAACCACCACCCACAGGACTGAGATCAGATCGGATCAAACCCTCAACAACAACCTGGTCAACTCAGTCACAAATCACAAATGAGTTATTTTTCTTTCTTTATAGTCATTGGAAGTCATGGGTACATCATCTCTACACTTTCCATTAATTTCCACCCTCTCAAGGTCTAAAACATGTCTTTATAGGAAGGAGGATATGGAAGGTGTAGAATAGAACATTAATGATCGAAAAAGGTTGGACCAAACAGAGCTAATATTTAAGAGAAGAGAACATAAATCAAGCAATCAACAACTATTTGTAACAAGATGAAGCTTGGTATATATTTTATTTGGATAGACCCTTTTTCTGTCTGTTCAATTAGTAATTTTATTGATTAATGCTCAAGCTAAGTGATCTAACAGAAGAAGATCAAGAGATGGTTTAATACTCTGGCCTGAAGTGAATTTGTAACTGTTAGCACTTTAATTCATCGCAGCAAGTGAAACCTCAGCAGACACCGACACAGGGGAGGGTACACTGTAAAAAAAGCACAACTCACAAGCACACACTGTATTATTCTAACATGAGGGTCATGATGGAAAACTCCTAGTCTTTGGTCTTGAACCTCCTGCAGTTACCATGCCTACAGGCTGATCTCACACAGAGAGGACAAATGAACTGAGTTAACCCGACTCACCGAGTGGGTTTAACCAAACAGCGCCGTGGGTAATTGGTGGTTTATGGTGGCCACAGTCTGATGTTCTACTCAAATGAATTCCTGGGAGCCAAAAATAGTTTTGTTCTACAGGAGTGTTAGATGAACATAACTAACATATGCTAAAGAGGATTTTACATCAACACTTCAAATATAAGATATCTGCAGCAGCAGTGATGGCCAACAAGACCTATCCAGCCCCCATTGAGGAAGTTACGTTTTCGGTTGTGTTTGTTTGTCTGAGAGCAAGATAACCAAAAAACGACCAGAACAATTTTCATGAGGTTGGAAAAAAAACATTATATATAGGAGCGGCCCTTCATTACAGGTCAGACACAATGACTATGTGTCACTTTTGTTATTATTGCAATATACGGCATTGCCTTAGCGGAGGTTTGCGCTATCTGAGTGTCTTTTGAAACAGTGATTTGTTTAGATTAGTCTGTGGTTGTTTTACTTACCTAACTTTCAAATCTTTCAACCAATAATGCAGAAACACCTATCAGTTTATATGCATCACACATCTTCTTAAAACGGGGGGTTACGTATTGTAACCCTAGTTATATAAGCACAGGCGGAGCCCTCTAAAGGACTCTATGGGTACTACCTCTCAACCATACTATGCAAGCATTCACCTACTGAGATATCTATAAACGTAGCCGGCCCCTCAGGGCGGGCCTACCTGAATGCGCGAGCAAGCTCACCGTATATAAGGCGGCCTCGCCTCCTGACTGTCATCTTATACCCTCTTCAGCGAGCGGCATAGGACAGACAGGGCCCCAAGTAGAGGGCTCCGCCTGTGCTTATATAACTAGGGTTACAATACGTAACCCCCTGTTATATCTTACACAGACTCCGCCCTCTACTGGACTCTATGGGTACAGTGGGTGGAGCCCTGATGCATAAACGCCCTGTCGTCCAACAACATCGACCCATCACACTGCCCCTGACCGGCTTTTGGTTAACAGCCACTGCACCGCAACTTCTTCTCCTCCGGTTGTGACTGTGGAGAAGATGGGGCCGCAGCTTACTTGGCTGGTAGAGCACACTCAGACACGCTTACCTCGTGAAGAGTGTGCATGGAAAATAGTGAGGAAGGCTCGCTTGCCTATGGGCAGGCGGTGAGAGTCTTCCAGCCCTGCATGGGGCTTACTGCACCCCATGTTCCCCGGGTCCCTAAGGAGCATGGGAAAACATAAGTGCATTATGTCCAGGGTTGGGGGTCAGATACCTACTGACCCACAGCCCCCCCCCTCCTCACCAGTCATGTGTTGCCCCAGCAAGCACAGACGATGAGAAGGAGCCAGACATGTCCAAGAGATAAAACCTTATGAAGGGGCCTGGCGTGGACCAAGACGTCGCCGTGCATATGTCCTCCCTCCACACTCACGCCCTTGAATAAGGCTGTTGACACAGCCATACCCCGCGTAGAGTGTGCACGGACCCCTGTGGGGAAGGCTCTCCCCGTCTGTCCGTAGGCATGTGAAATGCACTCGCAGAGCCATCCTGCCAGGCGTTTCTTGGACAGAGCTTTACCAGCCACACCACCCCCAAAGCACACAAACAGCTGTTCAGTGCGCCTAAAGGCAGCCGTGCGCTCTACATAACATGCTAGCGCACGCACCGGGCAGAGGAGGTGCAATTTAGCCTCCCTGGCCCCAATATGGGGTGGAAGATTAAAGCCACCTAACTGAATAGCCCTTGACCTGAACGAGCTCCTTAGACTCTTGGGAACAAAGGAGGGTTTCGGTCTGAGTGTCGGTCTGAGTGTCGCCCCGCTACGGTCACCCCGGATCAACAAGCAACTCGGGTGCACCGATAGAGTGGTCAGCTCGGACACTCTCTTGGCTGAAGTCAAGGCAATTAGCAACGCTGTCTTCCATGACAGTGCTTTCAGGGAGGAGAGCTCCAGAGGCTCAAATGGTTCTGTGACCAGAGCCTCGAGCACCAACGGCAGGTCCCATTGCGGGGAGGAGGCGTGCACTACTGGATACAGTAGATAAATACAACTGTGAAACTTGTAACGGCATAATTACAAGCGGAGAACGGAGTAACTTGACGTCACAGCAGGCATAACAACAGCCGGTGTTTCTCGTGAGTGTTTTCCCCGGGAAACAAACACAATAAACACAAACGCAAAATTACACAAACACACACACGTATACACACACACACTCGCGAGCTTCCCCCAGACCAGTAATCCAAACGAAAATATCTTCCCTCCGTAGTATTTTGATCATTTGCTCCGCTAATAATCAATCAGATCGATGGATTCCAGAGAAGAGGAAACTTTGAAGGCCTTTTTCTCAAAATGATGACTCGGTGACAGTCATTATATAATGTGACATATTTCGCTTAATATTTGGAGTACAAAAACAATCCTGATATCATGAGAAAGCTAGGAATCTACTCTTTCCAACAGTGTATACAACTCAAAATGTGTCTTCGGGTCAATGCGACTGATTTCGATGGAGCAGGTCACATATGTTATACACTTCTTGAATCTTTAAAATGTACAGGCCCTATTATGCTTTTTGGGGCTTTCCCTTCCCTGTCTGTTATAATGTTTTTTGTGCATGTAAATGGTCTGCAAAGGCTAAAATCCCTGGGTTCCCTTAGTTTCTCTCCCACACATTTTAATAAATTAAACTATACATTTGTGTTTAAAAAAATGTACGTCTGCATTCACAACTACTGGGCTTGAAGCTGAGGAACAAAGACAAGAAGTCAGACGAGACATAGTACCAGCTTCATCCTTAGTTTAGGTTTAGGGTTAGGTTACTTAGTGTGTTTCACAAGTTAACTGACTATAGTTTTTAGATCTGTGATCCAAAAACTCATGAACTCAAGTCCCTATAATGTTCCAAATTTGGAAGAAAAACAAATGTTGCACAACACATTTCGTGTAACAATGTTTGCAGAGACATTTACGAGGTTCTATCTGAGAAAAAAGAACAGCTACCTTCTTTTAAAATATACTACATCAAAGAAAGCCAGTGACAGGACTTAGCCCTTCAATCTCTTCACTGTACCCATGAACCTCTGAAGGGTTCTCAGATAAACATGAAACCCACTGAACTGCTGCATTGTATCAGTGTAGTCATCATTGCTTTTATTTCCAAATTCCATCAATAAAAACTAAAATGCCTCACTGCAAGCAAAGCAGGAACAGGAAACCAAAACATGCAGTTTGACATAAAAGCATTGATTATTATGTAATCAAACGGATGATGTCAACGACCCTCTAATAAAACCCAAAATGTACTGTAGACAGTTACATAAACATTCAATAATGACATCAGTCAAGAAAACATTACAGAACCCTTTACTGGACGGTGTGACCACAAACCACTGAAAACACAAAGTCAATGGGAATTCTGCAGGGAATACAGTGGGAATACAATTATGGACATTCAGACAAACACCAACGGACAGACCAACAGCCAAGTCAAGATGTCAGAAGCTGTGATTCTGTTCCAAGACACAGACAAAGAAAATAGAGTTTTAAGATGTAAAAAGCCGAGATGCCAACAGGCGTTTTGGAATTTGCTTTATCCTCATGAGTCTCATCAACATCCCACACTAACTAAATATTTTGCCTCAAACTGTGTAGCTGAGGTTCTTTTCTTTGCCTCTCTGAAGTTCCGGGCTGTTTTCACTGACTCTGTGCTGACAACTCGCGCTGTCTCAGATCTGTCCAAAAGAAAACTCCCGTAAAAAAGCCCCCGAGGACAAGGTCAGAGCTGTGACTTCACAACGGTTCTCCTGTTTTTACTGCACATACTTTTCAATCAGAACGGCCTCGAGGTTTTGGCCCGGCAGTACATTAGTTTGAATCCTCTGGAAACAGCATTCCCTTCCCTCAACAAGTATGATCTGACAAGTGGGAATATTTAATGTTACTCAATAACAGGATTGGGCACCCAAAACCAGTTCTTATCAAATCTTGGTTTAGATTCCAATACAGAAAAAGGATAAATATTACTGAAACAAAAATATGCTGACTTTTTCTTGGCACGTTCAGGCTATTATAAGTCCTGTTCCTTTTGAATCATACAACAACTAAGTCCAACCAACATAATACCATACTTCGTAACAAAAGATTTGACGTTAGCTCTCCAGATTTGTACCCAAACTGTTAACTTTTATGGACTCTAAAATGCTCATCATATTTAAATCGGGAGAAATATGAAATATGCAAAAGATAGGAACCAATACAAAATTGAGACATATGTGTCTTATAGAATCTCAGTTTCTTGGAGACACGCAACTGGTTAGAAGTTGGTTCTTCATACCCAACCCTAGTCAACAACAATACAAGTCTGAGGTTGAATTTGACCAAAGTGCAGTAAATCCACTTTCTTCTAATACGACCCACATAAAATACTATATTTCTTTAAATAGTTTATTGATCTCATGGCTAGAGTAACTGTTTACTATAAACATTCATCATTCAACATAAGATGAGATCATTATTAGATTGAATGAACATTTTGTGTGCTTGCTGATTTCTGTTTGGAGAAGGGGCTTTCATTTTTCCTAACCAATCATTGGAAAGTGCAAATCATTTGCAGTCAGTACAGAAGTTGCAAAGATGTGAGGAGCAGTTAACTTAATAAAGTAATATGGTAATCAAAAAGTTGTCAATTCTGTAATCCAATATCCTCTGAGCTGGGGCCATTATCCAAGCGTGTTGTAATTTATAAGAAAATAAAAATACTGAAAGGTAAAAAGGTCATGAGCTATCATTAATATAATAAAGGAAAGTTCCCTTATTATCTCTGCTTTTAGTTTTCTCCATTCTTCTTTTTCCTTCCCTCTAGATTCCGGTGTTCTTTCTGAACATTGATCCTCTTCTTCTTTAGCTAAAAAAATGTTATGCTTTCTTTTTGACACGTGACTTCATCTTATGCTCATTCCCGTTTTAAGTTAAACAATTAATTCAGGACCCGGAGGAGGACTGTGTATTTTTACTTTAGTGTCAGTAAAGAAAGTAAAAAAATAAACGTTACTTAGCCCAAAAAACTCACTCAGTTTCAGGTTACTTGGCAGATTCAGATTTAACATAAGATAAGCACAGTATAAAAATAAATAATATCATCTTTCTTCTTGTCCTTTATTTTTTTTGTTTGCTGTAACTTCCTTCCGACCTTCCTTTCCATTTTGTTTAACTATACAAGGGTATGAAAAACATTCCTCACTTTGGTTCAATTTTGTTTTACGTAGGTAAACTGCAATATATTATTAGATATTTTGTTGAAAGAACAATGATATAAAAGAGAAACTGGAACCAGAGTACGAAATGTAATTATTTATCTTTTCATTTGAACCCTAACCATCAATTGATTAACTGATTCATTAACAAACTGCAAATGTGCAGAGTGAAAAATCACAAAACATAATATAGATATAAAATAATAACATGTTTAGATCTCTTTCTCATGACTAACTAGAGAAGCAGTGAAGCTCCGGGCCTGAGAGTTAAATAATTATTCCTCCATAATCGCACACATCGAGTCTTGCCTCGCAGGAGATCAATGTGTCGAGCCGTAAAATACTGCAGCGGCAGAAAATCCTCCCCTGTTGCACCCAGACGTAACGGCAAGTGTCTTAATTAAAACTGGCCCTTCCTGGACGCCATAGACAACATGACACAAGCTCCCTGATTGGCTATAGGACAAATATCTCTTCCCATTTTGGTGGGCGTCAATAGGCGAGTTTAACAAACAGTGAGTTTTAATGGGATCTGCGTGTGAGGCTTCTTCATCAATAGACCTAATGACCGGTTTTAGCCCGGCAGCCGATAATGTGCCGATGGTTAGAGCCGGGTTATCGGATGAGCAGTTCTCCGAGGCAGAGGGCTTCAAAGGCCGGTTTGAGAACCCACAGTGGGCTCCAGCTCCACGCTGTTGGGTCCTAACACAACAACCAGACAAGGACTCTTAATTGCTCACCTTCACAATACCATAATATTGGGATTTGTATTCATTTGCATCTTTACTCTTATTTTTACTTCATATTCAGATTTTTTTAGTATATCTATCTATCTATACATATCAATTGAATGGAAATGTAGTTGAATTCATACAGAAAACCGAGACAACAAAAACAAGAAAGAAAGAAAAAAAATACAAGTTTCAAAATACTAAGGAATAGTATTTAAGAGTGAGATATCAGTTTAAACCTTTTTTCGGAGGACATAAATAAAATGTTGAGGAAAAAAGTCACAATATTACAAAAAGTTAAAAAGTTGTATATTTTCATTAAAGTAATTGTATGAATACATTTTTTGAGAACTCAGTTTAAATATAGAGAAAAGGCCCTCCATTTAAAGAATTGCCCTTTTTGTAAAATGTTGAAAACGTATTTTCTGAGTGTTTTATCTAAAATCTTTCCATTCTTTTCTTGTTAAACCTCGTATTATTTTAAATATGCATCTGGATCTCTGGGTGCTTACATAAATATAACCAATAAAAGCTGATTTGAGGCGAGTGGCTAACGCTCCCATCAGTGACTAGCCTTTGGAGGTAAACAACTTTTCCCATACTATACGTCACGTCACGTCTAGTACAATATCATACGTCACGTTACAGAACCCAGTCAGCTACTCTCCAGTGACTGCTAAAGTCTCTGAAGAGTCTGCATCTGATCAAATATAAAAAACGGTAAAATCCTGCTGTCATTGAACTCAACACTTTCTCTGTTGGAAGCACAAATCATGCAACGCTGCTCACTCCTGCTGGACTTGGCCCGTGATTACTTTGCATGCCCCACCCTTGCTAACCTCTGACCTCAGACCCCCTCGAGCACCCCCCACCCCCATTTTTCTGAAGTCCTGCTGCGGTCAACAGCAGAGAGACTGATGTCCGCTCCACCGACGTCTGACTGACCTTTACCAGCTCGGCCACAAGGGACTCATCCATCTCTCTGTCTCCGAGCATCCTTCACTGCCTCACCCCCCCCCACCTTTTCTCTGTCTCCCCCTCTCTCTCACTAATGCTAATGCCGCTGTTTATAACTGCCACATTGACTTTCCCCTGCCACTGTATGTAAATACAATCTCCTCTGATCAATGGACTGAGAGGTGACATGACGCTGACCACAGGCACATGCACACACACACACACACACACACACACACACACACACACACACACACACACAATATACACAAACAATATACACATAACAGTACAGAGTTAAATTCAAAACTTTAAAGATATTTTTGCAAAAAAAGTATAATACAAATGTTTGCTAAATTTTTTAATGAAATTCCAGACATAAAGGGGATTGAACCGACCCGATATTTGAATACCTCTGACAACCTTTTTTGATGAAACAGAATTGAATGCTTTCATAGATAATAGACAATAAAATGAACATGTAAGAGTAAAACCAGCAGCAGTCTGTAGTCACGTGACCTACCTCCCACAGGTGTCTGCTGTTCCTGACGGCTCCAGAGTGCAGTTTGTCCAGCAGCAGGGGGACTCCCTGGAAGGGGCCGATCCAGGTCCCCTGAGGGATCCTCTGAGACGCGCAGATCCCGTAACCCAGCCCAGGAACTGTACTGGTGCACAGACACACCTGCACACACAACACACAGGTTGAATGAGTCCTTCAAATGGAAATGACTGATTCAGTTATCGATTCAATTCAATTATTGAACTTACTACTACTTCAGTCCTAAAGTCTAAAAGCATAAAATAAGAGAGAATCCTTATATTGCAAAAAAGTCATAATATTACAAAAAAGTTTTAATTTCACACTTGAAGTGAAAGTTAAAATTATTTTTTTTTATAATCAGATATAATAGATCACTTTAAGTGTAATCTATCAGTACCTGTTCAAGAAAAATAAAGAAGATTTTGTATTAATCCCTAGGATCATCCCTAGGATCATCACTATCTCTTTGATATCTATCTCTAAATATGTTTAAAAAGAATGTTTGTGTGTTTTGTGATTTTTTCTTCTTTTTTCCAAAGAAGACACCTTATGCAAGCAAACTCACAAAGTGTATCAGTGCAAAACAATGTTTTTTGCAACCTTGAAACTATGTAAAAAGCATTTGTCAGACAAACAGGAAGTGTCACCTCTCTGGGCAGGTCTCTGAGCCAATCAGGGACGTCGGGCATCGTGACGGGAGCCGGCGTGCTGCTGGTGCCGACGAGGCGCCGCAGAGAGTGGAGGGGCCCGTGCATCGGACACTCGCCGTTCCTGTTGTCTGCACACATGTCACAACCTGCACAGGAGACAAGAGTGATGTTACATTTTATTAGCAGCAAACGCACCATTATCAAACTGCTATATGATCTAAATACACACCCTTTATTTAATTTTGTATTTATTGAAATGCTGTTAGTGGCCCTTAATTTAACTTTGCATGTTTTAAAACCTTTGCAAATTGTGAACATTATGATATTCTCTTTGTGTTTTTTCTTTTTATTTAAGTGAATTTATTGGACATGCTTTTTTTTTACTCAGCGGATCATTTAAATTAAGATATTATTTTTACTGAATTTACCAACAGAAGGGTTCAAATGAGTAAGGGGTTAAATATGTCATCAAAAGTTTATTTATGGCCTTTATTTTTAAAATATTCTGCAGCTCATAAGGTTAACTGTATGTTCCTTTCATTAAAGATAAAACACTTTCAAAAGTCCAATTTAAAAAGACTATTTTCAATACTAATTCGTCCCTTGGTTTAATAAAATAATGTTCTGCTAAAGTGAAACACTGTGTGAAGAACAAGATATGAGGGAGAAAGAGCATGTGTTTGAAACTCTCCCAAAAAGTCAGTTCGGCTCTCTGCACGTTTTTTTTTTCCAGGTTAAATGTGGCGAGCCGCGTATTGCTGGGAATTAGCGAGTGTCAACATTTACTCAGAGATGCAGTCTGACAGTAATGGATGTTAATTGACTGTAGCAACATAATGAGAGATTATTATCTGGACAAAAAACTCCCACAGAGCAGCGAGGCTGAGAGGAACAGGATGTTAATGTTCTGTTCTTCCTGAAATTAAATATCCGCAGTTTGAGAGACTGACGGCTGCTTTGACACCATGATGGATTGAAGAAAATTAAACCACATTAGGGTCATTAATAAACCGCAGAATGAGACACAGCTTCACGGTTGAGTAAATGGGAAAAATGTTAGAAAGATTAAGTTCTCCGCAACCCTTGACTTTATGTGGAAGTGTTCACCAATGAGAACACTGTTTAATGGGTTACGGTGAGTCACCCTGTGCTTAACAGCTGTGTGAAGAAACAGTGTTTATTTGACTAGATATTAAATGCAAGAAATGTTTCTGTCTCGAGAAACTAAGAGAGATCATATTTAAGGGTAGAAATCCCAACATATTATATTTATACAATATATATATATATATATATATATATATATAAGACGAATAGTCAACCTTTGGAAAGACTTGACTGCCCCTCCCTGTTGTTTGGCATAAAGTAGTTCATACACTTACCCTGAAACGATAAACTGCCATTGTTATATCTCAGTTTTTGTTCACATTGTTATGCTCATTTTCAGGTTCTCCATGCTTTATTGTTCAAAAAGCTCTTTTTTTTTCTCATACTGCATGTGCTGCAGCACCTCTTTTCCCCCTCTGTCTGAAACCAGAGCCCAGTCTGCTCTGATTGGTTAGCTGGCCGGCTCTGTTGTTAGTAGTCAACTGCTCAGAGTTGTCCCGCAACTTAGCCTATTATGTGCAATGTACTGGAGTGTTAGCCAATAGAAACAAAAGTGTTACATAGTGATGTCACTATGTTACAGAAGTAAACAAAGGAGTCCAATGGAGGTGTTTCAGTGTGTGGAGGAGAATCTCCCTCTGGAGGGAACTTTGAGATTTTAGCCTTTGTAGACCATTTAAATGCACAAAAACCTATATAACACACTAAAGGAAAAGGAAACTCCCAAAAAGCATAATAGGGCCCCTGGGATGTTGATAAGAGAGGATAAGAAGTGCTCATTTTTAACTTAGGTTAGCTGTTTTCATCTTTCTCCAAACTTTATGCTAAGCTAGGCTAACCATGTTTTGACTCCAACATAACTTACTGCACGCACTTGAGTTGTGTCAATATCAAGCTACATTCACATGACCTGCAGTAAATCAGCTCTGCGTTGGCGTTGCTGTAGTGTTTCTATGAAGAAAGCAGGGCCGTCCGTCAAGGCGGAAGCGCAACCATCGGCGTAGCGCACCACTCAATTGTCGCAGAGGGCGACAATTGTCAAAGTTCAAATTATTTTAACTTTTATCTTGTTTACCGCTGACTTTTCGAGGCGCAATCAATCAAATGACAGCTGTATGAAGTGGCGCAAGCTAGCCAGCCAACTAGCTTTTTTCAGGGGAAGGCTCTGCCCCAAAACATGCGTTGAGCAAAGAGAAAATCAAGTATCGTGTGAATGAAGCTTAACTTTATGTCTTCCAATAAATAAGTTAAGATAAGATTAGGGCTGCAAGATTAATCGAATCGCAATCGAAATCGCGATATCAGCTTGTGCGATTACATAACCGCAATAGGCTGCAATTTAATGAAATACAAAAATGTGCGTGGTGGTGTAAGCCGATGAATGGGAGTCGGAGGCGGTGTGTTTAAAATGGAACTCCACACTTTATTTTCCATTTAACTACACACACAAGAACGTACTAACTGCATGCTACTGTGAAGCTGGAATGCTAACAACAGGAAACCGGAACACCAAGTACAGCATATCCCTCCGGAAGATGGCCGTACACTTGACTGATGATTTCGAATTTATTGAAAACTCAAAAAATCAACGTAAGAGCTATACAAAGACACAAAACAACAAACACATTTAAGCTTTATCCCAGGGATGTCCAAACTACGGTCCGGGGGCCAAATGCGGCCCTTGAATCGGCCCTCAGCAAATTCAAAAAGTATAATGGATATGGCCCACAAATGGAACTTTTGCTTGTCTTATGTTGTACTTCTTAAATATAAATGTAAACATATATTACACAGTAGTATTCATGTGTTAATAAGACCACTTTTCAAATAAATTCAGTCAATTAAAGTTCTAAGGTATCTTAGTTGATAAGAAAAAAGCCCAATGACTTATTTACATAACAAGCTTGAAATACACCATTCCTATTTCTCCTTATCATAATCAATCTAATGAGGATTCTGTTTTAAGGGATGAGCTGCCAACACTCACAAGCATAATTTACCTTCATTTGATTGATTTTGCTAAGTTATAACTGAACTTATGAGGCAGTATACCTCAAGTGAGTGGCCCAGCCCATCGCATATTTTTCTGTATGTGGCCCTCGGAAAACAGTTTGGACACCCCTGCTTTATCCATATTAGCATCACTTTAGCATACCATTAAACAATTGAACTGCAAATAGATTTCAAAGTTATAAAACAGTATAAACGAATCAGGACACATGTTTATATTACAGTTAACAGTAACCTTTTGTCTCTTCGGGGGATACTTTAATGCAGGGGTTTCAAACTCAAATAAACAGTGGGCCAAAATAAAAAAATGGGTACTAGTCGAGGGCCGGACTGGTTCAATGTTTATTGCAAAACGTATTGAAATGAACTTATTGCACATATTAAACCTGGAACTAACAAAGCTTAAATTATTGCCTATAAAAACAACATTAAACATTAAATAATCAGTTGCATTAATTTCGTATGGCTCTATCTGCAGCTTTTCCCGAGTCATTTCTTATGATTACATTTCTCCACAGGCCAACAACAGCTTCAAAAAAACTATTTCCCTCAACGAAAAAACAAAACAACATGCCCTGTTGTCGCAAAAAAAAAGGCAACAGGAAACATCCATTGAAACTCAGTTTGCTGCTCTGTGATGCTAGTTCAAGCTAGATACTTGGCATCTCATCTTGGGTGCAAGTTCATCAATGTTTGGGGTCAGGCTCTGAGCTGAGGAAATCCTCAGGATTGATTGAAGGTGTGCGTGCAATATACCGGCGGGCCAGATCTAATAGAAATTAGAAATGATCCTGTGGGCTGAAATTAAATCACCACGGCCTGATTTGGACCCCGGGCCTTGAGTTTGACACATGTGCTTTAATGTAAACGTTTTCTTTTGATATCGCCGTATTTAAATGTAGATATCTCCGTTAATGTATTTACTTTATCTCCGTTCATCTCCTTTTTTCTTTGGGAACAGTAGCTTCCTGTTAATAGCGCAATGTCGCCTTCAAAATAAAAGCATGTCTAAATAAAACAGGAAGTTGAGTTAAATTACGCTTAAGAAATGTATACAATAGCAATGAAAGTAACAAAAACAATGCAATATCCTTTTCAGGTTCATTGGTGGCCAAAAAAAATGCTACATCTGTAATATGGCGATACTTTGGGTATCACTTTTATGATACCATAACATATGTTGTTCCAATTGTAGAGATTACACACAATATGTCCCATTTTGTTACTTGCTCTTTTTTCTGTTACATCCTCATTTGTTTGGGCATTCAGATGTCTTATTTTATGAAAATGTGTATGTTTTCTTATATTTACTGTATAGTAGTGCAGAAAGTATGCAGAAACCTTTAAATCAGAGAAGATATATGTTGGTATTTATTTGATTTGGTCAAATTCTAAGTTATTTTCAAAACAGTAGCCTACTACTAAGATATTTTTGTTATTGTATTTGTTTATGATTCTTTGAGAAATACAGATTTCAAAATGATCATTTGTCTGTGCTCTTTCCTTTCCCTGACCAAGCAAGTACATATTACACTTTGTTGATTAAATCTCAATCGCAAATCGCAATATTGTCCACAATAATCTCAATATGACTTTTTCACCAAATCGTGCAGCCCTAGATAAGATTCAACTTTTATTGTTCCAAGAAAGATTGTTGTGCAGCAGTTGCAGAAGAAAGTAGACAAGAGTCCAAATACAACATTGATATAAACAATAAAGATTATCACACGTACAATGGTAACAAAACATGTACACAATGCTAGAATTGTAAGCAATTAACGACAAGGATGAAAAACCAACAGGTTGCTTTAAATAAATATTTGTATGTTGTGTATGTTGGCATTTTATGTTCAGCAGGAGATTGTGATATATTATCTATTACTGTGTTCATCATTTGAAATCTAATGCTGTTAAAGGTGGAGCTAATTTTAAGGACTTTTTATGCTGCATGCTATCTGAATCCATAATAGAACATCATCATTTATTAGTCGATTTAATTTTTGTAGAAACTATATAAACCTGAAGAGGAATTAATGCTGTAACTTAGTGGAGTGGAACTACAGTACTAGCTATCACGTTGTAGTGAAAAAGAAGCAAGTACAACATACACAATAATTCTTAACTATAGTACTTGAGTAAATGTACTTGGTTACTTTCCAACACTGGTTCTTTATCATTATTTTCCAAGAGCTGTCACCCACATCTTATGTTCTCAATCAGCAGGTGAAGACCATACGTTGTGATTCAAAGTTCAAGGAATTACCTTCTGCTTTGAATTATCTCAGGAAGATCATGGAGGGATTCATTTGTTTTACTCTAATACAACATTAGCATTAGCATTTCAAAGTATGTAAAACAATTATGCCGGGATAAATATCTTGTCTGAAAAAACTTTAATGTTGACTTTAGTTAAATGTATTATGTCAACCGATTTCACATAACTGTATTAACTGGTTCAACTTAATATTATTGCTTTCAACTAACCTAATACAGTTGTGTGACATTTGTTGATGTAATAATTTAATTAAAGTCAACGTTTCAATTTTTCAGTGCATGTGTTTCCCAGATGAAAAGTATACAAGCACCAATTTGCAACCACTTTACACAGAGACTAATTACATCTATGTATTTGATTAAGAGTGAATATTAGTCTATCTATTAATATGTTTTACTTTATGTTTATTGTGCATATACTACAGGTGGGAACAGTGTCGGCTGTAGATGAGCTGATTATTTTCACAGCTTCAGTAGAAAGCTAAAAGTGCAGAGAGACGGTGAAGAGTTCAGCTTCACGATGTAGACGACATGAAAACTCAGCGACTACACACTCATACAAAATGCACACACAGACTGCAGGTGAGTTCAGTAAAAAAAATGTTTTGCACATCATTGTGTTTTACTTACTAATCCTGATTTAAAATACGAATGTTATATTAAAATCATTTAGGCAAATTTCATGTACAGCTGATTGTGTTCAGACATTAAATGAGAGAATTCTGGTTAATTTAAATGTTTTTGATACTGAACACTGAACTCAAATGAAAATATCCAAATGGAAAATAATCATGACTTTAATAGTTGTAGTACTTCAACAACTACATTGTAGGCCTTATATCACTACTACTACTTTGATGCAGTAACAAATATGTATATTAACTTGATAACTTTAAGAATGATAAACTATACAGTCATTTTTTTTATAATTTAATTAAGTTTATAATATATTAACTTAAAAAAGTTACAATAAATATGGATGGTAATATTTATAGAAAGAATCTACAATAAGTTTAAATATATCCATGAACTTTTTGTTTTGTTTTTTTGCTTTCGAGAGGTTTGTAACCAAAGAAAAACATTCAAAAAGTTCCACTTTCAAACATTTTCTGGAGCTTTCTGTCATATGCACTTGTCTTTGCTTGACTAAAATAGCGTAATAATGTATCAACTATCTCCAGTACATCTTAGCAAACATCCATCCATTTGCTGCTGAAGGCCACAATATTTAACCTGAAGCTAAAAGTCAATTGACATGTGTTAATATTTGTTTAACACTAAAATCATGTGATGTGAAATAAGTGAAAAACATGTGAATATAGCACATGTGCAACAAGATATCGGTTATGGTTACTGACACTACATACACAGTAAATGAAGTGAACGCTTCTTGCAGCTCTTTTAGTTAAAGCCTTTTTTCTCTTCCCTCCTTCAGACTGATGAACTGGCTGTGAACTTGTTATGGCGTTCTCTCCTCGCTGCCCATCATTCAAACTCAGTATTCTGTTACATCCATCGCCAGTGTTTAGACAGCTCCGCTCTGCCTCTGAAGTCTGAGCACCAAACGCCGTTTCCAGCTAAAAGTCTGCCGGCATACTTAATCCACAAAATAAGGATTATTTGGTAAATAAATCCTCCTAAAAACCTTGATTTCAAACATGTTTCTCTCTTAATAGACGTGTATTTTAAAAGCACAGGTGATAATCCGCATCATTAGCATGTCAGTCACTGTAATTGGTCCCTTCCCATTTCTAAATTTGAGTGTAAAAGAAAACACAGTTTCCTGACTTTCTGCCATCACAAAGAGAGAAGGTCGAAGCTCTGTAACAAACTCCTGGACTCCTTCTCAACAAAACCATCACAGTTCATAAAGACTATGGCTGTTAATGACTGCGTTTGTTTCCAACACAGCTGCAAGTCCAGATGAGGACGGACCACACAGAGAGACTGCTCTATAATCCATAAACCCACGCGGACCAAACCTCCACAGATCTGAGCCTTTTAGCTCCTGATTTTGGCTTTTATGGCAAAAGCCAGAGCTTGTTTGTTCATCAAACAAGCTCTGGTAAAGCCACTGTATATTAAATGCGCCACCACTGAACCTGGAACAAAGCGTAGCATTTAGCAGCTAAACAAACAAACATTTCCCTCAGGAGATGGTGGAGACCAAAACAAGAGATAAAAGATAAAGAAAATATTGGATTTACATTAATTAGACAGACAAAATAATGATGATAGGTTGAGGTTTAGTGTGTCTTGGAGATGTTTGGACAGACATCACTGAATGCAACTTTGTAAATCTCACATTTTCATGGTCTTTAAATCATTTTTTGACTAACAGGAATATTGTTTTCTGGCCTCGCTTTAAAATGTTACGGGGAAAATCTGCATTTTGGTATGAGGTTCCCCGGTTTAGACAAACCCTGCTTTATGCGTATGTTGCCTCTAAGCATGGAACACATTGGAAGTTGGGGACTCGAAGATACAACGGATGGAAACCAACAAACAGATCAGTGTGTGTGTGTGTGTGTGTGTGTGTGTGTGTGTGTGTGTGTGTGTGTGTGTTTGTTTTAAAAAACGAGTTTATTAAATCACACTAAAGCTGCCAGTGCAGCTGGAACTTATAAGAGTTGATCTGTGTTTTTTTATTTGTCCCAGATGTTTGACAACTTCCAGTCATAACTTGTATTTCTCTAACAGAACATAATAAATGGTATATAATTGTATATTGAATTTAAAAACTCCAGAATTTTTATATTTTTCTTCCAATTTGTACTTCCTTAAAAGGGAAACAGTTGATTTATGGACTTGTATGTTTCATTTTGGAAAACAATACTAATCTGGATACATTTTTATAATTTTCCTAGTAAAACATATGAAACCTTCAGCTACAAAATATTATTAGCAATATATGTCGTCTGAAAAGGATTAGTTGAAATATGTCAGAAAACATATTTAAAGTATTAATATCTAAAAAGCTTTCAATCCCAAATTGACTTCCCTTTTAATTAAGAGCTCAAAATCAGACAATACAGCCAGCTAATCGTGTTTAACCTGTACTACATCTCATGAACCCCCTTACGACTCGAGCCACCAACCAAACTCTATGCCATTTTGGGGGTATTTAATGAAGCACTAAAAAAAGGACTGCTCTGTCTGTAAAAACAGTTTGATAACACTTTCAATGTCTCTGGGGCATTTTGCCAAGTCTGAAAGGGAAGAAACCCTGATGATGTCATAACTATGACATCATCAGGGTTTCTTTTTTGGTGGGAGATGACCCATATGAGGGACTAAGGCTGCTTTGAGTTATCTATATGTCAAACATCACACAAGTCCCCCAACTTCATGGAAGTGGAACTAACACTTTAAAAAAGAAATTCACCAAATTGTATAACTTATTTAATAATATAAACATTTGTTTTAATTTGATTTCTCTACAATATGAAGGCAATTAAATACGCCTATGTTTCAAAATCACACTATTCCTATAAAAAACTTTACAATTTCGGTATGTTGGAACAATAAAATTGATCTTGAATCTATTGTGTTATTGCATCCAAAATTACAGAAAGTCGGACTTGGCTGAAATATAGATATACTTATTTATGTAATATGCAGTCTTACATGAAATAGAATAAAGAAATAAATATTTGAAAAAAACATTGCTGTTACCGAAAAAAATATTGTAGCTTAAATAGAGAGATTAAATAGTCATTACCAAAAATATGTTTAGTCGTTTTTATCTTTTATGGACAATTATTATTATTAATATTATTACTATTATTATTAGTGTAAATAATAATCAAGGTTGACGGGTGACACATGGGAGAGAGAGTGTGTGAGACTGCTTTATCTGCACCCCCATACAGACACCCCCCATACACACACACACACACACACACACACACACCACACACGCACACACGCACACACCCCAGAGACCTCATACGGCCGTGTTGGGATGATAAATAGCGGGCCGGTGGCCGGTGGATCGATTCCCCTCCTCTCCCTATCCTCCCAGAATCCCCCCCCCCCCCCCCTCACTCTGTCCCCTTCTCTCTCTCTCACACGCACACACTCTTCCCCAAACACAAAACTATATACGGCAATTAATTCCTGCTTGTCCCACCATCCCTCATCGGCCCTGCCGGCGCGTATCGACGCAGATTACTGCTGATGGTCCGTTTTATCACCGCGGAATATACAGCGAGGAGCGCTCATATAGACACACACACACACACACACACAGACACACACACACACACACACACACACACACACACACACTGATGTTTAGGATCGCGGCTGCCTGAAACCAAAAACAGCGACACTCACTTCATAAAAAAGTTTCGATACAGATGTCACAGCGTGAACCTATGACCTTATTATAGGGTTATTATAGGAGAATTATAGCAGTATATAAGCTTGTTGACACCGCTGTAGCAGGATAAAAGCATGTATTATCTAGACAGATATTCAGAATATGTTTACCAATCCCCTCTAAATGCCGCGGTAGATCAAATTAAATACATAAACGAGTTTAAAAGAACTACAGTCGACTCAAAGCTCCAATAGAAATATTTCACATATAGGCTATTATTGGAAAACAATATATCAATACGATGATATAGCCCACAGTCATCTTTAATAGAGGCTATTATAGGCCTGACGCACTATTTAAAGAGAGAAGCCTGACATGCAACACAAGGCACTTTAATATTATTGAGATATTAAACGAATCGTTTAAAAGCTGTATTTATATATATATTAAAAAATCCCATCATGTTAAACGAACCGTACATTGACGCGATACACTGAACTATAGCGTACTTTTAAGAAAACAATGGTGATGCAACAATAATTTCCCTAAGGAAACGTAACGGAAATATCATAATTTCGTGTAAAACCGAATTAAAAAAACATGTATAAAGCTATAGGCCATGGATTCGCATCTAAGGAAGTTATGTTGGTGTTGATTAAAGGCCAGTTATTATATTAATGGAGAAAGAAACGTAGGCTAATCAACATTGAACATTAACACAAACAATTATTGGAGTATTAGCCTACATTGTTACACTAATATATCGTAAGTAAAATATAAACGGGCACAAAAAGTAAAATGTTAAGCTTCTAAAACACGACTTTTAAACATTAAACAGTGCCAACTTACAGACGCGAGACTTCACTCTGATCTTCTCCACGTGCACAGCGGGAGTGGGGACTTCGGCTCAAACCGGGAGTGTTCGGTGCCGTGAAACCGGACAAACCCGCTGAGCTCCTCTAACTGAGGGGAGACTTAAAGTGTGCAACGGGACATGCTGAGTTAACTAATCAAACGCACCTCCGTGTCGCAGCTTTGAAACATGAAAGCGATGGTGTGTGTGTGCGTTTGATTGTATGTGTGTGTGCGTAGACAGATATTGACAGAGCGCCCTTGATGCATGAAAAACGCAAGCGCACACACAAAGCGGAGATCTGAGTAATAAAAGAAGTTTGATCAATTCACGCGGAATAAAGAAAACAGTGTTTTTATTATTTGACTGCGGAGTTGAAAACTGAAAATAACAGAGAGAGTATAACATTTTAAGAAAAGTAGTCTTAACTGTTTCGGAAAATAATGAAAAATAAAAACGAAAATAAAAATACATGAACTTAATAAACTGAACGCTTCTGACGCAGTTTATTTTTTTTTTTAAAACGCGAAAAAGTGAAATAATACGTAAATATTTATTAATCAATCTCTTTCATTTTAATTTAAGTGAAATTAATAATTATCCCACATGTTCTCCATAACAGAACGAACAAGTTAAAAGACTATGTAAAGGTAGACAGGTGTAAAACCTGATAATTATTTAAATGAAATCTAAATAAAGTGTGCTTAATATTGACTGTGCTGCAGGCCTGCTGCTGCTGTCTGAGGGTTTGAACCCCAGGGCAGACTGCTGCTGACCTCTGACCTCTGACCCCCCCACACACACCCTCCTCCTACTGTCCAACACTGCAGCTGTCTAACCAACTGTAACATCCCAAAAACACACACTACAACTAATGACCAAATGAATTTCCTATTACAGCTTTAAGTATGTATTGTATTTTACTCTGGTGAAAATGGTTTTAAAGTGGGAACAATATATTAAATAAAAAAATGTCTTAATGATTTATTTCTGTTAGGTGCAATGAAGGCTTGAGTAATTTTTGGTGGAGCCTGGAATAGATACATTTTTAGAAGTATTGTGAATAGTGTTGTTAATGCTTAATAAAATATTATGTAAATTAATTATGAATTTACAGCTGCTTTGACCAAAACTTAACATAGCTTGTGGGAAATTATCATTTTAAATTATGTTTTTGTATTTGAAAAATAATTGAAACAGCTTAGTTAAAGTTCAATAAACCATAACAAACTGAAAATAAACTAATATATTAAGAACTATGTAGAAATATATTACAACAATGATGTAGTTATAAAAATACTTAAAAACACTGTCTCAAATGACAACAACGCAATTGATTACCACTACCGACTATTATTGGAATATTACCGAAATACTAAAATTAAAAATAATATAAATATTTCTGTTGCTTTATTATAGTACATTTATATAATTGTGTAAATAAGAATCAAACGTCACAAGGTACCAACTCACTGCTGAACATGACAGAGAACAATATAAAACTATGTAGGAATATTATTTACCATATGAATATTACAGGAACTTTAGGAGATAAATATAGTGACAAAAGGTCAAAAGTCATGGCTGACCACCAGGAACACAATCCATGACCTTTTGGGAATATTATCTGAGGATTAAGGAATATAAAAGCGTAACCACAGTGTGTGTGTGTGTGTGTGTGTGTGTGTGTGTGTGTGTGTGTGTGTACGTACGGTTGTTGACCTCTCCAGTGTGGTTGCTCAGAGGGATGATCTCCATCCTCTGCTGTCCGTACAGGTAGTAGTCCAGCTCCTCTGACGTGAGCTTGAACCTGGCCGACGCTCCTTTTCCGCCCTCCTCTCCTCCACAGCTGCTCTTCACACTGGATGACACCACCCCAACCCCCCCGCAGCTCAGCTCTTTGGCCTGATGGAGAAGCCCCGCCATCGGATTGTGACCCTGCCGGTTCTCCGGGGGCACCACCATCATGAGGTCTCCTCCTCCTCCTCCAGGTCCTCCACACACCGGGGCCAACGCCTGCCCAAAGAGTGCGATCTGCTGGGGGACGGGTAGCTGGGAGATCCCCGCCGAGGTGGAGATGGAGATGGAGGAGGACGGGGTGATAGCTGCTCCAGCTGCTGAAGACGAAGACGTTGAGGAGGCCGTAGAAGAAGAAGAGGAGGTGCAGTGCGAAGAGGCCAGGAGGTGGCTGTGCAGGCGGGACTGGCGCAGGCTGTCCATGGGCATGGAGAGGCGGTCAGGTGGAGGCAGGGGGGCGAGAGGAGCCTTCAGCTGCGCCTGAGGGAAGAGCTGCTGCCAGTGCTGCAGGTAGGACGGGTCCACCTTCAGGAAGGCCGAGCCGCTGGGCTCACCTGGCTTCAGCATGGCTGCTGGGGTGGGGGGAGCAGAGAGGAGGAGGTGTCAATCATTGTTAAAGAGGTCAGGGCAGGATGTAGACATGTACGGGACACACAGCGGATCAAATCTATTCACGGTGGATTTAAGGAAGTGAACACAACACTGTGTCAAGTTCGGGACGCAGAAAAATGAACATCTAGATATACCAAGTTTTTTAGGGTGAGAGATTTGAGACAAATATATCACATACATCTCTGTATTTACAAATTCAAATCACATTTTCAGGCTTTATAGGATAAATAAAAATGTGTGTTAGCATTAAATGTACTCCCAAGGTGTGAAGCTAATGCTGAGCATATTTCCGGCCTCATCACTCACATTAAATTCTCATTGTGGGGTGCTGAGCCACATCGCACAGGTCTCCACCTGATTTTCAGGGTTTCACCTCAGGATTAAAAAGGAGCACCTCAGCCAATTTGTTTCATTCTGAACCACATTTGTTTGAAATCTGCAACATGAACACATGAAACGCAGAATTTGAACATGCACATACATCTTTATTCTCCTGAGTCTGGTCATGTGGTTATGTTGTTGTGTCAATTTGAGACATTTGGTGGATCATAAATGAAAATCTAAATGCATGATAGATATGTATAATGAATCACTGTTAATTGTAATACATTGAGATTTTTGAGTGGAGCAAATTAAATCCAAACAAAAGCCTCAATATTTAAAGTGATTATTTGGTGCATGAGCCTAATTATAAATGTTTCTTAAATTCTATAGAATTGTATGCATTTAGCGCAGTCTGGTTTCACATAGTTTCCTTACTGTTAATGACCTTGACTCTCAAATATATGCTTCAAACTGAGCTAAAAAGGATCAAATTAGACGTAGAAATCCAACTTTAAATTTACATTTTGGTAAAAAAATTACCAATACAGTATAGCCCCTATGTTGACATTATGTTAACGTTTCCAGTAGTTCTAAACTGTTTATTAGGTCTGATAACAGCCTGCAGGATTTCACTTCAACTGAGTATCAACTTTCATATGTTTCTGATTAAAATAAATACATTTGAATATTTTTGGTAAAGAGTTTAGTATACAGTTTGTTTCTATTTGAGTTTGAGATGTGCAGACAGGTTGTTTCAGTTCTCTCTGACACTATTGTTTTACCTCTATGATAAACGTATATAAATAAAGTTACACTTGCCCCTATTTATATATTTAAAAGCTGTAATAAATATGGTACATTTTATCACATTTAAAGCATCAGAATTACAAATTCTAGCAGAAAAAAGTATTTCATAAAATGATCTAATAACTTTAATACTTTCGTGAGTATATTTCATTTCACATTATCACATTTCTAAATCTATTTTCTATTCCCATTATGCCAAAATAATTACCAGAAAAGTATATTTTGGCGAATAAAAAGCATGTTTAAACGCTATTTCTCAGACATACAATGTGTATAAGCTCTATAGCCAACAAATCATTGTGTAAACTGACTTTAGTCTGGTTCACCCTCCGCTTCAGCCTGCTCTGCTCCGCTGTCTCGATCTCGGATGGATGTTTTAGCGCCGATTTTACGCACGCCAAGCGCAAAAAACGCACCAAATAAAAGCAATAAAACCATTCACGCGCACTCACGCACACTTCGGATAAGTTTACGCTGGTAAAACGCAGAGCACAAAAGTTTCATCAGAATAAATAAATAGGTCCGGTTAAGTCCAGGTCAGATCGGCGGTCCGGCGTGCTGTCCGTGGCCGAATAGAGGCAGTGGTGGGCGGGTAGAGAGGTGGGAACGCTCCGCTGGGTTTCCCCGGAGTTTCTCGGGATGTTATGTGAAAGTTGTTGAAGCGCAGATGAGGCTTACTGCGGTCAGAGTGTCTGCGTCTCCTTTGCGCTGATTTCCGGGCAGCGGTGGAAGGTTGTTCCCTCCTCCGGGCTGCGGTGAACCATCGATGGGAGCCGGGACACTTCGTTGCGTCCTGCGCGTCTCCGGAGCCAAAACTACCGAAGCGACTGCTGCGCGAGGCTGTCTCTCCCTCCCTCCCTCCTTCTCTCTCTTCCATTCACTTGCCCTTTACCCTCCCCTTATCTCCTACAGTCCCCCCACCCCTCTAATTCACACGTATTATTTCTCCCTCAGTCTCTTACTCTCACTCTTTCCTTTCTCCTCTTTTCTTTTCCCCTCTTCTTTTTTCCTGTGTTCCTTTTCTCAAGTCTCAGCCTTCCCCTTCGCTTTTCTGTTTCTTCTCCTGTACAGATGCAGCTCAGTTAAATTTGATTTGAATGATGTTTATTGACAATATATGATCAGATCAACACACATAACCTGTGTGTGTACCACAGTAATCCATCTAAAGGTTGATTAGACTGTAAAATGTAATGTATGGGCTTTGCAGTTCTTGAACAGTAGATCTGTGTTGTCTTTATGTTTGTATATCTTATATTGATCTACGCTTATTCAAAGGATAAAGATACTGTCTGTCCGCACATTATTGAATAGCATAGGCTAAAGAGACATAAGGAACTTGTCTTTCATTTTAGTTTTTTAATTAGTCATGCTGTTTTTTTTTTTGTCAAAGAAAAACAATATTTTTACCGGTTTTGCATTCCTACAGACCAG
Source organism: Dissostichus eleginoides (assembly GCA_031216635.1). Classification (NCBI taxonomy): domain Eukaryota; kingdom Metazoa; phylum Chordata; class Actinopteri; order Perciformes; family Nototheniidae; genus Dissostichus; species Dissostichus eleginoides. Next base: position 33,410,600 of record CM062269.1, read on the forward strand.
AAGAAGGAATCAACAATTTCACCTCCTGGGCCCTGCCGTGGTGCCCTTGAGCAAGGCACCGGACAACCCCCCACCCCCATCACTTAAGTGATAAACCATAGAATGTACTTTACTTTTTTAATTACTTTCTTAAAAGTTTCTAATAAGTTGTTCTATGGTGGCCGACAGGTGCAAACGCGCTACAATGGCCCAAAACATTTTCATGTGGAAAAACGCGCTGCACAAAGGTTTTTCAGAAAGACTACCTAAACATTTTAATTAATACTCTGCAGCCTTTTAAAATGTTATAGGGTCCTGTGTTTATTACATTTTTCGTACGGTAGCCAACAGGGGCAAACATGTTACGGCCCAAAACATTTATATAAGGAGAAACGGGCTGCATGTAAAAAAAAATATGCAAATATAAATACACAAATGTGCCAAAACACATGCAAATGAAGAAACATCTTCACCAACTTGACAACACATGCGCAGAGTTTACTAAAACGAAACCCTGCAAGTTCAAAATGCTACAAGAAGCTCAAAACAGCATGGAAAAAGGGACAGTAAAAAGTGATGCACACAGCTGGGACCGGAGAACTGTTAACATTCAGGAATTATAAAGTTGGCTAGTAAGCATGCAGTCTCATTAATCACTGTAATTTAGTTTGTCCAACATGACCAACAATGACCAACCTCTTTGCTAATTCCCTTATCATATTTCATGTTAAATGGTCTCTTCTAATTTTTGGACTAGCATTCACCATTCACAAACACTCAAAGCCCCTCTCACACAAGCAATTAACCCTGAAATGATATAGACATAGACGTATGTGAGAATGCAACTGTCCAATTCATTTGGACTGGACACTAAAGAAACTTTAACCTACCAGGTCATTACTGCTTAGGTGACTTGATGTCCAATTCAGTCCGTCTGTGAACAGAGCCGTTAATGCCCAGAGAATTCAGTGCCAGCAAGTAGGTGTGTTCATCAAAATTCCTTTGTGTCTGACACAAAACATAAAGAAAAGAAACAAAGAAAAGAGGGATGTTTACAGGAAGACTGTATAAAATTGACTTAAATTGAAATTGAAGAGATGATTCGGGAATTCTTATCAGTAAAAGCCAACAAATTCAAGGAACGACAAGAGAGAGAGGTTGTTCATGACAAAACAATGACTGGCTATAGCGACCGCAGGGAAATCCACTGCTTGTCTTGCATCTTGCACATCCAGGCACTACTCCTCGCCTGAACCTAATGGAGTATTTCCAGTAATTCAGAATGTTTCTGATCAAAAATAGTTTTATTAAGTGATTCAGAATGTTTCTGACACGGAAAGTCCCCTGTCAAGTGAAAGCGATACTCCGGACAATGTGCAGTCCTGATTCTCTCGATAATGCCTGGAGTTTATTTTGAAAATGGCTCCAGAAGTAAGCAGACTAACAAGGAAGTTGCCGGCCTAACCATGGGCGGCAATTTGGGTTCAGTGAAAGGCCCCAGGACGCTTCGACACGCCGAAGCGAGCAGCCAAGAACCCAAGTGGATAACTCACTCTACCAGCTAAGCCATAACGAGATAGCCCCTGTGTTGATAAGTCAACAACATAGTAATTCATGACTTGGCCCAGCGCCATATAGCAGACTGTAAGATAGACCCCAACCAAGCTTCTTACACAACTTCAAAAAGGATGGGTAAGGGGTCAGGGAGCTACTTTAATTCCTTCTACTTACCAACTTGAGCGCAAAAGAGCGCTTGGTCTGACCTGCAACTCTGTACGTTGTGAGGAGCCCTAGATCCTGCCATTTTATTGGCTACCACTACGACACTATACATAGAATAAAACAAATAGCAACTGACTTGTTTCATCCATACGTCTATCGGGCAGAGCATAATCAGGCAGATATCATGGGGTCATAAAGGTCAAACCAAAAAGTGCCATGGCAAAAGTCATCCACACATCCTTGCAACATTCAAGTTTCTTGATAAAGGGATTACTTTCTGTGATAATTGATGAGATACTGTGCTTGACAAGTGTATACATGCTAGCCAGCCACAAAGTTATTGAGGAGTGGAATAAATACAGACTTGTTTGCCAACATTTACCTCACTTATTATCTTGGGAAAGCTTTTTTTAAGTAAATTACGTTATGTGAAATAGCAGTTTATTCTTTTAGATGTCAAACAAGATGGTGTCACACCAGCTAATAAGTCACGACATCCTTCGTCCGATTTTGACTCAATATCCCTCAAACGTCATAACAGTCAGAATGGTTTGCTTTCTGAAGTTGAACAAATTTTGAATTTGAGTATAATTAGAAATTACTCTGCATTATTTGAATGTCCAGCACACACAAACAGAAATGTATGTCATTAAAAAGAGGTTTTTAAAGCACCATCTGAAGGCCAAAACACCACGCCGTCGAACAGCGCACGTCAAAACAAATCAAAACAACTGCCTTATGCATCTGTCCTATTTCCAGCATTTAAACTTCTGTAAAAAAACATATTTTTAACATGTGTCTAAAACCACAACACCAATGACAAACTAACGGATTGTTTCCGTTTGGTTCGGGTCATGTGCCGTGAAAGTGTTAAAAAAGGTGGAAGAATAAGGTTTTGAAAAGCTTTTAATTAATAAATAATAAGCTACAATTGTTGTGTTTTTATAAGTTACTATCGCCAAAGGAAATAAAGCTGACGTATGCTCAGAATGTTGTTCCCTGACATGTGGTGTGTTGTTGCTGTAGACTTCATCGCCACCTACTAGCCTGGAATACTTGTTCTGAACCTACGCCTATACTGTAGATTTTTCAAATACCAGTTTGAGCCAGAAGAGGTTAAACATACCGGTAACAATGTCGTGCTAATGAGAAAAAGAGCGGCATCAGTCTCACAAGCACCAAAGGTTTCTTCTCAGGAAAGGTAAAACTGTGATTTTGAGAAGCCTTTCATATTTCTATTCATTTATCTTGAGGAGCTTTGAACCGATCTGTCAATGGTGCAACTAGGATTATCATTATAAAATGTATAATTATCAGAGGGAAGTAACCAAGTACATTAACTCAAGTGCTGTACTTAAGTACAATTTTGAGGTACTTGTATTTTACTTGAGTATTTCCATGTTATGCTATACTTCTACTCTACATTTAAAAGGTAAATAATGTAATTTTAATCCAATACATTTATTTAACAGTTTAAGCTACTATTAACAAAATACATCTCTAAAAATGAAACTATATTTCAAGGGAACAAACTCTTTAAGTAAAAAAAGTGTCATATTATTTAAATATTTTACGAAGGCCCATCAGAACTTTGTTTGTGTACAACAGTAAAATTCTACTTAATGCAAGAATAATATCTAAATATAATTATATACACACATGAAGGCCTTATTTCTGCACATGATCACTTTTTTTACTTTAAGGACATTTTGCTGACAATGCTTTTGTACTTTTACTTAAAGTGGACCTATCATGCTCTTTTTGAATAATATATTGTAGGGCCATACCTATAAAAAAACATGTCTGTGAAGTTTTTTTTTCAAAATACCAAACAGATCATGCATTTTAGCCATGCCTCATTTCGCTCTATTTGCTCTTTTTTAGCCCTGTTTTTGCAAGGGCTGATTCTGAGAAGTCTTCTTCGCTGCTTTTGTGGCAGACTACAGCGCCACTTACAGGCCTGGCATATGTACTACAGCGTTTCCAGCGCTTTCGAGCGGCAATGGCCGTGGCTGTCTCCTCCTGATAGGTGGAGAGTTGCCCATATAGGCGGAGCTCCCCATTTCTGACGTCAGAACAATTTCAAATCTGTATCAGTCTGTATCAGCTCCGTTGCAGCCCCGTTTTTAGAGATTTGGGTACGGAGGAAAAGAGAGAGGGTTGTGTTTTCTGACACTTGGTGAGTTCCCTGACACACCGGGGACACATATTCATGTATAAAAGACGTACAAAAGTGCATTTTGCATGATAGGTCCCCTTTAAGTAAGATTTTGAATGCAGTACTCGTACTTTTAATGAAGAATTTTGACAATAATGTATAGTACTACTACTCTAGTAAAACATCTGAATACTTCTTCCACTGATTATTTGTATTATTACTGGTCATGTAGCTGTCAGCTCACCTCAGCTGCTTTATCTACCTTACGTGTGTGTGTGTGTGTGTGTGTGTGTGTGTGTGTGTGTGTGTGTGTGTGTGTGTGTGTGTGTGTGTGTGTGTGTGTGTGTGTGTGTGTGTGTGCAGATAAGACAGATTGCAGTCAACCTCATTGTGTTTTCTGGATCTGACTTGTTATCCACGACCCCAAGCTTTCCCACCAGTCTGCTGCTTTCTCTTGCTCCCTAACACACAAAAACACACACACACACACACACACAGTACGTGTCTGTATATCACTCATTGTAAGCTGCTGTGGATAAGAACATCAGCTAAATGCCTGAAAACATACGTGTGTGTGTGTGTGTGTGTGTGTGTGTGTGTGTGTGTGTGTGTTGTTATGACTGGCGTCGCCCTGACAGGCCCCATTTGTCATCCTCGGGATCTCTGGTGGATTGATAACGAACAAACACACAAACATAAGCGTCTGAAAATGAACTCTCGTCAGCTTACGGCGACTTTTTCAGCCCAGAGGAATGTGGAGCAACAACAGACCGTTTGATTGGCTGAAGCTCAAGTTCAGGGTTGACGGTAGCCAATGGGGAATTCACTGAGTTGGGAGTTTGAATCCCGGGTCTGCCAGTATAAGTTAAACAGATTTGTTCACCTATATAGCTATAAGTTACTTAGTTAGTCTGATGTAACTCAAGACTGAAAATATATTATTAAATATCAGGCAATGTAAACTTATTTACAAATTAAGTGTATTTTCATGATTTGTAGGAAAGTGTGTGTGGACGAAACGAAGACAGGTTCTGACATTAAAGGAAGAAAAATGAGTTTTATGTCTACTCTTACGTCTTTTTGCTCCTTTTTAATACAGCACTTTAAAATCAGACAGACAAAGCTCTTCTAGTAAATAAAGCTAGAGGGAACTTAGGGATTTTAGTCTTTGCAGACCATTTACATACACAACATATACAACTACAGGAAAGGGTAAACCCAAAAGGCAGAATAGGGCCCCTATAAGGAATGATTTCATGTGTTTTACGTTAATTTGGTTCCACATTGTAACATAGCATTTATGATTTTCCTACTGTACGTGCATCGATCAGGAAAAATCAAAACGTTGAATATTTTCTTAACAAAATCAGATATTTGGTGAAAGGGAAATAAGATGTGACACTTAACTTCAAAGGTAAACTTTAATTAAACTAGCCTGATTTGATTATTCAAATTATATTTCAGGTATTTCTAGACAAATCAAATTGGCAAAGCTTTATGTTAATAGATGTATGAACTATAAATGAATATACCTTTTAACGCATTAAAACAATTTTCTAAGGGTTGTTTAATGTTAACTCTCTATAAAGTCAGTTAGAGTTGATGGGATATTTGATCTGTAATCTGTTTTATCATATTTCCTGTTACATTTGAGCTGTATATTTTTTAAACTTCCGTTTATTTTTGTAATGTATGGACCTACTTGTTTTAAGATTCCAGAAAGTATTATTTTTCCACTTGATCATCATCATCATCATCATCATTTGTCCATAATTACAGTTCTTCTCCACATTGTGGCTGCTGGAGATAAAAAGCTATAAAAAAAAGGAAAAGGCAGAGCGGGTGTAGAATTAGGTGTTTTCATCCATTGATTAATGGCTTTCTAAAGCAAAGCACATCGGAGGAGCGGGCCGATCAATAAATTAACTGCCCAAATTCATCATTTTCTACAACAAAAGCTAATTATTTAGACGGCTGCAGGAAAAGAAAAAACACGATATTAACAAGGGTTCATTTAGCAGAGTGGTGTATTCTTGCATGTGAGAACACTGCAAAGCTGCTGATCACATTTAAAATGAACATGAAGCATTTAACTTATATCACAGTTTATCAAAAGGATGGAAAAATATTTATATTTTAGTGCATCCACAGGGGTTAAAATACAGGGAGCTACATGGAGTCCAGCTCCCGTGAAACAGTCTGAAAGCCTCATTGGAGAAATATAGTGGCTCTAAGATATCAGCAGTTTGCCTTGCCTGAACCAAACGGAATATTTCCAGTGTAAATACTTCTCACCATGCTAATCACCTGTTTGGACCTCATCCTATGGATTTTGTCCAAAATGTATGTGAAAATATAGCTTTCCCACTTCCTATTCTCCTACCTTCAGTGCCCTTCCTCTGAACACACCGATCTTTAATCGCTGCCTTAATTTCCATCTCAGCTACACATTTCTAAGTATTTGTGAAAAATGGCGTCACTATTGTATGATTTTCCACGTGAAAAAAGCGTTGTTTTCCTATTTTAGTTGAACTTGGTGTAAGGGTGTAGATTAGGCAACAACAGAACCTATTCAATTATGGAGTGGATCTGGGTCACTGGACAGATACACTTGTTTTTTACTTTGGTTACACTGCGTTATTGGAAATGAGTATTGGCGAAGGTCTAAAGTGCACTTTAATTTATGATTTCATGATTGCAAGTCAACCGCCTGATTGATTTATTATTATGATGATTAGTCTTTATTAAATATAAGATTGTGGTAACACTTTATATTAAGGTACACAAATTAACCATCAACTAGTTGGTAATTAACATGCATATTAGCAGTATATTGGCTCTTTATTAGTCATTATAAAACACTTATTAATGCCTTATTCTACATGACCATATTCTGCAAGTAATAAGCCATTAGTTGAGAGTTTTTCCTCAATAACCCTCTAAGTAGTGCTTATTTATTGCAAGTAAGGAAGTTGTTGTACATGAGTTTTGGTCTTAATATGCTCTGCTGAATATGGGCCTAATAAGGCAGTAGTACCACACGAATAGTAATGCTCCCATAATAACACTTAACAAATATGATCTATTCTTATGTAACAAGACATGAAACTATACGTGTTAATTGTGTCTAAATAACTCAAAATTAGGTTTCTATATCTAAGAATATGTTCCCTATTTTAAAGTGAAGTCTTGTTCATAACCAATACGCTAGTAGTTTGACTCTAATTGACCTGAACAGGTTCCCTATTCTAAAGTTGCCTCCTCTTCACACTTTGTAAATACATTATAGATGACAACTACTGAAATTAACCTCAACAGCACATGTACAAAGTAGGCACACGTTGAAATATCTGTTTTATAAAACCACTAAAGAGAGGTTCAGACACATCCCAAAACATGTCAAGTTTCTCCAAGGCTGAGAACACATAATGCAGCCTGTACTTTTTAATAAAAACAGATTTTTAACAGAGTTTACGTATTTGTGATCATACTGTGTGACCTGCTTGTATGCACTTACACAATAGGTGTACTGTTCTCTCTATGTGTTGTACTGTCTCAGTGTGAACATAGATTAAACAGCCAGCCAAACTCTTTTGAGAGCCAGGGAATGAGCAGCCATGCTCCTTTATTGACTTATTTGCAGTCCACTGACATACAAACGGAGTGAAACTATAAAAAAATAAGTTACAAGGCACTTAATGATCTCATACATGCAAGTGTAACATACACAGATTAACACATAGGACCGCTAAGTGTAAACAAGGTAAATATAGCTAATGCTAGCTGTGCAATAAGCATGTATACAGGCTAGTATGGCTTACGCTAGCATGTATGCTAACACTACCGTGTATGCTAACGCTAGCGCGAATGCTAACGCATTTTCTCATTGTGTTTAATCATCTCCAAATGTCATCACATAAACACAATACATCTTACTAATCCTTACAGTGTAAGTGTAAGGCTTACACTTTCTGACGGACTTGACCCTTTTACTCTTCAGGTTGCAAAGGGAAAATTAGTAGCAGTCTACTCATGGATGTCTACTGCCATGCTATTCAGTTCACTTTCTCCTACTTCCTGTACCCGGTTTCCTGTCTAACCTTCAGTACAAACTTTACAAATATATAAATGTGCAAATATGAAACATACAGGTCAATATCACCTTGCTATTGGTAGCTGAACTGTCAATACCCCAAAACATATTCTTAGATATAAATACCTAATTTTGAGTTATTTAGACACAATTAACACTTATAGTTTCATGTCTTGTTACAAAGAATAGATCATATTTGTTAAGTGTTATTATGGGAGAATTACTATTCTTGTAGTACTACTGCCTTATTAGGCCCATATTGAGCAGAGCATATTAAGACCAAAACTCATGTACAACAACTTCCTTACTTGCAATAAATAAGCACTAATTAGAGGGTTATTGAGGAAAAACTCTCAACTAATGGCTTATTACTTGTAGAATATGGTCATGTAGAATAAGGCATTAATAAGTGTTTTATAATGACTAATAAAGAGCCAATATACTGCTAATATGCATGTTAATTAACAACTAGTTGATGGTTAATTTGTGTACCTTAATATAAAGTGTTACCAAGATTGCAAATAAAGACATTCATCTCAAATTGAAAAGAGATGATTCACGCCAGATTTTAGTTATTAGCTCATTTTCACCTGCAAATCATTTGTGACAAGTTGAAGAGAACACACGTTATTGCTTTTAAAAACTATATTTGAATATACTTTTACAAATGTAACCATTCATAAACCACTAATGGAGCCTTTAAGGGACAATTTAAGGTTTAAAGGGGTTCATTTCCACTAAATGAGGCCGTATTAGTGCAAATCCATGAGGGTTTGTTAGCACACAGGTGATGGTAATTCAATTAAAATGTTTGCATGCCCACTATTCATTAAAACACACACACACACACACACACATACATGTACAGCCCCCTGAATATATATAAATATAGAGGTTTAAAGCTGTGTCACATCCATTTACATAGGAGCATGTTGTTAAGGTCCCGCTTTGACATTCAATTAAAACGTTTACATTTCTGCTTAATTAATTCGGCGGATGGCGGGGAGAAAAGACGAATGGACGGCCGCTTTGACAGGAGGCCGATAACCATGTGTGTGTGTGTGTGGGGGTGTGTGTGTGTGTGTGTGTGTGTGTGTGTTTGTATGTGTGTGTTAAGGTCACAGCAGGCTGACTATTATAATTCATCTCTATAGACATGTATTCAGCTGGGACCTATATTTTCTTTTTCACCTTTATTTCTTGCAGCTGAAGCCAGGCTGAGCGGAGGTGTTTTTAATGCACTAAAGTGTTTTAAAGCTCCAACACGTCTGCATGGACTTCATTATCCCTCGGTTTATTGTTAAAAACTAACCGCTGCAGCTCATTATTGATCGCTGCATGCTGGAAAATGCATTGGTTTGTCGATCAGGAAGGAAAACATAAAAATCCACATAGCTGTGGGATAATTTGTTCATGTTTTGATTTGAGATTTTACATTCTACTGATTTGTCATAGATTAAATATACAACATGATGATTTAAAAAAGAAAAACTCTACATAATAGTGTATGATAGAGTTTTTCCATCAATATTTCTCAACAGCAGTTTATTAACACATAAAATTACAAATATAATATTTTAATAACTTCCTTCAAAGTTGTTTAGAAAGACAACCTGAGAGCATTTTAATAATAAAAAAAATGTTGCACCCTTTTAAAATGTTATAGGATCCTGTGTTTATTTATTTTGGTAGCCGACAAACACGTTACAACGCCCCAAAACCTTTCCATTAGTGGAAATGCGCTGCAGTTTCAAAAACAATGCAAATAAAGAAACACAAATGTGCCAAAACACATGAAGAAACATTTTCACCAACTTGACAGCACATGAGCAGCATTGGGAAAACATTCACCAACTTGATGAAACATGCGCAGAGTTTCCAAAAAGCGATGCATACACAAAACGCTGCAAGAAGCTTAAAACATAACGGAAACGGGGACACTAAAAAGTGATGCATTCAGTTGGCCAACTGTTACTGTCACTGGAAACATGCCTAAAATGTAAGTTTTATTGGCTTATTTTAATAATTTAATCACATCATTCCGTCCGATATTATTGCAGATCTGATGTAAGCTAGCTAACGTAGCTAACCTAGTCATTTCAGATACTGACAAAACACTTACAATTACAATTATGGGTGTCCCTGTTAACGTTGTGTTTTGAGTTTCTTGCAGCGTTTTTTTTAATTTGCAGCGTTTCGTATATGCATCGGATTTAGTAAACGATCGGTATGTTTCGTCAAGTAGGCAAATGTTTTCTAAATGCTGCTTTTGCGTTGTCAAGTTGGTGAAGATGTTTCCATCATGTGCATGTGTTCTAGCACTTTTGTGTTATTATTTCTACATTGTTTGAAAGTGTAATGCGTTTATCCTAATGTAGGTGTTTTGGGCCAGTAGCGGATTTGCACGGGTCGGCCACCGAAGAATAGTCTATTAAAGAGTATTCTATCTTATTCTGTTGATTTTATATTGTGTTTTCTTTAGATAATTTATGGATGTATATCTTTTCTACTGATATATATATATATATATATTTACTGTTCATGCTTATATTTTAAAAAGTAATTTATTTTATTAAATGTTAAACTTATGTGTAACACCAACATGCTTCTGTGAAAAAATAAATCCCAATTTGTGATGAATTAATTCTATCTAATCTAATGTTTTTAAACCCTGAGCCTGTTTTTCAGGTCTCAGGCTAGGGAAAAGAGCCATCCTTATGCAACAGTTATTTAGACTTTAAATAAATGCATATATTTATGGTGAGTTTTAGAGGCTTAGATCTCAGTATAATGATATGTACTTGCATGATGCTCCAGGTGTTTGCAGGCTGACAGGTGTGACATTCTGCTTGTTTCTACAAATGATCAAACACACTGCTGTTATTTTTTCCATCAGCTCAGGATGTTAAAGGTCGACACAAACAGTACTGCTAACCTTTATTTGAGTCAAGGGATCAGTTGTGTTTCAGCAATGCTTTTCCTTCTATTCTGTCTCATGACCCCCTCGTATTTATCATGAGACCTCTTGGAGGGTGTCAATCCACATGTTGGGAACCAGTGACTCAAAGCATTAACATGTTTTTTTTCTCTCTCTCTGTTATCATATTGTTTGTTTGGGGGCGTTGCGGGTTATATTTAAGGATATTTTCATTAGAGATGGAACATGCACATTGAATAGATTTAAAACAATATACAAATAAATCAAGATGTTTTTTGTATTTAGAAAATGTGACAATTTAATTAATTTGTTTTAATTCGTTATTTTATGATTTACATTTGTATTAATTATATTACTTTTTTATTCACTTTTAAAGGTATTATTTATTCATTTTTGTTTTACAATATTTTAAATAGTACTCTTCTTTAATCTGCTTTTCTCTCATCTCCTTAAATATCCTTATCTCCTCTCCTCATCTCTCCTCTCCTCCACTTATCCTCGTACTCAATATACTGTGTACCTGTTTTCTCTCCTCTCCTTTAATCTCGTTTCCTTGGCTTCTTTCTTCTCTGTGTCTCCTCTCCTGTCATTATATATTCTCCCTGTCCCCTCGCATCTCCTTTAATATTCTTATCTCCGCTCCTCACTTTATCTCTTCTCTAACCTCCTCTCACCTCCTCCCCTCTCCTCTCCTCCCCTCTTTCAATATCCTTACTGTTCTCTCCTCTCTTGTCCTGTCCTGTCCTAGTCTTGTTTTCTTTCCTTGGACCCTCTCTTCATATTATTTCCTCAAGTGACGCCTCTTCTCTCGTTTATCTCCTTATCTCCTTTCAACTCCTCTCCTCTTTTCATTTCTCAGTAGGCGGGGCTTAGATTCAGGTCCAGCCCACAGGGGGAAGTCCTCTGATGATATAGCCGAATTTGGAGCGCTGTTTCCCGGCCAGCCTTCCAGCTGTGACTCGCTGAGATTTCATCATCTTCCTCTACCCCCTACTCCCAGCAGCAGGGCCCTGTATCCGCGGTTCAAGATGGAGCTCCGGACGATGGTACCCGCTCTGCTCTTCCTCTCTGCCGCCTGTCTGCACTCGGTGTCCGGCGCAGCTTCACGGACAGGACCGAAAGTCACCGAGAAGGTGGGTGATGAGATTTCCCTAGAGACGCTGTGTTAGCAATAATGTAAGAACTGAGTCTTGTTTTCTCCCCCCGCTCCGTGTGCAGTGGCGTATTATTTCGTGCCGCCGGAGCGTGGATAATGACTGACAGTGAGCACACGCGTGCGCTTACAAACACGCACACGCTGAGAGACGACGTAAACGCTCTCATCGGGGGGAGGACTGGACCGGCACACACACTTGTCTCAACAGACACACACACACACACACACACACACCACACACACACACACACACACGGCGCCATTCCTGCCCTCCCCCAATGAACACGTTGTTTTATTATTTATAAAAATAAAAATATATATATTTAATTTTTTTAAATTATAAATAAACTGTGAACTTTAATGCTACGATGTATGTGATGTCAGATAGTAATATAAGAGTAATACATGAAAAACATGTATGAAATACTATATGGGGAGTGATTTGTAAAATATCCATAAAGAAATAGAAAATCTGTTTACAGTTCTGTTTCATATGGTGTTGAGAGATGTATCCATAGATCTCTTAATTTTGCTCTCAAAGTGCACCAGATCAACCCAGTCTCACGGCATTTCGTGTTATAGTCACAACATTTAATCTATTGATTCGTGTTCACCAACACGATTTTCCGCTTTTTTTCGTGTCCCACAGAACGATATTAAAAGCAATGTATTTCTATTGGTAGTGTGTTTCTTGACTGCAACACGTATTTTTGTCCGGTCGGGTCTTGGAAGACCGGAAGCTGTGGGGTTCATAAAAACATGTTCTTACTCAATATCAAGCCAGGATTATTGTTTTTAATTTGAAGTCTGATTTTTTTTGCCATCCGCGAGGAAAATAAATAGGGCTCAGAGCCTCAGAATACTGAAATCTGTATTTTTTTAATTTTTTCCTTCTAATTTGTTATTCTTTTCTAAATAACACACTGTTATTTACTCAACAAAAACACACAATCATCCTTGTTTTTATTTATTTTATTTTATTCTATAATCTCTGGCTTTTTTGGCGTCCGTCAGGAACTGAATTTCAAAATAAAATAACCGGAAACAGATACACACCCACTGAACTGATTACCCAAGATCCTCAGCTATGGTTTAAGCTCGGTGATTGGATTGTTTAGCCGCAATGCACGTTGGGATATGGTGTTAATGCGATATGAAATCCGAAAAACATTTTAAAAAAAAGAAAATAATACTTTAATCCGAGTGTACTTGCTTTTCTCTTTGGAAGTTATCAAATAATGGCATTGTAATACACGGTTCGGCTGCATTAAATATTACACATCTGCCGTAGTTCTTTATTTATAGAGCCCTGATTAGAAGACTTCTAGACAAACTGGAAGAACTGCCACCGAAACTGAATATGTGACGTGGATCATAAATTTATCAGCAATTAAACAACATCTTCAATTTCTCTTCACACAATACGTCTCCTTGCAGTATCAACATTAATTCGGCTGACTTTTATATTTGATCCAATTGGTAAATAGGTTATATTTACACCATAACGGTGCACAGCTGATATAAAAGGACTTCGTCGTTTTTAAAGATATTACTGATTTTCTTTGAATACAAGAATGTAAATACTGAGTTGAGAGAATAGTCAGGGGTTTTGGGTGATGGGAGACACATCTATGGATTCAGAATTTCAATAGCTTACCATTAAATGACGGATATACCTTTCTGTCTGTGATGTTTTACAAATCAGATATTAATGTGTAGAAGTAAAACATGTGAAATAATATAGCAATATCCTGTAAAATTATGTGAAAACATGAATAAAACTACACATCTTCAGATGTTATACATACATAAGTGTCCTACACTAATAATACAAAGTTATTATGGCATTGTATGCTGTGTGTACCTTGTGTGCACCACCTAGTGGTTAAAGCACGTTATTGAATAATTTTTTTAATGTTATATTTGTTGAAAAAAATATTAAGAGTACATACTTTCATAGGGGGAAAGTAGAAGGTCAATGATAGAAATATAGAATATAAAAAATCAAGAAGATACTGTAAGTGATCTCTACAATAAAACAGTTTAGTGCCGGATGTACAAAGATATTAATAGGAGGATGTGCAAAACAGAAAAACGAATTAACCTTTATTTAAACATTAAAGAATACTTTAGGTTAAGGTCTTCTTTTAAATAAGAAAAAAGCTTTGGGGGTATCTACAGATAAATATTAAGCCTGACAAAGTACTTAACGTCTAATATATTGCTTTCCTGCAATGTTAACTATGTTGAAGCACTTATTTTAACTGATATTATACATATTAATTATACTCTTATAAGATGTATGTAGTATAAGAAATGTGCAGAATATGACAGTTTAATGGTGGAGGTATACACATATTGATAGATGTCTTGTAATGCACTGTTGAGGAACCTGCGACCCAAGTTTTTCATTCATTGCATATATTCAACGTAGTTGTGTATATGATATGTCAATAAACCTTTGAAAATCTTGAAAGGGATGTGCAAAATAGCCATTATATACAGTCTTTAATTAACTATTAGTAGAGAATAACGAGTAATGAATATACTTTATAGGGATCTGCAGATAAATGTTTAGTCTTCTCAAGCACCAACTATCAAATATCTCGCCTGATTGTTGGCACTTGACAATCACCTTCCCTGAATTTTAGGGTCCCGTTCGAGTCCAGTATTGGATAGTCTGCCGTGGTTTCGTTCCATTTCAAAGAGCTGTTTGACGCTCGGCGTAACCTTGGCGCACTGCCACTTCGAAGACTTGAAGATTAATCACAGGGTTTTTCAAGCAAAGGGACTGTAGTCCCAAACGATAGCTGAGGATTATGGGTAGTGTAGTGTCTTCGGCCATCCTAAACTCCGAAATGTTTTTCGGATTTCATATCGCACTAACACCATATCCCAACGTGCATTGCGGCTAAAACATCCAATCACCGAGCTTAAACCATAGCTGAGGATCTTGGGTAATCAGTTCAGTGGGTGTGTATCGCAATGATGCTCGAAATGTCCCATATAGGCCTACGTCTGTTTCCGGTTATTTTATTTTGAAATTCAGTTCCTGACGAACGCCAAAAAAGCCCAAGATTATAGAATTAAACAAATAAACAAAAAAAAGGATAATTGTGTGTTATTGTTGAGTAAATAACAGTGTGTTATTTAGAAAATAATAACAAATTAGAAGGAAAAAAAGATTAAAAAAAATACAGATTTCAGTATTCTGAGGCTCTGAGCCCCATTTATTTTCCTCGAGGATGGCAAAAAAAGTCCGACATTATACGATTTAAAATAAAAACAATAATCGTGGCTTGATATTGAGTAAGAACATGTTTTTATGAACCACACAGCTTCCGGTCTTCCAAGACCCGACCGGACAAAAAGACGTGTTGCAGGCACGAAACACACTACCAATAGAAATACATTGCTTTTAAAATCGTTCTGTTTGACACGAAAAAAAAGGGGAAAATCGTGTTGGTGAACACGAATCAATAGATGAAATGTCGTGACTATAACACGAAATGCCGTGAGACTGGGTTGACCAGATTGATGCTTTTAACTTCAATATTAAAAAAAAAATCAGCATGTCCCCGGACCCCCCTAGAGGAGGTGAGGTCCGCCCCCCACTTAAAAAAAATAGCCCTTTACCCCTGCTTACACCTATATGCCGTGAGCTGATTATCGAGCCTTCATTGTAACAGTCGCGGGTGTACTGTGTGCGTCTGGGGAGTGTTGCAGTAGAACGTTCCACTGTAGAGCCCGGTACATTAATGGGAAACCCTACATGTTTGAGCACCCTCTATGAAACGTCAAGCTACCCCACAGCACCCCCAAAAGAAAATCTCTGGTGTCGACACTGGCCGCGGCGCATGACGGTTTTGTGTGCCCTCCCATGAAAGTCATATGCCCTCTCTGTAGATTTGTTCTGGCGCCGGGTCTCTACACACACACACACACACACACACACACACACACACACACACACACACCACACACACACACACACACACACACACACACACACACACACACACACACACACACACACACACACACAAACAAACAACGTACACGTGTCCATTCAAATGACTCTTAATGCGCAGTGCGTTTGCCTGCAGGTCGTTGTTACACGTAGTCGACTACACGTACAAACGCATGCACACATGTGCACACACCCAGTGCATGTGTACGATAGCACATTTATTTAGTGCATTACATGGATTCATATATAAGGTTATCATTTTATGATTTGACCTTGGCTTGTCGTCTCATGGTTTTATTGTGAAAGGATGACTATTAAAGAGACAACATTAGAGAATAATATTACTGAGTGCACACTCACTGTCTAAAGGAAAAGTGTTAAATTGTCCTCACAAAATGAAATATTAACATGTTTTGCCTAAGTAGAAATAGTGATGTGACAAATAAAAGTTCTTTATTCAAGATGTCACCAATACAAAAGTATAAAAATATAATAAAAGAGCCAAAAGTAAAAGTAATTTTCATGCAAAGGGAACTTTAGATTTAGCTGGTTAGCTAATGAGTTCCAACCCGGGATTTATAAAAGTGTTATTGATTTAATTTTATCATAATTTATTTGTTTATTATATTTCTTGGTTATTAATCACAAATATCACATACATGCACCTTTTATGTAAGTATTGAAGTTTAAGTACAAAGTAGCAGTAATACCTACAAGTACCTTAAAATGTTTACATAAGTGCAGTATTTAATCAAATGTGATTTCCGTTGTCTAATTTGCAGATTAATGTAAAGTAAAACATTTGCATATTTAACATTTCTTTTTAAATGTCAGAGTAGAAAAATTAAACAAAAACATTTCAATGTATTCCTTATAGTACACCTCTGATTAATTGACAGCCTGTGTTGTGTGTGTGTGTGTGTGTGTGTGTGTGTGTGTGTGTGTGTGTGTGTGTGTGTGTGTGTGTGTGTGTGTGTCCAGGTGTTTTTTGATATTACAGTCGGAGGTCATGAGGTGGGGCGGATCGTCATCGGCCTTTTTGGGGAGGTCGTCCCACTCACTGTCAATAACTTTGTCGCCCTAGCAACCGGAGAGGTAGGCGTGCAGACACACACGCATACACACACATAACTTTTACAACTGTTTCATATATTCCATTGCAATATTTTAGACAAGTTCCCAACTTGTCATTTTTGTTTATGCAGCATATATATTTAATTCTAAACTCTGTGAAATATCTAAGTATGTTACTGTACATAGATTTCACTCAAAAAGCCTTTGACATGACAAAAGAGTAAACCTTTGAACCAAATGTCAGTTTTGTGTTAACTTCCTCTATACTCTTCTTGCTGTTGAGTCTGTGTGTGCTGTGCTGTGATGTTCCTACTTTCTGTGAATGTGTGTTGGTCATTGTGTTTGTCATGCGTGTCTCTGCAGAAAGGCTATGGCTACAAAGAGACAAAGTTCCACAGAGTCATCAAGGACTTCATGATCCAGGGAGGAGACTTCACAGCTGGAGATGGAACTGGAGGTGAGACTCAAAGTGACTTCTTAAAGAGGCCTTTCCCTTTCCTGTAGTATGTTATATAGGTTTTTGTGCATGTCTGCAAAGGCAAAAATCCCAAAGTTCCCTTCAGAGGGTGTTTCTCTCCCACACACTCCCTCCCTTGCCTGAAACGCCTCTATTGGATTCCTTTGTTTACATACGTAACATAATGACATCATTATGTAACAGTCACGCTTCCATTTGTTAGCGCTCCAACACATTGTACATTATAGGCTAAGGGGCGGGACATCTCTCAGCGGTTGACCAATCACAACAGAGCCAACTAGCTACAGTTGTACATATTTGAACCTTTTTGCTAACGTCACACAGGCCAAGGAGCCAATATTATGTTGTTTTACATTTTCATGCAATATTTAACACCACCTGAACTTGACAAAGCTTTTTCCCTCCAGGTCACAGCATCTACGGAACAACTTTTGCCGATGAAAACTTCAAACTGAAGCATTTGGGAACAGGCTGGGTGAGCTAACAGTTTATGACCTCAATATTTAGGAATAACACACTTTTTGTAAAGTCATTTGTTTATGGGAGGTATGGCTTGGTGATTTAAACATAATGTGTCAAAACAATGATGATGTGATGTATGGAATTGAGAATTTTGTGGGTGTGTGTGTTTATGTACCAGGTGAGTATGGCGAACGCGGGTCCAGACACCAACGGATCGCAGTTCTTCATCCTGGCTACTAAAGCACCGTGGCTGGACGGGAAACACGTGGTTTTTGGCAAAGTCCTGGACGGGATGGTGGGTGGCCCCCCAAACTCTTTTCATAAATTGGCTGCATGCAATCTGAAAAGGATTTTCAGATTGCGGTTGGATAAACAATTTTTTTTTAGAAATACATGATTCTCACAGAAAAGCATCAAAGCTAATTAATTATGAAGATCTTATACAATATGATCCATTGCTGTAGATAAATAAACTTAACTACAACCTACTTTTCATATGTTAAGTACATTTTGCTGATAAGACTTTCATACTTTTACTAAGTTAGTGTTGCTTTAGTACTTTTAAGTAAAGGATTCAAATACTTCTTTCAATACTACTTCTTGTACAATATCCAGATTAGATAAGCAGCATCAGATGTATTGAAATCAAAATAAAACCCTTCCTTTATCTGTTTTTAGAAAAGTTTATCTTAAGGATAAAGAGAACCAGAACAAAGAATAAAATGGTCAAGTTTCGAAATGTTAGCAGAACAATGCAATCGATCGTGTGCAGTTATGGAGAAATACTGCATGCTGCATATTACGGGAAACTCCTATAAAATACTTCCTGGCGACCTATAAATATATCTCTATTGAGTGTTTCTAACCTGCTTCTGTCCGTCTACTCTGGCAGTCTGTGGTTCACACCATCGAGCTCCAGGACACCAACGACAGGAACCTGCCATACACCGAGTGTGTGGTCGTCAACAGCGGCAGGATCCCCGTCAAAGAGCCCTTCGTGGTGGAGGTGGAGGGCTGGTAGACAACACTGTGAGGACAGAATGTGATTATTATAAAGTGGTGATCAATCACATGTCCAGATTGCTAAATTAACATTTTGACATTATAAGTTTTGCATGTTAAGGTTCTAACACCAACAAGCTATGTAACAGAAATGAGTATTTAAACCCTGAAAACATTTGATCAAAAAGCCTGAGCAAAGCTTATAAACTGACAGAGCATTCAATTCAAATTTGAGTTGGTAACAAAAAAACAAGCTATTGAGCATTTTACACTGAATGCTATTATGTTACCATGCTAACAAGCTAACATATGACATCTAATCCAGGCTAAATGTTACATGCTAAACGTTAGCAAGTAAAAAATCTAGCTGTATCAAGCTAACAATAGGCTTGCTAATGCTAGCTTGCAATCAAACACTTGTTTTTGTTACAATAATCTCAATTTGAGACTGATTTCTACAGAGATAATATAAGTTACAGATGTATTAATTTAGTTATAACATATCACACTGTGATGTCAAACAATTGTCTGTGAAGGGAGGAACGATTTATATATAAACATTCTATAAAAGTAATTGAGGTTAAATGACACAAAATGACTCGAAGGAAAACACTCTTTGGTTGGCTAAAAGCCTTATATCTTCAAAATTGCCAACTCAAACTAAAACTAGTTTTGAAAAGAATTAGCCTTGAGGTGTGATTTTAGAGGAAATACACTCTAATGGAATTAGAAAATCATATAACTAAGAGAAAAAATCCACATATGAGCCAATTTTGCTCCGGATTTACTTTTTTTAAAGTAAATGGATTTTTTTGGGCTATTCACTTTTATTTACCTGTGTAATAGGACCCCTGATATATAAGCATTCCAATTCAACCACGACAAATTTGATGATGAGGTTTTCAGTCACTAATGACACACTGTATGCAGAGAGGAGTAGTCCATATTCATCGGGTTCACTGTGGTTCATGTTTAATACGTTAGCATACTTGCATATTCAGTAGATGGTGCCAGGTAGACCATCTACAATCTTAATAATGAATTGTGACCTCAAACATGACCAACATCATGGAAACGTGCACTTAAATACAGTATGTAGCTCCTCTTTAATCTCCAAATTTGCTTGCACTTTCTATGCATCTTATCAAAGTATATTAAATTAAATTGCTGATCACAAACATATGCAAAAAACTAACTTTGTAGCAAGTACTCAATCTTGCAATACTTTTTTTTGTATCTTTCCATCATTGAACATACAGAGGTCCTTATTATGTTTTTATTTGTATTGAGATCTTCCTGATGCATTATCCACCATATCATGTTTGCAAAAACTACAGCACAAATTGCACAGGAAAGAAAATGTTCAAAAGGTGTCAAAGTAGTGATTAATATATTGTAGCTGTCCTCTCAATGATTTTAAAGGTTGTTCTTTGTGTGTTGTTGCTGACTTATTTAGACTTTTTTTTGGATGTCACATCTATTTTCCCTTTTCTCATTGCCGTGGGGTTTAACTGGTTAAAGTGATTATTGTGATGTCAATTCAACCAAAACTGTCGCTGTAGCATTATAATCTAGCAAAGTCCTGAAGGTTACTCCTCATATTAATCAAGTAAATGTAGCATTTTAAATTTCTTCACAAACATATCAGGAGTTCTGTTTTCATTATTTATTAACCACAGAAGCAGAGTGCCAACAGGTGTGTTTTTTTTACAATAAACAATATGCTGTTGCAAAAAACAGGATGTGTATTTGATGTTATTTTGGTGTCCGTGTTCTGTCTCTGTCATATTTGTGTTTTTTGGCTGTGAAATGGTTTAAAACAGTAAGGATCATCTTTGAGAACTCGTAAATGCCTTTTTTATTCGTGAAATTCCAAACAAAGGTTCACACTTTTGGTATATTCAATACATTTGATCAGTTACGTTTTCTTTGTTCACACTGTAATGATGAAAGTATGCTTAGGAAATACACACGACTAACATCCTGTCACTACTTACACTGAAAAAACTGTAATGTTGACTTTAATTAAATGTATTATGTCAACAGATTTCACATAACTGTATTAGGTTAGTTGAAAGCAAAAGTATTAAGTTTAAATCAACAATATTAGGTTTCACTTAATACAATTGCTTTTAACTAACTTCAAATTCAAAGGAATCTGTTAAGTGCATAGAGTTAACTTTGAACCAACACCGGGACAGCAATCTCCAGTGCCTTCCTAAATAAAAATACATTAATGATGTGGATAGCAGACAGGTTCACTGCATAATATGAACTCAATAATATTAAATAATAAATGTCGGAAAAAAATGGGAGACGATTTTGTCTTGTGTTGTTTATCATAGGGGAACATTACCAACGTGATATCTGAGATACCTCATGATGTCCTTTAAGACCCTATCAAAATTGTTTGCCAAAGCTAACCCTCATGTTGGTGGTGTAACGCAGGTCATAAAAGACTCAAGTTATGATTGGTGGAGGACCAATGTTTAGACTTTCTCTTCTTTCAAGTCATGGCAAGATGTTTTTGTTTGACTGATCACACAACCTCAATGAAAAGGTAACTGAGACCAGTGAGGCCTCCCACAAGACTCTATGACAAACGGTTTATTAGTTATGAGCTCATGTCTTTAGTTTACAGTGCAGTGCCAAACCACACCAATACAAGAGGAACTCCAGGCTGAGTGCAATGATGCCTCTGCTACAGTACCTTAACAATAGCTGGGTGGGGAAATAACTCAGTCTGGACTTGGGAACCAAAGGGTCACTGGTTCAAGTCCCGATCGGACAAAAAAAGTACAGAGTGTGGACTGGTAGCTGGAGAGTTCGCCTCCTGGGCACTGCCGAGGTGTCCTGAACCCCAAGCTGCTCCCCGGTGCCGGAACCCTGGCAGACCCTTCACTCTGCCACCTCTCAATAAAGTTCATGAGTCTGGCAATGGTATGTGGATCAGATAAAAAATGATGCACCTTTTTGTCATCTGCAACTCTCACTGCCACAGTGCCATTTTGCCAATCGCCATCAACAGGAATAAACACGTTCACGCTTGACGTGCATGCCATTTTAGCCAACAACGGCAAAAACTATGGCCGCCAAGGGGTTTGGTAAATGATTGTGGACCAACCGACATACTGAGCGTCATTGTGAGCATCTAAAAATGTTGATCTAAGCACAATTGGAACCAGACAGATTCTATATTTCTCGATTTTACAAACTGTAACAGGGTTAGAAGCTTACTGGCCGGGTGTGAAAACGATCGAAACACTCTTTTCTTTAGACCCCAACTTTGTCCTGAATATTAAACAGGGCCTTTTTGTGTATCGCATTTGAACCAGTCGTAAATCTGCGGGCTGCTGTTTAAGAAGCGCTGGCGTTAAGCGGTGTAATTATCGTCGGTAAAAGGTGAAGCTGCAGAGGAAGGCCGAGAGCTGACAGCTGATCTCTCAGAGCTGACACAAAACTGCTGCTAATGAGAACTACAGCGGGTGATTTGTTTCCCCCTGTTCTACAACACACACACACAGATTCAAACAGATAAACAGATACACACACACCTTCACACATACACACACAAGGGAGGAAAACATCACCGAACACAAAGGTCAGAGCGGAGCAGAAATCTCTGGAGGAAGACAGGAAGTCGACCGAAAACAATGAAATATATCACCCATGTCTGTTCAACGCGCTCGCTCCACACAAACGTCAGATCTCCACAAATTAAGAAAATAGTCCAGATTTTCAATTCTGTTTTTTAGAGAACAGCTAAAGGTGAACAGCAGCTTGAGGCTTTGGTTCTGTTCATCTTTAAAACATCTGAAAGGCTGTTTGGACGTCCATCTGCTTTCCTATGATACGCTTTTTCGATTTCCCTGGAAAGCTGCCTGAAGGTTTATTTTGAATCTCCTAAATTGATCATTTGTAAATCTGAAACAAACTGTGTTTATGGGATAGTGATAGCAGGGGTTAAAGATCAACATTTCCAATCTCTGTAAATGCTGTACCAGTGGTATTCTTAGTCTTAGGTCGCATTCACACCTAATAGTCCGTTTCTCTGGTGCGCACCAGACGACAGTTTGTTACATTGTTTCATTTTTCAGAAGGCTCGGTTTGGGTTCACACGGGCAAAACTCAAACGGACTATAAACACAAGTCATGTGCATGGAAATGCTGTTCAACAATTGGTCAGACATTAAGGGGGTAAAAACGCAAATCCCGGCAATTTCTACCGTAGCCTCCGCCATGGAGCATCGGCAGGTTGTTTTCATGCTGCTGTTAATCTGGGGAGCATATCAACAGAATCTAGTAGACAGCACATATGATTATACAATCAGACGACGTGCGATAAAAAACATTATAACACATTCTTACACAGTATTAGCCTAATGAGAGACGTTCTGCAGTAAGGATAGTTGACGGAGCATTTTTACTTTACACAACACAGTTCAACACTTCATTCTGCTTCACTCTTTCGCTAAAGATTTTAAAAACATCCGCGTTCTTGTGACTCGTAAATACTACGCTTCCTGTGTTTCGGTGCGGACTGCGTTCACACCAGCGATGAACCACTCCAGAGTTCAATAGCAAGCGGTCCGAGACCATCTCTTTTAAGCGGACCAGAGTCCGGTTGTTTAGTTCACTTCAGAGGTCTCGGACTGCGTTCACACCGACCCAAACGAACCGCACCAAGCGGCTAAACGCACCAGGGTTAGATTCAACTGGACTAAACAAGGTTGGTGTGAATGCGACCTTAAACTCCTTAAAGGGGCCCTTTTAGGCTCATTTTCAGGATTATATTTGCATGCCTGTGAAATGTTTACATGCTTTAGTGTTCTTTTTCTCATATTGTCTGTGTTGCAGCATCTCTTTTCCCCCTCTGTATCTTTTTTTCCCTTTCCTGTAATATTGTGTGCATGTAAAGGCTGCAAAGGCTAACATTCCTGTGGTCCATCCAGAGGGAGTTTATCTCCCACTCTACCCCCCTGCCTGAAACGCCTCCATTGGACACCTTTGTTTACTTCTGTAACATAGTGACATCACTATGTAACATTCACCCTTTTATTGGCTAGCGATCCAACACATTTTATGTGATAGGCTAAGAGGCAGGACATCTTTAAAGGGTTGACCAATCACACCAGAGCTGGACAGCTAACCAATCAGAGCAGACTGTGCTCTGGTTTCAGACAGAGGGGGAAAAGAGGTAGTACAATTATGAAACCTTTAAAAAAAAAAGAAGAGCATAATAGGGCCCCTTTAATGAGTAAGAGGTTAATTTAATTGAGCATATAAGCATTTAAGCAGTGGCACAAACTCAGAGAAATTTCATTTTCTGGTTCTCTGTCCTGTTAGAAACATCTCAGGTCTATATTTCCCGTCTTTAATTTTTCTACAGGAGCACAGGGTGAGACGGACAGACACACGGACAAACTACAACCTTAAGCATCCACCACCTCTCCTAAGCACGCTGCGAAAGGGAAAACCCTCTCTCCGTTTGTCAGCCGATTTAACAAGACTGTCTGAACCAGCATAGAGCCAGAGACGGCGGGCAAGAGGAGAGCGTTGGAGTAGACGAAAGAGAGAAATAGGAAGCGATAGAGAGACACGGAGAGAAAGAGACAGAGAGAAGGAGGAGGAGGAGGAGGAGAGAAAGTGGTGGTAGGTTTTTAAATGGTCCGGAGGGATGTGTCGAGGAGGAGGAGGGGTAGGGGTAAGAGGAGGAGGAAAGGAAAGAGGGGAGGCTCCCACAGCGACTGCAAGTTGTTATATTGGGGATCTGTTAGTGGATCAATGAAAAAAGAAAGAAAGAAAGAAAGAGAAAGAGGGAGGGAGGAGGCAGTGTGGAAGGATGACAGGCCTCATTACCACCAAACCTCAGACAGTGATGCTTCTGTGTGAGTGTGTGTGTTCATATTAGTATGTTTGTGTGTTTATTCTCCCTCGTATACGGTGTGTATTCCAATGCCAGCAGAAACCTATTTACATGCTTGATATTTGCAGTATCGTCTATCCTTTTCCTATCTGTATAACTGTTTGTGTGTGTGTGTGTGTGTGTGTGTGTGTGTGTGTGTGTGTGTGTGGTGTGTGTGTGTGTGTGTGTGTGTGCTCCCTGCAGGCCCCTGTAAGAGAAGGATGATGGGACAGAGTTGTTTAAAGGTCAGCAGCAAACACATCATCAGACACAAAGCTGCCTTGAGAACTAACAGCTAACCTGCACACAACTACAAACTAACCACAGCACAACCAACACACAACTGTGAGGCTGCGTTCACACTGATATTAAAGGATCATTCTGCTGCATTAAAACTTGGTTGTTTGGGAGGGTTAATTTAAAACTGTATTCCATTCCAAATAATCTGTAAAAAATGTAATCTAACTATCACAATATAAAAGTAATATAAACTGAACATTCCGATACTATTGGATAACTTCAATGTCAAATGCAATGCAAGTAAATACTAGAGAAAGAATATACAAATAAGATGGCTTTTACTAGTATAAGTAAACATGTAATTATGAAGCCAAGCCCTTTGCTGCCTTAATCGTCATTCAGCTAACAAACACATGCGCAAGCATGATATTTAATTGACCTAGAGGATTAGCTATGGTTTCACTTATTTCACTATATTATTATTTATTTTCAAAAGTCCTGTTGTTTTAATTGTAATCCTGCGGGTAATACCCATTTAAAAAAAAAAAAAACGTACCTGTATTCTGATTACTTCTTTTTGTATGTAACTTTAAAGCTGCATTTACATGTAATTTGTTCTTTGATCACAGCGATATTGATAGGTTGCATGTCGAAAAGTCAGCGTTAAAAGTTGAAATAATTTGAACTTGTAGCGCAGTGCTCGGCCACAATGCCTAGAAGGACTTGTTGCAAAAAACACAAAGACAAAGTCAGCGCAGAGTGTTGTGTGTTTAACCATTGACCTTGCCGTGTACATATCTAATTGAAAACGTCTGGAACCATACAACCGCTGAGCAAACATTAATCGCAAAAGGGCTTGGAAAAACAAGGCTTCAGAAAGAAGATTGATCGTACTTTAGACAATTGAACGAGTCATGAATTGTCAAATGAAGTCGAAAATCCATTGCCTAATGGGATGTGATCATTTGCTACATTTACTGCTATAACCTCAACAAAGTTGGGGTTAAGATAGGTACCTTAAAGGTCACCTATCATGCTATTTTTAGGCAATAGCATAGGTCTCAGATATATACAAATATATAAAAACATGTCTATTAAGTGTTTTGTTCAAAATACCGAACAGATCACCCATTCTAGCCATGCCTCATATCCCTCTATTTCACTTCCTGTTACTAAAGTGCTGATTCTGGGTATAAAGCTTTAAAAAAAAAGAAAAGAAGAGGGGGCGGAGCTTATAACTGCTCATGCAGGAGATTTCTACCGGCAGATACTGCCGTGATGAAACGTCCAAACCACATCAAGGATTATTTCTGAAACAGTATGGAGCTCAAAGGCTTACTCTCTTGCCGGTTTACCACAAGGTGAGTTCCTTTTTATTCTTGCTTCTTCACACATGCTCTCTCCAGTCTCCAGTACAAGTTAGCACTGAGTGTTAGCGATGCTTGCTAATGTAAACAAAGACCATATTACTTCCAAAACACGTCGGGCATTGTTTCTGATAGCAACGTTTCTGATAGGGCCGTGGGTGTAAAGCCAGCCCACATTTCAGATATTACGTCATATCGGACGCAAATCTGGATCAGCTCTGTTGTACCCCGTTTTTAGAGATGTGGGTACGGAAGAAAAGAGAGAGGGTTTTGTTTTCTGACACCTTGTGAGTTCCCTGACACACCGGGGACACATATTTATGTATAAAATACAACGAAAAGTGCATTTTGCATGATAATAGACCTTTAAACCGTAAAAGTTCAAGAAAAGGCTGGGGAGCCACCGTCACAACATCAACCATATTGACCCGCCGATAAAGTCTACAAGTCTTTGATCCTCTACAGCAACAATTATCACCTTCCCCTTATCCTTTCATTTTCCACCTCCTCATCCTTCCTCCTCTTCCTTCTATCTGACTGCAATTACTGAGAGGAATAATCATATTGACAGGGCTGACAGGTCGGGGCAGGAGAGCTGGAACATGAATAGTTACATGTGTCAAAGGCAGAGCGAGGGGGAGTAGGGTGGTCACATATATCACTGTGTCTTATTATAGCTTTGATATTATGACAATGACACACAGTCAATTCAAATTCAGAATCACTGAGGCCACAAGGTCCCGTAGATGCCCAAGAATTAGTCGGCTGACATTTCTACACAGAAGTATTGACATCTAACACAGTAGAAGAGTACGGAATGAGACTAACACTGTACTGAATTACATATCGACGTACATGGTTAAGGACCGTGAGACATTAAATTGTATTTAGATCATGATGATTGGCAGGCAGGTGGCTGTTAAAAAGTGACTGAGGCTTTTCATAAGAATTCTTGTTTGAGATCCTGTGTCAGGAGGACGATGAGAATCAGTGTAACTTCAGTGTTCATTTTTAGCTGAGTTTAGCTGAGTTTCTGCCGGTAGATACAGTCTATGGTAGACACCATTCTCTTCGCAGAGCTCACCGCTTGCATGCGGATGCTCCAAAGGGGCGTGGCCAGCAGCAGCACGGTTACATTTAAAGGGCCTGACCCAAAATCAGCACTTCTGTAACAGGGCTGAAATAGAGGGGTACAGTATGAGGCATGGCTATGGGTGATCTGTTTGGTATTCTGAGCAAAACAATTCAGAGACATGTTTTGTATAGATATGGCCCTATAATATATTGTTCAAATATAATATAATACGGGACCTTTAAATCAACATTTTCCGTTTTTACTACAATAAATCCATTCCTTGTAAGGCACATTTCTTTCTGCTTTTTTTTTTGCCTACTTATTTTTTTAACTGTTTTTTTTTTATATTTTCCATCTGCCCTTTTTTTATAATGCATATATGCATACTTTGGGTAAATTACAGTAATACTTATTTCTTCTTAATCATGTGCATTCATTCTCCTGCAGTCTCTGTCCCATGTATTTTCAGTGTTACACTAAAAGATTATTTTTTTACTCTTTCTTTTTAACATACATTCTTGCAATCAAACCAAATTCTTCTCTTTGTATGCAGTTCACCAATGTCCGGTAATTTCTTCCCCATCTGTATGCATTCCTGCTTTAAAAACCTCATTTAGCATCCACTTCTTCTCTCACCCACACATATTAAAATCTATTTTCCGCCTTTGTTTGTGTTTTAACTACATGCATTTCACCATTAAAAGCTAATTTTCCCATTGCCTCGCTCCCATCTATATGCATTGTTGCGCTGAGGCTTAATTTTTCTACTTTCTCTGCGCCTCCTCTCCTCTCGGGCTCCATCAGTCCGGAGGAACCGTCCGGGGAAATCGTTAGCGCCCCTTCTCTTTAAATTGGGGAGGTGGACGGCAGGTGAACATCGCATTGATCGCCCTCTCAAGGCCTCTTTCTCTCCCCTCCCCTTCATCCCTCCCTCTTTCCCGCATCCCTCACCACCGATTGTCTGGCCTTTAACTCCCCCCTTACTCCTCCTTCCTCACATCAACGCCAATTGCCGGCCATTTCCCCCCCTCTATCTCTTCCTTCTTACTATCTTCGGATGCCAGCGGAGGTCACAAATTTACAAGAGAGAGTGGAGGGGACGGTGGGGGGGTGGGTTGCTGTCTATCTGTCTAACAACCACCATCATGGGGCGGAAAACAGAGATTGGGGGGGGGGGGGGTGGTTTGAAGGGGCCTAGGCAGCAGGGGGTTATAGGACAGAGACAGTGGGTGGCTTGGGAGGGGGGTCGGAGTAAACATAGTGATGATTTCCCCTGAGTTTCGTTCATCCGGAGCAATGAGGAGGGAGAGAGACAGAGGGAGAAAAAGGGGGGAGAGAGAGAGAGCAGCTGCTGTCCTGTCACCGCCGGCAACCGTAACTGTGGTGACACCTCCTCCTCACAAGTAAAGAGAAAAGAGAGCGGGGATGCTGCGAGAAAATCGAAATGCTGACACACACACACAGATATACATGCCGCCAACACACACACCAAACCCCCTCAGCAGGCCCCTCGGACACCTCTCATCGTCCAATTAGAGTCCTAACTGAGAGGAGAGAGCCCCGTCTAGCACTATTTTTTTCCTTAAAGTACTTTTTTTTCTTTTTTTTACTGTTTTTGTCTTCTTCTTGTTTTGCGTTAATGGCAGTGGCTGTGTGAAATGTTCCCTCATTTATCAAGTTTCTTGTTCATGAGTTTTAAAACGCTTCTTAAAAAAAGCCATACAGCCACACTGGCAGCTCTGTCCATATAACCGTACAGTTATGGCAAACCAAATAAATTGGCAAATTCATATTCTGATTATGTCGCTAAGCGGAAAAAATGTAAACATTTACTTTAATCAAATGTATTATTTCAACAGATTCCACATAGTTGTTTCAGGTTAGTTGAAAGCAATAATACTAAGTTTAAATAAGTTATCATCAGTTATGTGTAATCTGTTGACATTTAATTAAAGTCAACTTTTTAATTTCTTCAGTGTATATGAAAAGTCAGATGAACTAAAGTCAATTCATCCTGAGGGGAACAGGAACACATGTGAATCACATGACAGTCGATGCAATAGTTACTGTATATTAAATATATATTAGATATGATAACAATCTCGGCACTAGGTCAAAGGAAAGTCAGGGATCACTGAAGTTAGTAGGAATAATCCTGAGGGGAACATAAATGTCTTTCCTGGAAACCATTAGTGGTGGAGTGACTGACCAACAGAGAGATCAAGTCACTCTTTAATAATGGAAATGTCATATTTGTAGAAGTAGTATTAGCAGTGGTGAAGGAAGTGTTCAGTGCCTTTACTTAAGTAAAAGGATTTTTCTCTCCAGACTGTAAAAAAAGTCCTTAGTTGAAAATGTCACTGAAGTAAAAGTGTGCGAGGTAAATGAATGGCCTTTAGGTCTTAAATGGGAAAAAGCTAAAAGAGCACATCTTCAGATTTTCAAAGCTGGCCCCCATCTTCTAACATGATAAATGACACAACCAATCAAAGTTTCCAATTGTCTTTCTGTCAACTGACTGATCATTTCTGCTGTACTTATGATGAATGATAAAGTCGTTTTATTTAGTACAGAACATATTTTATAAACCTACTTGTGTTTTCTGTCCAAAAATCTAATCTAATTGTATCTTTTTAATGTGACTCAACATCAGATAAATGGAGTAAATGGAGTAAAAAGTAGAACATTTCCCTACAAGATTTAGAGAATTAGAAGGGGAATATATCACAAATGTGTAGTCAAGTAAAGCAAATGATTACTTACATTCCACCATTAAGTATTAATAGTAGAATTAAACATCAACATTGATAATACCAGTAGTCAAAGTTATATTAATGTTAGCAGTAAAAGAAGCACTAGTGGATGTGGTAAATTTAACACAGTAGTCCTTCAGGGTAAAAGCAGCAGTTAATGATTATCTGGATGTATTACTTATTATGCTATTTTCATAATTAGACATCCTTCTTACACTAATGTATGTATGGTCTGAAATCTGATGCTAAAGTTTAAATTGTTCAATGTATACAAGGCGAATTACAAACCTGAAAAAAAAACATCAAATTAAGGAGGAAACACATAGGAGATCAGGGAGGTTCATATATGATGATTTCACTTCCAGTTGAATTGCATGCGGAAAGTAGGGGTGTGTTCAAATTGACCATCTACTGTACACTAAAAAAGTTTTTATTAAGTTCATCAAAAAAAGATTCAATATTGATTTATAGGATATCGTAGTACGTTTTGTAAGAGTAGTGCCTCTTTGTTCAGTGCCGATGACACTATAAGAGATATTTATGATACGATGTGATAGCCTTTAACAGAATTGAGGCTAAAGCTAACGTTAGGGCTGAAAGAAAAGTGTAAGAGCCAGCTAAAAGAAAAGTAACTTTCATGAAGATCCAAACGGTACATTTCGACCGGGCTCTGAGTTTAAGTGCGTTCCAGAATTGAAGTGCGCTCCTTGGCGCGAAGTGACTACAACAGACCCATGGTTGGCAATCAAGGCAATAATGTAAGAGTTTTAGAATCAGTAGTAGCAGTTATAGTAATGGCGATAGAAAAATGAACGATCAGTAGAAACGGGGGGTTACGTATTGTAACCCTAGTTATATAAGCACAGGCGGAGCCCTCTACTGGACTCTATGGGTACTACCCTCAATCATGCTATGCGAGCATTCACCTACTGAGATATCTATAAACGCAGCCGGCCCCTTGGGCCGGCCTACCTGAATGCGCGTGCAAGCCCACCGTATATGAGGCGGCCACGCCTCCTGACTGTCATCCTACACCCTCTTCAGCGAGCGGTAAGGACAGACAGGGCCCCAGGTAGAGGGCTCCGCCTGTGCTTATATAACTAGGGTTACAATACGTAACCCCCCGTTATATCTTACACAGGCTCCGCCCTCTACTGGACTCTATGGGTACAGTGGATGGAGCCCTGATGGATAAACGCCCTGTCTTCCAACAACATCGACCCATCACACTGCCCCTGACCGGCTTTTGGTTAACAGCCACTGCACCGCAACTTCTTCTCCTCCAGTTGAGACCGCGGAGAAGTCGGGGCCGCAGCTTACTTGGCTAGGTAGAGCACACTCACACACGCTTACCTCGTGTAGAGTGTGAATGGACAATAGTGGGGAAGGCTCTCCCCGCCTGCCCATAGGCAGGCGGGAGAGTCCTCCAGCCCTGTATGGGGCTTACTGCGCACCATGTTTCCCGGGTCCCTAAGGATCATGGGAAAACATAAGTGCATTATGTCCAGGGGGGGGTAGATACCTACAAACAGCTGTTCAGTGCGCCTAATGGAAGCCGTGCGCCCTACATAACATGCCAGCGCACGCACCGGGCAGAGGAGGTGCAATTTAGCCTCCCTGTCCCCAATATGGAGTGGAAGACTAAAGCCGTCTAACTGTATAGCCCTCGACCTGAACGAACTCCGTAGGTTCTTGGGAACAAAGGAGGGGTTCGGTCTGAGTGTCGGTCTGAGTGTCGCCCCGCTACGGTCACCCCGAATCAAAAGGCATCGACAGAGCGGTCAGCTCGCACACTCTCTTGGCCGAAGTCAAGGCAAGCAGCAAAGCTGTTTTCAATGATAGTGCCTTCAGGGAGGAGAGCTCCAGAGGCTCAAATGGTTCTGTGACCAGAGCCTCGAGCACCAACGGCAGATCCCATTGCGGGGTGGAGACATGCACCACTGGGCGCTGTCTCATGACCCCCTGCAAAAAACGCACCATAAGCGGTTGAGTAAAGGCTGACCTGCCGCCAAATCCCTCATGGCAGGACGAGATGGCTGCTGCATATACCTTAATTGTGGAATGAGCAAGCCCCCTGTCCACCAGTATCTGTAAATAGGACAGAATAGACCCCAATGTACATTATAGAGGCTCTAGACTCCTTTCTTCACACCACCGCTGGAATCCCAACCACTTCGTCCTGTAACAGGCTGTGGTGGATCCTGCTCTTGCTGCCTGGATAGTCTGAATAATTTGTCAGACAGTCCCTCCCGTCTCAGCCTGTCCCTCTCAGGAGCCAAGCCTGGAGAGGTTGGCCCAGAGTGGGTAACGCCCCTATTGCACCTGCGGTGGAAAGGCGTAGAGCAGCTATCTTGGCCATGGCTCGTGTGCAAACGTGTCCACCCCCCAGGGTGGATTGTCCTGCCGAGCCAGGGAGAACCACCATTCGTCTGGCAGGGGCCCGCCTCTTGACATGAGGCCGGCCGCCCTGTTCTCCAGTCCCGGAATGTGGGGGGCCTTCAGAGATAAAAACATTCTCTGAGGCCCACAACCACAGGTTCTCCGCTGCGCTAAACAAGGCGGCGGAGCTGACTCCGTCCTGCCTGTTGATGTAAGCCACTGTGGTGCGGTTGCCGCTCCTCCCCAGCACATGTTTGCCCTGTAGTAAGGGTTTGCAGTGCTGTAGGAGCAGTACTACTGCCCGTAGCTCTAGAAGGTTGATGTGCCGAGTTTCTGTCTGAGGCCAGCCACCACCTATAGCTCTCTCTAGGCAGGCCCTCCCCCCATCCTGTCACGGATGCATCTTGAACACCGTGACGTAGGAGGTCACCCGCCCCAGCGGAGTTCCCCTCCGCAGATGCTTTGGGGACCCCTAGTATCGGAGGTTGCCCTACACTGAGGGGGGGGGATGGTCACCAGACATCGTTTGTGCCTCTTGGGATCTAAACGAAGGCCGGCAAACCACCTCTGCAGGCGACACATATGCAGTAACCCCAGCGGTACCACGAGGTCAGCAGCTGCCATGAGACCCAGAGTCTGCATGATCGTCAAAGCTGTCACCGTTGCCCCCTGTCGAAGTCTGCAAACTGCCTGAAGCAGGGATGCCTGCCAGGCAATGTGCTGATTCAGGCTGCGAAGATCCAGAATGGGTCTGAATTCTCCTGTCTTCTTGGGAACCAGGAGGTACATGGAGTAAAGCCCCTTTTCTCTCTCCTGAAAGTGCACAACAGACACAGCCTGTTTTTGCAACAGGGCCTGAATCTCTGTTGAATCTCCTCCTGGGATGATAGATTTGCCTCTCTTAAGCCCCTGAATAGAGGAGGGACGCTGCAAAACTGGAGTGAGTACCCCAGTTTCAGGTCCTGTCCATCCATTCTTTCAGTACACAGCTAAGCTTCCATTCCCCATAAGACTGTGTTAGGGGACCTGCAAGCAGCTGTGGAGTCGCAGCTAGGAAGCTGTAGCACTCTCTGGCGGCCCACTCCGCCGCCAAACCTTCCATAAAAGGAAGATTGGCTCATGGGGGGCTGACACAGAAAGGGCCGATTTTCTATAGAGGTCCTTGAACGCACCCGTCATAACGCCGTCTTCACACAGACGGCGAAGTGCATCAATCGGAGCTATTACACTAGGCAAGGTGTGTTTTCTGCAACACGCCTGCCATAATGTCCCTGCGCCCGCATAGCGCTTTGACAGCACTTCCTGCGGTTAACCACACTCACATGCGCGCGCCCACTGGCTGGCTCCTTTACTGGAGTTACAACTGGGGCGGCGAGTGGGGAATTGTGTCTCATAATGGGTGCCCAATTAACATCGTATGAAACGGATCTTGCCGATTTCAACGAGACATTATGGGGAAATGTGGAATTGTGGAGAGATATGACTCTTACTCTACGATGAATGCAATCGTTTTTATTGAATGCATTTTTCACACACACATCACTCTAGAACTAGGGTTACAATACGTAACCCACCGTTCTTGCAACAGGGCCTGAATTTCTGTTGAAAGGAAACCTATCTCCTCCTAGGATGATAGATTTGCCTCTCTTATGCCCCTGAATGGAGGAGGGACACTGCAAAACTGGAGTGAATAACCCAGTCTCAGTGTCCTGTCCATCCACTCTGTCAGTACACAGCTGAGCTTCCATTCCCCATAAAACTGTGTTGAGGGGACATGCAAGCAGCTGTGGGGCCACAGCTAAGAAGCTGTAGTACTCTCTGGTGGCCTACTCCGCTGCCAAACCTTCCATAAAAGGAGGTTTGGCCCATGGGGGGATGACACAGAAAGGGCCGATTTTCTACTGAGGTCCTTGAATGCACCGCGGCACGCTCTCGTGGGGCCGCGGCTCCGTCATAATGCCGTCTCTTTGAAACGGACATTATGGGGAAATGTGGAATTGTGGAGAGAGATGACTCTTACGCTGGGATAAATGCAATCGTTTTAACTGAATGCATTTTCACACACATCACTCTAGAACTAGGGTTACAATACGTAACCCACCGTTCTTCTGCAGAGGTCCCTGAACGCACCGCGGCCACTCTCACGGGGGCCGCGCGCCTTCGTATTAACGCTGTGTTTGACATTCAACGGTTAAACGCATTAATCGGAGCCATTACACCAGGCAAGATGTGTTTTCTGACAGCAGCACGCCGGCAATAGCGTCTCTTGAACCCGCACAGTGCTTTGACAGCACTTTCTGCGGTTTATTCCACTCACGTGCGCGCGCCCACCTGCTGCTTCCTTTACTGGAGTTTACAGCGGGGCGGCGAGTGAGGGACAGTGTTCTGTCCTCTTCCGTAAACACGGGGGCTCCCAGGAGATCATCACGGTCTTTTTGGAAAGTGCCATGCAGCGTGATCCCCCAGGGACATCACACGGCAAGCAGCGGCGGCCACACCCTAGACCAGGGGTGTCAAACTCAATTTCATCGCGGGCCACATTAGCATTATGGTTGCACTCAAAGGGCCGGTTGTAACTTTAAGACTATATAAATATATAACATATATAAAATAATGTATTATATTACATTATTGCCTCTAGGGCAAATAATTGCAAGTCTCTTCAGTGTGCATATCACAAAATGAGATGCATTGTGGGACATGTAGTTTATTGGCAACGTGCTTCTGTAAAGCGGCATGTAACCGTATAATAAACGTATTACATTCTTTGCAAGCTCTTGCAGGGCCACATAAAATGAAGTCGCGGGCCGGATTTGGCCCCCGGGCCTTGAGTTTGACACCCCTGCCCTAGACCAAGCTATTAATTCGGCCGATGCTGCAGCCAAATAATCGCTCTGATCCGGTGAGGTGGGGGCACCTTGCGGAAGAGCAATGTGCGAGACGCCCAACACACCCGTGTTTATTTGCAGCCTCCCTGTCACGCGGCAGCGGGGCAGAGGCTTTCTGCCCAGCCTGCTGCCTGCTGGGAGCAGATGGGCTGCGACGCTCCGCCGCCATGGTCATCACTTAGGCCTAGGGGGAAGTACAGACCTGGGCGGATGGACTTCCATGGACGCCGGACCCGGAAGTGCCCGACAACGAGAAGTCCTCGTCATCCTCCTTCCCGGCAAACGGAGCCATCCGCCCCGCTGGAATGGCGAACGTGAATGGCACCGCCTCGGCCATATCTTGGTCCCCCAAACACTCGAAGCAGAGGTGGTGATGATCGGCACCCGCTATTAAGCCAGGGCACGAAGGACAGGCCCGGATCTCTAGAAGTGGCGACTCCATGAAGGTATGATAACTCTTTCTTCTTCTTTCAAACGTTTTACTTTCTCTGCTTCAGTTGTTGCTCGCTCGCTGAAGAGAAAAGGATGACAGTCAGGAGGCGTGGCCGCCTTATATACAGTGGGCTTGCGCGCGCATTCAGGTAGGCCCGCCCCGAGGGGCCGGCTACGTTTATAGATATCTCAGTAGGTGAATACTCGCATAGCATGATTGAGGGTAGTGCCCATAGAGTCCAGTAGAGGGCGGAGCCTGTGTAAGATATAACAGAACTAGCAGTCCTAATAGGCCTGCTAACACTAACAGTAGTAGTCACAGTGGTACTTCTGGCACTACCCGTACAGTAGTAATAACAGTAAATATCATTTTCAGTAAACTCTACATTTTCTTTTTCACTGTGCTCTCTGTATTCTCTCTCTCTCTCTCTCTTCATCTGTCTCCCCCCCATTTTAGCCCTCTCCCTCTGAAACTAATTAGCAGTGAAGGCTGGAGCAGAGGGAGGAGCGAGGGAGGGAGACATGAAGAACGAGAGGAGGGATGAGAAACCAGAGGAGGTGAGAAGGAGAAAAAAAGATAGTAAAAAGAAGATCCATATTAGATGGTTGGAGCAGGTTAACCCTAAGAGCTGTAAACAGCCACAGTAGAGAGTCAAAACTCTGTAAATTCCTTCTTCACTGCCATTTTGTTCCTGATGACTGAGCTGCTCAAGAGGTAAACTTCATAGATCCAGCGTTGCATCGTTCTGCAGCATTTTAGAGACGTGCACTTCCACAAAAGAGCCGAACAACAAACTTTTGAACGACAGTTTCTAAACATGTTGTGCAACCTTCCTTCACGTAAAGTGATTTATAAAATGTAATTCACACCAAACAGGTGAACTACATGTGGTCTCAACATATATAGTTTTCAATCAGCTCAGAAGAGAGTAAAATAAAGTGAAGACTTAAAAATGAACGATGCATTTGTTTAGCTTTTTCTGTCAGAGGACAGGGAACATTGATGGTCAAACCACTTAAACACTGACATTTGGTTAAATGTGCAGTTAGGATTCAGTTCACAGTTCCACGGTCAAATTCTGTTAAAAGTTGTATTTCTCACATTACCTGCAAGTTATTAAAAGCTTTTCTTACAAACCCAGAATATGTCCCTCCTAATGCATAGTGGTAATACCCCAGTGAAAGGCTGTGGTCAAGAATCGCCCCCTTTATCAGTAAGTTGCTTGATCTTTTTAATTTGAATGTTCTGAATGTTAATTGTATCCATTATTTTGTGACATCAAAACTTCCCGCAATTGAATAAAAAAATGATTTTCTTTTAAACAACCTCACATTGCAACACTGCCAACTTCATTAGTGTAAATAGGTTACAGTGTTTAAGTTATGTTAAATATGTCTATGTTGTTTTCCAAGTACTGAGATTAGCATTATAATTGACTAGCCGCGGCGTGTCCTGTCATGTAAAACCACTTGTTCCTCTAGAGGCAGTAGTGAGTCACTATAGAGTCCAATCTGCCATCAATCCACCATGAGGAAAAAGGAGAGCTGCCTGAGGGCTGGTCGATAACATGTTGCATCACATATTATTTGGCTGACGTTTTTATCCAAAGAGACTTACAAACATTTCTATACCGTAGACATGGAGCAATTTAGGGTTAAGTGTCTTGCCCATGGGCTTATGTTTACCTAAAGTGACAGAATTAAAAAAATAGCTTGCAACCTGGTTTCATCCACCCGCCGCAAGTTAACTACTTCACCAGGAACAATGTTTGGCAGCTCCCCGAGTCAAACCTTATGTTAGCGATTTGCTCAAATTCATCTTGTTTAAACCCCAGCACTGGGGGTCCATCCCCCCAGGGTACTGCTGCCCCGACTCCCTGCCAGATCAGGAAAACTTCTGTCAAAGGTTGCGCAGGTGATTGGGTTTGGAGTTGCCAGGGCTGCTAATTTGAGGTCCGTGTCATTGGCTGTTGAAAGTTACTGGTGGTTTTCCTGGTACTGCCACCTACATTTGGTCAAATAAACCAACTATCAAAGCTTATCGGAGTGTTCTATCCTGGGTTGGTACCACAGATGTCCAATGTAAACTAAGGTCTGATGCCATACGTCAAATAATGGACAAGCTAACGGCGTTAGCTAGGAGTCACAGGGAATATCTGGAGTGTAGTTAAAGTGCCTTACGGAAACATGGCTGCACCAAGATATATCTGACAACAACGTCTCCATTTATGCCTTCCGGACTGTTTTTGCAACTTTTCCATCAACAACATTTTCATTAACAACGTTTCCACAGGCCCGCCCCTCCCTACACGCAGATCACGCAGACTGCGTCTCACCTCGCGGAGGGAGCCTCATCTTGCGGCGGGAGCCTCATCTTGCGGAGGGAGCCTTACCTGAAGCGCAAATGCGGCACAATTAAGCCACAGTTCCGCCGCTGCGAGGCTCCGGCGCTCTTTCATGCGCGTGCTCCACTAGCACCCCCGGTCAACGTTCGCGACACAGAGGGCCTCATCACATAACTTTGCGGGGGGCCGCAAGTTGGCCAGGGGCAGCCCGGCATTTACAACTTTTAGTTTGATGGCTTCCGGACTGTACGGGCCGACAAGGGGTCTTCAGAGGGTGTGGAGGACATCCTGTACTGTTCCTGTACCTACAGTTTGACAATATGCCTAAGACACTGTGTCCCTGTGGCTACAAAACCTAATTTCGCTCTGGGATTATTAAAGATTGAATGATTAATGTTTTTAATTTATTGAGTGAAGATTTATAAAATAGCAGCGTTATATTACCGGCTTTCAGAGTGTTTTTGCACTATTGTTAGTTAGGACGTTTTCTTTAATGATTTTTATAAACAACGACTTTGATTGCTTAGCTCCAGCTAGAGGGGGTAGGACCAGAAACGTTTTTTAAGCTTCTTCTTGCCCCTGTTGAACATGACAGAGACTTCTCTTTGTTATAATTATCATTATAAGATTTTTTGTCTTATTATTATTGTTGTATTTTTTGTTTCTGACATGTTCAATAAATTGACAAAAATAAATAAATAATAAAAGAAAAAAGGTGAAAAGCAGCCACTATCTCTTTGGATCATTTGGCTGGGCATTAACCCTTTCCAATTTATGTTGGTTATTTCTCCCTTCCTTGTAAATCCCTCTGATCTCAGCTGGTAACTAGACAATACCATTTTATCACTAATACAAAAAAACAAAAAAGATTCACAACTCTATAATAATGAGAGTGATTGTTTGAGTAAACCTCAAACATTGTGTTGTTGATTTGAACAGAATAAATTGATTTGTGGTTATATTTTTACATTGAACTCTTCATGTTGTCTCAGCTGTGTGAATCAGAGACGACACGCTCTTGTTAAAACTGAAACCACCTACAGAGAGAGAGAAAGGAGTTTTAACATGGTAGCTCTCTTTCTCTCTCTTTCTCTCTCTTTCTCCCCACTCTCCCTCTCAGCGGGATGGATGGATTTTTCGTCCTCCTCCATCTCTCTTATTTTTTTCACACACCAGTAGGATGAGATGCTTGACTGAATGGCCTTAACACCCTGCGGACATGTGTATGTTTGTGATCTTCCCTCAGCAGGAGGTCTGAAGATCAAACACACACACTCTAATGTACTTTATTGGCGCGTTTGTTAAACAGAAACAGAATATTGTGAACACACACACATACACACACACACACACAGTGATAAATGCAGTGCTGGCAGCAGATCAATGCTGCCAAACTTTGGTTGAACAAACAGCGATCCATAAAGAGGACTAACACTCGCTTTTCTATCACTCTGTTTTAGTCTTTCTCAATATTCAAATCTTTCAATCTCTCTTTTTATGCTTTTTTAAAGCCTCCAGCTATTTGAGGTTTTTAAACATATTTTTTTATCTTGTGTCCTTTCCTTTACTGGCCTCTTATAATCCAAATACCACTTTTTCTCCCTTTTAAAAAAAACACCCATGCTCTTTTCTCTCTTGTTCATATTTATATTTATCATCAAAAAAAATCCTAATAATCAAATAACACTTATGGATGGAAAAGCGATTTAACGGATAGCATATTATTAAGTCTAACCTTGTGCATTACACCTTCAATGTGCAAATAGATCGTTTTTGCAATCTACTGTGCAATTATTACTGTTATGTGCAAATCATACATTTGTTTTAAATTCTAATAATATCTCAACACCTTGATGTGTTCACTTTTAAAATGCTGCTACAAATGTTATCCATAGATGTGTACGTATTTGTCTTTATTAATATTCTACTAATGTGTGCTTTTCTCTTTATTTAAAGAGGCCCTATTATGCTTTATTTGTAGTGTGTTATTTATGTTTTAGTGCATGTAAATGGTCTGCAAAGGCTAAAATCCCCAAGTCCCTCCAGAGGGAGTTTCTCTCCCACACATTCACACTAACATAATGACATCACTGTAGGACTTGCATTTCTATTGGCTTCACACATTGTAAGTGTTTGGCTAAGGGTCGGGACATCACAACAGAGCCAGCAAGCTGACCAATCAGAGCAGACTGGACTCTGGTTTCAGACAGAGGGTGAAAAGAGGTGCTTCACAGTAGAGGAACAAAATAGAAATATGAACCTGAAAGTGAGCAGAATATGGCCCCTTTGATATGTTAGCTCACTGTTTTCCTTGCTGTAAAGGATTTCTGATTCTGATTCATTCACCTCTCCTGAATCTTTCTCTCTTTTTCAGTGCTTTCATGTCTTCTCTCTTTTTCTCTAAATTCCTCAGCCTGTCTCTTTGAGTCTTTTAATGCTTACATCTCTATTTTTTTTTAAATGGTTTTATCCCTCATCCGTCGCTCTGTCTGTCCTTTGTTCTTCAAACCGACTCATTCTATTCATCCTCTATTTCTCTATTTTCTGCTGTGATGACTCTGTCTACCCTCTGAAGTGAAGCCAGTGTGATGGAGCTTCAAAGGAGACATGTTGTCTTTTCCTCCTTCTCTCCATCCATCTCCAGTCTTCTCACTCTCTCCTTCCTTATCTTACAATAAAGGGTCCTAATATCTTGTGTCGTCACTTCCTTGTTACCTTTTCAGCATTCCCTCTCTTTCCACTACACCTTCTTGCCTTCATACTTATTTTTTCCTTCTAGAATTTCCTTCAGTCATTTCCTCACCTTATAGATTGCTCCCGGACTCTTCTTCCTCATTTACTTTCCTCATTTCTTTCCCTTTTCTCTGCACGTCCTCACCTTCTTGATTCCTTATTCATCTTTCACCTATTTCCCCCCTCTTTTTCATCCTTCCCTCCTCTCATAAGTTTTCCTTCCTTCCTTGCCTATCACCTTTTTATTATTTTATTTTATTCTTCTCTTCATCATTTCTCTTCTCCTCCTCCCTTTTTAATCCTCCCCTCCTCCCATATTATAGGGTCCCTTTTCCATATATTTCCTTAAAATGTCCTCCTCTTCTCCTATATTCTCCCTCCATCACTTTACTATTCCATTCTTTTTCAAACCCCTCATTCCTCTCTCCTGTGTTCTGCAAGGATACACCTTCCTTCTAATGCTTCTCCCTAATTTCCTTTTCCTATTTCCTTACTTGTGTCCTTACCTTTTCCTCTCTTCTCACTCCACCTTCATCCTACCCTGCTCTCATCCTCTGTTATTTTGCTCACCTTTCTTCATATTTCTTCTCCATTTCCTATCCTTCTGTTTAATAATTTCCTCTCCCTTTCTCATATCTCTCTCCCGTTTTCTGCAAGGACACATCGTCAAAATGCCCTTCCTTCTTATCCACTTCCGCTTCTCCCTCATCCTCTTCTCCTATTTCCCATCCATCTCCTCTTGTCCTAACTTCCTTGTCTCCCTTTTCATTTTTTTCTCTCTTCTTACTCCACCTTCGTCTTTCCCTGATATAGTCCTCACGTTTTTTTCACCTCCTATATTGGTAACTTCCTCCCTTATTTCCTTGTTCTCCTTTCTTTCCCTTTTAGTCTGCACATGTTCCTAACTTCTTGATTCCTTATTAATTTCCAATTCATCTCTTACCCTTGTCTCTTCTCTTCCTCCCATCCTCCCATATTTTGTTGTCTCTTTTTCATATCCCTTCTTCTCTTTTCTGTCCTCTTCCCTACTCATCCTTTCTCCCCTTCTCCAAATCTGTCTTCTCCTCTATCTCCGTCCCTCTTTCATCTCCCCCTCGCTCCTCCCTCCCTCAGTCCGTCAGATATTGTTTAAAAAGCGGAGCTGCAGTTTGATGGTTAAAACGCTGGCAAATCGATACCTTCACACATGACAGAACGCCGGCGGACGACAGGACGGAGGGCGAGCGTGGCAGTGAAGAACAGAGGGAGAGAGAGCGAGGGAGGGAGGAGGAGGGAAAAAAATAACAAGCTGACAACAAGGAGGCCCTTATTTCCACAAGCTGAGATGGATGGATAGCAGGGGGACGAGGGTGCTTCTATCTTTCTATCCTCCATCTTATCCTCCTTCTCTTTTCCGTCTATTACTTTTCATCATGTTTTTCCATTTGTTTCCTTCGTGTCACCTTCTTTCTTTCTTTTTGTGTCTTTTTACTTCCTTTTTGACTTAATCTCTCCATCTATCTCTCACTGACTTTTCATCCTCTTCATAAATCGTTACACCTTTCATTTGTTGCTATGGCATGGTGAGTCATTTGTATGTTGATTTTAGATTAGACTGATAATAAAAAAATGTTAAACACAGTAGTTCAATGAATGAAGAAATAACTAGATAAAGATGTATTCACATAAATGATACTTCAAACGTTATCTATTTACTTTTAATATTGTCTCAGTGATTCAGACTGTGTGAATAGACTTAAAAAATAGTAGCTTTTGCAGTTATTCATGTTTACCATTAATCATTTTGTATTTATATTCATTATTGCCAAAACAGTCAAATTTTCTGTATCACTATCGTTTT
The DNA here is from genome assembly GCA_031216635.1 of Dissostichus eleginoides. Taxonomy (NCBI): domain Eukaryota; kingdom Metazoa; phylum Chordata; class Actinopteri; order Perciformes; family Nototheniidae; genus Dissostichus; species Dissostichus eleginoides. The sequence goes on from CM062269.1 coordinate 33,453,589, forward strand.
GGAAAATGTTCTGAAATCAGAGCCCAGTCTGCTCTGATTGGATAGCTGCCCAGCTCTGTTGTGATTGGACAACCGCTCAGAGATGTCCCAACCCTTAGCCTATCATGTACAATGTTTTGGAGCACTAACCAATAGAAGTGTGAGTGTTGCATAGTGTTGCCACTATGTTACGGGGGTAAACATGGGGGCGGGGTGCAAGAAGAACTTTGGGATTTTAGCCTTTACAGACCATTTACATGCACAAAATCCTATATAACACACAGTAGAGGGAAACCTCCAAAAAGCATAAAAGGACCCCTTGAACACCAATCAAGTCTCAATTATTCCAAATAAATTCATGGTGGCTATTTTCGACACTAGGTAGGTGGTGCCTGTATTAAATAAATGAAAAAAGACATGTTTGACTTCCATTTGTCATGTGTCTGGTCCCGCAACCTCTGTTACGTAGGCAAAATGGCCGTTGTTGAGTGTGAGAAGTGTCCAGCGTTCCACACTCAACTTTTTGACCATTAAGCTTCAGTCACATGATACATGGAAAAAGGGCTCTGCGCTGGCATTGCCGTTATGTTTCAATGTCGAGAGCAGTCCCAGCTAGGGGGGAACGTTCTCACAACTTTGGCTAACATTACCTACAGGTTCTAATAATGTTTTAAAGAAACGTTTTAATCTGATGTTTAAAGAACCTTTTTAGGATGTTTATTATTTCAAATAATGTTCCTATAAGGTTTAAGGTTAACTAAGACATAACGTTTTAACTGCAACATTCAGAGGATGTTTTGAGGATGTTATTAAGGCCTGAGATGACAGAAAGTTTTTTTATAAAACGTTCCTTTAATGTGATATGTTAACAAAGGTGGAACGTTTTGCCTGCAACATTCTAAGGATGTGTTTTGGACGTTGTTGGGGTAACACATTAAAGATGTTCTTTATAAAACGTTCCCTCAATGTTACATGATAACAAAAGAAGAACATTTCAAGCAACATTCGGAAATGTTTCAGGAGGTTATTCTTTTTTTATAAAACGTTCCTGTGATGGCAAATATTAACACGGTCATGGTCAACGTCAGATTTATTTCTAGAGCGCTTTAAAAAACAAACTTGTTGCATTTGTTTGAAAAGGATGTTTTAAAAATCTGATGTCACCATATGTTCCTTTTGAAAAAAACAAGCACGTAATTCATGATAAGCTGTAAGCAGATATTGCATGTTTGCGGTGGCATGTGTGAGTTCCCAGCTAGACATTTTTGGTTCTCAAAAAATTCTGAGATTGTTACCATTCATTGTTCTAGGAATGTTTTCAGCGGGACGTTTGATTTTGGTTCCCAGAATGTTCTTCTGAAAGGTAGGATAACGTTCTCTAAAAACATTCTTAAAATGTTTTTGATAACCTTCTTAAGATGTTTTTGATAACTTTCTTAAGATGTATGAGCGCATTGAGACAATGAATAGGACGTATAAAAAGGAATTTGTATGCCAATATTCACTCACATGCCCTTATAATCACACTAAGGTATGTAGGCCCACAGTATTCATAATATCATATGTGTAAAATATCAGAAAATAATCACACTTTTTTCTGACTATAAAGGTTGTGTCTCGTCTGTAGGTTCTAACTGTTAGATAAGCTATCTGGCTGTGTGTGGTTTGTGAGGGCTGCGTATAAACAGTGTCCGCTGTTTATGCTTATTGGATAAAAATCGTTATTGCACCCTTTAGATTTGAGACCGACAGACATATAGAAGAACGGACCGACTGTCACTGCCCGTCCCTGAAACCCCTGTTAGTGTTTGTATGTGTTTGTTTCTACTGTGTGTCTCTCTCTCCCCCCCCCCTGCCTGCTGGTCTGCTCTACACGGCTGGGAGCAATCTCCAATCAACCACACCTGCAACCTGCTCATCAGCCACACTATGAAAGCCTGCAGCCTGCACTCATTCCCTGCCGGATTGTTGCCGTGAACGGTTTGTTGCGTGCCGCTCTAGCTTTTTACCAGCATATTCTTTGACAACTTTGCCTGCTTTTGCCTCACACTCATTTTATGTCTCTCCCAGGAGGAATCCAAGGCCTTCCACACTCCCAAGACCAGCCAGGCCTCTCTGCCCACCCTGGAACAACTGTTTCCCACTGCCGTCATAACCAACCTCCACTCCCAGCTCCCCTTTTCTAATAAACAAATGTTACTTTCACCAGCTGATTCCGAGTCTGATTCTGGGTCCCCTCCAGTACATGTGACACCGACAGTGACTTGTACTAGCTGCTGGTCGCATTTAAAAAAAGAAGAAAAGACTTCTGATAAATCGGAACGATAAAGCACGTTATCCTACTCTAAAATAATAACATTCTGGCAACATAAAAAAATCTAACTTGCAGCTGAAAACGTTTTAAGAATAGTAGGGCATAATGTTCTAACAATGTTATCAAAAACATTTAATAAAGGTTATTACCAAGCATTTTAAGAATGTTTTTAGAGAAAGTTATCCTACCTTTCAGAAGAACATTCTGGGAACCAAAATAAAACGTCCCGCTGAAAACATTCCTAGAACAGTGAATGATAACATTCTCAGAATGTTATTAGAACCAAAAATGTCTAGCTGGGGTGCTGGGTGAAACGAAGGGTAGCGCTTCCACCTAGTCGGCTGTACTGCTCTCTGCTATAAATTGTCCCAGATCGCTGTACTACCCTAAGTTCAAATTATTCAAACTTTGACCTCATTTACTGCTGACTTTTCGACGGGTAACCAATCAGAAGACAGCCGTGCAAAGAGGAGCACGCTAGCAGGGAACGTAAATACTGTATACGAAACTTTTCAGCTGTTTTCACCATAAGGGTCTGGGCCCAACCTCTCAAGCAAATCTCATATCGTGAATACAGCTTTTTGAGTGGACCAACAGGTTTAAATTGTGAATTTATCCATACTTTGCATTGTGATGCACTCAAAAAGCAGATGTAAGGTAAGTACTGAAGTATGCAAAATTGAGAGACAGCACGAGTCTCTGCTCACTTGGTTGGGTTCAAACACTGGGAGACCAAAAAGGACCAGCTCTGGTATTTGGATGAGAACTCATGCTCCATTTAGGAAATCTTGGGCCAAATCTAGTCTAGCGCTGACCTTCATTTCCATAAAAGCACACACATGACTACAGTGTGCGAAAAAGCACACTTCCCACCGTCCGGGACGTGTTATTTACAATATCGGACAAGTAGATCTTTCAATTGACTTGTCCAGCGGACAAGTGACGTTTTTCGCCCTCATTTATTGACAAATTATTGATAAATTCAGTTTACAAAAGGCAGAACTCATTCGCAAATTGTACGTGTCCACCATTGTTCGTTTAGAAATGTTAGTTTCGGTTCTGCTTGTCGATTCCTAAGGAAATGCATCTCGCCGCTTTCTGTACAGTTATACCTCATTCACACCAACGCAACTCCGGTTCAAGCTCCGTGCTAGAGCTTTTCAGGTTCAGAACCGGTTCTTCGGTTTAGCTCCGGCTCTTTTCACACCGCTCAGAGCCCGACTGGTGCTGCGTCATTGCGTCATCGTTTGCGTCATGACGTAACCGTTTGCGTGCCTGCTTCATAAAGCCAACCCGCGCGGAAACCCCTCACAGCTCACACCGACAACAACAACAATGGCCGATTGTGTTGAAGCGCTACTCGTTTTGGTTTTGGTAACTGGTCTCTTCAGTGGACCACTGCTGCTTGTTAAGTTTCTCCATCGTTGTGTACAAACTGGATAAAACGCGCGCTTTTTGTTGTTGTTCAGGAGTTGATCCCGCCCCTGCCCCTGCCCCCGCCTCGACGTAAGCATGGCGTATGCGGTGCTTTTGCTCTAGCCGGAGAATTTTTTGGTGCTTGAAACGAACCGGATTCCGGAGCTAAGAGGCTGCTCCGCTGCGGTGTGAACAGGAAAACCCGGTGCTTTTCAAGCTCCAGCTCCAAACCGGCCCTGAAACACCGTTGGTGTGAATGAGGTATTAGACGGGGGCGGGGCGGGAAGTGTAGCACAGTGGCAGGGTTGGGAAGCAAAACTCGGTTCCGAGTAGGAACAAATAAAAATTGTCCGGTCCCGGGATTAATAAGAGTTGTGAGGACAGGGGGCGGAGGCCGAGCCCCGCAGCTCTCTCTCCATGCTCCGTATCGTTTTTCTTTTTCTCTCTCTCTCTCTCTCTCTCTCTCTCTCTCTCTCTCTCTCTCTCTCTCTCTCTCTCTCTCTCTCTCTCTCTCTCTCTCTCTCTCTCTCTCTCTCTCTCTCTCTCTCTCTCTCTCTCTCTCTCTCTCTCTCTCTCTCTCTCTCTCTCTCTCTCTCTCTCTCTCTCTCTCTCTCTCTCTCTCTCTCTCTCTCTCTCTCTCTCTCTCTCTCTCTCTCGAGTTGTAGAAAAGCTAGGCCTATAGGCTATAAATATAATGTATTAGTATTAGGCCTATCTGTTGGACATGTGTGGTTGGACTCTGTCTCACAGGCAGGTTGCAGTGTAACATCAGGGGAGACTGGCCCAATTGTACATTCTCAAACTGCACCACTTAGAACTAACTAAACAATGCAGAGATTATTTTTATATAATTTCATTCAATAACCATAAGAAATTAAACAGTATGAAGTGATTTGTAAATAGGAATACAGATTTGACTTAATGTTTTCATAAATATATTTTTCTCCCAGTTTGTCATTATTTTTACCCTCTCAAAGAACTGGAATCGAGAACCGAAAATAACCGGAATCAAAAAGCAGAACCGGAATCGTTAAAATCCAAACGATACCCTGCCCTATGTGTGATGCAGTAAAATCTTATAGCTCACTTACATTGGCGGTGTCATAAAAACCGTGGGAAAATGTTAAATACGATGGCGAAGAAGAAGATTCCAGTGGCCCAAATTTTTGTCCATTCTGGACAAGTGAAAAATGTATTCGGACAAGTAAATTGCCAAACTCACTTGTCCATGGACAAGTACTCTCTAAAAACTTTTTCTCACACTGGACTACCTAAATGTTTTAGCTTGTGCCAGAAGTCCTACAGCTTTTTATCATGGATTTGTTTTAAACTACAGAATCCCGGTCATGTCTCAGAAGCTCTGGAATGAAATTGCTTGATGTATTAAAGTAGTTGTTCATGCATTAAACCTACAATTTGATTCTCCAAGGGAGCTGAGAATGAGTCGAGTTAGTGGGAAAGAAACACAAAAAAACAAAGAGGAAGAGAGGGAGTGACGCTTCAAATGAGAATGAAGAAATTGAAAAAGAAGAGAAGCTGCGATAAAGGCCCAGACGAAGGGATGTAAAAAAAAAAAGGAAAGGGAGAGAGAAAGAGCTGATTAACCCTTTCTCCAGCCGTTTGACAAATGAACAAAATCAAGCGGAGCCACACTGCATCTATCACAGCTGATACACACTCACACACTCTCACAGGGGGGCCCAGAAATAACTAGTTTCTGCTAATAAACCCAACTAGCATGCCAGGACACATTACTCTGTCATAGGCCACACACATACACATCCATCTTCTGCGGAGGGGGAGAGAGAGAGCGGCGGGGGCGGGCGATCGAGCTTCACTACACAGGCAGGAGTGATGGGGACATTTGTTAAGGATGCAGTCCATTCAATAGCAGTCATAGACCACCGCCGTCACTTTAAAGCCCCATCCATCTCCCCTGCTCCGCCTTAATTTTTCAAGAAAAAGAATCCTTTGTGAGGAAATATGACTTCCCGTTTTTATCTTTTCATCATTTGTAAAAAAGGCCCGCCAGCAGCCGGCTGACCGGATGTTTCTCGGGATAAATCATATCGGCCACGAGGCGTCGATAACCCGCCGCCGCCCCCCCCCCTGCAGCAGCAGAGCGGATCCTCCGGAGCGGGGGGGGGGGGGGGGGGGGCGATCACAGGTCAGGACTGGATCTGAGGAACAAATCCATCCTGCTTGTTAGCTGAAGGCAACTTCACTGCGCGCAAATGTGTGTTCAATGTTTGAAAGAGTTTATAAATCTGAATCAGTGTCAGTTACCGCAGTGTCCTTTGGATAAAAGCCTCAGCTAAAAATGTACTGGAATGTAATATATTCCCTCGACACTATCGCAAATTGGCACATGTTTAAATTGGTTCAATCAGTAGCCATTCATTGGTTCAACAGTCAGTCACTAGATCATCTTGTAATTGAACCATCAAAAACCCAAAATTGGGCCTGGTGCTTAAAGTGTGTTGACCAATGGCCCCCTTTGCATGGACCCATCCCGTCTTTTAGCTTGACCTTCATTTCAAACTCAACACACTTCTGTAAAGTTTCTTGACAGCTTCTTGGACGGTTGGGTCGGTATTGGGGTCACCAAATCTGTCCACCGTTGGACATCCAGACAACAATATAAACACCTGGCTAGTTACTCAAACCTCCTCCGTGGTGGTTCCTGCTACAGTAAGTGTCTCCAAGACTACACCTTTCCATAATGAACCATACAGACTCATGAGGTGAAAATATTACCAGCATCGCTTGGTCGGTAACTTTCTCTCAAACAAGTACTTTTTATTGATAGTGGTCGAGTATGCCAGTTCCATGACGTATTCAGATTGCCTTCCTTCGAGGGATTCCAAAAATGATGCCGCATGGAATCCAATGGTACCACTGTGTTAGAGCTTAAGGATAAAGTATTGATTTATTGCTAAAGCTATCAGGTTTCCTACTGCTGCTTGACAATATTTTTTATGAAGTAACTACAGGAAATGCTATACCGTGGCGTAAAATGCATCTACAGAGCGAATAAACTCACTTTTATAGGATAAGCACTACAACACTTCTGTTATTGTGACATCCCTATTGCAAAGAGTACAATACATCGGACATTGAGTGTATCCCAGCTAGCGGGGAACGTTCTCACAACTTTGGCTAACATTACCTACAGGTTCTAATAATGTTTTAATGAAACGTTTTAATCTGATGTTTAAAGAACCTTTTTAGGATGTTTATTATTTCAAATAATGTTCCTATAAGGTTTAAGGTTAACTAAGACATAACGTTTTAACTGCAACATTCAGAGGATGTGTTTTGGACGTTGTTGGGGTAACACATTAAAGATGTTCTTTATAAATCGTTCCCTCAATGTTACATGGTAACAAAAGAAGAACATTTTCAAAGCAACATTCGGATAATGTTTTCAGGAGGTTATTCTTTTTTTATAAAACGTTCCTGTGATGGCAAATATTAACACGGTCATGGTCAACGTCAGATTTATTTCTAGAGCGCTTTAAAAATCAAACTTGTTGCATTTGTTTGAAAAGGATGTTTTAAAAATCTGATGTCACCATATGTTCCTTTTGAAAAAAACAAACAAGCACGTAATTCATGATAAGCTGTAAGCAGATATTGCATGTTTGCGGTGGCATGTGTGAGTTCCCAGCTAGACATTTTTGGTTCTCAAAAAATTCTGAGAATGTTACCATTCATTGTTCTAGGAATGTTTTCAGCGGGACGTTTGATTTTGGTTCCCAGAATGTACTTCTGAAAGGTAGGATAACGTTCTCTAAAAACATTCTTAAAATGTTTGGTGATAACCTTCTTAAGATGTTTTTGATAACATTGTTAGAACATTATGCCCTACTGTTCTTAAAGGTCCCATGTCATGGCCTTTTCTACTGATCATAATTCCATTGTTGAGGTATACTAAATAGATTTATACTGTGCAATTTTCCAAACTCACATTGGTTTCTCATACAGCATCTCTGTAAAGTATGTGTATTCACCGGTATTCATTCTCTGTCCTAAACGGCTTGTTGGAGCTCCTGCACCCCCTCCCTGTGAGCCCAGTGTGCTCTGATTGGTCGCGACATTGAGAGGCTCGTTGCTGCGAGGAGCAGACAGGCTTTCGTGTCGGCGATACAGGAGAACAAGCGAAACTCATCCTGAGCACACACAAACACTCACAGCCGAAGTAAAAACAATAAGTGTGGCTTGATATTGAGTAAGAAAAAGGTTTATAACGCTGTGATCATGGGTCTGCGGAGAGCATTTCTCCGCGATCCCAACGTAGTAGCCCAAAAAACGTTTACCCATTTAAACAGTCGTGGTAGATACCTTGTTTGTTTTAAACATCATAAATACACAAACAACAATGAATACTTACAGGTTGTGTACCGGAATCTCCCGCTGGTCCAAACAAGGTAGGAACAGCATCGTTCTTCAGTGCCCTACGCTGTACATATCCGGCATGAATCGCTGAAAGGTTTGGGAAGCTTTGTTTCGTGAAAGGCTGGCAGAGGGTGCGGCCATAGCTCTGGGTGTGGCCTCTGGGTATCCCCAAGTCAGAGTACCCAGGAAGAAAACATTGGAAAATGAGAAATCTCCAGCGAGGCGTTTTGGGGAGGTCTTTTCTGTGTTAGAGTTTTACTCGCTACAGGGTGTACTTTGAGGGTTTTTGACTCTGCAGACCGTTTACATGCATAAAAACCTTCATAACACACAAGGGGACGGGTAATAACCGGAAAAGCATGACATGGGACCTTTAAAACGTTTTCAGCGGGACGTTTTATTTTGGTTCCCAGAATGTTCTTCTGAAAGGTAGGATAACGTTCTCTAAAAACATTCTTAACATTGTTGGTGATAACTTTCCTAAGATGTATGAGCGCATTGAGACAATGAATAGGACGTATAAAAACGAATTTGTATGCCAATATTCACTCACATGCCCTTATAATCACACTAAGGTATGTAGGCCCACAGTATTCATAATATCATATGTGTAAAATATCAGAAAATAATCACACTTTTTTCTGACTTTAAAGGTTGTGTCTCGTCTGTAGGTTCTAACTGTTAGATAAGCTATCTGGCCGTGTGTGGTTTGTGAGGGCTGCGTATAAACAGTGTCCGCTGTTTATGCATATTGGATCAAAATCGTTATTGCACCCTTTAGATTTGAGACCGACAGACATATAGAAGAACGGACCGACTGTCACTGCCCGTCCCTGAAACCCCTGTTAGTGTTTGTATGTGTTTGTTTCTACTGTGTGTCTCTCTCTCCCCCCCTCCCCTGCCTGCTGGTCTGCTCTACACGGCTGGGAGCAATCTCCAATCAACCACACCTGCAACCTGCTCATCAGCCACACTATGAAAGCCTGCAGCCTGCACTCATTCCCTGCCGGATTGTTGCCGTGAACGGATTGTTGCCGTGAACGGTTTGTTGCGTGCCGCTCTAGCTTTTTACCAGCATATTCTTTGACAACTTTGCCTGCTTTTGCCTCACACTCATTTTTATGTCTCTCCCAGGAGGAATCCAAGGCCTTCCACACTCCCAAGACCAGCCAGGCCTCTCTGCCCACCGTGGAACAACTGTTCCCCACTGCCGCCATAACCAACCTCCACTCCAAGCTCCCCTTTTCTAATAAACAAATGTTACTTTCACCAGCTGATTCTGATTCTGGGTCCCCTCCAGTACATGTGACACCGACAGTGACTTGTACTAGCTGCTGGTCGCGTGTAAAAAAAAATAAGAAAGACTTCTGATAAATCGGAACGATAAAGCACGTTATCCTACTCTAAAATAATAACATTCTGGCAACATAAAAAAATCTAACTTGCAGCTGAAAACGTTTTAAGAATAGTAGGGCATAATGTTCTAACAATGTTATCAAAAACATCTTAAGAAGGTTATCACCAAACATTTTAAGAATGTTTTTAGAGAACGTTATCCTACCTTTCAGAAGAACATTCTGGTAACCAAAATAAAACATCCAGCTGAAAACGTTTTAAGAATAGTAGGGCATAATGTTCGAACAATGTTATCAAAAACATTTGAAGAAGGTCATCACAAAATATTTTAAGAATGTTTTTAGAGAACGTTATCCTACCTTTCAGAAGAACATTCTGGGAACCAAAATAAAACGTCCGGCTGAAAACGTTACCTCTTTAGCCCCACGGACCCGCCGAAGGGGCCGAAATCACAACATCTGCAAGCAAAACTGTCTCAGGCCTTCTTAAGATTTAATAAACTATGAATGTTTCATATCTATGTAACGGGAAGAAACTCAGCTAGCTGATCTTTTTTTTTTCAAAAAAAACCTCAAAGCTAACGCTGAGCCTCTGAATTAGCCATGGGCAAAAAAATCTTAAGGCCGTTAGCACCGAACTCTAGCTATACCGATCGATATACTTATTGGATCTGCACAAACAATCTTAGCTAACATCCTGAGATTCCACAGATTATAGAAATAGAAGGATCATCACTGAGCGATCAGAACTCGTGACAGGGGAAGCAAATACAGACAATACACGACGTAGCTTTAGGTAGCAAAAAACGGAGATATGCTCACCTTAGCTGTTATTCTGATCAAAACTCGTGTTCAATGGCATTAAAACGAGAAAAAACGCGGCTGAAGGTTAATCCATAGGTTCATCCAATGTATCTGTCACTTTGAAAAAATTATTGATAATCCATAAAACCATTTTTATGCAAAAAACGGAGAATCAAAATGAGCTACTAATGGTAGCCACCAGAGGCTAGCGCAGCTTCCGGTTTTTCTACGCGTCACTATCACTCCTTATTTGGTAACCTGTGTGTGTATGTGGAACTTTCCCTCGATTCCATTGGCTCTGACGGTTAGAAAGAGATGTCAATCATCAAAATCGATCAAGGGGGGCCAGAGATATGGAAAATCCACCCAAATGACCCCAGAAGTGTTTTTTTTTTGCTAAATCTCTCTAAAAAGGTCAAATGTCACTTGTTTTGCATCAATCTTGATACAGGGTACTTATTATATGTTGTACTTTGGATTCCTAAAGCTTTTAGTCTACTAACCCATCATCCAAGGGTAGTTTTCACCAGGGTTCGAGTTATGTGGGAGCCAATGGGAGCTGAGCTCCCATAAGGAGGGGTCTGAGCTCCCACGGACGCAGTGGAAATCATACATCTGTGGGGGTCGCTAATACATTACCAACAACCATTATTTTAAAATAATGCATGTGTCAATGTAATGAGTATTATTTACGTTAACGAGGTAAATAGGCTAAAAGAAAAACATGTTTTCCAGAAGAACTACGCATCTCTTGAATGACAATATGCCTGCACTGCACCTCCAAGGTGCGCAATACAATACAATGCCTGTGAGCGTGCTGCGCGAGCTGAGATGATGTGTGTGTGTGTAGTTGAACCTTTTCATATTTAAGTTTGTAGCAAGTAGAGGGCTGCTGTGTGTGTGTGTGTGTGTGTGTGTGTGTGTGTGTGTGTGTGTGTGTGTGTGTGTGTGTGTGTGTGTGTGTGTGTGTGTGTGTGTGTGTGTGTGTGTGTGTGTGTGTGTGTGTGTGTGTGTGTGAGTGTGAGTGTGTGTGTGTGTGTGTGTGTGTGTGTGTGTGTGTGTGTGGTGTGTGTTAGTTTTAAAGACCCCCATAGAGCTCAGTTTATAACTCGAACCCTGGTTTTCACTATAAGTAAAAAATAATTTACCCCTTTTAGAAGTGAAGTTATGGTCATTTGTTCTGGAAATGTCATTTTCGAGCCTGAAATCTGAAAAACAGGCTTGGGGTCTAACAGGTTTTTAAGAATAGTAGGGCATAATGTTCAAACAATGTCATCAAAAACATCTTAAGAAGGTTATCAAAAACATCCTAAGAAAGTTATCACCAAACATTTTAAGAATGTTTTTAGAGAACGTTATCCTACCTTTCAGAAGAACATTCTGGGAACCAAAAGAAAACTTCCCGCTGAAAACATTCCTAGAACAGTGAATGGTAACATTCTCAGAATGTCTTTAGAACCAAAAATGTCTAGCTGGTTAGCCTTTTTACTTAAATGTTCTCACCATCACTCCTTTCCCAAGACCAAGGGACCACATTTTTATTCATAAATGAATTTTCTTTTGCAGAGGATTAGCCCTTCTTTATGGTGTACCCTCCAGGAACATGACACATTATTAACACAGTATTTTTATATTTAGTATAACCCTACATTTAAATAGTTATTTTTATCAATTAACTAAATGAACCACTGTTTGGAATTGACAGATGGAGAATTATGAGGTATAATAATGTTTTTTTTTTGTCAGCCGTGATAACTGGCAACGTTAAAAACTTTTTTTTTAAAAAGGTTGAAAGTACAGACTTTTTACAGCCACCATTCAGACACGTTTTTTATGTCTTGAAAAAAATGCCAAGATTAAGGTTTTTTAATACAATAAAATTATGTCAGATAACAGTGGAAGCAAAATATACCCAATTTACAATGACCTACACAAAAGAGATCCAGCATTTTTTCACATCTTATATTTATATTATATTGTATTTTTCTATTATGAATTCATTTGTTTGAGTTATTGTTTTTGCAATTGAGTCATTGAAAAAGTGTGTCAACCCTTTCTTAAATAAGTTCCATTGTAGTGCATTTTTTTAAAGACAAACCTTTTTTGCAGTTTCCTGACTGATGGATATTTCAGGGTTCCAATGACTGAAGTAGCTCTTTGAGGCTGAAGGGTGGACACTGTGTTTGGCTGTTTGTTGTTGGTCTGAATAATCACTGATAAATAAAAGGCCTGCAGGTTCACTGTGGTTCACTGGGTTTTGTTGGTTTTTCTGTTGGTTTGTGTAGCGAGATCTCAAACACATCCATCACTGCTCACAGTCACAGCGCCACTACCGTTAGCAATCTGCGGCTAACACGCACTCG